>JAPXFQ010002826.1:0-2416348 GCA_028564705.1 Apricaphanius iberus
TTGTTCCAATACCAGAGTCTCGAAATCCGACAGTCTGACATCAAAGTGAACGTTAAGAGAGAGAACTTTAGATTACTCTCGTAACCCCGGTTCTCTGACAAAAGTGAGTGAGATTTCTCAGACAACCCTTGTTGCTGGGCAAAATCAGAAGAAGTGTTTATCTTGACTGGCTCTGCGTTGGGACGAATGCCACTTATAGAGGTATACTGCGGAAACAGCACAATCATCAGCAAATCTATAGTGGCATCATGAGAAGAGTTTGAGGAATCTGCGGTGAGGCGAATCCCATAGCGAGCATTCTCACTCATGTTGTTCAGAGAACAGTGCTTACAAGACCAACCTAAAGTTTTTTTTAGATTGGGCAGGAACATCTCTAATGCGTCTTAAAACGTCAGGCGTTAAGAATCTTTCCATTCACGGTGTGCACCTTGATATCATTTTCAGGCCAGGAGTTGAGCATGGTGGCAATGTGTCCCCGGTCATGGATGGTGATAAAGAGTCCTCTGCAAACAGATAGAAAGATGGAATAAAATGTAAGCATGAACCATTATGAAAAACTTCAAAGATAACTTTAACATCAACATAAAGTGCAGCATAAACACATTTATCATCTAGAAAAAGCATTAGCTAATAATGTTTTAGTTGTCGTGGTTAGACTGTAACTTGTTCTTTGTTTCTAATAGGGATGTCACGGTTACCGGTAAACCCCGTTAAAATGTTGACGATAAGAATTACCTTTTTTTTTTTTTTTAAAGACATTATCTCAGTGGAATGCCGCGTCCACGGTGTAGGCACGGTAAGCCTTACCAGCCACCGTCTCATCTGCTGAAGTTGCAACAAATGCGCACTTTGTAGTTTACAAGAAAAAATTTACCAAGATGAAAAGATGACCGAAATGACGCTATGGATTACGGGGCTCCGAGGGGGCAGATAATACCTGTTCGCCATTGCAATAGATTGACTCTCGCCACATTATTATGAATATAACAATGATTACTGCCTGACATTTTCCCAAATCTGCAAAACTCACTGGAAGGACACAAACTGAGGACATGATATAAAGGGTTTATATAGTGCTCTGAAAATGATACATGTAATACGCTGGAAACGATCAACAACACAGTTATTACGAAATATTGGATTCAATAGCAAATATACCTTGAACATCTTATAATATACCGTGTATGAATTTCTAGCCAATTGTTTTCTTTTGATTTAGCTAAAAAAAAAAAAAAAAAAAAAAAGGGTATAGGCAAACTCGTTTGTAAATTGAAATGAACAGTAGAATAATGATAATGATTTGCGCATTCTCAACCCTTGTTCCTTAACTTTGATGTAAAAAGTTGCACTTTTGATAAGGCTTTCTCTGTATTATTAAAAAAAAAAAAAAAACGCTGTTACATTTTTTCAAAATTAATTCAGTCTGTGTAGGACTATCAATTGCTTCTAAACATATTCACCACCCTTTAAAAATAAAAGTACAGCGATAATACCGAAAACCGTGGTAGTTTTGGTCATAATAACCGTGAGGTTACATTTTCACACCGTGACAACCCTAGATTCCAATATAATGTTTTAAACTTCAAACCTTTGGGTCTTCATTTGCTCAACCATAAAAACAGCATTGAAAAAAATTAATTCACAATCTTTCAACAAAATATTTTTGATTGCTACCAGCTACCCTTTTTAGTGCTCATAAAGCTTGGAGAGAATGTGTGGGGGCACTAAAATAACGGGAAAAGGATAAAAAAAAAAAAAAAGTGGTTTAATTTATATCAATATTGTGAAACCAAAAACAACATCCCATCCTAGACTACTAGGAACAGTGTTTATCTCACCGAGGCCTCCTGAAGGCAAGTCCGTACTGCTGACAGGCCAGGCCTACGGTTGGAGTGTACACGATGGGCATGAACTCCTCGATGTCAGAGGTCAGCACCCGGTAGAACAGCTTCTCGTTCCTGTCCTGCAGAGTCATCAGTAGGATGTACCTGAGACGGATTTTGTTAATGGGCCTTTTTAGAAAAAGACGTGTCCTTTGAACTTTTCCGCCAACTTTCACATTTTAACCCTTTAATGTATTTTACTAGAAGTGGTAGAACAACACAAAATGGCTGATCAGTCAGTCATTGTCTTGGGCAGGGAATCTCTAAGGGCTTTAACCAACACACTAGGCAGCCTGAACTGATCATCTAGATTTGCAGTGCAATAATCTTAAATCTTTGCAATGTTTTGTTGGGAATGTATGAGACTCACTTGTCCAGGGGGGTGGTGCGCGTTTCGTAGCTCTTCATGACACGCAGCACTTGAACATCCTGGGAGAGGAAGCAGGGAGGGAGCAGACCATGGATGCCCAGCTGTAACCGTTCCTCCAGGGTGAATGCCATTCCCTGAGGGGTAGAGCATCGATTAGTATAAAACACTGATCACTGGAAGGAATCTGTACCAGGGAAAACACTTTAAAATAAATGAGGTGGCAGTAAATTTGGATCAGTCGACTGATTGGCAAAAAAATCAGTGGATGGGCAACTATCAAGATAATCATTTGTGGAAGCCGCAATTCACTCACGCCTTACCTCTTAAACCAAAAGAGCTCAGTAACATTGTCCAAAACTGAGTGCAAGAAAAAATTTCCTCAATTTGTATTGAACTGTCCTTACTTCATATTTTAAAAAAATTGAAACAGTAAAAATCCTAGACAGGAGCGCGCGCACACACGCACACAGTTCTGCACACAATATAGAGAGGACAATTGACCTAAGGTGCATGTTACATTATATACATTTAAAGCACACTTCTATTTTGTGCACAATGCATTTCAAGTGGTCATACAGACAACAGGCATAAAAATATAAACTGCAGAGAAAATAAGATACAGTATTAAAAAAAAACTTACTTCCGTATATGTGAAAGTCTTACAGCTAACTACTCCGGATGTAAAGTGATGTAAGGAGAAAACCTGCCAAAAGAAACTTTGTTGCCGCTAGTTTTTGGAATTAGTGCGCTGTAGCGCTGAAGTGAAGGTAAAAGTTTAAACGGTTTGTGTCCAGGATGTGTGGGGCCTGCAGAGATTTCAGCTGCTCTTTACCCGACCCTAGACCTGTACTCACCCTGGAGGGAAGGCCAGCCCCGTTATGTTCTCTGCACGTAGTAGTTTGGACTTGACAGGTTTTGTGGATGAGCCAAACCCCACAGTGATAAACAAACACAAGACAGACTGCACAATGGCTGTGTAGAAGATGAACACTTCTTGAGTTGCCACAGGAAGTACAGCCTCTGCTGGGCTGGTACCCATCTGTGAGGAGTATTTCAAGTTCCTGAAATAAGGAGGTACCTAGGAACAAGAAGTGATCCACAGTAGAGACTGTGTTGTTTAGGATGGTGAAGGATAAAAAAAATGCATTGCAGCTTTCTAACAAATCTTTTCCATGTTTTGTTTTACCATTTGCATCACTCCATTATTAGATAAAGACCCACTGATATTAAATACCCACTCTGTAACTTTTACACCATAAAAAACCAACATTTTTTCGAAATTTTTATGTGACAACATTTTTTATGTCTGCACTATAGAACTTTTCAACCGCGGACCGTTTCTCCAGATGTACTGACTGAGTTTCGCTTTACGGCAGTATGCTACGTGCTACTTAATGATATAAACAAATCTGTGCATTCAAGACCTTAGCCATGGCAGATCCACAGAAACCAAAGAAGACGCCACAGAAGAACCGAGGAAAAGAGACCGGGTTGCAAGAGCTGAACCGGGGGAATCAGTTCTGTGCCTTGGGATGAATCGGGGGTAAGGAAAGTTGTAGAACATGCTGAGCCACGGAGCTGGAAGATGGGAGAAAACCATAGAAAACACAGGTCAGAGAACATTTCCTTCCCTTCACTGCTGTGAAAGATTTTTTCTATCAAACTATTCAAAGCAGGATCAGCTTCTGAATCCCAGTATTACAACTTTTCCGTTTTGTGGTAAGCCGCTGTGAGTGAGACGTTAGAGATACAGCAGGATGTATGGATGCTTAACTAGCTGTGTTGCTACTGGATTGGTTAGTAATAAATGTTTGCTCCGGGATTATTTGGTCATGATGATGTGATACAGTGCTGGTGAAACTGTTTGAGGGTTTACCAACTGATATACGGTTAATTCGATGTTGTGTTGTTTTGGCTGGCGAGCTTGTAAAACCGTCAGTATATAGATGCGCTCGATAGAGATTTTTTTTTTTATTGCAGTGATGTTCAGCCCCAACCCTTGAGAGGGCGACAGAGGGCGAATATCTGCAAAGTTGCATCACACATTGATGTATAGACTAATATGCCGTGTATTTTGAGCTCTGAGATTTTTACATCCTGGCCGATCCTTTCTCCCTGGGTGAAAGCATCCTGTCGAGGAGGAGGCGGCTGTGGGCCGGGGCAGATGATTCAATTTATTAATTGGCACACAGTCCCAGCCCTTTTATCTGAGTTTAAGGTTTTGAGATAAATTTTATGTATCTATTTTAATATTGAAAAATGTTTTTAGAAGAGCTACAGCTCACTGCAAAGTTACAATATAGATATAATTGCTGGTTTGGATGTTTATAATAACATGAATCCATAATTCATGTTTGGTGTGAGGTGAAATGATATGCGTGAGAGGAGAAATATGCAGTCTGGCTGCAGTTCACCACCTCACTAACTGCGTCATTGATTCCCCCTCGTCTCCAAAATGTCCGTACGCACGGGTCAGAGTTGGCGTACCTGTGCCCACATTTTCCCGTCAAGTCTGATTTTTATAAATCACAACTTTTGCTTTGAAAGTGGCATACGCCAGTTTCAGGCCCCGTTTTGTGCGTACACAACGTTTATAAATGAGACCCCTGATATGTATCGGATTCAGTACCACATACTGAACTGACCTGGGTCGGATTTGGAAAAAAAATCGGATTTGTGTCCAGATTGAGTCTTTAAGTTTGATACCAATGTGTGAGCCACTTAGATCATATATTGATAAGTCAATGTGATAGCTTAGAGGTTTAATTCTGAAAGGCAGCATTGTAACCCTCTTCTTTCTAGCTGTAGTTACAAGGGATGTAAGAAAATATCGATACGCCGATATATCACGACATTTTATGCCACATTGTTGTATCAATATTCAAAGGATAGCTATCAATATTTATTTTTATTTCATTTTTTATCATTTGAATATAACCACTTCTGGGATAGAAATGTATATGATAAAATGTTACCGTTGGTGTTATACAGTATTAATTTGTCCTGAAATTTAACTTGTATACTGTAGTTAATGTTAGAGCACGAAGTGAAACAGCTCGTTTCTCTATAAACCCGCCTCCTGCACCCCCCGCTCCGCTCCGCTGCACAGCTGGCAGAACAAACTGAAACAAACAGTGCTGAGCTTCATCACAAACAGTATTCTCACAAGAATTTGAAAATCACGAGGCACTACAATGAAACTGTCATAATAAGGCAGACGTTTGGTTTATTTTATTTTTTGTAAAAAAAAACACAAAAAAAACACAGTCAATAAAGCCTATTTCATTTTATAAATCTCCAGGCTTTAGACAGTGCCCAAACCAACACAGCTGCATCCACTAAGCAAATCCTTCCAGCCCAGTATATAAAAAAGTCCTGGGTGTCGTTAGCACCCGTTTACTGAACATTCTGAGGTGCTATAGCAGCTTGATAAATGGCTAACCTACATTAGCATTAGCATGTAGCCACTTACTTCTCTGTCAATCAGGCGTCTTTTTTCTTTTATGCAGCTGCTGTTCTTTAGGAATGTAGAATAAAATCCTGTAATCCATGCAGCTAAACAGGTGTTTTCACAGAGAAAGTAAAAAATCCAACAAAAAAGTTTTTTAAGCTGCCAAAAACCGAAGCAGCTATTAGCTGTAAGAAGGAGGAGGGTGATGTTTGGAAACTTACAGAAACCTCTAGCACTCATGTTTCAACCAGTGATGTCACTAGTTGAACACAATTCTGGAGGATTACTCAGGCATGCGTGAATTAAGCTAAAAACCAATCTGGTGGGGTTTTTATGAGAAAATTGCATTACCAGATGTTTGAAAACTTTAAGAACTTGATTTTGCATTATATAGCCCCTTTAATGATGAGAGGCAGGGCACAGCTTAGACAGGTCAATAGTCCATCGCAGATTACTTTAATTTTTGTAGTAAAATTAAAAGTATGACTGATAGTGGGTTTTTTCCATCTTCTTTGTTCCAGTGGATCGACTAGATCTAGTGATAAAACTGGATGTGTCATGTATATAAGTTGGTGTTTTGAATGCTGAGTTTTTCTGCAGTTAAATTTTTGAAAATCATAATATACTGTTTTACTCATAGTATCGCAATGTATTACAATATTTCGTCCCCCCCGTATCGTGATACATATATCACCAGATTCTTGCCAATACGCATCCCTAGTAGTTACCATTTCTGTAGTTTCCCCAGGCCATGCAACAGCAGGCTTCCCAAACAGCATCTGAAGGGGGTGTGAGGTTTAATCTATTTATTCTGTCCAATGAAGTGAGCCCCTACACCCACTCCCCTTTAAACACCACTTCTATTTCATGGTCTCCGTTTTCCTCTCACCAATTCCCCCACTGACCCACACAGGGAAAAAACTTGGAATCCACTCCGACTTTGTTCTACTGTGCATCTAAATGCACATTTTTTTCCAACCCTTTTCAACACCAGACAAGCCACAATGTTTCAAACTAAACGGTATTTGCTGTAGCTGCACAACTCAAGGTCCTAAAGAGCAGGTCACCCAAAGAAAATAATGACATACTGGTTTCCGAACTGTACAGGAAGAGAGAAAGTCATCCGGGGGAAAGCTTCTCTGGAAAATCCTCAAAATAAAACAGCTTACATGGAAGGAAAAAACCTTTACAGTGTTCACCAAGTGTATTTCCAGGGGTGTCAATAAGGTTAAATTACACAAAGAGTTTTGTGCTGAAGCAAGAACAATGAGCTAGTAAAGTGACACTTAAGTAAACCCATTAAAGGTGACACTAGCTCTAGTAAAGATTCAGCCAGTTTTAATACCTTGCAAAAGTATTCACATCTTCTGACCTTTTTTCTTACATTTCAACCAAACACTAATGTATTTTATTGGGATATGATGTGACACAACATACAAAGCAGTGTATAGATTATGTGTGAACATAATTTTAAAAGATTCATAGCTACAGAGATTTAGGTCAGGACATTGACTGGGCTATTTTAACACTTGCATTTGTATTTTATTCATTTGATAGGGTCAGATACACTATACATAGATTAATTTCTGAGGTAATCCCATGTCAGTGTAATGTTTATAACCGAAGGCTAATTTGCAACACCAGTCGCTAGATGGGCTTTTGACAGATAAAATGGATGGATAAAAAACACTGAAACATTTAAGATTTATTTATAAAAAACTCCTTCAGATTCACCCATCCCCACGACCAAACCTACCCATAAACCCGTACAGAGACCGACATTTTACAATTCATGAATGGTCACACTGTTGCTTTCAAAAACATCAGATATGTATCGGATTCAGTACCACATACTGAACTGACCTGGGTCGGATTTAAAAAAAAAAAAAAAAAAAAAAAAAAATCAGATTTGTGCCCTTCAGACCGCCAGAAAAAGATCAGATATGGGTCGCATAGGGGCAAAAAAGTCGGATTTGATGCGCTTTCACCTGCAGTGTGAACGTAGCCCAACAGACGTCCAATCAGCAGATCTTTCCACCAGACCAGTTCATCTCTACAGCTGCTCCTTAGTTACCTTTTGGTTGCTGCTCTGATTAATGATCTCCTCTTGTCACATCACAAGTATATTGTCAATGCAATGCCAGAGCGTGCAATATTCATGTCACAATGAATTATTTGGGACGCAATAATTTTTGGCTAATACACTCCAGGTGTTATAAGGACAGCAGGTGGCACCAGATAGCCAATTGCCTTGTATTTTGAAACAAAAGTATTAGTGATGCCTGGATGCGACAGGTGATGATGGCATTGGCTAGCTGGACTACGGTGACAGTGATGAGGAAGTTTTACAAAAAGGAAAATTGTAAACTCCGAACTGGCCCTGGACAAAATTCAGACCCAGATGAAGGCCGTAGTAGGAATGGAGGTCAAAAGAAAGGACAGACCGTTAACATGTGCAAAGTCTCGAGGCGATGTAGCGAAAGCTATATTTCATTTAGATTTTTTTCTCACTGGGGGTGCAACGACACAAACTCGGTTGTGGTGTGCCTTGGGATTTTTATCAATGACATTTTTCTATCTCGGCTTAAAACGGTTGAAAACTACTGCACTAAAACATTACATAGCATTGCCTAAAATGCACAAGTGACGGAGTGTAAGTACCGATAAAAAAAGAAAACAGGGACGCAACGCAACTAATATCACAACTGCAGTATTTAACAATATAAACACTATTGCAACAATTTCTAATATAAACAGCCATTGATTTGTAGATTTGCAAGTGTGCTGTACTCTCTTCTTTATTAAATGCTGGGTTACTAATTAAATCTGAAGGCATTTGCTTCACTGGGTTTTATTTAGAGCAGGGGTGGGGAACCCTGGTCCTCGAGGGCCGCATTCCTCTAAGTTTTCCAGGAAACCCTGCTTCAACACACCTGATTCAAATCAAATGGATACAACAGCCAATGAAGTTTTGCACAATTACTAGTTAATTTTATTCAGGTGTGTTTGCACAGGGAAACATGGAAACCTTGCAGGATGGGGGCCAAGGTTCCCCACCCCTGATTTAGAGGCACCACACTGAGTTTTTCATATACAAGTTCAAAAATCGTGCGTTAATTTAATACATATTTCCCTACAAAAAATACATCAAAAGTTCGTTGTTGCGATGTATGAAAAAACCAAGTTAAAAGTTCTGAAAGGCACGAACACCAGCAGAAACACAGAGAATGTGCTTTAAGAAAATGTTGATTATTTTAATCGTAACTGGAAAGGGATTCTAGTTTCAATCTGTTTAATAGTTAGCAGAGACAGTAAAAAAACTTAAATACTAACATCACTCTGGCCTTTTAGTCTGTTTATGTACCCCCACCACAGCACGATCCATCCAGGACTAATGTTGGCTGTATAAACATTTAACATAATGCAGTGAGCTTAGTTTCTGAAGCACCTTTACTCATCCATTTCCACTGTCCTCATAGCTGCAGCTTTAAAAAAAAAAACAAAAAACACATTTGATACCACAAACTCTCCAATGGGAACCTGATCTGCCACCATTATTACTACAACCGCTCCACGCCTGCTGCTCTTACAACTGATGTTGCTGGTTGCAAAATAAAATGAGAAGTTTCTAAGTCACAGCTTAACTTTAGCAAAGAAACCACAATGATAACGAAGGGTTAATTCTAAGCCAACAATACACATATATAGCGATTTATTTTAAAAGCTTAGTTTTAAAGAAATTGAATCAACTTTCCCTTTTTGTATTCTATTGAATTTTTATTTTTTGTCTTGCCATTTTATAGTTCTATACGGCACATATAGAGTTACAGTGGTGTGCTGTTCAAAAATGACATTTAAGTGATAAAGCACGCATATAGATTAATCAATAATTATTCATTTGAAGAAAGCCTGTAATTATACAAGAGTAATACGCAGTAAGGCAAAGTTTACAGCTGTATTATCAGGCCAAGTCATACATGGGGGAAAAAATTCAGTATTATCCATATAACTTCTTACTGGATTGTTATATTGTTTCAGATGTAGAGTCTTGCAAAAACATTCACACACCTTTAACTTTTGAGCTTACACACGTTAGTAAGACAAACTCAATGTATTTTATAGTATTTTATGTGATAAGCTAAATTAAAGGGACACATAATTTTAAAATTGAAGTGAACTGACACAGATTTTAGGTCTAAACTTTGACTAGGCCATGCTGAATAAGCTGTATTCTCAACCATTGTAGCTGTATAGTTTCTTCTGGAACATAAACATCCACCTCAATCTCCATTCTTCAGATCTTCTTCCAGGATCGCCCTGTATTTAGCTCCATCTACCTCCTTACAGCTTCACTGGTGTAGGAAAGCAACCCCACAGGGTTAAACAGCCACCACCGTGTTTCACCACAGGGATGGTGTGTTCAGAATTGGGTGCATTGTCAATCTTCCACCACAGAAACGGTTATTGTATGTGGATCCAAGGTTGTTTTTGTTTTTTTAAGTCTCATCTGACCAGAGCATCTTCTGCCCCAGAGTTGTTATATTCCTTCTGTTTAATGATGCGTTATTTTACGTTACAGGTTTATTCAATCTTTTTTTTGTCTTAATAGTCTGGTTTATAATGCTGAGGATTATTTCTGATTCTGAGTTTTGCCACTTCCAATAAGAGCAACACATCTACTCTCCATGTCTTTCTGCAGCTCCTCCAGAGTCACCATGGACCTCCTGGCTGTTTTTTCTGATTACTGCTCTCCTTGAAACGCCTGGGATGATGTTTCACAACCCAACTTTTCCAAACCTTTCTGGTGTGGTTCATAGTCATCTTGATGCTTGCTATTCAGTAAAGGGGCTTAGAAGGGGTTAAACAAAAAAAAAGCATGACATGTGTTCGGTGTTATGTGTGTTGGTCTATCTAATTAAACACTTTTAAAAGTGAGCAGGTTCTTGGGGTGTGAATGCTTTTGCAAAGCTAAGCAGATAAATGGACCAACCTTGTTGAGGTGGGGGTTCCTGGTGATGTCGTAGCCCCGCTTGCTGGTGTAAACGCTGCCCTCCTGCTTCGTCCCGGAGTGACAGACCCGCACAGCCTGGAAAGCGGCCCTGTCGGCCTGCACTACCGCACAGGGGCGTCCCGGAGAGGCGGCCAGCGCTCTCATCCCGCCCGCAGCTGCGCGTCTGCACACAGACAAAGCGGCTTTTCCTGGTAGGGAGTTCATGCTGCCTGTGAACACCAAGGAGAAAATAATAATAATAACAACACAGTGGAAAGAGTTACATTACAATCCCCGGCAAGATGACACACAACCCCGGGATGCCAAACATTCCGTGAGTTCAGCTTCTCTGTAAACAACCGGCTTCCACCTACTAGTAGCTTCAATCTGAGTAGTTTCTACTGTAAAATCAACTGGAGTCGCAGACTTCTGCAGAGTTACGGTGATGCTCTGGGCAGTATCTAACAATACAACAGATGAAACTAGTAGCCGAATGATTGAACTCTTTTATATAAGGAGCTAGCTACGGTTAGCTGACGCAGCTCTTCTAACAAGCGCGGTTTTCTTATACAGATGAGCTTGATAAAACCAACAAACTCAGCACTAACAGTCAGCGGACCTCACCTGGAAACGGGGTGAATCTGATAAAAGGCCTGACTTAATTGATCATAGGAAGGACTCGGCCCAACTGCCGCCGCCACCGACTTTACTGGCTGTTGTTTAACCGGAGGAAGGAGGCTCGACAGTGGAACTGATTCAGCTCCTCCTGTCATTGGTCAGTTTCGGTTCCGTGTCCACGTTTGCCCGCCTCTCCCAGCTGCGCATCAGCCAATGAGAGATCTCCTCTGTGACGACAGAACCAATATGGACAGAGGCCCCGCCCTCATCAAGGCGGCTCGATGAAAACAGGGTCGATTTTTATGGAGGACCATCCCTGCCAAAATCGACAATAAATAAATAAGTAATAAATGAATTTTTTAATAGTATGTATATATTTGTATATTTATCAATTTATTTCAATATGTTATGGTTTTACAAATGTATTTCCATTTTTTATTTAAAAATGTATTTATTTACTTCCGCATTTATTTATTTTTCCTATATTTATTAACAAATGTTTTTTCTCAGGGGCTGCAAGTTGGCGCAGTGGTTAGCACTGTTGCCTCACAGCAAGAAGGTTGTGGGTTTGTATCCCGGGCCAGGGCCTTTCTGCATGAAGTTTGCATGTTCTCCCCGTGTATGCGTGGGTTTCCTCCAGGTACTCCGGCTTCCTCCCACAGTCCAAAAACATGACTGTCAGGTTAATTGATCACTCTAAATTGTCCTTAGGTGTGGGTGTGTGTGTGCATGGTTGTTTGTCCTGTGTGGCCCTGTGATGGACTGTGTACCCCGCCTCTCGCCCGTTGACAGCTGGAGATAGGCACCAGCCCTATTAAGCGTTTCAGAAAATGGATGGATGTATTTTCTCCTTTATTTATTTATGGTCAGTTTTGGTAGGGGTGGTCCTCCATACATCTTCAGCATCTGAGCCAACTTTCACTGCTACTCTCTTATCTAATCTTATGATAAAGGTTGCCTTCAGGTGCTTTTTTTATCCATGCATGTTCTTGCTCTCTGTAAACTTTGTATCCTGAAGTATACTATTCTGAGTTACACAAGTTAATTTTTATCACATAGAATCTTGTTACAAATGATTGTTTTCTATAAGTTCAACAATTCGTCATATACTGTACCGTTGTGGCTAAAAGTTTTGAGAATGACACAAATATTAGTTTTCACAAAGTTTGCTGCTAAACTGCTTTTAGATCTTTTTTTCAGTTGTTTCTGTGATGTACTGAAATATAATTACAACCACTTCATACATTTCAAAGGCTTTTATCGACAATTACATGATATTTATGCAAAGAGTCAGTATTGGCGGTGTTGGCACTTCTTTTTCAGGACCTCTGCAATTCGACTGGGCATGCTCTCAATCAACTTCTGGGCCAAATCCTGACTTATAGCAACCCATCCTTTCATAATCACATCTCGGAGTTTGTCAGAATTAGTGGGTTTTTGTTTTTCCACCCTTCTCTTGAGGATTGACCACAAGTTCTCAATAGGATTAAAATCTGGAGAGTTTCCAGGCCATGGACCAAAAATGTCCATGTTTTGGTCCCCGAGCCACTTAGTTATCATTTTTGCCTAATGGCACGGTGCTCCATGGTGCTGGAAAATGCATTGTTCTTCACCAAACTGTAGTTGGAAGAAGGTGCTGATGGAGGGTGTTTTGGTACCGTTCTTTATTCATGGCTGTGTTTCTGGGCTAAATTATAAGTGAGCCCCCTCCCTTGGATGAGAAGCCACCCCACACATGAATGGTCTCAGGATGCTTCACTGTAGGCATGACACAGGACTGATGGTAGCGCTCACCTTTTCTTCTCCGGACAAGCCTTTTTCCAGATGCCCTAAACAATCAGAAAGAGGCTTCATGGGAGAATATAACTTTGCCCCAGTCCTCAGCAGTCCATTCACCATACTTGCTGCAGAAGATCAATCTGTCCCTGATGTGTTTTTTTTGGAGAGAAGGGGCTTATTTGCTGCCCTTTTTGACATCAGACCATCTTCCAAAAGTCTTCGCTTCACTGTGCGTGCAGAGGTGCTCACACCAGCTGCCATTCCTTAGCAAGGTCTGCACTGGTGGTACTCCGTCCCCCACAGCTGAATCCTTTTTAGGAGACAATCCTGGCGCTTGCTGGACTTTCTTGGACGCCCTGAATCCTTTTTAACAAGAATTGAACCTCTTTCCTTGAAGTTCTTGATAATCCTATAAATTGTTGATTTAGGTGCAATCTTAGTAGCCACAATATCCTCGCCTGTGAAGCCATTTTTATGCAACGCAATGATGGCTGCACGGGTTTCTTTGCAGGTAATCATGGTTAACAATGGAAAAACAATGATTTCAAGTATCACCCTCCTTTTAACATGTCAAGTCTGCCATTCTAACCCAATCAGCCTGACATAATGATCACCAGCCTTGAGCTCGTCAACATTCTCACCTGCGTTAAAAAGACGTTTACTGAAATGATCTCAGCAGGTCCTTTAATGACAGCAATTAAATGCAGAGGAATTTTCATGGCAAAGAAGGACTATGCAATTCATCTGATCACTGTTCATAACATGCTGGAGTATATGCAAATTGCTAATATACAAACTTAAGCAGCAACTTTTCCAATTTGAAATATTTATGTAATTCTCAAAACTTTTGGCCACGACTGTACATATTTGCTAAAGTTGGAGAATAAAGACAAAGGGATCTTTGACCATTTTTCTTTGTAAATTCTCTCTGGAATCAGCTGTATTTTTTGGAAGGATATAGGCTTAAAAAATGGTAATACCACGAAAAAATGCATCGCATGGTTAAGATAGAGGTGGTAAAGGCCAAAAAACGGGATATGATGACCTGTATGCTAGGTTGGACAGTAAGGAGGGAGAAAATTATTTGTATAGGTTGGTGAGGCAGACAGACAAAGATAGATGTGCAACATGTAAGGGTGATCAAGGATAGGGGTGGAAATGTACTGAAATGTGCCAAGAGTGTGATAGGAAGATGTAAAGAGTACTTCGAAGAGCTTATGAATGAGGAAAATGAGAGATAATGTAGAGTAGAAGAGGTGGCTGCTGTGGATCAGGAAGTAGCTGAAATTAGTAAGGATGAGGGGAGGAAACCTTTGAAGAGCATGAAGACGGGAAAGGCGGTTGGTCCTGATGACATTCCTGTGGAGGTATGGAAGTGTCTAGGAGAGGTGACAGGAGAGTTTTTGACTAGGTTCTTCAACAAGACCGTGAAGACTGAGAAGATACCTGAGGGATGGATGAAAAGTGTTCTAGTACCGATCTTTAAGAACAAGGGAGATGTGCAGAATTGTGACAATTACAGAGGAATAAAGTTAATAAGCCATACAATGAAGCTGTGGGAAAGAGTGGTGGAAGCTAGGCTTCGGTCAGAAGTGAGCATTTGAAAGAAGCAGTGCAGTTTCAAGTCCAAGAAAGAGTACTACAGATACAATTTTTGGTTTAAGGATGCTGATGAAGAAGTACAGAGAGGGCAAGAGGGAGCTGCATTGTCTCTTTGTAGATTTAAAGAAAGCATATGACAAGGTGCCAAGAGAAGAACTTTGGTTTTGCATGAGGCAGTCTGGAGTGGCAGATAAGTATTTTTAGAGTGGTGTAGGACATATGACAGCTGTGAGACAGCAGTGAGGTGTGCTGTAGGATTGACAGAGGAGTTCAAGTTGGAGGTGGGACTCCATCAAGGATCGGGTCTGAGCCCCTTCTTGTTTGCTTTGGTGATGGATAGGATGCCCAATGCCAATGAGGTTAGACCAAAGTCTCCATAGACTATGACGTTTGTAAATAACATTGTGAGACAGTGACAGCAGAATGAAAGTAAAACATTTTCTTAAACACTTATACTTGAATTAAGATCTAATAAAACGTACATTTAAATCGGGTGCGACAATTACGTTATGTTTACATCTACCAGTCCGTAGCGGCCGCAGGTTGTGGGTTGACAGATACGGTCTCTATGATCCAACTATATGGTCCGCTCAGTTATGCTGGTACTGGGAAGAAGGGCGGAGTCAGCAAGTCAAGCAGCTGCTTCAGAGCGCTGGAGATATTGTTATTCATCTCAGGAGCGGAGTAACCGCAGAACAGAAAGAGTAGTTTTAGGTGAAGCCAACACTAGATGGACCCACATTAAACATTTCCATGGAATCAAACAAGCGGAAACGCTGACTTTCCTTCTGGATTGGTAAACTTGCTCATTTGCTAACGTTAGCTATCAGTTAAAATCCTCTAAAACACATTCCTCGCTCGACAGTTCAGGTTGGTCACTAGGCATATCGTCAATGAACCAGGCAACCCAACAGCTGGAACAATGTTTTTATTGATGTGAAAACAACCTAGATTAACTAGATGTCACTATCATGCTCATTTTCCATATTCAACCTTTAACATTATTAATGATGGATACATTAGATTTAAATGGATTGTTAAAGGCACCCGTAATAGTGCCACACATCTTTTATCTAATTTCCTCCTTGAATTATTTTAGGCCTAATCAAAATTAAAGTTGGATTATTATACAATTTGTCCTGTAAAATACTGCAACTGCATCAAACAATTTTTTTTAATAAAGGTATCAAAAAAGTATCTATAAAAGTAATCTATCACAGAAGATTATTTTATTTTAAAGCTTTTTACACATCTTTACCAGGGTGGCAACCACTCTTTATTCTGGTTGGTGTAAGGTCAAGCATTTTACGGATCTGTAGGCCAAAACCAGGTAATGTGTTTTGCGCTCCCTTTTTGGTAGTTTGTTAAAGTAGATTCACATGAGATCCTTTTAGAAATCCCTAAAATCTGCAAATCTCAAAACAATAAAAGTGATTACCTCTGCATCCACGAATATCCAGGAATATTCAATCACAATTCACTCTAGTTGTATCTAGAAGTTTATTTTTTTTGAAAAACACATTTTTCATTTACATCACTACATATATTCATCACAAAAGAAATGGTTAGGTAAGATCACATACAGTATTTTAGTGTCTATTCAGTGCGAACAGTGACTTCCAAAGTAATCTGTGCATTTTGGAGTAGTGATTTGTGCTTTCTGCTTCAGACATTTTATATGAAAGATAGAGAAACAACAGAAACTAGAAAAGCACTTGGACAACACAGACCCCCACCAACGCATCTCAGTCTCTCTAGTTGGATTCACCAATATTATTAGTGCAGCAGTTATAAAAAATAAACACAAAAAAAGAAATCACTTTTGTTAAAAGTGTCTTTCGGATCGCCCACAAATTCTAATCACTTGTTCCTGGTCCCATTGCAGACATTTCTTGGAAAATTTAATCAAAATCCACCTGCAACTCTGGTACTCTTATTGCTAACAGACAGAAAAACTAACCAATACTGGTGAAAATGTAACCTATTTAATGGAGGTGATTACAAACACAAATGTAGAAACATTTATATTTTTGTTACAGGTAATATATTTACAGGAAAGGAAATGTATCCATCACCAGGGAAACGCACACAAAATAGAAAGTGAGGCATTAAGGATTTACGTATAATAACAGCAAATTAAAAATGGAAATGCACATAATGTTTTATCATATTGTTGTAATTACACACAAGGAACATCAAGTTCATAAAGTACTACATAAAGTACACAATATAGTACTGTAAAAATAATCTAAGTTTATTTAATAGCTATAGTTACAAACTTCTCAATGTCACCAACGTGGAAACATTCAGGGGAATTTAAGAGAGAAATGTTTCAGATGACTACGCTGGTACTGCTATGGGAGCCTCTATCCTAAGGAGGGGGAAAAAAACGTGAAAAAGTTTAGGTTAGAGACTAGAAAGGAGATGCAATGATTATTACCACATTCAAAAACAAATAAACAGGAAAACAAAAACAAAAAAACACTAAAGAGGAGGAAGAAATTAAAGCTAAACCAGACGAGAGGTTTTCATGAAGAGCTTTGCAAATGTATGCGTTTTACCCACCTGCTGCCACTTGGGGGCAGTGTGAAATTTCTGTGTAATGTTAGAACAGTAGTTTGCTCATGTTCATGTGTTGCTATGCTAACTTTCTATTCTTTTAGCCTCCTTAGCAGCAAAAAAACGAGAATAAAATGTTTGGGATGGTGAGCTTAAAAACAATTACCTGAAGCATTAGAAAGCTACTCTGGTACGTTCACACCGTACGCTTTGTTGTCAAACAACGCTCACAAAGCGACTAGTTTGACGCATAGACATTTTGAATGCTTGAAACGCGTGTGGGCAGGTCTTTCTATGGTTGATGTTTTAAACATCGTGGTTGGTTAGACAACGTCACAACAGTGAGAAGCTATGACTGGTTGACGTGCTGTGTTAAGAGCGTCCAAAGTTCAGCTATATGACCTTCTGCGTTGCTTGCGTTTGCCACTTGAAACTAATGGCCGCTGGCTGCTCTGCTCTGTGACCGCATACAATGGAGGCCGCCATTGCTCCTCCCTTGCTGTAGTACCTCCATTTGGCCGCTAGGCCCCCATTGAAAAGCATTGGACTTTAGACATGTTAAAAACAACTTTAATGCCAGGTGCCCCATTGTTTTAAACTTTCTATGTCTACATATTCTTCCTGAGATAACGCTGGGCTTGTAAAAATAATAGGCACCAGGCTGATAATTTTTTGAAATCTTGCATAATTAATGAGGGGGCCGAGCCAAGTTTAGCATCAGAGCTAAAGACAGCAGAATGGGCGCGATTTCGACCAAACTTCACGCCCATACACGCCCCACGAGGACTATGAGTCTACAGTGAAGATCCCGCCCCTATGTCCTTTTTAGGAACATGCTTCGTCAGAGCTGGGGAAGAGGAGTCTGTGAATCCGCCATGAATTCCCCCATGAAAGTGTGTCATTCTGGTAAATGGGGAAGAGTGAGGAGGCGCTGTCTATTCTTTTTTACAGTCTATACTTGAAACGCAGGAAAAGCTTGAAAAATTGATGAGGCCAACGCAGACAAAGCGCCGCAGAGACTCTGACTGTCTCAACCACAGACTTTAAATGTAATTTTGCCGCTCCTGACGCTTTTGTTTGGGGTGGTGGGGGCGCACCCTGGATTATAGGAGTCAGTATTCCCACAAAGATGTGAGGAAGAAATCAAAGTCTGATTTTTATGACCCATAGACACACTTAATTTAGAGCAGCCACTCTGTATCAAAGCAACATTTCGGGCGTTTCAAGCTGAAAAAAACCCCTCCATGTTTTAGAGCTGATGACTCAGAATTACCTTTGTTTTAGATCTTTCAGTTTCTCCACAACAAATTCTCACAAGATCTGGCACCACATACCATATCATTTAACATTATGTGCATATAGAGTAGGTATATTTCTGTTTTAACATTTATTTGTTTGCATATGGCTTTATAACCATTATCTTTAATGCCCCCACTTATGAGAGAAAGTGTGCGCACTGGTTCATACGGTCACTGCAATCTGTAAGGTCCTCTTTAGCTTTGGAGGATGTTTGAAGATACAACTAAAGAGGCATTTCTTCAAAGGAGGACTGAACTCTAAACTATTTTTACAGTATTAGTCAATTTTCAAAGTCACAGAGAAGAAAAAAAGAGTTCGAAAGAAAGAGTTGAAGGTTGAAATTAAAAGATAGTATTAAAGTGAGACAACAACAACAGGTTAGGTTTTAATACACTGTTGGTTCAGTGTGTGTTTCAGCAGTAGAGGAGGATCTTACAGAAAGATGGTCGTAGTTCCTGCGACTAGGCTGGACCTCGCTGGAGTAGTAGCTGGGCGGTTTCTCGGGCCAATCCTTTACTTTGCGTCCTTTTCTCCTGCTGCTGACCTCCTCATCTGAGCTCCAAGATCCTTTCCGATGGTGAGGAGGGGAGTAGCTCCTCTCCCTCCTTGCTGATCTGTTATACAGCTCCTCCATTAGGTCGTCGCGGCTTCGGGCGCGCGGCCTGGAGCCTTGCCCTCTCCTCCAGGCTGAACCCCTCTCATTCCGTGAACCCCTGTGCGTCGCTCTTCCTCGTCGGTTGTCCCAGTCCGAATCGTCACTGTACTCGCGCAGGATCCCCTGCCTTGGCAGAGGGTCGTCTCGGGTTCTGTACCCCCGTCCGTCTCTCAGTGGGCCCCCCCCTGAGCGGTTCGTGCTCCCACTGGAATGACTGGACATTCTCGGGTACCCCCTGGCCCCGTCTCCAGCAGCGTCCCTGCGGGAGGGGACGTTTTGAACTCGCTGGATGATAGGAGGCAGAGTGATTACCCTCCTTTCCTCCCCTGTCACCCCCATATCATTCAGCGCTGACAACATGCTTGGCGGGCCGGGGGCGTACGGCACTGCTGGAGGAGAGGGCTGGGGCTGCAGATGTTGCTGTGGAGGGGCCATGGTTCGGAGAGCATGTGGTGCCATTTGAGGGGGGGGCACATCCAGGCCTCTCACCTGGTTCTCCAGGTAGTCCAGCATTGGGTTGGCACTTTGAACGCTGCTACGCAGGCTGCTGTTCACCATGTATTGTGGATGCAAAGGGGGCTGCTGCTGTTGGGTCATGTATCCCAAAGGCATGGGAGTCATGGAGAGGTTTTGCTTGGTTGGGTAATCTGACATCGAGGCTGGGACGCAACAGGAAAAAATAAACAGTTAAAAAGGAAATACAAATGTCAGGTTTATAGAAAACACTACATGAATGTCTAACGGGGTTGTTAGAAGTCCTTATTAGAACAAGAACTGGTTTTCAAACCAAAGAAACACACAAATCTTTTCATGCCATTGTTTGATTGATATTCACCTGAGTACAGCAGGGGAACACCCTGGGAGGAGGCGTTGCTGATGTTTGCATAAAGAGGCTGACCGTTCATCCAGGGAGTCATGGCTTTCTGAGCTTGCTTCAGCATCCGGTGCTGCATCACAGCTGCAATCACAGCAAAGACCAAAAACGCTTTAGTGGTCGAAAATATCCTTCAGCTGGTTCATTTCATCAGAATATGAACGTCAAGAATAACCAGCAGTATTTCCAGACCTTAAAGTATATAAGAAAAAATAATCAAACATAGTAGATGTATATTACAGAGAAAGCACTATTTATGCTTGAAGCCAAACTCAAATATGACATGAAATATATTTCTACGGATGGTTATGAAAACAATCTACATTTATTTACTGTGGTAGTGCCAACTCATTTTGCAATACACACATCTAAAGAAAAATTTTGATTACAAAAACAGCCCCCCCCCCTTTAAAAAAAAAATAAAACTGTCTGCTTTTCACACCCCTATCTTCCACACATCTTGGGCAAAAAATACTGAGATTATGCCAAATGGTGATTTCAAAGATTTTTTTGATTCTGGCGCTTTCAGAGGAAATGGAGATACTAAAGACTATTAGGCTAAAGTATGTTTTATTTTCTAACCAGAAGTGTTGCTGCCGTTTTGTGTTGATGCTGTACAACAGAAAAACAGAGCACAACTTAATTTAGAGGGGGAAAAAACAGTGTACCATCTCTCTGTGCAGTTACCTCATGTTACAACATGAAAATGTGCAGTGTATGTTCAGGTTTATGTAGAAAAATTATGGTAATTCTTTATTAATCATACAGTGGGAATTTCTGGATTTTTATTTTATTTTTTTACATTCCTTCTCTTACGGTTACCTAAAATGAAAATTACTGATCTAATCTCTTTAAGTGGAACAACTCGAACTTTGGTGGCTGCCAATTATTTTTTTGCCCCACTGTAATAAATACAGATGTAAATCAATGTAGACGGTTTTTGATTTGTACTAAATTCTAATTATAAAAGAAGTTTAGTCTGGAAACAGTTTATTTGCCCTGATACTTGTCCAAACTTTGAAAAATTACCAGAGATAGAGAATTACCCGAGAAAGGTAATCCTTTTCTGACATTTTTAGCACTATAAAGGATCCCAGAGGTTCAGATTCTCGCAGTTTTTCAAAACTTTTCTTCCCTTACTTAGACAGTAGGGCTGTGCGATATGACGAAATTTATAGTCAGGACGATAGAAAATGTCTGTTGTTTTATATGAATCTCTATCGTTTAAGCCACGATAGGGTTTTACGGCAGTAAATTATGTCAAGTTGCACCTTATGGCATTCCTGTGCATGCTGCAATACATGAACAAACAGGGAGGAAGACGCTAACCAACACGTTTCAGATCAGGGTTCTAAACAATAAAAGATTATCAGACAACCCAAAGTTGGTCTCCCTGCGTGTCTCACCTTCCCTCCCGACGTGCAGCTTGAAGAGAAAAAAAAAGCGTCTCTCAGACAAAACACTGCCTCTAAAAGCTGTTTCGTTCGCTAGCAACACATCATTGGTGTGCTACGGCCTCTGTGTCTGGAGTTTATCAGAGCTTACCCCACGACTCTACGCTGCTTTCGCACATTGACTCTCTCTGTATTTGTTGTCGTGGTTCTTGAGCAGCTGATAAAATAAATGTGTAGTCTTTGAGTCCATTTGTCAAACTGGGAGCTGGTAAACTTTTCAAACAACTGTCGTCTGATCTGCGTCGGTCCAAACGGCATTGATAACCATAACTTGACTATTTTCCTAATCCTACTATTCGGGAACCAGTGCCTGAACCTAACATGATCCATCTGTTTAATATTTACGAGCAGCGTGTGGGTGGAGCTGGAACACATCTAGCGGGGTGAACAGATATCGACGTAACACTGCTCTTTAACATAGGAGACATGCAGATACTGAAACAAATAAAAACCAGAGGGCGCATGAGGAGGGAGAAAATCGCTACTACCAAAACGTGCTGTAAAGTTAAGAAAATGAGTGACAAGCAGGTATTGCTGCAACGTTTGGATGGTTTTCAAATAATATATTTAATTCAAAGACAGAGTGTAGAGATGAGCCGCTCTCCTGGAAGAGGATCAGTACATGATGAGTCTAGGTGGAGTTATTGTCATCTATCATTTAAAACTGCATTTCCATGTTGTAAACTTTTCTAAACTATTCATGAAATAAATTAACAGAAAAAGTGCTATATCATGAAGTATATCGTTATCAGGATATAAAAATTTAGCCATATCGCCCAGCCCTGTTAGACACTGGAGGGGAAAAAAAGTTTGTGCTACAGAAAAAAAAAAGATCTCAGTACGGTGAAGCAACCTGCCCTTGACTCCATGACACAAAGCCGTCACAAGTACCTTTTTCAGGACAACAGCAGGTCTGAGGACAGCAGGGACAGCGTACGTAGCAGCAACATTTTTGCGGGCAGCACTGACAGCAACATATGCAGCAGAGCATAAGGAGCAACAGAGCGCCAATGATGATAAACAAGACGGTCAGCCAGTCTGAAATAAGAAAACAAAATATTGTGTTCACAGCCTTCGTTCTCTGTGAATGTTGAAAACAGCAGCCGGAACTGACTGAAGAAACCTACGGTACACGATGAGTTTGACTTCTTTATCCGAGTCGCCCGTGGTGTCACCAGGAGCTTCGATGCTGCAGTAATACATGCCGTTATCCCACCACATCACCTCATTTATTACCAAATCCGCCTCTGTTGAGAGAGGATACTGTTTAAATCCCTCTGCACTGTCTGCGCAATACAATACTAGTTAAAATAGCCTGAAAAAAAAAATAGTATGTATGCTTA
This sequence comes from Apricaphanius iberus, assembly GCA_028564705.1. Taxonomy (NCBI): domain Eukaryota; kingdom Metazoa; phylum Chordata; class Actinopteri; order Cyprinodontiformes; family Aphaniidae; genus Apricaphanius; species Apricaphanius iberus. The sequence continues at coordinate 22,878 of JAPXFQ010002826.1, forward strand.
CCATAAAATACTGAGGGAAGTTATACACACTGATCACATGGCAAAATATTCGAACTGATAAGCAACAAAGAAATCCGGCAGGCATCAAACTTACTGTTCTGGATTGTGATTTTGCGATTTTTGTACTCTGACCCCAACATTGGCTCATTGATGCCCCTCTTCTGGATGACGGTGCGAACTGTGCGCTGGCTGTCTGGACAGTCATCGGCAGGATCCTGGCCGATCTGCAGAGCTGCCTGATAGGCTTCAGAAACAAAGGAAAGCAGTCCGTCACGTTTTACTCATTTAATGTTTCAGTAGAGGACAGTTGCCTAATCAAGCAGCCAGACATGTTTGTTTCTGGAGTGTTGTAGTATTCACTGGTGTCCCTCTGACCGGAGGGGGTTTCCAAACTGTTTCGCCCTGATGGTGCATTCAAGTCCATCTGGACTAAATATCAAAACAATTCCAAGGTGATTAAAATATTTTTTTATTCTTAAATATCTGCAGTCTTATTAAAAACTCCTGAACAACACTGACCATTTAAGTGGTTTTATAATCTATTAATCCATCCAGTCTATGGTTATACGTCTTTATCCTTGATTAATGAATGAAATAAATCAAACCACATCTCCAGTCAGTTCGATAGTAGTAGCCTTACTTTATTTCTCTTGAACAGAACCGTGACTTTACAACCAGCATAACAACAGAACTGTGGTCTTTGGTGTTAAACTCTTAGCCATAAAAAGGTCTAAGATCTATGTACCATGAGTATTAACAGAAACATGACATCAAAGAAGCTCTATTTAATCAAATGGAGAACAGTTTTACACTGAAGCTAGGTTTTGTTCACTTAGCAGAAGATTTAGATTTGTCTTTTTTCCTGCATCAGATATCACAGAGCTGAGGGGAACATGTTTCTATCTTAATTTAGGAGTCTTTTATTTTATAGCCCCCTTTACAAAGGTTTTCTTTGGTCTCCAGAACCCCTCCAACTTTCCAAGGCTTGCTGGATTGCAATAACTTCCTGTGTGAAAACAATCCTGAGCCTTCTGAGCTTTGTTCTCAGTAGTATAGAGGTAGGATTGAAAAACATAATAATTTCTGAAACAAGTATCAAATTTGCACTGGAAGTTTCCTTACAATCAGAGGAAAATCCCTAGAATCAAATTCGGTTTCTCTTCCTTTACATTAGTTTTAGTCTAACTTTCAAGGAACGAACAGGATCTTTTTATTGTTTTTTATTTGGCAGCGTTGGAAAATGTAACTGAAGAGGTTTTCTGCACATGCTGTATCTTACTTGTCATTGTAGCTGTCATTTTTGTAAATTATCTTAACTTTGCACATCATTTTATTTGGATATCCCAGCAAGTCAACCAGATCCCTGTTCTCAAAAGAACAAATGAGAATTCTCAATTGAACACATCAACTCTCTTAACCTAATTTTTTTATGCATTGGACTGAAACCACTACGTTAAATTTTAAACCCATTAACTTCAGCGTATACTTTTTTCCTCATTGCTAAATACGATGCCAGAATTTCTATTTAATATGACAGTGCATGTTGTTATAGTACTACACGTTTATAACCTGATCAACAACATTCTTTGATCTCATTCACAACATGGAAGGGTTTGTGCCATTCCTCAACTCCTCTTAGAGTACCACAAAAAAAACCTTTCCATAACCCTTTAGAGTTCAACCATTGGGTAAAAAAAGATTTTTAAAAATTAAACATTGTAGATGCAAGACAACTTGGATTCTTGGTACAAATCTGCAACTCATCATCTATTTCTACCCTCTAGATGATAGTTTCTCCTTCAACAGGCCATTTTATTTGTGCAGTTTGGTGCAAAAAAACCAACAAAAACCTCTTTTTGGAGGTATGCAAATAGACGTGGTTACATAAATGCACCCGGTGTCACGTCTGGAGCACTGATCCGTCTGCTTTGCACAACTTTATTACGTTGAAAGCGCTTTGTCGTGGAGTTGGGTTAAATGACACCTTTGATTCTGGTTTGGCTAGTTTCTTGGACAATCGCTTAAACATCTTTGTTTGGGAAGTTAAACCATTTAAGTTTTGTACCCGTCATACGGCTGACATTTTCTCGAATGTATTTATGATGCAGAGACAGATAAAACTAGATCAAAACTTATAAGGTTTTATCAGCAGGTAATGTTATAACAGACATAAAATAACCAATCTTGATCTGGTTTCAATGGTCTCAGGGCTTAAAGATGCACTTTTGCTGCTAAAGTGTGTATAATGTAGCTTTTGTAGTTTCATCAATATTCTCGAAAAAGGTATGATACAGTTTTAAAGCTACTAATCTCTGAAATTATTGGAGGGTCAATTCACATAAGCATTAGACTCCATAGTGTTTAACTCTAAGATTAGACAACCAAAGTTCCTCAATTAAAAACCTAAAAAAGAATCTACAATTAAATGTTTTTTTTTATGTGACCCTCCCTCACAACTGCTATTTAAAAACACATTTTGCAGCAGTACAGCCTGTTTGTTTGCACACAGAACTAGCCCATAACTCTGTACTTTGGTGGCATTCTTGTGAGTGCAGTCAGGAGGAATTATGTAAACAAAACCAAAAAGGTGTGCGTGTTGGCAATTTTACAGCGTGTGCTGATCATACCGAGGCGCTAAAGCCTGAAGGAAGATTTTAATCATTTCTCTTTAGTTATTGCATCATTATAATGGTATAATAAAATAACTTCTTGCCCTTCTCCTCTTCATTGTTGTAATTAAATACAATAACAGGACTTCTCTTTGACAGCATGACAAGGATACTGCATGCAGATTGAAACTTTCTGACGGGTTTTCAGTGCTGTGAGGTCTTAATCGTGAATAGTGCTTTGCATTAGTTCTGCATGTTCAGATTAAAAATAGAGTACAGCCAACACAACGCTGAACACCTTTGGGAAGAACTGTGGATGCAGCTAGTAATGACCTGCTTGGAAATCAACGCAGTCGTTTAAATGATAAAACAACCAAATACCTTACTAAAGTGGTTGGATTGATCCGATTGCTGCTGTTCTATTCAGTGACGGCCTCACCTGTGGTGTAGTACTCCAGAACCGGGTCTTTACAGAAGGACTTGTATCTCCATGTGACGAGGACTTCATGGGCGTTGGCTGACGTTGTGTAGTCACAGTGGATTATCACAGAGGCAAACAGCGCTGTTGACCTCTCAGTCTCTGGGACGATCACCTGAATGGACAGCAGCTCTGGTGCAGAAACACAGAACAATGAGGACGCCATCATTTCGATGACAGCGCCGTAACTCTGTAGTCAAATACTGGAATCTGACCTAACTGGCTCAACAGTTTACTACAAGACGGCTGCCATCACCTATGATCACAGTAGTCAGTTATCAGCTGGCAAATGTATGTCCCGATGACAGGAAGCCGCCCCTAATGAATAAAATTATGAGCTATTACAACTGGAGAACGTAAACCCTTTGCACCCGTCAGTGAGCGCTTGTTGTAGGGCATTTATCGGCTTTTTTCTCATAATTTAACAATATTTGAAATACTTTATTTTGACAACCAGTTACAGTCGTGCGTTATTATCTCCCTAAAATTTTACACCAGGAATATTACAAATATAGCTGATCCAATTTGATCTAATTTTACAAACATTCAACATCTCAATCCACAGCAGGCATTTAATATTTGTAAAGGAAATTTTTCAAAGTAATTTGAATTAATGTATTAGTTAAATGTTAGCAAATGCATCTAGGGAATATGTAGTGTAGAAATAATCAGATGGACAATGAGGAGCAGATTTGAGCATGACCCCGTCTGACCTCGTTCCCTTTACTCTGCAGTAGGGATGTGTATTGGCAAGAATCTGGCAATGTGCATCACGATACAAAGGGGATATATCGTGTTACCATGAGAAAGCCTATATATTGTGATTTTTAACACTAATTTTAACTTTAGAAAAACTGTCCCAGTATTCTAAATACTCCAACCTGTTTCATACATAACACAACTAGTTTTATTACTAGATTTGGCTGATCTAATAGAACAAAGAAGGTGAAAACAGCCCGAACTACCAGTTATACTTTAATTTTACTAAAAAAATGACTGTTATCATTAATGGTTCCATTCAAATTGCTAATATTATTATTATTCAATTAGTTCATTAAAAAATTATGAAAATAAACAAGCAAAAAAAAGTATACATAAACATATTGGGGGGAAAAAACTCATTCGAATTAAGAGAAGCAGATAGAAGAAAAAAAAATCTTATAATTTCTGCCCCTTTTTACCAAAGAAAATTATCTGTCAAACATACAATATTATAAACTCAGTCACTTTCTAATTTTCAAATATAATCATTGAACTTTTAATTTACCTTTTCATAATTACTTAATACATTTGATTTTATACATTTTTTTAAATACAGCAAGTGAACTTGATTCTTTAATTTCCCCGTTAAGCGCATTGCACAATCTTACACCATTTACAGAAATATTACAAAATAAAAACAAACAAACAATACTTTGCTTTTTTAATATCGATACAGTATTGCAACATAAAGTATGCGATATATTGGTGGATCGATATTTTCTTACATCCCTGCTCTGCAGTGTGAGGTTTGTGGGACGAGACATCAAAATGGCATAGGAGTGACATAAGGAGGATGAAATATGATTACTTCATATGAAATGTGTGTGTGTGTGTGGGGGGGATTTTTCTGCCATGACACTTTTATATGATTTGATTTAGCTTACTAAAAAGTTCGGATTATCTTTAGAAAGTTTTATATTATATAAGCTTTCTAAGAATGATCTTATATTGAAATTGAATCTACAACAACCTTTCAAAGAACTACTGAACATTCAGGCAGACCACATTTATAGCTCTATTCGTCTGATTACCCCCATTTTAGTAAGGTGAAATAAAAAATAAAAGCAAGTAGGTGATACATTGAGCTTAATTTATATGAACGACTTATCACTAGTATTCACTGCTGGTTTAGTAGAACTAGGTTTTTGTATATTATTTTTTGTACCTTAGTTTCTCCCTGCCCACACTGCCAAAAGTACTAAAATCTAGTTGAACGACCATTGGATTATTGTGCTTGAATGGCCAGCAAACCGGCCTGACCTGAACCTCATATAGAATCTATGAAGCATTGACAAGAGAATGAAGAGAGACATGAGACCAAACAATGCAGAAGACCTGAAGGCCGCTACTGAAGCATCCTGGTGTTCCACAACACCTCAGTAGTGCCACAGGCTGATAGCATCCAGCCAACGTCGCATTAAGGGAGTAATTGATGTAAAAAGGGTCAAAACTAAGTACTATATGGGTGATTATACTTTTCAGAGGTCCGACATTTCTCCACTTACAATCCTTGTTTTGAATGAGGACCCCAGTGCATGAATGTGTATGTGAATGAATGAAGAGCTTAGGGGTTCCTCTGGACTAGATCAAGTGCTATACAAGTACAGGGCATTTATCATTTAGTTTTATTGATTTCATGTAATATTGTTATTTTCAAAGATTTTGAATTATGGGGTTTAATTAAGCTGCAAACCACAGACATCAAAATTACAACAAATACAGACTTGCAATATCTCACTGTGTAATTAATCTAGATCATATATTAGAATCACCTTTTAATGAAATAAATTAACTTCTGTAAGATATTCAAACTTTTTTGGGTTTCACCTGTGTGAGCATAAATATATGTATAGGCCTACCAAAACAGGTGAAACTCAAAAAATATTGTGTATCTACTTAAACTATTTTAACTGATATTGGCAGGTATAAAAAGGCATTATAGTTAATTAAATTTTTCTTTTTGTTCTAAAATGTAAGCTTATTCAAACTTAAGCTGGTTCAATCGTTAAAGTTGGCTGGATCACTACTTTATTAGAAACGTTTTCTAAATTGTGCTCATAATAAAATACAAACTAATAAATGCAGGCCCCAAATATACGATAGGAGATATTACAAAAATATAGAGCGAGAACAATGCTAGTATCTTCAAGGAAAAGAATAGGCCCTATATTCAAATCACTGTTGTCTATTAGTAGGCTTTTAGCATTATATCCAGAAAAAAACTATATTTGGATGGTCTAATTTTTTTTTACAAAGAAAGCTTTGTTGCTAAACTTCCACATGACAAGTGTTAGTGCAGACTTTAATAGCAGATTAATGTAACTTTTAAGACGTTTATGAGTTCTGCTCACATTCTTCTGCAAAAGAGACCAGTCTACTTAATTTATTATTCTTGCAAAGTTGACCTTGAAGCGAGAAGCTCGACTAAAACAGCTCTAAATACAGAAATATAGAAAAAAATTCAGTTGCCCTAAATTATATGAAACCCATCTGAAACATTTTTAACAACTTATTTGATAAATGATCTAACCATTTTGTGTGGCTGCAGAAACTGTTGTCCTAAGTTACTTGTATACATGGAAAACTAGTCCCCCACAGATACGTGACATCACTCGGCCTTGCCCTGTTTACACCTGTAGATTATTAACTTGCCAGCATTGCTCGTTACTTTCGACTGTTTGCTCTAGTTTTTTCTTCGTTGTTCTCTGAATGCCTCGCATTAAAACGGATACATCGTTTAAATAGAATCACAGATGGGCTTTTAGGCAAAACTGTGAATACAATAAGAGTTGATATTTCACCTGTTGGCAGGTGCAGCAGCAGAAACATCAGCCGTATCAATTTTCCCATCTCGAAGCTTTGTATCCTTCCGCGGAAAATGCGATTTCTGCTCTGGTAGTGGCCACAAAATCCTCTAAAAACCGGGAATATTGGTAGAAGAACGTCATATAGACGCTTTTCTGCATTATCACCAGGATTCCATCTAAGGCAGCACGTTCTGTAAGTTGTTATCCCTCTTTCTGAAGATGCGACAGTAGTATTCCAGAAAAAACTACCCCATAGGAAGGCGGAGGCTGACCATCCCCTCCCCCACCGAGCTACAGGTGACATCACTGGCCCCGCCTACCGTGTCAGGTGCAAAGGCAGCCAAAAATTAAATATTCACCTATATAATTTGTTTTTCCTGCAAAAAAAAAAAAAAAAAAAAAGGACTTAAAAGTTTTTTATATTGTCAAACAATTAATAAAGATAATCTGGGGGAAAAGAACATTTTGTAATCTAATAACAGATTATGCCACGTTTATTGACATCGGCTTGTTCGCATGGTTATTTGGCAACGTGTCTTTTAATTTGCAAAAGACCCAACCACAATTTAGATGAAAAAAAGTTGCATTCTGTCCTCCTTTAAAAGTTAATATCGTCTGTCCCTCTCTTTGTGGGTTTTATTCATTCAATCATTCACACAGGACGAAGCAGTCCATCAACAACAGTCTGCAACTCTGCATTTAGTTTCCATCAAGCAACAATGCATTCCTCGAATGAACGCTGACCTCCTCTTGTTGAAGAAGAGGGATTACTTTGCTTCCCAGCTCCGGATCGTGAAGCTCCCTCTCAGGATGCAACATGCTGGACAAGTATTGGAGCTTACATGTCTTTTAGAGGACATGATTCAACCTTCACAGCAAAGACACAACACAGACCCGTCTGGGCTTAAGTGGCATTCTTCTCGTTAAAGTGTGCTTGAATACCCCCACCCCCCAAAAAAAAAAATGCTGCAGAGAAGCTCACCTTTCATGCCTGTTTTTGTCTCAAAATGCTCAATTCCTTCTTTATCTGTATCAAAAGACAACATTCAATTCAATTCAAGAATACTTTATTGATCCCAGAAGGAAGTATTGCATTGTGAACCTTTTGTGTGTGCATGCTTGTATCCACTTTTCACTATCAAACCAGTGGTATATTAATTGTGATATCAAATTTTTCAACATTAATTCGAACTTTGCTGAAAAAGCAGATATAAATATGTCAAGCAGTAAGGCTTAACATGGTTGAACAAACACATAGGAATGAAATAGTATAGTAATCTTAAAGCACAAACATATTATAAAGCTCAAAACACTTATGACACACTTAAGACTAGGATGTATGTTGATCTTCTGATTCCAGAAAAAATGGCCCAAACTTCTTGTATAAATGTTCTCAGACAACCAGATCAACAACTACAAATCTTAAAATAATTGAAGCAACAACAAACAAGGCGGGAGAAGGACCAGAGTTTTTTTGTTTTTTTGCCACCACTCATAACAAGCAGGATAAGGTTGAAGATACTTTTTCTTTTAGAGAAACGTGGAACCACAATTTCAAAACAATTGCTGGACAACATTTTCTAGACAAACCAGTTGGGAATCGTAGGAGGAAAAAGTCCGGTCTCTTACCATCACAAATGTAAACTGCACCTTTACCCGATATGGATATTTAGAGTAAATTAGACTGACGTTTTTAGAAACAAAGACTCCAGGTGATTTGGACTCTAGACAAAGGAGGAATGTGTGGAGAGCACACCATCTTAACAGCTGAGTAACACCGTGAAGGTTTTTTTTTTCCTATATCAGAAGCAACATTATTGGAGTGCATGTCATCATGAAATACCAGGACATTTTACAGAAAAATCTGTTGAACTCGACCAGACAATGAGTCATCGATGCATCTTTCCACAAGACTGTGATCCAAAACAAACATTCCAAATTAACTCACAAATTATTCATCATTCCCAACCAGTGCTGACACAGTTACTTTGAAAAAGTAATATGATTACTGACTAGTGGTTACTCCTTCCAAAAGTAACTTAGTTACTTTACTTATTACTTTATTTTAAAAGTAACTAAGTTAGATTACAAGTTACTTTGTTAGTTACTTTCTGCAGCTCCCAATAACACTCCGCACTGCCTCAACATAAACACAATAACCACTTTTACATATAATCACTTTATTTGAAGTGCATTTTAACAGTAAGAACGGATATATACTTGTTTTTTAACCTCACATTGACACCAGCAACTATAAAGGAATAAGCTGTGTCTTGGGGACATACTTGCTCTCTCACTGCATGTACAAATGGAGAGGTCCACTAGGGGGCAGAGTAGGCCTACAGAGTACAGAACTCAGATTCAGGCCAAAACAAACATGGCACCCGCAAAGGAGATTATCAGCTGTTTCGGCAGCAGTAGAAGGTAGGATCATATTTACCGCTATTGATACTTGTTTTCTTAATACTAATGCCGCCATGTACCTAATATATCTTTTTGCTCAAGAAAATGACAAAAATAGTAACTCACAGTGGCTTGAACAAGTAATTTTAATCTGATTACCTGCATGAAAAAAGAAACGCGTTAGATTAGTCGTTACTAAAAAAGTGGTCATATTAGGAGTAACGCGCTACTAAGTAACGCGTTACCGGCATCACTGTTCCCAACTCAATCTTCTTCTACAACCATCTTCGTCCCCAGACCTAAATTTGATAGAATATAGTGGGATTATCCCCTAAAAAGTGAAGGAATAATCTATTTCCATGATCCAACCTTGAAGAAAGCTTTAAAAATGATGTCCTCTTATCAAAAAGGATTGTATAAAGTATCCCAGTTGAGTCCCAATAAGTAGGATATTGGTGACTTTGACTTAAAAAGAATTATATTGTGCTTTTCCCATTTATGTTTTTTGGCTACATGTAATCACATTCAAGGTGGGGGGGGGGTTTAAATTTCCAGTCTGAGATTATGCCACTGCAATGAAAGTTGAATTTATTTTAAAGTGATTTGTTTAGATAAGAAACAGGAACTTCTCTTAGGTTAAACTTGCTACTTTAATATCTAAAGTTAAATTTATTTTGATAAAAAAATATGATTTTAATATATATGCCTGCTGAGGATTTAACAACTGTGTGTGCCTGTATTTCTAAATGGCAATCGACATATAAGTCTTACTACATATTGTGGATATAGGAAAAAGAAAACACAATACAAGTGATAAAACACACATTTAATAGTTGGTGTTTAAAAAAAAATAAAGACGTCAAAAACATTTCTCTCAATTAGAATTATTTTTGTTGGGAAAATAATAACTAACTACTAAATTCTACTAACTTTTCTTCAAAAGTTAGTAGAAAGTGGATCTCAAGTTTTCTTAAATAAAACATTCCAAAACACGCAGAATTAATGCTGATAAGTTATTTTTCTGCTGAACTGAAATCATTTATGGTACTTTATTTTTATTATATATGTACAATTGCAATAAATCAAATCACAAATTCAAAACGTTTTCAGCTGAAGTCCCGAACAGAAAGAGAGTACTCAGCTATGCAGCAGCATTAGCATGTTCTGTATTTATGGTAGAGAGACAAGAAGTCAGGAAATATTTTTTATTAAAAAGTATCTAGGCAGTGCAAAAGCCATCTGTAAAACAACTTCAAGGTGCAGTACTTCCAAACTCTCAAAAAAAAATGAAATGAACAAAGACAAAAATACAGAATAATCCTGAGTTACAGAGTACTGAGGCATGAACAGGAAGTGGAGGCTGTGGCGTAATACCTGTGTTTTCTGAAACCGGACAAATAAAATAAAACATCTTGGCACTTGTGTAAATTTAGACACCCGAGAAATTAAACAAAAAAATTCATACTTTATATAAAATATGCATGTACAAATACAAACAATACAGTACAATTTATGCAGTACAATCCCAAAACCTTCAAGCACGAGGCTGCATGCTTCAGGCGGTCTCAGGTTTTCCTTCCTCTAATGCTGCTTCCCCAGCGAGGTTATTTCAAGATGAGCCAGTCTTCATGCAGCTGCTGGTGGAGACAGTTAGCTTCCCCTGCGTTTCTGCATGCAGGACGGATAAAAGGAAGGGACCGGCAGCTCTGCGCGGGTGGAGGCTCGAACGCCACATGTCACACTATCAGAGAATCCCTGCTCAGTGCAGCGCTCTGTTAGGGAAATACACCGAGAGGCTACAGGTTAGAGACGCTCATGCTGGGAGACTGTGCTGGTTAATAGTGTAATAGATAGGAGTCATGCATAAGAAGGGTTGATTATGTTCATTCCAAAAGCAAAAAGAGTTTGGGAGTTTTAGTAAGATTTGTTTTAGATTTAAACCCTTGTAGTAGATGCAAGGAAACACATTTTATATATAGATAACTTTTAAAGAATTAACAGTGATTTAATTGACATTCTTGTAAAAAAAAAATAACAATACTAAAAAGGAAATTATGTTAAAAATTAAACATAAAAATCAGTGTTAAGACCATTGTGCAATGTATTGAAAAGTCACAGAGACAAAGAAATATATATACACATAGCAATAATAAAAGTTTCTTATTGTCAACAAAGACAAAAAAACAGATAAAAAACCTGGTCCTCTTCATAAATCTGTCCATTCACCATTTCATGTTTTTTTTGTGTGTAGTACTTTTTATTTCCGCCTGAGGGCAGCAAAACAAACGTAATTTGCTTAATATGCTCAACATGTACAAAGCATGACGCATATTTTGCACCCCTAGCAGACCTAAATGGGCAGTAGAATTCATTTGTAGGTGCGTTTGTAAGCACTTTAATAATTTAACTCTGTAACGATCTTTGTATACTGGATATATATTAAGGAATTATGTGGGTTTTAATCGTTGCTCTCCTGCTTCAGTCATTTTCTCTTCTAACTGCTGCTGAAGAAGAAAACGAAAGGCTGCGAATGTCAAACAATGAGCACAAGTACAAAAAAAACCTAATAAAAGAACCAGAAGGGAATGTCAGGGAAGGCAGGAAACAAAGATCCTAATTGGACTGAAACTGGAGGTCACCAGGTCACATTATCATAGACGGATAATAAAACAAGTGGCTGGGAACAAAAAAAAATGCAATGCCCCCCCAAAAAAATCTGCTCCCTGAACAGAGACACGCCTGAAATTATTGTGCAATTATGCGTTGCTTTATAGCTGTTTTTTGACTCATTCCGATCATATTTGTGGTCTTTCTGAGCTCAAACTCGTCTCTTGTTCAATGCATGTTTTCGAGGTTATTTTGCATCCTTTCATAGTTTGAAGAGCTACACCGATCAGAGATGTGATGATTCACATGTCCAATTTTAGTTTTTTTGTAAACTTAACCTGGCAACAGAATTTTGAAGATTTCGCCTTTAAAAAAAAAAAAGCTTCAGTAAACACCACTTAAAATATTTTTATTGAGCCTTCCTGCTATTAGAAGAAGCAACATCACACTTCAAAACAAATATGAAACCTCAGAGTGGACATTAACAACTTCGCCTAATTAGAGCTGTTAGCATTAAGCTTAAGTTAAGTGTCTGTATTCCCTAGAAATTGTAGATCCTTACTTTGACACTTATTATTAATATAAATACCCTAAAGCCTTCAAATGTCCAAATCCAGCATATTTCATGACAAACAGAGGTCAGAAGCACTGAAGAATAAAACAGAGCAATGTTGCTGAATTATTTACAGCTGTTACAAAAATATTTCAAGATGATGTGTATTAGTTGATTAATTAATTACATATTAGTAAACGCATCTAGGGAATATGGGATAATGAGCGATCAGTAGAAGTCAGTGAGGAGGCCTTTCACCTCTTTTCCTCCAACTGCAGTGATCTTTGAAGTGTTTTTAATTGATTTTGTGAGGTAGACATGACAATCTGTGAGGTCTAGAGACAGAATCTGCATACCGGGGGTCAGATATGATGAGACACAGGAGACGGGTGCAAGGTAGCCCAGACTTCTGCGCAAGACTGCCCGTAATAAAATATAAGAAAGTGCCGAATCAGACTGCAGCTTCATCCTTGTTTTAGAGGGAAGACATCGCTTTCACCCTGTGATGGACTGGCGACCTGTCCAGGGTGTACCCCGCCTCTCGCCCGTTGACAGCTGGAGATAGGCACCAGCCCCCCCGCGACCCCTGGAGGAATAAGCGGTTCAGAAAATGGATGGATGGATGGAGATTGCTTTCAATAACACAGGTCACTGGCAGATTTTGATATAGGCAATGGGGAGCCAAAGTGTCCTCCGCACATGGGTCCCCTGGCTGAAAAAATAATGAATGGAAGTCAATGGAGCGATACAAGTTATTTTCTGGTCCGCTTTGTCTTACGTCCTGAATCAGTAATATGTTGTACCTCAATTTAAATAATAACCAATGAAGTACTTTTCGACTGTGTTTGTCAAGTGATTTAGAATTTGTTAGCAAGATTTTGCAATTAAAAAGCCTACAAATCAGAAGTCGCATATATGATGTAATTTTGCTAACGGGAGCTAACACTAGCTATAGCACGTAAAAGACTCACCTAGAGCTTGTAGAGCTTCTCCTCCATGCTGGCTCTCACTCCACTAACTGCTTTACCCCCGACATAGCTGCTACTTTCCACATGGTCAGATTTATAGTGGTTTTTACTGTGCTTAATGCTCCTTTCTTCATCCTGGAGGCTACAACCCTCGCTTTCCTTCTTCTCCTGCAGTTGTAGTTCGCTAAACCTTTTTAAACAAAACCTAAAGTAACTTTTGCCTCCGGTCGAAAATCAGCGTTTTCTCTACATCAACATTAGTCTTTAAAATTCACGGAAATCATATGTTCGATCCACGGCGCATTTCAAACAGGATCAGAAAATAACTTTTATCGCTCCATTGACTCTCATTCATTTTTTGGCAGTAAGGGACTAATGGACCGGAAGGAGAAGGGCAGGAGTTAGGCACCCCATATGATTCTAGGCCCAGGGAAACATTTCTGGTTGAGGGAGGGAACAGTGGCATCTGATGTTTTCTACTTTATAAACACTGTAAGAAAAGCGCCATTGTTGGTTAATGATGCTGAAGTTGATGCACTAAGTTACAGAGCATTTTCTCTGATCAAATCTGATCTAACTTCGATAGTATCTACCTAGGCATACTACTACCTGATCTACGTAGTTTAAAATCCAAATTTTTACAGATATGGTTTTCATAATAGTGTTTAAAGGAGTTGTCTGTGTGTGTTTTTTTTATGGATGGAGAATTGGGTACAGAAGGAGGTATAGTATGTCCACTGATCCCCCCCACCAAAAAATAAATAAATAAATTGAAGTTTAGGGCTAGTCAGACTGAAAATCAACCACTTGCATTCAAAAAAATTATCTCTAAGGCAATTCTAACTTAAAATTTGTTGTTTTGCATAATTTGTACATTCATTAAGATCCATTTTAAATATACTGCGAGTCTTTGAATAACATATTTTGTGTCATTTTCCGGTTATGTTGCATGGCTTTGTGCTCTGTTTGTGCGTTTTCAGTTTTCTGCTTAATTCTTTTGCTTCCATACCCTTCTTTTATTTACCAAGGCCTTTTTACGTTTCGATAGTGGAGTCCATTTGCAATAATGTTAACGATGAGAAAAATATCAGATGCTATAAGGCTTGTATTGTAGTACTTTACAGGATATAAATGCTCTTTTCCTGCAGAGCAGTGGGGGAAGGAGGTTCTTGTTCCTGCTACAAGTAACTCACCAGGTTCCGACTCCTGTCCCGCTCCTCTCTGCCCCCTTGTAGTGTCTGGGACGTTCCCTGGAGAGGACGGGTGTAGGAGAAAGGCCTTGAGGCTGGCTCGGTGGTCCTGTATCTGTCTGATCGGGGAGGGTCCGCCGTGCGGTACCTGTCTGTGGTCAGGTCAGCCCTGCGGTGTCGCTCCGCCTCAAGTTCAGAGTACGGAGGCAAAGGGTCATCCTCATCTGGACGGTGGCTGGGCGACCGGCTGTAATAGCTGTCGCTGCCTTTTCCTCTGGAGCTGCCTTTAGAAGGAGTGTCGCTGTCCTCGTCCACTCTTCCAGCACCCCTGTCCCCTCCCCGTCCTCTCGCCTTCCTTTCCAGCACGCTGGTGAGGAAGCCGTCGTCATAACTTTTGCTCAGGGGTGGTTGAGAAGGACGGTCACTGTCCCATGTGCCCCTTCTCTTGTGAGGTAAGGGTGAGGGGCTCCGACGGCCCCAGTTGTCGTCTTCCTCTCGGTAGAAACGCCTTGGTGGGCTGTAGTCCCGCCCACAGAGCCGTTCTGGAGGCTCGGGACGACGAGCGTGCGAGCTGTAGCATCGAGCAAACTCCTCTAGCTCGTCCAGGGAGCCGGTGCGACCTCGCCTGCTTAACGTCTTCCTCTGCAGGTGCTCTGAGCGGGGATTCCACCTGCAGAAACATTTATTATAGTTTATTTCGCTTGCCAATGTCAAACTGTAAGCCGTTTCCAAAATTCACAGAGTCATAAAGCCCAAACAAACAGACTGAAGTTGTTGCAGCAATCTGACAAAAAAGTAGGAAAGTTTCAAGGGTTATGAATATGTTTTCAAGGCAGTGTAAGGTACAAGCACAGCTAACCGAGATACCTTCGCTCCAATTCATCGTCTGAGTGGTTTCCATCGTTTCGTCTGGGCCTCCGACTCTGTGCGGGTGGAGCTGGTCTCGCCTGGTCCTCGCGGTCTGGGATGGACGGCAGCGCCTTCATCTGGACCGTCTGATAGTTGCGTCTGAAATCATTGTTCCCTCCGTCGTGAAGGGAGCTCAGCTCTGACATGCTGCTGGCTGTTGGAGCAGAGAGAAAGGACTGCGGTGACATTCATTAACAGAAGCATTCACAGGAGTCTTCAGCATCTATTGCAACATTTCCCAGTGGAGGAATGTGCTCTGCTCGCATGAAATATGAAATCATTTCGCCTCACTAAGACACATCGTCTTGGTCGTCGAGGCAGAAGTATCTGTGACTTTAAAAAAACTTCCATCTGATCCACATTAAGGATCATTTCTAATGTGCTTTCTTTTCATTATTGCAACAGAAAACTCAAATAAACTGCTTAAAAGCTTGGAACAACTAAGAGTCAAGATTATTTACTCCACTATGTGGCTGTAAATTTAGTTTAGAAAACTTTCCTTCAGCAAGTCTGTCATGTTTGAGTCTTCTTTCTGTAACAACATTTTTCAACTATTTTTAACAAGTCATACTATCCGTATAACACTAGAAGTATAACAATGGAAATTTGATACTGTGAAAATTTGTAATATGTTTTCTGTCTGTCATATCAGAAAATGAACTCTATATATTCAGAACACTTAGGGTCAATTATTTAAAATCGTCATTTCATGTTATATTGATGATGATGGCTTACAGAGAATGAAAAAATAACCCTAACCCATGAAAAAGAGCTGGGAGATAAATAGGTTTTATCGATAGATCCAATTTTTTCTGGTTATGAATATTGAGTGTAGAACTTTCCAGCAGTAATGTTTTTAAACCAGTTATGAACGTTGGCCGTTAATTATTATGTTGGGGCATTTGAGAGAAGTAGGTATGTATATTTACATCTTTATCACAAATTCAGGCATATTTATGTTATGTTTTGTGTGTATTATAATTGTATTAGGGTACAAGTAAAAAAAAAAATCACATCTCTTCTCTATGTGTTTGTATATGCTTAATTATTCATGATATGCGGGCGTTTCGCAACTAGGCTTCATCTTTCAATTGAGTTAATGGTCAGGAATGGTATGCCTTGCCGGTGAGTAACTGTGAGACTAGCATCGCTACTAATTCAGTTTGGGTATTAATAGCGTGATTGTGTGATTTCGTTAGTTAATTCTGGTGTTCGTGTTTCATTGCAGGTTTACAACCTATCTTAACCAGCTAAGTAGAGTGCTTAGTAGCGTCACTAAAACCCAGTTACGGGCTGGGCTAGTAGTAGTATTCAGGCTACCTAGCTTGGGGATGTGTAATGTGTTTGTGAGCGAAATAAAAGTTCATAAAGTGACCCGAGTTGTATCCACTGTACTTGTCCTGATCCCCTTTCACTGGGGACCTTAATAGCGTAGAAAGAAATGGACATTGAGTTTTTAGGAAAATCTGTACATCTTTTATGATTTCTTTTTTGAAAAAAAGGAAGAAAAAAAAGATTAAAATCATAAATGGTATGAAAAACGTAAATAAAATTTTCATTCAAGCAATTTTGCCCAGACCTAATATGGCAAAAGATCAATAAAAAATGGCATTTTAAATAAAAATGTCAGGCTTCTGAAAAATGCACAATAATTGATTGGTGCTCCTTTTGCACAAAGTACTGCATCACTGTGGAGTGTCATGGAGGTGAGAAGAGTCTCTCATTGACCTCATTTTTTGTGTGACTAATTTTAGGGAGTTTATATCCAAAAACTGCTACATGTTTTAATTTAGCTTCCCGTTTTAACGCAGCCTCAAACCTGTCATGTATGAGTCATTACGTACCATCTTCCTCTCTGAAACCTCCTTCACTGTGACTGTATTTGTTTAAAACAAAACTATTGCAAACATCCCTTTTTGAGTATAACTGACCATGTTTGAGTTTCTTCACACTAATCTTGTGATAAAGAAGAGTAACACTTCGGGTTTTATAATTACACAAAGTGTCTTTAGTCTGTGGATTCCAAGGTTATTACATTTGGTACTGTAAGTTTTTAGTTGTTACTCAACAAAGCTGAAGTTATTTTTAACGTGTGTTTTTCTTATAGTCAAGTGCTACTGGCAGTTTGTTCAGAACTGTTTTCCTTGGATTAAAAAAAGTCAGAAGCAAAGAGTCAGAGGTAAAGAGAAAAAGAGAGAATGGTCTGTGAATTAGAAGAACACTGAAAGTCATAATATTTAAAAGAAGAAAAGGTAAACTAGTAAAAGTTCAAAGAAGGTTCTATAATAAACGTTTATTTGACACAACAGCATTTTTGATGTTTGTTTTTGGAGCCATCACTATATGGGAGGGTCCTCTAGCTGATAACTGCAGAATAGAACTTTTCACCGACTGAGTTTGGGTTTGCGGCAGTACACCACGTGCTACCTAATGATATAAAAAAAACACAGTTTAGAGACTTGAGCCATGGCAGATCCACCAAAGAAACTAAAGAAGACGCTATCAGAAGAAGCCAGGAAAAGGAACTGGGCTACAAGAGCTGAAAGCTGCTGGAGCTTCACTGCTGTAGAAGGCTCGTTATGATGACTAATACCGGGGCACATCCTTTCTGCGCGCCTTGTACATCGGGAGTAAGGAAAGTTACAGCGTGCTGAGCCGCCGAGCTGTACACTGAAGCTCATGACCGGGCTTTTCCCGTTACGATTCCCTCGATAATGCTGTACCTCCTGCGGTTCCTGCTGCCTGCTCGTTCATAAGTAGGATTAGCTTCAGTGTCAAAACTTTTCAGTGTGGTCAGCCGCTGTGAGTGAGACGTTAGAGATACAGCAGGAAGTACGGATCCTGAACTACCCGTGTTGCTACTGGATAGGTAATAATAAATGTTTGCTCCGGGGTTATTTGGCCATGATGATGTGATACAGTGCTGGCGAAACTGTTTTGTTGGTTTACCAACTGACACGCAGTTTATTTGAGGGTATGTTGATTTGGCTGGTGAGCTTGTAAATCCATCAAATGCGCTTCAAATAGATTTGTTGTTACGACAGTGACATTACGGCGTAAGCCATGAGAGGGCGACAAAGGGGAAATATTTGCAAAGTCACAGAGTGTTACTGTTCTTTTTTGCCACCAAGTCTGAAAGCTTTTTCAGTGAAACATGTCATTTTATATATATATTAAATATGATTTTCCCGAAGGTGTGGTTAAAATATATTTGCACATTCTTGTTTGATGTTAGATGTTTTGGTTAGGCTGATTAGATGGATTCTCGCACTATTCGATACACACAAATTACACAAACATAAGAGACACCATTTGACATGCACTCACACACAGTCGTGGACAAAAAAATGCCTATTTTGTTCAGGCTTACATTTGAGTGTAGCCAACTGGCATGTTGGAAAGCGAGCCAGATCCTTTTCTATGTAGTACAGAACTTTCATTGAGTCCTGGTCTTGGCTGCTGGTCAGACGGTAACCACTGTGCACTGTGGACGCAGACACACAAGCACCCATACCCATACGCGCACACACACAGACAGACACACAGAGACAAAAGGATGTTACCATTCAAAGACGCACACACAGCAAACATGCAGATGATTCATCAGGTGTTAATTCACAAGCATGCATGACACAAATGAGACGGTTCTGTTTTGAAATGGACTCAAGGGTGACGGATAAAGTCAGAGTCAGATGGTCATTGATTAATGTGTATTCTGCGAATCATATTTACACAGTAGTTCTGAGAAATCAAAGGAGGAAATATTACGAAAAAAAGTTCATAAGAAGATCAGCAAGTTATTTTCGTTTTCTTCCAGGGTGCTGGAAAATTAACTATTTAAAGACAGATTGCTCACCTCCAGCCAGGTTATTTTCAGCTGAAGTGATCGATGGGATCTTTGGGTCCAGTTGGGACGAAGGAGCAACAGGGACCACAGTGGGCAGACTGGAAACATAGTAAGGATACATGGGAACCTGGGCAGAAACCTGAGCCACCTGTCTGGTCTTTGCCATCTTCCCTGCCTCGTACACTGCACAAATTAACAACACACCATCAGACCATCCATGGAGATTGTAAGAAAACAGACAGAATATACGCTACGAGGCCATCGGCGTTACTGACGGTGTCGGGGGCAGCAGCAGGTATCAGGACAGCAGCAGCAGCTGACGTAGCAGCAGCAGGAGTGAGGACAACACTGGCACCAGCAGATCCCCAACAACAAGAGGAGCAGGACGCTGCCCAGAACCACGGAGCCCACGAACGCCCACTCTGTTTTATCCAGACACACAGAAATAATGAAGACACAATAAATTAGCACTTTATGATCATCTCTGGAGAAAAAAATATGTTTCATAAATCATACTTGATTTATTACCAAGTAGTCAAAAAAAAAACAGTAACTGTATAACTTTTTTTAGACTGCACTGCAAGGCAGACCCAAAACAAAGCCACTTACAGATCCATTAAAATATTTACAGAGTGAAATACATTATATAGATTAATTACAAACAGATGTTTTCAAGACTTTATTTGTATTAATTATGATGATTTTCTGTCAGCAGCTGATGAAAAACATTACTTAATCCATAAATGCTGTGGTCAGATGAAAACTTTGGCAAAAAATATCCAGACCACCCCAAACACACCATCCCTAAAGTAAAGCATTATGGTGGCAGCGTCGTGCTGTGGTAATTGTTTTCTTCTACAGGAACAGCTAACTGGTCAGAGTTGATGAGAAGATGGATGCAGCTAAGTACAGAGCAGTTTTGAAAGAACAAACTGTTAGCAGTTGTAAAAGACTTGAAATGAAGACTTGAAAGTTCACCTCCCAGTGAAACAACAGCCATAAACATGAAGCCAGAGCTACTGCAGAAACGTTTAGATTCAAGCAAATGCACAGAATGGTCCAGTAACCCCTAGAAATCCAGCTCTTCTTTATGCTAAAGCATTGATAATGATTGAGCGATGAGAAACAGAGCCTGAAAATAGGGGATCTTCAGGGAACTTACAGCAATAGTTATTCTTGATTACATCTCCAAAGTACAAACACTAAAGTGCATCCTCGACAGGGTTATTAAGTAAAATCTGTACAGTAAAGAATTTAAACTCTGACTAGGGAAAAAGGACCAGGTTTTCCAGTAATAAATTGATAGATAAAAGCCCACAAGTTATTTCAGACTCAAGAAAGGCTTTGTTTATGGTCAGTGAAAATTCAATCAGTTAGGAGGCGACAGAAAAGCTTGAAAATGCAGAGCAGCGACAGCTGATTGGCCGTACCTGGCATGATCTCCACATCAAACCCAGGCAGAAGATCGTCCTGCTCACCTGTTCTACCTGCAGAGAGAGGGAGAGCACAGGTGAAGGCCAGACAGAAGCAGCAGCAAGCGGCGCCAAGCGGTAAATTAGAAAAATCTGGTAGCGGAGATGATGATTGATGGTCATGCACTATTCAATTATTTTTAAGAAACCGATATTTTACTAAATCAGGGTAAGAAAACACACAGGAAAGCATTAAAAGGTTAGAAGTGTTTCCTTGAAATGGGGGTAATGTTGGGATCGATTCATAGTAAAGTCATTACTACCATCGAATGGCCGTCAACATATCCAAGTTAGGAGAACCAGATAGAAAGACCAGTAATGAACCCCCAAAAAATATGTTCCGCGCATAAAACGGTCATAGCTGATCCACCGCTGTCTTAACTTTGCTGTTTCTAAGATAATCGCAAACTAAAAGCAAAACCTTGGGTTATATTATCCTAATTTTTAAACATTAAACATTATAGGCCCCAGTTCCATTAAGCTCGAAAGACTCACAACCAGGTTTTTATGGGGGTCCCTCTTTTTGCCCTTTATAAACCAGGAAAAAACGAAGGTTTACAAAATAAGGGAGAAGGGTCAGGCCAGCTGTGGGGGCATTACGGATGGGCTACAAAGACGCCTTAGTGGGCGTTACATTTCACCAACCAATCAGAACGACTAAATAAACCCATGCCAAAACATTATTTTGCCAACCATGAAGTTCACAGGAAAACAAAAACATTTTGAATGTTGCCCTTATGTTTAAACAATGTTAATCTATTCAAAATTATTACAATATCTTAGTTTGAAATATCGATTGAGACTGGATGTCAAATTACAATTCAGGAGCGAATAAGAAGAAGGAGGTGTTTCTTGTTTCCAAACCAAACCAAAATTCCCCCTTTAGCCTCTGGGGCAAATCTGATTAAGTGACAAAGTAGCTAAATTCACTCTGATGCTGTTTGAAAGGAAGGATTCATAGCTTCAACAAGGGATTCAACTATAAAACTTGACATAACACATATTTGGCACTTTGTTTAGGTCTACCTTTGGGGTGAAACATTTTCAGTCAGAGAGCAATTTAGCTCTGTCGCCATCTCAGAAATCCCAGTTGGAGCTCAGATTTAAATGACCCCACCCACATCTACAGCTGTATTCGACTTTAGACATGCTCTGACTTCTCATGCAGTCAATAATTCAGTGATTTCCTTGTCAAAATCAGGTCTGGTATATATTTAGGAGTGTAACAGTTACCAGTATTCAGTTATTTTATAGGTAAAAGCTTTAAGATCACAAAACCGAGATTTAGTTTATAGTTGAGCAGGTAAATGAAAAAATATCCTGATAAACTTTTTTTAACTCTCATGAACAGAAAAAAATCTACGTTTTGTGGCGTGCAAGACTGAATAGTAAGTATAAAGGTATGTGGGGTAAACTCCCAGTATACTTCAGTAACCTACATCCTGTCAGCTTTAATAAATACTACTTATGTCCCTCCAAATGGTTGCCTTCAAATGCTCTGTGGGCTTTGACAGATTTTTGGCCAAACAGCATTTTCCCATTACGCACTATGCTCTTGGAATAAACTCAAAACACTAACATCCATTTAAGGATTAGGGATATGCAGCAAAGGAGGAATGTACGTTGCGTTTATGGTGGAGTCTTTATTATTTTGCATGGTTGTACATTTGTGTGGCTTCTGTCTTGGCCGATAGTGCTGTTTTGGAAAAAATCGGAAAAACGATTCTCAGTCGATTCTTATAGTAATGGAACTGAATCGATTTAATAGTTCAAATATCGATTTTATTTGGTTTAGAATAATTTGCCCCTTTTACAGCTAAAATTGGAAGGAAAAGTCCAGACGACCATTTTAAGTCTTGTGTCTGAAAGGGTTAAAACAGTTTCAACCATTGTTACTCACACAGTGTTAAGTCATTGAATTACAGGCATATAGTTAAGATAACAGCTCAAAAAAATTTTTTAATAGCTCTGATCCATATCAATATCAAAGTGGATCACATTAAATCGGATTGAATCGGATCGTGATAATCAATTCTAACTCTTGAGAACCAGAATCGAATTGATTCTTTAAATTTGATTCAATACCCAGCTTTATTGCCCAATAAAATAGATTTCTAATCTCTATAAGATTTTCTGGTGGAAAAAAGTAGTTTTATTTTGAAAAGAAAGTACCCCATGGCAAAAAGGTTTAGAAACTGCTGATCTAAGAGGTCAACTTTACCTAAATTTAATAAAAAATTCAGTTTAGTTCTATCAAACATTTCACATTTAAAAAGCCAAAAATATTTTAATCACTTCTAGCAATTTACCAGAAAACTTTTTTTTTATTTCTTAAAGTTAATACCAAACATTTATGCGAGTGTTAAAGCCACATACAAATCTATCAAAACAGACGATGTTGTACAGTTTAAATGCATACGAGCAACAATTAGAGAAGCAGGTCACTTTTCCATAGCAGCTCATCAAAAGATGGTTAAAAGAAGGCAAGAAAACGTACCTTTGAGCTTTTTATTAAAGATAAAAAGGTCAGGAGTAGTTTCATCAGTCAGATAATTGCTATATACTGAGTCGATTGTTTTTTGTTCTATGTGGTTGTTATGAGACAACTGTGATTAGAGTAAAGGCCAGCAAACGATCTGTCTGCAGGCAGAGACCCAACACTCCTGGAACTGCACAGAGCTTACCTAATGTGCTGAGTAGGCTGTTGTTGGGGAGTGTGGAGGGAAAAATGGAATCTTGTTACCTTGGCCCTGCACACGTTTTCACGTGCCATCTAAAACACAGAGTAACTGGAGAAAGCCCAGCAGCTTTGCAGCTCTGAGGAGCAGAGAGGGATTGGAGGGTTACGGAATGAGTCATGAAGGAGTTTAGGAGGGGACTTACTTGGCAAGTCAAAACGGGGGGAGAAGAAAAAGTGTGAAACAAAAAATGGAAATTTTACCAAAGAAACAGAAACGAAACCTAGAGTTTTGAGTACTAGAATTAGAAGATATAATTTTTTTAGTTAAGCAATACAAGAAATGACAGCATTCTTACCACTTCTGTATTTGCTGCTTCATATAAAATAAAGGCAGCCCGTGATTCCTAAAACTGTAATATCCTCTACAAAGATTACAACCAAACTAACTTTATGGAAAGTATTCTAAATAATTAAGAGTGTCATCGTCTCTTTTTTAAATCATATAAAGACAAAGCAAGCAGCTTATACACTTGGTGGACATGAGATGGTACTACCCCCCCCCCCCCCCCCATAAAATTATATTTTACATTACATGTAACTTGATTAGGGAGTAATAAAATCTTGCAGTACAAGATCTTCCTAAATTAAAATAACAAGAAATATTCCTCCTTGAGTTGGCTGCTATCTCATAAGCACCACCCAATAACGGTCATCATGGCTTCGCCTGATGAGCCTGCAATTAAAGATGCCCCAAGTACACTTAAACCTTTGTTTGGCAGCATTCTGAGCTTCCAGGAGGAACTAATAATGGCAGCAGATCGACAAACAAGACACGGACAATATGTAAACACAGCGAGTTGTCCAGACCCTGAACGAGGCAGTAAGCATTGCTATGGTAACCAATGGCTGGGCGTCTAGGAGTACGTAGAGCTAGATCACAATCACAGTGCATCCTATCAATAGCAGCTAGAAAAAAAAGTACATTTTGCACGGCAGCCCATGTACAGTTGAAGCACTGCCCTATGGTTTAAAGAGGTCCAAGAAAAAGAGAAAAAGAATTACATCAGTTTGCTGAGTTTGTGGCGAAATCAATAAAAATGCATCAGAAAGGCCTTTTTTGCCGCATGAATTTGATCTTTGAAGCTTTCTTGAAAGTAATAATAAGATCACAACTCGTTCCTGAGCTTTTACGGGTGAACTTAATTCTTTAAAAATGTTCTATTTTGGCTTCATCGATGTTCAAAAAATGGTGAGATGATGAAATGTATAGTGTTCAGTTTTGCATAGTTGAAGTTAGATTGAAATACTTTTATAACATAATAAAGGCAACATCTTTTATGTGATAAAGATCCAGATCTGACAGTGTACTTCCTTTTATCATGACCTAAGCTTAGCCTGGACAGATGAATATGCTGGGAGGAAATCCCTATTAAAGGGTTCTAAGGACAAATAAATACATCTGCAAATTATTCTGCAGGTCCTCAAAAAAAGGAAAAGTTTTATGGTTCTCAACTGTATTCTGTTTGTGGTCCAAATGCTACTGGTTATGAGATAGATTATCTGCTTTCTGCATTATAGTGGGAGTCAAAAAAGACTGATTGTTTTCGTGGACTTCAGTTTAGGCTATGGATGTCAAATTGTAGTCATTAAGGACTGATTCAAATGGCTGAATTATCTCTTAAGTCAAGTTCTAAAGATCCCTGCTAATGACCTAATTATTTGATTCATGTGTGGAAGTCCTGTTTTTAGGAATGAACTAAAAATATGCTGTTTTAGTCTTTAGAGTTTGGAAGTTTTGTTCTTGTAGTTTTTGTTTTTTACCCCACATGTTAATTGGCCCTGGAGGCTAAAACTAACAGGAAGTCTATAAGAGGGGCGTAGACCAAAGCGGATCTTTATCATCCTAAAACTGAAGACTTATTTTTAAACCTTTAAACACCTCTTTGTTTGCATTAGGTACACTTGCACAGAAGTGAATGATTATTTGCTGTGAAACTGGTAACTGGAGGTGGTGCGCCAACAATGAACTTCCTGTGTGAAACATGTACTCAGAAAGAGAACTTTATTAATTTAAGGCAAAAGTAATAAATATAACATAAAGCAGTAGAGAATACTAACAGTAATAATAATAGAGTATTTTAAATGGATACTCTCTACACTTCCTTTTCTATTCTATTACGTATTCCAAACAGGTAGATAATTAGTGGCACACTGATTCCAACTTCACCCCATACATGTGACAATGGTTTAGAAGTTCATCAGAAAGTTTTTGTACAGCGTGCTGTGACATTTTAGGGACTCAGGTTTTTTTAAGACACCAGAAGTCTGCTTTGATGTTGGCTCATCTTGGAATAGATTATCTTCATTCCCAACTAATTTGGGTTTATATAACAAAAATTTGCCAAATAAATGATGCTAACCTTTTGTAAGGTTTAAAGAATTACTTATAAAAATTGTGACTCATCCATTTAAGCCCAACCAGTCTGTTACTCTCATTAGTTGAAGGCTTGCCTAATTGCTTTGCGAGGGGGTTCTGATGAGATTAGCACAGTGAAGGTGGCATGGATGAATAAGCACCAGGTCAAAGTTAGTCTTGTGAAGAGAAAGTTTACAGTAAATGTTGATTCTCTGACCTTTAACGGTGAAATATCAGGTGTTTGATGTAGATTTGCAAGCCCTGTACAATCATTAACCAGAAACCAGTACTCCCAGTGAACCAGCGGAGCACAGACCGTCTTGTCTATCTCAGTACTATAATCCTTCAGACTTCTGCTGGCAGAGCCTCGCTGACTTTAAGTTTTCCCAGTCCAGTCAAGTGCACATTGATCCTCTAAAATGCACGACTGGCTGAACAATAGAGAGTGTCATGAAGGATCAGTACCATCTAAAGGCTGTTTCCATGGTAGCTGCTCTAGCGAGACTTGGGAATGCAGCCCAAAGAAGGCACCTTTTTTTAAAAAGGTTTTACAGGCGACACATGGCTCAAAGATTCACAGAAGCAAAGCGCTTGTAAACTTTGTTTCTCTATCAGCGGCCATACCGAGAACCAGTAACTCCATGTGGTCTTCATCATTTCCCACCAGATCGTCGGCGACGATGACTTTACAGAAGTACACTCCGCTGTCGCCCCACTGCAGCTCGCCGATGCGAAGGTCGGCATCTGAATGGAGGCAAAGAACTCATATGATTTCTATCAAGACGGCACAAACTTTTAAATCCATTCTGAAAAAAAGGGTTGCTTTAGTAATGATGAGTAGTGAGTTATTTAAGGACAATGAGATCATGAAGCTTCTTGCTGCTGCATCATGAAGCTATGACACATATTCTTATTTTAATGAGAGCACAGTCAGCTGTTATTCACATGTGGAGGGAGGACAAACAGGCACGGCAGCTTATTTCATTCAAGTGTTTGTCATAGAGAAGAAAGCTGAGAACATTACTGTTTATGATGGTGACGTCTCTGTCCTTGTAGTGCTCGGCCACTGTCAAAGATGTTCCCTGCTTAGACGCCACGACCCGGACCGTCCGGCTGCTGTCGGAGCACTCCACCTGGGCCGTGGCTCCCAGCTCCGAGGCCTTGTAGCCCAGAGTCTCGGGCAGGGAGAAGGAGTCCCGCGTGGGGTCTCGACAGTAGGACCTGTACCTCCACTGCACCACAGGAGTTTTAATGGAGGATGTCTGATACTGGCAGGGGAGGACCACAGACTGGAAGAGCATGGCGTAGCGCTTCTTCTCCCGCACTGTGACATGCATGCCAGTACACACACACACTGACACGGGCACAAAGAAAGAGAGGGACTCTGATTAGATTTTTTTTTATGATACAGAAACAACAGCTGCACTAAATGAGCTAAAGGCCTCATGATTATTCTTGGATATTTGGTATATTACTTCAGTTCAGTTGGAAAATCTTAACTTTGTGTTACAACTCACCGGATTTACCATGGCCTTCTTCAATGGTTAATGTTTCTTGGACTGACAGCCCTGTTTCGGTGGGTTTACAGTTGTGCCACACACTTTCAGATAATGGGCTTTCTTTTGTTTTTTTAAGCGTGTCCTGTCTGGGAGTGTGGTACTCAAAATTGGTGTCTGAGTACCAAGTACAAGCCCACTTTCTCAAGCAGAGCATTACAGCTTTAGCTATAGTGCTCCACTTGATATATATATATATAAATATATATGTGAAAAATCTTTATTAAAGATTGCTGTGGGTTTAATTCTTGAAGTTATGGACACGGAAATGGAAAAAACAAGAGAGAAGAAAGAAAGAAGATGAAGAAGAGAGGTAGGAGTGTGAATTGAAAATACAAGAGAGGAAGGGTAACAAAGAGAACACAACAAAACATCCCAGTTCTCCACATCCGTTGGAAGGCAGAGAGGTGGAACAATAGAACAACCACCAATAAAACGGAGTAACATTAACAAAACAAAAAATATGAACTAAGAACTACACTTTCACAACACAACAAATGGGTATATAAATACAACAACAATGTCACTGAAAAGCTATTGGCACCAACTGCCAAGCCAGTACCTGGACACCAAGATCTACCAGCTCCTGGGTCCAGATCCTACGTCACACAGAGCGCCGAGACAGGGCACCCAACCAAGGTTAACATAAATTCATCAATGAAGTGACCAGGCACGGAACCCAGAGAACAGGCAGCGCATCCAAGCACCAGATCCGACCCCTGCTGAGCCACTGAACGGCACCACCCAACAATTCAAAACTGGCACCCCAGGAGAGGTGCCGAGCCGGACCGCATCTGGGCACCCAGCCCCAGACATCGAGAGCCACAAATGCTCCAGTGGTGACACACAGACACAGTCACGTACCCTGCCTCTTACACACACATTTTCACCAGCACACTAAGACACCCAAGAAAGGATGCTGTACACTCACTCATATGCTCCATATAAACTCTGTACTCCCAGGTCAAGGCGCCAATGCCCCTATAGAGCAACCTCTCCCTGCACCCGGGAGACGTACCCCTATCCTCTAGGATGGAGACAAGCAGACTGCCGAAGCCCCCATAGTGGCACAGGGACCCCACCTTCCCAGGCCCCATACCAGACAGCATAATATACCTCCCGGACCCCAATCCCTGTTGGTCAGTAGCGAACAAGGGCGTGGAAAGACCCCTAGCCTCTTTCCTTCCACTCAAATGGGGTGTTGTTGCATGTTGTACCAATGTGAACTTAAAGCAGAGGGGTGGGACATGGGAATGCTACGAGACACCCCCATCTCCTACCCCTGCTCCTCAGTGTCTAAATGTAGTTAAGCCCTGGGCACTGACACCAGAAGTGAGGCTCAATGAAGGGCTCCCCCTCTGGAGCCGGATTTTGTGCCTTACGCAAAGTACCTACATGTGTGTATCTCATGAAAATCTTCTAAGTGAGAGTGTCTAAGTTGTACAATAAAATTGGGACCCAGGCCACCACCGGACAGCAAAGATGGAAACCCTCCCTGCATCCCAGTGACATACCAATGCCCAAAGACCCTACAAGTGTTTTATAATGATGAAGCAGGTGGACAGAGGCATTCGGGGATGGTGAAGAAATGACTGGGGGACAGAATGTTTTCCTAGGGAGTCAGCTCCGCCGCTTACTCTGATAGACACCCTGATCCATCATCGTTCAACCCTATCCATCAGGGGAGGGAGGCGTTGGCACCTCTAATTTAAGGCCAATGGCCGCAGCACCACCAACCCTAATGGACTCAAGGCCGTCCCCGCGTCCCCATCCCAGAGGGAGACCTAAACCCAACCCGACATTCGGACTACTATCAGAACACAAGACACTAGACACCCAGGTTGAATTCAACCCCCCGCATCCCGCACACCCTCCCCCACCCCGTCCAAGCGCACCCAATAGGGGAGAGTGCCTTTCTAGATAGTAAGTGCCTCCTTGCCAGCAAGGGCCAACGCCACCTGCGCATCAAGAGCCGCCGCACCAGTTCAAATAACCCGGCGATATATCCAACAACACTAGGAGTGACCATAAGCCCCAGGTAACCGACCTACCAGGTCGAAGTCCACCCCCCCCCCCCCCTCTACTGCCGTCCGATGGCTCAGCAAGCAACTGGACCCAGCGACCTCACTTACATGTCCCGCACATCCACTTCGAGGCCAGTCCACCACGGAACCCGAATGACACCGGCCAATTGCCTGACCCAGTCAAATACCCGACCACAGCACCAAAGACCAAAGACGCAAAGACCAAGACCCAGGAGCAAGAAACGCTGCCCATCCGCTGCAGCCACCAGCCAACACACTAATATGGCGAAGGGCCATCCAGGAGCCAGCAATGAGAACCGGCCCAGAGAGAAGGAAAAATGCGCAGCACATGATGACCACAATCCACACCAACCAGTCTTTTCTCTGAAGTGACTGATCTGCCAGAATCCATGTTCAGATTTAAATGAGTTTGCCTTCAGCTCCACACCAAAATGTTTTCCTGAGTATCTTTGTGAGGATTTTGACTCTGATGCGTGGAAAAAATTCAGACCAGGAAAACAAACATCTCACTTTGTAGTAGTTCCTAGTACTATAGCCCAAACCAATACAGACTAACTCCCCTGAGCTGTTGCAGTTTAAAAAACATTCGCATGAAATTCTGAGATTAAAATACACTTTACATTGGCTATATTAGTGTTTAAAAGGTGTTAGGTTGTGATTTTGTTGTTGTTGTCTCTTTTGAGTAAATAATTTTAGATGTACCTTTAGAGACATAAATAAAATGGAAAAATAATTACAGCCAAGCAGCTTACTGTGTTCTAAAGAAAACTCTTTAAAGCAAGAAAGAAAAAGCCCATGAATTACAGTTTGATCCGTGTAGAAACAGCTGTATGTCTTCTTTCTCTGTGTGGGTGATTCATGATGAGAAACTGTAATTTGCATTGTATCAAAACAGGAGAAGACAGCAACAGAGATTAGGTGTGTGGGGGCTCCTCTGCTGCACAGGCTGAGGGGTCAGGAGGTTAAATTCCAGTGTAACGTGGGGGGCTGGGGGGAGGACTGAGGAGAGGCAGGAGTTTGTCATCACACAGGGAGGGGATGCAGCAGTCAGATGCTCGTGAGTAATTTCTGAAAGTCATTTTAGCTCTAGGTGGGGCAGGAACTGGTTTAAACATTTCCCTGAAGACAGGAAATGAAAACAAAAGCAAGTCCACTGGTCCTTCCTTCAGAGCAGTGGAGGAGCACACACCCTGTGTTTGCTAGGTTTATTTATTTACTCAAAATTAAAAAAATATCAGGCCCTGATTAGTAAAACTAGTGCTTTGGTTCCCCCTTCTACTGTAATAAGTTTATTGTAGTAGTTCTTATTAGTTAGTGGTACAAAAGACAAATAGATTATACAAAGTCTTTAAATAAGAAAAAGTATTGACCCTCTGAAAAATCTGAATCAGACGTTTTGAGGAATGGCATTACCACATCAACTTTTTAAGGAAAAAAACAAAACCCTGAAACTTTGCTCTTGAATTTCATTTGACTATTATTATATATTTTTGGCTTACATCACTAGAAATCTCTTTAGGTTATAGTAAACCTTTACTGGGACCAATGAGCCCATGTACGTCAATATTTTCCGTAATTCCTCATATTTATGGATATTTTATGAGTAACATTACACTTAAAGAAGTCTTTGCTTTTTTTGTCCTTAAAAAAAAGTGAAAATCAAAGTATTTAAATCTTTTTTTTATTAGACACCATTTAAGAATGAACTACAAACACCTAGTTTTTTCTTCAATTATTTCTTCTATTTTTTAGGAAAATAAAGATTTTGTGTTTTATTATTTATATTTTTATTTTATTCTTTCAAACAATGTTGAAAGTGTTACTTCAACTTTTTTGTCTTTTCTGAAAAAGTAAATTAATATCCATATTTTTAAAATAATAATAATGTCATATATTGATATAACAAGATTTATTAACTTTGATATCATTAATACATTTTAAAATTAGTCTGTAAAAAACATTGAAATTACACATCATTTTTTGGCCCTTTTTTATCTTAAAAAACCCCTCAATTACTCTGTTATTTTTCAGACTAGTGAATACTTGAGTTTTTTGGAAGTCCAAAATATTCTAAATCCTCCACCACAAACTTTAACCTCCCAACTTTACTTTCTGCATAAAGAGTTATAAAAGTAGACCGAGATACTAAATTCCTCCAGTGAGGGAGCTGTGGTCTTCCCTTTGTTTCTTTCTTCACGCTGCTGACCATTGTTCCCCCTCTCCTGTCCCAGTTGGGGAGCTGAGAGGGGGGAAGGAGGTCACAGACACGGAACCAATAGGAGCGTCTGGCCTCATCCAGCTGGCTCTGAACAGACCAATTAGCCACCAGAGATTTAAACCAAACCGTTCCTCCATCAACTCAATGAATGCCTTCAGTTTGAGGTGTGAGGAGGTTCGAAGAAGCAAACAGGAAAACGTCTGTATGCATCATGGAATCCTAATGTTGATCATTGTTTACTGTGACTACGCTTTAATAGGCAGGTTCCTTAGCACCTGCACTCTGACTGAAGGTGTTATTTCAGGATTAGAGGAGCCTCTAAAACAGTGTGAGGTATTCCAGCTCTGCTGCTCGTTTCCTGAACACGGTCAGGCTTTTCCTCCCCAAACCGTCACATTTCCTGCCTTTTTTCTCCCTGCGGTGCATTCCTTCACATCGACTCATTATTCCAACAAATGTTACTGATAAGACTGAAAGTAGACTCCATGGTCGATGGAGGATTCTTCCGCAGTTTCAGAAAGCATCCAAAAGCCAGAGTTTTTTTTTTCTTTTCTCTCGCAGATTGATATCAAACCTTTCCTGAAGATGATATCTACACAGGATGGAAGCTACTTGATTATCTGTCTGAATATTAGGTTGTTTTAATGAAAATGATTGATGGGAATATTTCCTGACTACAGCCAGATCTATTTCACAACAAACCAATGCATTCACTCCTGTTGAACTCGTCAGTCTTTGGAAGCTCCTCTTAAAGATTTCACAAGTGGATGCAGATTTTCGACAAGATTTAGAGGTGCTCAACTGTGTTACAGGTTTATATTACTTAGAGAGTAAAAAATGTTTCCTAACAGAAAGTTGAAAAGACTTTTAGCCCAGCTCAAACTGTTTATAAAAAATATTTACTGTCAATGTTTGCTAGATATACCTTCCGAACATTTTAAGGCTCATTTCAGATTCCTTATAGGTAGTACTGTAATACAAATGTCGTACTTTGTACGAGTTTTTTTTTTTTTTGTATATCTTTGTTGTTACTTATTGTTGTATTGTGACTAATTGTTACTCCACAATTTTACTGTTTAATATTGTATATTTGCACTTACTTCTACTGACATTTTGGGCAGCTTATTGTCATGTATTTACATTATTTTTATTCACTTTGTTTAGAGGTTTACAGATATTTAGATACATTCCCTAACCTGTCATAGTTAATATGTTTTATAATAGCCTACAGTTTATAATACAATTACAAAAAAAAAGTATAATGCAGTTATTATTGTATTAATTGCTTCTATGCTGGGGCTTTTGTGATAGTGTTTGGTACGTCCTTCATATCCGATATCAGTCGTTTAAAATAAGTAAAACAATCTGAAAAAAGGTGTTATATAAAGTTTACATAGGCACTTATCTTTTGGCCGTTTATTGTGCTAAATAAAAAAACAACAACTTTAGTTTGATTCAATTTCTGTAACCTTACTATTAGTCTACAAATACATATTTTTTGTACTACATTTGAAAAGCTCAAATCGTTTTGTTGGTACTTTTTAAATTAAGGATACCACAGCAAAGTCATAACATTGTGGGGAATATTTATTACAGGACCATTTCCTTTGCACAATGAGTGTTGTTCCAGAAACCCCAAAAATGTTTGAGGAAAGTTGAGAGGAAAAAGAAAACGTTCAAACTACCGCTGTTAAAGGGATTCTGTCTTATTTGACTTGGTGAAGATAAAACAAAAATTAAACCTTTTCTGCAGGCTGCCCGCTGAAGCCAGCGGGTCGGGGATAAGCAGGAGTTTCTGGGCTCAACCTGTTGCGCTGTTGTCGTCAACACTAAAACATTTCAACATGTAATAAAGAGGGAATAAACTCACCCAATGCTACCAGTAAAACTGCCAACCGGTTAAATGTCAATATATATTCCATGCTTATTGTAAGAAGGTGTTAATCCGCATGTTAATCATGCCGTTGTCCGCTGTGAGTGCGGCTGCTGCAGACCGGAGGCTGGCTGGGCTGGCTGCGTCTAACGGGACTGTACCACTTCACTGATACAGGGGGGGGCTCTGACTACAAATACTGCCCCTGCACTGCGTTCAGCCCCACTGTGGGTAAAATATGTGTTTAATATCTTTCAAATTAAGCCTGAAAATCCAATTGGTTGACGAAACCCATTTACATTTAGTTTTGTTTTTATGTTTCACCGCACATCAATGGTTTCAACTAAAGAAATGTATTTTTGTTGCATATAAAAATGCACTTTTTTACATCGATCAGGTGATGCGTGGTCACAAAATATATACACAAAACAAACTCAAAGCGTTACAGATGACTGTTTTCAATTATTAAAAAAAGACGAAACAACAAAATAACTTTTAGATGTCTACGCTTTTATTTATGTGTGAATCGCGTATTATGAACATGAAAGCACTTGCAAAATAAACTTACATTAAACTATGCAAACTATGCAAATTTGATTAAAATGTACAAGTCAGGATTCAAAAATATCTGTTTTTTTATCATCCAAATAATTCATCAAAACAAAGCTTAAAACAATCATCTTAGTTTTCTTTAAAAAGAAAAGAAAAACATGGAAGTAGTTTCTACAGAGTATTTTTACAATCATATAGTTTCCATACAGACGAATTATATTTAATTAAAAACTAATATGATTAAAAATCTTTTACAAAAATTGTCAAAACAACAAACACATCAAAAACTTTACACCATGCATGCATAACATTATATCATCATACCTCACACTCCTGCTTCTTTGCAGTCATTGGCAATGAACGGCAATTCACTTTTCTATAAGAACCAGCATTAATGTCTTCAACAATTCGACATGCAGAAGCTATTAATAAATCCAAACTACTACAGAGATGGTTTGACCCGCTCATCTACTCACAGTTTTTCAATTCCTTAAACTTGCCTGTACTTCTTGCTTCCAAACAACAGCTTTGAGGATAGCATTTCCCCTTTCTGTACCTTACAGAAGAACTCAAGGTCGACAGCATGATAAATCACTTCAAAATCCTTTCGAACATCTAATGTGACATGTATGCATGATATATGTCACGTTAGATTCTGTATAATTCAACTAAAAAAATAGTCTGAAGCCTGGAAGCTTGACAGTCCTCCACAGTATCTTTGCCGATACTGACTGCACTCTTCTGGACTGAGATCTCAATTTTTTCTCCAGCTATCTGTGGGAGTTATTTCTCCAGTGTTTGGGTCACTGCCCAAAGTGCTCCAATGATCACAAGCCCTACTGTTGCTTTCACCTGCCAGGCTCACTCTAGCTCTTCACTGAACCCTTGGTATTTCTCCACTTTCTCATGTTCCTTTTTTCCTGTTGTTTCCTTGGTTTACCACAGCCACATTATTCATAATATCTGCTGCTTATCAGTGATAACATCACTGTGATAACATCTTAGCTCAGTCAATCTGGGATTTGATTCCCAGATAGACTGCATTATATATGTCTGCACTTCAAAGTATGGTTGCAAACAGGATTGCCGTCCTCCAAAGAAAACAATAAGCTCTAGTTAAAATCTCCCAGAAGCTTGTGTTCAAATGTTGCGAAACTGGATTCACCGTTTGGATCACAGTCCACTACGTATGAAGACCACAAAACCACCACAGAATGTCACCAAAAGAGCAAAACACTCTGGGTGACATATGCTGGGAGCGAAATGTTTGGAGCTACCTTTCCTAAAGTGGGACAGAAGTTTTGTCGATGTGGAATTAACCGTGAACAGTTCAGGGTACCCTTCAGTTCTGACAGAAACCTTTTAAACATCTGTTGAAAAGCTAAAGATGAGTTCTATTCTTTTTTAGCATCACAGTAAATCAAATTAACAAAAAGGACTTTGTGACAGTATGAAATAAGTTTTGTAATGGCCAAGCCAGAACTAGATCAGAACCACTGCTAATAGAAAAGGGAATCTGGACAAGACGTGTCGTCACAATTTAATTGACTTGGACAAGTTTTGCAAGTCAAGATGTGGAATGCTGACAGACTCTTGCAATGGTGAAACTAAATAAATAAACAGTGCTTCAACAATGTATTAGTTTGAAGATTGGCATATTTGCCACCAGGCTAATGTGCCTTTTTTATTTTTCATTTTGGTCCTTCTAACAGGTTTTTATTTTTACTTGAATTTTACAGGATAAACACCAAACTACATACAGAAAAAAGTTATAAAGTTATAAAACTTGACATTTTGAGGGGCTGTGCATATTTTTCAGAGCCACTGTGTATTCTACTCACTAATAGGCACCATGATGAACAAAATTATCTGTGTTTTTTCGTGCAGATGATAATCAGCTTTAGTAGCTGATCCCTACACAAAACTACACACTGAACACATCCAGAGAATATTTATCATGCCCTAATTTCCATTTACCTATAGAAAGACAGACCACCAATAATAACCAACAACCAATGGTTTAATGGTGTCCAAACACAGTACCAAACAGTAAGAGACTTAAAGAATTGAGGGGTATTCCGCAAAGCGAGCAAACTCCAAAAGCCAGGCGTATTTTCACAATCCAGATTCAATTTCCCCAGATTCGGTTTCACAAATGGGGCTAACACGAAGCCCCGCCCAGTAACCATAGCAACTTATGCTCTTGGATGAGGCTTATTTTAGCTTGATCAAGTGATTGGACGATCCAGGTGATGTCACACTGTGGGCCTGGTATTCCAAAATAAAGTTACTATATTGTTTGCAGCAGCTGAAGTTTTCTTTTTGGGGATTAAATTATGCAATGTAATGCAGGTTTTATTTTTAGAAATGTATTTCTTATTACTTAATGATTTATTTAATCTAATTCTATTACTTTTACCATTTTAAGAACATTAATGTATTTATTATTGACTTGCTACCAGAAACTTTTTGTTCCACCAATGTCGCTCCTGACACCAAGCTATTAATAATTAGGAATAAATCACTTTTCGTCGAAGATGGAGCCATACATACTGAAAATAGTCTTATAGTGCCTTATAGTATGCTATTAAACTGGTTAAAAAAATAGACATGTAAATCTAAATACTGTTTTAATGTAACTTTACATTTGAAAGACTTTAAAATCTTATTTAGTTGATACATATCCTTTCTCAAATCATGTTCTAAAACATTCAACCTGTCAGCTATTTTCTGTCATGCGTTAAATTCTGGTTTTATTAATTCACAGCAGACTCCAGATTATCTTGCCCTACCCAACAAGTTGAATTTAGAAATTTACTGTAAAAAGCGCTTCTCAGCACTCAGTGTCACGCTCTAAACCATCGGTAAGGAACATAATCTAATTTACATTATAACAAATTGTGACGCTCGTAGTGAACTATTATGCTAATTCAAGTGAAGATATTTCAAATGAGCCCCGATTTCTTGCGCTTACTTCGTGAAATACCCTCTTGGTCTCACAAATTAGTTGCTTATTTGTACTGGCAAAACAACAACTATTTCTAAAAATACAACAACATGTTTTGTGCTAGTTAGAGGTCACATGAACCTCACATTTCCATTACCTATTAGAGCAATAACGCATTGGGCAAAACTACATTGAAAGACCTACATGGAACGACTTTTTAATTTATCTAAAGAAGTTTCAAAATTATATGAAAATTTCAATTGATGCCTAAAAGTTGCCAACAAAAAGGTTGGCAATTTTTCTAAATTTGGACATGTAAAACAAGTCTAAACAATTTATTTGTATTTATCTTTTTAGTATCAATCTGGACTTTGGAATATTAGCCTAAAAAGGATCAAATATTTAATGAGTGGTTTAATCCTTTATAAGGACAATGACTGGATGAACTGGAAAAGTCGTAACAAAAGTCAATGGATGTCATTAATTAGAGAAAATCCTTTGTGACTTTTGCTAAAACAGACAACTTCTTTACCTCTCCATGGTTCAAATCTCCACATTTGTGAGGCCAGAAGCTTTAGTTTTTGTAGTTTGTTTGAAATATATGTGATTTTGATTAAAAATACAGTGGCTTCACTAAGGTTTCTAGTTTGCTCAACTCTTGTCTTTGCCACAAATCTAGGGGGAAGAAGCTATGATGCAAAGATTTTAGGGTTTTTGAAGAGTTCTCAGTAAGTCAAAATTATATTTTTGAATTTCTGCATTAATATTCAGTATCGATGCGATCGCGGCTACCGCGATAATCATCAAGCCGATCTCGACTTCCGTAACGAGCACGGGGCTCATCCAGGCGATCTCGACTTCCGTAACGATCACGGGGCTCATCCAGGCGATCTCGACTTCCGTAACGAGCACGGGGCTCATCCAGGCGATCTCGACTGCCATAAGGATGGCGTTGGTCGTCAAGACGATCGCGACTTCCGTGGCGCTCACGTTGGTCATCAAGACGATCCCGACTTCCATGTTGATCGCGTCGATCATCAAGGCGGTCCCGACTTCTGGAGCGTTCACGTTGGTAATCAAGACAGTTTGGACTTGGTTGTCGAATGTGTTGATCATCACATTCTCGGTTTCCATAGCGATCACGTTGATCGTCTAGGTGATCCCGGCTTCCACGATGGTAATCCTTCCGGTCTCCGTGGAAACGCTGGGACTCTGTATCACTACCCTTTCCATTCTGCCTCTCGTTTCCACTTCTATAACTGTGCTGGTCATCATCAAGCTTATTTCCCATTCCTCCCACGGTATTTTTGCTTTGAGGAATAATACATCTGTCTTCATGCTGATTGGGCTGCTGTTTTTCTGTGTTTGTCTTGTCATCCACATAGGGTTTTCCAACTTCAGATTCTTCTTTGTCATAATACACCTCATCTCCATTGGAACTACAACACAGATAAGCAGCAAAGAAGTTATAAACAAATTAGATGACAGTGACACATAAAAGCTCAAATTCACAAAACAGTTGAACATGGCTAATTTGAACAAACGTCACATACTCTTTGCCATAAGCCGGCTTTCCCCTCTTTCTTCTGCAGTAACAGAAAATGAGAATCCCCAGAACCAGAAGACCAGCAACAACTGCTCCAATTATAATTCCAGTAGATGCAAAGTTCATACTAGCTGAGAGGGGGAAAAAAATACACAGATAGCTCAAGGGCATCATCTTATCAACAGTTTTGAAAAACGAAGGCAGATGGACACAATGAGTAAAACTGTATAGGGCAATTTAGATAAGTAGCCTAATATAGGAAAATAAACTAATGGTAGTGTAAAAAAATTTGGATATACCCCTGATTTGTATAGGCCTGCAACTTTATTGTTGTGAGTAATTATGTGAAAAAAATAGACATTGTAGTGGTGAAACTATAGCAATCTACAACATGATGCTGAGTCAAATAAAAATACAGTAATTTTGTGTATAATTCAAAGCCTTATGCTCTGAATAACCTCCCTTTAAGCTGCTTATTCAACTTCTGTACTGCCGCTACAGCAGGAACATCACCATGAGTAGCAGTATATAAATTGCAGCAATTCAGATCACAAGACTTCAGCTGTGAGTACACTAAAAATAATATGTTTCAGCCATTTATCATTCAAAGGTTCAAAGATTGCTGGCTCCATAGATACGCATATTATTTCAAGGCACTGCAGTGCAGGTTGTAGAAACTAAGAATAAAATTAAAATTAAGACTTCTTTTTGACAAAAATAAAAAGCTCTTGTTCAGACTCCTGCTGAATAAATAATCATTTTAATTTCCCCATAAAAAACGTTTTGAGCCCTTGACAACTTCCTTTTTCCAACCCTTTAGACTAACTAAATTGTTTCAAATGGGTTGATAAAATAATATTTTGAGTTATTTTCTACCTAAACAAGACAAAAATAAAGGAATATAGTTTTCTGAAAAAGGAAAGAACATCATGACCAGTTTCACATTTATTTCCATATAACAGTTACGTATTTCAATGCATTTTTTTGGGTTTATGTTATAGAAAAGCCCAAAGCAATGATTACACTAGATATTATTCAAGGGGATTACTATAGACTTTTATCTTTTATCTGTAAAAAAAAACAACAGTTTCTTCCACTTTCCTGGTTTGCTCTCATAAATCTGGGACATGTTGAGAAACATACTCATGGAGCGAGTGGAATGGACTAATTGCACAAATTGTTAATTTGAAATGCAGTTAAATACTTACCAGGCATTACGGTTAAAGTAAAGTTGCAGCTGGCAGAACCGATATTATTTTCTGAAATGCAAAT
This sequence comes from Apricaphanius iberus, assembly GCA_028564705.1. NCBI lineage: Eukaryota > Metazoa > Chordata > Actinopteri > Cyprinodontiformes > Aphaniidae > Apricaphanius > Apricaphanius iberus. The sequence goes on from JAPXFQ010002826.1 coordinate 62,588, forward strand.
AAAGAAGCCAGACGTCTCCCTCGTAATATTGAAGAGAGACAAAACTCCATCCTCTGCAAGAACATCATGCATATCAATCAGAATGGAGACGACTTTCACACCAGCTTGGATGATAAACATGCTTCTTTAAGACATGGTTGGGTTTTAATGCTTACTCTGTGTTGTCTTTGGGGGAAATTGTCTGGGAATGTTTTCTACACTGTAGCTTGTCCACTCATAGGCCGGAGGCGGGGAACCCTCCTCAGACTTGCAAGTGAGTGTGATGTCTTTGAAATACTCTGCTTCTCCCTGAAGTGTGCAGATTGGTTTAGAAGGAGGCTCTGAAATAGAAAATTAATTGGAAATTAAATATGAATTGCAATAAAGTGTCAGACTGCTTTTCCATTAGTGACATAAATACAATGTAATACACGATGTGCAGATAAAAGTAGGACACCCTTATCCTATTTCAATTAAAAAAAGTACAATTCTTGAGTATGACTTTTAAAATCCATATTCAATTGATGATAAAAATCCAACATGGTTGCTTTATTTTTTTATTACACCATTTTGAAGCAGAATGTTCAACCTAGCAGCTTTTGGAGCAGAGGGAAAAAACAAAAAGGTACAAAAACATTCACTGAGACAAGTGTTTGTGCTTATGAGCATGTAGGTGTTTGTAAATTCTTCCACTTGCTTTATTAATCATCAGCTAATGTTTCTGTGATGCCCTCTTACATTATACATTTAGTAATATTGTATAGTCTTACTTAGGATTGCTTTGAATAATTAAAATTATTGCTTTAGTACCTATTTTTTATCAATGGCTATATTATTATACTTTACAGATTCTTGGTTGTGTTTTATCTCTAATTCAAAATGTTTCCAAAACATATCTCTTATGATAGCCGGATGGATGGATGGATGGATGGTTGGATGGATGGATGGATGGATGGATGGCCCAAGAGACAAAAAATACACATAAGCTCACCACTGTGTTAATTCTCACCTAGGACTAAAACAGAAGTCGAGGCAATTGGTGTTCCTTCATCATCATTTGGGATTCGGACGCTGCACTGATAATAGCGGCTGTCTTCCATGGTCAACTTTTTCAACTGGAGCGTCGCTGTTCCCCTATCAACATTGACCTCCAGGGTTGCTCTTCCTTCATATGACGGCGCAATGTCCACAGGACTGTTCAAAAAGAAGGAGGCCACTGGTTTCTGGAGGAGGAAAATGAGGATTTAATGGTAAAGGATAATAAGTTGCTACAAGCCATCATGACATTATAGACACGGCATAAATATCTCTATTTAATTGTTTATACTGCATATTTCTTTTTCACAATGCCTCAGGTTGAAGTACTTTATGTGCTCATATCCGAAACAATTTACAAAATATTTTTTAAAAAGTGTAAAACAGTGTTACACTACCATTTAAAGCAGCATACTCCTTACAGCAGCACTGGATTTTGTGCATAAAACAGTTCTGACTCATTCACTCATTCATCATCTGCTGGACAAAGGTCCCCACTGTTACAAGAGCTTAATCAAATACAATAAAAGCACAGAGCGGATTTCTTTCATTGCATATAATTTGTTAAAGCTATCCAACATCTGGGTAAGAACACCACAGTAGATGGTTTCTCCTTGCCTGGCTTGCCATTTTGGGTGGTCAGCCATGCAGTTGTTAAACACTCTTTCTTTTTTTCGGACGATAACCGTAACAGTACTCTGAGAACACTTCAGAGCTGGAGATATTGTTTTATGATGTAACCCTGCTCTAAACTAGGGATGTAACGACACCACTTTTTCAAACCGATACGATACCGATTCTTGGATCTGAGTACTTGCCAATAACAAATTCCAATGACGATACTTGCCCCACACACACACAAATGCAATGAATTAGAAGACAGCCTTTTTTTTTCCTTGTCTGCTTGCTGCAATAAATGATGATGAATTAGATAAAAAACAAAAATTTACAAAAAATTACCACAAAACAATTTTTTTAATAAAAAAAAATACACATTTTCTGTGAAAATATTGCAGCATTTTCACATTTTAGGTATCAGTTCATGGGATCGGTTAACTAAGCACTACCGATACGAGTACTTTGGAACAGTATCGGCACCGACACCCCGTTCCAAACCTTTTCCTCTGAGCGGTCTTTTCTGTTCTTTCGTCTTAATGATCCTTTTTGTTCACTACTGTTCATAAACAAACCTCTGAGGCCCTCAGGGAATAATTGCATTTAGTTTTCAAAATCAGAAGCAGGTTGGCTTAATTATTACCAAGCAAATTTATCAAAGTTTTACTGAATTCCACCTAAACAACCCAGAACACACGCTGTACATTTTGTCTGTCTTACCGATGGAGTGCCAACAACGTCCCATGAAAGCAATAAGTTGTTTATAACAGGGTTAGCAGGGACGAAGGAACAGATCAGCGTAACATCTTCTCCTTTTGCCACCCTGTATTCCTTTTCTTTGATAGTCACTTGCACACTCCAATAGCAGGGAAACACTAGAAAAAAGCAGAAAATACATAAAACAGAAGCAATGTCCTTCCACGTCACAGATTTTATGCTTTGATAGCTATATTAGTATAATCTATTTTACTATTTTTTGTAAAATAATATTTTTACCAGCTGCTGTCTTTCTCAAGAAACATAATCCTGCTTTAAGTTGAGTAGCACTGAAACATGTAAATGATTAACAACAGTGATACTACCGCAAAGCTGTGGCAGGCTCTGTTCAGAAAAAGGGAAAAAAAAGGAATACAAACACAAATCCTACCTGTTAGTAGAAGAATTAGCTTTTGCCATGCGAATCGCCGTTTCGTTGTCATTTTCTAGAATGAAGACGAAAACATTCACAGACTGTAGAAACCTGAAACAGATACTCTTCGTCGAGAACCAGGAACCTTCCTAACCTTCACGGTGAACTCACTATGTGTCCTAGGTGTGGAGAAGTTGACTCTTCCAGGTAATAAGTTAACAATATGTGTCACATGTCTACAGACGTCCAATCACTACTATGTTTTTCTTTGAATTTCAGCTTGTAAAGATAAGAAAAGGGGATATACCAATGATAGCAGGAACCATAGAGATTTTTTATTTATTTATGGGATTCTATTTTATAGAACAATATGAAATTGCACATCATGGTGAAGTGAGAGGTAGAAGGATATATGGTTATGAAGACAAAGGTCTAAAAAATGTTGCATGCATTTGTAATCTACCTTTCACTCCAATTATAGTTGCAGGGTTTTTGGCCTAAATCTGTACAGCTTTGCACTTCTTAAGATTTGAATTGGAAAATAATCAGACATTAGTTATATTTGGTGATTTTACTAAATCTGACAGTTTTTTGTTTTTATTTTGTTGTTGTTTTTAAGAATGTCCTATATTACCTAGATCTGCAATACCAGCAACTCAGAACAGGGTTTTCCTGCCAGTATGTTGCTCAAATTGCCAGATAGGTATATGGATACACGGACTTTACTCTTCCTAGAAAGTCATATACTTTTAGTATTTTTAGTCAGAGGCTGTTGTTGTATTTCATTTGACCTGCAGGTGGCACCATTGCACTGAAAATAGCACAACAAGCATCCTATTTAAGTTAATGAATATTATTGCTGTCTTATGACCCATGTAAAGAGCTCATAAATGTAAAAACTGAATGGTAGAAACACCAACGCCCTCTCCCTTCTAACCTTATTACAGAAAGTTGAAAAGAAAGACAGTCATATTCAGTCAAGTAGAATATGGGTTCAAAAAAAAGCTCCTTTGTCAGATTGAACATACTTTTCGAAAATAAAAACCTTTAAGGAGAATATGACATGCTTTTCCTTAAGCGCTAATTTCTGTAATAAGAAATATATTTTTGGTCTGATAATATACTTAATGTGAGTTTTTATTGGATGTAAGCAGGAAATCATAAAAAAATGAATTAAAGGCTGTAAAAAAGCTGTGTGTAACTAGAATACATTTTTTCTCTTTTCTGTAAATTATTATTAACAGAAATGCTGTTAGCAGATTGTTTAGACATTTTATAATTTTATTTATTATTTTTATTTTTTTGCTTAAAATTTAAGTGCATTTCCTTAACGTTTGGTAAAATTACCTTTCAAACTGTTGACTTGGGGTCGAATTTAGAATATTTTTCCACAGGCTTCTCACAATAGATTACGGTGTTTGACCGATTCCTCCTGACAAAATTGCTGCAACTTATTCAGGCACCTGTCATGTCTTAGTTTAATTTCCCTACCTATGTGTTCATAAACTTGAAATTCCAACCAGGAAAATGTTTATTTAGTGTTTGTAAATGTGTAATTATACACAGCGGGTAAGCCGGGTTCTCATCCAGTATCTACCGAGGACAGAAGAGACGATAGATGGAACTGGAAGGAGAAGAATACAATGAAGTTAAAGGGGCAAGCAGGCAGGCAATGATGGAGAAGAGCACAGCTGCAAAGGACGACTCTGGAGCAGGAAAGCATTTCCCAGAAAAAAAAAAAAATAAGGTGATGACTGGAGTGATCCAGACATGGAGAACAATCCAACAGCGGCTTAAACTTGGAGGCAGAGAGCACGAGGTGTGAGAAACTCAGAAGAACACGAGGAGATAAACTTGTGCACACATGGAAAGATCTCAGAATGACAACTCAGATGGGTTGAATTCACCAAAGTGGCTGTTCATCAGGTGTAGAACGGCCATCCAGAAGCTCATTTTAACCCCAGAGACAGTGATGAGGTGACTGCAGTCAGGTGTGAGAGCTGCAGCATGCTGGCCATGACTATCAGTTGAGGTCTGTTCAGCAGGAAAGAGCCTAAAACAAATACAGCAGAATCATGAACTCACTTTGCTTGCACAGACCTTTTCACCCCAGGCAAAAGCATTTCGGCTACTCTAAAATCGGGCCTTTGTGACATGAGTTTGCTTAACTATGTCCATATAATTTTCTTTGCTCTTGATGACATCTGTTTTTTTAAGGTGTGCAATTTTGTCCTGCTGGAAATCACCCCTGCAACATGATATTACCGCCCCTATACTTCACAACTGGAATGGACTCCTCAGGCTTGTACCCTTTCCCTTTAACAAAAAATAAAAATAAATCTCTTTTAATCATAAATTTGTTGGCCCTGAGAACTTTGAGCTTTACTATTATGAACAGAAAGCGGAAGATTTTGAACACAACTGACCGGTGTACGTTAGTGTACCTGTGGAATCCAGCAGTAGTATGGCTGTGAAGGGATACAGAATATCTGCCGTCGGATCTGTATCTGGGACAAGCTCAGAGCATCGTCCATGACCTTTAAAACTGATTAAACAACTAAAATAAAAATAAAGTAAAAAAATACATTAATATTATGAATATTATTGTGACTCAAGCAGCGTACTGCTGGTAACCATAATCATACTTTTTATAATCCTACCCAAGTGTTTTTATGACTAGTTGTTTAATGGCATGGTACTGATTTATGTATCTTTGTACTAAAATAAATTTTAGATAAATATAAAAGACAAAATTCAACTATGTTTACATGTCTCATAGATGCCTCTAAGGCATTTGATCATGTAAATCATGAGAAATTATTTTTAAAGCTTATGAATAGTGGAGTGCCTGGGTTTTTATTTGGATGTTGGTATATTGGTACTCTCATCAGTGATATCAACTCCGTTCCATGTGACCAATGGGGTTCGTCAGGGTGGAATTTTTTCTCCCTTTCTTTTTAATATGTATGTCAATTAGCTGTCTTTGTTATTAAATGCAAGCAATACCGGATTGGTGACTAATCATTCACCTCATGTATGATCTTGTCATCTTTAGTCCAAATAGTGCTGGTCTCCAACATCTACTGAGAATATGCAGTCAGCATGGAGCCGATTTCGATATAAAATGTGATGCCAAGGAGAGTAATATCATGATCCAGAGAAGACAGGGGGTTAAAATTTCCTGAATTTTATCTGTCAAACTCAGCACTTTGTTTGTGCAGTGAGGCTACCTATCTGGGCCATGTTATTGTTGATGACCTGTCTGATGACAACGATATTTTGCAGCAGCGGAGGAAGCTGTATGCTCAGGCAAATATACTGGCAAGGAAGTTCAGTTTGTGCTTCTTACCAGTAAAGATCTCACCCTTCAGAGCATATTGTACACCATTGTATACTGCCTACCAGTGGTGTCGATATAAACAGAGTAGTATTCAAAAATTGACGGTGGCTTATAATGATAGCATGAGGCTCATACTGAGAGTGTCAAGGAATTCTAGCGCTAGCCACACGTTTGTCACCATCGGAGTGCCTACCTTCTCTGCTGTCTTGCGTAATGTGATGTACAGATTCATGTGTAGGGTTACTAAGTCAGAAAGTGGCTTAATTGATGGTTTAGCTAATCCTGTGCGCAGTTCTGTCAGATTCTCATCAACTCTATGGAATCACTGGTGAAATTGCTTGTATGTTAGACATTGATTGTGTAGTGGGTGATATGTGCATGCATGTGTGCGTGTGGTTATGTACATGTTGAATTGTAGTTTGTGTTTTGTTTGTGCCGTGTTTTTTTTAAAGTCTGATATGGATTCCCCTGGGTCTGAAATAAATAATTCAATGGTAAGCTAACAACACATAAGGGTTTTGTAGTGGAGAGCAAAAAGGTCTTGAATAAACTGAAATCAGGTCAGTTAAATGTTTTCCATCTTGTGAATAAGTACAAAAAAAGTGCTGTAATAGAATCTATCGTACTTAAGTTTGATGGGCAATTTGCAGGAAGTGGTGGAACATCAGGAAAGCCATTTTGGGTTTACATCCCTATAAAATAGAGAAATGAAACTGTCTTTTTGTGGTCAAACAGAGGTCAAAAACATTTCTAAGATGTCATATTTAAATATTCGTAATTTTTTTTTCTTTCTTGCCCCTCAAAGGTCAGTAGAAATATTTGAATAAAAGAAATCAAAGAGAGCAATCTCTATTGCGTACAGTCATACAATCAATGATCTATTATCTAATCTCAAGGCACTTTACAAGTAAGAAAGAAGGACCAGATCATATCTAATTATAATGATAAACAGATTAGATCAATATAACTTTGATTTTAAGCAAATTTAGTTCAAATTAGTCAGTCATACTAATGATACAATCTTATATTAAAATACAGACTGAATTACTTACAGTCCAAATCAAATTATAAAGTAGTACAGTCAAATTCAACTAATCACATAATGCCAGTAAACGTATTTAGTAGAGCCTATCTGATTGCACAGGCACTGACTCTGCAGCAATCCCTCCGTGAGTATATATCAAGTATATATGGATACAGTGGAAAAGAAGTACTTCCAGCAATTGGCTGGTGGTTTAGTGAACAAAACAGAATTAGAAACGATACATCACAGAACAAAAAACAAAACAAAAAAAACAAGGAAAGTATGCAAAGATTTTGGCCTTAAAAACTGATGGTGTCTTTTCTAAGGATAGAAAAGCAGATAAGCATGGCAAGCGTTTTTATTACATGTATCATAGTATATAGTCCTCATTTTGATAAAATGAAACAATTGACTTCTGAGGTAATGACCACCAGTGTTAAGCATTTTATATTAAAAAAGTAATCAGTTATAGTTACAAATTACATTTCCCAAAAAGTAATTGAGTTAGTACCTCAGTTACCACAGTCTAAAAGCAATTAGTTACTCAGCGAAGTAACTGTGATGTTATTTTTATGTTCTGTAACACTGTAACGTTCTATAATATCTATAATACCTATGACGTCAACAGTGTTTTTTGGTGACCATAGATTTTAACTGAAACACTCATCTATGGTCGCAAACTCTGGGTGGTGACCTAAAGAACGAGATCACGGATACAAGTGACTGAAATGAGTTTCCTCTTTGTGGTGGCTGGGTTCTCCCTTATAGATAGGGCGAGAAGCTCGGTCATCCGGAGGGGGCCCAGAGTAGAGCCGCTGCTCCCCCACATCGAAAGGAGCCAGTTGAGGTGGCTCGGGCATCTGGTCAGGATGCCTACTGGACACCTCCTTGGTGAGGTGTTTCGGGTATGTCCCACCGGGAGGAGACTCAGGGAGTGACTAAGCACACGCTGGAGTGACTATATTTCTTGGCTGGCCTGGGAACACTTTGGGATTCCTCCCGAGGAACTGGCCCAAGTAGCTGGGGTGAGGGAAGTCTGGGTCTCTCTGCCTAAGCTGCTGCCCCTGCGACCCGACTCTGGATGAAGCGGAAGAAAATCGATGGATGGATGGTATTTATTTGAATAAAACTCAATAAGATTGTTGCTGTATGCAGAAAAATAAAAACATATAAAAGATAAATGTGGGTAAAATGAAAAAAAGGAAAATCTGACTATTAAGTATAAATCTCTGTATCTGTAATGTTGCACAGTAAACAGAGCACTACCCAACTCTTTAGTATGTAGATTAACATATTTTTACCCAGTGCAAAAAGCAATACAACAGTATGCTAAAACACTCCACTCACTTAACAACTAAACCTCTGGCTGGAATGTAGCAGGAGAAGCTTTTTTAAATATTTTGTCATAGTATTCCTGCTTGGAGAGGAGACAAGCTTGCCCGGGCTGAAGCGAGAATTTGTGCCGGTACTTCCAGTTCGAAAGCGCTACTTTAAAATTTAAAAGGTCTTGTGGTTACAGCATGCAGTGAGAGCACTCAGGGTATCCGCCCACCCAGCCAATCATCATAGTTGCAACGACGTCATCACCAACATCTGCTTTCTCCCTAAAGCCGGGCGTACACTGTGTGATTTTGGACTGTTTTTGAGCCGATTTGTCACTCGTGCGACTTTTGTCTGGATCGTGCCGACTTTTGGCTTAATCATGCGTGTTGCATCGTGTAGTGTACATTGGGTAACAACAGGCAATTTAGACCCAACGACCACCTCCCGATTGGTCGCAAGAAAATCAAACCTGTTTGAAATTCTAGTCGCCCCTCATAAACGACTCGCACTGTGGAAGCAATGCTACGAGCTATTTCTCATACTGTGAATGCGTGTTCCCATCGTTACCGCCGTGGCCTTTTGATTTTTTGTGTTTCAACACAAAAAACGGCACAGATTGCCAGGGCAGCGCGTTTGTCTTTTGAGCGCATCCAAGCAAATTCTCAGGCGCGCATCTTCACTCCCGTACTTTTCTTCTGCTTCCGGGTCTGTCGTGTCGTGCAGTGAGAGCAGTCAGGTCGCATCCGAACAGCGGTTTGTACAGTGTGAGCACACGAGTCGTGAGCTGTGAACTTTTAACCCCTGCAATTCACTCGTACAGTGTGAGCCGGAGCTGAAGACCCGTGACTGAAAAATCGCATAGTGTACGCCCGGCTTAAGTAATGCTACAAGTAACTCCCTAAGTAATGAATTAGATTACTTCCTTACCTAAAGAAAAGGGTTGTTATGCTTAAACGTAGTTTCTCCAAACAAATTTACATAACTACAAACAATTAACAATTATTCTTGAATTTAATTTTATTTATGGAATTAAATTATTGTTTAATAACCTAAACTGGAATACTACCGGTAACTGGTTCAGATAAACAACTTTTTTTTTTTCCTGCTACAAACTCTGGATACAAGTCATGAACAAAATAGTCTGTGACAAAGTGAAAAAATGAATGATAATGTAGCTACAGGTGTGTCTCAAAGAATTTGAATGTCATCAAAAAGGTAATTTATTCAACTTCAAAAGGGGAAGCTCACATTACACAAAATTGTTACACAGTTATATATATCACGTCTAGATGTTATTTCAAAATTTTTCTTAGTGCTTACAAATACTGAAAATTCAACATTCAGCTTTTTAGAAAATGTGATTATCAAAAAAGTAGAATAAAAATAGATGAATAATACAGGAACATCACAAATGAAAAGTGTTCCCATGTACAGCATAGTATATGTACTAAGTACTTTCATTCCCATGTTGCTTTCACTCAACTTTGCATACAGCCTTGAGGGTGACAAGTGCTGCCTGCTGGACCACCATGAAATCAACACTTTGATTGTGAGGGCATAACATCAGATTTCACTTGTAAATATCTTATAAAGGGGTCAAATGTTTCTTTAGAAGTTGAATTTTGGGGTTTAATTTTTTTTGTCATTATCAAAATGAACACTTAAAATTAGGGATGCAACGATACCACTTTTTTTCAAACCAATACGATACCAATACTTGGATTTGAGTACTTGCCAATACCGAGTACCAATTCGGATATTTCTACCACACAAAAAATGCAATGAATTGGAAGAATGTATTTTCTCACTGCTTGTTACAAGTGATGGTGAATTAGATAAAAATAAAACTGATACAAAATGACGACAACACTAACATTTTAAGCTAAAAAGAAACATTCATTTACGCGTTTTAAGTATCGGTTAAGACGGTTAAAACAGTATCGGCCCGATACCACCATCGGTATCAGTGCATCCCTAATTAAAATATTGTAATGAATGCAATGAATTGACAAGTTTCACATTTTGAATTGAATCATTCAAATAAATTCACATTTCCTTGATATTCTGATTTATTGAGATGCACTTGAATTTATGTGATATAAAACATGACCTGCTCAGGCAGGCAGGTTCCAAATTGTTCCGAATAACAATAAATCCAGACAGAAAAGACGATTTTAAACTTTCAGGCCCACTCAGTTCCGAGGCGTATTTACAGCCAAATTCTTAGTTAGAGGAAAACTGTATTATTTATGTATGTAAATGTGCCACAGCTCACAATAAATCGAAGAGTCCGCTCCTTCCTCGGCTGTTGTTACTCTCGGTGTTTTAGACTTACCGAGTATTTCTGCGCGGAACACAACTACGGTGTTTCACCACGAAGCACAAGAATGTATTTGTTTAGGAGTGTTTGAACCGTGCAAGTGTGTTGTTGCTAGTGCTGCTGTGTGTGTCTGTGTGTAACACACAGAGAGAGAGAGAGAGGCAGGCAGGCTCAGGGTTGGGATTTCGGGTTAAATATTCAAAATGGCGGACGGAGGAGCAGCGAGTCAAGATGAGAGTTCAGCACCAGGTAATGATTACAGCATTTTACATATTCATACTCATATTCAAACTGCGTTAGTCGCAATTTTTTGATAGCAGAGTACAGATGAAACGCAGAGCGAGCGGACGACGGGGGACCGCATCAGTCTTTGTTGTAGTTTACACGCAGCTAGCCTAAACTGTAATTTGACAAGAGGAGGAAACGAGCTGTTGCAGTGCGACGGCAGAGATACATGGAAACATGCCTCCCCCCTTTGTGTGATTAGACGGCCCGCACGCCGCTACATATTCATACCGCGGTCGAACAAATACAACTTAGCATATTTTATTAGTAATCGCCGCCGTTGCTCGGGTTCATGTGTAAGGCTTTTGTCTGTTTTCCTGAGGCAGTTCATAGGGTTGGAGTCGGTTAGCGTTAGCTCGCCGGCTAACGCTTGGCTTTGTGTTGATGCCCACAGTGAGGCTTTTGAGGGAGCTTTGCATATTCATTTTTTTTTCTCCCTCTCTCGCTCTCTCTCCACTGGGTTGGTCAGTAGCTATGCCCGCTCGCTTCGTTTACAACCGCGGCGTCTCGGAGATATTAATCCAAAACACAACACACATGGCTTCCATTAGGAGCACAGTGCCATCTCGGTGAATTTACCCCCACTTCTCCTCTCTACAGCATTTTGCCTCTTGTCTTTTGTGCTCGGCGCAGCAGCAGCCACAGCAGCAGCCTGTTGTGTTATTCATGCAGGCCTCCCTCAGCCAGAGTGCGGAGTTCAGCATATTTCACACAGACCAAACACACGTCAACACGCTATTATCATCTTTTAATATAAATGTAGTCATCCTCTGAGTGGCTGGCTGCTTCTGTATTAGTCTAATCGTGCTGTCTTTGCAGGTGATATAAGCTTGGAGGTGTGTTTATTTTTAATAGTGGACCTGAATCTTTAAAATAATCTAATTTATTCTGTTAAACCGACGTCGCTTGTGAGAGGTTGTTTGTGAAAATAGTTTTAATGATTTTACTTCCTTTTGTGGTTGTAGGGTTGTTTTTTTTGGGACTTTGTGAGGCTACACTGAATTCAGAGGTTGTACCTGTGTTATCCCCCCAGGCACAGGGAGGGGTGGTGAGGCCCACTTCCGGAAGGCCACAGTAATAACAGGCAGAAGGCTTTTTTTGTGTGTTACTCTCTATGATTTCATGACCAGGCAAGACACGGCATGACAGCACTGTTACTCTTCTTATTTAGTTTATTTTAAACGTACAAACCCATTGGGAATGGTACACTTACTTTACTCACATGTGGATATGGTAATGAAGCTGGTTCTATATTACTGTGGCTTTAACTTTGTAAGCGTTTCCTCAGTTTATTTGTTTTGTTTGATTTTTTTTTTTTTCCCTCATCTTTTTCGTCGTTTTCTGCGAAGGACAACTTTCTGTACAATCTTTTTGTGTGGAAGTTTTAAGGTTTGATCTTTCGCCGTCACATCTGATCCCTACAGCAATATTAAAAGCTACAGTTTTGGAGTAATTTTGGCTTAGAGCACATTGAAACTTGTGAAAACCTGTGATGCATAAATCCACAAAAGCTGCTTTATTTCAAGAATATTTGGGATACTACAATAATACAGATGTAAGAAAATATTGATACGCTTATAAATGCAATATTTTATGTCACAATATTGTAGTTATATTCTATTCAAAACCAATATATCTTTTTTTAATTTCTTTTAAAGAATTTATATTGAACCATTAATATAGAAAGTAGCTTTTGTAGTAAAATGAAAAGTATGATCACTAGTTTTCCTCATTCCAGTGGATAAAGTACATCAGAGATGTCTATTTTGCTACAAGGGCCAAAATCATCAAGTCAAAAGTGCCAACGGGCCACAAAGATAAGATTTCTTTACTTGAAAAATTCTTGTGTGTTTTACCTTCTTAACAATAAATTAAAATGGTGATATTTTAATGAAACATATTAAGTAGGAATTCTTGTAGACAAGTTTTTTTTAAAGAATTGTAGATTGAAAACACAGGACTTTCAAAGTTAGCCTTTTTTTAAAGAAATAATTTTCAGATAGTTTTCAAATATTTCAGAGGGGGTATAAAAATCAAGTTTTTTTTGCTGTCAGCAGAAAGAGCAGGGTTTGGCTAACTCTTTAAAAATATGTGTGATTTTTAGTTATGTTTGGTTGTCTCTACGTCTGCTTTTGCGTTACTTGTTTATGCAATGAAATTAAAAAGAAAGGAAAAAAATTATCAAAAGATGAACAGTTAGTTTGGTTCTTTGGATCATTTTCTAATCCTTTTAATTTGTCAACAACACTGATGCCCTAATAAAATAAATTATCCATCTGCCTCAATATTTTGTGTTGTGCTGCGAATTGCTGAAGGTACCAATCTTAAATGGTGGTCAAGGGCCATGCCAAAATCAGTCCAAGGGCCGTAAATGGCGCCCCGGGCCGCACTTTGGACACCCCTGAACCAGATCCATTAATTAAACTGGATTTTTTTCTTCTTTAAGCATAAAACAGATTGAAGGTTTTAGAACGCTGTGATAGTTTATCAACAGTCTTACTCATATTATTACAAAATATTGTATCGTCCCCCCTTTATTGAGATAAAATACAGAATTTTCAGATTCTTGCCTATACACACCCCTACACAGTAACATATTTACAAAATGATATTTCAGTCTGCCTCATTATGGGTGAGTTAATCTGAAAAACTGTTTTTATTGAGCCAAATTATGATATTTTTAACAATAAAAACCATGAAACCTTTGCTTTGAAGCACATTCTGTAACTCGCAAAAATGTTTCTTTTGAACCACCGTAACAAATCATTTGATTTTTGGGTTTGAAGGGTGGTTAACATGCTATGTATTTGGATTATTAAAATAAGCACTCATCTTCAGATAAATCATACATCGTTTTCTTAGACTAAACCTTAACAACGACCTCTGATTTCTTTTGGTTTGTTTTAATGTTTATGAATGGTAATTCTCAAAAATGCACTCCACAATTAGACATGAGCGGGTGTTAGATTCTTGCAGTGAAACTAACTTTGTATTATGGCGTTAACCGCAGTGGTTGGCCCACTTCTTTTAGTTTCTATGTCTTGGTGCTCTGTGTTTTTTGTCGTTGTGATTGTAGGTAATTTCGACAGCAAAAATGTGTATTTTTTTGTTTTGTTAAGTGAAGCGTTGTCTTCTTTCAGCAAGTTGGTTGGCAGTGTGCAACTAAAGGGGAGCTGTGTGCTTCATACAGCCAGATTAGCTCTGGTCACTCAGGCGTTCTCTCTGGCAGCTCGTTCCGTTTCTCAAGTGACTTTTAGACACATCCTTTGTCTAACACACCTGAATCAGATTCTGCTCCGCCAAATCCAGTTTCCCCCAAAAGTTGAAGACTGGAGACGAAGATGAGCTTCAGACTGTAAATAATAAATGCATTAAAAACCGGCATGACAGAAGATTTTAATGGTTTTAAACTTTTTGAAACCTCCGTATACCTTGGTATCAGAAGCTGGCCCATGCCAGCCTCCAGTCTTTAATAAGATGAGGGAACAGTGCAACCAGTAGCATAATCACCATCAAAGCTATGGCAGCCACAGACCCGCTGATAGTGATACACCTTGTGGTACGTTTTTCTGTTTTTTTTCCTTTCCGTTCAAACGAAATTTGCTCACGATAATGTCGTGGCATTTGACTGTGCAAAAATAGCAACTCAAGTACTCTAATGCAAATGCTCAAGATGAACAGATAACGTAATATAGCAGCGCAAGAGATGGATGAGAGCTGCACGAAAACTATTTTAAATTTTTCAGAAGTGGCTACAGCGCTGCTGGCTCTGGACATAAATTTTTATATGGAAACTGTAGGAAAATTTTCTGCTATTTGTTTGAATTGTGTTCTCCTGTAATTTAGTGCTGCATTTTATTTTTTCCTAAATAATAAACTACTACTACTTTTTTTCTTTTTTTTTTTTTTAGGGTTTGCCAAAGAAGAGTTAATGTAGTTTATCATGCATGTAATAATGCTCCCAAACATCTAACTTAAATGTGTGTTTTTTTTGTGTGCCATAAATGCATTTTCAACTTTGGAAAATGTTAATATATGTAAAAAATAAAAAAAGACTTGTATTAGATTAGGGTTCCAAAATAACAACTGAGGATTGAATGTTTCCCTCAAACTACAGCTACTTTTTCCTGATTTAATCAGTTTCGCAGTCCCACCCTCATTCTAGCCTTGTGCTTTTGGTCATGAATATTCATTGATGTAAACACGGTTGTTATGAATAATGCAACGCCGGCCGTAATAAATTCAGGAGATGCCATTTCAGAGTGCTGAGAGGGCCTCCATGCAGGCTCCAGCTAGACAGGCGGCCTTTTTACTGTGGTGGAAGCAACATTTTAGATAATAAGAGTTTTCTTGTGCCCTAGGACGACTTTCGTTTCTGGTGAATTAAATAGGAAAAATTCTACTCTGACAGCACAATGACATGCAAATGTTGTAAAAAAATATTCCAATTAGAAGGAAAAAAATGCTTTTGGAATACAGATACCAGACATAAGCCAAAGTTAGGTCATCTTTCAAGTGTTTAGCAGTAATAAAAACCTGGACTGAGATGAATGAGAGGTGACAAGGAGTTTATGATGCAGCAAGAAGAGATCTTTAATAGAGCTTTCAGGAAGAGTCGCAGCGTGAATGTTGCTGCATGTTTCAGGCGATAACCGCCACGTTCCTAACAGACGACATGCGGCACAAATAAGATCTGCAGTAAACTGTTTGTGGTATTTGATCGTAGCTTGTTTGTAGCTGCTGGCAAAAGCAGGAGTCATGGAGAACAGTGTTTGTGAAAGCCTAGATAAACGTACAGAGCGGCGAGGATGTCGTGTGCCATTCTACAAAAAGGAGGAGAGTTACAGAGCACAAGGTTCAGAACAAAGAAGCGAGAGAGTTAATGAAAATGTAGGTGCCCCACGTCAGCCGCGTTCACGTGAATTTAAAGTGCAGCAGCGAGTCGTGCGTCTAACCTCTGGTGCACGGACTTAATGGAGGGCTCGGCCTCCCCGAGAAACAAACTTTAATTCGCTCGGATCGGATTTTCATCCGGCTCTAGCCAAAGTTGCCTAATGACGACCCAGGAGAGAAACCAGCGGAGGTGTTAGACCCATTACTGCTCATCAAATTAAACACCACATGTGCTCTGGTTGTGCTAATTTGTGGGCTCAGTCCGGTTGCAGTTTCTGCTCTGTGTGTTTCGCTTTGTTACTCTCAGTCTAAATCCGTTTTTGAAGCTTTTTCCGTTTTTAGGTTAATGGTCACAAACTCGTACATCCAGACCAATAAATAAAAAAATACAACCTCAACACTCGGTTCAGACTGACCCTACATGCACGGGGCTCTTTACCTATTATAGTATAGTATAGTGTTGATGGAAGCTATTACAGAACGAGGATGTGCTAATGAACTTTTTTTTTGTGTTCAGTCTGGTGTAGAATCTCTAAGCTCGTCCCGGCCGTATTCATTCAGCCTGTATTAAAACCCTAATGAGATAACAGTTTGAACATTCTCTGCACAGAATATTTGTATAATTCATTGTTCCACTTTGAGGTTTTGCAAAAACCGTCCAACCAAGAAACTGTGCCTGGTCAGGAGTGCAGCTGATAACGTAAGTTTGCATTAATTTAGTCTTTTTGTTTTATGGGGAGTAGTTTCTCAGCCTCCCCCAGGCACGTCTCATCCACATAATATCCTCAGAATCTTTGGGTCAACTCCTAACAAGTGTTGAGGTGCAATTAAATGCACTGCTGCTGTTTTATTTAAAACATTCATATATTTCTGCCTGGCAATCATCTACGAGGTGGCCAAAAATAGTTGTTGATAAAGGGTCAGGGGGGTTTGTTTCGCACGCTTATCAGGAAAACATGCGAGGGAGATAAAATCTGCGAACACTGGCGACGTTATCGATCACCGATTAACCCCCCCCCCCATTATTTTTTCTGTTTTGAAACTTTAAATGGAATATCCTGCATAGTATTGCATCCATATATCTTGCAGCTCTGATTGACAACAAGACTTTATTTTCACATCGACGGAATCTGAAAATGACCAAATTTATAATTGGACAAAACTGTGGTTCATTCTCAAGTAAAAGAAAAATGACAGAATCAGATATTTTTCGCTGATTACGATTTGACTTTAAGAACCCAGAATAAATAAATGGATATATATATATTTTCTGTGTTAAGGTCCAGCCTGTTTCTGGGTGCATCTCTAATTTTAGGTGCTGAACTAGTATGCAACAGTGAGCTCAGGTAGAAAAGAGAGATAAAGACGAAAACGAATGTTTATTGGCATTAACTGTAGTTGGCATGGTTGTCAGCGCTGGTTAGCTAATATATAAATGCGTTTGGTCAGGCAGAGGTTGATTAAAGCTTTTAGCCGGGAGCAGTTGCTGTGGATTTAGTCCGTAAGCCCCTTCCCCAGAAGACCCAGAATACAGCCCCTTTGCATTCCTCTCCCGATTGGTCGGACACCTGGGGCCGTTTTTCCTGCCGCATTAACTCTCGGCACATGCGCCGAAAGACTCTCAAAGGGGGGGCAAAAAGAAACACTAATGGAATGTAAAGCTAATCTAAATATGTTAATCCCCTAACACTTCATAAACACAGACGCCAGCGGCCCCCGCCACCCAGTTTCTCGAGTCATTCGCTTTGGAATGCTTTTCGCCGCGGGGGTTCTCACAGTAACGACAATCTGCCGGTGGATTAATTTGGAGTTATTTATTTCCGATTGAGCGAGTCTCCCCCCCCCCCCCCCCCCCCCCCCCCCCCCCCCCCCCCAGCAGCTGAGTCAAACACCGTTCGCCCACCTAACAAAAACTAACAAAACCACTGCTGTCAGACCTCATGTTGCATTCTGGGATATCTCCAGCCTCCTTTACCTGCTCTTAGCTAATTACTTTTTGGGCCGATGCTCATGCATTAATTGGCCATGTGCTGCTGCTTCCCCTCCTTCTGCTGTGCAGTGCTAGTTGGAGCACTTTTATTCCTCTCCCTCCTCTCTCTCTCCGTCGTCCTTATTCCCCTGTTTTTTATCGTCCTCCAGAAGCCATCCAATTAATATGCTAATGAGCTGATAAATATTTATAGGGGTTTAAATTATGCAGAAAGCTTTCAGAGCCCGGTGTGAAATACGTTGCTCGCAGGACTTCAAAGCCTTGCATCACTAACGAGGCAGGAGCAGATTTGCATACGGCTTTAATCAGCTGAATACTGATTATGCTTCATTACAGAGTTGGATGGAGGAGGTGGTGGTGGGTGTTCGGTGTTGAAGGAGGCCCCCAGCTGCACTTGTCGTTTGTTTCATTCCAGCCAGAGAGGGAGAGAGAGAAGTTTTTTCAGAATTGGAGGCAATCTTGGCAGCAGAGAGGGGGAGCGCCGGAGAAAAAAGGGGGGCCGAGCCGTAAGGAAGGAGAAGAAAAGAGGGAAGCGAGGAGAACTGTTTGCCCAAACCCCGTTGGCTTTTCCCAGCGTGCGTTTCCCAGCGTTGCTTAGCAGACCGTGTGGTGGAGACCGCCGCCGTGTGTCCCTGTGTGTGAGCTCGCCACTGACCGGTGGAGAGTGAAAACAAGCGAGGTTGGGAAGGGGGGGGTGGGGGTAGGAAGGAGCGCGCTCTGGACATCCTGTCGGCTGGGTCGCCCGGTCGGAGCGGCTTTATTTTGACCAGTTCTGGCGAGCATGCAGGAGAGCACGGGTGGAGCAAAACCGGGTGAGTTTGTGGGGAGGCTTGCGACGGAGTCCGTTTGATCGGAGTCATTGTTTCAAATCCAGAAAGATAATCTAGCATATTTACACGCAAACGTTACAGGGTTTGTCCTACATGGTTGTAGCAACAGTTTGATAAAATTTTTAGAAATCATTATTAGACACTTTATTTATTTATATTTTTTTTTTTTGCTTTTATGAATGAAAATAATGTGGGGCGCTGACATGAAGAGGAGGCCTTTTTTATTTTAGCACCAGTTGATCCGAGAGGATCTGATTGTGTGTCTGTCTGGTTCTTTCAGATGCTAAAGTGAATAATCAGTCAGAAACTCCTAAATGTGAAATGGAAAGCGGTGACGGGAACACCGGTCAGTATCGATCAGCCTGTTTTTTGGTTTTTTCATTTATCTTTTGCACGGTGGAGACATGAATTATTGAAGTTTTATATCTCCTCATTCAACAGGTTTCAGAATCGGATCTGAAAATGATTTAACACTTTGGCAGCACAAACTAACCTGTTGATTTCACGAATCTCACGTTAAGAAGAGATTTGTTGGCTTTCCAAAATTTCCGTTACCGCCTCTCCCCCCCCAAAAAAAGCTTTACTGACATTTTAACCCAACCTCATGTTAAATACTCATGGTGCACTGTTCAAATTTGCATTCTCACTGATACTATATGCTTTGAATTCCTGTGCAAGCTGCAAATTTAAACCCTTTATTGAATCAGTGACACGCAGCTGTTTCATGTGCATTTGAAAAAAAGCCCAAACAAAATAAAAAAACATTTCCTTCCACCTGCAAATACTTTCAGTGTTCCTCTTTCTCTGGTAACAACAACAGTGCAGATTCCTTTCTCAGCTGAACCGCTGTAAAAAAAAAAAATGTCTGACTCTCTTTTGTGTTTTTGTCCTCAGGAGTCCAAACCAATGGACTGGACTTTCACCGGCAGCCGGTGCCGACCACAATCGCTAACGCACACGCTCAAGCGCTCCTCCAGCAGGTACCACACCACCACCCCCAATCATTCACGCTCGTATCAGCTGCCGCTTTTCACTTTTCACCTCATCTCAAAAGTTTTGCAGACGATGGTTACGGTGTGGCGACGCAGCGGAGCCGTAGCTTTTAAACATTCATAAAGTTAGTCGCCCCCAAAAACAGCAGAAATTCTAGGAGAGGGATGCTCATCAGCACGACGACATTTGCAAGCAAAGAGTTCATTTAAATGAGGGAGGCTCTCTCTCTCTCTGCTTGTCGCCTGGCAACAAGGCAGATTAATCAGCCCTGTATGCTAATTAGCTGCTCTGCGGTTGCTCGGAAACAGATGGCAGAGAATATGCAAATCTATGCAGAATTTACATGCGCTGCATATCAGTTATTTTAATTAGCATCCCTGCTCTGCTCTGCCCTCCCTTCCCTTCACTTTTTCCCCTCCGTCTCTGAAGGCTGCGACACATTTTAAACACCCACTTTTTATCGCTGCCTCTTTTAATTTAAATTCCTCGCACGGCTTAAAGACAAAGGTGCTTTCTGAGCGATCCTCTAAGTTAGCAGAGAAGTTGGAGTCTTTGTGTCTGTGTTTCATTTAGCAGAGGGTTTTATTACCTAATCTGAATTGCTTTCAGTAAACATCATTTTTTAAAATGATTTTTGGCTTAAAGGGCTGTTAAATTAAGTTTGCCTCTCCGCTTCACTTCTGCCAGTCTAAGTCGGACGACTCGTGCGCTCTCCCTGCCTCCGTCCAGCAGAGCGTGTTGCCTCAGGCCCAGCTAATGTTGGCAGGAGGACAGATTGCCGGAGTAAGTTCCTCCCCGATCCCACCAACCACCGCTGTCCTCGGTCACAACCCCGCCGTGGCGTGCATCCTTGTGATTTCACCACAGTCCGGTCGATTCTGCTAGAAAACCGCTGCTGGTTGGACCAATGGCTTGCCCTGAGGAGTCCGAGCCACCTCCTGCCTGTCTTGCCTGCTCATTCTGTGGTTGTTTATGTTCCAACTTCTCCATGACAGAAAGCGTGAACATGAACACGCGAGGCCTTTCATTTCCATGTCCTGTCCCCCAAGGCCTCGCCGTGCTTGAGCGGAGCGGACGAGCGGTGGCGTGAATGTTCGCTGTGCACGTGGATCTGTGTCTAAACGTTGACATTAACATGCTGCATGAGTCCATGCTCACTTTTCCTGTGCTGACTCCTATTTATGCTTTCAAAAAACAGCGGAAGTTCTCATTTATCCTTGTGGAAAGTAAAATTCTACAAAAACATATTAGTTAAATGAATACATAAGTAGTTTAGCATGATTCTATGCCCTTGCAAAGGTATTCACCTCCTAAAGCTCCTGATATCTGTTTAAATTTTTTTTCTTGTATTTTAATTGTGAAGTGGAAGGAAAATATATTTTAATTTTCTTTAACAAATAAAAAGCTACAAAGTGTTGCATGCTGTATTTAAGTTTAGGCCCACTGGTCTAGTCCTAGAGGAGTTCCTTTCGCTCCACTTACAGCTGCAGGTCTGCTGGTTTCTCCACCAACTTTGCTCACCTAGACTGAAATTTCTGCCCAGATTTTAAAAATCTCCAAGCTAAGTTAAGTTCCCAGTTTGATTTAGGTTTGGACTTTGACTGGACCACTTTAATCCAACGCAGCCTCCTGGGTAAAGGGTCATTATCTGCTGGAACGGGAAAATTTTAGGTTTCTGGGTTGTTTTTTTTCTCTTACACCAACTCTGACCAGCTTACCTGTTCCCGCTGAAGACACCCTTCCACACAGCATGATGCTGCCACCACTGTGTGTTTGTAGCCTCAGTCCACCACCTTATATGGTGTTTTACTCATCTGACCAGACGCTCCTTTTCCACATATTTGCTGTGTCGCCTACTTAGCTTATGGGAAACTTGGAAATAGACCTCTGATGGGTTTCTCACAATTTCTTCTTCCATCTGTTCAATTTTTACTCCTAAAATCTGATTGGCTCTCTAAAGCTAATGAGGAGGAGCATCCACACAGCAGGATGCTTCCACCAGAACCACCTGGGAGCATTAAAGGGTTGTAAATACTATTGCAAGGCGCTATAACTGGAAAGTTATGGTAACACGGAAGCATCTAAACCTGTAGTTGTGTTCCATCCACACCTGCTGGTGTCAAACTGTACATTCTGTATAATTTAGCCTTAAATCTAAAGCTTGTTAGCTTCTTCCTCAGTGCTTCCAGCAGCTTTTGTCTCACTTGTCGTGTGTGTATGTTTCCCTCCAGTTGACTCTGAGCCCCCAGCAGCAGCTGCTGCTCCAGCAGGCCCAAGCTCATCTGCTGGCTGCAGCCGTGCAGCAGCAGCAGCAGCAGCAGCATTCGGCCAGCCAGCAAAATGGCACCACTGGAGCCAACATCTCCGCCACCGCAGCCACACCGATTACCCAGCTGCCCCTGTCACAGCCCATCCAGATCGCCCCCGTAAGTCGCCATTATCCATGCGCGTAGAGCTTGTGGAAGTTCGCCCAAGTGGTTGGAGGTGTTAACAGTCGTTAAAAGGGTGTTTGTGTTTTCATGCAGCAGCTGCCACAGAATCTAACCCTGCCTCAGTTTGTCCTGGTTCAGTCTGGCCACCCGATCGCAACGCAGTTGCAGCCCACGCAGTTTATCATCTCGCAGACGCCGTCGGCCCAGCAAGGCAAGTAGATCTAATAACCGATTTGGCGAGAGGGAAATGTTTTGGGCAGGTTTATGCTAAAACGTTCCCGTTGCTCGTCACTATGCAGGCATATTGCCGGCCCAGGGTCTTCTAACTCAACTACCTCAAAGCCAAGCAAACCTCCATCCGACTCAACCAAGCATCACCCTTGCAACTCAGGTAGGAAACAACCCTCCTCACATAAAGGAACAGTGCTTAAAACATGTTTAAACACTTTACCTCAATGTATAAACCGTCCAAGAAAACATTTTAATCTGTGGTATCGATGTTTTTTCACTGCAGCCTGCGTCTCCAACCCGTACAACAGCAACCACAAACATTCAGTGCCTGCCCCACAGTCAGACACCACCCAAGCGATTGGACACCCCCACAATGGAGGAGCCCAGCGATCTCGAAGAGCTGGAGCAGTTTGCCAAAACGTTCAAACAGCGGCGAATCAAACTGGGTTTCACACAGGTAAACGGCCCCTGAAAGAGATTCGATGCATTCCTTCTTTGGTCAGTTTTAGATTTGTAAATGTGTGGTAGATTGTTTTGTTTTTATTTTTGTGACGTTTTCCACCTGAAGTGTAAAAGTGGGGCATTTTAATTCCCCAAATCTCGAGAAGTATGGGGAGAAGAAATATTTCAATGGGAAAATGTTTGACTTCCTTGGATTCTTTCCATCTTCTGTGGTGTTAGAAGATAGCAAAAATAATTGATCAAGAAAAGGGGTTTCTACAATGATTAATATCAAAATGACCCTTTTTTTTATCTATAAATGTATCAAAGGTCACAAGCTGTGCTTTGATAATCAGTGATTAGGTGCAGGATGAATTCATCCGGGTTTGATAAATCTTCTGCGTACAGACTTTTAAATGCCGCTAACCGGAATTGGTCCAGATGCCATAAAAAAAGGAGGAGAGGAACTATGGAATAACCATTTACGGTTTAATCTAGTCTTAAACCGTCTTGAACAGCGTGTTATTTTGGGATTCGAAGAGCGTACATTTAATAAAACTGAGTTTGAGAAATGTTTTTCACTCAGATGTCCAGAGTTTTATTGGGGAAGGCTTTAGGACTGGGACTAAGGCCACGTCCACACTAAGCCGGATAATGCCTTAAACGTATAATTATTTAGTCTACACCCCCCTATCGTCCACACTAACCCGGCGTCGTTTAAGGTCTGTGGCCGTGTAAATCTTAATTCAACGGCAAAACGAGCTAGTGTGGACAGCTTCCCCGGATAATGAAAGGAAGTGGCGTCAATGAATGCTGCGTCAATAATAATACGACACTACAGACAAAGACAACAGCGAAGAGTAATAAATCGATCTCGTCGTCTGTCCACACCAAAAACTCTCTCTTCTTCTGAGCAGCTATTGTTCTCTTCGGTTAACGGGACAAGCAGGTATGTACTGTGCTGTAGAGCTTCTTGTATATATTATTGTATATATGTAGGCGCTGGCGTCACGTAGATTATACGCGTGTTTCGTGCGTCTTTTCGCGCATGCCCAGTATTTGCACAGGTAGGTATGGGATTGCGCAATCATGGGACCTTAAACGGGGCGTAAATGCTCGCGTTGAGTGGATAACATTAGGCGTCTAACTCCCCGTATAACCTTATCGGCTTAGTGTGGACGTAGCCTAAGTGGTATATATGTAGGAATATATGTATATATATATATATATGTAGGAAGCCGGTTTTTAACTGTATTAATGTGTCATGTTTGTGCTTTTCTTCGTTTTTTCTCGTTTTTAAAGTATCATGGACCAATGGCACTTTTGGGGAAATTTACACACAAAGCAATGCACAGTTTGCTTATCTTATTTAGTATCCATCTCCAGGTAAAAAGGTTCGCAGCAGAGTTGTGCCTAAGCTACAATTTCCCGTCATGTATCGTAATGAGTATGTCTGGGTTTAAGATTCAGGAGCTTGATGCCAGCAGCAGGAATGTAGGCAGGGATCATTTTGCATATTCATGGATCTATTTTTATTAAATGAGGAAAACTGGGAAAGTCACATTTTAAGGTCTCCTGGGAATATTTTTGTGAAGCCAAAAAAGCCCAACTTTCCAATATGTAATTTTGATGAGCACAGATGAGTTTTTAGGCTTTTAATCAGAACCAGGAGACTAGAAGACCATTAATAATTCATAACTCTCATATTTCTATGTCTTTGTCGCCTTTCGTTTGGCAGGGGGACGTTGGGCTAGCAATGGGGAAGCTGTATGGAAATGACTTCAGCCAAACGACCATCTCCCGCTTTGAGGCCTTGAATCTGAGCTTTAAGAACATGTGTAAACTAAAGCCTTTGCTGGAGAAGTGGCTTAATGATGCAGGTTTGTCCCTAAACCCACATGAAGAGTGGGGTTGTTTTCTTGAGTTCGGTCCAAAGCAGATGGATCAATGTTCCAGCACACCTGACTTAAAATGAATTGTGCCATGCTGAGGAAGCCATTCAGTCATGATGCAGCAGAAAGTTGCAGGACCACTGATTTTTAAGGATCTATTTATATTATGATCTCTGTATATTCTTACAATTCACTTTTTGTGCTACAAATTATTGACCCAGAGGGTGTGAGTATAAATATTGAAGGCACAGTAGTTTCTGAGCATAGTGGGCTTTCTACGATGCTTTTGCCTTTACCTCTCTTTCCTGTCTTTTCGTCTGTACTGTTTGTGCAGAGAACCTGTCATCTGACCAGTCCCTGTCCAGCCCCAGTGCCCTGGGCTCCCAAGGCATGGGCATAGAGGGCATCAACCGCAGACGGAAGAAAAGGACCAGCATCGAGACCAACATTCGAGTGGCCTTAGAAAAGAGCTTTCTGGAGGTGAGATTCTTAGCTCCCTGACATCAGAATCCTGTATCTTCACAGAAAGTTCAGGCGGTTTCCTCAGTGCTGACAGGGAATCTCTGGCTTCTTTGCCCTCTTCAAGCAGAACCAAAAACCTACCTCTGAGGAGATCAGCATGATCGCTGACCAGCTCAACATGGAGAAGGAGGTGATCCGGGTCTGGTTCTGCAATCGGCGACAGAAAGAGAAGCGCATTAACCCGCCCAGCAGTGTCAATAATGGAGGAGGAAGCACCTCCATCAAAACCATCTTTACCCCCAGCAACTCTTTGGTACCTGTACACGCACACACACAAGTAGGGCTGGGCGGTATACCGAAAATTTACCGATATTGAAATTTATGACTAATTTTGCCCGTGCCGGTAAATTTGGTATGTAAAAAAAATGGCAAGGCTATTTTATTTGTATAGCACACTTTGAACACAAGGCAATTCAAGGTGCTTTACATGATTAAAATTAGAACACAGAAAAGAAAGCATAAATAACTTTGAAGATTAAAATACAATAAATCAATGATCAAGACAATAATTTGTATGAAAATTAAAAACAAGTAAAAAGCAATAATGGGATCAAAAATATGTGTTTAGTGGTGCTCCTGCCCCTTTAAGAAATTAGCTTTGCCTTGAGTCACGTGACTACGCACAGTCATGTGACACACAGAGGAAATAACACCCAAATGAGGAGGCAGCGATGCTAACGTAGCTACTGTGTCGCTATATTTAGCAAGAATTTAGACTCCTCTACCGACTGATTTTCAGAAAATCGCGTCTAGCGACAAATAAAGTGACTTTTTATGGCGTTTTTAGACAGGTAGACTCTAACTTGGAGCATGTATGTTTGATACTGCAGCAACGGAGCTGTGGAGCGTTTTTGGCTCAACAGCTCCGCCCAGGTCGTGCAAGGCGGAGCAGAGATTACCCCGCTGAATTATTGCTTGAAGCCGCCGCCTATTCCCACCTGTGCTCCGATGTAAAATATTTTCCGTATAAAATAAACGACTGCACACTAAAAATCACCTATTTCACTCCGCCCCGTCACTTCCTCACCTCCTCTGGTCTGTTTAATCACTTCTGAGTTTAAACTGGACTCTAGGAAATAGAGAAAGGAGTGGGAATCAAACACTGAATTAAAGGGCTGTTTGAAGCTGTTCAATAGCAAGAAGCCATACTCATTTTACAAATGTTTCACATTTTAAGGAATATTATGTAAATTTTTCCAATACCGGACACTGACTTCAGAAAAGTGCGGGGTGATGTGGTCATTGTTATCGTCCACTTATCGTTATTGAGGTGAAATGCTCAATATACTGTGATATTAATTTTAGCTCATATCGCCCAGCTCTACACACAAGCATCTAAACTATTCTGTGTTCGGTGTTGAATCATTTTATTGTTATAACCTGGAGTTAAACGCAGAAAAGCTCACTGTGTGCCCCCTTCATGTTCTCCTCCCTAGGTGGCAAGCACAGCAAGCCTTGTTAGCAGTCCAACTATTAACACATCCACCACCCTGACTGTAAACCCAGTGATGCCTCTCACCAGCACCAGTGTCTCTAGTTTGGCCTTCACAGGTAAACGGTCTGCCTGGTTTCTGGTTTTCAAGGTATATTCCAAAATTTTGACTGAAACCTTGAATCACATCAGTGAATCAAGGCTGGGTGTGTTTTAATTTACTCAACTTTGCATTGCAATGCCATAGCTGTAAATATATACCAGTGCATCACTCAACAGATCTATCAGTATGCAAATGGCTTCCTCTGTTCCTGTTGCACGTCTGCAGCTGTTGCATTCCTGCTCAACTCTCAAGCATAGTTTATACTTCTCCAGCAGCAAATTTGCACGCAGACGTATTGATGTTTTGTGTTAATGGTTCTGCGATTCTTTCTCTCCGTTTTGCGTTGATTTTTCAGCAAAGCAATTCTTGACCAGGACAGCAAGGGGTGCGTACTTTTCAATGGGTCTATGCCTACTATCTGCCTATTATCACGGAGTCGTTTCAGTTTTTTTTCTTCTTCAGTCTGTGAACTTATTTCCCCCTCAAGGAGCAATGGCCGACAGAAAGTACGTTTTAATTAAAGCTGTAAAGCTTTTTACTACAAATGCAGCTCACAGAATACTCTAAAAATGCATGGAAAAAAAACACAGTAGCCTTTTTTGTTGTTTCTCTACGCTTCCTTGTGTTCAAAATCGCCAAAAGACACATTTAGATTAACTGCCCGTTTAATATAAAGCACGTAGTGGCCAAACGCTGCATTAACTACTGATTACAGCGACTATGGACCTCTACTCTGTCCATCCTTGCGTAGGTGAGGTGAGAGCTCTTGTGTGGACGGATAATGGCGCTGCTTCAATATGCCTCCATCATAATAGAGCAGTATAAAGTAGGCTTCAGTCTACGCCGAAAAGGATGGATGCAAGGGCTGTCCTACGCAATGACGCACGGACTAGAGCCCAATTTTCTTACTATCTAAATCAACGGAGAGTGCATGATTTTGAACACAAGGTGTAGAGAACAACATAACATGCCGCCTTGTTAGTTTACTTGCATTTTTAGTATTCTTTCAGCTGCACTACTACTAAAATATTTCCAGTTAAACCAAACTTATTTCCTGTTGGCCATTGTTCCTTGAGGGGGAATGAGTTTACAAGCTGAAGTTAAAGGCCCAGTGTGTAACAAACTCGGCTTTTTATTAATAAAAATCAAGGACTCCTTTCATAAATACGTATTTCACCAAGGTCTAATCACAATCGATCACAATCACAAGCGTTCCCGTGTCTTAGAAAACGTTGTTTATAGATACAGAGGGTGCACCGCCCCCCCATCTGAGGCCGCCATGTTGCATCGCCATCTTTGAATACGTTAGCCGAAAGGGGTAAACTTGTTAGCTTTACGCGTTTTAGCCCGCGACGTCGGGGGGAGGGGGAGAGGTGAGGAGAAGAAACGAGCATAGAGGTCCGTGGATCATAGTTTTCCATTTCAATGGAGGACCATCCGTACTCTTTGCCCTGTGAGAGGGAGGAAACCATAGCACAGAAAAGAAAAAGAAAAAGAAATAACCGTGAGAAACAAGAATCTATATCGGTGGAGTGTTTACCAGACGGAGACTATTCATGATGGACACGAAGTTAAAGACGGATGCGGAGGCTGCAGGCAGGTAAGTTACTTACATGAAACAATGAATTTTATGTTAGTGTTAGTGTTATGTTTGACACAGGACAGGTTAGTCCAGCTAATACTTTATGTTTCGTTTAACTTGGACAATTTACTCCGCGGCTTCCCGTAGTTGTAATGACGTCTCATA
Source organism: Apricaphanius iberus (assembly GCA_028564705.1). NCBI lineage: Eukaryota > Metazoa > Chordata > Actinopteri > Cyprinodontiformes > Aphaniidae > Apricaphanius > Apricaphanius iberus. Next base: position 91,144 of record JAPXFQ010002826.1, read on the forward strand.
ACGGCGGGAGGCCAGAGAGCACGGCTCAGTGGCTTGCATTCACTGAGCGCACCACTAGTTGGAGGTAATTCTTACACACGGAGGCTTTAATAAAATCTAATTGATGAGAAATGTCACTACAATGCAGAAATAGTTAGCACTCCCTGCTGTCCTGGTGCGGAAATGCTTTGCAACACTGACACACCAACAGAGAAGTATAAAAGGAAAACTTCTCTGTCAGTACGTGCAAACTTGCTGACTGAGAAGTATAAACTGGGCTTAACTTTCTTCCATATTGGTGAGGTTTAATTGGCAGAAGTTGTAGATGTCGTTGATATCATTACTAAACACCAATAATGCTTACAGATGCCTTTTCATTTTAGCTTGAATCATTTTTTGGAGCATATCAGTTTTCTGCTAAAAGGAAACATATTTATACGCATTTTAAATAAGCACATGCTGCAGACTTGCATTTAAACGATTTCAGCTTCAAATGTTTCAGCTCACCACAATATTTATTTAATTTTATAATCTACTAAGGCACAACAGTTGGAGCCACGAACACTGCATCCGTCATCTCCACCACACCCGTGCTTACTACGTCAACCAGCGCTCCGTCTATAAGCCCATCCACGACCTCTGTCCCGTCCCCATCCGTAGACTCCAAAGGCGGTATTCAGACGCTGGTCACGCAGGCGCCGACGTCCATAGCGACGTCTTTAGCGACGGGCCAGGTGATGGTGGCGGCTCCGGGGCTGGGGGCTGCCCAGATGCCCACCAGTGCCAGCTTTGCAGCCATGGCTGCAGCTGCAGGCCTCAACCCAGGACTGATGGCATCGTCCCAGTTCACTCCAGGGTTAGTATGACATGATCTCAGATTTTTCTAGAGTTTGCTCAGGTTTTTTTCTTCTTTCTGTATTTGCCTTATGAATATTGTCTGTCCACTCAGGGGCGCCCTTCTCAGCCTGACTTCTGGGGGGCTTGGCAGTGCGTTGAGTCCAGCTCTTATGAGTAACAGCACTCTGGCTGCAATTCAAGGTGTGTGCTGGCATCACGATCCAGTAATAAACGCTATTTGGATCAGTTCCATTCCAGCAAAACGGTTGTGATATATATACACTACTGTTCAAAAGTTTGGGGTCACATTGAAATGTCCTTATTTTTGAAGGAAAAGCACTGTACTTTTCAATGAAGATAACTTTAAACTAGTCTTAACTTTAAAGAAACACACGCTATACATTGCTAATGTGGTAAATGACTATTCTAGCTGCAAATGTCTGGTTTTTGGTGCAATATCTACATAGGTGTATAGAGGCCCATTTCCAGCAACTATCACTCCAGTGTTCTAATGGTACAATGTGTTTGCTCATTGGCTCAGAAGGCTAATTGATGATTAGAAAACCCTTGTGCAATCATGTTCACACATCTGAAAACAGTTTAGCTCGGTACAGAAGCTACAAAACTGACCTTCCTTTGAGCAGATTGAGTTTCTGGAGCATCACATTTGTGGGGTCAATTAAACGCTCAAAATGGCCAGAAAAAGAGAACTTTCATCTGAAACTCGACAGTCTATTCTTGTTCTTAGAAATGAAGGCTATTCCATGCGAGAAATTGCTAAGAAATTGAAGATTTCCTACAACGGTGTGTACTACTCCCTTCAGAGGACAGCACAAACAGGCTCTAACCAGAGTAGAAAAAGAAGTGGGAGGCCGCGTTGCACAACTGAGCAAGAAGATAAGTACATTAGAGTCTCTAGTTTGAGAAACAGACGCCTCACAGGTCCCCAACTGGCATCTTCATTAAATAGTACCCGCAAAACACCAGTGTCAACATCTACAGTGAAGAGGCGGCTGCGGGATTCTGGGCTTCAGGGCAGAGTGGCAAAGAAAAAGCCATATCTGAGACTGGCCAATAAAAGAAAAAGATTAAGATGGGCAAAAGAACACAGACATTGGACAGAGGAAGACTGGAAAAAAGTGCTGTGGACGGATGAATCCAAGTTTGAGGTGTTTGGATCACAAAGAAGAACGTTTGTGAGACGCAGAACAACTGAAAAGATGCTGGAAGAATGCCTGACGCCATCTGTTAAGCATGGTGGAGGTAATGTGATGGTCTGGGGTTGCTTTGGTGCTGGTAAGGTGGGAGATTTGTACAGGGTAAAAGGGATTCTGAATAAGGAAGGCTATCACTCCATTTTGCAACGCCATGCCATACCCAGTGGACAGCGCTTGATTGGAGCCAATTTCATCCTACAACAGGACAATGACCCAAAACACACCTCGAAATTGTGCAAGAACTATTTAGAGAAGAAGCAGGCAGCTGGTATTCTATCGGTAATGGAGTGGCCAGCGCAGTCACCAGATTTGAACCCCGTTGAGCTGTTGTGGGAGCAGCTTGACCGTATGGTACGCAAGAAGTGCCCATCCAACCAATCCAAATTGTGGGAGCTGCTTCTAGAAGCGTGGGGTGCAATTTCTCCAGATTACCTCAACAAATTAACAGCTAGAATGCCAAAGGTCTGCAATGCTGTAATTGCTGCAAATGGAGGATTCTTTGATGAAAGCAAAGTTTGATGTAAAAACAATCTTATTTCAAATAAAAATCATTATTTCTAACCTTGTCAATGTCTTGACTCTATTTTTTATTCATTTCACAACGTATGGTGGTGAATAAGTGTGACTTTTCATGGAAAACACAAAATTGTTTGGGTGACCCCAAACTTTTGAACGGTAGTGTGTATATATATATTTTTTTTTCGAAGCATCCTGAAACAACACCCAGCATAGATATTTGTGTTCACTAGATTTCCAACCATGATAACTGAAAAGATAAAGATCAGCGTTTGAAACCAAAATATATCTAGATGATGTTCTTTATCTTTAATTTGCTACTTTTTCAACTCCTTGATCTTTTTGGGTTTTTAGTCACTCTAGCAGCCATTATATATGTCTGCGTTTGTGTTTATTTTTTTTTTTTTAAACCAAGCTAGGTCTAGATTAAAAAAAACCCAGACTCTCCTATTTTTGATGGTTTTTGCCAAAGTAAAGGTAACAAAAATCACATTATGTGCCTTAAAGAAATTGTAAATAGTGGAGAATAATCAAGCCCAGAGTTGCATACGTGTTATGTATTTTGAAACTACACTGACACCAACCACATTGCTAAACTACTTTATTATTTATTAAGTACATCGGTTAAAAACAAAACGAAATAAAAGGTTTTCTAAAGGATCTTGAAAAAAACTGAACTGTAAATGTTTTCATATACTGTCTTGTAAGTTCCCTGCATATAGAGCTCTGGGCGTCACGTGACTGTCAGAGCATTGGAGCAACGCTGGCAGGCATGAAAGTAATCAAAATCAATGTAAAACTGGGATTTTACTCTGTCTGAGTTTACTTGCTATTTTAAAACCAAAGATATTATTTTACAAGCTCCTGTAAGAGACTTTTCCCTTCAACAAAATTTTATAATGATAAGCTTCGATCCAGCCACCTTCTTTATCAATGGGCTTTAATGCGTTATATTCTAATTTGCTTGGAAACTGAATATTGGATTTTCTCGGCGGCGAGTCGTAATGATCAGAAAAACATTTGTTTGATTATGTAATGTTCTACCAAAAGCTTAATGTTCTGGACGCTAAAACTGCTCCTCCCGTCTCCTCCCCAGCGCTGGCGTCGAGCGCCTCCATCCCCATCACGTCCCTAGACGGCAGCAACCTGCTCTTCGCCAACACCTCGGGCGCCAGCGCGCCCAACCTGGTGACCACCCCGCTCTTCCTCAACCCCCAGAACCTGTCGCTGCTCACCAGCAACCCCGTCAGCCTGGTGTCGGCGGGGACGGGCGGACTCCAGGTCACCGCCGACGCCCACCACCAGGCCACCACCGCTGCCGTGCCTGTGCAAGCCTCCACCATTACCACTGCCTCCAAGGCTCAGTGAAGCCTCGACCGGGACGCGTTCCCTGCCACGAGCACTACTCCCATCACAACGCGTGGCGGGGGAACGACACGGTCGTCTCGACGCAGGCTTCACTACCCGCCCCCCACACGTCTCACATTAGAACTAGAACATTATTTAATCTATTTGCTGCCACCAAAAAGAAAAACGACATCCAATATAATTGGGCTTAGTTTTTGTTTTCTCACATTTTTTTTTTTTTTATTTTTTTTTATGGTTCTGAGACATTTTGTTTCACAAACACTTGTTGGCCTGAACCCTTCTGGCGGGAAAAACCCCTCCATCATAAGACTATTATGTACATATTTCCTCAGACACGTCTAACCAAACTGTTGTCCCTTTTAACATTTAAACTTCACTCTTTTTCACTAATTTCATAATGTTTCTCATGACTAACAGGGGTTTGTGCATCACTTTGTTCAAACTGTTTTTGACAGGCCTCGCATCGAAAAGTTGTACTTTCACTTTTTTCTTTAAAATTTTTTTTTTAGAATTCTAATATTAAGTTAATATTCACCTATCACTTTTTAATCGTGGTTACAAGGCTTTAAAAACAAGTAATAAGTGGCCGATTTAAAGGTTATCGTTGCTTTAAGGGTTGGAGGTGACTGGGTGGGTCTCTCTGCGTCTCTTCTCTGGAAACACTGACCGCCGCGGCGGTCGAGATTCCTCCTAGCTGTATGTAAAATGAGGGTCTAGTTGTGGATTGTTGGCACTGGCAGAAAATGGCTCGAAAACGTCGTGCGAAGAGCTTTCTAGCAAGCGGGCTGCAGCCTCGTGTCTGTATGAGGCGGTTCGGGTCGCATCGTGCTTTCCGCACCTCTTCCAGATCGCTTTCTGGTGAGGTGTTATTTTTTTCGAGGAGGGTATGTGGTGGTGGTACTGGCTCGATGGGATTTTATCGTTTATGTTTCTTTTTTTTCTTCTTTTTAGTAGTACTGTCGTATGTAAACTTGTGCACAGTATCTGTACCAAAAAACAAACAAAACTGGATTGATGAGCTGCAGTCTGCCTGATTTTGGTAGGAATGAATACGTACTTTAAAGATATACCAAAAATATTTGTTGAAATAGTCGCTGTGTGTAGTCGGTGTAGCTTAGTCTAGTCGATATATTTATGAGTGCAGAATCTCTCTTCGTTGTCAACAGAATATAGAAATGCAATATTTTGATGACCATTTTCCAAAGATAACAAATTTTTTTTATTTTGTTTTGTTTTTTTAAATTGGCAGCACAACTCGCCAACAAAGAAGAAGGTTGGGAGGGGTTTGGTTGTGAGAAATTAGTTTCTTTTTTACTTTTATGAAACATTTTTGTGTTTTTTTTACCACCAGGGCCTTGCCCTTAACTTCTAAGGTGTTTTTTTTCCGGAGCCATTTGATGGCTTGCTTCCTTTTCTAATCTGTTCTGGTAGCATTTTCAGTGTTTTTTCTGAACCTTATTGGTAACTAGGCATGGGCCGCTATGATAGCCTTGAGTCTAAATAAAAAATTTTTATGCTAATAAGACAAAAATTTAAAAACAAAAATCTGTCCCATGATCTAATTGCTTTTTTTTTTTAACAGCTGGCAAAACTGGGTCGTAGCTTTGCTGACTGTAATTTTAAAATAGTCACCTAGATAAGGGTGAAGTTTTTTTTTCCTTCTTTTTGAGTCCAGAAATACTGCCGAAACAGCTGATCTAAAACAAAAAAAAACTATATAAAAGTGCGATAAGTGTGTAGTCGCCTTCTTTCGGCCAGCATTTGTAAGTTCAGCATTACTGTTCCAAAAGCAGGAATAAACCTTAAACGCTTAGTTTAAACTGCTTGATTTAAAAAATAAAACAAATAAAACAAAAAAAAAAGTAGTTTTTAAATTGTAACTTTTTAAAACCTTGGTACATACAGGTAGCCGTCCCATGCCTAATGGATTTCTTTTTAATGATTTTTGTTGGTTTTATACTAATATTCAGCCATAAAACAACAGCTCGAACCAAAGCGGTTTTACTCAGTAGTTGCTGTGCCTATTGGAGCACGCAAGTTGCTGTTCACGTGGTTTCTACTGCCCCCCCTTTATACGTGTTTTTTTGTTTTTTTTCTCTCTCTCTTCTCCCAATGCCAAATTCTCCCTGATTTGGTGTTGGTGAAGCCAGATCACAGAAACCTAGCTTTAACACCTTGCTGCTGAAGCTCCCGACGGGGAGCCGAGCGTGCCGAGAGGCCTGGATGCTTCCTTTATAGCTTTACGACTACATCCTGTGGAAACCAGGGTTTGGTAGTTTTGACCCTCCCCACCAGGAGGGCTCACCTGTGTAAATCCATAAATCCGATCGTTGGAGGACATCCTTCACCTTCTGTTTTTGGCGCCCGCCGCTTCGAACCATTGTGTCTGTGGGCCGGTTTTAAACCAACCGAACTGTTTTGCGAACCGGCACAATGGGTCACACCCCACAGAAAAAGTAGCATCGATCTCTATCCAAATGATGACTTTTTGTTTAATTCCTGCAGTGATTATTAAAATTATTTGGGCTGTAAACCTTTCTCACGATCCTCCATATCCTTTTTCTTAAATAATTATGACTAAAGATACCTCAGCAGCACTTCAGCATAGGTTCACCGGTGAAAATTTCTTGGTGTGGAATGTAGAAGCACCGTCTGGCTTAGCCATTCAATGTTCACACCATTCATTCATAGGAACCGTAACATTAAAGGACAACCTACTACTACTGCTATTTTCTAGTACTACTATTTAAGGGGTGTTTTGGGGTTTTTCTTTTATTTTTTCACTTTTAGAATCTTTCTTGCCAAAGTAAAAGCCTTTTCTCTTCGAAGCTTTGCGGATGTCTGAACCTCTCCATCCAGCAGGGGGCGCTCAGTTCTGCCTCCCCCTTGTTGTCATTATGTTTCACCCGCACCATGACCTACCAGCTGGCACCATAGGATGTTACTGAAATATTTATCTGAGGAAAGACTTAAGAATTAGAGAAGCAACCTTTTCTTAATTCTATACATATAAATATATATATATATATATAAATATATACATACAACACGTGTAAGATATTCATATTTTATATTTCAACTAGTATGTTATCGAGATTGAATGTAGTGTTTATCATGCTAACTCAAAAGAATAAATCTCCCTGCAATCTTTTAATGCTTTATTCACTTTTTTATAATTTTTGTTTTTTAAACCGACCAAAAATATGAGAGGAAATCAGTGAGGATGGCTCCGTTTCTGACAGGAGGAGCTCGAGATGCTGAAAGATCTGACCTTATTGCTTTATTATTATTGCTAATGTTTTGCGTTATTGTGAATTTGATTTGCTGTGTTGTTTTTAACAATCATTTTTTTTTTTCGTTTAATCTTATACCTTCTGATTGTTTTGTTTTTTTCTCTGTAAAGTGCGAGAGGATGAGATCACTGGCTTTCGTAGTTTGATAGAGAGGATTAACATTATCATTTATGCCTTACTGTTACGTAGAAGACATGAGCATTGTAGCAACGGTGTTGGTGTGTGTGTGTGTGCGTGTGTGAGGGCTGATCTGGTGCTTTTCACTGAAACGAGATTTGGAGGCATTTTAAAGATTGGAATATCGATGTTTGTTTAGTTTCGGACGGGTTGGGAAAAGCTTTAGTAATTCCAGTGGCTTTTTTGTGTGCTGAACTGTGTTTGGGTTGTCTGCAAACCTTTAAGGTGCATTTTCCCCTCATCTTCCAGCTGGTATAAGGAGTGTGTTTTATTTCTTTCTTTTTTAATCAAGTTTGTCTATAAAGGAGTGCTCACGTTTTGTTGTTGTTGTTGTTTTGACTGAGTTTGTCTACTGATTAGGCCACAAGCTTCATGCAGGCCGTCGTCGAGCCTGCTTATGGGGAAGAAAAACCTCCAGTTTGTGGTGAACTTTGATTCGTGCGAGCTGATTTCTTGGCTTTTAGTGCTTCACTGTCAGTAGGTGATCTTGAGACTTCAAGGCGTCTTCGTGGTTCGACCAGTCGATTAGTTTGAGCCCGATTATGTCAGTTTGCTGTGGAGGGAAGAACAGGTGGACCACCAGTTAGGCAAAACGAACTGTCGTATACCTCATTTCTAACTCAAGATTGAGTGAAACCTGCTTTAATCTACTTAGGAGATAAGAAAAATGTTTGGTTTTTTTTATTGTCAGCTGAGAAGCCTGCGCATACCTGTACCGCCACTAGGTGGAGGCAGATTACACGTCGGTGCTTGTGAATGTCTGCTGTCGTTCCTTTCACAACTTGTCAGAACAGAAAAATCTGCAATCCTTTGTTGCCACTTTAGTTATTCCCCTACCAACCGCCTTTTGTGTTGGAGCGCTTCTCTTTAAGTTGGACAATCCCGTTTTTTCCTTTCACGTTTTTTCGTTTCTCACTCTGACACGGTACAAGTGTGTGCAGGCTTCCTGCTGTCGTGGCCCGCTCTCGGTGTCCTGTGGTACCAACGCTAACCAAAGACTTCTAACCTGATTGTACGCGAGCAACGCCGCCGTCTCGCCCATCCCCGCCTCACTGCTCAGCATCTAATCCAGGCTTCACTCCCTTCCCGGCGTCCCTCGTCCTCGAGAGTCCCCAACATGTTTTTGAGTGTGAGGATTTTCTTTTAACATTTATTTATTTTTATTGTTTTTGCCCCCAGCGATAGTGTTTTAGAGTCCCGTCGGTGCAGCGGTTTCAGTGCCTGTGGGCGGGGATCGGAAGGGGGCTGAGCGGGCCTCTGTGACGGGCACGAACCAATGTGGCGATAGCTGGGTGATGTTTGTTAATACACGCTGGGGGTATATCCTGTGCACGCTGTACCTGCTCAGGACTTAAACGTTTGCCTCCGTCCTTCCTTCCTTGCTTCCACTCTTTTTCTCTCTCTTTCTCAAGGACTGTGTTGAGAAATGGTTCACCTTCTCTCCCCCCTTCATGACCTGCACACACGTCGTCTGTTGCGGTCACGACCCCCCTCCCTTCCCTTCGACATCGTCTCTTCTCTACAGACTCTGTGACACTATGCATCACGGTCCGCCCCCGCCCGGCTCAGGCCTTCTGGCCGACGGGGCTTCGGTGACACTTTTGTCTAAGGCTTTACTCCAGGCGAGGCCATCCGGGCCTCACAAGCGCTATCCCAAAGCAAAAAATCCAAATATTTAAACTTTTTGACAAACGCAGATACCAAAGATATCTCTCTCTCTCTTTCTCTCTCTCTGTCCTGTGTGTCTCTGTCACCCTTCCCAACCTGCAGCATGTGTATTAAGAGACAAAACCCAGCTCTGGCTTTTAGTCCTCAGCCTCAGTAATTCCAAAGCTTAGATGTATATTTTGGTATATTTCTGAGAAGAAAAAAAAAAGTGTGTGAAAAGCATCTGTTTGTTCGTTGTAACCCTTTTTTTTTCTGTCACAGCATGGAACTAATTGCAGAGCTGTCTTACTCTTAGTAGGTTAAAGATATAGTATTTTTGTATGTTTTTTGGGTGTCATACGTGTGATTATGAGTTTTCCGGCCCAGGCAACCACGGCTTTCAATAAAAAAAAGACGAAAAAAAACACAAAAAAACTGATGCCAACCATGTACATATTACGTGAGTGTATCTCCAGAACTGCTTTCTCTAAAACATTTCACATTGGAAGCTTGGGCTGATCTAAAGGAATGTGTTCTTGTTTTTTTTCTTTTCTCTTTTTTCTTACTCTGCAGTCTATCAATTTACTTTCCAGGACTAGAATGTAAAAGGTTTTGGTTTTCACATGAATACAACACTGAGAGAGGGACACTGCTCTGATATTAATACTAAAAAGAATAATAATAATAATTAAAAAAAAAGAAAAATAAAGGCCTCCAGTACCGGAGGTTTAGAAATGAAAGATTGTGTAGAGGTTCTGAGTATGTGAATAAGGATATATAGTAGATTTTGATGCATTTGTCTGCTGTATTTTTGTTTTTTTGTTTTTATACACATACAAAGATAATCTTTTACTGTAAATGTACAGTTCTTTTTTTTTTGTTGTAAACATAATTAAAACTGTTTTCCAAGTGTTTTGACATGTGCTTTGTCCTGTTGCATACAGTGCATACTGTTATAGGCTCCTATCGGCTTCAAATTCACATCCAGCCTGTGCTTCGTTTTTAAAGAGATTACTTTAATTACAGGATGATGGCAGGTAAACGAAAAAACGGATTAAACAATTTAAATTAGATTTTTATATAATGTGTAAACGGATAAAATGAGACAAAAATGTTCTCTTTTTTTAAGCCAGTTAAGATTAAACTTTCCATTAGCTAATTATCAGAATAATTAGACTTTTTTTTTTTACTTTAATGTAATTTATTGTAGCATCATGCTTTGTTATACACCATTTAGAAACCAGAATTTGGGCCTGAGCGTTAACTTCCTTGTTGATGTTTCAGTTTTTGCATATAATGCTCTTTTCTTTTAACGACGTCGCAGTCCATCCTGCAGCAAAACGCACAACAGGATACGGCCACCACTACACTTCATAGATGGAATGCTGGTAAACATTCCCTTTCTTCATCCTCCAAAAGAAAATATGGACACTCTTCCATTTTAGTTTCCTCAGATCAGAAGACACTGCTCTAAAAATCAGGCTCTTTGACTCTGAGTGCATTTGCAAAATAATCCAGCTTTTAAGTTTTGAAGTTTTTTCGACCCATGGCTTCTTCATTACTGCGAGACTCTTCAGCCCATGTTGGACTTGTTTTACCTTGTGTACTGACCTCACCACCTTCGGCCAAGGTGTTTACAAGATCTACTTTTTTCACCTACTTAAAAGTATAGTGGCTTGATAGTTTCGTGGTCAGTTGTTTCGAAAAGGTAAACATAGATCCTAAAGCATCTGGAAATTTTACCACAGGATGGACCAGACTTGTGAAGATCAATATTTCTCTCCCTGAAATTTCAGTACATTTTATTTGATTTTTCTATGGTGTCACATACAGCATTGTTTTTAGTTGCCTTCAAACGTTTTAAATCAACCTGTCAGAAACTTACGGAGATAACATCTTGACTTTAAACATATTTAAAAACATACTGTAATGTGTGCTTAAACCACTGGCTTTGAGGAAAGTAATAAGAACAATCTTTGTTATTTTTCAAATAATCTTTATCATTTATTGTGTTTAGCAAATAGCAATTATTTAGGGAGCTGGCCTAAACCAGGAAACTTTATGCCTGGTTTAAAGCCAGATAAGAAACACAGTTGTCTTATTATACACAGAGCATTTAAATATATCTTCTCAGCTGGATATGACCTCATTATCTGCTAAAAATCCAACCTCATTTTATCTGACCTGTGGTTGGAAAATAATGAAAAATGTTTATAGATACAAAAAAAGCAACAAGAAAAGGAAAGTATTTACACAAAAAGTGGGCAATAATCTTCCATTCATCTGAATTGCAAGTTACTTTACTGTTGAAGCTATAAATAGAAGGCTAAGGAGATAGAATAGGCTGAGGGCTGGTGGGAACAGATTCATAGGACTCCTTTTCCTTCGGCTTGCCCTGGTTCTTCTGTAAAGAGGAGAAAGAGAGATTAAGCTACACAGTGAAATTATGTGCTGTTCTACACCAGAGGAAAAGACTAACATAATCCTTTTTTCAAATAACCACAGGTTAACATGTTTAAGAAAAAAAAAAAAGCAGCAATGTTGCAATTCAAAAGGCCCCCCTTATAATTTCAAAGATGTTCCAATTAAGGCATTTTAAATGGTTAGTATTGGAACTCCTGAAAACACTAATTTCCTGTTGCTGGACTATTATTTCTATGTTGTGCGGTCACATTTTGCATAGCTACTTTTTAACATGTTTGGCTTATTGTTGTGTGCATGGCTTCCACAATTTTATAGGTTGTGCAAATTATTTTGTCTAACAAATTTCATTTTCGTATCATAATCTAAGGATATCTCATTGTTCACAATATCGTTCAACGTTGAAGAGAGACTGTGCTGGCTGCTGCAGCTTCAACTTTTATTTCTCCTAGATTTCTCATGACTAATTGACTGGAACTGCATTGAAATATATTCAAGTAAAATTAACATAATGTCACGACAGAGTGAAAAAAATACAACAGTAACAAAGTTGATTTTAATTTTGTGTGAAGATGGTTTGAATTTCTACTCAAAACCATCACAAATAAAGCAGAAATATTTGATTTAGGGTTGAAATTAATAACGTAAAATATATTTGTCATGTTTCTTAAATTTCCAAATGTTTTTATTTTTTTTGATGTTAGATTCACCAAATCTGAAATACTTGAACATATTTGACTTTAATAGCATAAGGGTTTGTCAGCAGGTTGGCTTACCTTAGGTCTTTTCTTCCTGTCAGTTTTTCCCTAGAAGAACAGAACACCATCATGAAAAATGAGGGAGCTGAACAAGTTGGAATTAGTTCTTCAAAGTTTTGAGCAAACCTTTGCTTTTTTTGGGTTAAGTACTTCATATTGATCAGTGTCCTTTGGCCTCTCAAGTTCCTAAATCAAAATGGAGTAAACAATAAATGGATCAGAGTACAGTTATAAAAGACCTACTTATTTATACAGACTGCTGACCTTACCTGGTAAATGCCCCCTTTTTCATCCTTATTCTTTCAAAAGAGAAGAATTCAAAAATAATTGAGTATTGAGTTCACATCAGCACATAGTTTATATGAAAGCTAAGAAACTGTCACAAGTTATATCAGAACAAAACTATATAAGAGAAATGATCATAATGTTGGGTGACTTACAGACTCAGATGGGAGCGGTGGCATTTTGGAGAACTGAACCGGGATGAAACAAACGGCAATATTAATTAACATTTTAGCCCCTCGTTAAAGACAAATTAAGCCTTTCAATAAAGGTTTAACAGGAATACTACATAAATATTTCTGTAGCCTTTCTTTTTGACTTAGCTTTTAAGTAAATTTAACCAAACATTTCTTTCATGACGTTTATATTACTTCCAGTATTGCCACATTATAGTTATGATCAGCACCTCGGGTCAGAACTTTGTAGAACCAAATTTTGCTGCGATTACATCAACGACACCAGCAAGTATTTTGGATACAAGCTTAAAACATCGAGATACTGAAACTTTAGCCCTGTCACTTTTGAAAAACAGCTCAGGCTCAGTGAGATTGGATTTTCTATCTCTAGCTCTATCTTCTAGCAAGACCTTCTGTCTTGCTGGAAGGTAAACCCCTCCTCCGGTCTCAAATCTTTTGCAGCAATGAGTTCTCTAGGATTTTGAATCTCTGGAGCCTCAGAGTTATTATGGATGTGTGTGTCGATTCTCTGACTGATGTGCTCCATGTTTGCCCTGCCAGTTTAGATGGGTACAAATGTCTTTGTAGGTTTGCATTTGTGCCTCATTTTTCATTTTTTCAGATGATGAATTGAATGGTGAAATTTTCAAAGGTGGGTACACTCTTTAGTAACATGACCTTAGATTTCTCCACATTGACATCTCTGGCGTTTCTACTTTGTACTTTGGTCTACATGATGCTGTTTGCTCACTAATGTTCTCCAATAAACTTCTGAAATCTTCACAGAACCAATGGATTTTAACTGGGATTAAACTACACACAACTGAAGAGCGTTGGTGGCATTGAATTTTACTTTTTTAATTTTTATTAGGGATACAAATTCTCATGCAACACATTAGGTACATTTTATTGCTGATCATGAATCCAGGGATGTTCAAAAATAAAATACCAGGGTTGCATATTTCCAGATTATTTTATTTTGTCACTTTATACATCAAAAGATTTGCAAGAACCGAAATATGTATAACAGAAATACATAATTCTTATTTTTTTTTTTTTTTTTACCATGAATTCCTTTCCCTCCACTTTTTCTCGCATGAAATATCTGTTGTACTCCTGAGCAATCTACTGGGTGGATGTTAATACATAGGATTAATATGATAAAGTCAATTATCTAAGATAAGTATTTAATTTCAGTATATCTATAATTAGGTTTTCAGCGATTACAAATTGTGTGGTACGATTACAATCTGAGAAATAAACACGGTTTATTATGATTATTTTATGTGAATTAATTTGACAACTTTATTATCAAAAGTAAAAAAAATAATATGAAAGTTTTGAATTTCAGGATTATATCTGGATTGTAACACACTAATGGTGGAATTTGTAATTAAATTCAATAATTAACATTTGCAAAGAAAATAAAAGTAATTCCTGTACACATATATAGGAAGCACAGAGGGCTGCTAATATACTTGGATAAAGTGACAATAAAAGAAAAAACAGAAAGTAATGCAAAATCTTTCTGCGAGCCTCAGCTGTTCTCAACATCAGAATAGGTTGAAGTGCATAAAGGTGAGTATTTTCACATCTTCTGACCTCGTCCTTAAATGATGAGGTGAGAAAATATTGCCACTTTAATCTAGGGTAGCGTCTTTAAACAGTACTTTAGACAGATTACAGTTAACATCCCTGACCACTTGGCCCAGACACAAAGATATTTTCAACTTTACGCAGAGAGTTTATGAAACTGAATCATCCAATATCTTCTGCTTTATCAGAGGTCGGGTCACGGGGGCAGTAGCTCAAGCAGAGAGACCCAGACTTCCCTCTCCCCGGCCACTTTAGGCCAGCTCCTTCCTCGATAGGAATCCCAAGGCGTTCCCAGGTCAGCCGAGAAACAGAATCGTTCCAGCGTGTCCTGGGTCTTCCTTTGGGCCTCCTCCCGGTGGGACATGCCTGGAACACCTCACTAGGGAGACGTCCAGGAGGCATCCTGACCAGATGCCTGAGCCTCCTCAACTGGCTCCTCTCGATATGGAGGAGCAGCGGCTCTACTCTGAGCCTCCTCTGGATGGCTGAGCTTCTCACCCCATCTCCAAGGGAGAACCCAGACACCCTACGGAGGAAACTCATTTCAGCCACCTGTATCCGTGATCTTGTTCTTTCAGTCACCACCCAGAGTTCGTGACCATAGATGAGGTTAGGAACGTACATTAAAAAATTTAGAACTTCGCCTTTCGGTTCAGTTCTCTCTTCACCACAACAGATCGATACAGTGCCCACATAACTCGACACCTTACAAGTCCTCCTATCAGTCTCCCTCTCCATTTTTCCTTCATTCACGAACAAGACCCCAAGATACTTGACGGTAACTGAATTCAGAAATGCAGCTCGCTTTTCAAGAGCTGGAGAGTTACGGAGACTTTGAAGCGCATAACTACAGCGGACACAAACCGGTGCATCTCATCCTCTGATCCAGAAAGATCACAAGCTGCAGATTTTGTCCTCCTGAAGCTATAAGTAAACCCCCATTTCAGAGAGAAGTTTAATTTGTAATTTCAGTCTGCAGTGTGTCGGCAGAACGTTGATTCAGGTGCAATTATGCACAAGCAGGTGTGCAATTATTTTCAATGATCCAGGAGGAAGATATCAAACTCTGTGATCAGGCCACAGCTTCACATTAAATGCATGTGTTCATTCGTTGTGCAGCATGTTGGCAGAAGGCTGGGTCGATCCAGATTTGATCGGGAGATTACCACAGGTACTGGGTCAGCTTTGGATATCATCCTAAAAGGTGTGGACAATGCGGATTGGGAGAATTTGACCCATACTGGACCCTGAGATGCATTTAAAAAAGGACAGTGCACTCCAGGTCCAGGGTTAGGAGCGCTAATTATAGACAAATAGAAAGCGAACTTCAGTTAGTAGCCTACAACAATACTTGGCTAAATAAACCCCATTAACTGGATTTTTCTAATACTTTGAAATCACTGCAGTCACTGAGTTTGACTTGGTTGTAATGTAGCCTAGTTCATGTAGACTGTAAGTCCGCACAATGATCTCTGAGCAACAGGTTGGTGGGATCGGAAGCTCCGTCCATGGGTGACCCATCGTCCATTTCCTCTTGAGGAACTTTTGGGTATCCAAAATATTTCTACATAGGAGACTTGAAGCGCTTCAGAGATGAAAACAGTGTAGCCCTGGTTGCTGTCTGCTGTGCTGCTTCAGCTTTTTTTTCTTTTCACTGTAGTCTATGAAGGTGGAACGCTGCTGTGTTCGACGCAAGTCTTAATGGTGGATTAACAGCAATGTTTCACACTGTGGTTAATAGTCAAACTACTTAGGTCATGGTTAAAAGTGATGTGTTACTTTACTAGAATAATTCATGAAACTATATGCACATATTGAGCGTATAGTTTATAGCGGCCAAGAGGCTGTAAATGTCAAATTGTTGTCTAACTTTTCATAAAATTCTTTGGATTTAGGCCTCAAAACAAATCTGAAATTAAAAGAAAATGTGAAATCTCCTTTCAAAGAATTTGATAATTTATTCAGTGATATTGCAGACATTTATTTATGTTTACTTTTTCTCAGATATTCTGTGGAATTTTTATTTTACATGTTTGTCCAACAAATGACCATAATCATATTTCAATTTCAACCTTAAACTGCAACTGATTTATGTTTATCTCTCATCCAGAAATGCGCTCCTCCTGTGATAAAACTCACTTTTTCTCTGAAGAACAGTGCCGTTGCAGCGATGCAGTAAACCATCAGAAAGGCGTCCAGAAAGTAGCAGATGACCGGATCAGTGAAAAAAGTCTCTGCAGACAGAAAGAAAACACATGCAAGGTGTTTTACAACAGTTTTAATTAGGGATGTAACGATACAACTTCTTTTTTTTAATACGGATACTTGGATCTAAGTACTTGTCAATACCGATTGACAATGCAGATACTTCCACTACTCAAAAAATGCAATAAATAGGAAGAGATGTTTTATTTTTTCTCTCTATGGTTTTTACAACAAATGGTGAATTAGATCATCTAGTGAAAAATAAACAGTTTATTGGAAAGTTTCCACATTTTACCAACACCAATATGAGTACATTAGAATGGTATTGGCCTAAATACCCAATACCAGCATCAGTATCGGTGCATCCCTACTTTTAATCTTTGCAAAACTGTATTTCGTTTCCAACTGAAGAATAAATTAAGCTGCAAATAAAAATAGTTGAGCGGTGGATGATCTGTTTTTTGTTGGATGCAATGCTACAGTGTGAATAGATAAGAAGCCTCACTGATGGTACAACATGATAATAATCTGCTTGCAGTGTACTGCAGTGGAGGGACTTTTTGATCTTTGACCAAGTTTTAAATTTGGCTTAGAGCCCCTTAACTATGACGCTTCACTCAGCATGCAACACTGATATCTGCAGAAAACCACTGAGCTCTTCAGACCTTTGACTTGCCAACTAAATATCTAATCTTACACAATGTGCACATTCTGATATTCTTTTCCACCCCAATTAGACTGCTTCTTTCACTCATTTGCTGAGTGATTTTTTTTTTTTTTTTTTAGCTTCAGGACTTTGTGTGTGTTTCTTAGGTGATCTCACGTTCAGAGGAAGTCATACTGATCTGTCAAATAGGCTACCTTTCCAATTCCAGGACGACCTACTTGTAATCTGTTGTTGTTTAATGTTCAGTTTAAATGTGCGGTTTCTATTTAAGTTCCTAATTTAGGTTTAGGTTCAGGTTTCATTTTTAAAACAAAAATCCAATAGCCTAATCATGTTCTATGTTTACAGGAAACAGATCTTTTCAAGTATGGGTTTAAGCTTTTTTGAAGCTAAATCTATTCTAACTGCTCTGCCATATTTTTAGATCTCTAGGTCTGCATGAAAATGTGATTACAAACAAAAGAATCAATACACAGAACCCTTTAACGGACAGCCTTTCTTTAAAAACAGAATCACAGGAAGAAACTATAAATGGACCTGTCTGTGTGTGAACTGAATGGAAAGAGGGCATAAAAATGGCACATGAGAAGATTTAGAGACACCCCCCCCCCCCCCGAGCACAGGAAATAAGAAACTACATATCTGCTTCTAAAAACCTTAAATGTCTTCCTGTCAGTGCGATGGGCTGCTGTGAGGTTTTGGTGAGTTTCTTTTATCTTGCTGTGCGGTTGGAACAGCAGCCTTGTTGTGAAAAAGAGGACAGGTGGGGTAGATTCTGAGAGGCTTTAACGTCTTTCTCTCAATCATCTAAAGCTGCTTTAGCGCGCAACAGTTCTTTTCAAAACCTACTTTTGTACTTCCAAAAGCTAAAATGTTGCTGTTTCTACTTCAGTGAAGAATGAATGGAAAGCTGACCATTTAAAGGAAATAGGTTATTATGCTAGCCTTTTGGCCTTATATTATTCCGTCATGTAGAAACATGCACACTGACCTCATAAAATCAGTTTTGGCAACATGAGATCATCGGCACAACATGCAAAGAAACAGGTTTATAAGATTTCACTCTGAGAAACATGAAGAGTGCAAAATTTCTGACTCCACGTTCATTTAGCTAGTTGGCTCAGCTTAGGAGCAAGAACTATGGTGATGGGTGATTCTTTGAATTTGGTGCACTTGGTGTCCCACAGGTTTAACACCAAGATTTTCATTTAAAGTAAATGAAAAAGTACATTTTAAAACAAAACAAATAGAATTATCTATTTTCCTTGTTTTGAATTAAAAAAAAGTTTTATGGGTTTCTAATGAGTAGAGGTCAGCCAAATAACCATGTTCCATTTACCAAGGTTGCTATTTCACCGAATGAAATATAGATGCAAATAGACAGTGACCGGAATTATTTCCTGGTAATATAATTATCTGTCCGTTTTCTTTAGTCTAAATTTATAAAATGTGGAAAAAAATGGAGTATATACGAGATAGCAAAATGTAATCATCTCGCTCAGGCTTGTTTAAGCCCGTAAAAAGAAACAAATCTCTCCCTTTTTAAAAATAATTAGTCCGTTTAACTTTTCTTAGCACCCAGGAAATGACATCACTCAAGTCTTTTCCTGCTCATACAGTAAAAAGGGAAGTATTAGCATACTTCATGACCTATGTTTTATTGTTTTTATCAAGCTCAACCTTTCAATCCTGTTACATGCCAAACATTTTTTTTTATGATTGATTACGAAAAAGCATCAGATTGTCTTCCTCATGTTCTATGCTGCTCCAAACACAAATTAATGTGGACTTAATGGCTACTTATAGCTAAAATGTCCAACTCCATAACATTCAACCCTGTAACAAATAACTGCTTTAAAGAAACCAAAACAGCAAAATATATTAATAATCATTTTTGAGTTTTTATGGCTAAGGTGAATAAATTTGGCTTCTAAGAGGTATAAATACTCCTTTGTCGGATGCAATGTTTAGAAACAATTTCATGTTGGTGGATTTTTCAGAAATCTGAGACCCCAAAGTGCACAGAATTCAGAGATTGACCCAGTAGTGTCATTCGGAGTGAGAACAAAGACATGTAGTTTCGTCTTAAAGTTATTTTTTTCTTCTGAGTCTCATTTCTCTTTGAACATAAACTTAACTTGAAGACTAAACAATGCAACTTGTTGGTAATTTTGTATTACACTTCTTGTCTAGCTTGAAAACAGGTTTATACATTATGCTTTCACATAAAGGAAATGTATGAAACTTTGACGGTTCTCTCATTTTGGTAATTATCTTAGCGGCAAGAAATATTGCTATTTGTTTGCACGAAGCAGACAAATGTGATTTTAGCATCTAAAATGAGATTCCATCTTCATGTCAAAGAATGTGTTTCTTTCTAAATCTGTCATGAATGAAAATTCTGTCATTTAATTCAGAATTGTTCTCAAACAAAACACACTGTGAAAACGTGCTTTTCTGTCACATTTAAATGTACCAGATTATCAAACGCATTTACGTAGCTTGCCATCACTAGTGTGTGAATGCGTGCATGAATGGCTGAATGTTGTGTAAAGTGCTTTGGGGTCCATGGGGACTAAGTAAAGCGCTATACAAGTACAGGCCATTTACCATTTATTTTAACTTTTTAATATCACACAAGAATAACCTAAGTAAATACAAAATGCAGTTTTTAAATAATGATTTTATTTACTTAAGGACAAAACAAACAGTTCAAACCAAACTGGGTGGGCTGTCCTTAGCTGCAACAATTGCATCAAGTGTCGCTGTGGAGGAATTTCTACCCATTCTGCCTTTAAAGCTTTTTTATTTTATTTCCACACATATGGTTATATGTGTGGAAATAAAATAAAAAAGCTTGAAAGGCAGAACCACTTTTCAAAGTTTTTCTCCATTTTAATGACTCAACTTAATGATGTACCAAAGCTTTAGAAACGGATCTGGTACCCTTTCCAGACTGACTGAGGTCGATGACTTTGTTTCTTATCTGCCCGTAAATGTCTCCAGCATAATGTGTTGCTTTTAAGATATTTAAAGGTGATTCATGATATTACATATGGTTTATTTAATTTCTTAATTCTAATGATGAATTTTTTTTAAATCACCTTTCATCTGACTTACTCAGTTACTTATTTAACACAATCACATCACATGTATCCACTCTAAGGGTATGCTTTTTTACACTCATGCATCGGTATTTAGTAATATGTCCCCCTCCCTACACTGTGTGCCTGTTTAAAGCTCAAAACAGTCAATGCAATTTGAAAATATGTATAACACCAAATTTTGGAGCACTACCCTATAAAGCCTTCCCAATAAGACCCATATCATACATGACTTTAAAGCTAAACAAAATTGATAAGCCTCCTGAGAAAAACCCTGATACTGTCTCTACTTGTTTTTCCTCACAAAATGCATTTTAAATTTATAGAAATCATGACAACCCGGTTCATTTGAGGATTTTTTTTTATTTGTATGAAATATGTGTAAAAGATCTCCCAGATAACATAGTTTGTCACAAAAATGAAGTGAAATTATTTCATGAACCACAAAAATAATATGAGGTTCATTTAGATCATATTGGGACCATGAGAAGAAAAATAATTTCTGCACTTTTCCATCTAAAAAGCAGTAAAGAGTAATTAAATGTAATACGGCTTTTCACACTTTGCTCATTTCCAGATCAGCTCTTGGTGTTTTTTTTTGCGAGCTAAAACTTTCAATATATTTACTAGAGTGCATGATAGCTTTTTTATCTGTCTGAATTTAATTGAATATAGTTTTGAAAAACCCAGCCCTGATCATAGTAGATTAGAGGAAAAAAATACATAAACAAGTTCTAGGACTTTATTTTTAATGTTTTTGTCTTCCTTTACAACTTAAAATAGAAATTCTGGAAGAAAAGAAAAATATTTCACCTTCTGAAAACATTTTAAATCTCAAAGTTAACCAACAAAACATAAAATTACACAACAAAACCTCTTCTTAAGCTGACTTGCATAAATTAAAACTTTTATGCAAAGCAGAGAAGAAAAAAAAGACAATTAAAACGATAAATATTCTTTTGAACTTATGTAACAAATTGTCAGAATAGCGTTTGATCGCATTTTTGTATCGGTTTGTTTTCTCTATCTCAAGTTTTGGGAACTATCTGGAAAATGCCAAACTGAACATGGAAGCATGTCTTAAACTGACAAAAACAAAATCTTACAAATTTAACATTGCACTAAAAAAAAATCCCCAATATTACAGTAAACACAGTCTCCACATCATAAGTTCTATAAATGTTTCAGGATGTGAAGTTTTGTTGGTCACAAAAGTTCCTCCTACGTTCAGAAAGAACTTATTTAAACCATATACATATTGGAAAGTAAAATAAACTGAGTAAATGTTTACTGTTAACAAAAACACTTCTATGCTGCTCATACTGATGGCATAATCAAAATACTTTAGTTCTCTTTAATCACAAACACCACATCCCAAGAACTTTTTATTACAAGCACAGAAAATTTTGTTTTTAAAAGAGAGTTTTGTTTGTTTCACTTACCTGCACTGCAAACAGGCATGCACAGTGCAAAAAGCACAAACACACCTGTCCTCAGCGTATCCATGCTTCTGTCTGGAAATCAAACCCAACTTTTTGCCCTTCTTGTCGAGCTGCTGTACTTCGCCTCACAGTACCGTCTGATCCCTCTGTTGAGAGGAAGTGGCTAAATGACGACCTGCCAGTGGACTGAATGACAGTGTGGGCTACACTACAAAGCTCTGTTGCAACCTTCAACACCCACTGCAGGTCTCGCCTGCTCTGCTCTGTTCGTCTGATCTGCTCAGGATACGCATTTACAGACTAAATGTGGCCGCCTTGAGGGTCTCAAATCACTTTCTTTCTCTCATAAACTGCATTGGCAGATATTCACACCATCCATCTTTTACTATGAATAACAACAGCCATATTTTATTCAATTAGATCTGGGCACATATATTGAATGCGGCAAACTAACCATCTTCATATTAAAAAATAATGGGCTATAACCTATTACAATGTGTTCACCAATTTTGAGAATATTCAGTTGTGCAATTGTTTCTATAATCATGGAGAAAAACAGACTAAAGTGCGGAATTCACATAACTTCAGTCAAGCTCTTTTTTGTCTGCAGGAATACCTAAAATATTGCCCGAATATATGAATATATACTCACAAAAGCTTTTATTTTAATGAGATAAGTTATTAAATCATTCAGCTGCTGGTTCCAAATGTTGTATTTAGTGCTATGTTGGCAGTATATTCACTAAAAATATATATTTGTTTCAGTCTTATACTGATGGTGTAGTTTTATTTTGTAAAGGAAAAAAAGAATCAAATGGTTGCAGAAACAAATAAAACAATCTTTTTTTTCTTAATTGTAAGATGGACATGGACATCATGATGAAGAGTTATTTCTTTTTTAAGCAAAAGGCTTCCCTCCAACAAAACAAGAGACAAACTATATAATCAATGCATGGTAAGCTTTCATAAAGTACAAGAAAAAAGACAGGCTGATCAGACGGCTTTACGCTGTGCAAACATCTGTAACTCTAAAGGTCAGGACATATGCTGTCTTTAGTTAAATGTTAGTGGGTCTGTGTTGGGGAACGGGAAACTGTTACAAGACTTCTGAATCCTCCCAAAGCCGTTTACCTTCCTGAAGTTGCACAATTACACTAATTTGTGACTCTTGAAGGAAGCCATTGAATGAACTACAGGCAGAAACTGTGACGCCAGTGAAATGTGCAGAGACCTCTGACTGGGTTTAGACGTCATACCATGCCCCACTTACAAGGTTTTGCGCTGTTGTCTGCAGTTGCATTTTTTATTAAACCCAATAGGAAAACAAAAACGAAACAAGAAATCCAAGAATTCTTTAATCTGATTTCAGGTCAGATTCCTTATTTAGAGTACGCATTGGGTAAAACAAATGTTTAGGTTTCATTTAGCTTTATGCCACTTTTCGAGGGTGACAGAAAATTTTATGCAATATCAATACACACATTTTTACGCTAAAATGATCACACAAATTACAGTTTCAGTGAACTATAAAAGTTTGAACTGGTTGCACAGGTTTGGATGTATGTAATTTTTAAAATAACATTATGCATAACAGCTCATTTATGTACCATTTCTCCCACTAATATTTGAATAAATGTCCTTTAGAAAGTTGCATCTTTTTGTAGCCACCAACATGCATCTGGCAAAGTTCTGGCCGGAAATACAAACTTTCGTTTTAGCAGAAATGACAGAGTTCAATTTAACTCGTTGTTTTCCAGGCATGGACATGGCTTTTTATCATAATTTACACTTTTTAGTTATTGACTGCATCCAGTAAGGAACTTTTCAAAGCAAACCGTTCCAAAATTAGTTTTGATGTGTGTTTGAGATCATCAACCTGATGGAACATCATCGGGTTTAACCGCTTAAGCCATCTGATCCAAACTGTAACTCTCAGATGAAAGGAGATTAGTTGATTCAGGAACCACCGAGGCTTGAGTCAGTCATAAATTACAATGTTGGGAACCCACCTTCCAACGTGAAGCCAGTTCAACATCCACATGGACTGAGAAGGTGGTGATCAAGACAAAAGGTTCTGCTCCAAAAGAGACACCCTCAAAGCCCAGGAGAAGTTTGGAATTACCCAGACAGACAAGACACAAGCCTTCTGGAGAAGAGTTTCATGGCCATATAGGAACATATATTAAAGTGACAGTGTGTAGTTTTTGCAGTACATCTTTGAAAATAGCCATTAAAATATGATGTAATAATAATTACGTAAAGCACACTAATTGCAAAAAATTGGCGATATTGTAAAATATGACTTTAAAAATCAGTTTTAAAATACATAGGCACGGGTCCTCTTTGTAGGGGAAAGCCATATTAGGGGACGTCTTTACTTCTACAAGAGCCCGGAACACGCCCGCTATTAAAATATTGATTTCCCCTCAAAATGCAAAAAAGTTTTGCCATAAATACATTTTTACCTCTTTGCTAGTTCCAAGCGATGAAAGAGAGACTGATGTGCTCGTCATGTTTCTGCAAGTAGATAATTCTCAGGGAATTCAGCGTTTGAAAACAGCACTAGTTGGACCTACGTTGTTGAGTTTCTCACTCGAAGACACAGATACCGCATGCTTGTGATAATTTAGGTATGCACTGCCCCCTACTGGCCGAAAATTACACACTGTGCTTTTAAGTCATTTATTGAACTAACAGATCGATTTTATGTGATATTATAGCTGTACTGTACCACAAAAATGTTCTGTCTGCCTGAGAAAAACGTGCCACCTCCCCTTTAATTAATGTGTTTCTACCAACATGTTACACTGATGATCATTAGGACCTGTTCGGTATAATAGATTGATCATAAATCTTGCAATAATCCGCACAAAAAACCCTGACTGTGATTGTTTGAAGGTAAAAGGTAGTAACACCAAATATTGATTTGATTTAGATTTATCTTTTGTTTCTTCAATTTAACTTTTGTAAATTGATAAAAAATAAACTATCACTATTGATATTTCTGAAAAAATGCTGTGTTTACAGCATCTTTTTGCACCTGCAAAAAAAAAAAAAAAAAAAAAAAAAACATTTGCTCAGAACAGTATATATAATGTCTAAATACTCGAACAGAGGCAGGTTGTGTCTTTGCGTAAAAAAAAAAACCAGTACCCTTTTCTATAAAAGAAACTCAATTTTATTCTCTGTTATTCAAAAGATTCTCAACATGACATTTTAAAAGTTATGGTTTTCATAAAATACAGTGCCCATATATTTGTTAGAACACACAAGCTCGATAGAGGAACGTTTAAAGGATAAAGTGCGCTGTAGAACTTATGTAGCCTCAGCTTCCTGTTCTTCTGTGTCAATAATAGCACCAGGTGGGGTCTTCTGCTGCAGTTTCAAGGTCTGACGTGTTAAGCAGTCAGTGGTGGGTTTTCTACACATATGATTGTAAGAAGTGGCTGTGTGTGCAAATTTTTTCCTGTCCACTGTCTGAAATCAATCTACCTTTTCTCCTCTGACATCAACCAGTAATTTAACTGTCGGTCAGAGGAGGTCCTCACTTTTCTAGGCCATAATCTATAAATCAGATAGATAGATCAGACCATCTGCCTAAATCAGCCATGCCATATTAGAAATCCTTCAAATTTCTCCCTGATTCTATTGTTTGTTAAACTGCCGCAAGTGTCCTCACCACGTCTAGATGCATAAATGTAAAGATTTACTGCCGAAAAATGCTGATTTCCTATTTGTGTTAACAAGCAACTTAATAACTGACTCCAATAAAGCACCCAAAGAGTGTATCACGTCAAAGATATTCTCATTTTTTTCTTCTATAAGAGACATGTGACTTCCTAAATTATAACCATTTCAATGGAGTTTGATTTTAATGAAGGCATCTGCATTAATAATAATAATTAACTGCAAAACTTTGCTAACTGACAAAAATGTAATTACTGTTGATTAATGTCTCCGACCCTATGTAAGAAGCTGTTTCAGAACCGGGGAACTCCTTCAGTGACAGACCACTGCATCCTAGGGGCACAAAGGAGTGTTATAATAGATATTTCTGATCAGTGGCTATTCTGTTATAACCATCATCAGAGAGAGAGAGAGAGCACCAGACCGATAGAGGCTCAGATCTACCACACCAGACAAGACCAAAGGTGTAGGCTGTGCAAAGAGTCATCTGAGACAATCCAGCACATAACAGCAGGGTGTAAAATGCTTGCAGGGAAAGCAAACATGGAACGTAGTAACCAAGTGGCTGGCATAGTATACAGAAACATGTGTGCAGAGTATGGGCTGGAAACCCCAAGGTCTAAGTGGGAAACAAGTCCAAAGGTGGAGGAGAAGGACCAAGCAAAGATCCTGTGGGACTTCTAGATCCAGACAGACTGGATGGTATTGGCGAACCAACTTGAAATTTTGTTTTTTGATAAAGAGCAGAGGATAGCTTTTATGGCAATACCAAATAATGGTGACATCAAGAATGAGGAACATGAGAAACTTGAGAAATACCAAGAGCTCAGAGAGGAGCTAGAGGAGGCGTGGAAGGTGAAGGTGACAGTAGTACCCGTGGTAATCGGAGCACTTGGGGCAGTGACCCCCAAACTGGAGGAATGGCTTCAGAAGATCCCTGGAACAACCTCATACATCTCAGTCCAGAAAAGTGCAGTACTTGGAACAGCAAAGATACTGCGCAGGACCCTCAAGCTCCCAGGCCTCTGGTAGAGGACCCGAGCTTGGACTGGATGGGAAACCACCCACAGTGGGCACGAGGGGGAAATTTATTATACAAAAATGCAAATAACATTATCTATCTAACCTATATATTTCCTTAGTTTAAAATAATCATGCTTCTATTAACCATACCTTACTGCTGGTAGACCTTAATGTCCCCACTGTGGGACAATAAAGGATATTTCTGTTGTATTCTGTTATGTTCTAGTGTATTTTAAACAGTGTTGGGAGTAATGCATTACAAAAGTAATAAGTTACAGGAATAGATTACTTTTTTCAGTAACTGAGTAATGTAATGCATTGCTTAGAAAATATACAGCAATATATTACTTGTTACAGTTTCAGTAACTCAAGTTACAAAAGCATTTTAAATTGTCTTGCTGGCCAACTAATGCAACAGGCCAAATCAAGCTGGATGCGGTAGAACAAGAGACACTATCCACTTCCTGTTGCTTAAAACCAAAATATGAGAGAATCAGGACGGTTGAGGAGAAGATTGACTGTATATTTAAACAGCGGCATCATTCACACTGTTTTCCTAACCATCTGTTGTAAGACTTCAGACATCGGAGTCTCATCTTTGTCAAACATCTTTGTGATGAGCACATTCAGCACCTTCTTTTGATTAGATTTAACAAACATTACCATGAAATAGAAGGCATACAAAGGAACTTTAGACTTACTTTTAATAAAATAGTGTAAAACTACAGTATTTGTGGTGTGACACTTGTGTAAAATTCATAAGTTACGGTGGTTAGAAGTGGTGGTAAATATTTAAGATATTTTACCCGAAGTAACTTAAAGTAGTGTAACTCAGTTACATTTTTAAGACAGTAATATGTAATGCAAACATATTACATTTTTGACATTGTAACTAGTAGTGTGAAATATATTACAGTTTCTTTGTAACTTTCCCAACACTGATTTTAAAAGAGAGATTTGCCATGTATTTTGTGTTCTCCTCACTTATACCGTTTCATAACCAGAGGCTGGTTCGCTCCTTCCCCCAGTCAGATGACCAGATTCATTATTGCACTGAGTAAATCCAAGTGTTTGTGTTAACTGTTGAGGGAAATGAAATCAACTTACTCAAGCTGCTCAGCACGTGACTTTCTCGGTGTTTCTTAACTGAGAGTCACGTGACCCTGTTGTCAGCAGCGTTTGCAGCGCCGATAAAGTGTCAAATGCAGACTTATTGACCTCCAAGCTTTCTCCTGCAGGCAAAGGATAGCTGAGACCAGTAAACTCGGACTTTATTAGATGTTTGTTTGCAGTAACAGCACTTTATAAGTCGTTAGCTTTCCTCTGTTTTTTCTCCGTCTTTTTGTGACACCAACGTTAGCCTAGCTAGCTAGCACGGCCCAGCTAACTGTAGCTAACTTTCTGGTTGTTGTTGTGATTTTATCCTAGAGAGGAAACATGATCACCACTGGCGGGCACTCATTGGGAAGGATGGGAGTGATATTGTCGCTCATTTTCGGTGAGTTTTTGCGTTACGTTACAGTGAGTGTACTGGGGAAAACAACATCATAGCAACTCAAAAGCTGGCGCATATTCAACCTAAATGTTTCAGCGTTAAAACCAAGCAGCCCCGCTACCAGTTAATGCTCCAGGAACACTCTAATGTGGTAAAGTATTGCTTAGTTTCAGCGATAAGCTAAATATTGACAAGCAAATATTGTTATTCTTTACATATTTGATGTGCTTTAATGGAGTCAGGTGACTTTCCAAAGCAGAAGCATAACAAGCTCTCATTTTCAGTGTCGTTGCTCCGTCTCCAATTACAGCTCTTCTTTCTCTAAAGAATAAAGATCATTTACGAATTATTTTGTTGGATAAATGATAATTGGAGACTTCCCTATTCTATCATAAAATACAATAAGGAATAGATGTAAAAGCTTACATTTATTAGTTTAAAATAGGGGTTTTTCATGTTTGGTATGTTGACAAATTAGCATGAAGGTGGCTTTCAATTTTTAAAAATTATTTGACAGTTTTATCTCCTTAATTTAACACGTTTATATTGCCATTAAACATGTAACAAAGGATTTGGGCTTTTTTAAATGATTAAAATGAATCTTCAGGAATATATAGAAAAATTAAAGTCTAGGATGTATAAATTCTCATCTTTAGTAATTCTCAAAGCTGGAAACCACAGTAGGGATACAATTTTGGTGATGGCAGCTTGCTCTCTGGCACTGATAGTAAGATACCTGCCTATACTTAAATTACCTTTATCTTTCATTTTCTATATTAAAGGTTTTTCTCCATCTCATTGCTTTGTTTTTTCTTATAAAAAAAGGATGTTTGACAAGAATAGTAAATGAAACATTTTAAAGGCTTTATTGCTTCTTCTATCCATTATCTAAATGATGATCTGCTAAATGATGATCTGCTTTTTTAATTGATACTGATAAAAACAAAAACAAAACCCCCAAAACAAGCATTAGATCATATGTCATGTGAATGTTAATACACAAAATAGTCTGTAAATATCCTAAAGAGAATAGATAACCTATTCTAGATAACCTTTTGTAAAAATGAACAAAATTGAACGTGTAAAAGTGAAACCTGTATTACGATCAGAACCCACAGATGAATGCATATATTCAAAAAGGACCATTTTACTGCCTTTCCTTTTGTGTGTAGACCCTGCATGATCAGTACAAATAAAGAAATATCATTAAGTGTAAGTTGGCACAATATTATGTATAATTAGAAAATGGGAGGAGTTAAAATACATAGATTATAATTGCTATTTAAGTATTTCTTTGTTTTTTTTTAATACTTCATAAAATGTTTATGGTTTTAACAAACCAAATACATATCTGAATATGGGAAAGTTAGTGTGGTTATTTACTGGTTAGAAGTGTTAATGTTTCACTCTTTTACCACTACCCTAGTATGCTATTAGTTCCTATACGTTGTTTTTCCATCGTATCACATCCTGCTTTTCTAGCATTTTCTACAGAGCTTTGCATTGCTGCTTTAAATAGGCAAATTTTTTGGGGTTTGTATCTACTTGGCTACGTCATCTTTTCTTCCCATCATTCAACTGACATTGTAATTTTAGCTCTCATTGCTGTGCTTCTGCAGAGGCTGCAGCTTGTTTTGTACATTTGGGGGGAAAAATCAGATAATCCAGCCAAAAGGCACTTTAAAAAAATTTATATCTTGCCCAGATCTCATGCATTTTGTTATTAGAAACATTTTTATCTGTTTCAAACTTAGCAAATCTTATAATAAATTGTGCAACTCTAACTGGGAAGGAACATACAGCAGCTTATCACTATGTTGGGTAAGAAACCGAACATTTTTTCTAATGAGATCTTCATTTATCATAATTTTATCGTTGCAGTTTTCGTATACTAGCAATAATCAACTCTGTTGATCACTGTTTCCATCTATCTGGGGTTTCACTGACATTTCCATTGAAGTGTATCAATAAGAGCATCTAATTTTGGCCAAACTATGAATGTATATTGAAAAGTAAGACGTTTTTCCTTATTTTATTAAAAGTTCCACTACTAGGACATAGGTTTCTATCAGCCTATCAGCAATTTAGAGTATCTAAATAAACTTAATGTTAAAGTAAATATCTTGTTACTTAAGACATTTTAAAAAAATGATGCTTATAAATATGTCCAAGAACTCGGATTGACAACAATTTATTGTTTTTAGCTGCTTTTTAAGAGTGTTACATATACGGTTTGGTATCGATTCAAATGCCAAGAATTGGCTGTAATGCATGACGCAACACTAGGTGAGTAACAGTTCACCTGGGTAAGCTGAATTAAACCTTTCCTTTAAAATGGCTGTCTGGACTTATCCTTCCTATTTTAGCTGTAAAAAAGGGCAAACTATTTTAAAATGATTAAAGACATTTTTGGACTTGTGAATTGATTTGATTCTTAAAATTTTTAGAAGAATCGACTCAGAATCAGTTATTCTTTTTATGTATTTTTTCTCCTTCCCAACACGACAACAATTACCAATTACTTAAACGAATCTGCTCAGTTTAGCAAGGAAGCCTCTCCACAGTGACATAAGGTTGACGGTCGTGGCAGAAGGCCGCTTTTACGGAGCCAGGGTCTTGTGGAGTTTTTCCTCTCCACTGTCTCTGCAAGCTTGCTCAGTCTGAGGGATTACTGCTAAAAACACAATGCAGACGACTGTCTGCTGTTACTACATGTTAGTTCAGGGGGACTGATTGCTGCCAGTCCATGACTCGGCGCAATCTGCTGAGATTCTTTAAATAGAAAACTTGAAAACAATTGAAATGACTTGTATCAAACTTTATTTATAAAGCGCTTTTCAAACACAGTTTCTCGAAGTGCTTTACAGATTTTGTAAAGTGCCTTGAGATTTTATATATATATATATATATATATATATATAGTTATAGTTTAAAAAGTACTCTTTGTACATTTAAAGGTCAGTGCAAACATAAAATTAACAATTTGTTAGAAAAAAAATTGTTGTAGTTTTGTAATACAACATTCTTTGCTGTAAGACTCCGATTCTCCAACTAGTGCTGAGCCGATTCACTATTTAATCAATTAATTGCCATTTAAAATGTGCCGGTTCAACAATGATTTAAAACCAGTTATTTTTCATAATAACAATTAAACAACAGGAACTTTAAAGTAATTTCAGGGAACGAACTGGAGGACACATGATGTCGGCAACTAGCATTTTAAACATTCTCAGAGGATTTAAAGGCAAGCCTTAAAACCTGCAGAGTGAATTTCAAGCTGAAGTGCTAGGTGCCACCATCTTTTTTTTTTCTTCCTGTTGGTCCGTCCCTTAAAATGTTGGCATGCCCTGACATTTATTCAGATTTACACTAACATTTGATATTTTCTAAAATGTAGGAATAAAGTCACTAACTTCTCATGGGATTTGGCTTAAAACTGAAAAGGACACTTTAGTGTAACAGGTTTTTTTGTTTTGCTTCATGTAGTTTCAGGAAGTCAAACAAAGCAGGGATGTGTTAGTTTATCATGACTAGTTTTGCATTGGGTCAGTTATAATCTTCAGCAAAAATACACATTTAAAGTGAATATGAAAGAAAAGCAAAACCCAGACGACCAAAATAAACACGTCGGAACTCGATTTGTTTTGTTGCTGAAATCTAGAATGAAACTAAGATTATCAGTTCCATGTTTCTTTTTAACGGTTCTGCATCTATCGTAAGTCTTTTTATATTTAAACCCTATTTTAGAAATGTTTCTTGAGTTTGCATGTTTCAACTTCCTAAAGCTTGAATACTGAGTAAACTCAAAATCAGACGTTATAAATCAATCACAAAAAAGCGAGAACTTTAAAACTGGATCACAGTAATTTAAAAGCACAAAAAACGATTTTTTATTATAAATTTGTCTAATTGCACAAGTGTCCTTTTTAACTTTTTACAGAGCTTAAACGCGTCCGACATAAAAATCTATATCATTCATTATTATTTCATTCAATAGCTTTAAAATAGTCCCTAGATGTTGGCTATGATTTAATTACCCAACCAACATCTTGATTAATGAAACTTTTTCGTGACAAAGTGTTGAGCAACACATTTGAGTTTATCTACTTGCGCATATTAAGCTACTTTTTTTTTATACATAAATTGAGCATCAAATGAGTCGTATTTCTGCTGCTGCAGTACTAAGGTGAAAAGGTGAGCAGAACTGCCTGGACTGCAAGTTATTAAAAACACTCTTTTGGTTTTTTGCAATTTCACCTTTTATTATAGTATAAAATCTGAATTTAAAGGGTAATTAATGGTAAAACTGCTTTATAGTTGCTGTCATAGACAAGACGCCTCAAGGCAATCTTTAAAATTTACCCTATATTAATATTTTAGTAAATGTTTTTAATTGCAAAATATATAGCGCCCTCCACAATTATTGCCACCACTGATAAAACTGCAAAAAAAATTACAGTAACATAATCTGAAACTTAAGAAAAATGTCACAATTTCTATAATATGGGTGCATTATAAAGGGACACCTTTTTTTTTTAAATGAAAGAATTTGTACAGATGCATGCCACCTGATCCATGTGAGGCAGATGTTTGGTGAAAAGTCAGAAACTGCTGTGTAAAGGCTAACTACACACCTTAACCTGCTAATTTCTACAGTCGAAGCCACAGTAAAAACATTTAACCCACTAAAACTGTGAGAAAAAATCCCCGAAAATCTCAAAGCATCGTAAAAGAGTGACATCTTGGGGTCAGAACAACATTATTTGTTGTGTACAACTTTACCTGGAAGATCAGCAGCCGCAACAGCTGCTGTCGGTTTTAATTAGTTTCACTTAATAGTGAACTGACAAATACTTGTACTTGAGTCTTTCTTTGACATATCAGTTGTAAACTAATAGTTAAAAAGCTTTAATTTATGCATTGCAATGTGATGAATGAATTATCAGTAGGGCTGGACGATAATTCAGTAGCAATATATATTGATCGATAGAGGTGTGGTGCGATAGAAAAAAAAAAAAGGTTGATAAAAAAGTTTGATTAAAAAAAAGTCTACTGATTTTTACACATTTTTCATTCCAGCCTATCAGGTAGCGTAATACAACAGTCACTGCCAACTCCAAACGAATCATTAACCCTGACCCAGGCAGCTCCATCACCCATCGCTCTCTCCTTTCAAACCGCAAAAACCAGCGAATGACTTGAGCTGCGAAAATATTTGTTCCTAAGCGAACAATCGCTGTAAACTAACATCACCTCGTTCATACGTCACAGCAAGGGAAGGAAGTTTAACTGATCGCACTAAACACTAAACGTAGCAATAAACCAAATGAAAAACTACGGTCAGTTGTCTCAACCGGCTCGCAAAGAATCGCTGTTATGGAAAGACAAGTGAAACTTATCCAGATTGCGCTGCTAACACCTGTGGCTTTTAAAATGTCCCCCGGTTCTCCACCCGATCCTCAGAAGGGAAAAAACGCTTAAAACCCCCCACAATGGGTGGATAGACGTGCCAGCTTTAGCTCAGAGTAACTGGACAGGGCTTCAGTGTCCTGGGCTCTGTCTAAACTCTGGAATAGGTAAGTAGCTGCTTAGTTCCAGCTTTAGCAGCTGAACTGAAATTGAATACGCTTTATTGACAAACGAAGCCAAAGATTTTAGCCATTAATATTATAATGTGTCATAAAATGTTTGAAAGATTAAAAAGTGTCAAGTTAAGCCTTTAATTTAAACTACTAACATGATTCAAAATATGTATAATATAATGGTTAATAACATTACTTTTATTTGTGTTACTTATGTTACTCAGATCTCTTGATTTGTTTCTGTTTCTTACAAATTTAGTTATGATTTAAAAAAGTGTTTGAAAAATGATTTAATTTAATTCTTAGTTAACATTTGTTCATTGAAAAATAATATGGGAGGCACTTAAAAGACCTTTTTCTACATTTTGTGATATTTATAGATAATTGATTTCAATCGATATGATCCGTCCACCTGTAATAGTTATTTAAGACAAACTCCGTTAATAATTGTTGTGCCAATGCTGTCACAACTATTTTATTGCTCTGTTATTTAAATGCATCAAAACAAAGAGGTTTCAGCACATATACAAACAGTAACTACAACTACGGGGATGAGGAGAAGCTGAGAGGTCTAACGGGAGTTGGGGAGCTCTGCTACAAATAGTCATCTGGATAGTACGGAGACTGGATCGCTTCTCTCATTTCCTCTGGCCTGTCCAAGGCGTCTTTAGATCCTTAGCTTCTCCCTCTGAGGAGCCTCCAATGACTTTGCTAGCAGGCAGGGTCTCAGATTCAGCCTCTGCCTCCTGCTCATCTCTCTCCGTTAGAGCGTCATGATCCTGGTCAGGCTGTGAGGAATGGGATTGGAGCTTTCCTTTTTGATTTGGGTCACTCTGTTCCTCAAACTCATCTCGCTGCTCACCCTGTTTGAAACGGACATTCCTGCACATGAGACGGGAGCTGGGCCCTGGGGATCCACATTATGGGGGTCGCTTGGCACAGATAAATGACGGGGAGCATGTAGTTCAAGAGCTGAAGTTGCAGATGCCACCTGTAGCCAGGCCTGTGCTGGGGTTTGAATTGAAGTCTCAGTTGGTAGGTAAAGGATGTGAAGAGTTTCTGGTTGCAGATTCTTCTGGAAGCTGGAGGATGTATGATTGGGGGGTTTCTGCCCACGGATTGGTGAGAGGGTTTGGTTGTTTCCACTGGACAGCTGGGGACGACTGCAGTACAGGTGGAGGAGGGGGCGGATGGAGCACCCTGTTGAGGTTATCCATCCTGTCGTCGTCATCGACATTTTCATAGCTTTCCTTTCCGCTCCCAGTCACTCCTTCACTGGCCATCTCCTCACCGTCATCCTTCTCTTTGTCCAGATTGTTGTCATGCCTCAGTCCATGTCCAAAATCTGGTCACTGTCATCCTCTCCATCTTGGAATTCATAAAGGCGAATGCTGGGAACCTTCCCGAAGTCAGGAGAACCCACCGAGGCTCATTTGAGACTGCCGTCTCCCAGATCGTCCTTGCCCTCCAGGACTTTAATCTGTTTTTTCTATTGTTCTGAAACCATTTGCACTTAGGTTACTGTTTAGAGCTTGTTTTTATATTGTCTTTTATTTTAAGTTCAATAAATATTTTTAAAGTAAAGACTTTTTAATTTTGATTGCACACAGTGAGTGTTCAATTGTCTTTCACAATCAACGTGCTGCTAAAAAGTATATATTTTGGCCTTTGTTCTTGTCCATCAGCGACCAAATAAAAAAAAATCGGCATTGGCCTTAAAAAACCCATATTGGTCGGCCTCTAGTGGCGATGCCGTTTTGATGGGGCTTTGAGCAGCTTCCTCATGCTGAGTAACCACCTCCAGTTCCACCGTCCTTTCGTGCTGAGCTGATATATGGACGAGGACCTCCCTGACACCAGAGGCTATAGCTGCCGACTCTTTCGGCCGCTGCAGCCTCTGTTACAGTTTCTGCTACAAATTCAGCTGCTGTCACTGAGTCAAATGTACTCTGGGGGTCCGGCAGTAGGTAGAGCGACGTTTAAAATCTTCCTTGTGAGAGGTTAGACATTCTGAGTGGGCTTGGCTCCACGCTTTCCTACAGGGGGTTGCAGATTTGGAAGCTCTTGAAGGTTTGTCTGCTGGAGAGGAAGGCGGTGTTCCACCAGCAGCAGTCTGATTGGTGGAGGGAAGCGAGCAGGTTTCTTTTTTGGAGTAGGTTTTTTTAATGCTGTTAAAATTAGCCCTGTGATACTTTGGATTCTTCTGCCTTTGTTGGTGTTGGTTTTACTGTAGTTGTGTATTTAGGTGTGTTGTTCTTTTTGGCAGCGGTGATGATGGTGTAAAGGGGGTTTTCTGGCAGCAGCAGTAGATGAAGGTCATGGGAAAGTTTATTTCCATAATTACATTCAGAAAGTTAAACTGTAATAGATTATAGATGCAGAGCCCAAAAAAATTTCAAGTATTAAGTTGTTTGTGCATAATTTGGGCTTTCAGCTCATACAACCCACAAAAAGAGGACTTCAGAACATTAGTGCTAAGAAGAAATCAGCCCAGATTCCCCAGGTGTCATTGAATTGCTTCACTTTGGTTCAGTTGTCTAAGTTATGTTCAGTATGGGGAAGACTGCAGACTTGACAACTGGCCAGAAGATCATCAGTGATGCTCTTCAGTGGATGGGTAAGCCTCTGTTCATAGCTAAGGAGGCTAGCTGTTCAGAGTGCTTCGTCCATGCATATCATTGGAAAGTCTAGTGGAAGGGCAAAATATGGTAGGAGAAGAGATGACTGTAGGCTTCAGCGGATTATCAAACAGAGAAGATTCAAAAATCTTCTAGAGATGCACAAAGAGTGGAATGAGGCAGGAGTCACAGCTTCAAAAAACACCAGGTTCAGACTCATCCGGGAGATAAACTACAACTGTTAGGTTCCTCGGGTCAAACCATTCTGACCTGAGCCAAAGTGGGAAGCATCTCAGCCGGGCCGGGGAGAAGGAGGTCAATGGTCATCTTTCCAAATGAAAGTTCATTCAGTAATCAAGGTCTAAAGGCTTGGAGGATGATGGGTGAGGAACAAAACCCGAGCTGCTTGAGGTCCAGTGTGAAATATCCTTGTTCAGTCTTGATTTGGGGTCTACTTTAGTGGAGGTGTTTGTATTTAACATAAACCAAATTATCCGTTCGTTTATTAAAAAATAAATTTTATCTGTAAAACAAGAAGCTTAATTTGTTTTCTATTTCTAATAACTTTTTTGTTTAAAACTATTTGATCTGCTGTGTGTTTTGCAGCTGCTTTCCTGCATCAGAGTTTCGCCACCGTTGCCACGCCAACCCCCGCCCAAACCACTGCTGCACCACACCAAGACCCCGGGCGTCCTGAACGAGGGGCGTACAACGTGACCACCAGCAACAACACAGTTTGTTTACTGGCTTCTATGGGCCTCCAGCTCAACATCAGCTACAACTCCACCTCTCAGAGCAAGGTGCTTACTAC
This sequence comes from Apricaphanius iberus, assembly GCA_028564705.1. NCBI lineage: Eukaryota > Metazoa > Chordata > Actinopteri > Cyprinodontiformes > Aphaniidae > Apricaphanius > Apricaphanius iberus. The sequence goes on from JAPXFQ010002826.1 coordinate 128,045, forward strand.
AAGATGTAGTTTAAATGAAAGTTCAGAGGGCCCCTAAAGGTTAATACCCGATTTTATTTAGGCTCAAACCAATTCAGTGCCTAAAGATGTTCATCATTAGTAAAGAATTACTAAGATGCGTTATAATATTTAACAATCAGAGGCACTAACAGCACATTGATGTTAAATAAAAGCAGACAGAGAACAGAGCCTTGAGGAATACCACATATTATGTTTTCTTCCACTTAGATTCATGAATACCAAATGAAACATTGGGAATATGGAGTCCATTTTAAAATAAAAAAATAAAAGGATTATAAGTTCTTGATATAATAACAGGTGTTTCAGTAGCGTGGGGTGAAGAAAACCCATAGAGCCGTTTGTTTTCTTTCAAATGCATAGTCCTAAAGCTTTATAAGTGCCTTATTCCCTAATAAACAGAGCATATCGGCATATTCACACATAATAAAATCTGGTTTGCCTTGACTGATATTGTTTGTAGGTGGAGGAACAAGATAGAAAATGGAACCAGAAGCTATTCTAAATTTTGGAAGATTAACAAATGTGTATCTGAGTGCAAAAGATTTAGATCTAAGTGCAAAGGAGAAAGTAAATTTGGAGCAGGACAAAAGGAAGAAGGGAGTTCATTGACATTCACTGACAAAGGTCAGTAAAGTGTGACCAGGGGAAAACATATGTAGCACATGGATCTTCTAAATCATGATTCAATTAATTTACTTACCTAGAAGAGTTGCTAAATTAGTATACATTTGCTGACATCCAACTGAAGAGATCCTTGAGGCATAATTCAAATCTCCAAATGCCTACTGCATGAAAAAGGGGTGGCACATATTTATCTATTTTTTTCAAGAATAATTAATGAACTGGGATCCAAAATACATATTTAGTTCAAATCTATGATGATGTGATGAAGTAGACTGATATTATTGTGTTCGCTTAGTAAGAGGTTATGCATTATTGGGTTACTATATGTGGCATGAGCTGTAACTCTCTGATTTATGTCCAGACTCTGCAGGAGGTCATGAACATCAGACCCAATGAGACTCTGGCTTCAGGCTCCTGTGAGTCAGACCGGGCCGTGCTGGAGCTGAAAACAGACGCTAATAAAACCGTCCTCACCTTTGTCTTCACTCAGGTGAGTTGCTGGATTGTTTTTATTTCTGTATGTTGTACTTCATATGCGTCACCACTAGGTGGCAGCTAGTGCTTGATGTAAACCTGCTCATGAGCTGTGGCGCTCACTCTGAGGTCTTGCTGTTTGTCTCCAGAATACCACGTCTAATTCGTACCACCTTAGTGAAGTTTCTCTGATGACATCTGTGCTTGGTCTGAAAGGTGAGTCTCCTCCAATGTCTGCCTGGGGACAACTTGCTTCTGACTAAGTGGCGAAACTCGAAGCTGTTGTACAGTATTAGGCAATATCCCAACCTTTTATCATCTCTTGGAGCTCTGTTTGATCCACAATCTGAACACTAGATTCTGGTGTTTGTGGAAGAGCGGCAAGAAAAAAGCAGTTGTTGAAAGCTTTAAAGTTCCCCGATTAACATTTTGGATAATTCATGAAAGATACGCAACATGTGGAAGAAAGTGCTTAGCAAGGTTATTATCATTAACGAAAATGATCGAAATAAGGAAAACTGGAAGTAAAAAAGCAAGTTTGTTAACTGAAATAAAAATGAGAATTTGAAACAAAACGAACTGAAACTGTAATGAGTGTTCAAAAAACTAACTAAAACGAACTGAATTTACTGAGAAAGTGTCCTTAGTTTTTGTTTCATAAAGTGTCTTATAATCTGTAGACTAATTACTTCTACGTCGCTCTCTGCCTACTGCTCGTTGTCATCAGAAACACATGCGATCATCTATGCCTTTTTGGTTACACAAATCGCTTTGATAAAAACAGAACAGAAAAGTTAAAATTCCATCGACTCGCCTCATTTCAAGGCAAATAAAAGACGTGGATTATAAGCTATCAGAAGAGGCGATTGAAACGATTATTAAACACCCAGCAGTGTGCAGAAAGAACTTCATAAAGGGTGAGCTATGGCTAACAAGCTAAGAGTCAGTGTTTTTATAGAACTATAGAACCAGCATTAATTGCACACAGCAACTGTGCTTCTTAATACACTCAGTGTTATTTTGTTTACAGAACTTTAAATGTTACTCTGCCATTTATCTTTTATACTCACCTGATTTTTTTTATGGTTGTTAATATGGCCCATGTCAATATATTTTTTAACAAAGCATAATCATTTTATGAGATTGACATCTTGTTTAACAAAAAGACTGAAGCTAATAAAAACTAAACTGAAACTAAGCATTTTCAGAAAACTAAAACTAAACTTCCTAGTAAATGGTAAAAACAAATTAAAACTAAAATAGAATTGAAAATCTTAAGTCAAAACTAAATGAAAACTGAAACAAAACATTTTAAAACCCTGGTACTTAGCTCAGACGTGACCAAAATTGAGTATTATAGCCTGTAATGCTTCATATGGCACATTACCATAAACCCATCAACTGTCAAACATGGTAGTGGCAGCATCATGCTGTTAGGAAAGTATTCGGACAGGTAAGGTGGTAGTCGGTGAAAGAAAGTCTGTTAAAGGGTTCAACACACTAGAGAATGCTGGTGAGACCCTAAACGAGCTATAATGGCATGGGTTAGATGACGGTACCATAACGTTTTGAAACGGTCTAGTCAAAGTCTAGACCCAAATACAACCACTCTTTAAAATAGATGCTCCCAGACGCTTTCTGGGCAAACTTTCTGACTTCAGCCTCTAGACGAGTAAAGCTGGTAGAACCACACATAAAAAGGCACCCAGCTGTAACTGCAGTTTAAGGGTTAGGGACCCGGTTTTTTTGCTTCTACTGTGCTGGTTAGGGATCTTATTGTTATGGCAGACTGAAGTAAACCTTTTTATCTGGGTGGGATTACCAGGCAGCTTCAAGCCTCACCAGAAATGAGGAGCCTCGTAGATGAATTTCTGCACAGTTTTAATGAATCCTCTCTGTGTTTGGCAGAGGGCAACTTCTCTGCTAAGAACAGCAGCCTGGACTTCCTGCAGGGAACTCTGGGACACTCGTACATGTGCCGCCTGGAGCAAACTCTCACGGTGTCCCAGAATCTGTCCATCAACACCTTCCAGGTGCAGCTGCAGCCGTTTGGGGTGTCGGGAGATAAGTTTGGAGCAGGTAAATGCTTTGATCACGTGGAGCGTCAAATAAAACTCTGATCTACTCGTCTCTGATCCTCCTTTCGTCCCGTTCCTCTCTCAGCTGTGGAATGCCAGCTGGACGAAGACAACCTGTTGATCCCCATCATAGTGGGAGCAGCCCTGGCGGGGCTCGTCCTCATCGTGCTCCTGGCCTACCTCATCGGCAGGAAGAGGAGCCACGCCGGTTACCAAACCATCTGAGCTCCTGGAGCTGTTACTGGATGCCGGAGCGGGCTGTCCCACTCCTGAATATAACCACTCAACCTCCCCCACCCCCCCCCATTTCTGTCCCTTCATCCTTTTATCTCGCTGTGTGTTTACTCTTCTTCTTCGCCTTCATCGGTAACACTAGACATGCGCTTTCTGAGCTGACTTCTTTCGTGCTAAAGGGACTGCTGGGAGATTGTAATGAGATCGCTGAAACTCTTCACCCAGTAAAGCAGGGGATGCATGTTGATCAGAGCGTCACGCTGCGTACTTCTATTTATGATTTCTGTGAAAGAAATGCGGAGGGATTGTAGGATCTGAGCAGATTCTTACTCTACCTTCTTTTTTTCTTGGGTGGCCATTTTTTATTGGTCTTACCCAAAGTTTAGTTCGGTTGTTTGAAAAGGGAAAATATTCCTGCCGGTTACATTTCATTCAGCACCAACATTTATTGGTCCTGAGGGGTGGTTTTGTTTTTCTGGCCCTATTTGGGGTTTTGTTTGCTAAAAGGGAAATAAAAAATTGTTGCACTGAAATAAAGATTCGAAAGTAGCCAAACACTCCTGTCGGTGTTGATCGGTGCCTTCCCAGCCACGACGAGGGTGGGATCCACGTAAAGCCACAGAGGAGCTCCCTCACCGATAGTATGCTGCCATGTAAGGGACATGCGTCTCACATAGCCTCCATGTACTGTTACTACAACTAAAACATGCATTATTTCAAGTTAGAAGGAAATACTTATTTATGCATTTATTTTTGTCGTTTTCCCTTCATCTTAATAGACACAGTGATTTATTAATAATGTTTTATTGGATTTGTGTGAACAATTTTTTAAAGAAGTCAATAAAGGTCAATAAAAGAAACTTTTGGTGTTTTTATGTTTTGCCTTCATCCTCATCATCACTACCCAGACCTGTTCCTGGTGATTAGAAGTGGAAGTGAAACTAATTGACGCCCGTTGAGCTCTGGCTGAGACGACACAGAACATGAGAACGTATGAATGGACCAAAAACTGTTTAATTTTTTGGATTAAAGGGTTTATTTTGCAGTATTTAGAGCAACTCACTCATTTTATGAAATGCAAAGCGTTAAACTGGCAGTGAAATTGTTTCAGTTTAAAACTCGATTACATTTAGCAAGATATCTACTGAGGCTGTGAAGCTGCTTCTCATTGGATGCTTCAGGAATTGAAAATTGTTTTTTTTAAACTGAATCAAAATGATAGATTTCAGCTTTACTCAGATGTTTAAATGGTTTTACAATGACCCAAAAACTAGAATTTAGGAATTTAATGCATAGTTTATAAAAGTTTTAAACTAAAAATCTAAAGAACAGTGCGTATTTATATTCACCTCCCCTTCAGTTGATACTTTTTTGGCTCCTCCTACCGTTTGTCTGCTTGGGGAAAATGGCCCAGGCTCAGTTGGATCAGACCATAGATTGTAAAAAAGAATAGACAGCGCCTCCTCACTCCTCCCCGTTTACCAGAATGACACACTTTCATAAGGGAGTTCATGGCGGATTCACAGACTCCTCCTCCCCAGCTCTGACGAAGCATGTTCCTAAAAAGGGCATAGGGGCGGGGTCTTCACTGTAGACTCTGCCCTCGCGGGGCGTGTATGGGCGTGTAGTTAGGTCGTAATCATGCCCATTCTGCTCCCGCGTCTTTAGCTCTGATGCTACACTTGGCTCGGTCCCCTCATTAATTATGCAAGATTTCAAAAAATTATCTTACGAAAAACAGCCTGGTGCCCAGGTTTTTTTTTATGAGCCCACCGTTATCTCAGGAAGAATATGTAGACATAGAAAGTTAAAACAATGGGGCACCAGGCATTAAAGTTGTTTTTAACGTGTCTAAAGTCCAATGCTTTTCAATGGGGGCCTAGCGGCCAAATGGAGGTACTACAGCAATGGAGGAGCAATGGCGGCCTCCATTGTATGCGGTCACAAAGCAGAGCAGCCAGCGGCTATTGGATCAGACTGTGAGAATCACGTTTAAAGTCTGGCTTGATCCTCATTTGGAGTTAGATCTAAACCTTGACAGGGCCAGTTTGACATTAATAATGTGCTTCAATCTAAGCATTTGTTTTTCTGTTTGGGGTCAACATCCTGCTGGACACTGACACAGTTTTACAGCTGCTAACAGGTTCTCTCTTATAATTCCCCTGTATTTAGCTCCGTCCAGGTTCACCAGCTTTCCAGACTAATGCTCCCACCAACATATTTCCTGGAGGGGATGACATATTCAGATGATGGGCAGTGTTCCTCTACACTGCTGTATTGATACTGTGATTAAATTACACACATGTGGGTAGCAACTTTTAGCACATGACTCTATTAAGGATATTAAATTTTATTCTTTTGAGTTATTGCTTTTCAGGATTTCACAAATTTGGTTAACAGTTTAAGTATATTTCTGCCTCTTTTAAGCGTAATGCCCACCATGTCCTATGGTTAGACCAAAAATTAAGGTGGATGCATGCGTGCTGAACAGAGTGAATGAGTATGTAGCTTGCAAAAGTGCACAGAATCTGAGTAAATATATACAGTAGGCTTTCAGAAAGGTCAATAACACTAAACACTAAACGGTGCTTTCTTAACACAAAATCTCTGATACACCTGATGGTAATATCTCAAAGTTTGTTCTAGCAGAACAAGGCCTTTAAAAATGAGTTGTTGAGCCCCCGTCTCCATAACCAGAATGCAGTCAGCAGCATTGCTTTTAAGTTGACCTACAGTGCTAACAAGGCTCGTCAGAGCTAGGAAGTAGACGGGTTCATTTCCTTAGATTTAACCTTTTTCTGAAGACTTTGTAGTAAATTGTGAAAACTACTCCCGAATTAACCATTTCTAAAGCCTCTCACAGAAGGCATTCCTCATTTACAAAACATCATTCTAACTTTAAAAAAAATCATTTGAATCAGACAATGCAGGATTTTTTTTTCTGTCAACAATAACATTTGATTCATATAATGTAGTAATTATACCAATGGCAAGATGCACAGTTCTACTTCTTCAGTTCAATCCAGGACACACTATAGGTCGTCATAGTAACAAATCTAAATATTCTGACAAGCATGTGGCAATAATACAAGTAGTGAAATCACATCAGGGGTTCTAATACTTCTTGCAAATAATAATGTTCACCGTATGAAAAGCAGAAAGGTTTTTTCAGACAAAAACTAGATAAAAAACGTATATTTATAACTAAAGTGCTGATTTACAGAGTTATAGATCTATACAGTATCAGCAATTAACCAAAAGCTTTGCTAATATATTCAGCAGCAAGCAAGACAGGGTTTCATTCTCCGGTTTCATCCTCTTCAGGTTATTCCTTGCGCTCACTCAGCTATGCACAGATTGATTTATAATTTAAAACTGCTAAAGAAAATAAAGAAAGGGGGATATTAAACTTCATGGTTGCTTAGATTCCTCCTCCAGGATTTGCCTTCTGCATTTTTCTCTCAGTTTATCAATGGTGGTCATCGACAGGCTCCCGGGTTCTGTGAATATTTTCTGTTGGGAAATTATGAACTCGACTGATTTTATCTTCTTTATCTGCTGTATTTTAGAACAGAACATTTTCTTTGCAAGGATGATAGATGATTTATTGGGACAGATGTTGCATTGTTATCTTGACCTTCTCGCCTCACCTGCATGAAGGTGTGGCAGTCAAGAGTGAAAGGTCCACATGCCATCTGCTTGAAGCACTCGCACACGTCAGGCAGAGAGCGCGCTCTCAGGATCTCCGTCTGGTGATGGAGGATCAGAGTCAGAGCAACTCTGAAGAGTACTTTGGAGCCCTCGTAGAAAAGGCAATCCCAAATCCTCAGAACTGTCTGGAGAGAAGAGGAATAGATGATCAACCTGAGGAACTATTTTTGACTCAGGGCTTAATCCAGCACTTTTCCTTACCTCTATTGGGAGGATGTCGATGTAGAGGCAGATGAACCAGCGGGACACCACCAGTGACCATATGCCGGGGTACTGGGCCATGAGCTGTCCCACCGCGGGGGCTTTGGTCTTTACCAGTTCCCCGAGAACCTCCTGATCCATCTTTAATCCCAACATGGCCGGGCTGTAGTAGTCTGAATTATTCCAGCACATTTAGATGAACAATAATCGTTTAGTTTTATGACTACAATCATATTATTAAGATTAATGGAATACGTATATATACTAAAATAAGTTTCAAAAAACCTAAAATGTCATCGGGACCTGGCCAGCTCACTATCATAAAATCCACAATGAATTCCAACTATCAGAAGGTGTTAAAGAAAAAAAAATTACACTTTGTTAATAAAAATGGATGCTGCAGGAGAACTGAAAAGGGTTGAAGATGCAAGAAATGCCTCCAAAATCTTACGGCGGAAAGTGAGTGGGACAAACACCAGTGAATGGTTGGTAGGGTGTCCTAACGTTTAGCTCAATTAGAAACCCCGTTTTTCTTCTCTTTTATATATATATATTTTAAATGACTAATATGAGGTTTTTTTAATGTTTTATTTCAAACATTTTTCCCCCTAGAGAATAAAAAAAGTAAACTTATTATATCATGGGCTGTCATAATGTTGTTAACAAGATGGGGTTACTGCAGTTAGGAGGTTTCCTTCTCCTCAGAGCGCTTAAATGTAAGAAGCTCATTTGTTCTATTTATTTATCGATCGTTTCATTTAATTAATTAAAGGGAATGCTTCAACTTCAAAATATTTGCAAATGTGTTCAATCAAGAGAAGCCTTTTGTAGTCCAGTTCTGTCGAGGATAATTGTGTTACTAATTTAACAGAGTTATTTAGAACTTTTACGTTTGTTGCTGTATTTGTCTTTCTTTCACTTGCTTTTTCCACTATAATTAGGCTTTTAATTGATACGGTTAAATAGGACCCCAAAAACACCTGAATCTCTCTGTCTTTCTGTTTTCTGTTGGTTTATATTGATTGCTGCGTTATTGCACTCAACAGACCGGTTATTTTATTGATTTGCCATGTTGTAAATGTTTTGGGTGCTTTTCACTTCCAACTTAGAGTCTAAATTATGGCATTAAATCAAATTTTTTTGTTTTCTTTTAAAGTGTATTATCGGAAAATTATTTCGAGATTCTTTCAATTCATTGATTAGTAATTATTAGTAAAGGCATCCGGGGAACATGGCAGAAATCTTGGTCAGCGAAGAGACTTTTCACCTTCTCTAATCTAACCGAAGGACTCATCAGGATTTGTTTAAATTTGCAAGGAAGTCAAAACATTTTGACAGAGAAGGCTCTAGCAGCTCACACACAAATAACAAGACAAACATGGGAGAGCAGAGCGGTCCAGAGAAGGGCTCTTGTATTTGGTTTTGGCCATAATAAAATATTTTGAAACACAGATGGAGACTGAAACCTCATCCTAATTGAATTGTGCCATATCAAGCATCACTACATGCTAAATAAGAGATGGGTTTAAAAAATTTTTTTTATGGAACATACTCCTATTGTGTCCCAGTCAGCTCTCCATACTTTTCCAGTTTTGGTCTTCTCATACCTAATGGAAAATTATACCTTTTTTTAAATAGAATGTTTCACACTGATGACGTGTCAATTCATCCCTGCCTCTAGGACATTTTTTTCACTTTGACAAAGTAATTTTCTGTCCTGTCAGTAGATTTAGATTTAGAACAAAGTCGAAAAAGCTAGCTAATAAAGACAGCATTTACAAACTCTAAACTCGTAAAGTAAGATCTGATCAGTCGGATAAACACGGATCTTTGTGTCAATCTGATCTTTCTCTGTTAACACTCAAATAAATCTACCTGGGAGTATTCTGCCCAACAACGCATCCATAAGCCAAAAGGATTTCTCTTCATCCTTGGTGATGATGATGAGATAGCCGGCAATAAAGTTCATTCCCTGGGAAAGACAAAGCAACATATTTGCCAAAATTCAAAGATCATCAAACTAATGTGAATACATTTGCTGTATGCATGTTAGAAATGCTGAAGAATGCTGAGGTTATACTAGTTTTTAATTAATAAGCAGCATATAAACAGCAGATTTTTGCATCCCTGAACTATATCAGCTACTGATTACTCCTTGCTATTAAAAGAAACATTTATCATGCTGTACAAACAATCAGACCTATTAGAGAAATAAACAATTAGCAAGAAAAAAGAAGATTAAAAATCAAAAAACACCAGCTAGGTAAGAATCAAACTCAAAAACACGAGAAGATCATTGTCAAAGTCTACAGTGAAGACACCTCTGGGTCTCTGCATAAGAAGATCTACGGAAAGTAAAAAAAAAAACATCTTTGAAAGCAGTAAAGGGCATTGCAGGCAGTACGGTGGTATGATAACTTGAAAGAATACGTTTTACATCGCAGCTACTTTGTTATGAACCCATTAAAGGAAATAGTCTGCCCTGTAGAACAGATGCGAGAGGAGAGTGGAGCGTTTTTGCCCACCTGGCAGTAGCCCACAGCCTGGTTGTGGTGTCCGTACGCCAGCAGAACATTGAACAGATCTTTCTGCAGACCTTCCTCTGCTCGGCTCTTGAAGAGGATGTTGTCAGGAAAGGTCCGGTGCATGTCTGCACAACATGGTATATCACTAATGTAAGATTTGAGCAATAAAAGGTGAAGAATCGCTGATTTCTTGTCATAAATGATCATTTAATGTAAATAAAATGCTATGGTCACACCTGTATGAATGGTCTCCTTCAGCTTGGCATCATGCTCCATCTCTAGTAAAGACTGGTAATAACCTGGCTTACTCTCCATTTGCTGCTGAGCGCCACTCGCTGCCATCCAGATCCTGGCTCGGTGCTCGTTTGGCACACCTTTACGCACGTATCTTTTCACTTCAAAATATAACAATTCAGGTTGTAAGGCCTGCAACAGAACTCAATCCCTTTTAACCTTTAAATCTTCTTTTTATGTTGCAACCACAAACTTCATTGTATTTTCGAGAAGATTTTATTCTAGAAGCCAAAGAAAAATGTGCACTGATGTGAAAAAAAGAAGAAGAGAAATACCACCTGGTCTGATTAGTGTGGCATGTATTCTGAAATATTCAGCCCTCTCTATTCTGACGCATTAAATAAAATCCAGCACAATTATGTGCTTTGAAATATCCTCCAATAAAGCAAATCGAGTCTACCTGTGTGTAATTTAATCTCAGTATAAATCTAGCTGTTCCATGAAGGCCTCGAGAAAATTCGTGAACTCATTCGAGAACATTTTAGAAAAAATTACATCAAGTTTAGATAATATAAGTCCCAAGTTTCAAAATGCCTCCCTGGGAATTCTTCAACCCATCAAATGAAAACGGAAAGAGTACAGCACAACTACTGACAAACCAAGTCATGGCTGCGCACCTAACTGATCACCTGGACGAGCCTATCCAAAAAGCAGACAGTAGGCTCATGGTGGTTCTGGAAGAGCTTCAGAGATCCACAACTAAGGTGGGAGACTCTGTTAACAAGGAGACTGTTTGTAATGCACTCCAGAAATGTGTCCCTGTATTGCAGAGTGCCAACATGAAAGTCTTTGTTGAAAGAATATGGGAGAGATGTCATTTGTGTGATTTGGTCAGATCAAAGCAATACAGTAGTAGTTTTTGGGTTGAATACAGTATGTGGCCAAACCGTGCAGAATAAATCACTGCACATCATCCTGAACACAATATCTAATGTTCCACATCTATCCACTTATTTCTTAATGCAAACCAATGGATGAATCTGCCATAATTTTCTCCTGCTGAACAGAAACAAAATTGAGATGATTAGTTTTTCACCAAAGGGAACAATCAAGAATCAGCACTTAGCTTCAGTTAATACAAGTAGAAACTACTGATTCAGGCCCATAACTCTAGGTGTAATAATGGACTCAGACCAGAAAATCCAGGGTCACATAAAGGCAATAACAAGTTCAGCCTATCACCTGAAGAACATTTCTAGAATTAAAGGACTGATGATGCAGGACCTTAAAACACTAATTCATGGGTTTATCTTTAGTCAGATTGATTACTGCAACATCATCCTCACAGGTCTACCTAAAAAGTCACTCAAATAGCTGCAGCTGATCCAGAACAATTGAATCAAATTCATGCTGCTTGTGTCCTCACTAGAACCAGGAAAGTAGAACACATCATCCCAGATCTAAAGTTCTTACACAGGGTCCCTGGAGCACAGAGAATAGACTTTAAAATAATCCAACTAGTTTATAGATCATTGAATGGCTTAGCTCCAAAGTATGTTGAAAACCTGTTGTCACTATACCAACCACCCAGACCACTCTATCCTCTAACTCTAATCTTCTAATCATCCCTAGAATCAGAACCAAACATTGAGAAGCAGCTTTAAATTTCTATGCTCCTCTTATCTGGAACAAACTTCCAGACTGCAAAGTCCTGTGTCTCTAATGTTGTGTTTTATGCTTTTACCTTTGATTTAGTGCTGCTTTTATTGTTGCCCTTAAAGATGAAAAGCACCTTGAAATGCTCTGTTTTTGAAAGTGTGCTACACAAATAAAGTTGCCTTGACTTGCATAATGTAAAACATGGCGGTGACGACATCAGGCTGTGGAGATACATTTCTTCAAGGACTGGGAAGCAGGTAGAGTTTATACGATGAATAAAGCTGAATCCTGAAAAAAACCCTGATAAGGGGATAGTGTGGAGGTTCACTTCCCAGGAGGACAATAACTCTAATGACTCTAAACATACAGCCGGAGCTGGATTACGATGAGTTAAATCAAAATTTTACAAAGTACTGAGTCAAGGAATTAAATAAAAAAAAGCACATAAGACTTGTAGGTGAACATCCTACTTACATTTGGCTCGATCTATCACCTAAAATCCCAATTACATACAATGAAATTTGTGGCTTTTTCATGACTAAATGTGACAGTTCAGGGCGAATTAACACTTATGTAAGGTTCTGAATATTATTTCAACAAATTTTCAACAAATATCGTATAGTTTGAAATGATTTCTGTACCCGTCAGGTTCTTCTCCACATTAGGTTTGTCTTGCAGGAGCTTGGACCACCTCATTGACCTTCTGTTGAGGATAGCCACGTAGTCATTCATCATCTCTTTATAGGAATCGAAATCATGAGGCCTTTCAAAGCCGTAGGGGTCGATCCTACAGAGGGGAGGAAGGTTTTTCTCTCGTAAATGCATAAAGTTGATAGAAAAAGCACTAAACCCCCCCCCAAAACATTCAGATCCGTGACACATCCAGCCTTCTATTCAGTTTCTTCCTGCTGCACAGCTGATTCTGGCTGTCGCTACTAGGTTGGGTTGCTGCAGCCAGGTGATCAAATGGCACGACTGAATGAATAGTTAAGTATTAAATTACATCAGAGTGGAATCAGGTGCAAATCTGAAGCTTCTGAAAATTGGACAGTTTTTCCTATATAAAGAGCAAAGTTTCACCACTTCTATTAGTGACCTAATAAATTTAGCGAGAACAACAAATATGGTGATCTGAAGAGGAAGAAGGTGATGCAAATACTGAATAAGGTCACCAATGAGGAAGCGACGGCTGTTTAAACGTTCACCGATCAAATTAGAAGACATATAAGAAACATTTACCTCTCACTGTCTTTGTGGGACCCTGGAGGCTGGGTTGCGTCTCCTTTCGTTTCTTTGTCCATTCTAAGACGTGTGCTGCCACTCCAGTCGTCCTGTGCACCTGCAAACGACCTGCAACATGAAGGTTACTTCATCCCCAACGCCCAGAGAGCTGCTGTGAGGGTAAATAACAAAGCAGCCCGAGTTTTCAGTGGCTCACCTTACAGCTCCTCTCTTCTGGGAGGAGGAGCTGTACCGTACAGGTAACAACCACAGGTGTGTTCTTTATTTGCACACAAAACAAATGGAGGAAGAAAAGCTCAAATGGCTGCTTTCACATCCTCTTACATGACAGTTTTAATGTTTATAGAGATTTATGTTTTGCAGTTTCTTCAGATGATAAAATAACAAATTTCTATTGTGTTTGTAGACACAAATCCATTTTTATAGATTTAGCTTTATTGAAAAACAAACTCTGAAAGGGATTTCATCAGATTTCCTTCCTTTCTACAATTTAACCTTCAGTAAAACTACAAGAGTTTTGTTTAGACCAAACACATATAATTAAGACCATTAAGTGTCTTAATGGTCTTGGGCCTTCGTATCTTTCAGAAATGCTTTTACCGTATGAACCCTCGCGGTCTCTGCGCTCCTCTGGCAGCTGTCTCCTTGTCATCCCCAAAGTCAGGACACAGACTCATGGTGAGGCGTCTTTCCATTATTATGGCCCTCACCTCTGGAACAGGCTGCCAGAGGACCTCAGGGCCGCAGAGAACATTAATGTTTTTAAGAGCAGACTCAAGACTCACCTTTTTAGCTTAGCCTTTAACTAATTATTATTTATTAATATATTTTTAATCGCTCAGCATGTTTTACCTGATTTAATTTTTAGTTCAGCTTTTAACTGTTTATTTATTAATCTGCTTTGCATTTTTATTATTTGTTTTACACTTATTGTTTTATACTTTATATTTTATTAACTTTATATTTTAATGTATTTTAATCTTTCTTGCGAGTGTTTCCTCTCTGGGGAGCCCCCTGCATCGGGGGCGGTGGTCGGCTGTGGCTGCCTGGGTGCCCCCCAGGTAGCGCTTGGGTGGAGGTGGGGGTACCAGCCCTCCCTCCTCTGGGCGCTCTGGGTCGGAGCCTTGGCTGCTGCTGTTGATCTGCTGCTGCTGATGCAGATGGCTCCCATGATGGCATTTCCTGGCTCATCTGTACTCAGCCCACTTTTTGTAGCTTCTAAGTGTGTGTGTGAGTGAGTATGGCTGATGGGTTGGGTTGGGAGGGGGTTGTATTTGCACTGATGATTTTATTTTTGAAGGGGGGGGGATTGTGGGGTTATTTTAAATCTGTAAAGCACTTTGAGTAACTTTCTTTGTTTGAAAAGCGCTTTATAAATAAAGTTTGATTTGATTTGATTTGAAAAACCAGGCATCAAATATTCCTCTTGCTGCCTTTAATACATCATACCTGTTATTACGGATGAACCGATACCGATACTGGTATCAGTGCCGATAACGTTCTAATGTAACCAATACTTAACTTGTGGAAACTCTGCAAAAATTTCAAAGAAAATGTTTCTTTTAAACTTAAAATTTTTGTTTTGTGGTCATTTTTGTTCATATTAATATATATATATATATATATATATATATTTTTTTTTTTTTTCATTTATCTAATTCACCGTCATTTGCTGTAATGAGTAGAGAAAAAAATGTTTCAATTCATTGCATTTTTTTGTATGAAGTACTGGCAATAGTACTTGGTATCGGTAAGTCAGATCCAAGTATCGGTATCATATTGTTTTTAAAACAAAAGTGGAATCGATGGATCCCTACTTGTTATTACAGTATTATAACATTAGTATCATTTATTATGTCAATTTATATTACATATTATTTCAGTGCACATGTACCTAAAATGATTAAACCATCAACTCGTTCAAGGTTTACTGGCAAAATTCAAAAAATATTCAGCCGTTTCCAACAAACACAATATAGTTACATAAAACTTATGTTATAGGGATTTGATTCAAATTCAACACCAAGTCCTACTAAAATTACTCAGCCCTGAATAAGCAGTACATATTTGGCAGTCCAGTGTGGTTCCAGGTGCATCTGAGGAGCTTTGTAAATGGGAATTCTTTCCCTCAGGTTAGAAATATCACCAAATCAAGAGAATTTCCACCCCCCCCCCCCCACCCACACACACAAAACTCATACAAGAGCTCATTGGCTTGTACCTAAAGAATGCAGAAAACATTAAAGGGCCTGAAGGTTCCTAGAGATGCTGTTGAGTGTCGGCTTTGCTTTCTCTTGCACTGGGAACCTGCAGCATCTGAAGCAGACTGATTCTATTTTACATCAGGACATGGGGGGAAAAAAGGGTATGGTTTCTGTGGAAAAGCTGAATCTTCCGCATCTTTCAACCTTTAAACTGTGATCCTGAACATATCTCAAATATAAGAGACGTTGTAGTAGATACTGAAGGGGTCAGCATAGCCACGTGAAAAAGGCTTCTGTAGCGCACAAACCCAAGACTATTAACAAACAGTAATGATAAGAGACTTGTCCAGCAAATTATTATTTCATTAGTGAAGCAGAAAAAACAGAAGAGCCGTCGGGCTTGCTGCAGTCATTCACAGCTCTATAAACCTGAAAAAAGTTTCTCTAGGTGAAATTGAATCTTTCAAATATCTAGCTGTTGAGACTAATGAACCAAACAAAGTCCTATTTCTAAATATATGTAGACCACCAAAACCTAACACAAACTTTGTTAATGACTTCAAGGACCTTTGCTCTACAATTTGTATAATTTTGACCAACTATGAGCAGCTAATAATTGTGGGAGATTTCAGCATCCATACTGACAATCCCCAAATTACAGGGACTAAAGCATTAAACGATACCCTACATAACTTCAACCTAACCCAGCATATTAACGAACCAAGGCACAACCGAGGACACACCCTAGACCTACTCATTAGTAAAAACTTAAATATCTGTAAGATCGTGGTAGCTGATATTCCATTATCTGACAGCATTTACCGTAACTAAAATCTCGAATCACACTAAGACCACTAATAAAAAACGCTTCCACAAAAAACCTCAGCTCAAAATTTTAAACTGATGTACACTCCAACCCGATCCCAATCCCAAACACCAACCAACACACATTCAGTAAACAAACTGACAGATGAATTAAAACTGTCATGAGTAAAAAGAAGTCTCCAAGGAGTAGCGATCCACCGGTATGTAAAAAAAAAATGGGAGTGCCGACGCGCCAAGAGAAAATGGTGGAAAACTTGACTCCAGGTTCATTATGAGAAATATAGAGAGACAGTGAACAAGTATCAATTAACCTTGAAGGATGCAAGGGAATCATTCTCCTCTGAGATTATTCACAGAAACAACAATAATACAAGGACATTATTTGCTACAGTGGAAGGATGAACTACTCCTCCTGTGACAGTAGCCCCCGAACTAAGCTCCATCAGGGCCTGCAATTAATTTGCCAGCATCTTTACTGATAGGATCTTGAACATCAGAAGGTCAATCAGTGCATCAGTTTCAACCCCGATACCAACGTTGAGCCCACTTAACACTCATGCTAAGAAAATGACTAATTTCCAAACAATAAATCAATCGAGCTTTGATTAAATTATCGACAAACTAAGCTCTGCCACCTGCTGCTTGGATATCTTACCAACAGGTGTTCTCAAAAAGGTTCTCCCAGCCATCGGGGAGGATCTGATCCAAATAGTTAACTCATCCCTCCTATCAGGTGTTTTCCCCAAAGCCTTAAAAACAGCTATTGTCAAACCAATACTAAAGAAGAAGTACCTAGACAGCATGTTAATGAAAAACTACAGCCCAATCTCTAATCTCCCATTTATCTGTAAAATTATTGAAGAAGTTGTGTTCCAGCAGTTAAACAGCTTCCAAACAATGAACAACCGCTTTGATATTTATCAGTCTGGTTTTCGTAGGTACCACAGTACAGAGACAGCCCTCATCAAAGTTTTCAATGACATCCATTTACAAACTGACTGTGGTAAAACCACAGTACTTGTACTCTTAGACTTCAGAACGGCATTTGACACTGTTTATCATGATATATTACTGGAACGTCTAGAGAGCTGGGTTGGACTTTCTGGTACGGTACTCCGCTGGTTCAAATCCTAGCTCAAGAACAGGAACTTCTATGTGTCAGTTAGCCAATTCTCATCACATGCACTCAAACACAGACATCACATGCAGCTCTGAATTAGTCTATGCCAAGGATCAGAAGCCTTATACTTTAAAGAGCCAATTTCGCCCTGGCTCCAAAAAGACAAAGTTTGCCACTTGAATCTTGGAACAAAATATATATTGTAATATTAAAGAAACACAAAATTTCACCAGTGAAAGACAAAATAAATTTTTTTGAGACAAATTCGACATCTCCTCTAATGTAACATTGTAAAAATGTAAGGAAATTTGACTACCTCCAAATAACAATAAAGCAGGTCATTTGACACACATTATCAAGACTGAAAAAAAGTGTCTAAGCTGAACTTTGTGTCATTCTGTAAAGCTATGCTAATATTGTATATAAAAAAAGTTAAAATAACTGTTACAATTAGCCTCATCGTTTAACAACACGGTTTCTTTCTATATATTTTTTAACCTATTAGATGCCATACGGGGATCTAATAGGTAAAAAAAAGGCACATCTTCTGTTTTCAAGTAAATCATCTTTTATGTTTAACCTTTCCCCTGGCTCACCTGCTGTCATTTTCTTCCAACTGCAGACACCTTTTACATTTCTTGGCCTGAAATAAAAGGTGATCACTCCTACTCTTAAAACCAAAAAGCCTTAATTACAAAAACAAATAAAAAAACAGGTAAACGCAGGAAATACGATTTAATAAAGCTGCTGCACTGCTGTTTCTTATTTTGCCATAAACTGTATGTTGGCATATCTAAAAATGTGTCTGACATGGTCGTTTTGTGGAACATCAAGTCCTGTAGCTGATATGATGTACATTTAATATTGATGATTTTCCCTCATTGCATAAAGTTGTGCACTCATTAACAAAATTTTGACTAAAAATAAGTTCTAGTAGGTCTAGGAAACAAAAACCATCAGATATCACATAAAGCAGCTGAATTTCTGTGATTACAGGAGCGGGGAGTTCAACCATTGAGGCCACTGTGAACAAATAGACATCAAATCGGTGATCATTTTCGAAGTATAAATGCAGTACATGTCATATATGCTGAATATTGGGCATTTCTCTGTAGAAATCAAGGTAAAATGGATTGTTACAACATGATATAAAAGAACAGTATGTATTTTGATTAAAAAGGAGATTAAAGAGATCATGGGTCAGTTTTAAAACTATCATAATAGATGAAGAGGTCATGGTACCAAAAAGGAGAAAAATTTGAAAAGGGTGCTTCAACTAGATGACCTCAGACACATATTTGCATGTATGGAAATAACAGGTATTACAAGGATTTTTTGCTTTAAACTGTTTTACACACACTGCTATCATTTCAAATAAAACCGCATATTGTGCTTGAATTAGAAAGAGGTGGAAAACATTTTGTTCTGGGATATAAAGACTGGATACTGCTCTTTGTTGGGCCTTTTCAGGTAATCTTACAATACACTGTACACAGTTAATGAGTGCCCCCAAGTGGTTAAATTCATATAAGATGAATTGAACACAAAATGGTTAAACTCTGCTCTGTTTTTGGAGACATTTGTAAACAGCTGCAGACAGAGAGGGGGTGGTGGTGGAGCATGGGATAGAATTACATTTCTGCTGAGTCACTGTCATGACATTTGAACAACACGGGATGTAGATATAAGAGGAGTACCGCTTATGTGATATTTTGTCATATTTTTTTTTTTTTTTTACATACGCTATTCCTAAAAATCACCCATGTCTTAGCTGCTTGTCCCATTAGATATACAACTATATCAGATATGTAGAAATGTGATACTAAAATATATTTACTCAAAGCAGAAGATCCTCATTGGCAACTGAAGCGCAAGAAGGCAAATATGCATTAAGTGTGACTGGGGTTCTGTGCAAACATCAATTCAATTTTCTTTATTGGTTCAAAATGTTGTGTATGATTCATGTAGCTCTCTCCAACACATTGGGGTAACGCTCTAGCATTAACGTCTTTACAACTTTAAAGCTTAAACACTGATAATTGTGTTTGCAACTAAATAAAGATATGTTAGGTCAGTGATATTGAGTTTTATCAACATCATATTGAAAAGGTAGAAATACTTGGGGGGAAAATTGTAGGTATTTATGAACAGGATATGATCGTGTCTCGTGTTGCACCTCAACTGTAAAAATATATGTAAAATGGATTTAAGTGTAGTCTACAATCAGTAAAAGATGTAAATAAAGGAAAAGTCAAATATGAGTTAACAAGTCCAAAAGAGACTAAAAGAGCTTCTGCAGCGAAACAAGGTTGATGGCTGATACCGTGGATTAATTAAATGGAGTCACATGTAAGTTTAGTAAAGCTGCTTGGTGAAATAAAATCAGACTCCAATAATTTAACCCATTATCACACAAATTATCTGAGCAGGTTGTTTTAAGGTAATCATAGCTCCCCAATAATGTATAGTGCCCAACATACATTTTATTTAAGAATAAAATAAAGCATGACCCAGCTCTTATAAGAAAAAAGGACACAAACAGGACAAGCAGCAATTTCATCAAAACATCAAGAACAAATGAGCTCTAGTTTAAGACACATGGGCGTCTTCCACTGCAGATCAGTGGCACAAGATGTTCTACAAAGTAAGTCCGGTTAATGAACAGGCTCATCTGGCTCATGGCAAAAAAAATGATAAAAACAATGAATACTTTTCACAACTGCATCACCATTATTCTACTTTATACTTTGCTGCATGGCTGAATTTCTGGGGCATTTCAATGTATTGGTCTCATCAAACAAATAAGCTAAATACATCTAGGATTATGGAAAAACTCATGCTTTATACTTCTCTCTCAGATGAGTGATATACGTATGCTACTAAAACGATGCTTCAACGACACAGTCTGATTTTTCTCTACCTGCGGTAACACTGAAACAGAATGGGTGGAACAGGTACTGGAGTATCAGACAGGCATTTACTCTTAAGGCTTACTCTGTTTTCCCGTCGTTGACTTCTCAACTTCTGAAAACAAAAAACTGCTTCTCGCTACCAAAACATACAGATATTTGCCGTGTGATCATACAGGTTGATCATTTCTTACCCGCAAAGTTTAAAATTTTGATTTTAGCCTGACAAAGTCAGCTGATGGGTGGTTACCTGTTAATAATATTAAAAATAAAAAAACGTATTCTCTAGACTCATTTCAGTTTTTTTTTTAAAGAAACAGTGTAAAGTTTTAACTACATTGTATTTACAGCTAGGCATGGGCCGGTATGAGATTCACACAGTATCTTATATATGGTTGTTTTAGTAAAAATTAAAACATGAAAAGTTATAATATCACCTATTTTCTTTTATCTGACATAACTTGCAAACCACTGTGATGTTTGTCAATTGTGGTTTTAAAACCGGGCTGTCCATGTTTTTGCCAAACTGAACACATTCAGTTGGGGAAAATGGTTGAATTTACCAGCAGAGCACAGCAACACAACTGGGAGGCTCAGGGTTACTTTACTTAATACCATATGTGGTTCTGGCAACCCAAACATTACTGCCACACAGTCAAATTGGTGTTTTTCTGTAAGTTTGACAAAAATGTAGAAGCCTATTTTCAGCCATCTGACCAACAGTGCCCAACAAAAGGTGGGGGCACAAGTGAGCTGAAAAGCCTTTTCCCTCCCAACTTAGAAATACTTTTCAAAGTAGAATGTCTTTTTCTGTAGGCATTTGAAGCAAGAAGTAGCCTTTTTCTGTTTATTAAGCCAGCTGACCAGCAGTGCTCAGCAACAGGTGGGAGAGGGGCTTGACTACATCAATCTGGAATATGCATCTACAGAACACTCCTCAACTGGAGCCTTTTTTTCTAGCATCTAAAATAAACAGTCGACATAAAGCTTAAGCAGTTTTGAAACTGAGACGTTTCAGAACCTGGTTACACCTGGATACCGGTAACCGGCCCATGCCTATGTACAACCACTCAGAACTTAAATTATTCAGACAAACCAATGAATATCAGTCATCTAAATTAAAGCACTGTATTTACTTTAGTGAAACTTTATTTCTGGAACCAACCCGAGGTGACGTAAAATGATTTTAGAACATGCTTTCAATGAGCTCACAACTCCATGACTGGACATCCACCGAACAAGTAAACCGACAGCATTATTATCCACAATATTGAGGCATCCCCGTTTAGAGATCTGAGCATTTACTGTACATAAAACAATCATCTTTTGCATTTATAAATGAACATAATTATATTATTCTTCTTATAGCTCTCTTTGTTATCTGTCCCATTAGATACAGTATGTACAGTTAAAAACTGCAACAGTTCTGTTGGTGCTGGTGTAGCGAGCACTCTGTCCCAAAGCTGGAGATAAGACATGGGATGTTTGCACAGTCACACAGAGCTTCATTTACCAAAACAAACATGACTTGGAAGAATCTTAAAACAAACAGCTCTCTTCCGCCCGGTCCGTTTTGAAGAACGCGCAGCAGGTGAACCTCGTCTCGGTGCTGCGTCCTCGTTGGCCTAGAGGTGAGGCTGTGGTGCTCCTCTTGGAGCAGATCGGAGGGCCCTCCAGGACGCTGAGAAACTGCCAATGTCCGTACGAGGCCTCCGTCTCAAAGAGACGGAGAATGCGGTCAGTTGTTCTCAACTCAGCTCCCTGAAAGACGGTTTCAAGTGCTTCTTGTGTTCTCTCCGAAGTCTACAGTTTTTTTTCCACTTTTCTTTTTATACAAGTCTTAAAAAAAACTATGATGTTGCTGTAAAAGAAACAATGTTCTGGCTTGCCAGAGTCGGGGTTGGATTTAGAGAGTTTTACGTTTGGATCCTGTAACAATTGGTCGAGCAAATTCCACAAAATCATCTATAAGGACCGGCCATGCACCTAAAGACGGAACAAAAATACACACACACCGTTAATTAAAAAGTCATGGGGTGGAGAGAAGAGGTGCTTTGTGAACGTTGTTACTACAGACTCACCTTCCTCGTCATAGTTAGACATGTCATCTGCAATCATGTTGCCAAAGTCCAACAATAGGTTCCACGTGTCCTTTGGGATGGATCGTTTATGATGTTCCTGTATAGAAAAAGCACTGATGAAAAGTCTGCTTACACCTCCCGGTCCCCTTATCTTTCAAACAAAGATGTCTTCATATGAAAAAAGAGCATTACAGACAGACGAACTAGTCATTTAAAATCCAGCAAGTTTTCACTCTAATCCATCCATCCAAAAAGTGGAACGGTAGAAGCTCAATTAGATTATTTACGCAGTTTTGTGCACCTGTTTAGCGTTTGTGTAGTCCTTAAATTACAATGGGTACGGAAAGTATTCGGACCCCTTTTAACATTTTTACCCTTTGTGTCATTGTAGCCGTTTGCTAAAATCAAAAAGTTTGTTTTATTTCTCATAAATGTACATTCAGCACCCCATCTTGACAGAAACAAAACAGAAATGTAGACATTTTTGCAAATGCATTAATGAAAGAAAAACTGAAATATCACATGGTCATAAGTTTTCCTTTGCCCACGCTGCTATTTAGTTGTCTCGTGTGTAAGAGAATTTAAAAAAACAACACTGAAATGACCAACATTTTACAAATACAAAGAAAATACATCTTAACTACGGGGGCAGCAATCTTTGTTCTACGAGTTGTCCGCTTTACTTGGTCTATTATTAAGAGCTCCGAGTTGGAGGTCAAATATTCCAACCTAAAGGGGACGTTGTCTCTTTGAAATGACACGAGACAACTGGGAAATTTCCCACGTTCTAACTCGGAAGAGTTAACTGGATTACACCATCAGTACTGAGTAAAGGCATAATGTTGAGCTAGTAGAACCTGAAGTTTTCAACACCTGGATTTGGGGATCCTCTGCCAGCTCCTCTCCAGTTCTGTCAGGTTTGATGATAAACATTGGTGGACAGCAATATTCAGGTCTCTCCAGAGATGCTCAGTTGAGTTAAGGTTAGGGCTCTGGCTGGGCCAGTTAAGAATGTTCAGAGCTGCTCAGAAGCCACTCTTTTGTCATTTTAGCTGTGTGCTTAGGGTCATTGTTCTGTTGAAAAGTGAACCTTGGGCCCAGTCTGAGGTACTGAACACTCTGGAAGAGGTTTTCTTATAGGATTTATTTTTTACTTCGACGCATTCATCTTTCCTTCAATAGCAACACGTCTTCCTGACCCTGCAGCTGTAGAGATTGTATATAGCATATATCTTTATCTGAAAAGGATTCCGTCGTCTCATGCCGCCATAAAGCCCAGACTGATGGGGGCTGGGTATTGATTCAATTTCGAGAATAGTTTAGATTATAATTAATAAGAGTTGGAATCAATTATCACAATCCGATTCAATCTGATCCACGTCAATATAGATATGGATCAGTGCTTTTAAAAATGTTTTTTTTTAATCTGTTATGTTAATAATATACATGTAATGCAATGACTAAATACCAGGTAACAGTTTACCAGAAAAAAAACTGTATTAACACTAAGCCTTAAACAACTGTCTGGATTTTTAATTCCTATTTTAGCTGTAAAAAAGGGCAAACTATGTTAAACAATTATAACGATTTTGGAAATTGTAAATCAATTAGATTTTTAGAATTTTTTATAAGAATAGTTTCAGAATATATTTTTTCAGTAATAGTTGACTTGTTGGAACTTTCTCCCATCTCCCTACTGCATCTCTGGAGCTCAGCCACAGTGATCTTTGGTATCTTCTTTACCTCTCACCAAGTCTCTTTTACCACGGTTGCTCAGTTTGGCTGGATAGTCAGGTCTAGGAAGAGTTTTGGTCATCCCAAACTTCTTCCATTTGAGGATTATGGAGGCTCTGAGGAACCTTGAGTGCTGTAGAAATGCTTTTGTAATCTTATTCAGATCTGTGCCTTGCCACAATTCTGTCTCTGAGCTCTTTGGGCAATTCTTTCAACCTCATGATTCTCATTTGCTCTGACATGCACTGTGAGCTGTAAGTTCTTATATAGACAGATGTGTGCCGTTCCTAATCAAGTCCGGTCACTTTATGTGAGCACAGCTGGACCCCAATGAAGAAGCACAATCATATCAGGAGAAAAGGAGAGCATGTGAGTTAAATATGAGTGTTACTGAGAAGGATCTGAATACTTACAGTATTCAGTGAGTTTCCTTTCTTTTAATGACTACATTGTAGATTCCCAATTAAGGGCATCAAAACTATGAATGAACACATATTGTACGAAATTACAGTATGTACTTAAACAAAAAGGGTGAAATAACTGAATACATGTGTTATATTTTAGATTCCTCAAAGTAGCCGCCCTTTGCTTTGATTACTGCTTTGCTTTCTCTTGAGCTTCAAGAGGTAGTCACCGGAAATGGTTTTCTAACAGTCTTGAAGGAGTTCCCAGAGATCCTTAGTACTTCTTGGCCCTTTTGCCTTCAGTCCGTGGTTCAGCTCACCCCAAATCATCTTGGTTGGGTTCAGGTCCGCTGACTTTGGAGGCCAGGTTATTTCACACTTTTTTGTGAAAGTACTGCATAATTCGATATGTGTTAATTCATAGTTTTGATGCCTTCAGTGAGAATCTACAATGTACATAGTCATGAAAATAAAGAAAACGCATTGAATGAGAAGGTGTGTCCAAACTTTTGGTCTGTACTTTATTACCATATAATATTTCAGTTTTTCATTTTTATGTGCAAAGATGTCTATATTTCTGTTTTTTTCTTCCGTCAACATGAGGTGCTGAGTGTACATTAATGAAGAAAAAATGTACTCTTTTTTATTTTAACAAGTGTCTGCAATGAAAGAGTAAAACAATTTAAAGGGGTCTGAATACTTTCTATATGCACTATATTTTGTAACATTAATTAAAATCGTGTCATGCATAAACAACAATACACTGTAAGGGTTTCACTTTTGTTTCTGTTAAGAGGCTTCAATTCTTAGAATTACAGACTGATTCTCAAGTGTAGATTTCTAGGTATTAAATAGACATGCCAAACCAGCGGGCCAATAAAGACACTAACCAAGCAAGGGGATGACTTCCTGTCTAATAAAATAACATTAAGGCAGTCCCTGTCTGGCATCCTGTATTTTTCTCTGAGCTCCTTCCAGTAAGTATCAGGCAATGATGTCTACTAGCCTACAGCTAACTACTGGGTTTTTCAAACCTGCTAAAATACTTAAATGCAAAGATTTTCTAGGAGTCTGAAGCTGCTCTTTTCCCCATCAGCATTAACTGAAAGTTTTGAGACCTTTGAAAATAAAAAAGGGTCCTGAAATCGTTTAACGCCTTAATAAAGTTTTAACACTAAACTTGACGATAACAGATATAGCTTTGTAAACAGGCTCTAGTTTAGCCAAGGGCTCACTCATGAAGGTCTTTTGCACAAAAAACATGAATTGTTGTGAAATATTTACCTTCATTGCATCGGAAATATTGATTTAAAAATACATAAATCAGTATTTCGCCATCCCATGGAGAACAAAGGACTTTATGAGGTCTCTATGACTTTGATGAAGGCCACAAAGCAAAATGCTAGTAAAGATGCTTCCTCCAAGTTTTGTTGAGGTCTTCACGTGTCCTTATCTTTGTATGCTGACTGCTGTGATTTAATTGCAGCAGCGAGCTTCGGCCCAGTTATCAATTATTTATCAATGCTTTCAAAAATTTCCAGTAGCTAGATAGGCCACTCATTATCTAAGTCTGTTATCTTCTAAAAACACTTTACGTACAATAAACGAGTGTCACCAGTTAGACATTTACTGTAGTTTAGGGAGTTCGTCGCAATAATGACGATTTGTGATATTTTGTGCAGCCGTGGTGCAATATACCAATCAGTATTAGCCCCATGTGACTACTATGTAACTTACCATCAGCAGTGCATGACTGTGTGCATGAATGATTGAATGTATTAACAAGTGCTTTGGGGTCCTCTGGACAAGATTAAAGTGCCTATATCATGTAAAATCAAGTTTTTGGAGTTTTCAACCATCTGGTAATGCATTTTCTCGTAAAAACCCCCACCAGAGTGGTTTTTGGCTTAATTCACACATGTCTGAGTAATCCTCCTGAATTCTGCTCTCTGAGCTGCGCCTCCCTCTCCTAGAAAATGACTGAGTGTTTTTTGTTTGTTTGTTTTTCATTTATTTCACAGTAAAAAGAGCAAAAAGCACATTACACATTTAAAAAAGAAAACATGTGTGAGGGAGTGTAAGAAGCCTACAATTGGCTTATATAAACCACACGCAAGAGTGTTCAACTAGTGACGTCACTAATTGAAAACAAGGGGAGTGCTACAGGTGTCTGCACCGCCCCTGCAGGCAGAGCGACTTACCCCTGGTAGATTTTCAAACACGTCCTTCTCACAGCTAATGGCAGCTTTGGTTTTTAGCAGCTTAAAACACTTTTTGTTGGATTTTTTACTTTACAGCCGGTTTGGCTGCATGGATTACAGGACTTTATTCTACATTCCTAAAGAACAGCAGCTGGATCAAAAAACAAAGACGCCTGATGGACAGAGAAGTAAGTGGCTACATGCTATTGCTAATGTGTTAGCCATTTATCAATCTGCTTATGTGATCTTATAACAGCATTGTGTGGTTAATTAATTGATCTGTAGCATCTCAGAATGTTCAGTATACCCACGGCTTTTTTATATACTGGGCTGGAACGATTTGCTCAGTGGATGCAGTTGTGTTGGTTTGGGCTCTGTCTAAAGCCTGGAGATTTAGCAAATGAAATAAGCATTATTTACTCAGTTTTTTACGGCCCAAAAATAAAGCAAACTAAACATCTGAGTCCTTAATATAACAGAGTTTCATTGTGGTACTCTGTGGTTTTCTAATTATTTGTGAGAATACGGTTTGTGATGAAACTTAGCAGTGTTTGTTTCAGTTTGATCTGCTCCTGGCTCTGCAGCACAGCGGAGCGTAGCGGCACGTTGGGGTGCAAGAGGCGGTTTATAGAGAAACGAGCCGTTTCACTTCACGGTCTAACATTGACTACAGGACACAAGTTACATTTCATGACAAATTAATACTGTATAACACCAACGGTAACATTTTATCATATACATTTCTATCCAGAAGTTGAAAGTCGTAAAATAGCATGATAAAGTCCCTTTAAGCGCTATACAGGCCATTACCATCAGGTTTCTGCTATGGAGCTGATGATTTCACACCTCTGTGTAGAATCAAGTTTGGACTGAACCACAAACCCACAGATTCAAGCTCTAACGACAGATTATGGATCGTTTTGAAACTTTCAAATTCAAGCTAAACTCACTTACAGTATAACTGAAGCTGGAAGCTTTTACAGGATATGAAAGATTGGATATGATTAGTGGCACTGTTTTCACTCACCAAAAGAAATCTATTCCAAAGATCAAGGAACTTAAATCGTCCTGACAGAACCAGGTTCCAGTAGGCTACAGCCATCTCCAAATCTGCACACAGATGGTAAAAAGGAAAAGCTCAGGTTTACATCTGCCCAAGACGATACATCGTCTGCTGGCATACATGTCATTCAACCTACCGAGACCTTTCTGTCCAGGATTTTTGGCAAAGTTAAAAGTGAATTGGTAGAAGTCTTTGAACTTCCCGCTGTCTTTTAACTCCTGCTCTAATCTTGGCAAAAGGGCTTTCAGTTTTTCGGGGCTGTCGCACCTAAAACGAAAACAAAAACAGCTCACATGATGTCAAAATAGTCTGGCACATCCAGTCGTGACAAGACCGCCTGGATGCTGAAGACAAGCTGGCCGACAGAGCGGGAGACACTAGCCTTCAAAGTCAAAACATTGCAACTTTCTCATTGAGTCATCACACGAAGACACAGAATACCCAGGCTGTGGGTGGATCTATATTTAGCCAGCCTTCCCTCCCTTGGAGCTACAGCAGGAGAACCACCAAGAGATGAAACTGGGAGTATAAAACAGGCTACTGATATCAGGACCCACCCCAGCTCGATCATTCCGTCCATGAACTCCTTCTTGGTGAACTCGCACTGAGTGGCGGCGTGAAACTTCCACGCAACGACCAGCACGGTGATGCTGGCCGGGTCCAGCGAGAGGTCGTCACAAAACTGCTGGATGCCATCAATGCCGATCTTATTTTCGTCCTGGGGATCTGTTGAAAAACAATGCTGTGTTACTTTTTCAATTTTCAAACATGGGTGGTACAAAACAGGAACACTGTCAAATACGGATGTAAGAAAATATCAATACGCATATATGTCACAATGTTGTTCAGAAGCAGTTCATTAACTTTAATTTTTTAGAAGTTGAAATAAATCTTTAATGATGACTGTTTTTTGTGGTAAAATTAAAAGTGTGACCGCTAGTTGGGGGCTGTTTTTACCTTCTTGGTTCCAGCGGATCAACCAGTAATAAAACTGGATGTTGTATGTATGAAACAGGTTGGAGTGTTTAGAGTCCTGTGGCAGTCGCTCTACACTTTCCCTTATAGCATCGCAATATATCACATCATCCCTCTGTATTGTGACACATATTGTATCACCAGATTCTGGCCAATGCACAAGCAACCTACTACGAAGTGAAGCTTTCTACATCAACCTGGACTTTCTCTACTACCAAAACAATGTAGCACATTAATGTGAAGTGGAAAGGAAGATATAGACGATATTGAAACTTTCCCAGCAAATAGAAATCCAGAGTTTGGCCAAGTCAAAACTCGGAGCCATTAACAGCTGCGACTCTTTTGTTGTGTACCTCCAGTTTACAACGCTAGGAATCAAGACATTTTGCACTCGGTCGGATTTAAGGAAGAACATCCGTGAGCATAAATGTTTAAGTCTTGCAACTGGTCTGAACTTTGAAAGGGAAATTTTAACACATGAATAGGCTTTGACCTATATTAGAGCTATAAAGCATATCACATTGCAACTTTGCTTTCCAATAATACACTCAGCCAGGTAGGTTGGGCTTTCACTGTCACTGGATGTACACATCTCAGATCTGAAAACTTAGAACGGTTGGGACATTAAGAAGATGAAAAAGATAATAACAAAAGAACAATATTTTCATCGCTATATTAAACAACGATAGCATAGAGTTGTGTTTTGTTAATATCGTGCGGGTCTCATCTAAACAGATCCACAGCAGGGCTGGCTGTATGTTTTAGAGCCGTCAACCTGTTGGGAAGTGAATCCCAAACCTCCAGCTCAGTCGGAATTCTCTTTTGACCTCTTGCAGTTTTTCGATCCAAAAGCTGTCCTGTATTTAGCTCCATCCATGTTCCAATCAACTCCATTTTACTCTGGCTCTGTTGTGAATAACAGCATCCCCCCAGCATGGTCCTGCCATCAACACGATTCACTGAAAGGATGGTGTTTTCTGGGTGGTGCCCAGCTGTAGTTTTCCAAGAGTCAAAGCATTTTGCATGTTGTGCAAAAAAAAAAAAAAAACACAACCAAAAACAAAACAAGCATCCCTCTTTTAACAAGCCTGTCCCCTACATGGCCTGTGACTTTCTTATGTCCAAGCTTCTATAAAGGCCTGATTTATTTAGAGTTACACAGGAATCTTGGCTGCTTCTTTAACTAAACCAAGCGAACATGCCTGACTAAGTTGGCATTTATAGCCAAAAACCTACTTGAAACGTCGCCCAAACTTTATCCGCGATCTGTCTGCTGTATTCCATCGTCTTCATGATGCTGTTTGTAGACTAGTGTTCTGTAACAAACCCCTGAAGCCGTCGCAGAACAGCTGGAGCTACACTGACATTAAAATAAGTTACTACTCAGGCGGGATTTGATCACAATACGGGGGGTGGGGGATACAATATATATCATGATACTATGAGCAAGACTATATATTGTGATTTTTTTTTTTAAACTGAATTTAACTGCAACGATGTCACAGCTTTCAAAACAATGTTTTATAATTAACACTTCCAGTTTCTAGTACTAGATCACAATTATGACCTAATCTGTTTTGGTCCACAACTTAAAATCCCAATAAAATACGCTGACGCTGGTGGTTATAATAAAAAAAGTTTAATGGGTATGAACAGCTTTGAGGGACTGCAGTAACAACATGCAGAGCAGGATGTGAGGTTTCTAGCTTACCTTTGTAACGGTTGTAGAGCTGTTCTAGCTTTTTCCGGTCCACCGAGGTTTTCATGGATTCCTTACAGTACAGCTCTGGATTCTGAAAATAGTTGTCCGTCGCAACTTCTAGTTTCCAGTCATTTTGCGTGAGGCAGTAAACGGCCGTCTTCTCCCCAGCCTGTGTGAAGGACATGAACTGCCGTACCTTGTCCCTCTGCGAAGACTTCAGCTTATGCTGCGCAAACAGGGGACAGGAGGGGTCAGAAACAAGTGCCATGAGACCGGGCAGAGCAGAAAACGACGCGCAGACACACACAGATGCAAAAACGAAAGCAAAAAGCGAGACGTAAACATTAAAATACATCCAGGAGTCGATAGGTGTAGGTCAGTAACACCGACTAACAGGATGGTGATTATACGCCGTGTGAGAGCAACGCATGCTTTTCTGAAAAGGGATGTTGTGGAGACCAAAGAGCACATGCTGTACCCCAAAGGGCCCAACGGATAACTACAGTCACAGACGTAACAGGAGGATGGAAATAAGATGCCATCGCAAGGAGCCAGAGGTGCAACAAGTCTGGAGTGTAATTCCAGCACTGTGACAAAAATATTGACAAATATAAAAATAAATTATTAAATCAAGACAGGCAGGGAGCGCAGATTGCAGGGGGAGACTGAGGTCCGTAGGGGAACTTGTTGTTTAGCCAAACAATCAATGACAAGAAGTACAGTTACTGTAACTTTCAGTGAGGTCCAACCAATCCTCTGAGCACACAATACGGAATCATAAAAGTGACACAAGATTCGTTTACAGGCGTTGGATGGATAACACCGAAAGCAAAGTTACGTATGACCAGCTAGTTTCCCAACCCTATAGTTATGCTTAGAGATTGTTAAAAACCCAATAAAATGTTCAGCATACTGTTGCCAGTTTAAAGTCTTTGTAGTGTAGTGTTCTTCAGCTGCAATAGTATAAAGTATATGGTAGAAAGCATCGCCTCTCCCCCACCTGTTGCTGTGAAACACCAGACAGCTGAATGAAAGGAGACCACTACATCTTTCTTATACAGACAAAACCCAAATCACCTGTCACTCCTATTAATAAAACACAGTTTTAAACATACTGTTAGCAAGCTACTAGCTAGCAGGCTGTTTTTAAATAAAAGACGCTAAATTATGTTGGACAGTTTATGTTAAACTTTTAGGTTAATATCGGGGAAAGTAAAAGTAAAGTAAGTTAGTTTGGGAGCTCTGATGCGCAGATTAGCTTTCATGTATTAATTTCAGATTAAACATAAGCAAAGCTGGTTTGGGTTTAGGATTTAAGGGCTCAACACAACTATCCATCACTAGAAATACAAGTAAGGTGCAAACAATTGTACTCTTTATTTTTTATTTAAAAATAGGTCCAACTTTACATTACAGACTAAACTGCTAACCAAACTAATCAAGCTGAAGGGGAAAAATCTCGACAAGGAGCATAATTTGGACACTTCTCTGCAGAGCAGTATTTCCTGGAAGTGAATACTCAACGAGCTGCTTTTTGACCCTCCTGACATTTCTACTGATGTTCTGGCATTAATCACGCGTGGGTTAGGATGCATGTTTTATTAGTTTGCCTTTAAGACAACCCCGATTATTGCTGGGAATCATTTGGGTTAGCTTTGTCTACATCCCAGCTAATAACTTACACTGGCTAATGCTAGCCGAGTTAGCCAGAATGTAATGACAACAATCATGAGGATACACAATCCGGATAAAAGTGGCAGTGTTGTCATGAACAGGCCCAGATTTTACCCAGGCGACCCTGTACGTGTTTGAGGTCCTGCGGTTGACCTGCTTACAGCCGAAGTTAGCAGACTGCAAAAAAGGGACGTGTGGCTAATGCTGCTAGCTGCTCTCAAAATATCAACTGACCTTCCCTGAAACAGCAGCGAAAACAATTAACTGAGCACTGTGAGCCTGACAAAACGCGACACGCCATGCGCTTCGACATTATCCCATCGGTCTTGATAGATACGCCTTCATGGCACAAAAGCCACTGCCCGGGTTTGTGTTTATTTTGGTTACCTACCATTTTTACACCCGCTGTTTGACCAGTTTAGTAGCCCGTCTGTTGTTGCATGTGCGCATGCGCGAAGGAAGTAGCTGAGCAGATAGAAAAGGTTTGCAGCTTTGCAGCATCTGCTCTGGTGTCAAGTGCTTCATTTGAAGAGCCAGATGAGGATCCATAACCGGCCTGAGAAATAAAACAGTTTGCATGACGATTCATAAAGATATTCTAATATTTCTAAGGGATTATTAGGTTTACAGCTAGCTCTAAAACATGACTTACATGAAGAACCAACACACATTACATCCATCCATCCATACCTGCTTATCTTTGCTGGGTTGCTTGGGGACTAGTGCTTATCTCCAGCAGTCACTGGGCAAGAGGGTGGAGTAAAGGTCCCCGGTCCATTATAGGGCAATGGCTAGTTTAATTAAAAATATCTAAGCATGTGTATAACTTTATATTAAATTGATCTCATCGTCTTCTGTCTCTTTGGCTTTTCCCTTCAGGGGTGACCACAGTCCTATCCTCTGCATTCTCTGCCCTCACACCAACTAACTTCATGTCCTCTTTCACAACATCCATGACTCAATTTTTTGGTCATCTTCTCTGTGTCCTGCCTGGTGGCTCCATCCTCTGCACCCTTCTACAAATATAATTGTCCTCCCTCCTCTGAACATGTCCAAACCATCTCAGTCTGGCCTCCCTGGCTTTGTCCCCAAAACATCTAACATGACCTATCCCTCTGATGTACTCATTCCTGATCCTATCCATTCTTGTCACTCCCAAAGAGAATCTCAACAGCTTATGTTTCTGTCTTTTCATCATTGGTAATGTCTCTAGACCATGCAACATGGCTGGTCTCAATACTGTCTTGTACACCTCTCCCTCTATTATTCTTGATGAAACACTTTTATCAGACCTAAGACCTGACACTTTTCTCCACCTATTCCAACCAGCTTGCACATGCTTCTTCACTTATTTTCCACACTCTCCATTGCTTTGGACTGTTGAACCTAAGTACTTAGTCCGCTACTTTCTTCACTTTCTCTACCTGTAACTTCACTGGCCCACTTGTGTCTTTCTCATTCACACACATGTATTCTGTCCTGCTGGAACTAATCTTCATTCCTCTCTTTTACAGTGCACACCTCCATCTCTCTAGCTTATCCTCCCCCTCCGCCCCGCTCCTATCGCAGATCACAATGTCATCTACGAACATCATAGTCCATGGAGACTCCTGTCTAACCTCATTGGTCAGCCTATCCATCACCAAAGCAAACAAGAAGGGGCTCAGAGCCGATCCTTCATGGAGTCCACCTCCACCATGAACTCCTGTGTCACTCCTACAGCACACCTCACTGCTGTCTCACAGCTTTCATACATGTCCTGCACCACTCTAACATACTTCTCTGTCACTCCAGAATGTCTCACTCAAAACCACATTGCTTCTTGTGGCACCCTGTCATATGCTTTCTCTACATCTACAAAGACACAATGCAGCTCCCTCTTGCCCTCTCTGTACTTCTTCATCAGCATCCTTAAAGCAAAAATTGTATATGTAGTACTTTTCTTGGCATGAAACTGCACTGCTGCTTTCAAATGCTCACTTCTGACTGACGCCTAGCTTCCACCACTCTTTCCCACAGCTTTATTGTATGAGCCATTAACTTTATTCCTCTGTAGTTGCCAACGTTCTGTACAACTCCCTTGTTCTTAAAGATTTGCACTAGACCACATTTCCTCCAATCCTCAGGTATCTTCTCAGTCTTCAAGGTCTTGTTGAAGAACCCACTCAAAAACTCTCCTGCCACCGCTCCTTGACACTTCCATACCTCCACAGGAATGTCATAAGGACCAACCGCCTTTCCTGTCTTCATGCTCTTTAAAACTTTCCTCCCCTCATCCTTACTATTTCAGCTTCTTCCTGATCCACAGCAGCTACCTCTGCTACTCTACATTCTCTATCATTTTCCTCATTCATCAGCTCTTCAAAGTACTCTTTACATCTTCCTATCACACTCTTGGCACATGTCAGTACATTTCCATCCCTATCCTTGATCACCCTTACATGTTGCACATCTATCTTTGTCTCTCTGCCTCACCAACCCATACAAATCATTTTCTCCCTCCTTGCTATCCAACCTAGCATACAGGTCATCATACCCCCTTTGTTTGGCCTTTTCCACCTCTACCTTCACGATGCGATGCATCTCCCTGTGCCCTGTCTGCTCTACTCAGACCTCTCAGTGTCCCACTTCTTCTTACATTGCAAAAACAGATGTGTCAAAAATGACACATGTCCTGAGTGTGATCAGGGACTATACATGTGTAGTTTTTAGCACACATTGTGTAATCCTCCAATCAATTGATTGACACAGTGAAAGTGTTATCTTCTGTGCCTGAAGATCTGGCAGAGGAAATTTTAAGATCTTAAAATAAAATGAAATAAACAGAAAAACCAAATATACATTAAGCAACAGAAATAATGCATATCAGTATGTACATACAAATATATTAAGTTTAATGGGAGCAATTATCTAAAATGTCTCACACATACAATGTGTTTAAAATTAAGTTAACATGTGTAGTCCCATATCACACTCAGGACATGTGTCATTTTTAACACATCTGTTTTTGCAGTGTAGCATACTTCTTTCTCTGTATATGTTCCTGGACTTTGTTTTTCCACCACCAAGTCTCCTTATCTACTTTCCTCCTTCCAGATGACACACCAAGTACCGTCCTACCCGTCTCCCTAATCACATTAGCTCTAGATGTCCAGTCATCAGGGAGCAACTCCTGGCCACCAAGAGCCTGTCTCAACTCCTCCCTGAAAACCTCACAGCACTCTTCTTTTTTTAGTTTCTACCACTTTGTCCCCTGCTCTGTCTTTGTTCTATTCGCCTTCCGAACAATCGGTTTCATCCTACAGACCACCATCCTATACTAGACACTCACCCACCACTACTTTGCAGTCACTAATCTCCTTCAGATCGCAATGTCACAAAAGATGTAGTCCACCTGAGTGCTCCTACCTCCACTTTTACAAGTCATCCTATGTTCCTGCCTCTTCAGGAAGAAAGTGTTTTCAACGGCCATTTCCATCCTTTTTGCAAAGTCTTCATGCATATCCTGGATACCAAACCTGCCCACACCACTTCCTCACCACCTCTGTTCCCTTCACCAACATGTCGATTAAATCTGCACCAATCACCACCCTCTCAACTCTCGGGATACCCTGCATCAAATCATCTAATTCACTCCAGCATTTCTGCTTCTCTTCTAACTCACATCCTGCTTGTGGGGCATAACCACTAACAACAATGATCATTATTCCTTCCATTTCAAGCTTCAGCCTCATCAGCCTATCTGACACCCTTTTTACTTCCAGAACATTCCAAGCAAACTCCCCCTTCAAGATAACTCCTACCCTACTTCTCTTTCCGTCTACCTCATGGTAGAAAAACATGAACCCTTCTCCTAAGCTTGTAGCCTTGTTACCTTTCCACCTGGTTTCCTGAACACATAGAATATCCACTTTCCTTCTCTGCATTATGTCCACCAGCTCTCTAGCTTTACCTGTCGAAGTCCCAACATTCAAAGTCTCTACTCTTAATATCACGCTCTTGAGATTCCTTTTTTTCTCTTTCCATCTACTAACACAGATTCCTCCTCTCCTCCTTCAACCAAAAGTAGTCCAATTTCCACCGGCCTCCTGTGGGTAAACAGGACCGGTGGTGGTCGTTGTTAACCTTGGTCTTCAACCAATCCGGTATGGAGTTCATGTTTGTGATTCGCATATTTGATTTGGCTTAGGTTTTATGTCGGATGCCCTTCCTGACACAACATTCCGAATTTTTTTGGACTTGGGACCAGCAGAAGAAATCAATATCTTGTGACCCCTTATGGTTGCATTATTAAATTGATCTGATGTATCTTTTTTTTTTTATTCAAGTGTACCTTGATTTAAATAATACCAAAAACTTTTTGACACTGTTTTTGAATCTTGCTCTGCACATGGAGTCTACATATGAATTTTTGTAAGACTAATCATCAATTATGACCCCAAATTACCTACTGAAACCATCATAATGGCATGTATGTCAGAGCTGGTTGTTCGGGCTGCATCCCGGACACCAGACGTTTCAGCCTCCATCCTGTAGGCAGACTCATCCCCATCCGAGATAAGTACGATAACGGTGGTGTCATCTGCAAACTCAATTACCTTGAAGGACTGGTGGTTGGAGGTGCAGCAGTTGGTGTACAGGGAGAAGAGCAGATGAAAAAGAACAAAGCACTGAGGGCTGCATGTTAGAAGAGTTGCTAGCACTGCGTGTTAGGCACGATTAACCTACCCTTAATCAATGAATACCTGGCCCTGATGATGCCATAATTAAACTTTTACTTAAGATACCCACATTAGATGGGAACACCATAGTAAAATGCAAGTCTATATCTAATCCTTTTATCCAGCACTCCTGAAGTTTTTTCTTGCAGTAATGATCTGTTCGAAGAGTTTTGGTAGAACACATCAAAGCACAGAAACAACAGTTATGAAAGCCACTAATGATAATCTCATGGCCTCAGATAATGAACTTGTCCCTGTATTTGTCTCTGTAAAAACTCAGTTGCATTTAGTTCCATTTTTGAATGTTACTATCCCTCACACACCAGGGCTACTTGTGGTGCATCTCAGGTGGTTGCAAAGTGCCATACACCCTTTAGAACTAGTTTTATGCTGCTGTTAGGGTACGCTCTCAGTTTTTGTTTGTAAAACAGACACCCTTAAAGGAGTCATAACCTGAAATTTTAACTTTTCCACCTGAAAAGATGTATATTATGGTTTCATAATGATTTTATACTGACTGGGAAGCCAATATTTAAAAATGGCGCATTTGTTTACCTTTGGCTTCTTCAACTAGCCCACCTGCAGGCGCACTCATACACGAGATATCAGTTTCTCTCCCATCTTGACTTCAAATCGGTAGGATATATCATATATGGATATCGCAGACCAATGCTGCTGTAAGCCCGTCCCGCTCCTTCTCATATTCAGTTGAGCACCGCCAGTAATGAATCCAAATTTGCAGTATGCACTCACAGAGGTGTGGACTTGAGTGAAATTACTTGGACTTGGGTTGGATTTGAGTAATTAATTTTGTGACTTGACTTGGACTTCCACACCAATGACTTGACTAAGACCTATTTACTTGAAAACCCTTGATATTTTACCAAATAATTATAGTTTAAAACATCTAATATTTCACAGTTGTGCAGTTTTATGTAATTTCACTCATCCCATGGCGGGGATCCTGCCTTAACAAGTAGAGACTGTCTCTGTGTACATGTGTGGGAGAGCTGCAGAACAGCCATTTAGATTGCTGGATTTAAAAAGTGAAACCATCAAAACCCGCAGTGTGCTCTGTACAGTAAGCAAGACCTCCTATTTCTGCATTTTTGAAACTGGAAATGTAGGTGGAGTAAGACTGGAAATGTAGGTGGAGTAAAAGTGATGAGTTGCTCTTTAAGTAAATACCTGTGACTTTAAAAAAACCCTAAATATCATCTTGAAAATTACATCACCCATACGCTTTTGTAAAATCTCTTTAATCCTTAGCAGTGAATATTTGATGTTATAGTTCAAAGGAAGGCCATTCTTATTAGCTAAGTCAGAACTGTCATTTTGGGTTTTTAGAGACTTAAATGCAGCACAAATTCAGACAGAGGCAATGAGGTTTGTTTAGAAAAAGGTAAATGATTCATTAAACAAGATTTAGTCGTCTCAGGAGGAACCAAGGGTGACGGTAGCAGGAAAGGACTGTGGTAAAGATAAAGGGTGATGTAAGTGGGAACTAAGTAGTGAGAGGAGACAATACTGAGGAAGGTTGAATTTACTGGTGATCCAGGAGGAGAGTGATTTGAGGCTGACCATGAACGTCGGACTCTTGGTTGTAGGAAGATCCTTAGTTCGGAGGAAACCAGGATTGGACTTGGAGTGGAATCCGGAAAGGAGTTGCCCGGTAGAAGATCCCTGCTTGAACAAGGAGAAGTTAGGTCTGGAGCTACGAGGAGAACAAGGTAAGTGAGCTAGAGAAATACTTCATGATATTTTCTCAGAAAAGGTTTAAAAGAAATGAGGAAGCTAAGGTTGGCCGTGTTACCACCATAGACTGTAAATACAATGGACTGACCCTCGGGTGACCTCACCCATAGGTTTCTGACGAGCAGAAAATGAAGCCAACTGGGCGGTTCCCACTGCCTCCATCTTGTCCGCATCACTCACCTCGTCACTCTCAGAAAATCCAAAAATAGACAAAGAGGTAGAGCTGAGAGTGGCGTTGTGAGGCTGGGGGCAGAGAGTTGATGCTCTGAGCCGACAGAGCTACAAGCTGGTCAGAAGCTAGACAGGAGCTAACTGAAGCTAACGTAGGCTGCAGCCGGTTTCAGCCAGAAGACCACGGTTGAAAGACTCCAGCCCCCTTTTTCCGTTAGGGTAACTTTATACCCAGAAACATCTCGAGGGGGGTACATATATCGAAATAACAAGAGCAGAATGGATTGGGTCGGTACGGCATAAAACGGTTGTGTTTTCATTACCATCTCGATTCGATCACGATTGAGGGTGAGGACATAGGCGGGCTTATCTTAACAACATCTCCAGCAAAAATCAGTCACATATTCATCTTGACAACTCAGATCCTCTCAAAAGTTAAAAGACTTTCGACTCACCTCACTCCTCTCAGACATCCATTAGTTAATGCCTCCAGCCCCTGAACTGTGTACCTCATGTGAGTACTGATCTAACCAGCGATCATTCAGTTGGTCTAGAGTCCGAACTCTGTAGTCTCCCAGCCTGATCTAATCGACTCCCGCTCTCTGACACCGCGGCTCGCCACGGCTTCTCGTTCCTCCCGATTTTGCTGTTCTGCTGCTACCTGACCGGTTGCCTGTTCCAACCCGCTTGTCGAAGGACATAAAAGCTCAGATCAGAGCTCCATTCCTCTTGGCGACCTGACAGAAATTCTCTCCCCCACTGATGGCGAAGCTTCAGCCTGTATAAAGCCTCCCCAAAGCAGAGATTTCTTGAACAGTCTGTTACTGTAATCAACACCACAGCAAGCCATCTTTGTCCAATAAGTGTACGACTGACATCCAAAACCAAATAAAAATATCAGAGGCAACTGATAGTGTAGTTCACAAACACAAAATGGCCAAAATCTTTACGTTAGTCCCAAGCTGTGAAGGCCTTACCTGAGCAAGCAGAGAGGGGACAAGCAGACTACGGTACAAGCTACTGTATTAACTACTGTTAGCCACCGTTAGCCACCAGGGTTAGCCTTGAAAGACATGGCAATCAAAAGGACATGCTCCTAATTATTCATAATTTCAAGATTAAATTACATATAGGGTTGCACGGTGGCGCGGTGGTTAGCACTGTTGCCTTGCATCAAGAAGGTTGCGGCCCAGGGTCTTTCTGCATGGAGTTTGCATGTTCTCTCTGTGCATGTGTGGGTTCACTCCGGGTATTCCGGCTTCCTCCCACAGTCCAAAACACGACTGTCAGGTTAATTGAACACTCTAAACTGTCCTTATGTTGAGTGTGTGCGTGTATGGTTGTTTGTACTGTCTGTCTCTATGTGGCCCTGCGATGGACAGGCGACCTGTCCAGGGTGTACCCTGCCTCTTGCCCGCTGACAGCTGAAGATAGGCACCAGCCCCCCCCACCCCCCTTGAGGATTAAGTGGTTCAGAAAATGGATGGATGGATTACATATAAAAAGAGGACTTAGAAAAAATGCAATTTTTGCCACTTCCTGGTTGGCTTCAAGTTCTGCAGGCGGAGTTTGCTCATATGACGCCAGCATGCAGAAACCGCTCCCCTTTTAAGCTGGGTGTTGAGCCAGAATGTGGAGCACCTATATAGATTCCATATGCGGAAACCAAGTCTGACGCTCCATAACCTTGT
The DNA here is from genome assembly GCA_028564705.1 of Apricaphanius iberus. Lineage (NCBI taxonomy): Eukaryota > Metazoa > Chordata > Actinopteri > Cyprinodontiformes > Aphaniidae > Apricaphanius > Apricaphanius iberus. The sequence goes on from JAPXFQ010002826.1 coordinate 168,278, forward strand.
CACCTCTTCAGAAAAAATGAAGCAAAACACAAACACACAGCCAAACTCCTGCACACAGATACAGAATTCCAACATAAACTGTTCATGTTGATTCGATATCAGTAAAAACTTTTTCTAAATTTTCTAAGTTTAGTTGCTTTTGCTTCATTAGTTATTCAAAGAAACAAAGATAAGAAAAACATTTATGATTTACATTGAAAATTAAATTGCAACGTTTTTTTAAAAAAATGACTTGAAATGACTTGAAATTCAATGTTTGAGACTAGGGACTTGAAGCGAGATTTGAGGGAAATGACTTGAGACTCACTTTAGACTTGCAGACCAATGACTTGGTCCCACCTCTGAGTGCAGTCGCTACAGGCCTAGGCTGCTGAAGGACATATTGATTAATTTTACTCACCCTGCTGTTTTCTACTTCTCTGCATGCAGTTACTGCCGCTATTAACTTTATGTTCTCTCTATGTTTCTCCTTTCTATAGAGGACAACACTTGACCCAGCAATTTCTCATTTAACTGTGTTTCTTTTCTAAACAAAGCCATGTTAATGTCTTTGTTGTTTATCTCATGCTGGCTCGCTGCTTCTCTGGTCAGAACATTTTCAATTTTATAGATTTGCTGAATGACAGCATACTTAAACTCTGTTAAAAAATTCAAAAATTCTTCCATGATAAAAATCTGAAAAAATGTGTTTGGATTCAGCCCCATGAACACGTTTACCTCCTAAATAAAATCCAGCAAAGCTCAATTTCCTTATAAGTCACTTTATTACCAAACACAGTCTACAGGAGTGTTATTAATTCTTCATGTACAGCTGTTCTATGACTGATCAGAGGTCAGTAAACAAACACACCAGATAGTTCAGGGATAAAGTTGTGAAGAGTGTTAAAGCAGGGTTAGGCTGTGAAACAAGCTTTGATCATCTCATGGAGCGCTATTCAATCAATTATCTGAAAGTGGAAAGAGTATGGCCAAGCTGAAAACCTACCAAGACATGGCCGACCCCTCATGCTTACAGCCAGAGCCAGGAGATCACAAACTATAAAAGCCACCAAGATTCCTGTGTTGTTTCTGCAGGAGCTGCAGAGACCAACAACTCAGGTGGGACAATATAATGGTAGGACAACTAGTAATTCTGTTCTTTACAAGAGGAAAAGTGGCAATGAAGAAGTTAATTTTTGAACAAAAACCATGAGCTGCTGTGGTCACTTTTTGCCAAAAGCCATGTAGGTAACACAGAAAAAAGAAGGAGCAACTCTGCTCAATAAGTTTTTTGAAGGGATGGGGGGAGAAGGGATCTCTTTCAAAAAATGCAAGTACTATTAATTTTGAAAAATCTGTTTTCACTTACATCTTATTTTAAAACGACTTGTTAGAAATTCTTTATACCACACTTCACAATCAGAGGAACATTGTTATTGGCATTACAGCAATCAAACCCTTTTTCTTAATTACACCTTTCTGCATTTTCCACTTTGTTGTTTATCAATCTATGTCGATAATCTTCAAGTCTTTGAGTTTGGAAGGGTGCCTTGACATCGTTCAAATCTATAGCTCCCTTCAAAGATTCTCTATCAGATTCAAGCAGGACCCTTGGATGAACCAATCCAAAACTTTAACATTACATCCAGTAAACCTTAAAGCTTTCTATGCATTTAAATCTGACAGGGGTGTGAATATGTTTGTGAATATGTTAGATGAACACTTGTTCCCGATTGCAATCACCTGAGCCTCAGAAGCTCCTCTGAGATAACGGCTCTACAGACACGCACATTAATCTACAATGCAATAATTTAAAATAAAGCATGTTCATGTGTTTGAATGTTCCAGTCAAAGTCCTTAACTAAACCAAACTAAGATCTGGGGAATTTATTTATCACTGATGTTTGAATGTTCACAGCCTGGCTTATTTTATAGACAGTAATGGGCAAATTTCATTGTTTGGTTGTGCAACACTGAAGCTTACTCTAAAATACTTAAATGCTGTATTTGCAGCAAAATCTGGTCTTACAAATTAATGGCTACTTACACAGTACACTTTTCAGATTTATAGGTGGTTCCAAATGTGCCAAAAATGTTTGCCTATGTTCATAAACTCCCTGCTGATGCCCACTTAACATGCAAGTTAGCATTTGGGGGCGTCAACGTAACTGGCAGCAGTTCTTCTATGGTTCCAAAATTACATTTGACTACTGCAATGCCCATCTAAATGACTAACTTTACAAATCATTTAGCCTTTTCAGTTTTATTTAATTCTATTTAGTCTTAAGTTGCTTTGCATGGCAACCTGCTAATCTTACTCTCATTACTTATCAATAAACCGGAAGAACAGTGTTCCATTTTTATTTTCTTCTTGATCACAGTTATGGTGAACGGTAAGTCAGGAGGCAAACCTTATGGTGTGTTAACACCGATTGCGTTTGAAGTGACCAAACAGTGCTGAATGCCCCTAGCTGGACGCTTGAACATTTGAAACTTGAAGCGTGTCCAAAGCGAACTGGTCGTGCTTCAAAACAGGCCATTTTCACGCCCGTGAAGCCGGCAATACACAGCTTTTGGGAGGACACAGACTGGGACCACGCCATAGCAGTTGGCTGTCTCCTCCTCTTTCCTCCCTCCTTCTCCTGACTATTCGGGAGCTCTCAGTGGACTCTGGTCTCCGAGCATTACATGTTCGGCTTGCCCTCAGGAGGAGCTAGGACCACTCCAGCCGGGACTAAGGGAGCTAAAGACCCAGTTGAACGCCGGGGAAGGATCCCATACGTGGGAGTGGAGCGCCATTTCAATCGAGCCCAGCATGTGGAGCGCAGCTGTCGGTGGACTCTAGTCTCCGAGCAGTCTGCATTACGTGTTCGGCCTGGCCTCAGGTAGAGCTGGACCCGCTACAGCGGGGGATCGGAGAGCTAAAGACCCAGTTGAGCTGTTGATCCCCGGTTGCACTTCATCATGCTTCGCCATTGACTTTACATGTAACCTGACTAGGGATGCATCATTCCCGATCCTGGTATTGGGTATCGGCCCCGATACTGCCTAATGTGCTGGTATCAGTACCGGCTAACATCAATCGATACCATGAACCGATACTTCAGATGTGAAAATCCTGCAATAATTTCACAGAGAATATTCATTTTTAACTTTTAAATTTAAGTTCTGTGGTCATTTTTATTCATATTTTATTTTTTATCTAATTCACCATCGTTTCTTGTAACAAGCAGAGCAGAAAATGAAACTTGACTCCCAATTGATAGCACTTTTTTGTGTGATAGAAGTATCTGCATCAGTACTCTGTATCGGTAAATGCTCTGATCCAAGTATCTGTATGGTATCGGTTTTGAAAAAATTGGTATCGTTGCATCCCTAAACCTGACTCTCTTGTTGCTTTAAACGCGTTCGGTGTGAACACACCGTTAGCACTGAGCAAATAAACAAACACGAAATAAAGATGAAAGTTAAATCACAAATATACATGCATATTTTGTAAAGATTTTTGAAATGATCTTGCTCAAATGCATATTTCTTGAACCTGAGTATACTATTTTTAATAACTGCATACAATTTTTGTGTTTTAACTTTAACCTTACTGTACAGTATGGAATACCTGATTGTTGTTTTTACTATTTATATTTTTATCTTTGTGTAAATTTGTCATTTTGCTATTTTTAAAGTTGAACTTTCCCAGATAAACGATATTTCTATTTCTCTTCTACTTGAAATCCAAATTTGATTAAAAGGTACAGAGATAAAAGCTGGAGTGTCTTCCGTTTTTCTTACAACCTGTGATCAGTTCACTAGAAAAGATACTATAATACTGAGGGATAGTACATAATCAGTTAAAAACTAAGTATTCCCACTTTCTGAACCATGCTTTTTACTCCAATGTTTGGCAGAAACTAAACAGAAACGGTCTACGTGATCCAAAAATAGATTGTGAAACCAAAAGAAGAACATGAGAGCTTCGGTTTTCATGCTTGGCTCATGGTTTATTTAGAATCTTTCAAAAACACGTCAAACTGCAGAAATATAATCACCGTTAATAAAAAAGAAAGATATTATTACTTTCTTGTGCTTTGACTTTTTATTCAATGTGTCTGTAATATATTAAATTATGACTTTTTAGTGTGGGATTCACTGTAAGGTATTTTTCCTTATATTTAATCATTATCCTAAAAAAATAAGCTAATTTAAATGTGTAGGAGACAGAAATTTAGTCAACAATGATAAACATGAGTGAATTATGATGAAAGAAAACGATCTTTCAAGAAGTCTAAAATATCACTGAGCTGAGCTGACAGAAGGCGCAACTCGGTTTTATCTTGTGTAAAAATGAATCCACCCTTCAACAAGTGTTATTAACACGCCACACTGCATTGTCACTGATACTGTAGCCTATCTGTGGATGTCAGCTTCCATTTTGTCATCGTTGTCCTTTTATGGTGAAAGGGGTGTAATAAGTAATGGTAGTCATATTTTTATAGCTCTACATTGTCTTATACAAGCTTTAAAGCAAGGTTGAACTTCATGTCTACATTCCTGCTGTCTTTGTCAGCAGAAATAGATATATGCTAGGGGGAATTTATGATAAAATTTCTATTTTTGATAGAATATGGTTGATGTTGAGCTTATGAAACCTGAATTTACCAGCATAAGTCACAAACAGCAAGCCCCAAGGGTCCAAGGCCAGACCCCCAGAGACATGCTTCATTAAACAAAAACACCATACACAAAAGCTGCATAGTGTTAAAGTGAATAAAAGAAAAAAAATAAAATAACAATGTTAAAAAATTGTTAACAGCTGATGTTACAAAGTAGAATTATTTGGATAAACTTTTTAAAATAATATTTTAGAGCAAGTCTCACTAATATCAGTTGGTAGTAACTTCTACCATTTTTGGGTGTAGTTAAAGAAGGAGTTTCTTGTTCCTCTGTAGCTGTTTAAAGAATATGTATTGAAAAGCCAGTAGAAACCTGTTTTTCTCTGGATCAATAACCCAATAGAAGGTGCAATTATGTTGTACATGGTAAAATAACTAAATTTATACACAGCCATTTGTAGTCATTCATCTCAAAGCGCTTTGCACCAGAGCCACATTTGAGAAAATAGCTTTTTTTCCCTCCTTTTGTGACAGCTCTAAATTTGGAAGCCAAAACAGGTTACACTGTAGCCTATGCGTTATTTGGGCATTTAAACGGAAAGGTTTTATTGCCAAATTTGTGAACAGATTCATAACATTAGGAAATTGCTGTGGTACTCTGTTCAAACAAACAAAGGACAAACACTTCTAAGCATGCAATAAATAAAAAATAATTGGGATAAACAGGCTGATGTATGCATGAGTGCAGGTGATGATCAGTGCAAAAAAACACGTGTAGAGAACACAACACAGGGTCATGTGTTTGAAACAGAGCGAGTGTTACCAACAGTCTTGGGGTTATTGTTTATGAGTCCAGTGGCAGAGGGGGAGAAACTGCTCTCATGGCGAGAGGTTCTGGTCCATGTGGACCGCAGTATCCTGCCTAGGGGGAACAGGTTAAACAGACCAGGGTAAGAGGGGTCAGTTGTGATCCGACCTGAATGCCCCAGTGTCCTGGAGTTGTACAGATCCTGCAGAGATGGGAGCCTGCAGCCAATCACCTTCTCAGCAGAGCGCAAAACATGGTGCTGTCTCTGTTTGTCCCTGATGGTGGCTCCAGCATACCACATGGTAATGGAGGAGGTGGGGATGGACTCGATGATTGCAGTGTAGAACTGCATTATCGTCCATGTTGGCAGGTTGAATTTCTTCAGCTGCCTGAGGAAGTATATCCTCTGCTGGGCCTTCTTTATGATGGAGGTGATGGTGAGCTCCCACTGGAGGTCCTGGGTGATGGTGGTACCCAGGAAGCAGAATAAGTCCACAGTGGTGATGGGGGTGTCAGTCAGGATGATAATGGGGAGTGGGGCTGTGTGCTTCCTGAAGTCGACAATAATCTCCACTGTCTTGTAATACGTCTTTTGAATGTTTGTTGAATCCTGGCTGCACCAGGACACCAGACGTTCAGCCTCCATCCTGTAGCAAGACTCATCCTAATCTGAGATGAGTCCAATAACAGTGGTGATATCTGCAAACTTAATTAACTTGACAGACTGGTTGGAGTTACTGCAGTTGGTTCCCAAGGAGAAGAGCAGAGAAGAAAGAACACAGCCCTGAGGGGAGCCGGTGCTAATGGTCCAGGAGTCTGAAACATTTTTCAGACTCCTGCCTCACATGCTCCTTCCTGTCCGCCAGGAAGTCTGTGATCTACCTGCAGATGGGATCAGGCACGGTCATCTGGAAAAGCTTGCCTTGGAGAAGTCTTGAAGGATGGTGTTGAAGGCAGAGCTGGAATGTCAACAAACAGGATCCTGGCGTAGGTTCCCAGGGAGTCCAGGTGCTGTAGGATGAAGTGTAGAGCTATGTTGATGGCATCGTCTACAGACCTTTTGACTCTGTAGGCAAACTGCAGGGGGTCCAGGAAGGGGGTCATAAGGGCCTTGAGGTAGGAGAAAACTGACTACTTCATGATGACCACAGATGTCAGAGCCACAGGTCTGTTGTCATTAGATCCAGTGATCTTTGGTTTCTTGAGGACAGGAACTATGATGGAGGACTCGAAGCAGGCAGGAACATGACATGCCTCCACTGAGGAGTTGAAAATACACTGGGGCCAGCTCATTTGTACAGTGTCGAAAGGCGTTTTCATGTGTGGCTTTACCAGAAAATGGCAAGAGAAAAATGCAAAAAAAATTCTGTTCACATGGTGCGGATCTCAGCCCGTATTTTAGTCCAGTGTTTTACATGAAGGACTACACAGTAGGTGGCAGTATACAAATATTTCTGTAGCTATCCAACCAACAAGGGAGTGAGAAGTACCGACATCATAAAACGAGTGACAGCCTAGAATGACAACACATTGGTCTAATGGTCAACTGCTACCTAAAACCATCTACAGGGTGACTGTTGTAGTAAACCCGCCGTTTTGTAACCTGATGTGTTGCTCTGGGATGCTTGAACAGCGTTGTTTTGATCTCTTTATGGTCGGGTGGCGATTCAGTAACTTCGGTCGGCGGTGTCTATAGTCTTGGATACGGCCAGAGTACGGGTTGTGTTCACATGATCCGTATCCACTGGTACCTGGACTCCGATACTACCTCCAAGGCAGGTTTCTCTGGCCGTATCCTGGCACGGTGCAGGCTACGTTCACATGGTACGAAATAAGTGGATTTTGAGCAAATACGGTACTTGAATACGCACTCGAGTCCCATGTGAAAACGCCCAAAGAGCGGCAGGAGACACAGCGTCTGGGCGGGGAGCTTTCCGAGCACTCAGGCTATGCAGTACACACAATGCAACAACTAAACAAAACAGCCTTAAAAACCTTGATTGTGACCAAGGTAATGATTTGTACTGTGTTTAAAATGTAGATTGTAAAAAAGGTTAGAATATAAAACAACACCAAAATTAAATTAAACATCTCACAAAAAACTACTCAACACTGTAAAATACAGAGAGTACTTTGCTCAGCACAGACAGAGGAGTTGGTCAGAGTAAACGAGAATGGGATGAAATTATATATGAGGGAATCCTGGTAGAAAACTTGTTAAGTTCTGCAAAACTCTGGGGGAGAGGTTCACATTTAATAAGGACACTGGCCAACACAGATCAAAATTACAGGGGAATTGTAAGGTGAAAAAGCCCAAGGTATAACCAATGTATGTATAATGGCAAGGGAAAGGCAATTTTATTTATATAGCACACTTTCAACACAAGTCAATTTCAAGGTGCTTTACATGATTACAAAAATGTGACAAATAAAACTTAGAATCATTAAAGAAAGCATAAACAAACATTTACAAAAGAAAATGTATATAAATCATCTAATTCTATGTTAAATAGCTGATGAATGACATCATATGATTTAAATAGTTGACTTTTTCCCCACAATGTTAATTTTTGGGGGACATTTTATAATGTTGAGTTTTTATTGTGTTTAAGCCATAATAATCGAAATTACAAGATATAATGAATAAGACATGAGCTTTACATTCTGCAATGAGTAACAAATCTATCTATCTATCTATTTCAAATCTATGTCCTATCTATTACCCGGACCCTAAGATAAGTGCATACTTGATGCACCCAAAGTGAGCAGTGCATTCAATTGTAGGTTTGCTTAGAAGAAGAAAAAACATGACGAGTAAAGTGCGGGAAAACGACCAGCACTGTCCCACTCCTGTGCAGTAGACGGCGGTACAAGCATCTCTACCATCCACCAATCCCACGAGATGCAGCGTGTGGGCAAGGACTTCTTTACTGTTTTGCTTTCGTCTCCTCCACGCAGACCAATCAGAGCAGGCTGAGGCGAGACACCGCCAAGATCAGATTGTGAGAGGCGCTGCTGAGAGCTGGGCTAGTACAAGAGTGCATTCGCTAACTTGGGAAGTGCACCGGGTAAGATGCGTTTGCTGACTTGTTGGTCGATCCTCGCCTGTCGTGGTTCAAAAGCTCATGTGATTGCGTGTTAACCGATTCGATGTTTTAACTTTGCATGGAAACACATAGAGGGAGCCGGCGCACGCGAACTTTGAGCTAACTGTAGCACAGATCTAGATGACAGCTGAGAGTTAGCTTGTCCGCTAGCAGCTCGGCTAACAAAGCAGCGGAAACTGCTGTTTTTCCAACTGTGTTAGCTTCTAGCTAAAATAACCAGCTGGTAACTGAGATTCTAGCTAGTTATTGATATGCTTTATGTATTTAGCTATTTTGAGTAGAAGAGTCTTCGACCTGTATTGTAACAATATCACAATGCTGGTTTCACGACATATGAAAATAAAAATATGGAACTTACAGCGTTGGGGATGTCTTTACAAAGTTTGGAAATTCTTATTTTAAAATGCATATATATATATATGTTCAAGCTTTTCAATCATCTCTCTAGTTTGGGCAGTCGTTGCAAGATATATAACCTTATTTGTTGATTTAAAACAAATAGCTTTTTTTCGAAGACAGCGTATTTGTGTTTAAAAAGGCAGTTTCTATGAGTCTGGTCCAGTAATCGATCAGTTTTGTTTTTGTGGGACTGGGAGGTGACGCTGGCGTGCAGATGTTAAAAACAGATTAAAGTAACCAGGTAACAATATTACAGTAAGATTAATATATATTCCGTACGTTTTGTGCACTTCTTTCAATTTTGACTGTTAATATCTGTCGTTTACCTTAACCTCGATTAGTTAATTCACTCTGAAGCCGCTGAATGCACCTTCTACCCATGTAAATCCATCCCTATGAAGTAGGTTAATATAGCAGCAGTCCAGGAGTAAGAGAGTTAAGAAGACCGGTTTATTTTGTTACTTCTGAATAAAAACTGAGTCTTCGGTAGTCAGTCAGCTCCTATTGAAAACTACCAGCTGCCATACTCTACTTACAAGCAAACCCTGACATCGCTCACTGAATTAGCGCCCCCCAAGAAGCGTGTAATGTTAATTAAACCCTTTAGGTAAATACTTTTATATCAGTCAAATATATCGCTTTGATTTATTTATAAAACAGATTAAAAGTGCATCGACATTGCCCAGTTTGTTTCCTGTTTAGATGGGATTTAGACCTCCTCTTCCTCCATTCTCAAATGCCAATAACAACAGCCGTCGAAGAGACAAGAGAGTGCACTCGTAAGTGCACAAATCAACCACGTTAACTCTGCTTAACGCGGCGAATGCCCATTTATTTTCCCCAGGGGCAGCTCTTGTTCAGACGAGGCTGTAATGTGCAGCAGGGCAGCGGGGAGGGATCCCTGAATTTGTTGGGAATCGGCTCAAAGCGTGCAGGAGCTAGCTGGTAGCAGGCTAGCCGAACCTGACGCTCGCTGTTAGCAGGGACGGCTAGCTAGCTGCACTCAACAAAAGATTTGTACATTTGCTGTCAACATATGATGAGAAGGCTGGTGCTGTGGCGTGAAACCCCGCCGTCTGTAGCTATATGGTCGTCTGGAGGAAACCACGCCGATAGTTTTGCCGTGTTGAGATAAAGTTAGCGTGTTTTCGTGACCCGTAGCAGAAGTTGGACGATGCCTCTCCTCCGGACGTGCTCGGTACCTGAAGCAGGCCTTGTGCACTCTTAGCGTAGTAAAAGTTCAGAGCATCTAAGAATGGTCGAATGTGCTTTTCTACACGCAGGATGCATTCAGATGTGTCTCTCGGGGTTTAAAGCTAAACAGATTGATCACATCCTCTGTATGTTTGACAGTATGAAGGGGAATTTGAAAGCTAACCATAGGGATGTAGTTAGCTTTCTATAGTGTGCTCCCCAGTCAGCAATTGAACTGGGCCTTAGGTCACAAAAAAGTTCAACTGATCCTCTGAAAACATGCTAATATACACCAGACCTGGGCTTAATTATCGCAACATGATATTTAGTAAAATAGAAATATTCCAAACATTGTGTTTATGTTTTTCTTTTCTTTCTTTTTTTCTACAGGGGGCTGAATATTGAGTGACATAAAACATTTTTGTATCCCAACACAGAACTCCTTTCGGTCCTTTGGGATCATGGCTAAAGATGTAAGTAGATGTGCTAAGTTTACAATGTCTGTGCCCTGTTATTAAATACAGATCTGCAGTTTAAACTCTCTCAAATCAAAAGGTATTCATGTATTTATTTCAGTTTAATTTTGAGATGGGGCTTATCCGATCCCGCGTTGCCATCTGACCTGATTCTGATGTAATTGTTGGACTAGATATTGCGCTTATGCCATCGAAGTTGATGGCATGATCATGTGTCACGCAGGGTCGTATTTTGATATATCTTTTTTAACTTTGAAATTAAAGTATGAAGTCCAAATAAATGTCTCAAACTTAATAAAGAATGCATAAATATAAAAGTAGATGTATTTGGATAATTAAGACATGAAATCTAAACATGTGTAAGTCTCTTTTAGGAAAACTGTTTTATGTCCAGAGCATACATACTTTTATTTATATAAGGAAAACTTACAATAAAAGTAATCACAAGACACTATTAGACAAATTGGTCCATTTCAAATCTAATTCTATATAATTCTGAATGGGTCCAAATCCTATTCAAACTGAATAGGGTTATTCCAATTTAGTTGAATCCACTAGTAATATTAATCATGTACTGGTTAAGAATAATTTTATCATAGTACTATTTATTATATTTTAAATGGCCATGGATTGAAATAGGCCACTTTTCCTTTCCTGGAAGGTTATCACCATGCCAATTATTAAAAATCCTTTAGCTCCTTATAGCTCTCCTGACTGACTCCAGACCAAACAAAACTGACTCCTAGCAACCTTTTCTGTGAGATATTGTTTATCAGTGTGAGGAAACTATGTTTTTACCCGGAAAAAGTTGTGTATCACATTAACAAAACTGCAAAGGCAGTACAGTTATCTGCAGCTTTTTTAGAATGTTTTTTATTTGGAAGAATATTAATAATAAAGGTGTTTGATTTAATGTAGCCCTAAATGGAAAATCTTAGTGTCTGACATTAAATCAAATTAAACTTTTCCTTAGGTTGGGATAACCAAACATATTTAAAGTCATTTTACTACATGCCAGATGAGATTCATTTTTTAGTGTTTTTCAACATTTCTATATATTCAATATATATATATATATATTCCTATATATTCTGGTGGATTATTTAGCAGAATTTGAGGTCAGTATTTAGACACGCCTCTAATATGGCAATGCGTTAAGCATATTGCTTCCATCACGGAACCAACAAAACAAATCAGTCAAGATCTCAGGAAGAGAAATATGTCCCACCTCAACTCTGCTTCATCCTTGAATACAACTTCCAGATGCCCGAGGGTGCAGCGTTCATCTCTTCAAAGTGGTGGATGCGTCTATAAACCCGCTTGCTAAAATTTGCCTGTTGTACCACTCAGAAAGGAGATGGATTCTGGGTCCCAGGCTTCAATGTGTTTTGGTGTGAATGTTTCTTAAGAGGGGAAGAAAGCGAAGAAGCTGGTAAGAAAGTTTATCAAGACACAGGCTTAAAGGCCGGTCTGGGGTAAGAAGGCAAAAAAAAAGCTAGATCATCGTTTTCATGTGCTTTTGAGAACAAAGAACTTAATTTTTGGAGACGTGTTCTGATGAAGCTAAAAGTACGATTTAAAAAAAATATATATTTTTTTGTCCAAATCATCACATTGCATCTGAAGGGGGGAGGTTGGGAAGTCTGAGGATGCCATCCTGCCTGTGAAGTACAAGAGTGGCAGCATCGTGGTGTGCAGATGTTTTGCTTCAGGAGGGACAGGTGCACTTTACAAAAAAGAGGGCATCTTGAGGCCATCGTGTCGGAATATTGAAGCAACATTTCAACACGTCAGGTGGGAAGTTAAAGCGAAGTAACGCTGGGAGTCGAAGGATAGAACAGAACAGTTTAGAGAACGTCTTCAAGATGAGCGATTTTTATAGTGTTGACATAACAAAACCACTCATTTCACTCCCGAAAGATCATTTGTGGGTCAAACTTAAAATGTGCAAGGAGGCCGATAATACCTGACCCGGTAACACCAGTTCTGTAAGGAGGACTGGGTCAGAATACCAGCAGAGTATAGTGAGTAATTTGTGGAAAGATACTGAAAATAATGAATCTAAGTTATTCGTTTTAAAGGCAGTTCTGCCCCAACCAAATACTAAATGGAGGCATCATTTTAAATTCAAAGAATAATAAAGGAAAACTTCTAATTCAAGTAATTTGTAAATAATTGTTACATCTAATTGACCTGAAAAGGGAAAATGTAAGTCTGATTTTAAATACAAAATAAGTTAAAAGTTTTTATTTATACACCTTATGTATATTTAAAAACAAAACATCCTGGGTAACAGGTTTGTGGCTTAAACAAATGATGAGGCTTAAATATGATTTGTTTGTATTATTCTATTAATGGTGGTATAATTGCAGGTCTCTGTCTTGTTCAGGATAATATTCACTTGTTCTGATGCTTGTTTTTCATAATTTTTTTTTTCCTTTCTTTTTTACAGGCTGGTCTGATTGAAACAAATGGAGAGCTGAAAGTTTTCATCGATCAGAATCTGAGCCCTAGCAAAGGTATGCCAGCATATTTGGGTTTCTCGTTCAGTATTTAAAAGGAACCGTTCTGCTCCCCTGCCCTACCAACATCTCTGCCCAGGTGCATGCTTTGTTGTGTGACAGCGGAACAACAGGGGGCAACGGAGTTTCATTCAGGAGCCGCGGTGCTCATTACTGCTCTCCTCGTGTCTCATCCTAGGTGTTCTGTCCTTGGTTACTGTCCAGCCTACAGCTGCCCCCAAACAGCTTCTACCCAAAACCCTCGGGCCGTCTAACGTGAACGTCGCTGCACACATGCAGCATGTGCCACACATGGTGAGTGCATGGGTATGAAGCGAAGCTATTTTGGTGTTCCGTAGGTCACCATAATGCACAATCTGCCTCTAAATTTCTACTTTCTTTAAAGAAAATAACCCCACTATGCATATATAGTTTTGCCGCCTGTTCTTCATTTATCGTAGTGTAAGCCCCCCCATTATCATTGTGAGGTGACCGGGCCGAGGGTAGGTGCAGGGAGTTGATCCTAAGCTTATCAACTCTCCAGTCAGCAGGATTACACCCATCATCTCATTATGCTGAAGCAATGTATACACAACGGAAATCAGCTTACACATAACCTTAGCAAAGGAATAGATCACCTAGCCACATCTTCATATTAATATTTCGGAGATGCACATGTTTGCCAAAAGTTCAAATATGTTTAACAGAAAACCAGGCGTTCGATCACTCTGGTTCAATTTATCTACAAGAATTTTCTTTTTGAAAAAATAGAAGAAATTGTAAAAGTCTACTCAGTACAGTCGGGGAATGAGTTGTAGCTTCTCCACAGCTTGATGTGAACTTCGTCTGGAATACAAATGTGCATCATGGTGGTTCAGACTATATCATAGTCTAAAGTAAAATTCCCATTGATGTAGAATATGAAATGCTCGTGGCCTCGTCACTACTTCTACTTCTGCTAGAATCCATTGTCATTGTAAAAGCTTTTTTTCTGGATGGTTATAACGTTTTTGTCTTTTGGTATCTTCCTTTTTCACTTATTTATAAAAAAAATATTGATAGAAATTTGATAGATGTTCAAATAGCCTGAGGTAAAGTTACATTCTGTCATTTATATCTTTAATTCCACTGATGTAAACTGTTCTTTCAGTCTTTTGATATTAATTACACAATGTTAAACAAGGACTCATGTCGCTCACCGCTTCCTCCTCCCTCTCGTTTTTTAGGTGATTGGAACGCCGCAGAGGCCGACGGTATCGAATACGATTTTGGTAAACAGTCCACACACGCCCAGTTCCCAGTTCCTAACTCAGAGTCAGCCCGCTGATGCCTCGCCCTGGTCATCAGGGTAAGTTCCCAGCAGGTCCAGTTAAAACGCTGGGGATACTGTCGCAGAGCTTAGTGAAGCTTCAGTTTGATAATAAAGCGCCTTGAAAATGGAAAACGTTGAGTGTGTATTGTTTAGATTGTACAGCATAGATCCACACGTGGTGTTGTATAATTGTGAAGCAGAACGAAAAGCATGCACGGTTTTCAGAACGCATCGGGAAAGAAACCCAATTTTTGTTGCTTTTGCTTATTTTAACCCCCTCAGAGTTTAATTATTTGTTGAGACCATTTGACGGAGGAGCAGCTGTACATCTTTTGGGCTTTTTTTGTCCCCCTTTGCTCATTCTGCATTGCTTTGTCAGATTCGACGGAGAACCTCTCTAAACGATCACTTTCAAACCGTGGCACAGATTCTTAATCAGATTTATGCATATTAAGCATGCTTTGATCGAATTCATTTAATTTTAGCTCCGTCTGTTTTTTTTTTTTTTTTTGTCAGAGCTGGCCTGTATTTAGCGTCAACCATTTCCCATCAGCTTCCCAGTCCCCGTAAGAACAGCATCCCCACAGCATGATGCTCCATGATGCCAACAATGTGTTTCACTGTGGAAGTTGGATGCTCTGATTTTTCTTTTCCCCCTAAATGACATTTGGCAAACTTCTTATGGCTTTTTTTGTGCCAATATTCCACAAAGGCTAGATTTGTGCAGTTGGTTCCCTATTAATAATCTTGTTGCCTGGTGTGTCAGCTTAGGTGGACATTCATGTCTTGATAAGTTTGCAGCTGTGGCAAATCCTAACTATTTTTTGTTCGACATAGCTCCTGTTAGATGTTGATTGGATATATATATTTTTTTCCCCAACCCTGCTTTAAACTTCTCCCTCACCTGCCTGCTGTGTTCCTTGGTCTTCATGATGTGCTCCAACAAACCTCTGAGGCTTTCACAGAAAAGCCGGATTTATACTGAAGTTAAATTACTCACAGGTGGACTCTTTGGAGCATTTATGTGTAGAAAGAAGCAGAATTTTCATTCTGTTTCACATTGTCGCACTACCGTGTTTTGGCCTTTCACACGGTGTTTGTGAAAGGTGAAAAAGTTCAAAGCATGGTTGAAAGTATAGTGATGTGGAGATGGGTTTCTTCCACAGAAAGCGGGGTAAGAAAGGGGAAAAGAATGGAAAGGGCCTGAGACATTTTTCCATGAAAGTGTGTGAGAAGGTGCAGAAGAAAGGAGTCACCACCTACAACGAAGTGGCAGACGAGCTGGTCGCAGAGTTCAGCTCTTCAGACAACCACATGTCGCCAAATGACTCGGTGAGTTTTGGAACACCCCACCCCCACCCCCAATGTGTGGCAGCTGGGGAGCGGGCTGTGGCAAACTATTAAGATGGGTACTTTTTGGTACATGAGCAAATAATATCCCACTTTTTGTTTTTGACAGCACGTTTATGACCAGAAGAACATACGGCGGCGTGTTTATGATGCGCTCAATGTGCTCATGGCCATGAACATTATCTCCAAAGAGAAGAAAGAAATCAAGTGGATTGGCTTGCCCACCAACTCTGCACAGGAATGCCAAAACCTAGAGGTCAGGACGCAGAGGAGATTTTTTTTTCTCTCCCCTTTTGGTTTCTCCCAACGTTTCACCACAGTTACACGTCCTAACCGTCATCGTTTGGTGTGTTGCTTAGGTGGAGAGACAGAGGCGGCTGGAGAGGATTAAACAGAAACAATCACAGCTTCAAGAGCTCATATTGCAGGTGAATCGACTGTTTGTACCAATGCTGAACAAATGTCCTCTTTTCTTTGTTTTAGTATACTTAAATGATAACGTGACGAAACCTTATGAAGCAATTTCAAAGGCTTAATGACTTCACTGAACCACAGTGACATCCATTATCATCCCAAAGAGAGAAACGATGAAACATTGGGGAATTGACACTTATGACAGATCCGGGATTTTATAAAAGAAAATCTGAAGTATTTAGATACCTGAGATAGTTGCTGTATTTACCATGTAATTCTGGTCTTTACCAGGAAAATCCTGTTGGAGAATGTCCGGTCGTCAGCTTAGTTATTATTTCATGCTAGTGAATGAGAATATTTCAGCAACTCCACCTCCTTAATAATTAAATAGTGTTTTGGAGTGATTTAGTTACAGACTGGACTTAAACCCAGTGAGAGTCAGAAAATTGAACAGGCCAGAAATCCTCTGCAAAGAAGAGCGGGCCACAATGTCCTAAATGTAATAAAACTTTTTTGCCTTTTTTTTGCCAATTCTTAATGGCAGAACCGATTAAATCTAGATTTAAAATATCTATAGAAGCTTAGAATATCATCTGCCAAATAGATATCTGAAGGTTTTGGAAAGGGGAATGAAATTTATAACATATTTTACAATAGCATAAAATGGAAATACTTTGCTGCATTAGTGAAAGTATTTGTCTCCCTGATAAAAATCAAATCCCAAACAGTAAAAATATCTGGTGGTTACGTAACGGTCAATTTTTTTGTGTCTCTTTACAGCAAATAGCCTTTAAGAACCTTGTTAAGAGGAATAAAGAGACAGAGCAGCAAGCAAACAGACCCCCGCCTCCGAACTCTATCATCCATCTTCCATTTATCATCGTCAACACCAGCAAGAAGACAGTCATCGACTGCAGCATCTCCAACGACAAGTATGTGATCTCCAGTTCTCTTGTGCTTGAAGTTTATCACTATTAGAATATAAAACCTTACATTAAGTGGCATCTGAGGGCTTCTCTGGCAGGGTGTCTTACTCCAGTCCTCGGCCTGTTTCCTGCATGTTTTGGGAGGTTTCCAAAGTCCACGCTAGTGAATTGTATTACTGTATTGCTTCTTCATGTGCTTAAGTTCCACAGAGTCCTCTCTAAAACATAAACTTGCTTTTTAACCTTTAAATTTCAAAACCGAATTGGCTTTCTCAGTTTCACAAGGTCCTCTTTGTCCCTGTGCTGAATTACACATTTATGTTGAGACAACAGCAAGTGGGTCATTCCATGTCAAAACCCCTCACTATTATTCAGTTTAAAGGGTTGTAAGAAGTTTAACAGGAAACATGCAGTTCTCTGAAGTCCATTCCAAAAGATCCCTATCAGCAGAGTAAATAATAAATGGGCTTAGAAATGGATCTTGAAGCAGGACACTTAAAGTATGTTGATTACTGTTTTTTTGAAGTTCCTTCGAAACAGTTTTTGAATACTTTATTTTAAACTGAATACAACGCGCTTTTAAGCCAAAGGAACCTTTTCATAGTTCAGATTCTTGTTATTTATAGACTTTAGGCAAGTTTCTGCTATCAAAACTTCAGGGCAATTTTACTGTAACGAGGTCTGTTTTCATTACTGGGCCGTTTTCAGGGAAAATTTTGGAACCATCAGGGTACCAGTCTTGAGGTATATACTCAGGAATGGCCTGGTAGAGTCACAGTGTTTAAATCATAGTGATTTAACTCGGTGGGAAACTATATAAGCAGATATTACCAAACAAACAGTTTTGTAACATTAGAAGAGGTGCTGAGAAGTGATGCTATTACTAGTGAAACAGTCGTGATATGTAGGCGTCTTAACAGATTGCTTAAGGGGGCACTTTTGTATGGAGCCATGACAGCTGGAGAGCAGCGGGCCTACAGATTTAACTCGTCAAATGAAGTTCTGATATTCGAAACGCGCCTTAGAAACGTAAAAAATCGAGTCTTACTCATCTCAGGTCCTCTGTCAAAGTTGATATTTTTCTGACTTTGTCATGGATTCCTTGGTTAACTACAACATCAAAGATCATATAGCACTGGGATTCCATCGTGGCTTTCCTTACCGGGGGAGGAGTTTGGTGAGGCCATGGATAACTCTCTACATCTTTGAGGCGATTCTAGGCCTCCTACCGGCGTTGTAGATATGGGGGTGTGTTGGGTCTTTCTGCTCTGCCTTATTGGTCTTTGTCAGATTACGCATCGGGTGCTGTCAAAATCCATTTCCCTATCCATAATCCAGCTGCCTATCCTCGGTTAGTTTTGTTCTTGAGTGAAAGGGGATCCCTGAAAATGGCAGCGACTACCATCGGCCTCAGAAAGGGCAAAGATTCAATTATTTTAAAAATAACACTGCCCTGCTGATTATAAATAGGTCATTTTTTTGCCCAATCATTTGATGCATACTTGTTCATGCCCATGGTTAAAGAAGTGAAGCAATTCATACAAAGAAACGCTAACTGTGGCCATTTCCAACTACAAAATGACATGAACCAAGCTTAGCTTACCTTTGCAGAAACGACCATGTTGTTGCAGTGAAAATGTTAACAGATATTTAAAACTAAAGGAAGTTGTTTTATTGATTTTCATTTTTTTTAACATAACATTTGTGGAGAAAGTACAGGAGAGAAGGGATATTAATAAACATTTAATCAATCTGGTGAAATGTACAAAATATAAGGTACGATTGTAGAAAATAAACCTTCTCTTAATCTTGATTAAGCTTGGAATATACTATATATACCTGTATTTTTCAATAGTTTATCAGAATATTTTGTTTGAGATCCATTTCACCATTTCATACACCAGTAGGCTAAACAGGCGCATCTGCTTCAGCTTTAGTCAAAAACACACAACTCATCATTTTATGCCCTTATGTATACCAAATGCGCAATGTACCTAGGTGCAACCATACAATTAATTTAAAAGTCTGATAATAGTTAATATTTCCCAACGTTAGTGACTGAATCTGAATAAAGCTTGACGTGAGAATTTGGACTTTTAAACTAAAATGAGCACGTAAAATCGCAGTGTATGAACTAAAGTAGAGAATAACCTCTGTGTTGCAACGGAAATAGAGGAAAGGAGGTGGCATTTTGAAACACAAGTCTTTGCACAACTATAATGCCAATAGAACGGTATAGGCATCATATCTATCTCAAAATGTATCCTGATATGATGATGATATTGGTATATTA
Organism: Apricaphanius iberus; assembly: GCA_028564705.1. Lineage (NCBI taxonomy): Eukaryota > Metazoa > Chordata > Actinopteri > Cyprinodontiformes > Aphaniidae > Apricaphanius > Apricaphanius iberus. The sequence continues at coordinate 187,647 of JAPXFQ010002826.1, forward strand.
CCAAGCCCTAGTTGTGATAAATCTGCTAGTAGTGTAGTAGCTGAAAAAGTCTTGAAAATGTTTTAGAAAAGTTCTGGAAAATCTTTTCAAGAAAAGAGCGGGAACCCTGTCCAGTGACTTGTAATTTTTTATATCTGTATGCACTGATCGTAAACGCAAGATAGTTAATGTCCAGTGCGGTAGTGGAAGGCAGTAATGAAATGTCTGTTCTCAATTTATTTCCTTTGAGATCGAATGGATCTACATTGTCGATTGTAGACACATTCTGAAAATATCGATCCATTCACAAGTTCAACCCTATAAGGGATACGCGTCCTTATTTTATTTAAATTTTTTATTTTTTTGCTTGCGACTCAAGCGTGCTACTTCAACTTTGGCTTCCTCAGTAAATCTACTGTGGCTTCCACTAGCAAATGGCTGCTAGGCAGGTCACTTGTCTGACAAAGACCGATTGCGTGGACATCGGGAGCCAATCCCTTGGATTGGCAGACCAAGGTGGTGGTCCACTATGGGGGGGAATGTCACATTTCTGAGCCTCTGTTCGGGAATTCTGGAGAGGAGGGTGCATGGAGCAGTGGCACACTTAACATTAGGCGAAGGTAGGCGGATGTCTAGAGCCCCAAACACTTTAAGGGCCCCATAATGAACACTTCTTTAAGTGATCTTTAAGATCATTTTTTCCCCCTTCAAAATTATTCTACACTGTCATTAAAAAAAACCCCATATATGCTGTAATGCCCTCAGACTGCCAACAGGCGTGCTTCAATGTCCCCTAACCCCCCATTGTACGCATTTTGTCCGTCTTAAAATACTGCTCCATGCCACTGACCACCCTCGGCTACTTTCTGTGAAACTTTGTTGGTGATATTTCCTGCAGCTCATTAGAGATCCTTTCCTGCTCACATCCTTCCAACTGTTGAGAAGGCTGTTTTTAGTTTGTTTTCCACTAGGCTTATGTAAAATGTGCAACTCTGTCTGAGCTTAATTTGGCTGGAATGGCAAAAAATGCCTTCTTGGATTGGGAAAGTATTCAGAACAGCCAATTCTTCAATTTTGTTCGAACTCCAGGTCAGCACTCTTGAAAAAATACTTGACATTCTGCTACGTCTCCCGTTCTGTTTCTTAACTCCAGGTTCGAGTATTTGTTCAACTTCGACAGCATGTTTGAGATCCACGACGACATCGAAGTGCTAAAACGCATGGGCATGGCCTGTGGTTTGGAGGTGGGGAAATGTTCACCTGAAAACCTGAAAATTGCACGGAGTCTGGTGCCAAAGGCCCTGGAACCTTATGTTATAGGTAAATATTTCAAGATCCGCCTGAGAAGAGGTCGTTTCGAAATAGTGCCGTGTAGAAACGACACTTGGAAAAATAAAATTGACATGGAGAACTGTTTTTGGATGTTTTTTTTCCATACCAGATAATTTAAGAATCTATTCAGGGAAATTTTTTAGTGAGTGAATAGTTAAATAATTTACTGTATTTTTTTTCTTTCTTCAAAATAATTTTCTGGAAGAGATGGCAAAGGGCCCCATCAGTAACGTCTACATCACTGGAGGCTCTTCGGCTAATGGAGCCCGTTACACTGCAAGGTGAGATGTGTGAGCCGTCTCTGAAACGGGAAACAGAACGTGTGTAAATGATGCCCCCCCCCCACTCCCCCACTCCCCCACTTTGTCCATCTTTATCCACTTAATTCTCCCCCCCTGCTGTTTGTAGTGACGGCTGCACTGATGGCACCATGGCGTCCAGCTCAAACGACTCTCACTACAGCGGCTCTCGCGTCGAGACCCCCGTTTCTTACATGGGGGACGACGACGAGGAGGACGAATATGAGGAAAACGACGATGAAGACTAACCCTCCTGCGGCTCGCCACTCCAACGAGCGCAGTCCTTCAAACCACAGTCACCAATGGGATTGGAATCCCCCTCTTTGTGTGCGCTTCTCGAACCCTCCCCTATGTCCCGTTGTTCTGTCTGGCTTTCTCAGGGCTGTAGATGAATATTGAACAAGCAGAGGCGGCGTTTGCACCCGTAACGCTCTGCTCCCGAATCACGTGCGCCTGCACCACAGCTCTGGGGGAGGTGCGATCCAAGGGAACTGTAGTTTTTGTTGTTTTGACTATGACTTCATACGTCTAATCCTGTTTCAATAAGCCATCCCACTATTAAAAACACACTGCTGTTGGAGAATGTAAAATGTACCTGTTAAGAAAGTTACTCATTATAATTTTCTTCTATTAACCTTTTGCAGACAGACATTATGATCAAAATGTTCCCAAAATGTCTGCGTTAACGTGCTGTTAGTACACCACCGCTGGTCTTGAACGGCTTCCCAGGCTGGGGCTCCGTCCGACCAGTCGGTACATTTTCATTTTGTGTTCTGCACAAATGATTTAAAATAGTTTTCCATTGAGTTGGGTTGGCTTCCTCCTGTTTTTGTAGGCAGCTGCTTTCTGATCCTGTTTGCTAGTTTTGTTATTTTTGTTTTGTTTTTTTTGTATTCTGGAGTTGAGGAATTTTTCACCACCGCCCTGTAAACGCCTCTGTAGCGTTTACCAAAAATGGCAGCAGCAAGGTAAAGACTCATAACCCAGGCTCCTGATAGGTAAATAAGCTTTGTTTGTTAATTAAGTATATAAATCCTACAAAGATTGTAGCTTATAGTATCCTTTAGAGGCCAGTGGTTAAGATAGACCTTTTGAAAATTATTGATGTAACACAATGTGTCGTTGTATAGATCTTTGTGTATTCCCTTCAAAGATCTCCCTTTTAAAACTGAGCAACACGTGTACTGACTCTTCCAAATACCTTTTTCTGTAATCTAATATAAGTTTGCAAATTAAAATATAGATTGTTTTAATATTTTTGCATCAACTGTTTTTGTTGGAAACAGACATGCTGAGGTTGAACCAAAAAAAAAACCCAACGAAACAAATGGGTAACGTTCAGTTATTTATTTTTTGGGGTCTGTACAAGATGGGCAGCAGAACACACTGCAATTACACACACAAAGTTGAGTAAGATTCATCTTACACGGCAAAGCTAGTAAAAGTCAAACATCTTCAGCTCTCTTTTTGCATAAAAAAAGTTTAAATTTAAAGTGTAAATTTAACAGAGAGATTGGTGTGTCTCTAGCTATCGCTACATAATAGCTGTTTTAAGGAGCTAAAGGGAAATAAGTACTGCTGTTTCTGCAAAGTTATAAAACGTCAATGGAGGGAATCTGCCAAATTATGCTGTGAAAATCTAGGAACTTCATTGTTTTGTAATGCTTTGTCACGCATGTCTCCTTTCAACTTATTTTTTATATTCAAGATAACCTGATGGATACAAATATTTTCTTTTAGCCCTCTCAAAGTTGAGGCTTGGTGTAAAGACAGTGAACAGGGACATTCTGACCCCTCCAGCACAGCTTGCAGGTTTCGCCTTCCTTGCAGTCTTAGCTTGGTGTTTAGGGCAGAGTGTTTGGGAAGATTCTTTCCATCGATTGCATGCATGAAAAAAAATAAAACACTCGTTCTCTGAAAAATGAACGTAAGTACCTTTGTATCCTCTCATCTTCCCCTCACTGGAGACTGGAAAGAATTGGAGGTGTCACACAGACCCGTTGGGGACTGCAGGAGGCCCCTAGTGGAGACGGGTCATTTTGACCCCGACAGAGAAGTGAAAGGCGCATAGTGGAGACAGGTCATGACCCAGAAAGAGCTACTCAAACTAACCTGGCTTACCTGTTTCATAAAAAAATTGGAGATCATATTTTTCATACTGAACCCTGATTACAGAAATGCCAGTAGAAGCAAGAAATCATCTAAGCCGAATGTTTTACAATATGAAGTAGGCTAAAAGACCTAAACACGTTACTCATGGCAATGAATGGATGGATGACAAAGTCTTTGACTTCTTAAATCTGCAAATGATTTAAAAGCCATTTCTAAAGTTTAGAGTACATTCCAGTGTGAGTTATGACTCATGAATAGAGAAAACACAAAACGGTGATGAAACTTCCTAAGGATGGCGATCCTACCAAAATCACACCAAGAGATCATGAACAACTCATCCAAGAAGTCGCAAAGGAACCCAGAACAACAGCTTGAGCACTGCCGACTTACGTTGCTCAAGGTTGAGGTCAGTAATAGTCAACAAAGTGAAAGGATGAGCTGTGTCACATTTCACTTAAAGCCTTTTGGACTGATAAGTAGGTTATTCATTCTGTAATATGTGCTTTTGATCAGGGTTGATGTTCTCTTACATTTCAGAAGAGACAACTGTTCCAAGAAAGAGAATGAAATAAGTTCTTCAGAAGATATGGTCGTATAAAAATATAGATATTGTAAATTGTAAATCATAGTAAATTTATTATCTGCATAACTAATCAAAATGTTTAAGAAAAATAAACTCAATGTTCGTACCATGCCTTGAGAAGACTTTAAAAATATGCAATTTGCTTTTATCATTTTCCAGATATGGATACGTTTAAATAAATAAATATATACAAATAATCCAGGCTTATTCAAGTTTTAAAGGGTAGCAATATAATAATGCTTAATAAATACACTGGTTTTCACATTGATTTGTATTAAACTGAAATGCTTTCTCTTTGATTTGCAAAAATCACAGTGATGGGTATATCACTGTGCTTTATCTTCTAGAGACTTATCCCAGTGCTATCCTTTGAGCATTAAAACAACTATTGAAAATCTTTTGACTAAATGTTTGATTTGATCTATTTCAGAATTTCTTCTAAAATTGACATATTCCACCATTATACACACGAAATTTATAACCAAGTATTTATTTCTGTAGGAAAAAAACAGTTCCATGATTTGAATGAGTCTTGTTTGGAGGCCAAAGCAGCCAGTTCAAAAGACTCAACATGGCGTAATGCTTACATAGGTTTATTGACAGCAGGCCAATAAAGTTATGCTAACAGAAGTTTCTGTCATTAAAATGAGGTATTTTGTTTCAATTTAATTTATCTACATCAGAATGTCTCTAATAATATAAAAACAACTGGATTCAGAAAGGATACGGCCGGTGAGACATTGCTTTCTTCACCAAATTAAAGGAAAACAAAAATTTTGAAAAAAAAACCCAAAAAAGTACTTGTATGTCTATTTTACTAATCTTGAGTGTTGATGCTTCAGGTATGCTGACTTTAACTATGGATGCTGCTTCAAATATAAACATTAAAAACGGAGTGCAGCATACTGATCCTGTTTAGTTGCGGAACAGGTGTCTTGCTTGTTTTATGCTGTTGCAAGACATTTGAAATAATTCTTCGAAACCAAAATCACGGATCCCATGTAGAAAACTCTCTCTTTAAAACCTTTTGTGAATCTGTTGTACTGACAGGCTTCACTATCATTGTTAAAGAAAAATATCTTCACAGCATAACGCTTCCACCGCAATGTTACACCATCCATGTTGTGTTTTCAGGCTTTTGTTTTATCCACTGTTTTACATGCAAAAAAATAAAATAATAAATTATATGACTTTTTTTTCTGTCTTCCATGTATGCTTTTTTAACTTAATGGGTTCAAGGCAAATTCTGAGTAGGACTTCTTGTAGTTTATTTCAAATAATGGTTTTCTTTTTGACACTTCCATAAAACTACTTTACATGTTTTCTTGTCAAGTTCATCTCCCACCTGAGCAACGTTTCTTTGCAGCCCCTTCAGAGTTACAACGGACCTCTTGGCTTCTGATCTTGGTAGTTATGCAGTTGTTACATACTTACATTTTCAGAAGCCAGCTTGTAATGACGTTCGTAGGCGTGAAGAATTTACACACATATGGACTCTATTTGCTCATTGGTTGCACCAAATTATTTTAATTAGGAGAATCAGCATAAAGGTGGGCTAAAAAACTAAGGCATAACATTTTTAAAACTTATATGTAGAAACATTTAAACTCATGTAACAATTTTTCACTAAATCACATTGCTGATTTATTACATAAACACTCGGTATACTTGCAACTTTCTTTAACGCATCTTGCTGAAGTAAAGGTTAAACTCATCTGTTTTAAAAAAAATCATTTTCAGAGCATTGGCTTATCTTTCTTTGATTGTGTTCCATATTTTTCCTCAAAGTAAGACAAATTATAGTTAAAAAAAGACAATCTATATTCACAGTCTGGCCAGGATTAGTTTTAGTTGTTTTTCTGCTTTTTCAAATCGCTTTAAAATGAGTTGAGTCTTATAAAGTTCTAGTGGACTCCTCCTGTCTACGGTTTTGGAGTCGTACTGTTCCAGCAGGTGCTCGCACACTTTGTCTGGGACATTGGGGTGTTAATGGATTACTGAAAGGTGTTGACTCAGGTGTGTGTGTGTGTTTCTGTGTGTGCATACGTGTAGTACAGTCCCTCAAAGTGCGCTGCAGTCCTCTTGAGTTGCATTTACTCCCTGATGCTTTCACTCCTCTGTCTCCTGTTTCCTCGCTCCTATTTGCCTTTTCCATCCTGATTTCTGGAGAGTAATTAGCAGCGGTCGCACTCTGCCTCTGTTCTCTCTTTGCAATGTCTTCCCTTTTCTACGTGTAACACTCACCTACTCTAAACATGGATATCGGAGGACTGACCACCGTGGTAGCAAATTCTGCGTACATCAACGCGCGTGGAAGCATTGATGGCTCCAACGTCGCATCGGCCCGGGATAAGAAGTACCACGCTCGCCTCAAACTGCCCCACATCACTGTGTGTGAGGGCCTGAGGGACACGCTAGATCTGGCCTTTGACTCGGTCTGTGTGGATCAACCGATCGGCAAACGGCTCTTTAGGGAATTCTTGGACGCGAATCAAGAGTATCACGGCGCTTGTCGTATATGGAAAGACATCGAGGCTTATGACCTGGCAGAGGACTCCGACAGGGCAAAGAAAGCCTCTAAGATCGTCCAGAGGTACATGGACCCATCTGCCAAACACTTCTGCCCGTACCTTCCCGAGGACATCATAGCCAAGGTAAAGGAAAACCTGGAGGCTGTGGGGGATGATTTGTTCTCTGCATCCCTGGCCAGAACACTGGAATACCTGCGAGAGGCCCCTTACACTTTCTTTCTGGAGAGCATGTACCTGAAGAGGTTCCTGCAGTGGAAGTGGCTGGAAATGCAGCCCATGGATGCGGACTGGTTCCTGGACTTCCGTGTGCTGGGGAAAGGTGGGTTCGGGGAGGTGTCTGCCTGTCAGATGAAGGCCACCGGGAAACTTTACGCATGTAAGAAACTCAACAAGAAAAGGCTGAAGAAGAGGAAAGGCTACGAGGTGAACACCCTACACCTGTTTTTCTATAAGTCTCATGCTTAAGATGGCATTGGCAAATGCATTGAAAAACACACAAATGTTGTTAGAGTTGGTTCGGAAAAAAGTACTTTATCTTCTCTGTTTATGATAATAACAGGTCTGTAAAAAGCAAACATGCATAAAGCTTCTAGCATCAGTAAATTACTAGTTTAATCTGACATTAAGGTGGCATTACTACATAAAGCTGAAAATTGTGACAGTGATACTGATTCCGAAACAATTTGCATATATGCTGGCTTTTATTTACATCATCACTGCTTCATAGTGTGTGGCTGATCTGTAAGCACTCCATCAGGCTTGGTCATAAAGAATATTGAAAGAACATCCAAATCACCAAATATGTAATTTTCAAGCAAGCATAGTTTGAATGTATGGTACCCAGAAGTTGTATCTAAGAACTCTCTATAGGCTCCGATTCTGGACACTGATAATGCAATGACTACTGTGATTTGATTTATTGTGCAGCACGTGTAATGCAGCATTTCCAGAAGTGCATAGATTACAAAATATTTTATTTTTAAGCAAATAGCAACATCCTGATTTTAAATTAAATATGGAAAAATATAACTATTGCAAAATTTTAAGACAGGTTTCCATACTTTGTTTCATGTTTGTTGTCAATTACAGTAGTGTTTCCCAACCTAGGGTCCCTAGTGGTTGCATGGTGTCCATACAATTTAGTCTGCGCTGAGGTTACCAAAATTATATATGTAAATTCCAAAACACACAAATTTTTTTTTATAAAACCCAATGTGAAATAGGAAGAATAAGAAAAAAACCTGCAATTGATAGTTAATTTGTGTAAATAAAATATAGTTGTTATATAATGCGTGTATGTGGGTAGGAGTCATGGCTTGTCTTGGACACAGACAAGGAGGTCCTCAAGGAAGAAAGGCCTGAAACCACTGAATTAGAGGACGCTTCAGATGATTTCTGTAACAAATTAGTCTGAATAATAAAGGTATTGATTGGGCTTTATGTATTTGTAAAAGTGTTCTGCACTGGTGTTAATCATCTTTGTCCCTGCCTCTGTCTCGTTTGGCTTTAGCCTGCAGAATTAAACACTGAGACACGGATAGAGTGATTACTGGGGGCTTTACTGAAAAGCTCCTCTGAAGGGAACTCCTTGCACAGTTATATCTTGCCCTTGACTTGTCTGAGGTCATCTTATAAAATGGACACCCCACTTCCGCCCTAAAACGACGCAGAGCCTCGCTCTAATGCTGAAGGGCTCTCTTGTAGCTTCTGTTGTTTAACGTCACTTGTGTCATTTTTCAAAAATCGCCTCTCGTGTTTTTCCCTGTAGGGGGCAATGGTGGAGAAGAGGATTCTGGAGAAGGTCCACAGTCGCTTCATTGTCTCATTGGCTTACGCCTTCCAGACAAAGGAAGAGCTTTGTCTAGTCATGACCATCATGAATGGAGGAGACCTCAAGTAAATTCACATTGCAAACCACAAATACACCGTTTTTTAAAATCTTACCTTTAATCATGTTCATTGTTAACAAAATGATAACTCATGTAAGTGCAAAGTAATTTTAGACATCTAATACAAATACGTTTCTCAATTATCTTTTGAGCATTATTTTTTTTGTATATATTTAGCTTGTTTAAAACATCCAAAGTGCTGCAGATTTGAGCATAACTTTGTTATTCAGATGAAGGATCTCAGCAACATTCATGACCAGCAGGAGGGTGCAAGTTCAGAATCGGTTCATGCAAATATGTCCCCCAAGGAATGCTGTACGAAGACAAAACAAGGCATCCAGTTTAAGGGAAAACGCAATCTTTTGAGAGTTATTCTGAAGTGCTGACCTCTTATGTCATTAAAAGTTGAAAAGAAGTTCAAATTCAGCTTTTACAGGAAATATGGTTTTAGGTTTCAAGTTTAAATTCTCATAGAAAGCTTACAAAACTTGAAAACTTGAAAATAGATGAAAAATGACAATTAACTATATTTCATCTAAACACAATTGTGCAAATGTTCAACAGAATTCTTTATATTTAAAAGTCCGACTCTCTTGTTTTCTCTTCCTAGGTACCACGTCTACCTAGTGGATGAGAACAACCCTGGGTTTGATGACCCCAGAGCCTGTTTTTACATTGCACAGATCATCCAGGGTCTGGAGCACCTCCACCAGAAAAGAATTATCTATCGTGATCTCAAACCAGAAAATGTGTTACTTGACAACGACGGTAAATCCTTTCATTAAAACCTAAAGGCCCCTGTAACATACTTACTTATTTTGGGTATTTTATTTTATTTGATGGTATTATCTGATTTGTTTCAACAGGTAATGTCCGTATATCTGACTTGGGACTTGCTGTAGAGCTAAAAGAAGGGAAAACAATGACTAAAGGCTATGCTGGAACACCAGGTAGGTCTCATTTGGCATTCTTGTCCTCTCTTGGTGACAATGAACTTGTTTTATTCCCATCCATCCTGACTGCTGTCCCCCGCTGCTCCTTCTTTTTAATACATGTCTTTTGAACTATTATAGGTTGTCCAGATTGTTTTACTCATTCAGATGCAAACAGAATGTTTTAACAGCAGACAGTTATTCCTTATATCCCCTGTCCTATACCAAATCTGCCACGTTAGGGCAACCAGATCTACCATTCTGTTCGTCTGAGCTGTTTGAACAAAAGTGCAACAAAAATATGTTTGAAAAAGCTTAAAAGATCATTTTCACAGAATTTTTTTCTTCCTCTTACAGGTTACATGGCTCCGGAAATGCTTAAAGGAGATAAATATGACACATCGGTGGACTACTTTACCTTGGGGGTGACTCTGTACGAGTTTCTCGCAGCTAAGAATCCGTTCAGAAACCGAGGAGAAAAGGTACGATTAGTTCAGAAATGGTGGAGTTTACAGGATAAATGAGCTGATAAGAGGTTTGTTTGTCGTCTGCTCAGGTCGAACGAGATGAGATGAAGGAGCGCATGCTGACCCGCGTGGTGACCTATCCAGACAACTTCAGTGAACACGCCAAGTCGCTGTGTGACGGTCTGCTGGCCAAAGAGGTTGATCAGAGGATGGGCTTCAAGAACAATTGCTGTGATGAAATCAGAGCACATCCTTTTTTCAAAGACATTAACTGGAGGAAACTTAACGCAGGTAAAGAGCTTTGAAGCTTTTTCTGATTTGTCATGATACAAGAACGTCATACTTTATTTTATAAATCTGAAAGTCTTGACGTTTTTATATATTCTTCCCCTGATATGCCTAAATAACATTTGGTGCAACCAATCTCTCATTTAAATCCACTATTAGGAAATACAGCTCACACATCCTCCCCAGCATGAAACACGGTGGTAGCAGGATCATACTGTGGGGATGCTTTTCTTCAGTAGGGAAAAGGCAGATGCTAAACACTGATATAGAGATAATAGTTGTTCTGTAAGAGGCTTCCAAAGAATTGAGACCTGTTGGATGTTCACCCTACGGAGACACAAAATGTACTGGCAAAGCAATAGGGGGCTAAATATAAATGCACTCCACAATTTTCAGACTTAGAAAAAACATTTTTTTCTTCTGCTTGACAATTGTCTATAAAAACCTAATAAAATTAATGTATGTTGTTTGCTGAAATGTAACAAAAAATATTTTAAGGTTCAAGAAGTAATAATACTTTCCTACTTTATTATAAGTATCTAGAAGAACTGGTAAAGCTTTATTAAGACATCTATCCTTTCTACACCCCTCAGGTATTCTTCCGCCTCCCTTTGTACCTGACCCTAAGGTAGTCTACGCCAAGAATCTGGATGACGTTGGTGCTTTCTCCTCGGTGAGGGGGGTCACTCTGGAGGATCCCGATAAGACATTTTTCGACGAGTTTTCTACAGGCAACATCTCGATCCCCTGGCAAGAGGAGATGATTGATATGGGCATTTATGGAGAGCTGAATCTCTGGGGGCCTGAGGGCACCATCCCAAATGATCTCCGCAGAGAGTCCATCCTGGAGCAGCCAAAATCCTCAACCTGCTGCATATCGTAAAGTCGTTGGAACACACTGAAAATAAATGAACAATACAGTTTATAGGCTTGTATTTCTTTAGAAAACGTGTGATTAAGTCCCCCATGAAGGGCAAAAGTGTCGGCTGAACTTTCTGACTACATGGGAAAAGTTTTGAACTGTTTTCCTTACCTGGAAATGTGAAGGACAGAATAAAAATTAAGCTTGAATTTGGAGAGGACTTCATTTAGTTAAAACCAAGTAGTTCCAGACAACGTAACTTCATTTTATGTGTTCATGCTCTGAATTTATACAAGGCTTTTACATGTAACTTACTTCAAAAAATACCATTAATAGATAATAGAGTTTTAGTGATTCTGCATCTTGTGCGGTCAGTAATTTTTAAAATGTTTCTGTTTTTTTTTGTCAACACTGCACCTCTGCTTCTATAGATTACACACTGTTCATGTAAAACTGTTTTTTGTTCTTTATGAGTTATAAAAAGACAAGAAAAACCGTTTTTACTTCATGCTACCATACCCAAAAGCTCAAACATTCAATGCTGTTTTTGAATATTTCTGAAACTATTGTTACCATTAAGGAACTACAGTGAAAGATTTGCATATTATTGATCAGTATTTTCTGAGCTAACTAACAACAGGAGACCAATTAACATCAATTTATAAAAAAAAAAAAAACATTTTGTTGAGAAGTAGGAAATGTTTAAACAGTTTGAAATAAAATAGTTTATTTATAGGAAAACGTGTGTCAGGTACTTTGCTTTTGCAATATAATGTTTCCCAGTCAAGAAATGTCACGTAAAATCAAAACTTAAAGTGCTCTGTTAGAAAGTATTTTATGTGATATTACAAATAATTACAAACCAAATCATACAAGAAGAAGCCAAATATTTTTCTCCATTGATTTAAACCAAAAATAAAATAAAAAATGCAACCCGCTTTGTAGCTCTTAGATTTAATTTGTTCACTCTTTTGCAGTGGCCTTGTATATCCACACATTCTCCTGCTGTACCTCAGCAAGCAGTGTTGTGTTGAAACTGCTCTTAAAGCACTCTGTGAACCTCAGGTCTGACTGGAACCGAGTTTTGTTCGCCCAAAGCAAGGTTGTCGCACTCCCTGGTCTGCAGAAGTAAAGCATCGTATTCAGCAGTTCCTCAAGGGAGTCATGGTGATACACCACATCAGCTGCAAGTATGTAGTCGTAGCGATAGGTTTGGAGGGGGAAGTCTCGCTCGAGGTCCTTGCCCCAGGAGAGGGCTGCCACCTGAGGGATGTAGCGAGAGCGGCCCTTGGTGTTCCGCCGAAGGTTGAAGGACAGATTAGACAAAATGTTCGGTAGATCGGTAGCCGTCACCCAAGCACCTGTTCAAGAGAGGATACAGTTTTGTTGGGCAAATATCTTTTTAGACTAGTAAAATTGAATAAATAAATTTCAACAATTTCCAATAAAAACAACAGAAATCTAATAATCATTCATCCATCTACCCCAGAGTCTCCCTCCAATGGGACCTGCCCAGGAAAAAAAATAATTGTTCTTTTGGTGATTATCTGTATCTCATGACCTTAGTTGGGGGTTGAAATGTAGACGGGGCGGTAAAGGCCCCAAGTAATCTGTCTATCGTCCACTCTTATTATTCTTCCAGAACCAGGCAACAAGGTACTCAAATTTCTCCACATAAGGTAAATATGAACCCCTGTCTGAAGGGAGCAATACCACTTGTTCCAGTTGAGAACAATAGCATTAGACTTGGATGAGCTGACTATCATCCTATTTACTTTTCATTTGATTTATCTCACTTTTTTCTCATAGTAAAAAAATGTACCTGCAAAATTACAAATCTGTAAGAAAATGTGATGGAGGGCTGCCAAAAACCCTCAATAGAGCTTAAAAGACGGAAACCTCCAAGTTCCATTTTTGTACAATTAAAAAAAAAACATACAAAATTAAACATGTTGTACACAGAAGTACTTACAATAGATTCGATGACAACCAAAAAAGGTTACCAATGTACGAAGGAGAGCTTAGAAATTGATCCCATAGGCAAAATTGTAATCACTCAGAAGCAAAATTCTCAGAACTTTGCAAAACTAAATTGGTAACGACTCAGCATATTTTGGGTCCTCTGTATAACACACAAAATTGTTTGAGCAAATGCTGCTCTAATTTGACTTCTTTTGCAAGTTGAAAACCTATGAATTTATTTATTGAATTAGAAAATATTACAAAAAATAATTTTGCTGCTCAAACTTTGTTTTGTAGAAACGAATATTTGCTCCTTGTATTGTATGATTTATTCTGTTCTTACGCTTTTTAAACTCAACTTAAATTGTATGGGTAGGACTTGTAAAATACTTTTAATATAGCAAATTTGTAATCTTCAGCAATAAAAAGTAATCCAAGGCTTTGACGGCTTATGACTAAATAAAAATTCAGATGGAAAACATCAATCAAAGATATGTGAGATAATTTCTGTAAAACTAGTCAAGCTTTCTGTGTGTCATCTACTTCATAGCTTTAAGTCTATTTTAACTGACTGACAAAACCTCTAAATCAGGTCAAATTTGATTCACTGAAATTTCTTTTGAATATATTATTATTATTTTTTTTTGCAAGCGTGGACATGGTTTACCTCCTTGGATAAAACTTAAAAATACAGGACAATAATCAAGCTATTACCTATACAAGCTATGAGAATACATTATGTCAATAAATTCATTTGCAGACAGATTTGCCTAATAGCTTTAAAGACTGATGTTAAAATCCCCCATTATGTAACAATTTTCCCCTTAATTGGAAATGAAATCCAAGACAGCTGATTTACTTATAATAAATTCTGATAGGTTATTTTTGGTGCTCAGAAGATACATAAAACAATATCTGGCTTGCTTTCTATAGCAAGTACTTCAGAGGAACGCTAAACAGCTCCTGTTATGGAAAAATTATTTTAAGGTTGGTTCTATTTAGTGATTGGTAATTATTAGTAAAGGCATCCACGAAATATGGCATAATACTTGAGACTTGATTAAGAGATTGAAGTTGGAAAAGACTAATGGACATTTCACCTATCTGGTTAAATGAAGAACTCATCTTATTGTTGCTATGTCTGTACAGTAAGCCAACACTTCTGATAGAAAAGCTCTGGAAGCTGAGACAGACAGGAAGAAGCATCATGTTAATAGAGAGAGAAGCCCGAAGAGGGTTTCCCGTACCATCGTAATAAATATGTTTAAAAAACCTTTGGAGACCCTATCATCCTTATCCTCATGTGAATACGTTGCCTCATCTCCATTGAATTCTCCCACGAATGACAATATCCAAAGTTTCCCCCAAAAACATACATAGTAATGAAAACTTATTAATCTCCTGTATGTTTTCAAACATGCAGTAATAGCATTATAATTGAATACTGTTCCGACCATGTAAACACATACGTACCTAATAAACTTGCCACTATGGAGAGTAAGCCAGTTCCAGCTCCAAGCTCTAGTACTGCTTTGTCCATTAGGTTTATTTGTTGCTTGTTGTTGTCTAAGAACTGACTCAGAGCTATTGCCTGTAAAGACAAACATTTCTTATAGTCATTTTTACATTAATCAGCAGTGGTAGTTTTTGATGTGGGTCACAAGGGCGGTATTGGATAGGAGAGAGGCACACAGACATAACGTAAAGATATAAATAATCTGTCACAGGTGTACAATGGACAAGTTTTTCATTGTTTTTATAAATGTGCAGTCAGTGGAGGGTAGCCTCCTCTTTGCTGCTGAGAATATGTGGACTTTTCAATGTGCTTTATGTAGGTTTAGATGTTTCACTGCATTTGAACTGGTTGGGGGATGGCACAAAGTACACCTTGCTCAGGGAACTATTTGTGCAATAACCATTGCTGCTGTCTAGTGAATTTGCAGAATGGTGATAAAAGAACTTACCCCAGGCCAGATCAGAGCGCCGTATGAGTCCATAGACTCCCGGATGTTGATTTCATGACCAACAAAATAAAACGACTCCTTTCCTAGGGCGTAGTAGACACTCGGCTCCCAGACATTCCTTCTGTCCAGACCCTCTTTTGTCATCATATCTTGGTCTGTTAAAACTTTATCACAAGAAGTCAGATACATTTACAAGATTGTGCATTAGTTTCACCCAGTTCTGAAACAATGCTGCAAAAAACCCCAATGCTTTTAAAAATGGAAGTGTTAACCAGTTATTTTTAATTAATCGACAAAATGCAGTGAATTAACAAAAGAGAAATCTGAATCAAATCAGTATTTGGTATGACCAACCACTTCCTTCAAAAAAAGCATAAATTCTTCGAGGTTCACCTGCACACAGTTTTTAAAAGAACTCAGCCGCTGGGTTGTTCCAAACATCTTGGAGAACTAACCACAGATCTCCTGTGGATGTAGGCGTCCTCACATCCTTCTGTCTCTTTATGTAATCCCAGACACCCTGGATGTTGTTGAGATCAGGGCTCTATTGGGTTCCAGTACTTCTTGTTCTTCTTTACGCTGCAGATAGCTCTTATTGACCTTGTCTGTATGTTTGGGGTTGTTGTTCTGCTGCAGAATAAATTTGGTGCCAATTATTTGCTTCCTTGATGGTATTGCTTGATGGATAAAATCTGCCTGGATTCTCAGCATTCAGGACATCATAAGGTTGTCATGCCATGGCATGAAACTATGTTCCATAACTTCACATTGGTAGTAGAGTTTGTCTGTTCCTCGCCCAGTTTTAAGCCTCCTATGCTGTTTCTTTTTCAGTTAATGACTGTGTTTCTACTTATGTGTGACACTGATGATCAATTCAATTCAATTCACTTTTATTTATATTGCGCCAATTCACAACAAATGTCATCTCAAGGCACTTTACAACAAAAGTCATTTCAATACAGTTATACAAACATTCCAATCAGCTAAACGTTTTCTATGTAAGGAATCCCAGCTGATTGCGATTAGTCATCGACGTCAGGTTGTGCCCGGATCATGCAGACTCCAACCAATGATTATTATTACCTGTCTAAGATAATTGGTTGATCATACATCTGACTATAGTCCTACAAAATCCATGACTTTGTGCAGGTGATCCTGGTTTGAAGGAAAAAGGTAGAAAAAAATCGTTTTACTTTTATTCTGTTTGTTCACTTTGCATTTTGTAAATTGATAAAAATCAACAACATTATTTATATTTCTGACAGGAGTTTTTCTTTATGGCAATTTTCATACCTGCCTAAAACCTTTCCACAGTATTAGCCCTGGCAAATATATGTATAAAAATACCGAATTAATTTAATTTGATCAGATCCTTGCAGGATCAATTATGGCTTACCCTGATCAGTCGTTTCCTTCTTGCTTTGTAGTTTCTCATCATGATTTATTTCATCTTTTGTTCCGGTTTCTGTATGCTTTGGTAGGATAGGTTCATCGGCTGATATTAATCCTTCCATGACTTCTGATCCGTTTTGAGAGATAAGCAAACTATTAACCAATATACATCTTCCTACAAACATTGAAAATATCCTGCACATTTTAGAAAAACAGGAAAGAACGGGAACAGTAAAGAGTTGACAACCAGACACCATCATGTTTGTAAACCCTTTATTATTAGAGGTAGCCGCCAGAGCTAATGCAGAGGTTTGTAAATCAACAGAATTCACTCTTTGCTGGACTTCAGTACAAATATGAAAATAAGTTTCCAACATGATCAATTATTTTCCATTTTAAAATATGGTTTGCTTTTTAATCATCCCAATCCTTGCTATGAAAATTATTAACTGAAATTTCAAGTTTCAGAAAATGTGAGACATACCTGCAGGAAGCTGTATCCCCTAGTTTAAATTTCTTTTTTTGCCACTGAGAGCACACATCTGCGAGTTGTGTTCATGTCTTTATAGAGAGCATGTATCATTTGTGACCCGCCTCTGAAAGAAGCAGGGGTCCAGGCCTGACAGAGTGCAGAGACTCCTCCCAATCCTTCAACAGCAAGTTGTGCTGTTATCCTATATCCATTTCTATGCCATGCATGTACAAAACGATTAAACACTTCCCACCTTTTTTCCCTTTTTCCTGTGTTTTCTTTCATTTTAATTTTTTTACGACGGTACCACCAGTGCCCTCTTGATTGGCTAAACAAGATGTAGGTTACTGCACCTGTAAAATGAATAAAGTGCGTAATAAAACAGGTAGAATGTTTTATTATCCTCCTCTTGTAAAGCATACCTGCTTTTTGCCTAACCTAATTTTAAAACAACAATGGTAAAAATCGGTAACCCCCCCAAAAAAGCAGTAGCATGTATATATATATATATATATATATATATATATATATTATATATATATATATATATATATATATATATATATATATATGGATATTATACTAAATGTTACCTTTAAAATGACACCAAAAATGATTCAAATACTCATATTGGTTGCTGGAGAACGACCTCAGTGTGGCTTCGAAGCGATTCTGGTCCAGAAGCTGACAAGGGTAATGATCTCTCTTTTCCATGTATTTTCTGTTCAAATGTAAATGAAAACTGATTTTATGTCTACTGAAAGTGCTCCCCTAAACTTTCTCTCTTATCTCAGATGTAGTCAGACTGACTAAAATAAGGAGATTTTCATTGCGAAACTTATATCCTTCACTGGCCGATATATTTGTACAGTCTGCTAATTGCTGATCGGGTAATGCATATTCAGGCTAAAAGGACCAGTGTTGTACCTTTAAAAACTCTGCAGAAGATGTCTTTCAATTATTACAGATTCCACCAAACAGAGACATCCTGTCTGTCACCCACATTCTGCTGTGGGAGAACGTACACAGCTCTGTCAAAGCTGGAGAGCCAAAAGTCGCACTTTTGCCCTAGACTGGAGGTGAGAATCGAACCCCAAACTAACCAAAACTGACTTCAGGAATCTTCAAAACAAGCCTATGTCTTTAAGTATATATTCATTCAAGATGTTGACCTCACTATCAATTAACTGTGTTTTGTGTCTACTCATTTGCACATTGATATACTTTTAATGTTTTACTTTTGGTAATTTATTACTTCATTATTCATTCAACTTTTACTTTTTTGTTTAGTTGTGTGTATTAGTGAATTTGTTGATTCAATTATTTTGGGTGGAAAGTTTAATTCTTTTTCGTTTATAAGCTCTTGTATTTTGGAAAGTCATCATTTGTCATTGTTCCAATTATGCATGTAAAGTAACTTGCTGTTTGAAAGAGGCAGATGCACGACTTTCTCCTTCATCTATTATTTTTTTAATACTGCCGCCTTATCAGACAAGTATACATTAACATTAACTGAGACTGAACTATTTGGCTATTATTATGCTTCCCTGAACCTCAGGATGGTGTTCAAACTTGGTAATTTCAAACGAAATTTTTAAATTTTGATAATTATAGCCCTAAGCAATTATCTGTAGAAACAAAACAAAGTTCGTGATTGAATGAAAATCAGTTAAAATCAAATCCCATATTTTTTTCACTCAAAGGTCCCCCTTTTCTCAGCAATATTAATAATTTCTACATACCTAAATACAACTGAACCATTTGTTTAATTAGGCTCAACTTTTTACGGTTCATCAGAAAGTCTAGGTCAGGGGTCCTGCTCCTGTATTGCATGTTTCAAGTTTTTCCCTGCTGCCACAAACTTTACTTACAATAACTGGGTGATTTACAGACCTTGCAAGGATTTGGTGTCATACTGAGGAGGAGGAGGAGTTGAGACAAATAAAATACGAGGAACAGTGTGCACTGAGGACTACAACTGAGAACAACTGGTCTGGGAAGTTTATCAAGGTGTATAATCAATAAAACAATCAATCAATCAATCAATCAAACAAACTTTATTTATAAAGTGCTTTTCCAGCTACAAAGCTTCTCAAAGTGCTTAACAGGTTAAAATGTATAATATTATACTATTATACATTATAGTATTATATATTATACAATTTCCTTTGACCATTCTTCATCATGAAAAAGACAAAAGAACCAGGAATGCTACTAAAATATATTTGTGTTAATGTTAATTAATCAAGAAATATCTACAAGAATTTAGTTGTAATTACTATCAGACCAATTTACTTTTTAGATAGACCTGCAAGGACGATGTTGTAATCAATCCAACTAAAGATGAACGCATGGATCAGATTTTCAAAGTCCTTCTGTGACATTAGTCCTTTAATCCTAGAGATGTTCTTCAGGTGACAGAAAGCTGACCTTGTTATTGCCTTTATGTGACCCTGGAGGTTCAGGTCTGAGTCCATCACTCACTAGTTAACACTACACTCAATGATAAAAGTTAAGTGTTTGTACATAAAGCACTCACTTAAGAGTCTTAGCTGTCTTGGCTTTGATGTTGCTAGCAGCAGAGTCCATCCTTTCAGACCACAGTACTGACTGAGAAGGGACTCGTTGGCGGGCTTGTAAGCCAGGCTGATCAGGTTTAGTTGGGAGGATTCACAGCTTTGGTCAACTGAGCACACAAACAGACAGAGTGAAGCCGACAAACAGGCGGCGGTGCTGCATGAAGCTGGAAAACGGCTTGAACTGACAGATGGTCAGCACAAACCGTGAGTCATTTTTATCTAAAGAGCAACAGTAATAATCAGTCAAGGTATTATGGGTAGGTGGGTGGTGGGGGATTTCCATCACTGCATCATCCCAAGAGGAGGAATCTATTTCTCTGTGTTCAAGACATTAATCTCTCCTCCAAAATTCAGGACATTTCCCTGTCTCACGACGATGACAAATCCTATTTGATCATGCGTGGAGTCTATAAATTGATCCTGGTTATTTAAATACTTAATGTACACCAAATATATTGGTGCTATTCCTATAAATAACAGAGGTTAGATGTCTGTTTATCCATGAGCTCTTAATTCCAGCAGCTGCAACTTTTCCTAGTAGGAGAATAGCGGAAAGCCTGAGACAGTCCATGTGGTATTTTGAACAATAGTTCAGACAGGTCCCTGTCATCTGAATATTGAGAATGGTGGATGAGTGTGTGTGTGTGTGTGTGTGTGTGCGTGTGTGTGCGTGTGTGTGTGTGTGTGTGGTGATAATTCATGCATCCATAGGTAGAGCAGTCAGCAAATATAACATCAGGATAAAGACCTTGGAGTCTGTAATCCTCATCTCTGTGTGCAAAGGTCAGAAAAAGATTGTGTATGGGTCAGTGGAAAATGAGTCACAGAGCAGCATGTAAGTCGCAGCAGGCTTATAGTAGCTCTGTTTGCAGCAGGAATGTGTAAATATATCAGTAAATAGGTGTTAATCCTCAGTCATTTTAAAAGGTTGGGGAGGACTTGTGTTCAGTGGACAAAGATGCTTTATTACCTAGTCTAATCAGTTGTCATCACTGAATCCGACTGCTAATAGCTGCACAGTAACATGAATGTAAAACTACTAAAGTGTCAAAGTGTCAGGACTTTTTAAGTTTGGGTTAAGGCTGTACAAAGTTTCCAAGCACATTTGGGGACCAACTGCTGTTGAGTACATCAGCCGCCACAGTGGTCAACGGGTGGAGGTGGGCTAGGTCGCGTATCTGTCGTAGGCATTCACATTTTTTGTTGTAAATGTGTTAAACTGGCCTTTTCGCAGATTGGGTTTTGCTTAGCAGTCACTTCATTGACTTATTTTACTAGATACACGGCATTTAACATAGAATTATCATTTTGAATATTTCTATTCTTTCTTGAGCTACAGATGATAACACAAGGTACTTACCAAAATATAAAATGAGGAGACTGAAAACGTATTATTTTGATGTGCCATAGAGGACACTTAAAAGAAGCGGTGTCTAAAAAAGGGTTAGGAAAATCATCAGAGGCTTCAGTCGCTCAGCATACGGATTTTTCACCCTCCTGCCCTCTGGGAGGCGCTACAGGAACCTCCATACTAAGACCACCAGGTACCAGAACAGCTTCTTCCCTACAGCTGCTGAACTCCTGAAATTCTGCCTCCTGATATCAGAACCAAATTAAAACTTGTGTACTGAACACACACACACTCACAACCACCATGAACTAAACGTAAACAAAATAGACAAAAAAAAAATGGATGACTGTATCTTCATACGCACAATAATAACATGGACGGAACCACCACTTGCAACCAACTGTTTACTGTGTGTCCCTACTGTATAATTTATCCATGTATATCTCACTGATCTGAATTGCACTACTGTAAATACTGTATAGACAGTCTTGCTGTACAATACAATATTTATAGTTATAGTTATTATACTTGCATATTGTATATCTATAGACAGCCTTTCATATTTCTAAACATATGTACAACCTGTTCATAGCCTGTACATAGCTTGTACATTCACTACAGTTACAGCCTGTATATAGTTATAGTATATTCATGACATACCTTCATACCGAGTACATTTGTAACATATGCATAATATATCTCCAATAATATATCTATCTGTAATATAGCTGTATTCTTGCTAAAGCCCTTTTGGATGGATGCAAACTGCCTTTTGTTGCTTTGTACTTCTGACATGTACAATAACAATAAAGTTGAATTCTATTCTATAAGGTTCTTGGAAAATCTATAAGTTTCATCAAGATATTTAAAAAGAAGCAGTGTAATGTGAGAGCAAGTATGGATTTGAGGTCTTTGTGGTCCCTATGTGCCAAGGGTCACAATGAGGGCCCAGTCGGGAAGTACCTGGTGGGAACCCAGCATGCAAGGAGATCATGCAAACAGAATGCAGAAAGACCCTAGGCTGGCATTTGAACCCAGGACCTTCATGCTGCAAGACAACAGTGCTACCAACTGCTCCACTGTGCAGCCCCTTTATTTCCAGGAGCAATTATATTACACATTATGTATGTATGTATTATATATATTATTGTACCATTGCAATAAAAAAATAAGAAAGTTTTCCCAATTTACTTTAATTCAATTCAATTCAATTCAATTCAGTTTTTTATATAGCGCCATTTCACAACAGATGTCATCTCAAGGCACTTTACAAAAAGAGTTATTACAATACAATATTTAATGTAGAAATTACAGAACCACAGAAGATTGCGTCGTGGAATTCTCAGCAATCCCTCATACTGAGCAAGCATGCAGCGACAGTGGGAAGGAAAAACTCCCTTTTAACAGGAAGAAACCTCCGGCAGAACCAGGCTCAGCACAAGCGGTTATCTGCCGCGACCGTCTGTGGCTTGGAGAATACATAACAGAGACACAGAAAGAGCAATAGAACTGATGCAGAAGTTTGTTGCAGGACGTGGAGAATTTTCCGTCACTGCAATGCCATCTTAGTCAGGGTCGTCAAGCAGGGCTAATCCGGAGCACCTACTATATTAGAAAACAGGTTAGTGCTTGAATTGACAGCACATCATGCAGTTGGGGAGAAGTAGGAGAGAAAGTAGGAACAGACCCTAATAATGTCCTCCAACAGCCTAGCCTAAAGCAGCATAGCTACTAACATTAACCTGTCTCCTAGCTACTAGGAGACAGGTTAATGTTCCATAGGAGGGGAGCCTGATAGCTGAAAGATTTGCCACCCATTCTACTTTTAGAAATCCTAGGAACTACCAGTAAACCTGCAGTCTGAGAGCGAAGGTCTCTGTTAGGAACATATGGAACAATCAGGTCTCTTATGTATGATGGAGCTAGATTATTAAGGGCTTTATATGTCAGAAGGAGGATCTTGAATTCTATTCTAGATTTTACTGGGAGCCAGTGAAGAGAAGCTAAAACAGGGGAAATGTGATCTCTTCTTTTAATATTCATCAGAATCCTAGCAGCAGCATTTTGAACTAACTGTAGACTTTTAATTGTATTCTGTGGACTACCTGATAATAGACAGTTACAGTAATCCAGCCTTGAAGTAACAAAGGCATGGACTAGTTTTTCAGCATCATTCCTGGACAGGATGGTTCTAATTTTTGTAATATTCCTAAGGTGAAAAAAGGAAATCCTACAGACTTCTTTAATGTGAGTTCTAAATGACATATCTTGGTCAAAAATGACACCGAGGTTTTTTGCTTTATTACTGGAGGCTAATTTAATGCCGTCCAGGTGAAGGGGCTGACTAAGTAGTTTCTTTTTCAGAGCTTCTGGTCCAAAGACGACAACTTCTGTTTTATCAGAATTTAGAAGCAAGAAGTTTAGAGTCATCCAAGTTTTTATGTCTTCCAGACATGCCTGTAGTCTACCTAACTGATTGGATTCATCAGGATTTATGGATAGATATAGCTGTGTATCATCTGCGTAACTATGGAATTTTATCCCATGCTGCCTAATTATTTTACCAATAGGAAGCATATATATAGTAAAGAGAATCGGCCCAAGCACTGAACCCTGTGGTACTCCGCAAGTAACTATTGAGGTTGAGGAAGATCTATTGTTTACCTGAACAAACTGAAATCTGTTAGACAAATAAGATTTAAACCAACCTAGTGCTGTTCCTATTATACCGACACTTTGAAGCCTTTCTATGAGAATATTGTGATCAACAGTGTCAAAGGCAGCACTGAGATCTAACAGGACCAGAATGGTCACCAGTCCATTGTCTGAGGCTATGAGAATATCATTAGTAACCTTCACCAGAGCTGTTTCAGTGCTATGATGAGCTCTAAAGCCTGACTGAAACTTCTCAAACAGCTCATTATTGTTTAAATGCTCACATATCTGGTGTGCAACTATTTTCTCAAGAATTTTAGATAAGAAGGGAAGATTAGATATCGGTCTATAGTTAATTAAGTCGTTTTGATCAAGAGAGGGTTTCTTAAGTAGAGGTTTAATTACAGCAATCTTAAACTCCTGTGGTACATATCCATTGACTAAGGATAGATTCATTATATTTAAAATTGGAGCAGCGATCAGAGGGAAAACTTCTTTTAAGAGTTTAGTTGGGATTGGGTCTAAAACGCAAGTTGAAGGTTTAGATGAAGCTAATAATTTTAGTACATCACAAAGTTCGGCTGCATTAAAGCAGTTTAAGCATATATTAGGTTCCACCATTTTTGAGGCTGCCTCATTAACTAAGGAGGAAGCAAGCATATTGGGAAGGTTCCCAATTATCTTATTCTTTATGGAGTCTATTTTATTTATAAAGAATTGCATGAAGTCGTCACTGCTTAGAGCTTGGGGAATGGTTGGCTCGATAGAGCTATGATCCTGTGTGAGTTTGGCAACTGTATTAAAAAGAAACCTAGGATTATTTTTATTCTCCTCGATTAAAGATGAATAATATGCTGTTCTAGCTGTGTGAAGGCTCTTTTTATATAGCAATAAACTATTTTTCCATATTAAAAAGGAATCATGTAAATGCGTGGAGCGCCATTTTCTCTCTAGTTTTCTAACATTCTGCTTTAGGGTACGTAGCTCTAAATTAAACCAGGGAGTTAATCTTCTATGGCTAGCCACCTTCCTTTTCAAGGGGGCAACTTTGTCTATTGCCCGACGCAGGGAGGAATTAACGCTATGAACTAAAATGTCAAGTTGTGAGGGGTCACGAGTTAAATCACTGTTTTCTGTTCTGCATTTATAAACTGAGGAAATTAAAGTTGGAAGATATAATATATAATAATTAAATTCAGTATAACACCATGTTACGGCCATCTGTTTTAAAAGCCAAAACTATTAACTTTTGCTGTTTTCTTGTTTATGTAAAGCTCTACCCTTATCTCAAATCCTCCAGATCAAGCCTCATTTCACCCATTCACCACAACTCTCAAACACAGCTGCACGTCATCGGCCAATGGAGATGGCTGATTGGGCCTTGGCCTGTTAAAAGACTGAATGTTAGGTGGATTAAGACAACATTTTAGCTTGAGATTTTGAAATTGGTGTAAAAGGGATTTTGTTTTCATAATAGCAGCTATATGCTTTGTTTTGTTAACTATTTTGTTAAATAAGCTGGAGTGCTGATCTTAGTTAAGCTTTATTTATACTTACAGTTTTGGTATAATACTTCCTTACTTGATTTTTTTTTAATCTTGACTGAGCTTCATAAGTTTAATTGTTTGTCCCCTGTTGTTGAATTAAATAATTATCATAAGTAATTCAATGCATGTTCAAGCAGGGACAAAATGGAGCCAATTTCCAGTTTAACATTTATTTTGAACAGATTAACAAATTGCAGTTTACAGAGAAAGTTGCCCTAGTTTCTCTGTGGTCCAGACTTAAAAGAAATCTGAACAATTAACTGATCTTCATTTTCACAACTTTATAGAAACCGGCCCTCGCCAGGACTTTAGGCGTTTCTAACTCCGTCCAATCAGGAACTTTTTCCCAAACAGTGTCCTTAGCCATGATTTGCTGTCAGAATCCTGGTCCGAAGATGGGTGTCCTGTGTTCTGGGTCAAAGGTTCTTTATATAAAAATTTCTATGGTTATAAATGCTATCTGCTTCTCTAAAACTTTTTCTCCCAGTTTCTTAATCTAAACATCCTGCTTTTACAGCTTTGCAATTTAAACTCACCCCAGAGTTTTATGACTTAAAAGCTTTCCTGCATAAACCAATGCTTGACAAAACATTTCCTTTACTATCATCGCAAGCTGATTAAAACAGACTTTTACTTTCTGAATGATAAAAGTTTACAGAATTACACACAGTTCCCTTTTTTCAATCCATTTTTTAAAAAATGGATTGGGATTAAAGATCAAAAACCTGTAAAGCTTTTTGAGAATGCAAAAAAATCAAATCCAAGAAATTTCATCAGTTTACATGGAAGTGATTCCAGACTAAAATTCAAAAGACAAACTATTAAAGTACCTTTTTTAACCTTAACTCCCATTAAAAATGTAAATCTGTTAATCATAGATTCACCCTCTTTTGGCATTAACCAAAAAATTTATTTTAACAATTCCCACAAACTAATTCAAAACCCACAATGTATAGGAACTGTCTTACATGTGAAGAAATAATTAAATCTGACTTGATAAATGTTAATTTAGTGTGCAAGTAAGCTTCAGAAAATCCATGAACATAGACATTACTACTAGATAGTTATATTCTGAAAGAAATCAAACTTAAAGTGTTTAGAAACCTGTGAAATAGAAGGTATTAAGAACCCTTTTAGGCAGTGTTTATCACTCTTCACTTGTGAATAAAATAGTTTAATCAAATAGTTAAACAACCTGTAAAATGCAAAAAAATTATTAATAAATGTTCAGTCTTTATTTGTATTCTGATCCTCTTTCTTCACTCATTTTATCCCCCTCAATGGCTCCTGGCAGCCTGGAGAGCGATATACAGAGCTGATCAGTGTGGAGGGCTCCTATTTTTTTAGTGTTCCAGTTTTTTACTCCCAAATTTGCAAATAACCACCTCTCTGAAATGCCAATTACTTCATTAATTGAGCATTTCCCCCAATATACACAAATGCACAGGCAGGCCCCGCTTCCTATAGCTTAGGCCACCGATGTGGGCTGGTCAAAACCTGCTGTGCAGCTGATTGCTGAGTTGTGATCTTCTTCTGTAGATCCCTCTTTTGAGATGGCAATTTCAAATTGCCCATCTCATTCATTGGCACATAGATCACACCGGATGATGTAATATCACCACCCAACACAACCTTCTGGGTGAGCTAGGCCCCGCCGCCTGTGGCCCCAGCTTCCGATTCAGCTTGGTCAAACCCTTCACGACCCTCCTTAGGCAGAATCCGACCAGGTTCGTCGTTGGCGTGGAGCTGCACTTTGTGTGTGTTCCCAGCTGTCATCTGGTAACTTTGCTGAACCACTGGACTCCTCACGCCTTTCGACCTGGAGCTGTACCTTGGACCCCTATCAGCAGTGCTGGAGTCAGCTGTGACCAGAGGAGACTGTGTGCTCCTCACGTGTGCTGCTGAATCCTGGAGATAATCCTGGGGGTCATAAGCTTGTAAACATCTACAGTGTTTTTGATCCGTCTTGTGATCACTCCTTTTTCAATCTAATTCAACTGCATTGTGCCAAGAAAATTATTTCACCCATCTAAAAAAATAATCCCTTGGGGAAAGCAGCAAAATCCCACATTAGTTTTGACACACGTTGTTTTTTCCTAAAAAACTAAACCACAAAAACACCTCCCTCATTAATGGATTTTAAAAACAAGATGCAGGCTCAAGAATTTACTTTTTTGTGTACCAGTTCAAACTGATTACTATCCATTTGCTTGTTCACTCAAATTGATTCTTAAAATTTACTTATTTTATATTATCCAGTTTAAGACACTTATGTCTGTTCCATTACAATAGTATCCTTTCTTAAATTCCAGAACATCCCTGTGGGATGAAAACGTAAAAGCAAAAATATGTTTTTTTCTCTCTCACCAGCCAGCAACCCCCTGCTATCGGCCCCAATTTTTTCTGCCAAATTTTTTCCCGGTAAATGGTGGTATTTTACCCGGAGATAATCCTGGGGAAGACATGGGGTTATCAAAATACGTAGAACCGCGGCCACTTCGATCAGGACAAACAGAAACTCTGTGGTTTAATTCAGCAACAGTGACATTGAATCAACAGTCTTTTGATCATCACTTCTTCAGCAGAAACTGTCCATCTCACGCCAGCCAAGTGAATTTCACACATGTGTCCTTGAAAGTTCAGCTCAGCATGAGGAAAACGTGCTTCTAGGGTGGCCTCCAGTTCACCTGTGCCTCCCTGTGTGGGAGCAGAGCACAAGAGAGTGGTTAATTCTGCGCTGGTCGTAAAGATGTTTATTCTCTGTGGCCGTTACGGCGGGCGCCTGGCACTATCCGTCATCAGCCGCACGCACCCCCACCCATCTCATCCCCCAGGATCATAAATTCCATCTACAAGAATAGTTTATCTGAGGGGTATTTTCTGCTGCAGGATGAGAAAAAGAGAGAAAAAAATATATAATTAGAGTAAGAAAAAAAACAGACAGTCCCTCTATTTCAGCTCATTCAAATCAAGGTTACATTCAAACATTTTACTTTCATATTCATTAGTACTCCTTCCTTGAATGCTGAATTTAAATATCTCCACACTCAGACTGCCTATGTGGGCTCTACTTTAATTTTACTTCAAATCAGTTATACTAGTAATAATTTCTTCAATTTCAATTCTGTAAAAATATACCAATCAACAGGTTTGCTCTCTCCACCAGGAATAATAATCAAATCCTTATACGTCTAATTAAAACTGTCTGTTCTAAATACTCCCCTGCCGTATTTTAATTACATAATTCCTTCATTTTTCATCCAATTTATATTCTATATTTCATCAATGCAATGCCTTTTCTCTATTTTTTTTCAATTTGATAAATGTCTCTTTCATCTCATGTGTAAATTAAACATTTTATAAAGATGGAGCATCGGCAATATCATTCCTCACAGCACCTTAGTTCGTAGAAAAACACAACATTAAATCAAAAAAGAAACCAAACAAAAAGGCTGGATTTTTTCTGTTAGATATTGCTAATACACCACTAAAACATTGCAATAACAAAAATAAAGTCAATAACCATCTGCAAAGGTTCTATCCCTCTGTCCCTATTATAAAACAGTCTCTATGGAAAAAGTGGCTCTCCTGGTTCCGCTTCCCTGAAACTTGAGACGAATAGCTCATATTGAACTAAACCCCTTTGTAATTCAGACTTCACACCACTTTTCCCCAGACTCTGTCCCTTCAATCAATTAATTAATTTCTGCTAATAAATAGTATGCTACTTTACATTGAGATAACTGTTGTTGATGTTGAAAAAAGGTTAAAACATCAAATGTTTAAAACAAAACCAGAGAAGAGTACTCACTGATAACACAACATAGTTTACAAAAAAACAGTCTTCATTTTGCTATACTTCAAGTCTATCTATATTTCTAAAGAAAAATCCAAGATTTAAATCACTGACAAAACAACTTCCCTATAAATATTTGCCAAACCTAAAGTATATATATAACACAATCCCAATATCCATTCAAAGTACTTTTGCTTATATGATTCCTCTTTAAACAAACCCAAATGTTGGTCACTTGCCCAAATATTCTTGATTGTAAACAATGAAAAACTTTTTCATACTTCAAAAACATCTGTCCGATTCTGTGAAAGAACTGAGACATAGTCAAAATGATTTTTTGCAACTAATACTCCTCTTCAATTTTTCGTAGGATGCACAAATAGTCTAATTCCCTCAGCAGTCAA
Source organism: Apricaphanius iberus (assembly GCA_028564705.1). Classification (NCBI taxonomy): domain Eukaryota; kingdom Metazoa; phylum Chordata; class Actinopteri; order Cyprinodontiformes; family Aphaniidae; genus Apricaphanius; species Apricaphanius iberus. Next base: position 217,043 of record JAPXFQ010002826.1, read on the forward strand.
ACAACACAAAACAAAAAAGTCAATAAAAAGAGGTGGTAAAAAATAAATAAATAATATCAGACTAAAAATAAAAAACAGCATTTTTCCTTTCAGTATCCCTCTTTTTCCTCTCAGGCTTCTTTTTTATTGTATTTTCTCCAATTGATAAAACACCAAATTAAATTGAAGCTTCTAGAGACGTCAATATCATTACCACTGATCACGTCTTTAATCCAGCTTCCCAAATTAACAGTTTTCCAAAGTTCTAATTAATAAACAGACCGCAGTTTCAGCAAATCTGGTCATAATCCAAATCGATACCTAATATAATAAATTTTGAGAGAGAAAGAGGAAAAAAACAAAAAAATAAAAAGAAGAAAAAAATAAAGAAAATAAAATCAAAAAATCTAAATAAATTGTCAGTTACAGAGTCCCCACTACTCAAATGATATATTATGTCATTATTCTAGGATCAGATCTATTCCAAAATGTTTTAGGATCTTAAATTTTACCTCTCATCATCAATAAACTAGTCTTAAGAACATCTGAAAGATTAATCTTAAATTTCAAACCCAAAACCGTTCTTATTTGTCAAAACAAAATGTGCATTCAAATATTATGGTAAAAATTACTTCAATGTAGCTGGTCCAATCACAATTTTGCCTCTACACGATCCAGAATAAATGAATTTAGAATTTACTTCTTACTTTCAAATTAAACCATCATTTCGGTCACATTCATATTTTGTTCTTAAATAAATCTACCTAAGACTTTAATGTGTTACTTTCAATCCTTAGACCAATTCCAAATTTATCCCCAGTCTGTTAAAAAAACAAACTGATTACTTAAAGATGACTCTGTGTTTTAAATGTTTTCTTTTTTTAAAAACCAAACATTCAAATCCCATGGTTTTATAATACTAAATCACTATGATAAGTGTTGTTTTGCATGGTAAAGACAATTTAATTTATAACGGAATTGAAGTGTACTGGGTTACTTCTTGATGCCCCAGTTGAATTTTGATAACTCCAATAAGCATTTTTTGTCCATAAAATCCTTAAGCATGTTCAATTGTGTGAAAATAATTTTAACACCATTCTCCTTTAGTCATTCATTCAGAGACCAAGCTATATTTCTAAAGTCCTATAGAGCCATCAGAAATAAGCCAAACATGAAATTTTAGCATAAATGATACTTATTTAAATCACAGACTCATTTTCTGTACCATTCAACACGTGCTGTATTAAAAATAATTTATAAACCAGTTTGTTGCCTTTCCATTAATACCGTTTGCTTTTTCGTTAAATGCTTATAATTACTACTTATAGCTTTATCTTTATTTAGGCCAACTTTAACAACTCCTGCTTAGTATCAATCAAAAAAGCAAAAAATCCACCTATTTAAAGATTCAAAAATGCATCTTTTATTTTGACTATAAATACTCCCTCTTTTTTAATTTTAAAGATGAAATCAAAAATTAAAACTACACCAAGTCAGAATCGACTCATGAGTAACTGTTCTTAATCATTTTCGTTTAATTTGTAACATGCATAATTATCCCAAATAAATTTACATGCTCCCCCTCGTAAAACCAGTTAACCAAATTCAGCATGTACTTGTTAATCTGTAATCTCCGTACCGTAACAGTTCAGTTAAACATGGAAAACACCTTAAAAAATTGCCCTTCGTAGAAATGTGCTAAACCATTGCCGAAAGGGAGTAGCAACCCAAAAGTTATCTGAGCAGTTTTTCCCGAGTCCCGTTTTACATCCTAATTAACCCACAAAAATTTAACAAAATCACAAATTCGTTTAAGTCTTAACAAGACAATCGTCTGCAGGAGTCTGTAAGCACTATTCTATCCAAAATCAACTTTCAGCTTGCAACACCTAGAACATGCAGTTAGCCCACCACCGCCTAACTCAGCACAACAGCCTATAGCAACGTGCTACCGTTTGAGCTTTCTTTGTGAAACGAAAGGCAAAACAGTCAGCAAAAACGTACGGCGAAAAAACTCCAAAAAAATCACACAACAAACACTTTAGAGATGACTTACCGCAATACCAGGACTTAATCCGCACAATTTTATACCACTGTACCAAACTTTAATTCGCACGAACAAAAACACATCTCCTGTTCGTCCACGCGGGACTGAAACATGTTTCAATTTCAGCCGTCCGCACAGCAAACACCGATTCAACTACGTCCGTTACAGCCAAAACCATTAACAAAAAAACACAACCTTATAAGCTGTGGCTTTTAGACCCAATTAATGTATTTTATCGCGGAGGTTTCAGACCAGTCTGTTTACAAGTTTCGTAGTCCGCTTTTGAGAAATTTCCTGGCGCCGGCTTCCAGAAAACCCCTCAAAAGACTCGAACAGATGGCAAGAAAACCGCCTATAACCACTAATTTATTTATCATAACATATAGGCACAGCTATCGTATGTTAGCCGTGCTATCAAGCAAACCACTCCGACAGAATTAGCTCCTAGCTTTGAGGGCGGCCGCTCTGATGGCCTGTCGTAAATGTTCACAACTAATTCTTATAGATATTTAATTTCAGTTATCCATCATATGCAGTTATATATTTATTTATCTATTGTTAATTTATTTTGATTATACTCGAGTTCATTATTTATACTATAACATTTTAACACAAAACGCAACATCACCAGCACTTTCTCGCCAAGCGCCTGCGTAAAAAAACATCTCACACACACACATACAGACACACACTTGTACAAGCAGAATTTAAAACACTAACCTCATCGACCTCACCAAAAAGCCGACCATTCACCATTTCAAATTTGCGGTGCTGACGCGCACGTTTGAAAGAAACGCAAGCAGTTCAAAGTAATCCGTTCAGATTAACAGAGGGCAACCCAGGTCGCTCCTTAATCTATTTTCCGTTTGCCAGCCTCGAACAACCTTACGAAAGCGTCCTTCCGTAATTGAGATCGCCACTTCTCCAGCCCGATCCGCACTTTGGTTCCGATTTTGAGTCGTTGAAGGGAACGCACCATCCGGTCCATCTGCTCCATTGTCCTGCAGAGTAACAAACTCCATCTCCCAGCAGGCACCGTGTCTCTCTGCGCGAGCACAAAGCAGTCGCGCAGTCCTGCTCAGAAGACAGACACATACAATGGAGCCGCTTCAACCACGGGCTTGTAGCAACAGTCAATCTGCTCAAAACAAAAACAAAAAAACATATTTAACTTGCATGACAACATTACCAATGTTAGATTAACCAATCAATAGAATTAAAAAAACTACGCAACTCTGCGCAATTTGTCAATAGAGCAAATACATGTCCGTTAATTAACTTAAAAAAATAACTGGAGTTCGGTCCAAAAAAACCCATGCATCACGTCGGGTCACCAATTGTTGTTGAATTTCAAACATAATATATCATAAGTATATTCAATGCATGTTCAAGCAGGGACAAAATGGAGCCAATTTCCCAGTTTAAACATTTACTTTTTGCAAACAGATTAACAAATTGCCAGTTTACAGAGAAAGTTGCCCTAGTTTCTCTGTGTCCAGACTTAAAGTAAATCTGAACAATTAACTGATTCTTCATCACAACGTTTATAGAAACCGGCCCTCGCCAGGACTTTAGAAGTTTCTAACTCCGTCCAATCAGAACTTTTCCAAACAGTGTCTTAGCCATGATTTGCTGTCAGAATCCTGGTCCGAAGATGGGGTGTCTGTGTTTCTGGTCAAAGTGTTCATTATAAAAATATATATGGTTAAATGGCTATCTGCTTCTCTAAAACTTTTCTCCCAGTTTTTCTTATCTAAACATACCTGCTTTTACAGCTTTGCAATTTTAAACCTCACCCCAGAGTTTTATGACTTAAAAGCTTTCCTGCTATAAACAATGCTTGACACAAAACATTTCTTTACTATCATGCAAGCTGATTAAAACAGACTTTTACTTTCTGAATGATAAAAGTTTACAGAATTACCACACCCCCTACATTTTTTTTAAGGCCGATGTTTTGTGGCTCTTTTTTTTGTTATGGTTGATGTTTTACCACTTGTTCTATGGGTTCCAGTGCAAATTTTTGTAGTGAATCTCAATTACTTATTAAATACTTTAACTCCACCATTTAACACCTGACTCAGGATCTGTATGTTACCATTTTAAACCCTCTGGGTCAGCCAGGGCGTAACACACCTAATAAATGCAACTCATGACAAGATCCACATGTGAAAATTGCTGCTGAGTCATATTTACTCAACTGAACTGTATTTATAATAACCTATTCTAAAAAGTAGTTTTGAATCGTCTATATTTAAAACTCTGTAAACTTGTTTCAACTGAGCTTTAGTTTACAACGATTTTAAGAAAGATTTTAATGGTTGTTTATTGATATGTCTGATGCTATCCTGACAGTGAATATTATAGTTAATGTAGACTGATGTTTAATATTTGGGCATACAGTAGCCCATAAATATACCTCTAAACATTCCGCAATAATGTAAATACATGTAAGAATATGCAGCTATTAAACAAAAATAACCACAGTTAAGAAGTTTTCTTAATCAAAAAGGATTTCTTTAATACATACACAGAGAATCAAATGATTATTTGTTCCAGTTCTTCAAGTATGGGTGAAAAAGGTTTGATCAAATTTCATTAATGTCAGCAAAACACCCAAATCAGCTGAAGGTATTAAATTTAAATGTTGCTGTTATTTGATTGGAGGATGACAACCATGTGATGTGACAGTTTTTATAACTGAGCTCCACCCATTTCATCCGGAAGAGGAAGCAGAAAACAAACTCAAGTATATTTCAATTAACGTAACCAATGCTGACAGACAGAAACTAACATTTACAAAAGTTTTTGACTGAGAAATTACAAATTGTCTGTTTTTTTGGGACTGATAATTTGATGAGTTCAGAATAAAGAAGTGTAAAAAAATTCAGTCAGACTGAAAAACTGCTTGTAGATCTTCCTCTGAATCTACTGAAAAGGGTAGGAACAGACAAAAGCTTGAGGTTCCCAACAAGTGAAGTCATTAAACTTTCCATTTCCTGAAAAAAAAACACCAGACAAAAATTGAATTAGGTCTAAAATTACGTCTAAAATATTACAAATTTCATTTTTTTTTATGCAACATATAATATCTAAATATACAGGCAAAAAAAGCTATTGTGAAAATAAGCAACTACACTGCCTTGGAAAATTATTATCTTCCTTGCAGATTTTTTTCTGTTTTTGCTTTGTTGTCACATTTAAAATGTTTCACTCCATCAAGAAAATTGTGTCAGATAAATATAACCTGATGAAATGCCAAAGACAGCTTACAAATAAAGATATCCCTTATTAGCTCACAAAAAGCTATGCAAACCATCCTGATCATGTATAAAAAAGCAATTTGTCAATAAAACAATTTTTCTTTTCAACATAAGCGGCAACAACTGTCTTCATGTACAATAACAAGCAGTTAGTCTTTTAATCGCTGTGACTTTAATTCAGGTCCACACCTCTTGTTAGAATAGTTTTAATTCAGCCACATTAAATGGTTATTTGTAGAAATAATGGCCTGCTCATGATCCTGTCACAGCTTCTTAATTAAATTTAAATCCAGACTTAGACTGGGTAACTTTAAAATAGCTGGTTTGCTTTGTTTTAGGCTTATCAGAGTTCGATTTGCTGGCTTGCTTTGGATCACGGTCCTGCTGCATAACTCAAATGTGCTTGTCATGAACTGATAACTGGATGCCCAATTCCTGAAATGCTGTGAGCTTATGCCAGATGCAGCAGGAGCCGCATCATCCAAAAAAGTCACGTTTTGTCTTGTCAATTGACAGCATATATACAAAAGAGCTTTGATTATTCTGGGTTGTTTTGTGTCGTCATTGGGCTGGACAGGTTGTATTTAAATTATTTATTGATTCTGAAGGCCGGCTATTAATCAGGCATGAGTGTGATAAGTAAACCTGATATCAGCTTTTGTGTTTAATAATAATGAATTCATGGATTAACGAGGACATGAGTTACTGTCTGATGTTTTGTACAACTTCTTCCACCTAATAGATGATATCACCGTTTTACAATGGGCTTTTTTATATATACTCAGGTTATCTTTCACTGATACTAAAACTTGTTTGATGAAACTGAAACGCTGAAGTGTAACAAAAAAGCAGAAACAGAAGCAATCTGTGTGGGAGACATTTCTTTTCCCTGGCATTGGTTGACATGAACACTTAAGAACAAAATTTGACTATGAAAATAAACCAATAAAACTAGGGATGTGTATTTGCAAGAATTTAGCGATATGATATGTATCACAAGAGAGAACGGTACGATATATCACGATATATCACCATACAATGAGTAATACTATATATTGGGATTTTTAAAAGTGAATTTAACTGTAGAAAACCTGTCACAGCATCCTAAACACTCCAAACTGTTTCATCAACAACACATCCAGTTTCATTACTAGTTCTCGTTGATCCACTGGAATGAAGAAGGTAAAAAAGCCACCAACTACCTGTCCTACTTTTAATTTTACTGCCAAAATGATACTAATGTATCACAATTTAATTGAAATTCTTAAAAAAAAAAAGAAGATTCTTTGCTGTTGAATATCGATACAATATCGTGACATAAAATAACGCAATATATTGCTATATCGATATTTTCTTACATCCTTAAATAAAACCAACCATGGAGACTGAAACTCAGTGTTGGACTGAATTGAGGGTCTTTTTTAAATTAAATTTATTTTCAGTGACATGAGTTTGCAGAATAAGTTAAACAGTCCACATTTTTATGCTTGGAGGGCAACCTCAGGGCAAATCAGTTTATGTTGCCATTATCAGCTCACCCTCTGTCCACACACGTCTGCTCTGCCTGTCGTGACCAAAAATCGATAAGTGAAAAAAAAAACAGTATAAGATCTGTCTACTTAAAGAAGCAGCATAGCTTGTAACAATAAACCACATCAGAACACCACATCCTTTCTTTTCTGTACACTAAAGTCACTGTTCAGCTGCACAGCTGCACAGCCAACTAGCTACAGTTACCTAGAAGTTAACTGTTTTGATACATGGAGTTTTAAATGAAAGAAAACATTAAAGCACTGAACAGTTCTTTGTTGCTGCTGATCCGTTTTTAATCTGCAGTATGGGTGGTGTTGAGTTTCTGCACTGAATTTCTGCTTTTTAAGCTGCTTGTTAAACATGAAGAGAGTTTTTTCACAGATGCTGTTTAGTAATGTACATCAGAGCAGGAGATTATATGAATGTGATAAATGTAAATTATGCTGCACATGGAGAGGGCTGTTCAGGGCACACAGGAGGCGGAGCAGGATGCAAATGCATTATGGAAATATATCGGGGTTAAGTGTTTTCAGTGAATTCCTCATATGGCTTTACAAGCTGCAACCATTTATAGCATTATAAACTTTATTAGGGTATCGTTTTTCAGCTATCATAATGAGGCACTAAAAGCAGTTGGAAGAAAAAGACTTATTAAATTAGGTTTTAGATTAACTCTTTAGAAACAATAAAACACCAAGGGATCCTATTAGACACGTTTATTAGTCAGTTTTTTTTTTTTACTAATGACAGAACTTTTTAAAAATTAAACATTTTGGTTTGGGGTTAAAACTTAACGTCACTTCTCAACACTTTTACTGTTTAAAAGATTCAAATACATGTAGCGCCTTTGTCTCATATAGTTCGCTATTGACAGTCAATCATACAACATAACATGGGCGACTGTGGCTCAGTGGTAGAGTAGTTGGCTTGCAATCGGAGGGTCGTAGGTTCAATTCCAACTCCTCCAGTCACATGTCGATGTGGGCAAGGCGCTTAACCCCCCCAATTCTACATCATCCTACTGAACCATGTTGGCTGTCGGTGCATGAATGTGAGTGTGAATGGTTGAATGTGGCTTCAATGTAAAGCGCTTTGAGTGGTCAGTAAGACTAGAAAAGCACTATATAAGTTCAGTCCATTTACCATATAAACTTTATAAAGATTTTAATTTGAGTCTTAAATTCAGTCTGAATTTCTGGGTTTGCGTTGAATTTGATTTCTATTTGTTCGATTAAATTGCATATTTAGTGATTGGTGAACATCACAGCAAATGTTGTCTATATGAAGCCGTTCTGTGTTGGATAATTGCACAGTAATAAAAGTGATCATAATTTTCCAGAACTTCAATTATTTCACTATCCACTTCATATAATATATTTTTATATTTTTAATACATTGATTGACACTAACAATTATTGATCCTTTATTATCCTATTTAATTTTACTTTAGAATTAATCAGTTATTTATTTATATATATATGAAGGTAATTATATATGAAGGATCCCAAGCTTGCATTTTTCTAGCAGTACACTCGAGAGTTAGATTACAAAAGTATTCCTTAACAATAGAGCAATTCCAACCTCTTAGGCCTCGATTGCTCTATTTAATAAATAAACTAGCCTACTTAAAAAATAAAAACAGAGATTCACATAAAATATGAATAAAATATTAACTATGACCAGCATCTCATCCCTTACCCAGAATTTCCAAGCAATTTTCCACACCGGCTGTGTGATTTGGCTCCCCTGGGAGCCAGTCATTGTAACTCCAACGGGATCCATCCAACCAGATAAAGCGATGGCTCTGACACATAGCAAAAACAACACGAGAACCAGTCAGAATAATACACTGTTTATGATTACTCATCTTTACGAATGAACCATTCTAACTGTCCAGTGCTGGCCCAAAGATTAGGTAAACCAGGTGATATTTTAGTCCCTCTTATTGGCTTGCAGGAGCCAAAATTAAACTAAATTCTCACAGGATATGTTGGCAAATACATAGGCTGTCTAAATACAAATGAAAACCTTTATAGTTTAAGTTTTTAACAATTTAAACAAAACTGAATAATATATGCTGCTGGTGTTACCTTGCAGACAGACCTTAGGCTAGGATTTGAACCCAGAACCTTTTTATTGCAAGGCAACATATATAACAACTTTATATCTAAAAGCTAATATTTATGTAAAAAGAAACTACATCAAATATTGGACAAATACATGCTTTTAACCTTAAGTTATTATGTATAGAAATAAATGATGATGTCACTAGTGGGCCCCTGATTAAACCACTGCCTCCTTAAACCTGGAGCTGTAACGTTGTTTTTATTCCATGAAAGACAAGATTTTAAATCCTATTCCCTGATTAATACACACATCTAGACGCCGTCCTCCAACCCAGGTACGTGTGTATCCTCCGTTTATCTGTATGAGCCTTATCAGCTCTTGGTGGACGTTTAGGCTTGTGATGGAGGCCAAGTGACCTCCAGAAAATTGCTCCTGGCAAAAGAACTACAAGGAAACATAGGCAGACAGAGACAAATGAATGTCGTATGTGATCATAATAATTATGTGAAGAAATCTTAAAATGAAAATCAGTTTAACGGGAGGAAAAGATTCATCAATACCTCAGCATCCTCATATTTCTTTGGTTCTCTGAAGAACTGGTAACACTTCCCACTGCTAACAAAGCCGGGACAATAGCGCTCCCCTGTGGCGAAAAATCCAAAATGCTAAATTTTCTAAATTGTGGCCGTGTTCAGGATAATTTGCTACCTGCGAGTCATTTAACCATTTACATATGATTTCAGTCTACTATATAAAACAAGAAACGTTGGTACCTTTCTTAGATATATGCGGCTACATCCAGAGAGCTGCTGAACTGTTTTACATTCTTCTTAGTACATAAACATATAGAGGGTCTTTTTTAAAACTGCTTTTATTGCGTCGGTTTTCCTGTAACAATAAAGCTTCCGCCTCAGGTTTTACTAAAGAAAAGGAAGAACTTTAGACTTAGAATATTGGCTAAATATTGAATGTATCTCTTTTTGTGTATCTGTGAATAATATTTTTCCCCCTAATGATTTCGTATTTAAACAAAAATGGACAGAAAGTAAATTTCTATCACAACCTCATCTATAATCCCCAAAACCGTGTCAGAATGAAGTTCTTAGATGCACAGAGTAATTGAAGTTTAAATAAATAAAACATAACAGTGCAAGCATACTGCTTTAAGACTGACAATTATAAGGTAACGCTTTAAATGATAGTCTGGATAACGTTTTATCTTCACTTGCCTTGCCTGTATGTATTATCTCTCATCATCATTGGAAGGCCTTCATCTTCCATTCCTTGCTCCTCTGGGGACTCCTCTGGTACTCCTTCATCCCTTTCATGGATCTCCATCCCTGCCTCTTCCTCTGGGAAATAGTTTCCTGACGGAGGCATAGTGTGCTGCACCTCTGGGTCCAACAGTTCATCGTCCAGAAGCGCAGGATCTGCTGCGTCTTCTGGATTTTGCTCTCCTGTCATCTCAGGCGCCGGTTCATCGAGTTCTTGCTCATCTGAAACATTGTTCTCCTTCTCCCTGAAATCTTCTTCCCCATCAGCCATGTCCTCCAATTCTTCCTCCTCCTCTGGCAAAGGTTCAGCAGCAGCATCAGTTTTCTGTTCCTGAAAAGCCTCTCTAAAGGCCATTTCTTCCTCTGACATTTCTGTGTCGCTCACTTCCTCTGCAGGCGTGTCCTCTTCATCCAGTGGTTCTAACTCCATGACAGGCTGGGGTTTCCCTTCCATGTCTATATGCCTTTCTTCAACTCCCTGTGCCTGAAACGTCTCTGGAGCTTCATTTAACACGGGTGCCTCTTCTGGCTCCAGCTCCATTTGAACATCAGCTAAAACTTTCGGATCTGGCTGCACACTAAAATGAGGGTCTATTTCTTCTTCCTCCAGCTCATATACAGGTTGACCTTCTACTTCAACCTTAACCTCAGATTCAACCTGAAAATCAGGCTCCTCTACGAGCTCTGACTCGGCCTCTGGCTCTAGTTTAGCAGCTTCTTCTGCCACTGGTGCTTCTGGTGCTGGTTCTTGCTTTGGTTTTAACTCTTCTTCCACCTTTACCTCCTGTTCTGGTTTCAGCTCCTGCACTCCATCTGGTGTCTCCTTGGTCTCGGGCCCAGCCTCTTCCTCCTTCTGCTCTTTGGGGCTCGGTAAAACTTGCGGTGCAGGATGCTCCACCACCACATGACCCTGGACAGGTACCCAGTCCGCAGCAACAGGGGGCTGGTTTTTCTCTCCTGAAACTGGATCTTGTTCCCCTTGAGATGGAAAATTTGGCCTTCCCAAAACCACTGTGAAAAGGAGATGTGTCAGTGTTGGACCAAAAAAGCACGGCTTATTGTTGTGATGAATTGTCTTTGGAAACGTTGGTATACCCTACACGTTTACATTTATTGTTACCTCACAACCAAAAGCCTCAGCACATTTTATTGGAATCTTGCATGAAAAACCAACACAAAGGAGAAAAGTTCTTTCTTTCTTTCTTTCTTTCTTTCTTTCTTTCTTTCTTTCTTTCTTTCTTTCTTTCTTTCTTTCTTTCTTTCTTTCTTTCTTTCTGTCTTTCAAGCTGACCCTCTTACCTGTAACACTCATGAAGAAAAGCACCAGCGTCTTCATCTTGATCTCTGCAATTTGCCTCAGTACTCCAGATTGAGACTACTTTCGACACCTTTCTTGTTGTCTCTCTGCTGAGTGCTCTTCAGATCTGTTTAAACAGCGCTTGTCCTGCCTCTTTTTTATTTCTTTGTGTAAGTCATAAATCACAGCCGTAGCCCTGACCTGATCTTGTCAGTGGACCACGTATTTTTCCCTTTTTACTTCCTCTTGGCATCGATTCAGTCATGATTATTGAGGGTAGAAAGTTTAGAGTTAGACGAAAACTCCTACATGCACATAATTTCAAGCTGATTAAAATGACAAGCTCTGAATAATTCAAGCTTTTAAACAGCATTAGATTTGAGATGTTAGGTGTTTATCTGGAATGCAGAAAACAGGCTGTTTTATATGATTATTGTATCAGAATTGGGAAGACTTGAACATAAATCAGATTATTTTTAGGAGTTTTCTGTAAACGCTGATATTTTTTAAAAATGGCTAATTCAGAAAAAGCTTTTGTTGTAGAGTAATTTTGCTCTTAACTTCACAGGAACCAAGATAATTTACTGGTAATCTGAAACAGGACTCTGACCTTTAATTTAAAAAATAATGATTAACTATCTTTCTAGTGGCCTGACAATGTATTTCCTTGTCTCTTCGATCCCACAAATCCTACATAGATAACAGGCCAGATGTTTATTGTTCTGTTTTATTATTTTATTGTTGAATTCTGATCATTTAGAGGTTTGTATTGGGACATTTTACCATTACTGTAAACCATATATTTAGTTTTAAATGTATGGTTTACAGTTTATGCTTACACTTTAGTTGTTTTGTTTGCATAAACAAGATCAGGTCAATGTCTGCATCACAGATGGATGAGGACCTGAAAATATCTTTTCATGCTCAATGAGATGGATCATTTTATGAGGAGATCACTGTGGCCTAAGTATGATGCTGTGGGTTTGTTTCTCGTCCTGGGAGGCTTACTTGATAGCATAGACATTTGAATAAAAATCTATTCCACAAACTCAACCAGAAAATGTACTATTTTTATTGTTGGACAAATACTGTTTTTCAACGTGATAATGGTGGAAACTGTACGAACATGCTTTTTTCAACAGATCCCAAATCTAGATCTGTCCTATCGTATTCCAATCTCACTAAGGAAAAAAAAAGTTACTGTAAGATTCAACTAATCAGTCAGTAAATTCACAAAAAATGATATTTTCAAAGATGATAACCTGTTAAAGCTTTAAAATTGAATCCATGCTTTTTTCTAAGACAGAGTTTTTAGTTTCGTAGCAATAATTTGGACTCCAGAGCATTTAGTTGCAGTCCAGTTTAAGGAAGGCAGCTGCTGAGGTGATGACTGAAGCTGCACTGCTGGTTTAAAGTCAGCTCTTCTTAGATATTTAATAAGAGGAGCTTTACCTCAGATGGTTTGTTTATGGCAAACATGTCAAGTGAGCAGTGTCGCACACATGTGTCTGTGTCAGTGTTTCACTGTGCGTCGTGCTCGGAGAGGAACAGCTGGGACTGTTGATTGTGAACAGGTGCTAGAGCTGAGATTTTAGCTGCTAGCGTTTCACTGTCCCTCTCTGTGTGTGCTTTTGCACACGTGTCCGCATGTGGGGCTCGTAAGTGTATCGTTGTGTGTGCATATGGCCACAAGTGTAAGCATGTGTGCACATTAACTACAGCAGGCAACAATGTGCTGTTGTGTGACTGCTGCTGGTTAGAAACCTTATAGCCAAGGACGCCGAGGCTCACCGGCAGCTGTCTCAACTCTGCACCTCATCCGACACTCAAGAGCGTTGACATGTACAAACCTTCTGTGTCATCCTTTACGCTTTGGTAGAGGACTCCTTTCTGTCTACTTTCAGATTATCAAACCAGATTTCTGTACATTTTTCCTTCCTCAAAAGCTTTGCTCTCAGCGTGGAAAATTTGTAACTGAAAATCTGTGGCAACATGTTCGCAGAAGCATGCCAGTATGAAGTGCAGGTCCTGTTTTAGAAGATGGAAAATAGCAACAAAAAAACAGCAAATAAAAGCTAAGTAGTTAACCAAATCAGCATCTTCCACTGTCAGCACATAGACAGAGGAACAATGTGGATTTCAAAGTACGGATTGGAGCTGGTTTTGTTTAAAGTTGACGTTTTTAACAGAAAATGTTGCAGAAATTAGTAAGACTAACTCTAAAAGCTATAAAAACCACAGTAACTTCAAAAGGTCATATTGGCTCATACTCAAAGTAACCTGCACTATGACTTAAAGGCTACTCTGAATATGCTGAAAAACATCCATATTTTTCTCATACATTATATAAACAGTCACTGAAGAGACATTATCAGATATACTTGTCCAATCACTTAAAGACAAACACAATTAAAACAGTGATTCAGTCAATCACACATTCACACGTCAGCAAGAGAATACAATTGAATATTTAATTTATTTCAGTAACATAGTTCACTAAGTGAAAAACTATTTAAGTTTATTTTCTTAAAAACAGGACATTTAAGATTATAATATTGCATCGGACATATTAAAAAAATTCTAAAACAAAAATTCGTACGTAAGGAAAATTTTTTTTCATAGCTACTTAAAGGTTGTTTTAAAAGGCACTTTTGAACTTACCTCATTCCGTTTTCAGCTTTATTGAATATGACCGTACAAAATACTACATTTAAACTGAGCATCACAATGGAGATTATTGTGACTTGATCGTGACAGTGGTTTAATGAGACACAAACTGCTAACGACCAGTTTATACCTTTATCTTCCACCATTGTTTTATGTGTTTGGCAGCCACACTGGATATTGAACTCACAAACACAGCAATTAATCTGAGCAAAGATAACAGGTGGGGTTCCTCTTCATTTGCCACTTTTGTTAAATATCTACAAACCCTCCACCAAGTTTAGATTATGAACCATAACAGCATAATGACATACTGACCGTTTATTTTTCTGCTCTCAGGGTGAACGTGCTCAGACAGCCAGATCCATTGCAATGCTGGCAGTTCTTTTAATTATCCTCCACTTTTTGTCAATTTTCTATTCAGAGGAATTTAAATTTGTAATTCTTTCGAGACGTTTTTAAGGCAAGGCAAGGCAGGTTCATTTGTATCGCACTATTTTCAGCAACTTCAGGTTGCTTTGGGTGATCAGGAGAAAATAAAAGCAGCGACAAAACAACAATAGCATCATAAAACACAACACTGAAGACATAAAGAAAATTAAAACATACTACTGTTATGAGTAGCTTTTATAAGTGATTCAAACTGGGCTCTAAATAGATGAGTTTTTATCTTTGACTTAAAGTAACAATGTGTTTCAGCGGCTTTGGAGACGTTTGTACGTTTTCTTCCAGATACAGATAATAGGAGCATAGAAAATTTAAATCCCTGACATAATCTGCCACAATCTTCTTTCTGAAGACCTCAAAGAGCTCACAGAGCGTAATGTGGTGTTCACTCATGTCAGTGAGGAACACACCAAACTTAATGTCTACTGTCTAAGCCAGGCAAATGTCCGTCAAAATGCAAAGCAATGCTGTTCCGATCATGTTAATCTAAAGTGGAATAAATGTGAGGGTGTCCCATTTCATTCCTTACCAGAAATGTTATATTGTAAACTGTATTTTACAATAGTTTAAACGGCATTTGTTAAGTTTTTATTCTTAATTCATGTTATGATAATTTCTTCATATTGTTACATGCTATTATTGATATGATCCATCTGTCTGAACATATTAGTAAAACACACAGCCTGACAAAGGAAATCCTAACTTTTAACCGACTTATTTTTTTCTGTTAAAATTCGTTTTTTCCCATCACTTTGCTACTATTTTCAGACTCTTGAAATCATTTTTCAAAACTCTAGATACAAAACTCACAACCAATGATCAAAATGCGAATTTTTCAAAACTCTAACCATTTTTCAATTGCTTGAGTACAGGACACATAACACTTAGATCATTTGCTCATTCAACAAAGATCACCTGTTCAATATGACACAAGTTAAGTACAGCTGTTTCAAAAAGGTAATTCACACATTACATTTCAAATGAGAGTCTGTTCATTTCCTTACAATTATCTAACTATCAGTTGATACAACTGCTCAACACGATAAGTAACCGTTGCATTACTAATAATGCATAGTTGTATGGAAACAGATAATCTTCCACGTATAAATCATGAATCATTAAAGTATCAAGATACGGTAACATTAGCGAGGATCATGAACCAATTAGACGTCAATATCCATGGATGTAACCTAATATTTTACTGTATATTGTATTTCAAAGCTTCTGTAATTATTTTTGCTTTGATTCAAATAAACTCATGTTGTAATTGTACCATAATGTTTTGAAAACCTTGTTTAATGATTCCACTGTGTCAGTACTATTCTCTCCACTACTTCAGTACTTTTACGGAGATGTATTTGCTGTACATGTGGTACCATAATTAAAGCTGCATCACCTACTTTGTACAATATTTAATGATGGTTGGAACAATGACAGTGAAACTATCAGTTGCTTGTGTGTAGGTGATCTATAGTTATGTTTCAGTGGTATTTTAAAGTACTATTTTCTTTTGAACCAATGATTACGCAAGTGCAAGATTTCTTTAAAGATATGAATGCACAATCCAATGTTTTGAATGTTAGACAGCCTTTGTTACAAGTGATAACTGTTTTGAGTTTTGTGTCTAGAGTTGTGAAAAATGACATAAAGGTTCTGAAAATAGTAACAAATTGATTGAAAAAAAAAGTATTCATATCTGGCTTTGGGAATGTTTTGGATGGAAATGTTTGCAGACTAAAAGCCCCCCCAGTCTTTGCACTGTTCATCACTTAACACCAAATAATAACTGACCATCCAATTTACAGCGTATCCTTCAAAATAAATACGCTATAGACGTCTTCAGTATAAATTTTGTTTTTCTCATATTTTGTACGTAGGCTAAACCAAAACGCTAAACAACAAAAAATCCTTTAATGATAATTTGATACACCATTGTATTTAGTAGCCTAATAGTAGACTCAGGTCCAAACAAAGACCCTTGTCTTCCTCGTGTTTCCTCCATGTGTGTGTATATGTGTGTGTGCGTGGGTATCTGCAGGGTAAACCCCTGTCTCCCTCCCTTCCACTCTGTCAGTTGTCCAGCTTATATTAGCGCTCACAGATCCCCCTACAGATGAAACTCGAAGAAGAGGCTGTAAAGAGTTTGCCGTTCAACTTTGTCTCATCTAGACTGGTCAAATCCTGTCAGAGCTGAACTTCAGAACCAGGACGGACCGTAAAACTCCATGAAGATGCTGCCGCTGCTCCTGCTCATCATTGCTTTAAACAGTAAGTTCTTCTGGATAGAAAAACTTGCTGACAGTTCAAACATTTTAAAACTAATAAGATTGCCTTACAGTCATCCTCTGTGCACATAATACAAAAAGTTTCATTTTTACAATTAGATATTTTGAAATTGCTATTGTTTTTGTATTTATTACTTTGACATTTTTGGGTTAAATGTCGTTAAATGATAAGGCGAGCAATATATCAGCAAGGGAACAATGAGAGAAAACAGGAGGTACACATCATTTCACATGTGCAAATACCTTTTTCTAATACTGTTTTCACTTACCTGCATTTTTCTGTATATTCTTATAAAAATACTTTATTTAAAGCATTTTAGCTGGTTTTAAAAGAATGTTTCTTGTTCATGATCTGATGAAACATATTTTTTAATAAAGCCATGCACAGACAAAGGGTTTAAGCTGATAATTACTGCATTCCATTTGAGTTAGAGTTACTGTGCTTCTTTCCACTGATTTATTGTCTGTGTGATTGAGCTTTTGCAGACCCCCTCACGCAGTGGGAGGAGGGTGCTGTGTGTTCAGGGGCAGAGATTGTGAAGGGAGTGGCTGAGCTTCGTGTTTACACCGAGCGGGCTCTGATGCTGACTGAACCCGAGATCCACAGGCTGATGAAACGGATCTCACAGAGCCGGAGAGGAGTTTCAGGTCCTGTCGTTTGACTTGTAAAACATGGCCTTGGTTTGACCCTGATCTTAATTGGACTGAGAATAAAATAAATAACTGGCCTCTATCAGCTAAAAAATGCATTTGATGTTGCTGCAGGAATTTTAAACAACGCGTTTTATTTCAGTAATTGCAGCTTTGGTATTTTGAGAGTCCTCGTATTTACTTGTGAGGAAAAGCTGATACAATTTTCTCAGACTGAGTTATAACATATTTCCAAAGAAATCTCTTAAAGTGGAACTTAAATTCCTCCACTTTATTGGAGGTCAATCCATTTATAGTAATTTATTGTAATGCATAAGCAGAGACAGGAAAAAAAGAAAAGAAAAGGAATAGCAGATAACAGATTCCTAATCAGAATTGGTTAAGTTTGTTGCCGTTTTCTAGAATATGATGTTGACAAATCCAATTGTAGGTCGAACATCCAGAGAAATTGCTAAAGTCAATGATGAAGGTAAAGCTTACAGCTTAGGGGGTCAGGCTTCAATCAGATCCTTACAACTGTACGTGCCTCTATGTGTGGTGTGTCAGCTGAGGTGGGTAAGGTTACAGTTCTACAGGCTGGCTTTGTGTGCAAGAAGAGCACATGCACACACACACACACACACACACACACACACACACACACACACACACACACACACACACACACACACACACGCACACACACACACACACAGTCTATGTGGTGGCTTGTAAGTGTAAGTGTTTGTTTGATTTTGTGTCACATTTCATCCCGTTTTCACATGTTCTTACATTACAACCACAATGTTTAATAGAACTGGGGTCCGTTCCAGGAAGCAGGTTATGTGACATAACCGGATAAGTTTGAGGGTAAGTTTGTGGTTAACGTTAACTTTCGGTTCCAAAAACGGCGGTATCTTTCAAGGTATGTTAGTAACCATAGCAACTTAATCTCTGAAAATAACCTGCTCCCGACCAGGTTATGTTCTGGGTAAGTTTGTTCCAGAGAGGTTCTGAGCGCGGCGTGAACTTTTAAATGATGATCCTTTGGACGTGAAAGCACAGATTATACTATATTTTGTCAAAATAACTTTCATTTTGTCAAACAGAAACTGTAGGACAAAGCCCATTACATATTACAAATAATCAAAAACTAATTCACAAACACATTAGTAACATTTAAGAGTATTTCAAATAAGATTACAGAACACATTATACGCAGCTAAATAAAATAATCGTGTATTGTGAAATAATTATAACTGCCAAGTGCATTAAAATGCCATTAACTGGTAACAATGATAGTTGTTTAATTGATATATATATTGTTATATGTTGTAAACTTCCATTTAACAAAAGTCACTAGAAGAAAGATGATGTAGTGCCCCCAGGAATGCCATGAAAAACTGGTCTGCCTTTACAGAACCAACTCCTCAGCTGGGGTGAGGGGAGATGGTGGTGATCCTTCACCAGTTAGACGGGCCTCAACCTTCTTTACGTTAGTTACATGATTGGAAGAATGCACAAAAAATACTTAATGTCCCTACACATCTCCAATAATTATTTGATTCCCATCTTACCTTTTTGGAACATCTTTTTGTGCTACATTGTGACTTGAGAAAGAGTTCTTTTGGATCCAGAAGGAGAGCATCTAATTAAGTTAGAGGTCAATATATGTCTGAGTCAATATACAATATTGTTATTTCAAGAAATTGGTGGCAAAAGAAAGTACATTTTGAATAATGATCCAACATACAGGAACTAATTTGAAATTATACATTATATCCTCCAGCACCACTTGACCTCAACTAGGAATAAGGGGTAGAAAAAGAATAAATAAAAATAAAGATTGTTGAGAGTTAGTATTTGAGCTGTTGTCTCCAATAAGGCTGTGCCAGAATGCTTTGTTATTCAAATTCTAGTGCAGTGTAACGTTTTAACATGAAGAGGGCACTCCACTGATGTTTTGTGGTGGAAAATTAATATTTATTTACTAAAATTTACAAAAGAAATGAAAATAACGAAGAGAAATGTAAACCATACTGATAGACACTCATTTATACAGTTTATCAGCAAAAAAAAGTTGATTAGAGGTTGAGTTGGATCACACTCTGTTATTGTTTGCCAACCCAACGTTCTTTCCTTAGCTTTATTGCTATTTTTTGATGATGATTGGCTTGAATTCCTCATAGGCCAACATTAGTACCTCCAGCTCCACTTCTTTGAGGTATTCTGCACTTCTTTTCTCTTCAGTTTTCTTTGTGACTCATGAATTCTGTGATCCATTGAGAGGGTCTTTATGTATCAGGGTTTACCAGGAGTAGGTTGATTAACCAGATTCTAATCAGGTGTTCTGGAACCGACATACTCAGCCTACTTAAGCAGGTTTTGGGTTGATTAACCAAGACTTCGTGGTTTACCACATGGTAAGATTACCAAGCTTGATGGAACAGCCCCTAGCTCAAAAAGTACAACGTAAATATGCAACTGAGTGAAGACGGTAGGCTACTCGGTTTTTATATATATATTTTTTACAAATAAAACCAAGCAATGTGGCATGCCTTTGTGTTCGCCTCATTTAATCTGAAACCATGAAACCCAGGGCAACTAACTGCTAATAAATAGTAGAATGTAGGTGTAATGTAATCTTAGTATAAAAGCAACAAGAAACGTAGGTCTATCCGGACTGACAAGTAGATAAGGAAAGTTTTAATCCAGGAGGCAGCCAAGAGGCTCTCAATGACTCTGGAGGAGCTGCAAAGGTTCACAGCGTAGGAGGAAAGATTTTCTGAAAAATAACAATTCAAAAAATCTCACCAGTATGGAAAAGTGCTGAGAGGACGTCCATTGGTGAATGAAAGCCATAAGTAATCATAAATAATAACAATAAACCATGTAGGAGACAGATCACGTATAAGGAACCTAAATGGACCAGATATTACCAAAATTTAACTCTATGGCCTATATGCAAATTAGCATGCTTTGTAGAAAATAATGGATATAACAAACCATGGCAATAAAACCGATTCTGATTCTGATTCTGATTCTGATCCCCATGGTAAAACATGGTAGTAGGAGAATCGTGCTTCTGGGATGCTTTTCTTCCTCAGGGGCAGGAAAACTAGACAGAGTTAATGGGAATTTGATTGGAGCTAAATAGAGGATAATACTGGAAGAAAAGCTGTGAGTGGCTACAAAACAATACAGACTGGGGCTGAAGTTCACCTTCTAGCAGAAAAATGATCCTCAACATACAACCCGAGCTGCAGTTTAGATTGCCCAGGCAAAGCTCAGAAAACCATGAAAATTTGATGATTGGATAGTTTCTATCTGCCTAAAGCAGTGCTATTTTGGAATAAGGCCCACTTCAGGTATTTCACACTCTCTGTTGAGATACGACTATGTGTCCAACATTGTGCACATGCGTGTCTGTCACTGTCTCTGAAAGTATGTGTTTGGGTTGCATTGCTGGATGAAGACAAATCCCTGAAGAAGGTTATCAGGTTGGGATAAAGGAGCTTGTCAGGAGATGATTCATCACCAACATTCCTGCAAAACACCGTTCCTGGCACCACCAGGATGTTACCATATATTCCATATCTTTCTCTTTCTGTCTGTTCATTTGTTTGCCGACGTCTTGCATGTTGCATCTTAAAACTTAGAAATAATGTCTGGCCTAGGGTCTAAGTTTCTGGTTTCATTCAGCTCAGTTTGTGTTTAGAACAGTTAGAAATAGAGAAGGATTTATTTATTTTGTTTGAATCTGTTTTCTTACTTTAAAGTATTTTGTTCATTTCTTTCTTTTTTTTCTTATTTCTGGATTTTTTTTTTGTGGAGATCCAGACAGTGCTGACACGGAACCCAATGACCCCATATTTTCTTAACAAACCAAAGATAAATGTAACATTTTCAAAGCATTATTCTTTAAATAATTACAAAACTTTGCAGGAAAGGTTTGTACTTTTTATCCCAGTATTGAATTTTCTTGTGTGTAAAATGTAGTAACATAAGATACTGGCTCTAGGGTTTGATGATAATGAACATGTGGCTTCTTCACTTTATCTTTAAAATAAAACATTTATTGATATATTATTGCCATATTATTATCCTCAAGTTGCTAAGATCATTGTTAAATATATTTTACTTCCCTATGAATGACAGGTTTAAAGAATATTGGTTAACTGCATAATAAGCAAGGTCCATTGTGACCCGTGCAGCTGGCTTCTTTGTAAAAGTATCAGAAACCCTGAAGAACTGAAAGAATGATGTTCATCTTCCTGTTATAGGTCACACGTGTCTGTCTGTGACTGTAAGCACCAGTAAACCCAAAGTGGAGATCCACGAGCACACAGGTAGGTCTGTTGCAATCTCTGTTCCTGCTGAATGTGCCTTTTTAAAATAGTGGTTTAATTACCAAAATATGGGTTAAATAAATTTTAATTGCACACATTTTCTCCTTGAAGTTTTTGATCAGTTATGAAAAGAAATAGTTAATGCAGTATTAAATTCCTGTCTCTAAAATTTTTATATTAATTCACATAAAGAGGAATTACAATGACTATGTCTCGATTTACATTAAAAACTTACAGTAAAGCTTTGATGCCTAAAACTTTTCAGCCTCTGACCTCGAGAATAACTCCAGATGTCGACTTTTGATTGAATATTAAGGGGAATTTTAATAAGATCTATTTTTAAGTTCTGTTATCTTGTCTTATACTGCATTGTAAATATGGTATAATGATTTTATACTGTTCAATTGTATTTCTAAAGAGGGTCTCAAAACACCAAGCCCAAGGCAGGTTCTAATCGTTTGAAATTATCAAGTGGAATTGATCAAGTGGAAGTGACATCACATATGTTGTATTCATATAAGTCTCCTCCCCTTCCGGTCGGCCCATGGGTCCCCTGGCCAAAAAAATAATGAAAGGAATCTCACACATCTCACTTCCGGCACTCAGCGAGAGCAGACTCTTTTTATCTTTCTCCCTCTCTAGTGTGTCTTATCCCACAGCCCTTTGTCTGTCTACTGCTATGGAGCCTCTTTTTGCATTCTCCTCCGGAATAATCAACGTTGGATCTGGACATAGACTGGTCAGATGGTCTCGTGAGCAAATTTTCCCCCCCGGAGAAGATAATAAGGGAGCGCCGAGCTGTCCCGATGGATTACTGTGGAGGTTCCTGGGTCTCTCTCTTTGACCATCGAGACACTAGAAATATCTGGACAATTGGATTCATGATAACTGCATATCTGCTGATTAGCGCATGACAGGTTTTTCCCAGGTATTGTACATTTAGGGCTTTTAAGGCAGAAATTGGCAGGCTGCCTGGAAGCGGGAAGCTGCATGGCGGTTGTAACGCTCAGACTCTTGCGATTTTCGAGCATGGACTCGTTTGTTGCTGTGTGGGGAAACAAATTTGAGAAGTTCTCAGCCGGCTGGAATGGAAATGACCACTGATTTAAAAGGGAGACCACTCTGATGGACTCTAAGGCTAAGAAGGAATACTGATCTTTGCCTGCGCATTTCTTATCAAGTGAAATTCGGCCTAGACCAAACATACTCCCTTGAATGGGAATCAAAAAGGACCCCCCCCCCCCTACTCCCACACCTTCAACTATGAGCCGGCTCAGCTCTCCAAGGACGAAAATTACATCATAGGCGAACAGACTGTGGGATTGAGCTGTGTGGAGTTCATGGGCTACTGACTACTGATGCACACATGCACACACAAACTCACACCCTTACAGATGCACACACTTTCCTTGTCATCACTCCTCTAGCTGTATCCCCAATCTCTCCTGCCCACTCCAGAAAGCAGTTAGATGGTGCGCATCTGTTGCAGCACGTCAGCTGTTGATTGGGGTCCCCCCTCCCCTCCTATCCCTCCTGTTGTGTCATTGTTAATGTCTGCATATGTGCTTAAATGTTTAGGTGTGGTTTTGTTCTATTAGCTGTATTCTGACTCTGGATTAAGGAATCAAAACACAGTTGAGCGTTCCCCACAGTTGAGCGTTTCTGTCTGCATACATGGTAGCGCTGCTCTGGCGGCTGCAAGCCCTTCAGTGACCTGGATCTATTTTTGTTTGTTGTTGTTTGTAATGATCTTGGACAGGTTGTACTGTAAACTGAAATTTCCCCTCGGGGATCAATAAAGTATCTTTGAAAGGAAGTAAATGGAGCGACAAAAGTTATTTTCTGGTCCGCTTTGTCTTACGTCCTGAATCAGACATATGTTGTACTTCGATCTAAATGATAACTAATGATGTACATTTCGACTGTGTTTACAAAGTGATTTGGGATTTATTTGATTGTAAAATTTCAAATTTAAAATGCCTACAAATCAGAAGTCAGAAGTCGCATATATGACGCCATTTGGCTAACGGGAGCTAACACTAGCTATATCACGTAAAACACTCACAGACAGCTTGTAGAGCTTCTCCTCCATGCTGGCTCTCACTCCACTGACTGCTTTACTCCCGACATAGCTGCTACTTTCCACATGGTCAGATTTATAGTGGCTCTCTCTGTGTTTAATGCTCCTTTCATCTTCCTGGAGGCTACAAACCTTGCTGTTCTTCAATTTTTGCAGTTGCAGTCTGCTAAACGTTTTTACACAAAACCTAAAGTAACTTTTGCCACCGGTTGAAAATCAGCGTTTTCTCTGCATCAAAATAAGTCTTTAAAATTCATGGACATCATATATTTGAGCAACAGCGCATTTCAAACTGGATCAGAAAATACCTTTTATCGCTCCATTGACTCTCATTCATTTTTTTGGGCGGTAGGGGACCCATGGACTGGAAGGAGAAGGGCGTGACTTAGGCTTCCTATTAAATAAATCAGAAAAGGGGCTTTGATGAGACTTATTTATCAGACTAAAAGTAACTTTTGATTATTAAAACTTTTCAGCAGTTATTAAACATATCTTCATTAATTCTAAACGTCTGTATTAAGACGCTTTTTTATTGGCCTGATATATCATTCTAATCCTAAATGCCATGCCATGTTTTCATTAGCTTTAAACAGAAAATCATGATAATTTACAAAATAAAGGTTTGAAAATATCAGTGTGTCTAGCTGATTTATATTATGTTTCAATTAACACATTACACTACGTACTATTGGTATGTTAATTACAGAAAGCATTTTTGCAAATTTTTGAATTTTGACTACTTGTACTGATTTTGAAAAAAAAAGTTTGAGACTAAAGATAGCACGCTAGCTAATGTTAGCATTTTAGCAAATATTTGCATTGACTAATTGGCTAATTCATGCTGATTGCTTGGATGCTAATGATAACCTACTTGCCCAATGTAGCATTTTAGTTCATTTTTAAATTTTGTTTAACTTGTTATACAATTTGTGGCATGGTGTGGAAACATTAATCTTATTTTGAATTTGAAAAAAATTAAAGGAGATGATTGTAGATTTCAGAAGAAACAGGGATAAGTCAAAGACTGTTTCCACCATGGGAGAAGAAGTAGAGATGGTTTAGGAGTAGGCCTACAAATAACTCTGAGTTTACCTGGACAACAGACTGGACTGGAGACTCATCAGTGAAGCTGTCTACAAGTAGGGACAGAGCAGAGAGTACTTTTTGAGGAATCTTAGGACCTTCAAGGTTTGCAGCAAGATGCTCCAGATCTTCTACAAGTCTGTTTTGGATAGTGTCATCTCTTTGTCCATCATCTTTGGAGTAGCAGCATCAGAGCCAGGGACTGACAACGGCCCTACAACCTCATGAAAAAGGCGGATTCTGTTCTGGGGACGACGGTGGAACAACTGTAGATGATGACAACACTGAGCATCCTCTTCATGAGACTATCCTAAAGCAACAGTGTCTTAAGTCCGAGGCTTCTTCAGTTTTGCTGCAACACAAACCACTAGAGGAAATCCTTTCTCCCCACAGCCATCATGATCTACAGCAACTCCTTGAAGAATTAATTTTTGGCTACAACACTTAATTTCCCTGTTGGATTAATAAAATATTTTTGAATTTAATCATGGCATTATTCAGCTGCTCAGCTCTCAGCGAGGACGGTCGCTTTTTTCCTCCCTCCTCCTCCTGTGTCTTATCCCACAGCTCTCTTACTCCTGTGCCTCTATCTGGAGTATCTTTTGGCAATTTTCTCCGAAACCAAACTGAATAACCGAAGATGGAAATTGTCAGCTGGTCTCTGAATGCTATTGATAAAATCTACCCAACTCTACGAAGCACCGGTAAGGGTCAACCGGGGTGTCAATCATGGTGATCGGGTTTCTGCTGATTGGAATGGGCAGTTACTGGAACTACCGAAAAATGGAGCAACAAAGATCTGAAACACTGTCGAGATTGGTCACTGTTCTGGAAGCGATTGGACGGCTGAAGGAACAGCTGGATTTGTGATTCGTACTGATGGGACTCAGAACCAAATGCTGGGGGAGCTGGGACGCAGAACAGAGGCTGTAAGAGGCGATCTGGCCGGCACTCTGGGACTCATCCGCAATTTTTTCATCGGACTTGGAGAAACTGTCGGTGCGGATTGGGGCAACTGGAAATTAATTGGATTTGGAACTATTAATCTGGGAATTAATTTGGATTTGGAACTTTAATTTGAACTACAATTTGGCTGAATTAGACTATAAAAGAAACCACTGACAGACTGAAAGGGCAGAAAGGAATATTTGATCTTTCCCTGCAATCCAAATAATTTATATTTTGGCTCCCATGAAGATCTTCAACCTGGTCCTGGCCCCGTACACCTGCATCTACTGACGCACACACTGACATGCTTACACACACTCACATTCACACACACCGTCTCGCTGTATCCTCAATTCTCTCTCCTGCAACAGGAAGCTGGATAACAGCGCGCCTCGATGGCAGCGCGTTAACCTGTGGACTAGAGCTCTTACCGCCCATCCTTCCTGATGTGTCATCGTTATTGTCTGAATATGTGCTTAAATGTTTGTTCAGCCAATCACATTGTGGCAACTCCATGCACTAAGGCATATAGACATGGTCAAGAACATCTGCTGCAGTTTAAACTGTGCATCAGAATAGGAAATAAAGGTGATTTTAGTGACTTTGAACGTGGCATGGTTGTTAGTGCCAGACGGGCTGGTCTGAGTATTTCAGAAACTTCTGATCAACTGGGATTTTCATGCACAACCATCACTAGGATTTACAGAGAATGGTTAGAAAAAGGGAAAATATCCAGCGAGCGGCAATTCTGTGGGCGAAACTGTCTTGTTGATGCCAGAGGTCAGAGGGGAATGGCCTGATTGATTTGAAATGATAGAAAGGCAACAGTAACTCAAATAACCACTTGTTACAATCAAGGTATGCAGAAGAGCATCTCTGAATGCACAACATGTCGAACCTTGAGGCAGATGGGTTACAGCTAGAGCTGTAATCGGGCTTTAAAAGTTGGGCCCAACCCGAGCCCGAAGAGTATATTTTGATTAACAGCTTATTAAAGCCTGAACCCGATTAAAACCCGACATGTCGGTGCATGTCGGGCGGGTCCTGGGTGGTCCGGTGTGTCGGGCGGCCGCTGTTTCGGGCCGATGTCCTCCTTGGATTGACTGGGGCACCTCTTATGGGGGTGCCGGGGTTGTAGAATAGGTTGGTGCCGTCCGGTGGATCGGTGGGGACCGAGCCTGGCGCCCAGTCCTCCTGCCGGTTCCAGGACTTCAGCTGGCTGGTCTGTTCACCTGGTGGGGCTGTCCGGCTATCCTGTGGACTCTGTACTCTGTGGGACGCTGGATGCATACATCTCTTGCCTCCTCCATGTCTGTGCCGATTCCTGTAGGACGGATTGACGGTTCCTTACACCAGCTATCAATCACTTGCATGGGGAAACCTTATTCAGACCTGCATGCTCGCACACACATAGGTGTGGGGACATTGGTGAGGACGGACATATCTTAAGCTGAGGTTATCATCATTAGTTAGTTGTTCACAGGAGCTTACCAGAAACAATTGTATTATGTTCATTAATCAATGCTTGTGTGTAGTGAATGTGTAATTCTTTGTTTATTCTACCAGATCCGAACTATTGGTTTGGTTCTGTACAGTTTGTTGTTTTTGTTTTGTATTACTGTTTCTCTGCCGTCCGGCAGAGGTGGAGGACTGGGATGTTTTCTTGTGTTCTTTATTTGCCTCCCTGTCTTGTGTCGTCGGTTCGCCCCTCTGTTGGTCCGGTTTCTTTTCTTCACCTTCTTCCTTTCTCCCTTCTTGTCTCAGTTTAATGTCCATGACGTCAGGAAATTGAACCCACAGTAATCACTAATAAAGATTTTTCATACATATACATCAAGTGGCGTACTACAGCGAAGCTGTAATACTCTGCTTGGGAAAGTAAAACTGTTGGGCTTGTACTTGGTACTCAGACACCAATTCTGAGTAGCATACTGCTAGACAGGACACTTAAAAAAAATAAAAAATAAAAATAAAAAAATAAATAAAACCCGACATTATTCAGAAGTCAAACACTTGAGTTTCCACTAGAAAAAACTGGCCCCGGACAACGTGACCAACAGGTTTTCAATTTGGTGGACATATAGGCGTTCGG
Source organism: Apricaphanius iberus (assembly GCA_028564705.1). Lineage (NCBI taxonomy): Eukaryota > Metazoa > Chordata > Actinopteri > Cyprinodontiformes > Aphaniidae > Apricaphanius > Apricaphanius iberus. The sequence goes on from JAPXFQ010002826.1 coordinate 245,081, forward strand.
GCAAAGATCTTCAGCTCTAGCTACAGCAGCAGAAGACCACACCGGTTGACACTCGTGTTAGCTAAGAACAGGGAACTGAGGCTAAAATTAGCACAGGCTTACCACAATTGGACAATAGAAGATTGAAAAACTGTTGCCTGGTCTGATGAGTCTGGATTTCTGCTGCGACATTCATATGGTAGGGTCAGAATTTGGCGTCAACAACATGAAAGCATGGATCCATCCTGCCTCATATTAACAGTTCAGGCTGCTGCTAGTGGTGTAATGGCGTGGGGGACATTTTCTTAGCACACTTTGGGCCCCTTAGTACTAATTGATCATCTTTGTAACACCACAGCCTACCTTAGTATTGTCGGTGACCATGTCCATCCCTTTATGACCACAATGTTGGTCTTCTGATGGTTACTTCCAGCAGGATAATGCACCATGTCATAAAAACTTGAATCATCTCAGACTTGTTTCTTGGATATGACAATAAATTCACTGTACTCATATGGGCTCCACAGTCACCAGATCTCAATAGAGTAGCTTTAGGATGTGGTGGAACGGGAGATTCACATCATGGATGTTCAGCCAACAAATCTGCAGCAACTGCGTGATGTCAATATGGACCAAGGGAATGTGAGGAATTTTTCCAGCACCTTGTTGACTCTATGCCATGAAGGATTAGGGCAGTTCTGAAGGCAAAACAGGATCAAACCCGGTACTGTGAGTGTATCTTGAGTATGAGTCTGATAAGGATTACAGAATCATCTCTAAGGTGCTTGGATTCCAGTGAACCATGGTGAGCACCAACAGTGGTGAGTTTTCCTGTAAGAAGCTCACAACCAGAATCCCTCCAAGAGAGCATTTGTGAATCATTCAGTAGTTTAAAAGAACCCAGAGCAGCATCTGCAGAGTTTTGAATCTTGTCTCAGTTAAAATCAGTGTTTATGACAGATCAATAAGAAGGAGATTGGGCAAAAATATAATTAGATCAAGAGTCTCAATGGGAAAAAAACCCTAAGAACACATCTTGATGGTCCTGAAGACTTTTGAGAAAATCTTTGGTGATGAGTGGAACATCTTCGAAGTTTTTTTGTCCAGTTAAATCTGGTAAAACTATCAGAACAGAAGCACACCAGCAGGTCTATATCTAAATGGTTTCATACTCAAACACACTTTTACATGAAAATTTTTATTTTATACCATAAAACCTAACAGATTTGTCAAGTATTTTTTAGGGTTAGGGTTGAAAATTTTTGACCTGTTTTGCTATCTTTCCTTTAAGATGCAGTGTTATCCTGTGAGTTTAAGACAGAAAAAGACCAGAACCCTCGAATTGAGTGGAAAAAGAAAGGAAAAGGAGTGACTTTTGTTTATTTTGACAAGAAATTTGCAAGTGAGTCAAAAGCCTTCAAAGCACACATTCATTTATCAAGCAAATATTATAGCTGTTATCCAATAGATTTGCTCCCTGTTTTCCATCCAGGGTCTAAATTTCTCTGCCTTCCATTTTAGAGTCCTACACCGGACGGGCTAAGATAGACGGAGCAACATTGACGATACACTCGGTGACCCAGAAAGACTCAGGAGAATATCGCTGTGAGGTAACCGCCACTGAAGACCACGTTAACCTCGGAGAGGCTACTGTGACCCTCAATGTGCTCGGTATGTAGACTCAAGCACCTGCTTAGTTTTTCCTTGCATTTTGCAAGTGTCATGTCATCGATTGTTTACAAAAAACTGTTAACTGGAGCTCTTTATACTTTCACTTTGAGTAGAACCTAAAGGTATTATAATTTAAAACCTTTTAATAATTATTTTTTTTTATTTTGGGGTCAATAATGTCCATTAAGTCCATAAATTAAATGCCCTATTTTCCACTGTGCTCCAACATATGTGATGCCAGTGTATAACAATACACTGGATCCTTTTATGAAATGAAGGCTGTTAAGTATTTCTGAGCAATAACTTTCAAGTTTGAGATTTAAAAAATGTATTTAGAGTTTAGGAATTTAAGACGAATCCCAAAAATGTGCAGATTCCCAACCAGGGGTACGTGTACCCTTAGTGGTACATGAACACATTGCTTATTCAAAGAGCTTCTGTTTTTGTTATAACAAAGAGAGGTTTGATTACTTCTTCAAATGTATGTAATATTTATATTCACATTGGTTATTCACTTTTATCACTATAAAGAAGTGATTTAATAGAATGATTTCCATTTAATAGTTCTTCTTTTGGAGATTCCTAAGCACATTTGACTAAGGGGGTACTTGTGCTGCGAGAAGATGGCTCTGGAGGTACACAAGTCAAAAAAAGATAGGAAACACTGCCCTAATGTATAGAAACATATATTTAGAAGATAATAATAAACCTGAAGGGAAATTCTTTCTTTGAGTTACCATGAAAATGATCTCACTGTTTTATACCTACAGTTATTTATATGTGCAAAATGTGATGGAACCGTGAAAAAAAAATCTTTTAAATTGATCTTTATTTGCTATAATATTAGGTTGACATTTTTCTGCCAAATAAAGTCATTGGTTTTGATTAACTTTAAAATTGTATACCATGCAACTTTGGATAGTACAGAATGGGAATACTGAAAAAAAAGCATTTTACCATCTGTAATTGAATTGAAAATATAGATCATGATTAGAAGATTTACCCCTACATTTTGTATTTTTGCCATTTTATTTTCAGAAGGAAACATGTTAAAGACATACTTATTTCCTGTTTCTGTAAAAAACAAATCTATAAGAAGAGAAGTGCAAAAACTTTATAAGCTTTTTATCATTTCTTGTGCATGTTTTGCCCTTCTTCATCTGCGCCACCACAGTGCCTCCTCATGTCCCATCGTGCGAGGTTCCGGACTCTGTATTTGTCGGCGCCGGTCTTGAACTGCTCTGTAAGGACAAGCTCAGCGTGCCTCCAGCCACCTACCGCTGGTACAAAGACAACAAGGCTCTGACGGCCACAGGAGATGCTCCTTACAGCATTGACACAAACAAGGGCACGATGGTGAGCGCATACGAACATAGCAGCATTTTTTGTGCAGTGCACAGAGTCAAAGCTGCTGACTTTTCCTCTTCTTATCTGACTATTTTTTTCTGACGGTTTGGAGCAGAAGTTCAAGAGTGTGTCCAAAGAAGACACAGGGATGTACCGCTGTGAGTCCTCTAATAGTGTGGGTGCACCAAAGAGTTGTGTGGCCAAACAGCTCACAGTTGTTGAATGTAAGTATCTGTGTGAAAAATGAAAACTGATCATCTGTCATTTATTAATACTAACTTTTTGAGCATGTATCATTACCCTTGCAGATCCGTGGAACATGACAATGTTAATAGCGGGTGCATCAGGATTTGTGGCACTGGTCCTTTTCTGCTGCATCTGCATCTGTATCTGCCGCCGAAGAGGCTGCTGCATGAGTGAGTGCTGACATATTACTGCAAACCTGTGGGCTGAAATGTGTTGGGGGGGCAGAAAGATATCACACATTAGTCTCTGCAGACATGAGCCCATATGGAAGGCTGTGACGTTTAATGCAAATTATTTAGACACATAATCTCTTTGGAGGGACTCTGTCCAAATTTTCTTTAAGTTACTGTATGCATCATATTCAGGTATTAACCTGATAGTCATTTTAACAGAGTTTGCCAGACTGGTTATTATTTTGTGCACAGTAAAGATTAATAGCAGATTTCCTGTGCTGTAAAGAAATGTTTACAGTGTGGTTCTGGACTGTGTACATTTAGACACATACATTTGTGCCAAACTTTTTATGCTGCATTTATTTCATCCACATACAATCTGTGTTTTTGTATTTTTAACTCAGATATATATATATATATATATATAATGCATTTAGAGAGAAGAATCTTCTAAAGATTGAGCATGTTGCAGACAACATCGGTATTGTCCATTCTCAATGATGTATTGTTGTTGTTATAGATCCCACAGCAGCAGGGCCATTGTTTCCGGTTTTTAATTTTATCCCTGCCATGGATGTTGTGTTTTTTTTTTTTTGCCAGGGTTTGTGTGTTTATCTGTCTGTTAGCAACATATCATACATACATGTCAAAACAAGGCCCGTGAGCCAAATCCAGCCCTCCATTGCCATTCATGTGGCCCGGTAAACTCCAGAGGAACATCTAAATAGAACCTTTAAGTTCTATTTCTGTGCACCTAAATGCTACATTATCATCAAATCAAATCATTGTTTATTTGAATAGTCCTGAATCACATTGTTGTGAAAACATGTTAAGTATTTCAGATGTTCAGTATTACCAAATTCTTGCCAATGCACATCCCTAATATCAACACATTTATTTTCTATATTATTTCATTTGATTTTGTCTACAATTCAAAATCATTTACATTAATAAATTTTAAACTGCCCCCCAGTTCACAAATCTAAATCCTGAATATAATCAATTAAATAGTCATCTTACTATATAAGGAAGGTTTGGGGATGCAAATGCAATCTAAACGCAAAGTATCAGTCCATCAGTCTGTGGATTTTTTTATACACAACCAGCTTTGTGTTTTCTGATTTCCAGCTCTTGATTTCAACCCATCCTCTTGGAGCAACACAAGCTTAAAACACTGCTGAGATAACAGTGATGTTTAATTACACCTCTGGGACAAGATTAGTGTTGAGCATAACCAACTTGTGTAATGTGGCGATCATTATCTTAAGCAATCGTTTATTTTTTTCTTCCCAGAAGAAAATGAACTTTTGCTTTTGACTTGACAGTAACCATGGAAATGTTTACAGTGTCAAACATAAAGAAAAAATAAGATTCTATTTACTAAAAGAAAGGATCAAGTAAAGGTTTTAGTTTTAGATTAAACAGTACTATCACAAGTGTATTACGTTTATTTGTTTTCAAGGACCAGAGATCTGTTTAATCGTTTTGGAATTATTATATCATCTTCTAATTAATTGTTTAATGAAATTTATTTTTAATGATTTTATTACCCTTATATTCTCTATGCAGTAATTGTTTGTGGTAATTCTATGGATTAAGCCACTGAGTATTGATATGATCCACAAGAAAAGACACTAGGTTTGTTAGATTTGGTTTCCACTTGGTGGAGAGGTAAAGAGGTATTTTTCTAAAAAAATCAGATTGACACAAACAATCCCACTCGGGAATCTTTACCTGTTTAAATAGATCATGCTGATTACAACTGCATATGTATTTACTTCCTGATCTTTTTTTCCACAGAGAGCAGGAAGACAAAAAGGTGAGTTTCTCTGTTTGCTCTAACTTTACTGCCTCTGTAACATTGCCCTATATTATCTGCTTCTGAACTCATTCTGAATTTCCACCCTTTGTCCTTCAGCACTAAGTCCTACAACCCTCCCCCACCACCACCTCCTCCTCCCGGCCGCAGTGTAAGTGATCAAGACAGCTATTATCATGCCAGGACTTGTTTTGCTTGCATTACGCTGGGTTTGCCATTGAATGCAGTCAGTAAGTTGCTAATAACACAGGTCCCAAGCTAATTAAAGGAAATTATTCATTATATTTTCTCTCTGCTCCCTACAGTTCAAGCACTACAAACAAACTCAGTCCTTCATGATCTGAGGTGACAGCAATAATTTCATCAAAAGGCCAAATTGTATAGCAGGAACACCCACCGACTCTGCTGCAGGCTTTGAAATCTTCAGCTATCAGGCCAAAGCAGACGGTTCACAGGCCTTTCTACTTCGTGGGGTTTGTCCGGTTATAGTCCCTGCAGTAGAAAGCTGAGTGTACAGCTTCCTTACTTTTCCAAAGCCTGTAGGATATTTGTCATGTAGTCATTTAATTGTCTTTTTGTTAATTCTTGTTCTGAGAGCAGGTTTTGGTCAGTGTATATCTTGTTTTGGTAAAATTGTATATAAATTTGGTTACAAATATTTAATGTTGGATTTGGTTGACATTTACATGTAGATGTGTAATATTTTATGTTTCTGGTCTCTTTTCTAAGCATTTAATGGAAATTTTTGTTGACATAATGTTGTTTTCTTGTAAGCATTCTTTAAAATAATTGGTTGAACAGGTGTCTGCACACACTGAACGGTATTTTAGAGGTTTAAAATCTTGTATGCTTATATTATCTTATACTCAATAAAGAATGCAAGTTGAATATGCATGTTGGGTTTAATAATGCTCAGTGCTCAATAATGCTCACGCATGTACATTGACCATCAGAAAACTCGGAGCAGATGTACTCACAATGACCTAATTCCCAGGCTAAAACTTCCTAGACGTTCTCAGTAGGGATGTAAGAAAATATTGATACACCAGTATATATCACAATATTTTGTGTCACAATATTGTATCGATATATTTAAAAGCAAAGTATTCATTTTCCAATTTTTTTTCCAGGAATTTGAATGGAACCATTTATGATGACAGTCATTTTTGTGGTAAAAATAAAAGCATAACTGGTAGTTGGTGGCTGTTTTCACTTTCTTTGTTGTAGTGGATCAACGAGATCTAGTGAAAAAACTAGATGTTTTAAATATGAAACAGGTTGGAGCTTTTGGAATGCTGTGGCACTTGTTCTACCATTAAATTCAGTTTTAAAAATCACAGTATATAGTCTTCCTCATTGTATCGCAATATATTGCAATATATTGTGTCATCCCCTTTGTATCGTGATACGTATCATATCGCCAGATTCTTGCCAATACACATCTCTAGTTCTTAGGATGGTGGTAGGGTTCCCAGCTTGGAATTGGAGACACATCTCCAAATTGCACGTATACGCAGCTAAGACCATATGGGTTAGTTATACTATATCTAGTAAATAAATGCAAATATTTCTTACACACATACCTATTTGTGGATGCACAAAGCTGAAAATCATAAGATTCTTATAAGGGGACAAAACTTAACACGTAGCTACACAGTATGATGTAAAATAAAATGATTAAAAAATGAAGGCTGTAATTTGTGCCCATATTGCGTCCTTTGTTTTCAGCTGCCATGAATTAATAAACAGTGAACCCACTAAAATCCCATTATAAAACAGAATATAGGACATTTTGGTTGTGCTTTGCTTCCTACATATTCAGATAGATGTTCATTTATCAGAGTCTTCTAATATAGTACCAGCCAACATTTCTTTGTCCCTATAGCAGATTTTCTGTTGACTGTTAAGAGTTTTATGTCTTTTTTGGTAGGTTATTGATCATAAAACAGTTCTAATCCAAAAGTCCAAGTTGATCAGTCTTAAAAATGATGAAGTCGATAAAAACTAAAGTGAACAAAAGGGACTTAAGATGCTGCTGAATGTTGGGAACACTACTGCATACAAAGAGGGTTTCTATGGGCATAAAAAAATAATTGTTTGTGCTCATACAGTAAAAGTGAAAAATCACATCCATTGTTAGTAGCAGAGTTTCTTAAACTGTCAAAGATTGCTAAAAAAGGTTTTAATTTTGATCAAATGATTACATGTTTGTTATTATTATCTGGCCAGAAGAATCCACGTAGATTTGAACAGTTCTCTTCAGGTTCATGTTTTCTTTGTTCCACTAGAGTGCAGCAAAGCCACAACCAAATGTCAAAATACTCTCAGCTGCCAAAAAGGGCCTGCAAGCTGCCAGCTATTATTCATTATTTGTCTATGAACAGATCCTCCATTGTTATCCTCCTTGTGTGCTTATTGCTCTTGTCATTTTGGTACACATATATTTTAAGCGCCTGTGCTCCTTTTTAAAAATCTGGCTGCCTAAATTCTCTGCCATATATATATATATATATATAAAACATTGCCTCTGCACGTCCTTGAAGGTTTTATAAATGTTTTTGTTATTTGTTATGCATACTAAATATCATTTGATCTCTGAAAAATCTATACCTGCAGACTGCACATAATAAAAGAGATCACCTGACCTATATAATAACCTCTTGGAGTGATTACAGGGTAAGCGGAGCCTATTGATCTGCAGATACGGCTGTATGGTACATTAGCTGAAACCATTTCGATCAGCTCCTCCGGCTGCAAACAAACGACATTGGCTGTGCTCAAAAATGCAAATGGGAATGTTGTGGCAGCCTGTCAAGAGCAGAGAAAATGGATCGTGGGTCAGAACTGCTTTCACTTTCAGCATAACGACACGATGACAACACATTAGTATTTTGTTCAGTAATTCACTCCTGAACAGTCAGGGACTTCTGTGTTTGATGGAATCAAATAGCAGTTTCTTTTATTTCTCTGTCCATCTGTGCGCTGTTGCTCAGTTGGATGCCATTAAATGTAATCTACTCTGCACAATGCATTAAGGGTGTTTTGAATGTGTCATGTGGAGTCTATCAATAATCGCCAGAGATGTGGAGAACAAAAAACAAAAAACAAGCTTATGCTGCTGCTGTGGTCCACAACAAAACCTCTGTTTCAGATTTATTTGGTCACACAAATGTAATGATTTATGTAAATAAAGTAAGTTGTAAGCAGGTATAAAAATGTATTCATGCAAATCATCTGAATATGAATTACATTATATGTGATAATTTTTTTATAACTACTCTATTTAAGTTTCTCTTCATTGCAAATTTGTACAATGCTGTAAATTCTGTTCAACAAAATTTTTTTTTATTTCTATAGAGCACCTTGTTGCAAATTTTCTTTGTGTTACAGGGCACAAAACTATTTTTGATCCAATGCCACTTTGCAGAGTGTTAATTATACAGTAACAGGAGAAGATGGGAGGTGTAGAGGTCTTCTTTTTCCTCAATGAGAAAGGTGACCAAAATGATCCCAATCTTGGTTGTTTCTGATCTGTTTTAAATTATTCTTGAGGAAAATTGGTAAAGAAACACCCCTTTGCCACATTACAACCACAAACTGCAATGTATTTTTTCTTAGGATATAAACTGTATATGTAATCGGCACATAATTGGGCATGACTACGAGGTGGAACCTTTTTACAAATATTTTACATAAAAAGTTTCGATTTCTAGTCACTTCCACTACCTAACATCTATCAAACTGATAAGACACTTGAACTGAAAAGCTGGGCAAGTGCAGGAATAATCACAGAAACAGTCAAGAGGTTGAGTATTGAGATTTATTTGTAGCTATAGCAAGCATGAAATGTGACTCCAGCAAAGACATAAGTAGGAGAAATTATTAAGGTTGTAGCATTAAATAATGGAATCAGCAGAATTATAAACGTTGCGATTTTTCTCTAAATTTGCAAAAAACATCTGTCAAATTTCCTCTAGCCATCTACCAGCTTCTGATATTTGAGGAAAGGTTCACCCCAATCCTCACTATCAGGCGTTCAGTTGTTTGAAGGGTTTCTTTCAAGTTCAGCCTATTGTAAGTCACCCCACGGAATCCCCATGAGCTAGATTTGGGCTTTGACTTGATTTAGGACTTCCCATTTCATTTCTTCGGTTTTGGACAGTCCTTGGTGGCTTCAATTATATGGTATGGGTTATCATGTTGCAAGGTGCAGTTGTGTTTCAGCTTTCTATTTTTTTATTTTTTTTTACAGATGGTCTCACATTTTACTCAATCTTCTGATACACAGTAGGATTTAGGGTGGATTCTATGATGGCGAACTGGCCTGGTTTTGCTGCAACAAAGAGTCCACAAACCTTGACAATTCCACCTCTATGCTTCACGGTTGGAAAAAATCTTGTTTTCCTTGAATGTTGCATTTGTTTTTTTCAAAATGTATCTTCTTTTTTGGTGTCACTGGTCTATGTGATTAATATTAGGCTGACCATTATTTGTTTGCACACCTCTCAATATTGTTAAACTTAGCGTCATATTTCTGTCTGATCATATATGCACGTTCATATTCACAGTACCCATAACCTACATTTGGCCTTATGATGAAACTTTTGGAGTTTTGGAGACTTCTTTAAGCATCTTCATGCCTCTCTTGGTGTTACATACTTGAACAGACAGACCTGGCACTTGTAGACTTGTTCACATTCAGTAAGCATGAAATTAGTAATTATAATTATTTTACTTAGAATTATCTTTTGTGGCTTCTATAAAATCCATGACCAGAATCAAAAGCTTCTTCACTCAACATTGAGAAGAAGAAACAAATGTGACTTAATCTATAATAAAACATCCTATTCTGGGTATAACGTATAACAGGAGTGCTCATAATTTCTGATTTCCTGCAACACGTTGTAAAATACTTAATGTGTATACCTCCTACTTTACAGTGAATCATATGAAGGATCTGCAACACTGAGAGCAAACACTCTGATGTACTGTGCCCATTGTATGAATATTTACCTTTTCTAAATGCAGTTTGAAGTTTACCCTCCACCAATGTCAATAAAATCAGTGGAAAATGTTGAGTTCCTATTTGCTGCCTGCAGAGACGACCAGCCTTTAAACCTGATTCTATTTCATCTTATTTCAAGTATGCTGTAAATACTGACCTACATTTTGGATTTAACTTTTAAATTAAAGTTTAAGTATTTGCTTTGTGTGCTAAGGTGTTGTATAAACACATTAATCAAATATACGTCAAGTGATGTGCTTTAAAAGGCTCTGGTGGAGATTGTTTTTTATAGAGATGTTCCCAACAGAGACAGTTTAAAATTGGTTAATTTCTCAACCTTCATATAGTACCTTAAACATAACTTTTTAAGGTGGAGGTTTTGCAGGTTAGCAGAAAAACAAATGTTGCTTGGCGTGTTGGTATTTAAATTTCATGGCTGAAAAATTCAGACTTTTTAAATTTGAAACAAACACTATGCGGGAGCCAATTATTGTAGAAATGATGAATAAACAGATAGAAACACAGTGAGGTCCAAACGTTAAGTAAAACTTGAAGGATGAAAAATGCCTTTTTTAATATTAGGCACTGAAACAACCTTGAAATTATGGATAGAGATGCACATAATCGTTCTTTAACGATTTAACGATTAACAACATTTTAAATTAATAAATGTGATTGGTCAATAAATAGCAAAGACATGAGAAATATTCACCATTTCAAATAAATGTGTAAAACGTTTGTATTGAAATCTTTAATTGGGTTAAATAATTGGATTAAATATGTGAAATAATAAGCAAATTTAACATAAAGATTTTTTTATGTTTTCTTCTAATGAATGTTACATACATACTGTTTTAGATGTTTGAAAGCGCAATTCTCAAAAGTAAGACCTGCAAAAACATGATGGGAATCAATACTGTTTCAGCTTTTAAGTTTTATTTAAATTTTACAGTAATATGCAGAAGTGGAAAGAACTGCAAGCTGCCACAACCAAACTGCCAGAACCAGATCAGGTTTTCCCGAGCCTTAGCCCCATTATGCAATTTGTCTTTGACTTCTATGTCAGCGAGTCTGTTAATTATTTAATATCAGAAAAGCACTAATTCACCTCCCTGTCCATCTGGCTTAAAGCTTATGCATTCTGATTTTAGATTTGGCTGCATTGAACGTTGTCAGCTCCTCTTCCTGTGCACATAATGGGAAACTTGAACATTTTCATGAGCTTTTCTGGTCCAGAACTATAAAGATGCCATAATAGAAACACATAAAGCACATGTAGTCAGTGTAGTGGCTCTGTGACTGTACTAAACTAGTGATGGTGGAAAACATGTGACATCCAGATTAGTAATGGGACTGATCCAATCAAATATCAGCATTGCCTCTAATTCTGCTGTCATTCTGGGGTCAGATATCAGGTTAGCCAAATATTCATCCATGATTCTAATATATTACTGTGCATTGAACACTTTTGACATTTTGCCATTGTAGACACTCACAATTAGAAATGTTATGGTGGCCAATAAAACCGTCCTGTGCATCATGTGAACTTTTGGGGGATGCCAGAGTACTGAGATACCATATGAGACAAGCAAACTCGTTGTCAAAAGGTCCAAAATGTGATGAGCTCTGAACTTTCTATGTTTAAAGCGGGGGTCCCCAAATCCAGGCATCAAGGGCCCGTGCCCTACCAGTGTTAGATGTGTCTCTGCCCCAACACAGCTTATTCAAATTGTCCAACTTCCTCCTCAGTATGGCAAAGTTCTGCAGAGCCCTGCAAATGAGCCATCATTTGATTCTGGTGTGTTGAACCATGGAAATAACTAAAATCTGCAGGATAGTGGCCCTTGAGACCTGGATTTGGGGATCCCTGGTTTAAAGCAAAATTGCTAACAGCTGCTTAATTTTTTCGTTAAAAATCTTGTATTCTTTGCAATGGACTGGCGATGTGACCAGCCTCTCTTCCAACGAGTATGGCACCAGTCCCTGCAACCCTGCAGAGGATGGATGGTTATAGATAATGGATGGTTACAGATAGATGTTTCATGAATATCTGGATGCATAAATTAGATTTGGCAGATTATTTCAAGTTTCAGAAAATAGGGAAAATTTGTTGAGGAAGCTTGGTTTTAGTAACCAGACATCAGAGAAGTTACAGTCATAACAGGTAAGGGTGAAAAGTGTAATTCTCTACAGAAGATGAATAAGACGCATTAACATGAAAGCTAACTAGATCACAGAAAACTTGATTGATTTTGTTGTTGTTGTATGATTGTATAATTTGCATAAAATTGTTTTTCTCTAACACAGAAAAGGCATTAAAAGAAATTTTAGTTTAAGAAATCTGTGTTGAAAATGTATAGTTTTTTTTTCCATATGTATTCAAATGGGGAAAAAAAACTTTTAAAAATTATATTTATCTACCACAGCATGGTCTAGAGTATTCTCTTGCCAGCTGGATTAGACTGGACTGCAGCAGTAAATTGTAAATCAAACTGATAAGACACTTGAACTGACAAGCCGGGCAAGTGCAGGAATAATCACAGAAACAGTCAAGAGGTTGAGTATTGAGATTTATTTGTAGCTATAGCAAGCATGAAATGTGACTCCAGCAAAGACATAAGTAGGAGAAATTATTAAGGTTGTAGCATTAAATAATGGAATCAGCAGAATTATAAACGTTGCGATTTTTCTCTAAATTTGCAAAAAACATCTGTCAAATTTCCTCTAGCCATCTACCAGCTTCTGATATTTGAGGAAAGGTTCACCCCAATCCTCACTATCAGGCGTTCAGATGTTTGAAGGGTTTCTTGCAAGTTCAGCCTATTGTAAGTCACCCCACGGAATCCCCATGAGCTAGATTTGGGCTTTGACTTGATTTAGGACTTCCCATTTCATTTCTTCAGTTTTGGACAGTCCTTGGTGGCTTCAATTATATGGTATGGGTTATCGTGTTGCAAGGTGCGGTTGTGTTTCAGCTGTCATTTTACTCAATCTTCTGATACACAGTAGGATTAAGGGTGGATTCTATGATGGTGAACTGGCCTGGTTTTGCTGCAACAAAGAGTCCACAAACCTTGACAATTCCAACTCCATGCTTCACGGTTGGAAAAAATCTTGTTTTCCTTGAATGTTGCATTTGTTTTTTTCAAAATGTATCTTCTTTTTTGGTGTCACTGATCTCTGTGATTAATATTAGGCTGACTATTACTTGTTTGCACACCTCTTAATATTGTTAAACTTAGCGTCGTATTTCTGTCTGATCATATATGCACGTTCATATTCACAGTACCCATAACCTACATTTGGCCTTATGATGAAACTTTTGGAGTTTTGGAGACTTCTTTAAGCATCTTCATGCCTCTCTTGGTGTTACATACTTGAACAGCCATTTACCATTCATCTTCACGGATGTTGAAGCCTTTCTAAGAGTGATCAAATGCAGCACTGGGATCCAACAGGACAAATACAGACCTACAATCAGCAGGGGCAGCATATTTTTTCAAGCCAAATGAGCCAATTAAAGTTGAGAATGCTGAAGTGCATTTGCCATCCAATCTTCAACATGCCATTTTAATCAGCTTGAAGTGATGTTTTAGAGCCAAACAACAAATATAAATTTAATGACTTTTATGCCGTGAGTGGAATGCTCCAAAATGTGTTTTAACTGCTATGTTTCTGTATTGTTGAGTCAAACCTGCACAAGTAAAACATGGACTGATTGGGTAGTGAAAAAATAGACTTGTACAACCACTATGTGGCCAAACAATCTAAAAAATGTTGGTGACAGTTTGGAAAAATAGAAAATACTGAAATCGTAAGGATCAAACAAACTAGAGCCAAATTTACAAACATTTGCAGCTGGATTTCCTGTTCCTCACCTTCCAAATTAAGCCTCAATAACAGCCCACTGCACCGCTGTTTAACCAAGTGCTGCACAAGCCGAAACAGCTTAGCTGACGGCCCATAAAAAAAGGACCAGACCGGACCGGGGAGACGATTGCTGAACCAAGCTGATAGGACCATGGTTTTCGAGCTAACGGTGTTTAGCTGTGGCCCAACTAGCAATGCACCTAAAGCTTAACTGCAAAAAGGCCCACATACAGCTGCTACCAATTGAATCAGAGAACAGCTGATTTTCTTTCCTTTAACACTGATTCCCCACCCTTCCATAGGTGTCTAAGGGACATTCACGTAAGGTTTGTGTCTGGGGAGAGTTAAATTAGTTTAGGACAAACAATTTAAGCAATTTTTTAATGTCCATTTCAATGTGTTTCACTGCATTTGTAAGATAACATTCCTCAATTGTTTGAGTAGAAACAGTGTTTTCAAAGGTTTTTGACTGATAAAAAGAGTCCTTTAAAATCCTATAACATAAGTTACTCCGTCCATCTGAAATTTTCCCATTATCCTTCAGTGCTAAAGTAAACACAGAACATGTTTGTGTCTGATTAGTGTGATGTGCTTTTAGCTGACCAACATTGTTCATAAACAATAAAAAATAGCTATTTATTCAAAATACTGCTTGTTTTTAAAATAGATTGTTTAAACACAGAAAATGAATCTTATAATCATCTTTGAAACCAACCCTTTTAGTGTGCCAAAGGTTATTGTTTTTTAATTTGGCCATTTATTACTTCCTCCAAATAATGTTTGTCTTCACTTTTGCTTTGCAATGTGAAGTTGTTTGAACCAAAACCGACAGTACTACTAATTCTTAAGCTATTTACAATTAGTTTAAAACTAACTTCAAAACAAGTCTTGGTCTTTAAGCGTACGACCCTAAATCAGAGAAAGTTGGGACAGTATGGAAAACACACACACACACCCACACTCACACACACACCCACACACAAAAAAGTCTTGATTTCTACATTTACTTTGACTTGTATATAATTGCAGACAATATGAACACAAAATAGTGCATGTTTTGTCTGGTCAACTTCATTTTATTTGTACACATTCATACTTTCCTGTCATTCAGACCTGCAACACATAAAAAAAGTTTGCAATTTCGGGTTAGTAATCATGTAAATTGGTTAAATAATTATGTTAAGCGAAACAGGTGAGGATCACCAGTTTGCTAACAAATATATGAGAT
Organism: Apricaphanius iberus; assembly: GCA_028564705.1. NCBI lineage: Eukaryota > Metazoa > Chordata > Actinopteri > Cyprinodontiformes > Aphaniidae > Apricaphanius > Apricaphanius iberus. Next base: position 260,419 of record JAPXFQ010002826.1, read on the forward strand.
TATTGAAATGCTTTAAAACAATTAAACTGCAGTGTAGAGAAGGAATTCTCTGATAGCCGAGTCACTCCTTAAATAAAAATGTCTTTATTACAAAAATGACATGTCCTAACTGGACAAAATGACCACGCATGGAGGCATGGGCCTTCTTCAGTTCATACTGAAGCAGATGTAAAGCTGATCTTATAAGGGCAAAGATACACAGGTGGAAACAGACACACAGGTGTTGACAATCAGTATTAAAGGTCTTCAGGCAATTGCTACGACACACCTCTCACATGGTTCTCAACACTAAAAATATTGGTCACAATAATAAACAGAAACACAGGCAACAGACAGCATATGTATATATATATATAATTTTCAAGCGTTGAAAGTGTTTCAAGCTGCAAAGAAGCAAATGCAAGCAATTAAGAAGTTCAGCTAGCTGACTTTTGACTCGTTTTACATTCTTGACGGAGCGCGCCAACCAATCAGAGCATCTCACTGTAGTGACGTCGCCCGATGTCAATGTTGTCTAGCCAACCACGATCCGCTAGTGTTTGAACCACCCGCCAATGAACACGCGGTGTCTTGTTTGACACCGTCGTGTCAAACAAGATGCGTTGTGAGCATTGTTTGACGTTGACAAAGTGTGCGGGATGAACGCATCATACGTCAGTCCAGCAGTCCAGCTCAGATTGGGTTCCCATTAGAAGAGCATTCCTGCTTTTATTTTGGTACTACAGTCCGAGATCCACCCTGGCCCCTATTAGCCCCTCCTTATTAACCTCCTGGACACATCCCTGCTCAGCAGCACTGAACATTTAGGAATAGTCATTCGTTATTTGTTTATATTTAAATCACAGGAATCAGTGTCTGGAGAGAGTGAAAAAGTATTTTTTTCTCTCTTTGTAAAGTTGCAATAATTGGATAGAATTTTAATACGTGCTGAATTCACGGTGATCAGCTGAATTTGCGTTAATAGTTGCGATCGCAACATAACAAAATCCTGGAGGAACTGATATGTGATATCACCGCATAGACACAGAAATACTTTGACAAACCTTTGTCAAGTACCACAATACTTCGTTACACCCACAGGTGGCAGTTAAAACTGTACTGTGTCAAAAGGAAGCCATATGCCAACCGTGTCCATTGACAAATGGACGCCGTGTGCGCCGGACCAAATTAGAAAAGGATCCAGGCTGCAGACTGCTTTTGGCTGGAAACAAGATTGTTGGACTTGGTTAGACGGACCGTTTTCGCAGCGCAGGGTCTGTCATGATATGGGGTTGTGTCAGTGCCCTTTGCAAAGGTAACTTGCACTTCAGTGATGGCACCATTAATGCTAAGAAGTACATAGCAATTTTGGAGCACAATATGCTGCGCATGCATATTTCAACAAGAAAATGCAAAACCACATTCTGCCCCATTACAAAGTCCTGGCTCTGGAGGCAGAGGATACAGGTATTTAACTGGGCTGTCTGCAGTTCCCACCCCTCTCCAGTAGAGAATGTGTGTTGCATTTTGAACTGCAAAATGTGACAACAAAGAACCCATGGTGTTGTCCACTGTTCGGGTTTAATTTTTTCCCAAGAATGGGACAAAATTATACCTGAAACACTTTATCACTTGCTGTCTTGAGTCCCTAACCGTTTTTATGCAGTAAGTGTTGTAAAAAGTATCAACTGGGTGTCTGCAGGACACACTGAGAAGCCTGAACTGCATCCTGTTATCAGGCTGACGTGATAATGCCTCGCTAGAGCCGGACACCTAATCTAAGAAAGGGGATCTGAAGACGATAGTTTTTGATTATCCAAACTATTTTGGAAAGTAGTTTATTAATATTCTATATACATAGTTTGTTAAACTACTGTTTAAAGAATCTCAAGAACTCATTCCTTCATCTATTGTTTAATTATCTCAGCCTTATCAGGCAGATAATATTAAACATTAACTGAGAGTGAACTATTTGGCTATTATTATTGGTAATTTTGATATCAAATTTAAATCTCTCAAAAATTTATCCCATTAATAAATAAATGCCATAAACAATAATCCATAAATCTTCATAGGAAAACATACCTATTGTAACAAAACATATGGTTAGAAATTGCAGCAGCTGAGAGTGAATGTGTAGTTGCTTCTACAACACCTTGCATTAATGCTTTAGGTAAAAGCATTTTGGACCAGCGCACCTCCAGTTCGGATCACTAGCTCCTTAACAACACCACTGTTCACCTTGTTAGATCCTTTTCTGTGTTCTTTTAATCAACCATCGTTTTATCTGATCAGCCTGGATTGCAGCTTGGAGGGTTGCAACATCACATTTGTAGATGTGTGTCAGAAGGACAGCAACAGTTGTGAGACCGTAAAAAATATGTGAGCAGCTGAGTCTGAGTGGGCGGCGGCTGTTGGATAATATCTGTCAGGACTTTTTTTTTCTTGGTTGTTAGGTTAAGCTACAAACCGTTTTTTCTTTTAAAATTATACTCTTGTTATGCTAAAATCATGGGCCCTGGAGCCTGTCTATGAGTCCATCTACCTTAAACTTCCCAGGAGCACAACGTTCGAACGACACATGGCATGTCCCTGCCACAGAGTAGTTTTTAACAACACTGATTCTGCTAAAAAGAATATTTATTTTTATTATTTTCCATTGTAGTTACATTTCGTTCTTCCCCATAGTTTGATGCTCATTTAGAGCCCTGTAACCCTCTGCAATAGGTTATACAAGGCGTACATCATACAGACATCAATGTGTTTAGGCCTAAGGGAAATTGCTGTGGTACAGGCAGCAGGAAGACGACCACCGGCACAGAGATTACAACAGGAAATGCTCTTCTTCCCAGAGCAGCTGCAAAAATAGCAGCGTTTAAAACATTTAAACTTCATCAGACGACGTTCCCCACAGAATCATTAAATCTTTATGTCCTGGGTTCCCTTTATGATGCGAAGAGTTCTGCTTCGTATTCGTACACAAACCACAAAGGAGAAGTAGAAACAGAAAGTTTGCTTTCTCTAATCTCTGTTTTCTGCCACCCATCTGAACCGCGCTGTAATTTACTGATGCTCACTGTTGAGACCGTTATGAGTAATTACAGGAGAAATGGTGGATGGAAATGGTTTTAGCTTCAACTGATGCATGCACACAAACAAAACGTCCTGTGCCCCCGGCACAAGCAATCCGTCAGGATTTTGACTCCCACCTAAACACACTGCCGCTTATTTGAGAACAAAAAGCAGCAGTGTAGGCAGAGTGTTGTACAGATTAAATATTTTTCTCTTTGTGTACACATTTTACCACAATGTGTGCCTTGAATACCAAATCATCTTACTGATTTGCTGCTTATTAATCCACTTACCTTGAGAAGTTCAATGAGCTTTTCCCTTTATAATTACCCTAGCTTTTCAGTTTTTTTTACTTGATACCTTTCTTAAGATTTTTAATGAAACATTGCAAGCAAAAAAAATGAACTAAAACTGTTTTGCATTTATTGCAAGGCCTAGTACGGCGTATATCATTGTTATTACATGATAGATAATGGCATATCTAGTAGAGAATTTAATGAAAATATTTAATGCAAGCAAAAGTATTTACCACCTTACTACGGAAGCGTAGAGCTGCCACCTGGGCAAAAGAAAAAAAACAGAGCTGTATCACGTTATTTCATGATAACTTTATTGTTTGAACAATATACTTTTCACGTTTGCACAATATAATATCACGTCATTACGTGAAAACTTTATTGTTCTAACAATATACTTTTCAAGTTTGTACAATATAATATCACGTTATTACGTGAAAACGTTATTGTTCTAACAATATATTTTTCACGTTTGTACAATATAAATATATTGTACGAACATGATAATATATTGTACAAACGTGAATAATTCATTTTTTAATAATATAATTTTCACACCAGTTGAAGTTGATAACGGTGCAGATCAGCGTGTGCAAAAATGTCTCGTTTACTGGAATTAATGAAGTTCTATTTTATGCTTGGATTGAGGCATGGGGAGATTTTGCAGTTACTGAGCAGCTTGGACAGTATTGTACGGAAGCGTAGAGCTGCCACCTCGGCAAAAGAAAAACAGAGCTGTATCACGTTATTTCATGATAACTTTATTGTTCTAACAATATACTTTTCATGTTTGTAAAATATAATATTACGTTATTTCATGATAACTTTATTGTTCTAACAATATACTTTTCAAGTTTGTATAATATAATATCACGTTATTACATGAAAACGTTACTTAATTAATTAAGTTCTATTTTATGCTTGGATTGAGGCATGGGGAGATTTGCAGTTACTGAGCAGCTTGGACAGTATTGTGATAAGTATGCGGACACTGAGAAGGAACCTGAAATGCATGGGGCTGTACAGGAGGAAGAATGAGTCTGATCCGATGGAAGTGGCTACATTTCTCGCTGATCAGCTGGAGGGAGATGGAAGGCTCCATGGATATAAACTACAATAAAGTTTTCACATAATAACGTGATATTATATTGTACAAACTTGAAAAGTATATTTTTAGAACAATAAAGTTATGAAATAACGTAATATAATATTGTACAAACGTGAAAAGTATATTGTTAGAACAATAAAGTTTTCACGTAATAACGTGATATTATATTGTAAAAACGTGAAAAGTATATTGTTCAAACAATAAAGTTATCATGAAATAACGTGATACAGCTCTGTTTTTTCTTTTGCCGAGGTGGCAGCTCTACGCTTCCGTACCTTACAGATTTCTTCTTTTTTTGCCTTTTTTTGTCATCAAATATATTTTAATTTTCAAGAAAAAAACCTGAGTAAACAGGAAAAAAAACTGAACTGGTTCTATCTGAAAAACTGATTGCATACTGATTGTCGTTCTTTGATGCGGTGTTGCCAACAGGACATTTCATTTGTTCCATACATCCAGAACCAAAAGCCCATCAAGGCTTCAGACGTTTGTTTGAATTTTGTCTTTATCTGTTAGGTACACAGAATAATCAGATGACTTTTCAGAATATCTTTGGCCATGCCTCAAACTGTGCGGCAGTCTGGCATTTGATAAGACTGATTAACATTCAAGAGGAATCCTCACAGTCAAGTACTCCCAATGTTATGCCTTTAACTCATTTCCCACAGCAGAGCAGAGGTATAGAAAATGAGGACAGACGGGAAAAAGAGGCAGAAACATACAGATTTGTATAGGAAGAGAACAATTTCTCAGGGACAAACGCCTTGTATTGAATTCTTGTCATGATTCTTGGATAACAACCCTACTATCCAGCCCCCAACAGGCTTTTAAATGCATGCGCCATCCCACTCCCATTGGACTTCAGTGGCTGAAAGTGTGTTGCTGCATACAAGTTCTCGCATTGTCCCACCACTGGCTGGTTGCTGATAGTTGGATGTTACTCTCCTTCTCTTTAGCAGAGCTTGGAAAACATCACACCGCATTCCCTGAGTGTGTGGAATGACAAGCAATCATTCAGTGAATAGCCTTCATACTAATGGGAGAGAGAAGTCAGGGAGTGTAAAGCTGTACCTGAGTGTTGAGTCTGCACGGATCCCCGGGCTACAGGGCCAGGATTGGGCCTGATTGCTGTGTGATTTGAGCATCCTCAGGCCCAAAGCTTGTCGATATCTCTCACAGCACAGGTCTGAAAACCGCACTGCAGCAGGATGCAGGGATTACCCATGTGAAAAAATATCAAAGGAATAAAAAAGAGACATATTTGACACAGAAATCATGAACATGCTACAGTCCCGTGCAAAGTTATTCAAGGTCCTGAAACATTTTCACATTTTCTCACGTTACCCTCACAAACAACAATGTTTTACCATGGAGATGATGCTTTGAGGGTAATATGCTGCATGAGTTTTCCACCACACATAAGCCTCGTTTATACTTCTCCATCAACAAGTTTGCTCCGAGACGCAGAAGAATTGACGGAGATGTTTTTCCTTTTGTACTTCTCTGTTGGTGTGTCAATGTTGCAAAGCAATTCCCCAACAGGACAGTAGGGGGTGCTAACTCTTTCTGGCGGATCTGCCTACCATTGCAGTGTCGTTTTTGGTTAACTAGAGTTTATTTATTTCAGCTTGTGGACTCATTCCCCTTCAAGGAGGAATGGCCAAAAGAAAGTTAGCTTTGACTGAGCTGTAAAGCTTGTTACTAGAAATGCAGCTCATAGAATACTCTAAAAACGCATGTAAACAAACAGAGCAGTCTATTTTGTTTTTCTCTACACCTCCTGGTGCTCAAAATTGCCAAAAGACCAAATTAGATATGCTGTTCTCCCAATTTAAAGCATGTAGTACGCAAACACTGCACTGAATACTGTTTACATCAACTATAGAGCACCGTCCGTTCTGAAATGATCAGTGGCTGTTATTGCGCTGACCACCTTTGACAGAGATGGATAGAAAATCGGGCTCTACTGCGTCCGTCGTTGCATAGGTGACTGACAGACCTGGCGTCAACGTATAAAGTCGTTGACTGATAAGTATAAAATTAGCTCTAGTCTTTGAATGTTAAACCCCAAAAAGTCTCTTCTGACGAAAGCACCTTCCTTTTAACATTTACCGTATCCCATACAAGACATGCTGCAAATGTTAGATGGTACTTCTCATGGCTTTTCATCTTAAATTGCTTTTATATAGCTTGTACAAATAAAAGTTTTTCAATCAACAGATTCTCTCATCTGTGCTATAGATCTCTGCACTGCCTAAGCTATCATGGGTCTCTACTTCGGCTTCTATAAGCTCTTCTTGCCTGCCGTTTAAGATATCCAAACTTGTGGATATTGTTTTTCGTTTTTTGCAAGGCACTCTACATTATTCATGGCTTTGCAAGAAATTCAAAGTACTTGGTGGTTTTCAAAGTTCCTGCTTTAACACATTTTTAACATGTGTTGCAGGTAACTGCTGTAAGCACATACTGTAGCAGTATGTTCTTGTGTATGCTGATCTCCTGGGATGTGTTATAAGGGCTGACAGGACTGTCCCAGACAACAGGATTATAAAGGCAAAACATAGCTGGAGCAGAGCAGAAAGCAACCATACATGAGCTACAGAGATCTTATTCTCCCCTGAGTCTGCCCTCATCCGGTTTTAAGGCTTAACTCATCGTTTCTTTTTTTTTCTCCTCTCCCAGACCCACTGAACTGGTAGAAGACAGGATGGGACTCCCGGCTTATTAAACCCTAAAGTGTAGAAGAGGAATTTTTCATGTGTAAACGATTTGCATAAGAAGATTTCACTCCATCCTGCCCTCATTTCTGTATGTTATACACGTCAAATCTTCTTTAAAATAGCCAGGGCTGCCACAGTCTTGTTCTAGTATCAGTATTACTTTTTCTTTTCATCGTCCTTTCTTCCTTCTGATTAACTGAGAGGGCGTTTTCACAGCAGGCCACTTTTGATGTGCTGGCTTTGATTAGAACGTGTTAAAAATACCAACTTCGCCCCTCTGTCTACTCCATCCTGCCTTCTGTCTCCGCTGTCTGTTCACCTCTCCCACTCCATCTACTTCTGCTGCCTGATTCCTTCTCCATATCGCCTCCCTTTGTCTCTGTCTTACTGTGTGATTAAGGTTTTGCTTCAGATGTATTATCATTTCCTTTCCTCCCCGCTATGATTACATTTTTTTTTCTTTTTCTTTTGCCATGCTTTATCTGTTTTGCGCCTAAAGGCCTGCGCTTGATTATAGCTCTGCTCTCCATGATTACAACCTCTTGTTCAGACGAGGATTGTTGTTTTCCTGGTGTCCTCTTTATCCGTGACCTTGGTGGAATAACAAAGCAAAAACACTTACTGGCTTTTAAAAACTGCACAAAACTACTTTAAATATAATTTAAAAAAATAATCTTAAACTGTTGTGAAAATTGAAACAAGTATACTCTCACTTAAAGACATAGTTCTGAACATTTCATTGTTTAAATTACCACAGCTGATTGATATCATTGGGCAATAGGTTTTTATTCTAAGAAATCAGGGATAATATATTACCGATACTGATTACATAATTCCTTTTTATCACGCATAATCTAATGAAAGCATGATGGCTTAAAGTTGTTTATTTACTATATAAAGGAAAATTTAGCCACTAACAATCTTTACTTAGTTGATCAAGCTCAATTATTAACCAAACAGAAGCCTGTGTTTCCATAGAAACAAGCTTTGCATTTATCTTACCCTACACCAGGAAATATTCCCATTACTTGGGTATTGGTGTATACTTTAGCAAGCAGCGAACAATGTGTTCATACTTCCAACTACTGAGTTTAAGTTTTGCTAAGAAAGGGAAAAAAAAGTTATGATTCTTATGTTTCAAAACATATACTGTTGAATCACCCTGTGGTATTCTTTATTTTTTTTTCTAAATCTTTGTTTTGCTTGAATGGAGCTGAAATTGCCCTAGGCCACCTTGCTTACATATACCTATTTTAGCTCTCCCAAAGATTTTTTTCATGTCTGACATCAGGTTTTTGTGAAGACTGCTTCAAAATATTGTCTTCGTTGCCCTTAAGTCACTGTGCATCTGAATCATTGACTGTTCGGCAGACCTATTAGTGCCCATCTGCTTCATGTATTAAATTTTGTTTCAACATGTCCTTAGAATGTTCTTTCTTCTCCTCCTGTAGTATCATTTTACATTTCATCACACCATATAATATGTCTCCAATATTTAGGTTGTTGTCCCTTCATACATTTGCTGTGTGTGTCATTTGGGTTTTCATACTGCCTTTGGGGTGATGGCTTCTTCCTGTCCGAGTGGCTTTTCAGCTCTGATTGATACAGGGCTGATTTCACTGTAGATTTTTTTTTTTTTTTTTACGAGCTACAGTATTGCAAGCATTTTTACAGTCTCTTTCTTTTGTTCTGAGCTTGCTAAACATATATCGCTTCAAATATTTCTCATCTGTGGGACACTAAACCCATTACCTTTTCAAATAGCTGGGCAATCCCTTGGTGTTTATGCTTTTAAATGATGGTTTGAATGTGGCAGCTACACAAATCTGTGGCATCTGAAAGATAGTCCTGCATGATGTATTCCAAAATTTTCTTTATATTTAAACAACTTTATAAACCCTTGGTAACAAGCACCATCTACAACCATCAAGAGATGATAAACATAAAAATAAAATACAATTCTCAATTGTCTAAATGATTGTTAAAACTTACATTTTTTAGACTCTTCGGGTGCTTGGTCACCTTTTTAATCCAGTTGCAGCTACTGGTTTAGAAAATTGTGAAGCATCAAGTCTTTCTTTCTGAATGTGGGCTGCATTTTTTTATTGGTTTTCATTTTTTCCTTCATGAACATAGCATCAAGAAAAAAACTGTAAACTGTAAATAAATTAATGCAACAGCCAGTATATAGCCAGCGACAAACTTTTTCAGTTCGGCAGCACCAATCGGTATCTCTTAGTTCTATTTTCACCTGTTTAGCAGAAGTAGGGCCGCCTGACGTAGAATCCACTTTAGCAGCGTCTGCTGTGAAGTCAGTCGGGCTCTCGGTGAGCTGGTACTGAACGTTTAGGAAGAATCACTTATTAATAATTCTGAAAACTCACAGGAGTCTCTGTGTCAGGAGAGAGTGAGAAATTATTGTCCTTACTTTTATCTCAGGCCAGTATCGAGTCTGTTGATTTTGACACTGGTAATTTATTAAGACGTTTGCCCAGCTGTGCTGTCTGGCTAAAATGGCTGGGAAAAATGCTGCCATCTGTGGCCAAAGTTATCCCCGCGCTGCCGACATAATAGGAAACAAGACATTAGGTCGGTTGAAATAATTTTTTTTAACACTTAACTAAGTGGATTTAAAAAGTAATTGAAACTAAAGCATCTGTCAGTCACATAAAAACTGTTCTGAAAACTTGTGGTTCGTTGAAAGCGGCATTCCTCACTAATCAGTAGCTTACAGCTGACAGCTTTTCTCATGGGACATATAGGCTACGAATCACTATTTTCAAATAGGCGAATTTTGCCAACATTAAGGATTTTCATGTCATGAATGAGGAAACAGTAGTCTACCCAACAGCACCTTCCTTGGCAAAATGAAGCATTTTTTATTCTCCATCCCTCTCACAAAAGAAACGGGGAGTAAGCATGATAAGCAACACCGTCAGATGTCGGGAGAAATTCGGGAGAATTGTGGCTCCAGGAGATTTTCGGGAGGGGAAACAAAATGTGGGACTTTCCGTGGAAAATCCGGAGGGTTGGCAAGCATGCAAATATGTCGCTGTCATGAGATGCGCTTTGCGCAACTAAATAATCCAGTAATGCAGCCTGCTTGCGCAGAAGTAACGGCCGTTTAATTACTTTTTTGCCACTGTAATCCTTTACTTTACTCGTTACTCAAAAAAGTAATTGGATTACAGTAACACATTACTTTTAATGCGTTACTGCCCAACACTGGTGTTCGCTAATAAAAGCGGACGACTTCAAAATGGACAATGGATCAGTCAAAGAAAAAAATGTCCTCGGTAAGGATTTCTTCACCCTCAAATACACAACTCCCCATGTTCCAGGGAAAATGTCTCACTTTCTATCTTGTTGAGCAGAGAGTCAGCCAAGTTCTATACTTGCCATCAAAACACAGAAACCAGCTAAATCTGATCAACCCAGGTGAACTAAGCATCAAGTTAACATCTCTCTGTCCTTCCATAAAATAAGTGGCAGTTAATCACCAGGGGTGAGGGTCTCACTAGTATACCTAGTATACTGGTATAGCCTGATCACTCTGCTCAGGGAAGTTATTTTGATGGTAGACTCTTTTTAATCTTTATTGCATATTTGCATAACAAAATTATACATTTAGAGCACCACATTATTATCAGGAAATGATAGCCCAGTGATTTCCTTTCTCAGTTATTGTTAATGAATAACTGTCTGATAGGGCTTAGATATTAAACAACAATAGATGAAGGATTAAAGGGGAAGTTTTTTGTGTGTTTTTTTTCAACCCAGACCTTATTTTTATCATTCATTATGCTCATTTACTCACTCAGACAACTTTGGAGGCACTTTGAGTCTTTTGGGAGAAGTTTATGTTGAGTCGCAATCAGCGGGCATCCATTTAATTGGGGGGGGGGGGCATGGCAAGAGCCGCCTCTAAATAAAGCATTATCTACCACAAATCTCCTTCATTTCACCAATGTTTGGTTATTACTATTCCCCTGTGAGTTCAGAGTGTCTCGGAGGTGCTTTGTTGTCGTCTTCAGGGCTGTTTTACAGGATTAGTCTGATCGGAAGGAGCCTTTGCAGCTACCAACAAGGGAAAGGTTAATGTGGATGGGAGAAGGGAAGCTGTAGCCACATTCACTGGTTTATTAAACAAAAGGAAAAGCTGTGGTCATTCATTGAGGGGCTGTGGTTCCTCTTCTCTCAGCTCCAGGGGGCTGCTCAATGTCCTGGAACTGAGGGCGGCATTCAGCTGGGGAAGCGTTATCTTTGGAGGCAAATTTTCTTCTATATCAGGAAAACAGCAGCGGTTCTGCAATAGTGTCACAGTGTCTCTTTTTGGGGAATGTTTAACTCAAAGACTTTGTCTCCAAAATGTCAAATGAGCCAGACTGAATATTTCCTTTGGATCAGGGGTTGCTTTGAATGAATATTTTCCATGGCGTGGCTTATGGTATTTTGGTATAAGTTTTAAATGTCCTACGTTGCTGAAGTGACCTTAAATTTCGAATATTTGTTGAAGGCACCATAGATAACAAATGCAACATACAGACAATTTTTGCTTTTTTCCCCCTTTCGTAAGGACAGGTTTGAGAGATGAAGGTTTTGTGTGGCTGAAAAATATAATGGCATGACAAAACATTTCTTGTTTACCTTTCAATCAATGTTGAAGATCAAACAACCTATTTTGTGACACGGTGAAGTCAGTGTCATCTCTTTGGTGCTGGGTAAAATTAACCGAGAGAGGTCAACAACGTATGATCATGCTTTCTGCGTTTGCGCAGATCATTCGCCAACTGAAAGATGGTCCAGAGCAGAGCAAGTCAGGCCTCTAATATGCAGGAAATGTCAGTGACATAGTTTCACAGAAAGTATCTAAGGATGGTCAGAAATGTAGCTAGATTTGTCACAAGGCGCTTTTTGGAAAAATTTTGCTAAGGGGGTCTGAAAAGTTGCTAGAAATAGTGACAAATTCGCTAAGTTTGCAACACTTGCTGTGCCGACAATATGGTTGGATCATAGAGACCGTATCTATCAACCCGCAGCTTCTACTGGCTGGTTGATATGAACATAACATCAGTGTCGTACCCGTTCCAAATGTACACTTTATTATATTTTAATTCAAATATAATCTTTTTTGTCAAATGTTGTACTTTTATTCTGCAAACCAAAAGCCCTGTGGATGTTTTCTTTTTTTCTTTCTTTCTTCCTTTTTTTATGTAGCTTTTAAAGAAAATGTTCTATATCCAATCTTTAATGCAGTGCATTCTGGGATTTTTAGTTTTCAAACCAGTATCTTTCTTATTATGTAGTTCAGTCCCTCATGGCTGGGGTCCAACACAGTTTTGTTGAAAGCTGTTAAAAAACTTCCGATTCCTCCAAAGATCAAACTGTGGTTGCAAAACAGGTTTTGTCATCTCAAATTTTCTGCAAAACCTAGGGATAAGCATTCAAAGTCCAGCTTAGAATATGACACAATTTAAGAAATTTTTATCAAAACACAAAGTTTTGGATATATTTTGGTCATTTTTAGTTGTATTTTGTTGAGAAATTCAAATCCAAACAATATAATGTGCTCTTACAAAGCTGGAAGTTGCTCTGGTCAGGTAGTAAAAATAAATGTGTTCTTTTATGAAAGAACACATTTTTGTATCTATGCAAACTTGCCCAGGAGACAACAAAAAAGTGACTTCTTTGTCAGTTTTTTGAATATGGAAGAAAACCTTAGTTTTTGCCAAACAAATAGATAAAAACTACAAACAAAAACAAAACATAAAACTGTATTTAGCAAAAGGCTTAGGTTAACAAGGAACTGAACCTGAAATGTTCATGTTGTAAGGCAGCAATGCTAACCGTATTGTCAAACACTAATTTGTGAATTTATTACATAATTATTCATAAAACTGTGACCAATAAATACAATAACTCAAACTCACTTAAAGATGAATTTATCACTTGTTTAACCTACAATTACCTATTTTGAAAAATGTTCAGGGGGTGTGAAGATATTTTGCAAGGTCTTATAAGGAAAATAACAATAACATTAACGATAAACACTTGATTATCTTTCTTATCACAGTCAGTGAATTTATGTATCTTTGGATACTATGTGATATTTATGATGGGGTGGAGTATTTTCATCACCTGAACAGGTGAACATGCTGGGTAAGAATGGTTCGCCAGTCCTTGAGCGGGACATTTTCCACAGTCCTCAGGAAAAACAGATAAGATATTGTGCTCCTCTGTCACTTTCCCTCCTGCTGATTGCACTTCCAGACTCCTTTGCGGTGTAGCCAGGAATCAATTCAAGCAAGGACCGAATCAGAAATGGGTGTTATGTCTACAAACCGTGTCACAGGTGGATAGAAGAGCGAGAAAATTAATGTTTGCCAAGATGAATTACATTCTTCTCCTTTTACTGTATCCATAAAAGAAGAAAAGGCAATATAAAATGCCACTGAATGCTTGCATGGGTAAAATTACTAGCTTCACCATCTGCAAGGTGCTGATAATCTGTGACTGGCTGTATGTTTGATTTAATAAAACAAAGAAAAAAAGCAAAACTGTGTAGCGTGGAGATACAGCAGGATATGATACCAAAGGGAATGCATTAGTGTAGGAAATGTACGCTGGAGGCTGCAATCTCTCTAAGCAATCAAGCTAATGTTTGTATTTCACCAAAAGGCAGATAAAATATGTGACTACATAGTTTAGATCCTTCAGACAAGCGATATTAAAGGAAGAAATCATATCATGTTACTAAACAGTAATTTTTTTTATTATGTTTCTCAAGATATCTCTTTGTTAAAGCATAGGTCATTAAAAGAGAAAAAGATCTTTTAGTGCAGAGTAAAATAAATATATGGACAGAACATACGATTTAAACGATGTGTCCCAGACTTTTTATTAATTTATTCAAAATAATTAATTTGTTTGCAAAAAGATGTATATTTATATCCAACCTGCTTATAAGGTGATGAGCTAGCAGTGGTTTTGCTGCTAATGAATCTTGCATGATTCCTTTGGATTCCGGTGGCAAAGATCCCCTGTTCCTCCTACACCCGGGAAGGACTGCTTGGGAACTGATCTGTCTGTGATTGCTAGGAATCTGGGAGAATCTCACAGCAGCACCGCAGTCACTTGCTGAAAAGAGTAAGAACAGATGGTGCTTAACGTTAGGGCCTCAAAAGGTCCCAGACACTTCTTAGAAGGTCACTAGATGTATTACTGGGTGCTTTAGAGCACTACCTTTGTTATTTCTTTTTTCAAGGAGTAAGAACAAAACATTACAGGATTAAAGCAACATTAATAGCTACTCTTTGGCAGTTGAAACACCCACGCTTTACTTTTACTGCCACCTGCTTGTGTCTGAAAGCTTAAATATTTTTTTTTTTTTATTGACAATCAAAAAGCCCTTTTTCTTGATGGCATCCTGAAGGAATATAAATGTTTTGCTTATTAGAAATTACTCCCCATATCTATTCTCTTATTATTCCATATTTCCTTGATGGCTTTACAAATAACTACTAATCACTAAATAGAACTAATCTTGAAATAAGATTCCCATAACTTGGGGTGCACCGATCCAATATTTTTAGTCCCAATACTGATGCCTGGATTTTGTGTGTCTGTTGATACCCGATACCGATCCGATACTATTGTTGAATTAATAAACTGTATAACTTCCCCCTTATAGAAAGAACTAAAGGCACCAGACTTACAGTACTAACTATAAATAATTAAGAGAAAAAAATAACAGATGAAAAATATAAAATTACAACAAAAATAAAATTTCAAGTAAAAAATTTCTATTTTTGTGTGGATTCATTTCAGATTTTTCACATTTGGGTATCTGTTAATGGTATTGGTTAAGTTTAACAGATACCGATAAATGTACATTGGACGGTATTGGGGTTGATACCCGATACCGGTATCGTGAATCCCTTCCTATAACAAAGTTCTGATGCATAAAACCATAATTAAAATAGTTTTATGTTCCTAAAATTTGAAATCTTTCCTCTCAAGAACATACTACTCAAAATAAATGTTTCTGCGTACAATTTCATCACCTACTACTACTGGGTTGTACTTAAAAAAAAGAAAAAGCTTTGCAGCAGCAGAAACACTACTGCTCACATTACTGAATCATTTAAAACCGCTGGGTATTATCCTTTTAACATGTTAACCGAAGAAGTCGGACAGAATGAAGAGGAGGAAGAGAGAAAACGACAATGCTCATGAGAGAAATGAAGACAACCTCAGAGGTTTGGACCTACAGAAAACCTCGCAAAGGGAAATCTCAGTGCTATTTCCAAATGGAGGCTATTTGTCATTCTTTCACTGCAGATGGGGATACATTATCAAATGTTCCTCTTTTTTCTCCTCTCTCCATCTGTCACTTTTATCTTGCTGCATCCATCATAGTTGTCGCTGCTTGCCTTTGGCTGCACATGTATAAATTGGGCTTCCACCAAATGCAGTAGAGGAAGCTTTGTCTTTCTGTGCTGTTACAACAGCAGATAAAGTGTTTTCTTGATTAAAAATGCTGTTGAAAGTGGAATACTTATTTTGGTTCCAGCCAAAACCATAATTAGACCAAATGTTCCCTTAGTAATAGTTCACCCATGATTTCTGTGCAGGTAAAACATTTCAGTAACAAGAAATAACTACATTAAATACATCATTAGCTCCCATAATGAAAAGGAAACAGGAAATAGAAAAATCCTGTGTTTAGTAAAACCGTCTATCAGATCATTAGTTTGTCAGTTTAGGAGGACGACCAAGTTTTTGAAGATGAGCCGTCCTTTTTCCTTTTTCAGCTGATGAAATAAACATTGTTCTCCTAGATGTTCAGAGCTTGGGATATTGCTTTATGAGCTAATCATGTTTTAAAGTCCAGTTTTAGGCCTGACCCTGTTCTGCTGTCTCACATAAAAGCTCTAATCATGGTTCTCGCATATTTTTATGCTAAAAGGTTGTACTCTTTTAGAGTCAATTTTCCAATGTTTTCCGTTTTTGTTTTATTATATTTTTCTGTATAAAACTTGACCATAAATTTATGCTAGATAATTATACAGCAGCTAGACCTTAAGTACAGGATGAGATGTCAAGAAAATCTGTTTCCTTTTCTTTCTATTTTTTCTAACTACAGTTTGTACTACTTTGTGAACATCTATCGTAAACAATCTGCTTGAGTCACCATGCTTTTACAGAGCTGTTTATCTGTGAAAAGGGATGTGAACTATTATCATAATCACCTCAAAGCAAAATTTCTCGCCTCCACTTTGCGAGCCCAAAGAGCCTCTAAGGAGCTCCTCCTCTCCCAAAAACCTCTGTCGTCTGTTTATTTATTGCTCCTTTTGACTCTGCTCCTCCTCCACCTCTCAAGATCCTGACTCTGCTTCACATTCAGATGTCTGTCAGTCGACCTTTGGCACATGCTTGTTTTACTCGCCCATATATCACAGCCCCGCCACCCCTGGCTGTTTACCACTCTGCTTCCCCATCTGTTCCAAAGCCCTCCTTCTGTCTCTCAACCCCCATCGTTCTCTCTATCACACTGGCCTCGGGATCACTGATTTTGTAACCCTTAACAATTGTTGCTGTTCCTCCACAAATCCAGGAAGTCAAACAGGAAACAGCTTTAGCTATGCTCCAAACAGGAAATGTGTTTTTGGATATACTGATGTCTGGCTTCTTGTGAAACCATCATTATGGAGGTAGAAATGTCTGATATTAGTCAAAAGGGCAACCTCCAGCAACCTTATGCAACAATTTCCGTTTCACATCTGAATATGATTGTGATATAAGATACAGTGGGGCAAAAAAAATGTGGCGGCCACAGATTGTGCTAGCTTAAAAAATATGAGATGGATCTATAATTTTCACCATAGACATGCTTCAACTGTCAGAGACAGAATGTTAAAAAAAAATCCAGGAAATCAAACTGTATAATCTTTAAAGAATTTATTTTTAAAATGGTACAGAAAATAAGTATTTGGTCAGTCACAACAGTTCACCTCAGTGCTTTGTTATGTAATGTTCAGATGTTTCTTGTTGGTCTTTGTTTTTATACATATATATATATTTTTTTGTTCCACGGTTTCCCCCCCCCCCCATTATTTATCACCCACTATCACTACCTAATTCCAGTCCTCGGCATCGCTCTCCCTCTGCAAACCAGGGAGGGCCCTGCACTGAGCTCAAGCCTCCTTCTCGCCTGAGGAGTGAGCAGGCCCTTCTTTTCACCTGAAGGGGCAGGGTTTCCCCAGGTGGACATAGCGCGTGGAAGGATCCTCCCTCATCTTTCAGGCGCCCCGGTTAGCCATGAGGAGGCAGTACACTGCCTGGTGCATGTTTTTGTGGGAGTAGCTCACATTAGCTGCTCAAGGGAACATGGGGAGAACATGCAAACTCCCTTTTCTAGGCCCTTTTGCCAACCCTACCCAAGGTGTTGGTGCTATGGAGGAACACACACACCCTCAGTACCCACAGCGTCCCCAGCGGGTATCAAATCCAGGACCTTCTAGCTGTGAGGTGAGCTGTGCTACCAGCTGTGCCACCATGCTCTTGTTGGTCTTCACCAGCTTTCACACACTGTAGCTGGTATTTTGGTCCATTCCTCCATGCAGATCTCCTCTACAGTTGGGATTTATTAGGGCTGTCACTGGGCATCACAGACTTTCAACTCCCTCCACCAATTATCTATTGGATTGAGGTTTGATGACTGGCTAGGCCACTGCTTTTTTATGTAGCCAATGCGTTGGTTTATTGTGTGGTGAGTTTGGGATCATTGGTCTTGTCCATTAAGGAATTTGGAGTCTGACAGTTTGAAGGTGTGGACAGGTGTCTTTTATACAGATAATGAGTTTAAAAAAGTGCCATTAATAAAGGTAGTGAATGGAGGGTAGAAGACCTTAAAGAAGAAGTAAAGCCTAGTTTAGACATAATGGGCCTCATTTATCAAACTTGCGTACGACCAAATCAGGGTGTAAATGTTGCGTACACAAAACATTTACACTTTTCGGCATTTATCAATCTGGACGTGAGCGTACAATGCGCAAAAAAATATACACCAAGTCAGGAGATTTCAACCTTCATCGCAACATGCAAAAAACATGCATAAAAGTTTTAGACAACATTAAACATTCCCGTGCTGGAAAAATTATGCCTACACCTCTCACATTAAAAATATGCCATTTCATGAAGTTATGTTTGGGTTATATCATGATTGTCTTTCATATTAAATAAACAAGGGGCGCCTCGCACACCACAGGGCTCCAAATTGTAGTCGATTTAAAAAGTTAGTGCCTTAATTGCTGCAGTTAGTGTGCGAGTCGTCTTTTTTCTTCCTTTCAATATTACCAATGTTTTTGGCTGCCCAAAATTTTTGGAACGGATGAGCGTGCTGATCCCTTTTTTTATGATAGTCTGTCATTAAATAAGGTGCAAAATGTCAAACTCTAAAGTCTCCCACAAATTATCGATTTCTCAAAAGCATCAGCATACAGAAAAATTGAAGGAAATTTTTTTTTTCTCTCTCCTATAATGTGGCTTAGATAAAAACAAAAACATTAATAGACCTAAAGTGGCTGTGAAACAGTTACTATGTAAACATTCTGTAACATATATGAGTATAAATGAATAAAAAGTAACTAGAAATGTTCTATGAACAACATGATGTGCAATGTATGGTTACAGCTTAGATGTTTTTATAAGATGTGGGTTGTGCGCAAATGTGCACAACAACGGCATCGTGTCATTCCGGTCCCACTGCTGGTGCTATCCATACTGGGTGTTCTGGCCACCAGCTGTGTAATATAACAATGAATAACTGCATGTAATGCTTTAGGTGACAAAGGTTGTTGGAGCATCTAATAACCCTCCGTTCCAAGCCCACACAAGACGCACCATGGAGCTGGGTCTGCCTGTGACCTATTTCCTGCTATGAAGTTTTTCTTTTTAACAATGGTCCTCTGCCGTTCAGCCATGTCGCAAAAACAAGGGGTGGAAGAGGCGGTCTGTGAATATTTATAGGCGTGACTTTCGTAAATACCCTCGTTTCATCCGTGACATTTATCAACAAGCACAGGTCTTTACGCACTAATTTGGGCGGATCCGACACATTCATAAATCCCCGTTGGGTCTTGCGTATTTGGAATATGAACACCCAAAATATACACTGTTTTCTGCGCAATTTTGATAAATGAGGCCCAATGCTATTATCAGCCCCGATCATTTCACCAGAACAGTTCTTTATAGTCGATGTAATAAGTAGCCAATGCAACGTTTGGGCACTAGATGCTTTATATTGGAAGGACAGTTTATCTAATATGGTCTTTTGGCAATTTTGAACTCAAAGAGGAGTGGAAAACAACAAAAAAGACCAACATATTTGTTTACATGTGTTTTTAGAGTATTATAGAAGCTGCACTTCTGGTAAAAAGCTTTCCAGCTCAATCAAAACTAACTTTCTGTCAGCCATTGGTCCTTGAGGCGGAATGTGTTCATAAGCTGAATTAAATAAACTCTGGTTAACCAGAAAAGACGCTGCAATTGTAGGCAGACCAGTCTGAAAAAAGTCGGCACCCCCTGCTGTCATGGTGGGGAACAGCTCTGCAACACTGACGCACAGAGAAGTATAAAAGGAAAAACTCTCGGTCAATACCTCTGCGTCTTGGAGTAAACTTGCTGACAGAGAAGTATAAACTAGGCTTAACAGGTCTGTGAGGGCCAAAATTCTGGCTTGTTTGTAGGTGCTAAATACTTATTTTTGGCACCATTATACAAACAAATTCTTTTAAAAACCAAAAATGGCATTTCCTGGATTTTTGTTTTACATTATGTCTCTCACAGTTGAAGCATACCTATCATGACAAATACAGACCCCTCTCATCTCTTTAAGTGGGACAACTGTCACAATCGATGACTGACAAATAATTTAGGCCCCGCAGTAGTTGCCACAGCAATAAAATGGGAATTACTTTTCACATAGATCCTTATTAGGCTGCACAGTTGATAGCACCGTTGCCTTGTAGCAAGAATGTCCTGGCTTCCAATCCTGTATTTCTGTATGGAGATTGCCTGTTGTCCCTGTGCATGAGTGGGTTCCCTCTGGATACTCTGGATTCCTCCCACAGTCCATTAAAACATGACCGTAAAGTTAATTGCTCTTTCTAAATGGCTCTTAGTCATGAGTGTGTCCATCAATGGTTGTTTTTCCTATGTGTGTCTGTATTCCCCTGTGATGGACTGGAGAACTATCCAAGGTGTGCACTGCCTATTGCTAGGGATGCACCGATACCGATACTGGTATCAGGTATCAGGCGATACCATGAACCAATATTCAAATGGGAAAATCTGCAATAAATTCACAAAAATAGATACATTTTTCACTTGAAATTTCATTTTTGTGATAATTTTATATTTTACATCTGTTATATTGTCTTAGTTATGTTTAGTTAGTAAAGTCTGGTGCCTTTAGTCTCTTCAAGAAAGGTATCAGGTGGAAGTTATACAGACATCGGTATCGGGACTGAAAAAGTCGGATCGGTACCTCTCGGCCAATAATTACTAGAGATAGGCATCAATCCCTGCAACCCTGCATAGGATAGATGGTAGATATAATGAATGGATAGATAGATCCAGGTTGCTTTAAACATTTTTTTCTTTAATTCATAACATAATTTTCATACAACCTGCATTTTACATATGACCTGTGATGTCTGTCCATTGTAGGGATACAAAGAGAGGCAAGGATTAGGAGGTTTAGATGGATAGAAGTCAGTATTTTACTATAAATTATGTCCCAAATAAAATCAGGTAATGCAGACTGGCTTCTTGAAAAAATACAAAAATATACATGTTTGAGTGGCTCCTTAAAATTAAAACATCCACAACATCCTTTAAAAGGCCATGGGCCCCATCTTTTCATCTCAGGCTGCAACATCAGTTTGCGCTACCACCAACAGACGAAATATCCAAATGAAAAGTGATTCAAAAGTAACTGGATATAATTAGTTACTTGAACGACACACCCAGGCAGTTTATGTTGAGCCATTCAAACTTTGTGCTGATCAGTGTCCTATCTGAACAGGAAGCTAATACTCACTGTTGCAACATTCTTTCTCTCATAGATGAAGAAGATAATATCATATGGGAGTGTTCACATAATACAATTTTAAAAAGAGGGTTATGATCTCAATTTGCTTCCGAAATCTTACATGCCTTACAAAAAAAGACGTGTGGCATGTAAGAATTAAAGAACGGGAGAATGTAGATGTTTTCTTTCGTTTGACTGGGGTCACAACTGCAGATGAGCTGGACCTGAAGGTCATGTTTTTCATCCATTTTTATTGCTTATTCAGCTTTCTCTCTGCGGTATATCAGTGGGAGTATTAGGCGCAGGAGAAAGACCTTGGCGGAATGTTCACCTCATCCAGCTGCTCTTTCATGTGACTGAACTCCTTTAGCAGCAACAATCTGAATCCCTGGGGAATTGGGGTTTAGTTGTTTATCAGTATTAAACAACACAAACAAAACAAAGCTGAGAATCTAGGTCTCTCCCTCTGTGTGTTTTTTCTTCCTTTTTTTCCCCACATGTCAGTTAAGGAAAACCCCAGGGAACTTTTATGTAATCTAAGTTATGAAGCATATCTTTGGTAGCACTGATGATTAAATTATGAATAGTTTCTAAAAAAAGTCTAATTGTTTCATAACCAAAAATCAAGACAAAAATGTCCTCTCTTTATGGAAGCTACATCTGGCCCTCTCTGTTCATATATCACACCGTCCTGAAAGAAAGAATCAGATGAGATTATGCTGCCAGAAAGTTAACCATCTCCTACGGAAGAGGATTAGGGCCATTGAAGAAAAAAAATCGAATTCTGACTTTAATCTCAGAATTCTGACTTTAATCTCAGAATTCTGACTTTAATCTCAGAATTCTGACTTTAATCTCAGAATTCTGACATTAATCTCAGAATTCTGACTTTAATCTCAGAATTCTGACATTAATCTCAGAATTCTGACTTTAATCTCAGAATTCTGACTTTATTCTCAAAATTCTGACTTTAATCTCAGAATTCTGACATTAATCTCAGAATTCTGACTTTATTCTCAGACAAAATTGACATTCCAATTCTGACTTTATTCTCAGAATTCTGTCTTTATTCTCAGAATTGTCTTTAATCTCAGAATTCTGACTTTATTGTCCAAATAAACTTGCAATTCCTTTTCTTGAACAACTCCTTTTCAACAGTGTTCACAGTGACCTTAAAGCACATTTTCTACAGTTTGTCAGCAACCAAGAAAATGAGGTTTTGGGGGAATCCGTTAAATATTTTTATGCTGTTGACTTAAATGATCTTTTGGAGGTACTAGACAGTTCTCTTCTTCCATTAATGAAATGGCATATTCCGGGATCCCTCGGCCACGTAAAAACTCATTCATTTCTGACATGCTTCTCCAAAAAGTTAGTTGTCCTGTTCACAAATTGTAGTTCGTTCCCTGGTGTTCATCTGCATTGCAGCCAGAGGTCACTTCTGAGATTAAAGTCAGAATTCTGAGAATAAAGTCAGAATTCTGAGATTAAAGTCAGAATTCTGAGAATAAAGTCAGAATTCGATTTGTTTTTTCTTCAGTGGCCCTAATCCTCTTCCATAATCTCCTACTCCTGCTAGGAACTTTTTTTAAAATTTCAAATAGAAGGTAAATGTGGATCAGTGCTTCTGTTTTGTGTGATACTCTGTCTTCTTGTTGAGTGGCTTGTCTACAGGTTAAAACTGACCACATTAAAAAATGTGTTGCTTATCTGTTTAAGAAGAAATTTGGTTAACACCTCAGGAAAAGGTGCAAGCCTATAGAGATAGCATAACATATTGGTATTGTTAACCAGTTCTCTATTTCATCTAATTTTAGTTGTACAAATCATAATTACCTATCCTGACCCATTTTTCATGCACCTCAAGTCGTTTTATTGTCTTACAACCTCACGGACAGTTTTAGACAAGGGTACACGCAATATTTGCATTATGACAAATATCACATATCCTACTAAGATATATATAAAAAAAGAGAACTGAAACTATCATGCAAATCAACACTGGTAAAAATGTACAAAATAATTCTGTGTGCATGAATAAATAAAGCATATGTTTGCATGTGATATTTAACTTCTGTTTTAAAAGTAATAAAGTTGCATTCTACCATGATGGAGTCTGTCAACGTGTGATTTGTGAGTCAGTTTTCTTCTTTTTGACACTAACATTTTTACTGTCAAAAATAAAATAAAATAAATTATATATATATATATATACATACAAAAACAGAATATCCTGGAGGAAAAACAATTAATCTGATGAGGGTTTGTTAGCTCTCTTGTGTTTATCTTTATAGAAACATCAGACTGATATTTACTATGTGAAATACAGTCAGATCTTAATAAATTCTAGTAGTATCAAAAAGTTTATTTTAGCTAATTCAGTTTCAACTTAAACAATAAAACTAGGGGTTGGACTTAATTTAATTTGTATCTAATTAATTAGAGGCTTTGCAAATAATTAATCTCGGTTAATTACATTTTTAAAAGTACAACAATTTTTGCCCATGAGAGCACATTTATCTAAATATGAATGGCTTTTGGAGGACGACAATCAAAATAAATATCACGGATATGAATAGTGTTATTTTATGTCTAAAATATTTGAAAAATGCAGTTAAATGCAAGTCAATTCAGTAGACTACCTTGAATTGCCTAGTATTGAAAGTGTGCTATACAAATAAAATTGCCTTGCCTTGCCTAGTAATATACATATATATATATTTATCTTTGGACAAAACTGAACTGATCTAGAACCGAAGTGTCATTTTAAGTATATTTTCAGAACGTTGCCTTTAAATAAAAGAATACCATGAAAGATTCATAATTAGGGTGACCATATTTGGATTTTTAAAGACCCCTTGGCTTTTTTATTGGACACTTTGCCGAGTATAGACTTGATTTTGTCATTTTAAAGCAGTGGTTAGAAAGAATAGTTAAATAACAAACTTCTAAAAGGCTTAACTCCTCACTTTGCACAGCTTTATTAAAGTGTCCATATGACCTGCGGGATCTTTTCAACTTTTTGTCACACAGAAACACACATGCCAGCTAAGGGAATGATGGCCTCCACCACTCGTTTGTCGTAGCCTTGTGCTTTGACTTCATGTAAACAGCAGCAACTCAGTGCACAGCCAACTGTCTGTTCTGTCAGTCGCTTGTGGAAGATGGATCGTAGAGGGCTGCTGCTCTTGTACGACTTATTTTAAGTATGGTCCCCTGATAAATGATGAAAACCCCTTGGAACCCCTGGAGAGCACTTGAAAAGTTGATAGCCACCCTACCTTCCTGGCTCTCACATGTACATCATTGTAATCCAGGTACCAGGAAATCATCAAAAAAATAACCAAATATATTCAAATGCAAAGTGCGATTAAATACGTAATTTTTTTTAGCGTACTAATTATTCTGTAATTAATTAATCGCAATAACGTGTTAATTTCCCACCTCTAATTAAAATCCTTTTTCTGTTCGTCTTAATTATTGTGGCATAAAACTATTTAAAAGCCAAAATTCAGCATTAAGAAAGATAAATGCAAAATTTGATGTATAAAATGTGTGCTTGAAAGTAAGTTTATTTTAAATGTAGTATATGTACTTAATACTTAGTTGGAGATTATTTTGAATGATTTGCAGAAGTGCAACGTAGCAGGGGGCAGATATGTTTCTGCCTTTTCTCTGCTTTGGGGGGAGAGCACGTAAAATCCACTTTTTAAAGCTTTCAATCCCATTCTTATGTCATTCCCTCCTTAAAAAAACATTCCTTAAGTGTTTCTTAGGGTAATTTATGTATGTTTGATTAATCTTTTGAAACTCTTGACGGTGTCATGTTGAGCCCTGACTACCAGATTCCTCCTAGGCACGCCCTCACCTCCCAGCAACGCAGAATGCCGTCAACAGCAATCAACTATCACCTGTGGAAATTAGTATATACCTAAATATTTTTTTCCCGATTGCACAATGCCTTCTTGAAAAAAAAAAAAGTCAGGCGCAGTGAAGATGCTACAGCAATTTAATGTCAGTGATGCTGTGACTGACACGGAGTCACAGCACCAGCACAACATGGAGGAAATACTGATAAACACCGTGGCTAATCACCTCGAGCTACATGACATCAGCTGTTTTTTATATAGAGACAGGAATGAAAAAAATAAAAATTTTAAAGAGGTTAAACTTTTTTAACAGGAAAGCTATTAAGAGGTTTGTTGGTGGCTCTTAAAAGAGCCGTTGTGGATGCAAAAGGCCCTTCTCTCTCTGCTGAGAAGTGGGCTATGAATAGCTTCCTCACCCAGACAGCCGCTCTCGAGGAGTCGAGGAGTAAATATAACCCAGGCCTGTCTCCACCACAGCACGTCCTGCACCGTTCAAATATTATAATATACACTTTTACTAACCGCAGACGGATGGACAGCCGCTATGCATAGTAGTTGGTGTCTCGGCGGCCGAAGCTTGGACCTACGCAGGCCCCTCAAACTGGGCCTGCCGACAGAGCAAGGGGCCGGTGTTTACAGATTCCCTGCTGTAGCGGTCACAGCTCCACCAGAGGCCAGGCAGAACACGTAATGCAAGCAGCTCGGAGACTAGAGTCCACCGGCAGCCGCGCTCCAAATCCTGGGCTCGATTGAAACGGCGCTCCAAGAATGACGTTGAAGACAGAGTGTCGAAGTGGGAATTTCCAAGGCTCTTAAAGGGACATGCGGCTAATTTCAAGGCATTAAATTCAGACATGTTATGAGTGCAATATTTCAAATAGGAAGTATATCTCACTTATTGAACTTACAGATGGATTTACGGTAGTATTATAGCTGTACCGTACCAAATAATAGCTCTTTCTGCCTGAGAAGAATGTGCCATCCCCCATTTAATAATGACCTTCAAGTCATCTGCATTCTTGGTTCTGGTGTCTCTCATTTTCCTCTCCGTATAACCCCATAGATTGTCTGTTGAGTTTATTTAGTCAACAGGCCAATCTGGCCAGGTGATACCCTGGCATCAAAGAAGTTAATGGTCCGGTTGAAAACAAAGACAATGGTTGCTAAAAAATTGAAATCAGTACCTCCATATTTTGTATTCAGAGCCATAGATTTTCTGGTAAAATCCTCTGCTGACTTTGAACCCAATCAAACCCAGTGGACCTATGCCTCCACATAACATGGTTTTACAAATACAGACTGTGGAAACTTTACAATGGACCTCCTGGACCTTGAATTCTGTGTCTCTCCCTTTGTCTCCGTAGCCAACTTCTGACATTATCTCTGGCTCAAGAGGCGTTTAATACAAGGAAATGCCACAGCTGTAGTTCATATCCTTAACATGTCTTTGTGTGGTTGCTCTTGAAGATCTGCCTGTAGCAGCACTCCAGAACTTGTTAACCTCCACCAAACTATTCCATAAATGTTTCTTTACATCTTCTGATAACTGTGATCGTACCATTTTCTGTTTTTCCATTTCCTTTCCAACCAATTTTACATTAACATGCTTGAATAGCTTCTGTCAGCTTCTGCAGCAAAACAGAATCAGATGATGTTGCCTCGTCATCATAGCTGCAGTAGACGTGATTTACTAGTTCTCGCTGTATATTCTCTTAGAGTGTTGTTTTAGGAGTTAGAAACAAACACCTGCAGTTTGGTAACAACTGTTAAAAGCCATAGCATAACCCCTAACCCTTCATAACATACTTTTTGAGAGAAACCTCATCTTAGGTTTTCATGAGCTGTTAGTCATATTCAGTCAAGTTAACCAGAAATAGTCAGCTTAAATTGCATTACTTGGCATAATAATGTGTATTTCTCTGACAAATTACTCCCCCTTTTTAATTTTATTTACTGAAATAACATTCAATGAAATAATCTTTTGATGATATATTGTTTTATTGAGATTTACCTGTATAATATACAGAAAAGGAAAAATACAGATTATTAGCATCATTGGTGCTTACATTTGGTAAATGCACATCTTTATGTTTAATAATGGAGTGCAATCCATTGCTTTATTGCCAGCCCATTCGGATGTTGTCAATCCATTAAATGTCTATTATTAGCGGTTATCACTCCCATTAAATGCCGTCAGACTGTGCCCTCTTACCTACTAGTAGATTATCTACCATTCTTATCGCTCATAACAGCCAACTGTCAAAAATACTTCGTCAGAGTAGCATATCGTAACTGGAGTTATCTAACCAATTTTAATCAGCCCACAAGTTTTATGTCCTAACCTAAAGGTCACAGAAGGACAAATATACTTTCTTTTAAATGCCTAAACCTAATTTGAAGAGGTTTTAAACACTAAACTGAAAAGTACGGCGGCATTTATTGGGAGTGATAACCGCTAATAACGGCTATTTAATAGGCTGATCACATCTGAAACGGGTGTTATTGCATTCCAGAGGTGTTCACTTTTGGTGTGTAAAAGAATGTAACAAAAGGTTTTGATCTTTACCAAGAACCACATTCATCTCCAGACAAAACAATCCACAAATAAAACAACCTTTAAATTATCCACCATGAAATCACGACGTGAGATAAACACCCACAGTGAAGAAGAGGGAATGACAGCTGAGTGAAACAGTAAAGGTGAATCCATCTTTCTTTCTTTCTTTCTTTCTTTCTTTCTTTCTTTCTTTCTTTCTTTCTTTCTTTCTTTCTTTCTTTCTTTCTTTCTTTCTTTTTTTTTTTTCTTTCTTTCTTTCTTTCTTTCTTTCTTTCTTTCTTTCTTTCTTTCTTTCTTTCTTTCTTTCTTTCTTTCTTTCTTTCTTTCTTTCTTTCTCTCTCTCTCATTTGAGACTTAATGGCCTAATCCATGTTTCTTGTCTCTGTCGTTCTGCACCCAAAGCAGTCCAGCCAAGCATGAGATTCTTTTAAAACAATTTTCTCACACAGCAGTGACCTTTTCAGGATTTTATACCAAGTGATGCCAGGTAGTGTCAGACCCTAAATAGATCAGTAATGACCTGTGCATTATTCTTTCCCAGCTATCTTCACACTTGGACGAGTGTGTAGAAAGCAGCCCGTTCCACTCATTAATGGCTACCTCTGGTGAGCCAGAAGCAGGAATTCTCATGAAAAGTAAGAAACAAAACTAAAACACCGACCTCCAGCCTAGAAGTTGCTGTGTTACTGAAGATGGAATTTTCTCTCTTCACAGTGTGAGCTGCTGCCAAGTTTGAAATCCATCCTGAGAGAGAAAATCAAGAGTGCAGGGGGATTGCTGCAAACGTGTGCACTCTCCACAAATAGTTTACATCAGTAACATGGTATTTAGAGAGAAGGCGCGCATTATGTGGAACAGTGTTGTATAAAAAAGGAAATTGATAGTAAAATAATTCAACCACTTCCTATTGTTGACATAAACTTTTTAGATGCATCTCCAACACACCTAAGTCAAATGAATGGCCCGTTAGACTGATTAAATTATCTGATTCAGCTGTGTTGAAACAGGGATGTATCTGAAAAGTAATTTCATTTAATCCAAAATTTGATTTCAAAATATGCTCAAAGCCCTTATTTAAAGCTTCAGTCCAGAGAATTTATTTATGTACAGTATCAAAGCTTTCTAAAGCTTTCAAAAGATAGTTTGGTTCCCAATTTTCTAACTATCCGTTGCTCTCTTATTAAAAGGCTTTCCAGCTCAATCAAAGCGTACTTTCTATTGGCCATTGCTCCTCGAGTGGAAATGCGAATACAAGCTAAGGTAAATAAACTCTAGTTGACCAGAGACGTGACGGGAAGGGTAGGCAGACACACCAGAAAAAAGTCAGCCCCCCCTGCTGTCCTGGTGGAGAATGGCTTTGCAACACTGACATACCAACGGGGAGTTGTAAACAGAAAACATCTCCTTGGTGTCAACTTGCTGACTGAGAAGTATAAACTAGGCTTTACAGTTGCCATGATCAAATAGAGTGCTCATGGAGAAGTCGAAGCAAACCTCTAATAAAAAGTTAGCCATTCCCCAGCTTCCAAGGGCTACATCAATGTCAGAAAGAAAAACAAACAAAAAAGTCACCAAAAAACGCCTTAGAGACCAGAGTAGGATTTATATCAGCGATACTTTTCAATATGGAGATACCTTCGAATTTTAAAAGGCTTCAAAGCCTCTTCTGCTTTGGCAATATTTCTTTTGAACAGGTAAGACGGTCACATGATCAATAAAGCAAATCGATACGTTTCATTAATAAAGTACACAATTACATGCTGTGAAATCACAGGTGATGTGCATGCCCAATTGTAGAGGTGGGGTTAAAGGCAGCGGCTGGATGGATGGATAATAAAATTAACACTTGAATTTGGTAGTCTAAGACAATTTGGGTAAACAGACAAATGTGATTTATAACTTTATACATTTTTAAAGCAATTATGTGATGTGTAAAAACTGCTTCTGGCTCATTTAAGGGACACCTATAATAACCTACAGTATATCCATCAATATTCTATAAATCTACGGTATATTTTTGGAGAAAGACCCAGATAAAAGAAGACTATTACACATAAAACCAGAAAATATGAAAATAGCTGAAAGATTATAAAAAATCCTCATAATCACTGCCTATATGTGCTTTAAAATTCTCCTAACTTCTCTACAGGGCGTGTCAGGCTGCAGCTACAGGTGCTTCTATTAAGCACCTCATCAGCTCTCCAGCTCAAACGGTGAGAGGACCCTGGGGGCTGGCACCGGTTGGTTCTCGCTCCTGAGCGTGGTACATGGCCCGATCTAAGGTGTTGAAGCTTAGTAAGACAAGTTCCAAAGATCTTGTTAATCCTAGTACTCACCTCTTTCCACTCCTAGTAGATTCTCCCTGGAACTCCAGTGACCTCTCTCCGGAAACTTCCAAGCATAAAAACTACATGAGTTTGGGTTGCTGCAGCATCAAGCCATCACCTTCTGCATGCCTATCTTCCCAAAAACAACACCTGCAAATATAAGTACTTCTCCATTGTCCCTCCTGGAAATCCTCTGGATACCTTCAGGCAATCCACCAACAAAGACTTACCCTCCTCTTCACCATTACTTTCTGGATACCAAGTAAAATAATTCTCAGCATATTTCTCAGTACCTGCATTACCTTCTGGTGCAGATAACCACTCACCTGTTCCCATCTCCTGGTTCCTCTTGGGATGACCTTCCAGTGTCCTCACCATTATCCTCAGTTCAATAAGTCTTTTGAGAAAACAGACTGCCTGTTTGCTGACTGGAGTTGTTGCCATTTCAAGAGTCGCTAAAACCCAAACATGTAACTCAACCCTTCTAATGAAACACCTTTATTAGTATTTAGCAACCACTTTTTATCTTTAGGGCACATTCTCCAATCTCTTCACCTAGCTCCTAAAGGACCCATTCATGCCAGTCTGATAGTAGGGCATGAAACGGTGCCTCAAGGCCAGAACATACAGGGAATATTTGTCAGACATTTTAAAAGTTCTGCCACTGTCTGGTCTGATGTCTGCTGCCCGGTGATCTGACACGTCTCTATCAGAAACATAATGCTTGAAAAAAAGGACTGTATTCTCCAACTTGACCTACTTTCCTAGATTTATTCACTTAGACAAAATAAGTAATCAAATCCTTATTACATAAGAAATATTCTGTTACACTCTCATTAGACAAAATGCTTATCCTTTATGTTCCCACAATGCAGCTGGATTACAGACATTTTAAAAGTTCTGCCACTGACTTGATTTGTAATAGCTTTCCTCCTAGTACTTCTTTGTCTCAAACACGTTTTTGTACAGAGAGCTTCACCAGCTCAGTCTCCTGCTGTTCTGGTTTAATGTCTGATATCTACTGGGAGTTGTTTCATGCAGCTGTGGGAGAATTTACGTATTCCCACCTGAATCTTTCTCTGCTGCTGGAGTTCAGCGGAAAGTACCGACTGAAAACCATGAAGCAAATTTCACTTCTTTTCGCACTGGATTTCAAATGAAATGAAATTGAAATATTAATAAAAAGCAACACAAAAAAGATTTGCATAACTGCCTGTCTTTTATCAGGTGCTTTCAGATTTGTTATGAGATAAGTGGAGGGAGAAACTGATACATAATCTTTAACATATTTTATAAATCAGCTTTTAGTTTATACTTAGATTGAATTTTCATTACTTAGTTGTCAGTAAGCTTACACTTTACTTTCAAAGTGATGATCATCTATTTCTTATCCAGGTTTTTGTATCCAATTATAGATTTAGTGGAATATCATGAATTAAAAATGCAAAGCAATTACAGGATATTTTTTTGCACATAAACACTTGATAATCTAAAATGTTTTGCTCTATTATGATATTATTTAGTTTTCTCTTGCATGCTTAATTTGAAAGTCTGAAAATATAACCTCACTGAGTGCAGCTGATGCCTTTATCTCCATTCATACTCACTGACTTTGAATACTTGAATACTGGGGAACTGTGCATGCTAATACATTTTCTCTCATCAGTGTTAGGGAACTGACTGAACTTTAAAACAATGATACAAAAAGGGTTTTTTAGAGTCTAAATAGGTTCTGCTGCAGGAAGAGTAATAGCGAGAAGTTAGCACACAACTTCGGGGCGTAATGTTAAGTGAGGGTTATTAACCTCATATTCTGCCGCAAGTAACTGACCAAGTAAGTAATTAGCCATTTCATATCACCATTTGTTCCCCACTTTGAGTTGGTTTGCATCAGCTGCATCCTTCATTGCGATATAACTGTCAGCGTGGCAGCTAATTATGTTGTTTATCACTACTGGACATTAATTTACTCACTGGAAAAGGGTATACTCAGGGTTAATGCTGTTTTTTCCTCTGAGGTTTAAGATTGAAAAATCCACCATTATGCGTACTAAGACTGTATTTCTTACTTGGAACAATGGAGATTTATTAGACTTATTCTGGTCATTTACAGAAGTTAGTTAACCCCGCTGACTTTCTGACCTTCAATTAGAGAAAAGTTTCCACTAATGTGACACCATTTACAGATCTGAGACCTGACTGCTGAGTTGAATGAAACAAGGGAGGCCTAACAAGAGACACGGTGAAGCCAAGTTAGTGTTAACATTTTATTTAAATCATAGGTTTTATTGTAACTTAATTCAATAATGAAACGTAGCTAACTAAACCAACTCCACGTTGTTAAATCACAAATTAATTATGATCAGTTACATGTTATTTTTTTGCACAAATCTGCTTCTGATGTGAAGCAGGACACCCTGACGCGCATCAGTGTTCTTCTACATTGACTTTACATATAAACCCAATGCCCACGACGCTTCAAACGTGTTTGGTGTGAATGCATCGTAAACCTCTGCAGACCTCACCTGCCTCATTCAAGATCAGAGTTAAAGTGATAGTCTGGACTTTGTAAGAAAAAAGAGAGAGAGAGACGTGATTTGAAAAAAAAAAAGCGACCCAAGCGCAATCCCCCTCCTTTTTCTGATTGGTCTTTTAATGCCGCGCCTACCTTTCTGTGCATGCGCCAGGTCAATGGGCCAAGACGTGCGGAGGAGAGAGAGAAAACAACCACAGTGTCAACAATGGAGTTATCGGAGGTGAGGATGCTTTTTTGGTTTGAAAATATTGCCGAAGGCTTGATTCGGAGGCTCCTTGAAAACAGAAAATTGTGCATGCGTGCAGCTACGAGCACCTGCACACAGCGTTCATGATGATTGACAGCCCTTGGCATCACTTGATTGGTTTAAGTGGACGGCACCGTGGGTTTGGAGCCATAGCTGAGATGCGGGAAGGCGAGACTTACCCGTAATGTTATAATTCATCCATCCATCCATCCATTTTCTTAACCGCTTAATCCTTAATGGGTCGCGGGTGTTATAATTCATAAAATTACTTATTTTATATAAACATTTAAGGCCAGGAGGTCAACTTAATGCAATTCTTAAAATTTGTAATTCATTTAGAGATCCAGGCTATCACTTTAATGGTTCAACAATAAGAGAGAGACTGGGCAAAAATGCCATCCACAGAAGAGCTCCGAGGTGAAAACAACTGCTGACCAACAGAACTTCAAAGGCCCATCTCCCATTTACTTAAAACTATCTGACATTTTTCCGACATTTTTCCCACAAAAACTATAGTTTTTGTGGGAAAAATGTCTCTGTACCCACTAGAGAAAAATATGGTTCCATCATATCTGTAAACTAACAAAAGAATTTCATCATTATTACAGCTGCTTTAGAATTAAGACAAAATGCTGTACTAGTTTGCAACCTTCACTTCAAGCTAATTTGGGTCACTAAATGAGATAATTTGAAAACAGCTTTTTGTATTTTCTCCGGTTGTCTTCTTTTTCCGTTGAAAAATATTTTAATGGTCTGAAACATTTAAGAGAGACAAATAGAGCAAAAACAAAAGAAAAATCTGTCAGGGGACAAATACTTCATCATATCACTGTAGGAACGGAAGTTATTTCAACTATTATTCCAACATTAACCCAAAAAACTGATAAAAACCTAATAAATATGTGTCTGTGGTGCTCAGCTTCTTTATGCTGAGGTAAGAGGGCTTCGCTAATATTGTATAGATTCAAATAAAATCTGGCAGTCTAACCTGCAGTACAGTACATGACAAAGGTTGACTTTGCTGCTCACTTTTATCCAACAGCGCATATTCAGAATATATATTTGCTAGTTGAAAGCAACAAAAACATTCATATTTACTTCTATTCTCCTCTGTTGCAATAATTCCATAATGCATAAAATAACGTTTCCTGTCAGATAAACAAAGTTAAAAGTAATGTCTGCTTGGCCATACATTGATTATTAGAATATTATATGAGTCCCTGCAAAGCTTTTTTATGCATGTTTTTTGCAAAGCACTTGAGACAGCTAGAACCACAGTTCACTGAGACTTGAAATAAAAATAAAAAGATGGGAGAATCATGATTTTTTTTTTCCATGAATAGACAGGAGTGTTAACATGTCAGAACCGAGCGGATGAACTCCAAGCGCCTTACATACTTTACTAATTAGAATGAAAGCAAAAGAAGAAGAGACAATTAACTGGGGAGAGATGTACTGTCACATGGACTTAATAGCATCCTGTGAGGCATGTTATTGTCCCACACATGCTGTCTGGGTATTTGCTGTACTACCACAAATAGAGCAGGCATGCAAATTAAAATAATGTGTCTTAATAGGGTAGTATTTGCTTTGGCATGTTTATTTTTTTCTTCATACTTTTAATATCAACAACACAAACAATCCTAACTGAACAGAATAAAGCATGGCAATCTTTTAGAGAGAAAAAAATGCGGTTCTGGCTATTGAGTGGACAGCAGCACAGTTCGAGTGTAGTAATCCTTAATGGTAGATCTTTCATATAGTGCAACAAAATTAGACTTTTACTCCATTCTTGTTTCTGGGTAACACAGCTAAATATACCACAGTCAACTAAATGGGTTCCGTTACTATCCTCCAATCTTTAATTCTGCACTGCTAAATCAGCCCCTCTGTCTCTCTCAGAAGCAGGGAGTCTTACTAATTACCATTTCAAATCTGTAGTTTGGCTTCTAATTCTCCCTCATTATAACTTTAGGCAAGTCTGGCCAATTTGGGAGGAGAGGAAACAAACAGAGCTACAGTGAAGTTGCACAGCACTGCTCCTAACCATACTCACAACAACAATGGTGGCTTTTGCAGTATAAGTGGTCACACGTTGGGTTCGTCTGTTCGCTGGATCGTCCTCTTGCATACCTGTTGTGAATGCAAAAAAGAGCAGGGTCAGTGCGAAGCGTCAGTCTGAGACAAACATATGTTAAAATAATTACCATCGTGCTCCCAAGAAAGCTACGCGAGAAATGAATTATACATCACCACGACGACTGACAAGCAATCACACCGCACAAATCTGCAGCCTACCTGTTGCGCTTTGGGTGCTTTAGCATAACAAGATGAAGTCATGCTGTTAAATTATGCATCAGGATGGGCCAGTTTGATTCAGTCCTTCATGTCATCTTATAGTAGTTCACAGTATTGGTTTTGTCATGCAAATCCTCATTGCTCAAATCCCTCTGAGTTTCTTTATTACAGAGGCTTACAGCTTGTTGTTTTATGATTAAGCCATACTATGAATCATGTATATTGTGTGCACATAATAAAGATACAAGCTCACTGGCAATTTTATTAGGCACATCGAAATTAATTGCTTGTTGACACTAACAGAAAATAAGCCAATCACATGGAAGTAGCTCTGGTGAGGATGATAAGCTGAAATTCAAAGTGAGCGTCAGAAGGAGGAAGAAAGGGACTTTAGATAACTTTGAATGAGGAACGATTTTCAATGCCAGATGGTGCGTGTGCCAATATTTTAGAAAGTTCTGATCTCACGGGATTTCAAACAGCCGATTCGAATGTTGTCTTCAAAACCATCTCTCAGGTGTACAGGGAATGGTCCAGAAAAACAGAAAATGTACTCAACACTGGTTTGAGAAGATAGAATGGTGACAGTAGCTCAAATAACCAGTCATTCCATCTGAGGTATGCAAAATGTATGCAAAATACCATATTCAAAATCAATTTGGGGGGTGGGTGGGGGGGTGGTTGTGTTCTGTTGTGATTGTATACGGATTTTCATTACTGTTATTTATTTCTTGCTATATACACTTCATCTTTCTGTGTTGTTTCCTGTTGTGGTTAAGGTCTTGCCACATTCAATTACTTCAGTAAATTACCCTGCATTTCTCCCTTGTGTTGTCTGTGTTTGTTAATCCTCTATCCTCTGCATTCTCCTTTAGCCGTTCTGTATTTCTCTGATTAGACTCACCTGGTGTTAGCAGCTACGTTTACATGTACAAAATATCTTTAATCCGATCATAGTTCGGATTAGAATTTGACATCCGATTATAAAAGGTGTTTTCATGCACTAAATGTCTGAACGGAATAAATCATTTTGACATGCGCAGAACTAGCTAAAACTCCAAAAAGAGCCTTAGAAGAAGAAATAACCTTCTGTTGAAAACAAACATGGCTGCGCCCATTTGCAATGGAGGACTATGATGTTCTTCATAGCGTGATTTTATTTATTTTTTCTGGTTACGGTTTAACATCCACAACCCTTCATTCGTATGTACATAATCGAATTTCAGACCGAATTAGACGTTTACGCATGACTTAACAGAAATGCGCAAGAACGACCTACATTCGGAATAGGGAGTTTACATGCACCACGATCGGATTAACTATTGGAATAAACCACCTCTCTCAATCTGAAATTTTGATCCGAATGACTTTGATCGGGTCAGAGTAATCTGAATGGCATGTTTACATGAAGCATTTTTATTCCGATCAGGCTTTTAATCCGATTACTTGTGTCCATGTAAACGTAGCCAGTGTCACTCTCCACTACTCTTCAGTAGTGAAGCTTCCTGGTTTTTATTGCATATTGCTGGATTCTTCTGTTACACTAACTCGTGTTTAATTTCCGGGATCTGTTGTGCCATATTTGTTCATGTGGTTTTAATCACTAAAACCTTAATTATCATTAGCTTCCATGTTCTGCCTACATTTAGGTTCAACTAATAAACAAACCATGACATAGGATCATAAATTAGCATAATAAATATAAACTAAAGACTCCATCTTGCCTTTCAGCAATGATTCAGGCTTGTGGGCTTGCTGTAATGAGCTCGCTTTAAGCCTCTTAACATCAGCATTATTATATCAACACGGCCTACCTGATTATTGAGGCTGACCACAATTATCCATCTGTGACCAGAGTTTACCCATCTACTAATGACCATTTCTGGTAGGAGAATAAAGCATCTCCCAATGCACAAATCATTTCAAACTAACTTCTTGTAAATTATCATTAACACTTTACTCCAGGTGCCGTTAAGTGTTTGTGTCTCAGGAGGTAGCATGGAGCCACATGCAAACGTGGGTAAATTGCAAGGATGTTCATTAAATGATGATGAGGATGATGATGAAGGTGGTAGGAACGGTAGACAGGACACCAGGCTGACAAGAATGACTGGGAGGGAGAACAGGTGGTGGAGACACCGCATGACTTCAGTGAA
The DNA here is from genome assembly GCA_028564705.1 of Apricaphanius iberus. NCBI lineage: Eukaryota > Metazoa > Chordata > Actinopteri > Cyprinodontiformes > Aphaniidae > Apricaphanius > Apricaphanius iberus. The sequence continues at coordinate 297,679 of JAPXFQ010002826.1, forward strand.
GACATCGATGAGCCGATGAGGAGTGAGAGGAAGTGAAGGGTTTAAATACTTAGAAGGGAAGGAGGATCAGGTCCGGCAGATTGGAAAGAGGTAGAGAGAATCATTAGACAGAGAGTGAGCAGGACAGAGTGCTGATGGCTCCCTCCCTTTAAGGGATAATTGTGGATGATCTGGAAAAAGAAAACAAAAAGAAAGGAAGCACCTTTCCAAGGATGGATGGAGGGGGCTCACTGAGTCTTGGAAGAAAAGCCCATGGAGGTCAGGACGAACGGTTGGTGCTGGCACAGGAGACAAAGAGGGGTCGATATCAGCCCCCTCATGGAACACAGGGCCACCATAATGGCGGCTGACCTGGTGAGCTGCAATGGCGTCTGGGCTGTGCTGACATGAACAAGCAAGAGCGAGAACAAGATTTTGAGGCATGAAATCAGTAAGACATCAAGGATCCGACCAGGAGTGAGAGGAAGTGAAGGATGTAAATACACAGAAGGGGAGGAGGATCAGGTGCGGCAGATTGGAGACAGGTATAGACAATAATTCTACAGTGAGTGAGCAGGACGGAGTGCTGATGGCTACAACAGGTGGATGTATTATATGGAACTGAAGGTAACAGGATAATCAGATCGTGACACTATGGACCAAAAACAAATTATTTAATAATCCTATATAAAGTATAGTTATATCTCTTCCATGGAGAATTGCAGCAGAAGAAGCCAAAAGAGGGTCCAGCCATCTACTAGCAAGCTATATTTAAGAAAGCAATTGTTCAGTCAATAAATATATACAGTAGGCAGTACAGCCAAATAATCACAGATGACATAGTTGTCATTAAAAGATTTGGGTTGTGTTACAGATTAACATTAACCTTTATTGCTGCTTTACTATGTGACTCCCCCCTTTGTCTTTGTTACTCCTTGTCCATCAACTGTTCCCTGTCTTTGTCCTTCCCTGTGCCTTAAAATGTCCTCAGCCATTCCTTGTTACCTGTTTGTTTCCCTAATTGCCTTACCTGGGTATATATGTCCCCCTGTGTCTTCATGTATTTGCTGGTTCATCGTCAAAACTTAATATGTGATTCATTGTGTCTTCGACCAGTCCCGTCCCCTGAGTTTGGACATTTTCTTCGTTAAAATGAGTAAATACAACTCTAAACGTCTCTCTGCGTCTGGGTCCTTTACTCAAAATCTGACATACTTTTTGCATTCACATATTTGATTTGCAATATTTTCATTAAACACCTTAAAAATCCCAAACTGTAGTTTCACTACATTTGAATAACGACTTAAACATTTAAGCCCTATACTGAAGTTGTTGCTGTCAATTTGTCTTATTGTAAGTGAGCACTAAACATTACCATCCTATCTGTAGAACAGTGGTTCTGTTTTGACACGACAGGTTTTAGTTTTGTACTATTTGAGATTTATGGTGCATTCAGGTAGATTCTTGTGTGCTGTTTAGTGATTACCCCAGATTTTTTTTCCATTCCTGTCTTGTTCAGTTATTTCATCCCATGTTCCTTTGCAGTGTCACAGTGACCTTTCCAAGGCCAGTGACAAATTGGATCATTTCTTATTAAAGCAAAAAAAAAAGGTTCAGCATTAGTCTGTCAGAATAGTTTATCAGTTGATAATTCAGCCTGTGAAAGCTTAGTCACCTCTGCTTAAAACAAAGGCTAAAATTTTGTTTCTGCTCTTAAAGTTAGTCTTCTTTTGAGGCTTAAAAAGCCTAGCATATGCTTCTAATACACATGTGGTTGTTGAACAGAGGTGTTATTTACATTAATGACTCTACACAGTGCCGAGATAATCTTGACATTCATCTAAATGTTTTAAATATGCTGGAATATTCATCGTATGTTTTGTCTACTCTGTTGGTGCTCTTTTCCTGGTTCTGTTTTTAGGACTAGGTGAAAGAATCCCGTTTAAACAAAAATCCTGAGATGTCAGCGGTGACAATCAATTGGGATGGCAGGTCTAATTTAGTGGAGGGAGGTCTTGTCACTATCATTGGGGTCATCAGATGGGCACCCTCTTTCACTGGTGTTTCAATGATACGCCTACGACACCTCCAGAGGGCTCATCGGCAACACCTGGCATCCAAGGTGTGCCTCCTTCTGCTTTCAACATTTACAGCTGGTGTTGCTGGCAGTCTTACTTAAGCATACTTAAACATCTGAATGTAAATGTTTTGATCATTTTAGTTAAATTGGACTTTTGGACATGCCTTTAGACTTGCTTACTTTCATTATGTGCACCATTTCTATGTGTGCATTGTTCATTTTCTATGAAGAAATTAACCCCCAAAAAAAGAGAATAAATTTTGTGATTCACACAACACTACAGTTCTGTATCATAAAATAATAACAATAATAATAGTAATAATACATATTATTATTATTATTATTATTATTATTATAGGTGCAGGATACAAATCACACTGTACAGCAGATTTTTTTCTGATCCCCAACAAATCTATGAATGTATGAAGACCCTAGAATCCTCCTTTCTTGCTCGGAAGACATTGAAAATGTTAGTTTCTCCATGTAATACATCAAGTTTCTAATATTTATGAAGAGCTTCAGTGTTTCAGTAATATTTTGAGCTCCTTCCGTCTTGGCCAGTACCTGCTAGTTTTTTCAGGTTAATTAAAGAATAAAATAAGTATTCTAAAACCAATAATGATGGTAAAAACAAGCTTTCCTTATATTTTATTACTATATTAGACACCACTGGCAGATATACATTTAAAATAAAGTTTATCCAACCGAGAGATTTAACCAAATTTTCTTTAAAAATAAGTCAATATAGAATTATAAATTTAAACAGTTTTTATTTACTTTCTATTAAATAATGTTGTGTTTAAGATCAGGTGTACCCTACTGATAATCAATGGAAGGATCTTTATTGGCATTATAGCAATAAAACCCATCTCATGTTTGCAGACCAGATTTTTGCATGTTTCCACTGGTATTTGGAAGATTTATCTGATGATGAGCTCTAAGTCTAAATTTTCTACATATTTTCTACTAGATTTAAGTCATGACTCTGCTGGTCCACAGCAAATAAGTAATACATTTGGAAGAATAAAGAAGAACATTTGGGGTAAAATGGATTTCTGCCACAGGTTTGGATAATTAATACCTTTATATGGTTCCCTTAGGTTGCTTTCCAGCACAATGACAAAAACTGTTCAAACCTATTTTTCTGTTGTGTTTTTCCATTTTGCCTCTGAATTAATGGAACTAGCTCAAAGCCCTTCTGTTGAGAAGTAATGCTGAAACATTAGGCAAGAAAATAAAATTATTCCTCATGAGTTAAAGTTTTTAATACAAAACAAGTATTGGTATGACTTTTTGCTGACCTTTTTCAGAGCAATGATTTAGGTTCTTATTCTAAAGTGCAGTGTTTACTGCCTTAAACCACCAACTCAGTCTTTTCCAAGTTAGCCATGGGCTATTCAGATGTCCTGCAGAATATGTTTTCCCAAACTGCACAAACCCTGGCAGATTTCCTTTACTTATTTTCACTGTATTCTGCAGACACTTCACCAAAAGCAGAAAAAAATAATAAAAAAAGACCTAATAAAGATTACGTTTTATTTTTTATAAAATCAGTTTTGGTTTTTTTCATTTAATGATTTTTCTTATTCATAACGCTCAATTTGTTGTCTTTTTAAATATTTCAACTAAATTGGTTTACTTTCATTTTATTTCTCACTTTAAACATTTGTTTGTGTGTCTTTTAAACTTAGAGTTTACAGCCAGAGTATCACAGCTCCTTTAGAAACACGCCTTGGAAATCTGCCATATCACTAAGGTTTCATCCTTTGTGCTGCTGGAGATGGAGGATATGAGGAGAAGTAAAAAATCTCATCCTACTAAACCAGTGATCCTACAAAAAGCCTTGGCACGCTTTCTCTGCCAAACATGTTCATACAGGCCCTTAGAAGACAGGAGCGAAAATTACATTGGAGTGAATTTCACTACTGGTAGTTTTACATCCATTCTAGGCAACAAAAAAGAATGAGCTTGATTTGACCTTTAACCATCTGCATATTTTTAGATTCTCCATGTTTTTCATCACGATCAGCAAGTGGTACAGCAATTGCCGCCACTTGTAAGTCAAACCAGATATAACAGGGGGTCCTTCTTCCACTCTATGTCCCAAACAACCTCTTAGATGTCCAAACATGACTGCTTGTTGTAATAATTAATCACAATTCTTTCCACCCCCCCCCAAAAAAAAAATAAAAAAACAAAAACAAAACAACAACACTCAAACACATTTAATGAGCTGTCATTAATTTTAAACCATAGAAAAAGTCAAATTAAAATAGATTTTAACTGCTGTTCTTCCACTATAGCATGGCAATTGAGAAAGTAGGTATATATGCTAGTTTATGTACTCAGAGGTCCATTCCTCAGCTTCCATCCATCCATTATCCATACCATCTATCCTATGCAGGGTTGCGCAGAGGCTGGTTGCCTATCTCCAGCAATTATCAGGCGAGAGGCGGGATACACCCTGGAGAGGTCACCAGTCATCCACCAAGACTCTTCAGCTTACCCTCCAAATCTTTAAAAGATAGAAAGGATAACATATGTTTATATCATACTTTTTTGAAGTTTGAAAGTTTTTATTCCCACATGTTTATTCTGTATTTCCTCAGTGATGGACCGTTTGTTTACACGTTAGAATCTGACCCATGAAGTCAGCAGCACAATTCTTTCAACACATAATGGATTAAAAGGAATAAGATGTTCTGCTTTAGGTTAACAGAACACTAGTTAAAGAAGACACGAATCAGTCGAATCTTTTTCTCATTTATATGTCATCTGTCATTTCATGGCACTTCACAAGCATAAAATCCTCCAACTTTTACCAATAATGTGGCTTACACAGTTAGGCTTGTACACTACATGTACAAGTCAGAAACTGTTTGAATTTGGGTGCTTTAAGTGCAAAAATGTTACATATTTAACAAGTATCTCAGGTCCATAGATGAATTTCAACTATGCATTAAGCCAGTCTTTTTAATAAAGACATAGCTTTGACATGTTGATATTGTCTTACATCCCTAGTGTCTGTCATGACGCGTTTGTAGGGTGAAAGGTATGGACCCCAAACGCAGGAGCAGAATGCAAGGAAGTTTATTAAATGTTGGTGATGATGGAGTGGAGTGCTAACCAATGTTGCTGACGGCAGGAGGAAGACGACAGGGAAACACAACGCAATTTGAAGTTGGAGCAGAGACACATCCAAAATTGATTGGGCACCGGCCCTTGAGGCCTGGATTTGAGGACCCCTGCTATAGAGTGATAATATCCTGTTTTAACCATTCAAAACCAATTTGCGTTTCTGTTTAGGATTAGTCTCCTGTTGTAACTCAACAAGCTACTGAATTGATGTAAAACATAAAATAAAACCAATTAAAATTATTACACCATCAATTTCATGCAATGCACCTGTACTACTGGCACCAAAACCGACCCGCAGCATGATGCTTCTATGTTGCTTGCCTGTTAGTACAAACTTTTGAAATTTTAAAAGCTTTATGTTGGCCCTTCGAAACATTTTTCTTGTCACTGTGGTCAAAAATGCAGATTTTTGGTCTCATCTGATTTAACACTCATTTTCCCAGGAGGCATTTAGCTCATCAATTTGGGCAGATGCTAATTCCATTCAAGTTTAAATGGCAATGGTGAACTTTAGCCTTGGTCAACGTAAATCTTGGCGGTCCAAGATCCCATCCTGGGTTCATGCTGTATCAGAAGATGACACTGTGAATCTGATTAAAACTGGGCATTCGAAACATGACAATGATCCCAAGCACACTTTAAAAGTGGTTTTGAAAGATATAAGGCAGGCTAATCTTAAACTTCCCGAAGTGAAAAAATTTGAATTGGCCTTTTATGTGGTCTGTTGAAGTAAGGTGATGGAGAATTAAAACGTATGACAAAATTTTACCACCCTTTATCCACTTTGCTCCTTTTAAGATATTTGTACACAAAAGAATGGACAAACATACATTGCCTATTTCATGCCTATTTTATTGCAATAAACATAATTTATTTAGATTACGATTGAGTCTTTCTGATTAATCCTTTAGAGCTGCAGTGCCCAACTTTTTTTCACCCTGGACTGGTTTAATCAGGCAACATTCACACAGACCAGCAGATAAATGCAACAAAATAAGAATATATGACCAGCATAAAAAAGTGGGTTATTTTGAAATGAATATAATAATAAATGTAGATCCTATGTGTGCTTGTAACTAAATTAGCTGAAACAATTTAAGTTACAAACTATCTGGCCCCAAACACTCTCTGGTGATTATGGTATTATGATTATGATTATTATTACCATTATGATTATGGTAACCCTTTTTTTAACACGCATTTAAAATAAGATTTTTAACAAAAACAAATAGAAAGTGAATTTAAAATACAACTCACCCCAACACTTAATCAGTGGCAGCCCAGAAGCTGTTTCTCTGTCAGTATAGGGCAGTTTTAAATGTTTCATTGCTTCAACAGAAAGCCCCGGCTCCCACAGAGCTAGTTTGGACCATTGAAATTGCTCACTGTGATAAATCTATATATCAAGTAGAATTCCTTATAGAGTCTGCTAATTATAGCTGTCTTTTCTTGGAAGTCTATCTTTTTAAATGACTTGGTTTATCAGAATAAATCGTCTAACAAGAACGCAGCAGCTGGGCATGTGTTGATCAAAACTTTACTTTAATAGTTGTTTATTGGTTGCTGCTGTGGTGCTCGATTAATTAGGTTGCTTATAATCACTTAGTTGCAACATTAAAATCTCCAAGCTATTTTCTTGCTGGAAGAATGTAAAAAAACTACAAAAAAAGCTACACTAGCCAAATTTCTCACATAATTTAATCAAATTCTTTTCTGTTTATAGCTCTGTTTTCGGCTTTTACAAAGTATGTAGTAGGCATTTGTCTCTAAAAGCAGATTCGTCGATGTCATCTGGATCCGAATTGTTTAAACCCTACACTTGACCTGACAGCAAAAGCCTCACAGTTCATGTATGCATACAGAAGGGCGTCCTGTGCGCACTAAATATATTAATGAGTAGAAATCCAAACATGCCAAATCTTTAGCATCCTGTTCAGGAGACAGCAGAGGGTTAAAAGTTCACACGGCAGACTGGGCATCATACACACAGACCTGTCCATCAAATACTTGGTCGTCATGGAAACAACCTAGTTCCAAACTAGCGCCAGGCAGACATAGTAAGATAATGAAGGACTAGACTGAGCCTTGCCTGCCTGTATGCCTGGGGATGTGCTGCTTTACAGGCAACAACCATCCTCATCCTTGTCTTTACCAGTTAGACAGAATAGAACTGCAGGGAGAGGGAATGTGGCACTGCATCAGCCTCTGGTACCAGAAATATACACAGGCACAGGACAAAGTTACAGTATGTGTGTTCAGTTATATGCTCACGGCAGTGCTGTGTGCTCTACTTCTTATGAAAATAGACAGGCCCAACTCTTTCTGCAAGGTTTCTCTGGAGATGTTAAAGTAGCTTTAGAGAGGTTGACATGAGGCTTCCAAAGAGCTCAAGAAGATCTATCTTATCAGCAACATGCAGTCATTAAAGGTATTACATCCAGCTTACATCAGTCAGATAGCAGTGAGATTACTAACAAAGCAGATGTGGAGCAAGAACAAAAGAAAGATAGGAAGCGAGGACGTTGGCTCCTGGAAACATATGTGTACTCTTTTGGGTGGGGGTGATGTACTTGACACTGTATTCTGAGCGTGGTTTATTACCTATGCAGAGATTTAAGTACTGAACTGTACAGCTTGAGCTTTTTTAAACTTTGAGATTTTTGAGAATATTAGATAATTTTTAAAATATTAACAATGGTACTGTAGGTATAAGCTGCAGGGCCTCCCCCATCCCAAAGCCATCACATAAGTCGTCAATCAGTGTCTCCTAGCTGCAGTCAGATCAAAGACCCTTACTCTTTGACTGGTAGAATGCTCCGGGATGGACCCCAAGGTAAGAAACAAAAGCAAGACCTAGGAAAGAGAACAAAAACAAGGAAGTGAATAAGTAAGAAAGACTGCCAGAATATATTTTTAGGTAGCTGTGGCCAGTTCTAATCAAAGCTAAAGGAGGGTTTTGAATATGTTGGGATAAAAAACAAACACGGATCAGGCTTAAACCAATATATGGAGCTTTTCCCACACACACACACACACACACACACGCACACACACACACACACACACACACACGCATACATACATTCATGTAGCTTACCCCTGAGGGGTCACAAGGGGGCTGGTGCCTACAGTACAGACCAAAAGGAAGGTTGGACACACCTTCTCATTCAATGACTTTTCTTTATTTTCATGACTATTTACACCGTAGATTCTCACTGAAGGCATCAAAACTATGAATGAACACTTATGGAATTATGTAGTACTTTTACAAAAAAGTGAGAAATAACCTGACCTCCAAAGTCAACGGACCTGAACCCAATCGAGCTGATTTTGGGTGAGCTGAACAGCAGAGTGAAGGCAAAAGGGCCAACAAGTACTAAGCATCTCTGGGAAATCCTTCAATACTGCTGGAAAACCATTTCTGGTGACTACCTCTTGAAGCTCAAGAGAATGCAAAGCAGTAATCAGCGCAAAGGGTGGCTACTTTGAGGAATCTAAAATATAACACACATATTCAGTTATTTCAACCTTTTTGTTTAAGTACATACAGTAAATCCATACATCATGTGTTCATTCATAGTTTTGATGCCCTTAATTGAGAAACTACAATGTAGTTATGAAAAGAAAGGAAACTCATTGAAGGAGAAGGTGTGTCCAAACGTTTGGACTGTACTGTATCTCCAGCATTCATTGGGTCATTAATTTGGTACACCCTGGTACACCCAGTCCGTCACAGCTATGTACAATTTAGAAAGACCAATTAACCTAACAGTCATGTTTTTGGACTGTGGGTTAAGCCAGAGTACCCAGTAGGAACCCACACATGCACAGGGACAACATGCAAACTCCATCCAGAAAGATCCCAAGCAGGGTTTTGAACCCAGAACCGTCTTACTACAAAGCAACAGTGCTACTAACTGCACCATTGTGCAACTCTCCAATATATTTACATGGAAATGGATAATTATGCAAAATGGTTGACATCTAATTACTTCTAATGGCTTTCAGGGGAGCAAATATCTATTTTTCTGTCTAAGGTTTTAGTAAAACTAATGCAATTTGTTTTAGTGAGAAAGAAAGATATGTGGTTGATATGTAGAAAATGCTTCAGCACTGCCTTTCTACACATTTTAGCATTCACAATCACTTGATAAATTGGGTGTCCACAGATTTCTTTGAATATTAGCCTAGCAACTCTAGCTCTGTTTGCACAACATGTAACAATGTTTTCCATTCTGTATCTGAAAAAAATTGCATCTTAAAAACAGCTAAAGGAAAATGCAAATATCACTGGAAATGATGTAGAGCGCTGGCCAGATTCTTTAGGAGGATGTTGCCTACACACCATAGGTGTGCAACACCTGTCTGTTAGACCAAAAGAAGAAGATACGGCTTTGCAAAGGAGCTGTAGAAAATCTGCCACGCTAAAAAATCAAAGTTTTTAAAACCCTTATCACATGACCCTTATCAATATCGAACTGCATCAGGCAAAAATTGGATCGGCATAATCAATTCTAACTGTTGAGAATATGAATCAAATTAATGCTTGAAATTTGAATCCATACCCAGCTCTAGTCCCTTGATGGTAAGATGTAGTAAAAATGTAATTAAAATGAGGCACAGACGCCGCAATAAATGTAACTTTCCCTTTTTTATGCAAAATTTGAACAGCAGGTTAAATAAAATATAACATAAGTCATTTTGAACAATTTACATTTAGTAAAAAAACACACAAAATAAGACCAGGATTGGATACCTCCTTTTTAAAGAGTTGTAGAAATATGAGCTTTAAAAAGGAAAGCTCAATCAGCTTGGTGATGAGAGTGAAAACACCTTTCAATCCTTTGTAGGAAGAACCCAAAAACTAATTGCTGTTTCACAAAGTGTGAAGCCTGTGAGGAATTTAGTGTGAGGGGGAATGTAAACTGCAGGGCACAGTCCTGAAGCACAGGAGACATGGAAAGCGTGCTAAAAGCGACAAAAGGTGAGCTGAGGCAGTTTGCTATTGCCGTTTGGTGAGGCTATGAGAGTCGAACTGCCATTTCCTAGGGAGTGACACGTACAGTGTGAAGAGATCTCAAGCAAGCCTCCTGGGGTCAGTTGGGAAAACAACAGCACAGATTAATATAGCAGCTGCAAGTGACAGCGACTGGCATAGCCCAAACACCCTGTGGATAAGCTGTGATGGATAAATATATATATCAGTTGATGAGCTGAGCTTTATATGCAACAATGTTCATAATGATATACTTAGAAGACAAGGTTTTTAAAAACTGTTTAAATAAGCTATTTATTCTCTTGTTTAAAGACTCTGTAACCTCTACTGAAATAAAAAAGTTAAATTTCATGAAAATCAAAATCAAAATGAATTAAATTAGAGTAAATCTTGACCCCGTGTAAAATAAGGTTCGTATTAAGGGAGACCATTTGTAAATCCTTTAATATTTCATCAAGTTAAGAGTATTTTTATCTAAGCTGAAGATCACTCACCTTCCAACTGCCAGCACAGAGAGCGGCAAAATAAGATAATGTCAGTTGTCTGATGATGGCCCCTGTTAAGCTACCTTCTCCCACTTTTGTCATAAAAAAAGTCAGAAAAATGCAAATCAGAATATCAGCAACCCAGGACAATGTTCCTCCTCATGGATCATCTTCAGTGAACCAGGTAGATTCTTACAGATGAAGGCAAACAAAGATGAATTTTACATGAGTGTGACTCAGATATATATTGAGCAGGAGAGGTGCATGCACTTAAATGTGCACTATGTAAGAATTTTACAGGGATTTATCATACAGCTGTCTAAGGTCCCAATCATGTTGGAAGGAAGAGTACATTGAAACAGATTTCATTCTCAGCCGGCTGGGTGGTTGTAAGTTTTTGATTTTTTTAAAAACGCTCCTACCAAGCATAGTCATCTGTCCCGCGCTATACTTCCTAGTTCCGGGGTAAATCACAAGCCCACAAGATTGCCAAGTCTTCAACACTAAAAAGTGCGCAACCATTCTTAATCTGACACCAGGCAAAAGACTGTAAGTTGAGCTAACAATGCTAGCAGTAAAATAGTCGGCTCTAAAAATATCTCTAGCTACTTTTTAATTTACCATCAGCTCGATATTGTGGTGAAATGTATTTATCTACTTTTATCTGCTTACCAACTTACTGTGTCTAACTTGTCTTTGCTCGTCATCGTGTAACTTCTGGCTGATCACTTACTGGCAACCCTCCATGAAATTCACAGTGTAACATATAGTACCTTTAAAGGTTGGATACGGAATATGAACACCATAGCGACACCCTACAACATCTAGTGTAGGCTTCACCTAAAACTACTCTAGTTTCTGTTCTTCTACGGTCACTCCTCTCCTTAGACGGATAACAATATCTCCGGGGCTCTGAAGAAGCTGTTTGACTTGCTGACTCCACTATTATTTCCAGTATGAGCCGAGCTGTGCCGACCATATAGTTGGATCATAGAGATCGTATCTGTCAACCAGGAATCCACTGGCTGGTAGATGCAAACATTACATCATTGGCGTGCCGGTTTTAAATGTACATTTTATATTAAAAAATAATTTATTTGTAAATTATGGTGGAAAATAACTATTTGGTCACTTCAAACAAGGAAGATCTCTGGCTCTCACAGACCTGTAACTTCTTCTTTAGGAAGCTATTCTGTCCTCCACTCGTTACCTGTATTAATGGAACCTGTTTGAACTCGTTATCTGTATAAAAGACACCTGTCCACAACCTCAAACAGTCAGACTCCAAACTCCACTATGGCCAAGACCAAAGAGCTTTTGAAGGACACCAGGAAAATAATTGTAGACCTGCACCTGACTGGGAAGAGTGAATCTACAATAGGCAAGCAGCTTGGTGTGAAAAAATCAACTGTGGGAGCAATTATCAGAAAAGGGAAGACATCCAAGACCACTGATAATCTCCCTCGATCTGGGGCTCCACGCAAGATCTCATCCCGTGGAGTCAAAATGATCATGAGAACGTGGAGCAAACATCCCAGAACCACACAGGGGGACCTGGTGAATGACCTGCAGAGAGCTGGGACCAAAGTAACAAAGGTTGCCATCAGTAACACACTGCAACGACATGGAATCAAATCCTGCAGTGCCAGACGTGTCCCCCTGCTTAAGCCAGTGCATGTCCAGGCCCGTCTGAAGTTTGCCAGAGAGCACATGGATGATACAGCAGAGGATTGGGAGAAGGTGATGTGGTCAGATGAAACCAAAGTAGAACTTTTTGGTATAAACTCAACTCGTCGTGTTTGGAGGAAGAAGAATACTGAGTTGCATCCCAAGAACACCATACCTACTGTGAAGCATGGGGGTGGAAACATCTTGCTTTGGGGCTGTTTTTCTGCTAAGGGGACAGGATGACTGATCCATGTTAAGGAAAGAATGAATGGGGCCATGTATCGTGATATTTTGAGCCAAAACCTCCTTCCATCAGTGAGAGCTTTGAAGATGAAACGTGGGTGGATCTTCCAACATGACAATGATCCCAAACACACCGCCCGGGCAACGAAGGAGTGGCTCCGTAAGAAGCATTTGAAAGTCCTGGAGCGGCCTAGCCAGTCTCCAGACCTCAACCCCATAGAAAAGCTGTGGAGGGAGTTGAAAGTCCGTGTTGCTCGGAGACAGCCCCAAAACGTCACTGCTCTCGAGCATAGATTGTATAAAACAATGGACTAACCTTCCGGTACGTCCCCCATTGGTTTCTGAATAGCAAAAAAACAGAGGAGGAGCTGAGAGTGGCGCTGTGAGGCTGGGGGCGGAGGGTTTAACGCCCAGAGCCGAAGTAGCTACAAGCTAGTCAGAAGCTAGTCGGGAGCTAATTGAAGCTAACGTAGGCTGCAGCCAGTTTCAGCCAGAAGACCGCGGTTGAGAGACTTTTACCCCGTTTTTCAACAACGATCCCTTTAGACGCAGAAACATCTCGAGTAGAGAAAACAGATCAATATAAGAAGACCCAAATGGGTCGGCTCAATACGGCCTGATATTGTGTCATTTCCATTACCATCGGAGGAGGGTGAGGACTTAGTTCGCTTATCTTAACACATCCAGCAAAAAACAGTCACAAAGTCATCATGAAAATTCAGATCCCCTAAAAAAAATGGATGAGAAAAAAGGATGAGAAAAGGATGAGAAAAAAAAATCACCTCAGAGTTGTCATCATGGTAAACCTGAACTATCTAACCTAAAATGGTTTTTTGAACCAGGCTGTAAACATGTTTATTTTTGCTGAAAAGTTGGCCTTTTTAACATGGGAGTCAATGGGAAGTTGCTCCTTTTTGCAGCCAGCCCCCAGCGGATGAGGGCTGAACTGCAATTTTTGTCACTTCCGCGTTGGCTTCACATTCTGCGGGCGGAGTTTGCCCCTTGCTCTCGAGAAGATCTGCATGGAGGAATGGGCCAAAATACCAGCTACTGTGTACGCAAACCTAGTAAAGACCTATAGTAATCGTTTGACCTCTGTTATTGACAACAAAGGTTATATTACAAAGTATTGAGTTGAATTTTTGTTATTGACCAAATATTTATTTTCCGCCCTTAATTTACAAATAAATTCTTTAAAAATCCCACAATGTGAATTCCTGGATTTTTTTTTTCAGATTCTGTCTTCCACAGTTGAAGTGTACCTATGATGAAAATTACTGACCTCTGTCATCATTTTAAGAGGGAGAACTTGCGCAATCGGTGGCTGACTAAATACTTTTTTGCCCCACTGTACAAACAAGATAATATCATGCATGATTTTCAATTTTATTTATAACCAAATCAGCCAAAAATAAATAGATTGTTTTTGTATAATATTAAATATGTTGTTGTTATTATTATTATTATTATTATTATTATTATTATTGTTATTATTATGTAGTATTTTTACTAGTAAAAGTAGTATATATTTTTCTTGCTATCATATTGTTAAATAAAATGTAATTGATTAAAGCATAATTAAAAGCTGCTGAAACAAGATATTCAAATTAAGCTAAAACTGAAATAAAAGCTTTTAATTTAGGTTTAATATCTCAGATTCTAGGAGCTAGTCACTGCCTCACCAGTCATAAACGTCACTGCACGTCACTGATGAGTATTCAAGGCTGAAAACTAATGTGCTTTAGCTCTGTCAAGTGCTAAGATGGTAGGTTTTTGTGTTATCTCTGCTCATATTTTCACAGCTATTCATGAATAGGGACAGTTCCGGCATGAAAATGGGCTTCATCATTACTGTCCAGCCTCTGGTGCCATTGAATCTCAAACAGCGTGCAGAAAAATGAGAGTGTGGATTCTATGTCATAACTTCCCAGTTTCCTATGATTCCTGCTGTTTCTATAGCTCATAGTTTCTATGAGCCTCTCCCTCATCTGCTGATATGCTCATTGCTCTCACCTGTGCCTTTGCTTCTGCTTCTCTACACACATTTAAAAGTGATCATAAAGTATAAAATTTGATATTGTTCTTTCAAATCTACAAAAAAAAAAATCAGATGTTATTACTTGTTCTATTTAATATGTCAAATGTGATCAAAAGCGTCTGTCAATCCATTTGTCTATCCATTTGTTTAATGCATATCCAGATTGTTTAATCTACTTTTCCAACCATCAAACTAGTGATTCATCTGTTGTGTGGTCATTAATGTGGTCATCCATCTTAATGTGGTCATCTATATATTCAGAAACAAGTTTTATTAATGTCGGTCACAGCAACAATTCGTCAATCCCTCTATACATCAGTCGTCTGTCATCCATGCTTTTCATCCATTAGTCTGTCCATCCTGCCATTAGTGGATCCTGCCATACAACTGTCCATTTCTCTTTTCCCATAATTTAAAATTCTATAAAAATAAAAAAAACTATAAAAATAAATAGAAACTATATAATTGTAGTTGAATAAATACTTAAAGATTGGCTCCAAAAATTAGGGATTTATGACATGGAGGATGTGTTGGACCACATTGTGCATAATTAGTTTTTCACCCACAGACCCATCCTTCTGAGAAAAACGTTGGGCTCAGCAGCTCAGTTCCTGATTCTGAAAACTCAAGGCAGAAATTACATGGCTTATATGTTTTTTTTCATTGTGTACTACTTAAAAAATAAGTAAATATTAGACTACTCAAATCACCTTTAGTCTTATCCTCTGCTGTTTCCTTTAGGCAAGGCAATTTTATTGGTGTAGCACACTTTCGATACAAGGTAATTCAAGGTGCTTTTCATAAGTTTGGTGGTAAAAATTCTACAAATGTTCTTCAGGTGATAGAAGGCTGACTTTGTTATTGCCTTTATGTGACGCTGGAAGTTCACTTCTGAGTCCATTATTACACCTACATTACGTGCCTGATCTGACCGTCGTCCTTTCCTCTTTAGGTCCAAAAACAACTACTTCCGTTTTGTTTCTGTTTAGCTGGAGAAAGTTATGGGACATCCAGCTATTGATTTGCTTGATGCATTTACTTAGTGCTTGGATCGGTACATAGTCACCTGGTTACATTGTAATGTACAGCTGAGCATCATCTGCATAGTTGTGGTTGTTATTCTTTTTGATTGTAATCTGGGCTAGTGGGACCATGTAGATATTAAATAGAGGAGGCTTCAGGATGGAGCCTTGGGGAACCCCACATGTGATTTCTGTTCGTTTTGATGCTAAATTTCTTATGGAAACAAAGAAATCCCTGTTCTTCACGCAGGACTCGAACCAGCCAAGTACTGTACCAGATAGTACAGCTCTCCAGTCGGTCCAGCAGTATTTTATGATCAACAGTGTCAAACGCTGCACTGAGGTTCAACAGAACCAGCAATGTGGTTCTACCGCAGTGTATTTATGCGCATGCCATTGAAAACTTAGACGAGGGCAGTCTCAGTGATGTGAGCATGGAAACCAGACTGATAAGTATCAAAGCAGTTAGTCATTATTAGGAAACTATTTAACTGTAGAAACATAGCTTTTTCAATAATCGTGCTGATGAATAGAAGATTAGAGATTGGCCTTTACATCCTCTGCCCTCATACAAACTAACTCCATGTCCTTGTTTACCACATCCAAGTCTTCCTCTCTGCCTCCTGCCTGGTGTCTTGAACCTCAGCATCCTTTTACCAATACAATCGTCATCTCTCCTCTGAACATGTCCAAAGCATCTCGGTCTGGCCTCTCTGACTTCATCTCCAAAACATCTAATATGACTTGTCCTTCTGATGTACTCATTCCTGATACTATTCATCCTCATCACTCCCAAAGAGAATCTCAAAATCTTGAGAACATCTGCCTCTTTTCTTCCACCACTCTTTCTCACAGCTTCATTGTATGAATCCTCCTAACCACTCCTCTCCAGGTCTCACTGTTATTGCCCATGTGAGCATAGGGAGCCTATGTCATGCCCTTCGTTCAGTTGAGTCGGAAAATTACATAGATTTTAGACAACGTGAGGATCTTATTAGTTTATACAACTGAATCCTTCCATTTTATCACGTTGGGTGAGTGGTTAGCGTAGGTGATTCAGAATTGGAAGGTTCTGGTTCACGTAACGCTACTGTGGAACCGAAACTCACAAAAGGTTCAGGTTCACAGATATTCTTCTAGGTTTTGGAAAAAATACTTTTCTAGATTGTTTTAAAAATTATATATATATTATATTTTTAAACCAAGTTCTGACATCAAGACAGTGGCCCGATCAGTTATGTATGAACAGTGTGGACAGTCAACAAATTAATGAAGATAGGTGCAATAATAATTCTTTTGATTCATCTGCTCCCATTTAGGTTGTTTATATGATGTGGATGCAAGGTTTTTGTTCTTACTCAAACTCCCCTTGTGAATCTGTTTGAATTATACACATCTGTCTTTATAAAAAAATTTGGTTTGTTTTATTGTTCAACTTTCTGTCCATTTTTGAATGTTTCCTTATGTTTGGATGATATAAGTGACTACAAATCTCAAGGTTATGAGAAGCACACAGACTTTAGAGTTATTTGTGTAATATGTTATTTTGATTGTTTTGAATTGTGGTTGTTGTACTTAAAATTTCAAATCAAATAAAATAAAAAATCTGCTCCCCAAAAATGTACAATGTCTTCTCAGTCTTCAATGCATTGTTCAGCATGTATCTCAGATCATCATATTTTTACCGAGATGTTGTAAAATCTCTAAATTAATTTTTGATAATGTTTTATGGAAAGATTAAACAATGATCGATAAAGATTTAAAAGAAAAACTTAAAGGCTCTAAAAATGATTTTTACACATCATTAAAAGCAACATAGATCTACATGTAGGCAAATGTGTTTCAGTTTTTCTCAACCATCAATAATTTATTTATTATTTTGGCATCTCACTAGTTAACTAGTGGGTCTGAAATGGGCTTCGCTAGTTAACTAGTAGGCATTTTGGGGCACACTAGTAAACTAGTGACACTTTTTTGCACCTCACTAGTTAACTAGTCAAATGGAAATTGCCATCACTAGTTCACTAGTGGGAGTTTTGGTGCACACTACTAAACTATTGACACTTTTTACACCTCACTATTTAACTAGTGGGCATTTGTGTCTTCACTAGTTAACTAGTGAGCAGTTCTGTCATCACTGGTTAACATGTAAGTGTCACACTGAAGCCACTAGTTTACTACAGTAGCTAAAGTTCCTTTGGCCAGCATATTAACTTGTGTGCCACATGCAAATGTTTTGGATAGGATTTTGTGAAATTCTGCACTCTGATTGGTTGTCATATTTTAGTTGGACATAGGCAGCCAATAGAAAGCCTCAATTTCAAGAATTATCCGCTTCCTAATTAGAATTCTGTGCCACTAGCTGACTAGTATGAATTTGGGCTTGAACTAGTTTATTAGTATACATTTATGACCTCACTAGTTAACTATGTTAGAAAAAGGATGCATCAACTAGTTAAGTTGTGAGCCTGCTGTCATCACCTAGCTAGCTAGTAAGCCATTTATGGTTAACTAGTTAACTAGTGATATCGACCTACTCCAACTAGTCAACTAGTGAGGAGTTATGCCTTCACTAGTAAAATAGTGCACATATTTGGCTGACACTAGTTAACTAGTGAGACACAAAACCCTTCCAGTAGCTGATTGGTATGCATTTAGGCCTTCACTAGTTAACTAGTGGACATTTCCGGCTCTCACTAGTTAACTAGTGAAGCCAAAATGTGTTCACTAGTTAACTACTGGGCATTTTTGCTGTCACTTGTTAACTAATGTGCACAAACATGGCTCACTAGTTAACTAGTTGACAAAAATGGCATGCATGTTGGCCTTATATCAAGATATCAGAACAAAGGCTCAAGCGGCTGGCCAAATTGTGTAGAAGTTAACAAGTGGGGATTTGACATTCAGTAGTCAGGTGGTAAACTTTTTTGTACCTTACTAGTTGACCAGTAAAATATAAACATCTTGTAATTAGTTAACTAGTGCAAATTTCAATATGCAATAGTTATCTAGTGAACATGCTGAGCAATACTAGGTAACTAGTAAGATATGAAACATATGAACTAGTTAACTAGAGAGAACGTTGGCCTTACTAGGGACTACAGATGAAATTTAGCTTGTAGCTAATTTTGGTATGGTCGAGTGCCATGCATTGTCCCTTTTAAATAAATAAACTTAATTTTTTTTTAAAACTAGTTAACTAGTGGACATTTGGGCTGTCACTCGTTAACTAGTTCACACAAACATGGCTCACTAGTTAACTGGTGGACAGAAATGGCTTGCATGTACATGACAATAATGCCTGATAGCAAGATATCAGGATAAATGCTCAATCAGCTTGCCGTACAGGTAAAAACAAAGTTGACCAAAAGATAACTTTTATCACTCCTTGACTTCCATTGGTTTTTAATTTCTTTGTTTCGGCAAAGGTAAACCACAGGGCGACCGGAAAGGGAGGAGACTTAGGGCTCCACATTGAAGTCCCCCAGCAGAACAAGGGTTTCCCCGGGAGTAGACTCCCTTGTTCCAGAATCCCCTCCAAAGACTCATAAAAGAGTGAGTAATCTGCCCCTTGGTATATAAGCTCAAATAACAGTCAGGACCTGTTCCCCCACCCGTTCACCAGGGTAAACTCCAACAAAGACAGGCCAAGGTGATGGCCACCATGATCCCCCCCCACCCACACTGCTTCTCTACATGAGCATTAGTGTTGGTGATATTGTATTATTCAAAATGCTTAGCATTATCCCTGCAGAAAACTCCACCCCAAAGGTTGAAGGTGGGTAAAACTTCATTACCAGAGATATTCTCTTGGAGTACATTTCTATCTATAAAATCTGTAACTGTAACTGTAAGAAGGGTAAAGAATAGCCACAAAAAACTGCACTTGTTCCTGGAGAAGGAAAAATGCACTTGATAACCCAACCTCGCTTTTTTCAATCTATCATATAGCAGATAGATTGAAAAAGATCACAATGTATAACAATGCACGATGAAGAGCAATCAATAGCTTTTACTTTTTAAAATGTAGACCTCTTTCAGAGTTATCAAGTAGTCTGCTCCTGCAAATGATCCAGACTTTTCCTTCTTCTTCTTAGGTCAGCGAGTTCATCTAATGTTTTAAAACACCAGAGGGAGTCAGGAGAAAAGCAGATGTTTGCTGCTTTCACAACATCCCTACTCACCGTTACTATTCCCTAAGCAGAGGGAGAAGAAATTTAACCAGCACAATTCATTGTATCTCAAATTGTTAATAGTTTAACATAGATTTCCTCCTTTTGTGTTTATTGGTCATCTTAACACTTTATACTCTAAATTTTGTGATCAATTTACATTATTTTGTAGAACTCAGTTTTCTATTTGATATTGAAGAGGTTTTATTGTAATTTTTCTTGTCAAAAAGCCAAACTTCGTTGATCCTGCCTAAATTGTAAAAGCAAAAAAATAAAAATAAAACATGCATGGGGTAAATACTGAAGATAGTGAGAATAGAGCTTAACTGATTTTAGACGAACGTGTCAAAGATCATGTGTAATTTAAATATCATCCAAAGGAAATCCTTTATTTCCTGTTTGTTCTTTCTTTGGAACAATTCAGAACAGTAAGTATCAATTTTGAATTATTTTCATCTATCTTTTAGATGTCATTGTGGTTTTGCAGGACTTTCTTTCTGTCCCCGGCTCCTGTTTACGCTCAATGCCGTGTACAGGGAAACAATAGAGATGTGAGCAATAAAAAAAAAATTACCTTGTATTTTAATATTATGAGTCGCTTATTCAGTAATGATCTGACAGTTGGCTAAAGAAACCGCAGGGCTCCTCCTTGCAACAACAGTAAGCGGGAGGTGAAGTGTTGCATAAGTGGCGCCAAAGGTATAGTACTGAATCACTAAACAGGAGGCGCATGAGGCATTAATAATACAAAACATCACATTTCTTAGAGTCCCCCCTGTCTGGAGACTACTTTATTAATTTACAAGAGAAGAAGTTCTGTACTGGTTAAATAATTCCCATACCTCACTTATGCAATATTCATAAAGCCCCACCCTCACAACCCCAACCCTGCTGATGCACAGAGGGTTCATCTTAGGAAGAACACTCATATCACCATTAAATGATAGTGTGTAGGTATGATAACTGTTATAGCTTGAATAAAAACTGATACATACAACTTTCAGTTGTTGACTGAAGGCTTAGATAATTTAATTTATTTGCATAAACTATTATTATTATTAGAAATTATGGGAGATGGTGATAATTACATATTGTTCCTCCGAGGCTTTGCTTCACAGCAGTATATCACACATTGTCATACAGCATAAAATGGCAGATGGAAGCGTCTAACAACGGACCACGAAGAATGTGTTTTCTATTTTTGGTGAAAGGGTTATAGTTTCAAAAAGAAAACTTTACGAGGTACTTTAACAGCAGCAATAAATTACTACCTTTGAAATACTGAAGACAGGTATTCATATTGTTTCCACTTTTATATACTAGAAAAGCACTCAGAGAGTGCACACCTCTCCCAAGGCAGCTCAGTCCCCCCTCTACAGATAGGGATCCAGATCACCCTCAAATTCTAATCACATGTTCCTGGTTCCATTGCACACCTTTTCCTGAAAATTTCAAATTCCACCATACATTTTTGAGTTACATTACTATCTAACAGACATAAAATAAAATAAAAACTGGTAAAAAGCTATGCCATGAAGACAAGAAATCCTAGCTGAAGTTATAATTTCTAAATTACTAAAGAGATACAGCTGCATTTTCATTACAACTAAATCCCTTTACAGTGATTGATTTTCGAGAAGTGAACATTATGAATTTTACTACATCCGTTACCATGGTGCATGCTATAGGAGAATTATAAAGTGGACTTTCTTACAGCCTTATTTGTCACATTTTAACTTTTAAAAAAGTCTGTATTGATCGGGCTGTAGATGTAACCGCTTAAACCCAGCTTATATTTATCCGTTATGAAGTTAACACCCAGACACAGACGTAGCCGTATTGACAGAGACGTTCTTTGCTTATATTACAGTGTCGTTTCTGTTTGACTAGAGTTTATTTTCTTGTACTTGTGAACGCATTCTCCCCTCAAGGAGCACTGGACGACAGAAAGTACGTTTCGACTGAGCTCTAAAGCTTTTCATTAGAAGTGCAGTTCACCGAATAGTCTAAAAACACATGTAAACAAATTCGACAGTCTGTTTTGTTGTTCCTCTAAACCTCCTTGTGTTCAAAATTGCAAAATAACCATCTTAGATAATTTGTCCTTTCAATATAAATCATGTAGTGCCCAAACGCTGCATAGACCACTAATTACAGCGACTGTGGGGCACTGTTATGGGGAAATGATGTATGGCTGGTGATGAGCTGACCAATCACAGCCATACGCTCTCTGTTGACGGAGACGGACAGTTAGAAAATTGGGCTCTACTCCGTCCGTCCCTTGCGTCAATGGATCAATCAGTTTTGACATAGAAAGAGAAGTATAAACTAGGCTTTAGGCAAGCATTTCAATTACTAAGCAGTTTTGTGCCCCAGAGAGATACTTCATTACTACTGTAAAGACGCAAATAAAGAAAAATTTTATTATTATTTATTTTTTATTTATTATTGAAAAAAGTGATTAGATGATGATGAAGTTTACAGGAACCAGGAAGTGGAGATGAGAAGGACTGCAGGAGGAGAAGTGCAGGGGTCTTCGAGTAAATAGGACTGCTTGAATGTATTCAACTAAAGCTTAATTGGTGGATGGTGAGCTAAATACCAGCGAGAGAAATAGAGCTAGGATGATGGAAACAAATACTTTACAAACAGCATGTAGGAACCCAATTTAACGAATAAACCTTTTCGGTCCTGTAGGCTTTTAGAAACAGGTGCAGACTCCAGCCCAGGGTGCTGTTGGTGAGAGAAATAGAACCAACCTGACCTGATCTGGTAAAAAGTGCTCAGAGATAACAGAAGCATAAATCTTTGGAACGAAAGCTGATTTGGTCTAAAAGTAATGACCGTTTCTTTATGTGCTGGTAGAAGCAAAACTGGAGGAAATGATGTGTTTAAAGGAATTATATAGTACAAGAACAATGACAGGTTTGTTTATAAGCCCTCATAACATCATATTTGGTTAGTAAATACTGCAAGAGAACAATAAATAGAGCTGATAGAGGAAAAAAAGCTGAATGTTTCACCTGTCAACCATCTCAGCCCTGAACTTGAAACCATAGTATTGCATTGATAACGGACAAACGTATATATTCACCTTACATTTATCCAGCATGCTGAGGTTTTAAAATGTAAAAAGAGAAAAAGTGATTTAAAAAATCTCTATCGTTTCTCTCTCTCTCTCTCTCCCGCTTTCTCTCTCTCTCTCACACACACACACGCACACCCACGCACACACACACACAGTAACACAAAATGCAATTTCTCACTCAGCCCTCGTGGCGCACAATTTTATTAAACACAATTATTTTTTCCTAACAGAACATAATTGAATAAAGGCTGGAATTCCTTAAATTTTCAGTGTGTAATCTTTCTACTGCAATTTAACACTAATTAGTTTTAAGATATTTTTCAATGCTGTTTTCAGAAATACTAATGAATGAAATCACTGGTGCAATAAATCATTTTAAAGTTGTCCCAAAATCTCAATTCCACCTCATAAGTATAGAGGTTTGTCAACAGCCTCAACTTTAAAATGCAGCATTACCTTTATATAGATTGAAGCAATGGAAGCTGTACGTTTGTGTGGATTATAATAAATTTACACCATCATGCAAGATGCTACATATCTGTATCGTCAAACATCTAAAATGCAAAGCAAAATATCCTTATCAGCTTCCGAGTGATAAACTAGCCTGATTGCTGAGCGCAACAGTGAAAAAAATGCTACTTCTTTGCTTGCTTTAAAATTGAACCAGAAATTTGGACGTGGTGTCCGTCCCAAAGTTCCTACTTGAAAAGATTAAATAGCAGCATGTACAGAGATTTTGAGAGGAAAACATTTTTACTTATTTCCAATTTAGTTGTTGACACTAACAAAAGCAACAAGCTCCAGTAATAAGGGAACCAGTACCTTAGATGAGTTTCCATTTATATAGTTCCAGGATTTAGACATCTCAAAGCAAGTAAACTGTGCTAATGGAGTCATCTGGAGGACTTTTGTCTTTGTTCATGGTTCAACGATAAACAAGCCTCCAGTCAGTAGATGGGAGTAGTGCTCAATCCAATCAACAAGCTACCTCTTCAAACTAGCATTAGTCTACACTGACACACTGGTGTTACAGAGTAGGGCTCTATGAAGTTCGCAATGTTTGTCATTTGCATCATGCTCCTGTATTTTCGTCTCTGTTTATATGTTTATGCAGATAGAATTCAATCTCCCCTTCTTCACTGGCATAACATCAACCAGGCTCTTTTTTTTGTCATGTACAGAAGTGACAGCAGAGATTTTCTCAGACCTTTTCTGTTGCCTGAAGTCATTTCACACAGTTATCCGTTTACCGTCAGCCCTAATAAGAGTTAGCATTCTGCTGTTAACATTATGTCATGTACTGACTCATGTGTTGCATGTAAAAAAAAAAAAATGAAGAAACATTAGGGGCTTCATTCATCCTTCTGAGAGGAAACGTAATCAAACATCGACATTCTGCTGATGTCAATGAGCCCATTAAGGCTCCCAGGATCTGCTTACGCACATAACTCCCTAATCGGTCAAGGACAGAGAGACAGATGCCGTGAAATGACCGACACAGAAGGCTTGAAACACCCGAGCAACATCAGTGGATCACCATGGAAACCGTCACGCTCTCGCAGGTTTCTAATGCCCACAATTAACTGAAAGCAACAACAAAGTGGGCCGATGAGAGAGAGGGCCAGATGTTCCGGTATGAATTTAGCAGCGGTGGAGAGAGCATTTTGTCCAAACTCTGATTCATCTAGATCATCGTTATGAGATTCGATGATGATTATGCAGGCGACACTGAAAAAATTTGTGATGGATGCACAGGCGACAAGCCTGCTGACTGGTTGTCTCACTTTTTATTCTTGTGTGTATTTCTCATAAAGACATTTGTAGATTAAATGAAAGCCTAGGATCTTGGCTTGAATTGAATACACCTTTCTTTTTTATTTTTTTACAATTTAATGTGATAAAAAACACATTGCATGTCAAAGATACTCTGACCCACTGTGATAACCTGCACCATGTTGGGGTTTGTTGTCCTAATGTGTTGGGTCGGTTGTCCACATTATATATTTTTTGTTTTTATTTGCTTCAAAAAGATTTTGAAATTGGGCATCTTTTGTGTTAATTATCATTAAAACGAAAGACATCTTGGTTTAGAAATGAATAACAGTCAATGTTACTTGTATTCAGTCCCTAAAATAGATTAAAGTAATATATTATTCTAGTGAGCAGTAAAATGAAGGAATGTATGGTGCTGAAAATTGTAGCCTTAAACAAAGTAGAAAGTTTTATTAAATATAAACACAAAAAAGTGAATCCAATTTTGTTCTTAATGCTCAAAATGCATGTAAACGTATTTAATGAGTCTTTAAATTTGTTCCCCAGTTGATTATCTGAACTATTATTTTAACCAAGCCAATTAGCCTCATGTCAAAGCAATATATCCAAGAAAAAATGAATCTTCACAGACATTACACTTCAAATTCCTTTTTTTTCTTGCAGCTAAAGAAACAAATCAGTGAGACAACCTGCCCCAGAGTAACTTCTCAACAAAATATTGCTAGCTAACACATGGCTTTAGTTAGCTTAATCAATATAAGCTTGAATCAAAGCCTCTATCTTTTACTTTTTTAGTAATTATTGTGTTTATAAAATATAGTAACACTTAAACGTTTAAAACAAAAATAACACCAACAAGAAAAATTATTCTGACCTATAAAAAATACTAAATATTTCTCCACTTCAGTGTTACGTGTTCAAATCAAAAGATGAACAGTGCGATATGAGCTGGTTAATAAGCCTATTGTTTTTATACTAAAATTTAACCACAGTATCTTCTAGTATGGTTGTAATAAGAAATTTGACAACCAACCCATGGGACATCCAGCCTGTGTGGGAATGTAAGTCCTCAACTGACCTAACATGTGAAGCATCATAGCCTACAAAACAAGTGCTAGGACGTTATTTCTACAGGAAGAAGTGTCTCAAAGAGGTTTAATCTTGTCTCTAAACTTAAGAATACTACAGCTGCATCTAATAGCTTTTTTGTACAATTTCCTCATTATAAATTAAAATCCCCTGCACCTTTCGTGACTTTATCTGATAAATGAACAAAATGTAGTACATCATTGTAAACTGGAGGTGAGTTATACAAGCTTTTCAATTGTTCTTTTAACAAATAAAAATCCAAAACATGTGGTATATATAGCTTTTTAGACACTTTAAGCCTAGTTTATGCTTCTCCGACCACAAATTTGCACTTAGACGCAGGCGTATTGATGGGGACATTTTCTGTTTATAGTACTCCGCTCTTCCACTCCATTCTCTATTGTTTTTTCAGCGTTGCTCGACCAGGACAGCACGGGGTGCTACGTTTTCATTGCGTCTCTGCCTACTATCACACAGCGCCGCTTCTGTTTTTTTCTAGGCTTGTGAACGCATTTCTTCCTCAAGGAGCAATGAACGACAGAAAGTAAGTTTTGATTAAGCTGTAAAGCTTTTTACTAGAAGTGCGGATTATAGCATACTCTAGAAACACATGGAAACAAACAGTGCAGCCTTTTTTGTTGTTTTCCTACACCTCCTTGTGTTCAAAATCGCCAAAGGAACAGATTAGATAAATTATCCTTTCAATATAAAGCATATAGTGGCCAAACGCTGCATTAACTACTGATTACAGCGACCATAGAGCCCCGCTCTGGTGATGCGATCTCTCGCTGTTACTGAAACTGACCAATCAGAGGCATACGCTCTCCGTCGACAGAGACGGATAGTTAAAATTTGGGCCTCTACTCCGTGCATCGGTGCATAGGTGACGGAGAGCCCTTGCGTTAATGGATAATGGCGTTGTGTCAATCCATCTCTGTCAAAACGCAGAAGCATAAACTAGGCTTTACTCTGATACTCCCTCAAATAAAATCCACTTCAACCTATAGCCTTCAGATGCTTGCTTGATTAGTAAACAGAAAACAGAGTATGGCCAAACTGGAATCCTACTAGTATATGACTGTCCACCTAAACTGACAGGGAAAGAAGAAATAATTAGAAAAGCAGCCAAGAAAGCCAAAGGGACTCTGGAGGAGCAGCAAAGATTGACAGGTCAGGTGGAAGAATATGTCAACAGGACAACTATTATTTGTGAACCCCAAACGTATGACCTTTATGAAAGAATAGAAAGAAGAAAACCATTGCTGAAGGAAAGAAAAAACTTATTTTGTTCACAGCATGTGGAAGACTAAGGTCTGGTCAGATGAGGCCAAAATGAAGCTTTTTGCACATGTGTGGTAGAAAAACGTATAAGATGAAAAGGTTGCTGCACTATGCTGTGGGGTTGCTTTGCCCACATAAAGAAAAAGCAGGTTTGACAAAGTTGATAGGAAGTTGATGAATCTACATACACAACAATCTTGGAAGAAAAATACTGCAGAAGATTTGAGGCTGGGGCAAAGTTACTAAATATGCAGCCAGAGCAACTGTAGAATGGCTTAGATGAATAGCCAGGAAAAGTCCAAACTGAAATGCAAATGAGAATTGGTGACAAAACTGAGGTTAAGCTAAATAGCAAAGAAATGGGACAAAAATGGTAGATGTTCAAAATTGGTGGAGATATCACTCATATGACTTGAAGCTGGAGCAATAGGAAAGTCTAAATATTGACTAAGCATTATAAGAATCCAAATGCATACACACTTTAAGTACTTTTTGTAAAAAAAAAAAGTATCCTCATCCTTGGACTTTACAAAGATATCCTACCTCGTCCTAAATATGCCAAAGCTGGTGGTTGAGATGAGATAAATGAGAAGAAATTAAAGGGGTGTTTTTACTTTTGCAAGGCACTGAACATAAAACATCAAATGAGAAGGATGATGACAGCCGATGCCCACAAAAACAGCAAGAAAATCATTTTCAGGCAAAGAAATTAGCCTGGGCTTCACACAGTCTCTCCTTCATTCCTTCTTAGCTCTGCACTACAAAGGCTGCAAAATAATGAAGTGTCGCTGACTGACGGGCACCTGGAGGAAGATGATAAGCAGCTGAGTCAGGTGTTCAACAAAGAGCTTCCGACTGCTCGGGGGCGGCTGAATATGACAGTAGGAGACATTTTAGAAAGAGGGTCTTAACATATTGCTCGGGGCCATAAACACATTTCCCATAGCCCCCCGTCCCGATCTCCGTTTTTCAGTCACGGGCTCTGAGCACACCATCAAGTTCATGTGAGTCATCTGCCTTTGAACGCTCCTGTTATTGAGCTTCACTTTAAAAAGAACAGCTTGTGTGCAAAGCAGCCGGTGCCTGTGGTTACTTCATGGCTACATCTGAAGTGTCTGTTTTAACTTCATAATTCATATGAATGCGTTTCAGAATCTTTGTGTGTTTGTGGTTGCTTGTTGACAATATTTTTTTCCTCTTCTTTTTTTTGGTTCCATCCTCTGCTGTCTGTTAAGGGCATCTGGGCATCCCTGCAGCAGTTCAAGGGAGTAATTCAAGAGCCATCACCAAGAATGCTCCACCAGCTGGTCTTATAGTTCACAGACAGCTAGTTAGGTCCTCTTGTGTTGTGATTTATTATTCATTGCCACATTTAGCCGTGCAGAAGTAATTGCAGCATGCAGCCAGAGCGCCTGCATCCGATGGACCACAAATGAATAAATAAATCTAGATTTTGAAAACATTTGGACGTTTGACATTTACTGATGAGGCAATTAAGAGAGTAACAAAAGACACACCCTGCATTGCGCCAGGGTCAACCCACAACACCTTTATATCTGTTAGTCATGCTCTCTGCCACCCAGAAAGCAGACAAAGCATTGCAATACAATGGGAGTTTTTTTTTTCATTTCATTTTTGATTTAGAAGACTTGCTTTAAAAAAAGGTGTTTATTATGACCCTAGGAACAGGTCTGGCATGTTTTATAGCAATACCTTGAGGTTATTGTTTTTTTTTTTTTTTACCCCATTACCTGTGGTGTCCTACATGATTTATGTCTTACAGAAATGAGTGTAAGCTGCATTTGCTGCTTGGCATGTTGGAGCTAATACTGTCTGAACATAGCCACTAGTAGAGAAGCAAGTAACAACGGGTGGAGTGCATCATCCATTGTTTTGATGATGAAGATGATCCTTTAGCCACAATGCTTTATATAGTGTAGAAAAATCTAACCTTCCAAGCACGTTGCTCTACCAAGTTTTTGTGGATTAACAGGATACATGTACCGGCGGTACGTATTTAAATACTAATTATGAGTAACTGTATTCTGCTACAGTTACTATTTTTGAACATGGTATTCGGAATACAGTTACTTTCGTAATACCATGGGAATACTTGTGTGTTTTCCACTTTCCACCTGAAATATGAAGATATGTTTTAGGAAATGTGTGTTTCCGAGTTGTGTAGACTATCCCATAATACCCCTAAACAACAAGCCGCCAAAACCATAGATATTCTATGGCCGAAACACTCCAACCTGCAAGCACCAACATTAACGTGAGTTGCCAGGAATGGATTCAGACCCGGAGCTAGGGGGGTTGGAGCCACAACCGTAGCCAAAAAAACCTACTAGCAGTGAAGGAAATTATGCATTCAATGACGCTCTCTCGCAGTTCTTTTTTTTTTTTTTTTCAAGTGATACTACATTTCATTTCAAGTGATACTACATTTTCATTCATTAATGAAAAAAGCCCGACTAAAGCCATGGTGGTTGAAACAGGGGAAAAGATCAAATCTGGCAACACTGTGCGAAGTATGTAGGCAAACTGCAGTGAGTGCTGGAGCAGCTGTAATTAGGTATCAACAAATAAAGTGGCATATTCGTATTACCACCTAAAATATTTTTGCAAAGGTTAGTGATGGATCCAGGTGGGAAAATTAGTACGTTTTTGTGTAAACTTTTGCTGGCGGGTCTCAAGAAACTACAACGCCGCACATCAATGTCAACAGCAAACTAGGAACAGAAAGATTCCGGCTGGCCAGCCTAACAAGGAAGGTGAAAGTCACTAAAACAATTAAAAGACACTGCAATGATGTACAAAAACAAAACAAAATCTTCTACCACAGTTTTTTTTTTGTCCATTATTTTACAGAGCCTCTATCGTGTTAGTTAGGTCATTACTCATAGTTATAGTGTTAGTACTGGTTGTATCTGACATGACATTAGCTTGATTATATGTTGTGATGGGTTTCCCAAAAATTTTGGCTACAAGGACAAAAGCTTTCTATTTGGAGTGCAATGAATGTCAGTTTCTGTGATGGACTGGCGACCTGTCCAGGGTGTACCTCGCCCGTTGACAGCTGGTGATAGGCACCAGCCCCTCCGTGACCCCTGGAGGACTAAGCGG
This sequence comes from Apricaphanius iberus, assembly GCA_028564705.1. Lineage (NCBI taxonomy): Eukaryota > Metazoa > Chordata > Actinopteri > Cyprinodontiformes > Aphaniidae > Apricaphanius > Apricaphanius iberus. The sequence continues at coordinate 327,857 of JAPXFQ010002826.1, forward strand.
TTCAGAAAATGGCTGGATGGATGGATGAATGAATTTTAAAGCAGCTTTTCAGTATTCTGTAACTAAACAGATTTACAAAGTATTCTCCCCAACACTGGTTCTACCATTCAGTGTCAAGTCTTTGACAGGGAACGTACAGCTCATAAACATCCTCAACATCCTGTAGCTGGTATTTTTGGCAACATTCTTCCGTGCAGATCTTCTCTATAGAGCTCTGATGTTTTGACCTTCAACTTCTTTCAATTGGATTGAGGTGTGGAAACTGGCTAGGCCACTCCAGAACCTTAAAATGCTTTTTATATTGCCACTCCTTCGTTGCCCGGCTGTGTGTTTGGGATCATTGCCATGCTGGAAGATCAAGCCACATTTATATCTTCAATTCTCTCACTGATTGAAGGAGGTTTTCCCCCAAAATCTCACCATACATGGCCCCATTTATCATTTCCTTAATACAGTAGAGTCGTCCTGCCCTTTATGCAAATCAAACTCTGTGAATAAAGCACTTTTCATACAGGAAATGCATCTCAAAGTGCTTTACAGATTCTGTGGTTCTGTGCCGGAGAGTGTGTGTATGTGTGTTCCTTCTCCAACCTTCTCAGCAGACCCTGGCAGGTGGCAGCTACCAGGTGTTCCTTGTTGACATTCATCAAGATCCATCTTAAAAGGGGAGTATTGTCACGCTGATCACCTGTCTGCCCCGACAACTTTTCCATCAGAAGGACAGATAACGCACCTTCAATCAAGACTACAGTACAGGCCAGAAGTTTGGACACACCTTCTCATTCAGTGCTTTTTCTTTATTTTCATAAGTATTTACATTGTAGATTCTCACTGATGGCACACTTTGTTTGAAATTTATTTTTTTTCCTTTGAAATCATTCCTTGGCCTGGTGTGCCTGGTGTTTTGCTGAACCGGAGGGTTGGAACCAAACATGTCACTAGACTGTAAATGTCGTCTGCATAAAAAGTGAAAAATGATTTTGAAATATTTTATCCCATCTTTCGTTATATAAAATAGAAGACCTGGACAGACTGTGAACGTACCACCTTGAGTGCCTCTGCAAAAACCACCAACGACTACGATGCCAATAGAGGCTGCAGCCTCAAACAACATACTGTATCTTCTTGTAGAGGAATTGTCAGTCTATTGCCGCTCTATTGGGGATGATGCCTGCAGAAAGAGACGTGATCATGTCTTGCAGTGCTGTTGGTTGCATATATATATCTTTATATATATATATATATATATATATATATATATATACACTACCGTTCAAAAGTTTGGGGTCACCCAAACAATTTTGTGTTTTCCATGAAAAGTCACACTTATTCACCACCATACGTTGTGAAATGAATAAAAAATAGAGTCAAGACATTGACAAGGTTAGAAATAATGATTTTTATTTGAAATAAGATTGTTTTTACATCAAACTTTGCTTTCATCAAAGAATCCTCCATTTGCAGCAATTACAGCATTGCAGACCTTTGGCATTCTAGCTGTTAATTTGTTGAGGTAATCTGGAGAAATTGCACCCCACGCTTCTAGAAGCAGCTCCCACAATTTGGATTGGTTGGATGGGCACTTCTTGCGTACCATACGGTCAAGCTGCTCCCACAACAGCTCAACGGGGTTCAAATCTGGTGACTGCGCTGGCCACTCCATTACCGATAGAATACCAGCTGCCTGCTTCTTCTCTAAATAGTTCTTGCACAATTTCGAGGTGTGTTTTGGGTCATTGTCCTGTTGTAGGATGAAATTGGCTCCAATCAAGCGCTGTCCACTGGGTATGGCATGGCGTTGCAAAATGGAGTGATAGCCTTCCTTATTCAGAATCCCTTTTACCCTGTACAAATCTCCCACCTTACCAGCACCAAAGCAACCCCAGACCATCACATTACCTCCACCATGCTTAACAGATGGCGTCAGGCATTCTTCCAGCATCTTTTCAGTTGTTCTGCGTCTCACAAACGTTCTTCTTTGTGATCCAAACACCTCAAACTTGGATTCATCCGTCCACAGCACTTTTTTCCAGTCTTCCTCTGTCCAATGTCTGTGTTCTTTTGCCCATCTTAATCTTTTTCTTTTATTGGCCAGTCTCAGATATGGCTTTTTCTTTGCCACTCTGCCCTGAAGCCCAGAATCCCGCAGCCGCCTCTTCACTGTAGATGTTGACACTGGTGTTTTGCGGGTACTATTTAATGAAGATGCCAGTTGGGGACCTGTGAGGCGTCTGTTTCTCAAACTAGAGACTCTAATGTACTTATCTTCTTGCTCAGTTGTGCAACGCGGCCTCCCACTTCTTTTTCTACTCTGGTTAGAGCCTGTTTGTGCTGTCCTCTGAAGGGAGTAGTACACACCGTTGTAGGAAATCTTCAATTTCTTAGCAATTTCTCGCATGGAATAGCCTTCATTTCTAAGAACAAGAATAGACTGTCGAGTTTCAGATGAAAGTTCTCTTTTTCTGGCCATTTTGAGCGTTTAATTGACCCCACAAATGTGATGCTCCAGAAACTCAATCTGCTCAAAGGAAGGTCAGTTTTGTAGCTTCTGTACCGAGCTAAACTGTTTTCAGATGTGTGAACATGATTGCACAAGGGTTTTCTAATCATCAATTAGCCTTCTGAGCCAATGAGCAAACACATTGTACCATTAGAACACTGGAGTGATAGTTGCTGGAAATGGGCCTCTATACACCTATGTAGATATTGCACCAAAAACCAGACATTTGCAGCTAGAATAGTCATTTACCACATTAGCAATGTATAGCGTGTGTTTCTTTAAAGTTAAGACTAGTTTAAAGTTATCTTCATTGAAAAGTACAGTGCTTTTCCTTCAAAAATAAGGACATTTCAATGTGACCCCAAACTTTTGAACGGTAGTGTATATATATATATATATATATATATATATATATATATCTTGTTTATCAAATATCTTAACAACTAAACAACCAGTTCTATGGAATTCTATCGACTCACACCCCTTTCAAGGCAAAAACAAAAGATGTGTTTGGTTGCATGCAATCATGATAAAAATTTAATAATCTGCAGTGATGGCTTCATTTGAGGTAAGTCTGGGCAAACATAGCTAACCAACTCTGCAACTGCAAAATAAACACAAATAATAATGGGAACTGCAGCTATGTTATAAGCCGGCGCCTCTTTCTGCAGCCAGGTTGCGTGCACATCCACTGTTGTTAACCAAAAAAAAAGTTCCCTTCTTAGGAAAATAGATGATGTTCGACAAAATAGCACAAAGTGTTACAATGGCTTCATTGAAAGCTTTAGACGTCTGCAAACATAGTATGACGGACCACCTTGTTCATTCAAGAGTCTGTTTGCTGAACAGACAAGTGTGTTTTCATCAGAAAGCTGACAGTTATGCTAGGACAATGTTTGCTAAAAGGTTTATGAGCCAGATAAACATCCTGGAAAGGGTTGCACCCTACAACGTTGTGTGACAAGCTTGATTACCTTAGAGATTCTTATTAAATTAGAAGGTCATAAAAATGTTGTTGGGGCCTGCCCAATGCAATGCAAGGAGAGCAGTGCAATGCATTCCACGGCCTCCATGCGAATGCATGGGCAAGCAACTATTACTATTCACTTTTGAAAATGTTCGGAAATTAATGCGGGTCGTACCGTAACAATCGCCCCCACAATATATATATTTATATATCAGAACGACCGGCTCGATTACGATATCCGGGCTATTACTTTTATCGCCGATTGGAGTAACCATTGCGACGTAATTAGCGAAAAACCATGGCCAAAATCCATTAGGAAATGAATGGAGCCAGTAGTCAAAATCTTGACCGGATATCGATTGCTCTTACGGTTTTTTCCCAATTTCATTTTGTTCACCCCAAAGTTTGCCCCCAAATCGCCATTTCTAGAGTGGCGCAGCCCTTTAAGCAAAGTCTGAAAGGATGTGATTTTGGAACCTGATGGTAACATTTTAACTCGCCGTCATGTAATAGACTAACCCTTTCTGATTCTCACGATCATTTCAAAATTTCCCTGTGTCTCACGGTTTTCTCTCAGCAAGCTCCAGATTACTCAAAGTGGAACCCAGTCTGACGACCGTCCTCCTATACTTTAACATTGTGACTGTTCAGGATTTTCCGAAATCGAGAGATGTTATTACTCATCTCTCTCTCGTTCGTTCTCAGACTGTGAATTAAGGTAGAGAGTTGGGCTGTGAGATTATCGAATAAGGATAAATCTCGCTCACACTTCAAGAATTTTTCCGATACATTGTACAGTTTTCGAATGGGAACGATTTGTTCGGAGCACTTTTTTTGTAAAAAGGGGGATTAGGGAGATGTAAAGCTGCATTCAGACCAAGCCCATGCGGCAGAGTCAGCTGCGGCAAGATTACATGTAAAGTCTATGGTGGAGTACGTCAGAGGTCCGTCAAGGGCTCTTCGTTGAGTACGTTGGCTCCGTCAACAACGCTTGCGTTTCATACGGCAGCGTACCAACACATGCGTCACAGAAGTTCAGCAAGCTGAGCTTTTGACGGATACAACGGAGTTAACGCAATGCGGCAACCAATCAGAGCGTCTCACAGTAGTTATGTCACTATACACGTATCTTGAATGAAGCGCGGGCCCAGTGAAAATATTTTCAACAAACGCAGATTTAAAAAATCAGAAATAACACTTACCGAAAACAGATGGACAGGCGCTCCTAAGGAGGAACAGAGAACCTGTAGTTGGTGTCCTGGTAGGAGATTTAAGCTCCGATGCGGCCAAGGAGGTCGTAAAATTAGGCGCGGGAGAGACGGAAGTAGCACTGAAAGCGAACCTCATCCATACGCAGCTCCTGGAGCAAATGGTTAAACTCCCCGAACTCAGAACGCATCTGAATAGTGGGCGCTGATGCACCGGATGTCAACGTTGTCTAGCTTTATCTAGCTAATAAAGCCAAGTCACTCTCTCGTTATGATCCACCATAGTTCAGAAACTTCAGAATGTGCAGCAACAGAGGAAGCGTTGTTTTTTCCTCAGAAGCAGGCTATGGAACCCAAAAAGTACATATGTCAAACTTCATCCGTTGAATGCGTTGCCTGACGTAGACCAAATGTGCAGTGTGAATGCAGCTTAAGTTGAGAAAGTGTGTGACGTTCAGATGCAGCTGTCACTGTTATTTGTTGCTCGGCAACCAAGCACCTTTGATCAGAGGTCATCAAAGTTAATCTCATAGTCTATACATTGAAGGCCTAATAAAACACACTATATAGTACTAGAGAGTACTACATGGTACAGTACAGTACTATACAGTACTACATGGTCAAATACAGTACTACACAGTACTACATGGTCAAATACAGTACTACACAGTACTACAAGGTACAATACAGTACTACACAGTACTACATGGCAAACTAAAGTACTACACAGCACTACATGCTCAAATACAGTACTAAACAGTACTACATGGTGACATACAGTACTACACATTACTACATGGTATAATACAGTACAACATGGTACAATACAATAATAGTACAACACAGTAGTACACAGTACTACATGACACACTACTACACAGTACTACATGGTAAAATACAGTACTACATGGTACAATGCCGTACTACACAGTACTACATGATCAAATACAGTTCTACACTGTACTACATGGTACAATACAGTACTACACAGTACTACATGATCAAATACAGTACTACACTGTACTACATGGTCAAATACAGTACTAAATAGTACTACATGGTACAATATAGTACAACACAGTGCAATACAGTAATACACAGTACTACACAGTATAATACAGTACTACACAGTACTAAATGGTACAATACAGTACTAGACAGTACAACATGTTATAATACAGTACTACATGGTAAAATACAGTACTACACAGTAGTACATGGTACAATACAGTATTATACAGTAGTATATGATCAAATACAGTACTACACTGTACTACATGGTCAAATACAGTACTATATAGTACAAAATAGTACAACACAGTGCAATACAGTACTACACAGTACTACATGGTATAATACAGTACTACACAGTACTACATGGTCAAATACAGTACTATATAGTAGTACATAGTACAAAATAGTACAACACAATGCAAAACAGTACTGCACAGTACTACAGAGTATAATATAGTACTATAAAGTACTAAATGGTACAATACAGTACTAGACATTACAACATGGTATAATACAGTACTACATGGTAAAATACAGTACAACACAAGACTACATGATCAAATACAGTACTACACTGTATTACATGGTCAAATACAGTACTACATAGTACTACATGGTACAATACAGTACAACACAGTACAATACAGTACTACACAGTACGACATGGTACAATTTAGTACTACAGAGTCCTACATGTTACAATAAAGTACTGCACACTACTAAATTGAAAAATAAAATACTACACATTACTACAGGCTAAAATACAATACTACGCAGTACATTATGGCACAATATAATACTAAACAGTACTACATGGTCAAATACAGTACTACACAGTACTACATGGTCAAATACAGTACTACACAGTACTACATGGCACAGTAAAGTACTACACAGTAATACATTGTAAAATCCAGTACTACAGAGTACTACAAAGTATGAAACAATACTACACAATACTACATGTTAATATACAATACTACACAACACAATAAAGTACTATACGGTACAATGCAGTACTACACAGTACTAAATGTTACAATACAGTACTACACAGTACAACATGATCAAATACAGTACTACACTGTACTACATGGTCAAATACAGTACTACACAGTACTACATGTTACAATTCAGTACAACACATTACAATATAGTACTACACATTACTACATGATACAATACAGTACAAAGCAGTACTACATGTTAATACACAGTACTACACTGCACAATAAAGTACTACATGGTACAATACAGTACTAAACAGTACTAAATGGTATAATATAGTACTAGACAGTACAACATGGTAGAATACAGTACTACACAGTACTACATGATCAAAAACAGTACTACACTGTACTACATGGTCAAATATAGTACTACATAGTACTACATGGTACAATATAGTACAACACAGTACTACACAGTACTACATGGTACAATACAGTACTAGACAGTAGGCTACTACATGTTTGAATACAATACTACACGGTACGATACAGTAATAGACGTACAATACAGTACTACACCGTACTAAATGGTACAATACAGTAGTAGTCAGTACTACATGTTATAATACAGTACTACACAGTACAACATGCTAAAATACAGTACTACACAGTACTACATGGCACAACACAGTACTACATGGTAAAATACAATACTACAAAGTAATACATGGTCAAATACAATACTGCACACTACTGCATGTTAAAATACAATACCACGCAGAACTACATGCTAAAATACAGTATTATATGGCACAATACCATACCACGCAGTACTACATTGTACAATACAATACTACGCAGTACTACATGATACAATACAGTAATACACAGTCCTATATGGTAAAACCCTTGCTGAATTTGTCAAGAGAAGCTCTTTTTGGGCTTGGTAGTGACTATGCACACCGTGGCAGGCCCTCTTTAAATTTCCTGAAATTTTCTAGTTTATACCCGCTATTCAATTCAAATCGGGAAGCTACATTAATTATTAAAAGAATTAGATAGTTCACCCATTTATTTCTGTCAATCTTTAAGTTTATGACTTACAGCCAATGAAAGCCCAAAATTGACTCACGAGTATTAGATAAAGACGTAAAAAAAGGAAGTTGAATGAAGGGGAAAAACGTGTGGTAGAAAAAGTTGCATATGCAATATGGATAAAAGCAAAAGGCACCAAACACAGACTTATTCAGGACATGGGCTACAACTTTAACCTTACGTGTGCTATAAACAAGAGAAGTCTTTTTGGCGAAAGATAGAATGTAATTGACTGTTGCTTTTGTACATGGACAGAATCAGAGTAGCTTGAAGACCGTTGTAAAGTTTTCGGCCTGTAATAATAAATCAAATCAAATCAAACTTATTTTATAAAGAGCTTTTCATACAGGAAATGCATCTAAAAGTGCTTACCGATTAAAATGACCCCACGTTAACCACATTCCCACCCCTCCCCACTGATAAAAAACATGATCCCAGTACAGATGGGCCAGGCGAACAAAACGCCTTCAAAGGAGCCGTCTGCATACCGACAGCAGCACCTGAGGCACTGTTCCACCTCCACTCAAGCGCTACCTGGAGAGCACTCCGGCAGCCACAGCCGATCACTGCTCCCGATGCAGAGGCCTCCCACGGAGGAAACAATAGAATGAAGATTAAAATAAGAATTAAAACAATTAAAATAAACACTAGATAAATATTAGATTAGAACTAGAAAAACTTTAATAAACCACTGATATAATATAATAAAGTAAAATATGCAAAGAAATTTCAACAAAACTATAATAAGTAATAGACCGTTAAAAGCAAGGCTAAAAAGGGGGAGTGTTGAGCCTGGTCTCAAAAACTTTAGAGATTAAGGAGGCCATGTGCTCTTCTGGTAAATGGAAATATCAGGGTACTTCAAAAATGAAATCATTTAGCAAGTTTAAAGGGATGCTTATGTCATTTTTCAGTAGTACTTGGAAGCTTGCCCACACTATAAAAAATACCTGTTTTAACGACCATTGCATCACTGTGCTTGACTAGCAAACAAACTGGTATGATCAAGCCCCAAAGAAGACCTCTTGACCTAAGAGGGAGATGAGCGCCACCGGCGCTAATAATGCTAAAGGCCACTATGAAAGTAAACTGGGATTCCACAATACCTCAAATGAGCCACTGCCTGATATCCTTAATGCTATGCTGTATTGATACATTAATTCAAAAGGAATTCTGAACAAATACTAAAGCCATATAAAAGCCATATAATGTACAATACAGAGACATAGAGCTGAAAATACCATGAGGGAAATCATCACTTTTCAAAGCTTTAGCTGCAGTTATCCATGTTCTTTGCTAAACTTTTTCAATTCTGCTTTTGAGTTCACCATAATCTTTCATTGTCATGCTTGGACAAGGTACTGAAAAATTCCATGACCCTTGGTTGCCTTGTTGTGGTGGTGATATCACCTGTTTGGCTTGCAACTGTCAAATCAGCAGTCTGCTATTCACAGTTTCAGAAGAACTACGTTTTTTTAGCGTTTATAGTATAGAAAAGAATAATCCTTTATTGTCACACAAAGAGGAAATTCAGATGTAACAACAGCAAAGTGACAGGCAATATAAACATGGTTCAAACAAGTATGAAAACTGTAAAAAATACATTTAAAAATTAAGAATAATATGTACATTAAAGAGGCTATATGGAGTTTCCTGAAATTTTAACTCGCGACTGACACCTGTGGCCAAAAACGATCTTCGATCTTTCCGGGCACTTGTCAGGGGTTTACCTTTTGAAGTTTTATGTGGAGTTCCTGTTGATGTCAGAGCTGTCCTGGGTCTCTTCTGTGTACTTGTCCAATCCATTGCACCGCTTGCGAGTGTAGGCCAATCGCTGACTAGCAGTGGTGATCTGAAATGTTTAACATGAACGCGCATACGTCACATCCACAGACAGCGCGCGAAAAATACGACCCGACACAAAAAAGGAAAAATTGGATTCAGGATTATAGGTGCACCCACGGTGAGCTGACAAGGTGTAAGTATGCTCATCAAAAGATGTTTGAGTCATAAATGGTCAAAGCAAAAGGCTAATGATACGTTTATTTTTGGGGAAAAGTTCCATATAGCCTCTTTAAGGATAAAATAAAATCAGCGTAGTGGGCAGTTTTAAAAATAAAGTGGCATACTTTGATTAGAATGTGCAACTGAGTAGGATAATTTAAAGAAAAAAATATTTAACAATTTGAGAGCATTTACAGAATGTTCATTTGTCCTTGTGCATTGAAAGTTAAACATTATTTTAAAGAAGTTAGTGGAATATAAACTCTAAAAAAACAAATGTGCAAGTAACGTCTGCAGAAATGTAAAGTGAGTTAATTATTCCATATTACAACAGAGGTCTAAAATGATTGAGTTTGTTGGGAGCAGTTCTGGTTGTAGAGTCTAGCAGCTGCAGGGAGGGAGGATCTGCGAAAACCTGCAACCAAGATGCAGCAGTCCGTCACTGAAGGAGCTCTGCAGCTCACTTACATTTTCATGCAAAGGGTGGGGGACAATGTCCATCAGCGATGTCATTCTGTCCTTCTGTCTCCCACCGCCTGCAATGGACCCAGGAAGTATCCTAAAACGGAACCGGCCCTCCTGATGAGTTTATCCAACCTCTGCCTGTCAGCTGTATGGAGGACCAACTCTGCCATAATTGAAAATAAATAAATGAATAAATAAATAAATAAATGGGTAAGTACAATTGTAAATCAATCAATCTAGAAATGCATTCAAGGAAAACATTTAATTTCACATGTATTTATTTATTCACACATTAATTTATTCCATAACTTATTTATTGATTTATTTTCAAGTATGGCAGAGTTGGTCCTCCATATTTTTCGCTGCTGCTGCTCCAACATAACACTGTAATGGCTGATGCCACCAAAGCTAGTGAAGCAAGTCATAATGCTAAAAATTATTAAAGTAAGCAAATCTAACCAAACCAAATCTAATCAATGAAACAAATAAAGATGCTCTGTCCAGGATTATAAAATGCAGCCGAATTTGCTGTGAAAAATAATCCATGTTTTAATGTCAAATATTTCCCTGGTGCTAAAACAATAGTTGCTAAAAAAAAAGAGCAAAACAAATACGGTGGAGAATGGTCAAATCTTTTTCATTTTTACCACTTTTTTTTTTTAATGTATTTTTATTTTACGTATTTGCAGCATGGCAAATGCTATTCTGCACGACCATCCTTTTTCATTCCCCTTCCTTCCTTCTCGCCTTCAAGCTACCTCCTTGGCTGACAGGGAACAAAAAATGTGACTCCGCCTCTATAAGAAAAAAAATCGGATGTGGATGCGAGAGAGAGAGAGAAAAAAAAGGCAGCAACAATGTGACAGACAACACAGGCGCTCGGCTCAGAGTTGTAGAGGATATCAGCTCAGTGAACGGAGGGAGGGCAGAGGCGAGCCGAGCCGAGCCGCATGCTCGCTGTGCAACAAGCCGCACTGGAGCTGAATAATGAAGCGGCGGCCAGCAGCAGCAGCATCCAGACAGCACCGAGGCGGTGTTTAGGTGAGCCTTTGTTCGCTCTCGTTTTGATTTCCATGCAGGGCTGCACGCTCAGTTTTTTTCTTCTTTCTTTCCGGTGCTGTTTCGGGACTCGGAACAACATCGAGAAATGATGTGGATGCTCGATGTTCGGGGTGACAACAAATAAACGCACCAACGGAGGGTTTTAAGAATAATTTCGCGTTTTCTTCTTTCTTGCTTTGCCCTATCTTCCCATTTACAGTAACAAACGGTTGATTTAAACTCATTGGGCTCATTGAGACAAATATCTTAATCAAATGAAATTGACACGAGAGTTAACTGTTTCCCAGATAGTGGCTGCCGCTCCGCTGTACGGCGACAGTGGATCATTATAAGGGGTTTCTGCACACTGGAGAAAGTGACTTCATCCAAAGCTCACAGTGAAAGCAGGCCTGCCCATGTCTGTGGAACTTAAGGAGGAGCTGTTTGTTTTACCCTTGTTGCCTGACAGTATGACTAACCTCTGTTAGAATTTTGTCAGAATTGAGCAAGAGAGGAAATAATACTGTGCATTCCTCTTATTTCTGCCTGATTCAGATTATAATCTGCAAGGGCAGGTAAAAAAAGGAAAAAAAAAACAACAAATGGCAGTGGTGTAGCAAGCTTTTTGAAAGTGTGGGGCATGGATGTTGTTTCCTCATATAAACCGTATTCAAAACATATAAAAACATTAGACACATGCGGGCACCTGGGATGGAAATGCGCATCACCCACGAAACAAACGCACCTCTTCCTTCATATACCTCTCAATTTCACTTGCAGGATTTCTCTTGAAAAAGGTCTGTCTTTTCCATGCAGGGCTGCACTCTCAGGTTTTTTTTAGGTGCTGTTTCGGGACTTGGAACAACATCAAGAATTTGCTTCAGATTGTAATCTGCAATGGCAGGTCAGTTTAGTACATGCTTTCCTCATTTTCATCAGAAGCGAGTAGTAAAAAAAACAAGTGGGTATTCAGTTTGCTTTCATACACAATATTACATTGAAAGGCTGGCATTAGTTTTCATTTTTCTTTGAAAATGGAATTGGCAGAAGCTTTTTTTCGCATTTTACATTTTTTACCATTTACCATATTGTGACACCTGCAGCACTCAACCTACAGACTATAGTAAAGTCATTTCATTGAGATATGGGTGTTTCTCGATGTCAAGGCGCCTTGCTTCCGAGGAAGCTTTCCTTCCTTGGTCAAAGAAAACGGTTAAATGGAACAGACTTGCTTCACGTGACCACGGCTGCTGGTTTACGTGCTCTGTTTACGCCCCGCCCGTTGTAGTGGCATAATATCGCGGTAATGTTACTTCAGCCATGGAACTGGAAATGTATAATGAGCTTTTTACTTTTTTTAACTGTGTATAAGTTGATCAAATTAAATGTGTAAGCGATTGGCAGCCACTGAAGCTGAAACTACTACTGTAAGCAACTAACCAACCATATATAACTGCTTTGTATCTAAAAATTTATAATAACAATAAAAAAATCAAACAAACAATTTAGATAAAAGCCCAATAGCAAGAATTAGTTGACTTACATTTAAACTGGAAATTTACCCCCCGAAGCAGCTGCTGCTGGCTCCTACTAAGATATCTACTAAGATATCTAAGATATTGAAAAGAAGACACAACTTGTGGAACTGAAATAGCTATTAGCTGGTGCATGTAAAGCACATAGTTTGGTTGGGTGTTTTTGATATTTGTTTTGTGATACACCTTAGACGTATGTATAAGAAATATCTTCGTCCTCAGTGAAACAATACTGTAACCACAGAATTAGGAATATAGAAAAATCTGATTTACTATTTTTGTTTTTTAAATCCCAGCCCATGATTTCATGTTATTTAAACATAAGAAGAAAATCAGATGTAGTAAAATGTAACAAGTACACTTTTTCCTTTCTTGTGTTTTTTCATTACTGGTTTCTGGTGAGAACTCCCAGTTAAAAAAACCCTGCACAAAGATCTACCAAGCGACTAGTTTGCCAATGCCAGTGTGCGAATGTGTGCATGAATTAGTAAATGACTGAGTGTAGTGTCAAGCGCATTTGGGTCCTCTGAATTCGATAAATCGCCGTACAAGAACAGGCCGTTTAAAATTTGAACTCAAAGTGAGTGAGAAGAACAATGTGGTTCAGTTAGGATGTATGTAGAGACAGACCGTGTTTAACTGCTTGTCGTCTGCGGTTAGCTAGTAGCTGCTCAGAGGGATTAGAAGAGGAAATTCTAAGTTGAAACAGAAACTTGCAGGCTTTTACATCAGGTTTGCATGAAGCGATGGTCTTCTTCATGGTCTTACTTGGTTCTCCATATTGAGGCCACGCTGCCCGATCTGTACTGCAAACAATGAGGCAAATCCTCATAAGCACGTCTCCCAAATGCACTTCAAACATAGCAAATTTCCTATTTTATGCCTGGCACTTAACTATCTAATTATTCCTGCTTGCTGTCTGGCATTTCTTTGTCTGTGCAGCTGGATATTTATTGTCTGAAATGAGATGCCCTCCCTCTGTCTGAGAGTACAGGTGTGCAGGAGAGCTTTTCTCTCAGTACACAGTAACAACAATGGTGCTTAATTCTACATTGCCAAAACGCATCAAAGTACACCCCCCCCCCCGTTTCTTTTTTTGCCCATGCACGTTCCTCTCTATTTAATCACACGCAAAAAGAATCCTTTTAAATAATTGTGGTCTTAGGTTTTGCAGGCGTGTGTTAATGCACACTGTGAGGAGGAACGATAATTTTATCTTTAAAGCGAGGAATTTGACATCTTTCGTGTGTGCAGTGTTGCTGTATACATGGAGAAAAAGAGAGCTCCATCTAAGACTAGTGGCTAAAAATATTACTGTAAACAGATGTGTTTTCAGTTTGTTTGAAAGATTGAAGCACAGCTCATCAAGGTTGTATATTTTACACAGTTGCCATAACTCAGCAACCTTCACACAGAGCCCTACACATTTATTTGGTCCTGCTAAAGATGGAGGTAAAAGCATTAAAGTAAATTCATATTTTATTGTAGAGGTGTAGTCTAACACTGTAAATGTGTGTATATATATCAAACTTTTAATTTCTGTAAGATAATAATCTAATCTTAATAAATATTAGTTAAAAAATTACTGTTCCCTTAAATGGACTGTAGCTAGTAGTTTTGTAATTCAGTGTACTTTAAAGGTCTCATACACACATTTTCTTTTCTCGCTGAATTTCCTATGGTCTTTAGCCCAATTTTATGTGTTGAGAGCTGTTGTATCTGGAGAAAAAATGCTGTCTCTGTCCTGTTAATGGTGTTGCGGTTTGCCAGAGGAGTGGAGGGGGGATGAAACGTCAAGTTCACGAGTCTAACTCCGTATTATTCACAATACGCAAACGTCTCATCTATGTTTGGCTAACAGCAGTGTGACTCTGACTCTTACTTCGCTCTTGAGGAAATTGAACCCACAGTAATCACTAATAAAGATTTTTCATACATATACATCAAGTGGTGTACTACGGCGAAGCTGTAATACTCTGATTGGGAAATATAAAACTGTTGGGCGTGTACTTGGTACTCTGACACCAATTCTGAGTAGCATACTGCTAGACAGGACACGTTAAAAAAACAAAAAAAACCCACAAAAAAAACCTGGACATTTTCATCAATCTATAAAATCTCCCCGGGTGCCCCAGAGGGCACGTGAAAAGTGGACATGTCCCAGGAAAAGAGGACGATTGGTCATTATAGGAATGGATTTAAATCTGTCTGCTAAAAACCGAACAATTGTTTGGGATGTAAACAATGTAACTCATGTAAAATACTTAAAACATCTGTGATTAGGTTACAGGGACTCTTTGCAGGTTGCGATTTCCTGTTCAAGCTGCTTCACAATAGGAGCTCTAAAAACAGTAAATGATAAAAAGCATGATCTGTGTGAGTAATGCTGATCCAGTAATAGGGCTACTCCTCTTATTTGCATCAGAGATGAGATGAAGTGATTCATGTGGAAGAGCTTGTGGGGAGTTTTTTTTGTGTCAGATTTATGTGAAGTTACCTTTGTTCTTTTAGTGTGTTCATCCTGTTTTTTAAATAGGTAATCATCAATCATTTTGATATTGTTCTGTGTGTGACTCACTGACCTCACAGACCTGGAAGAACATGGAGCCTGTGACAACAAAGGGCGTCACTCAGCTGTTAATCACTCTCTAAACAATTGCCCTTACAAGCGCAAAGCGAAGTTAGAAACTTTGTTTGAGCTGACAGTTTTTCACCTGTGAAGCGCACTTTTTGAAAACTGTAGATAAAAATAGGTTGAAGTCTAGAAAAAGTCAGTGTTGTATGGTTCTTGTGGATTAAACTCAGTTCAGGTAGATGTCCCAGCGTTGGTTTTATGAGATCATCAATCATTTACATTTTAGAATTTGACTAAACATTGACAGTAATTGACTCACACTACCATATTTAACTATTGTAGACTGGTTTGTTTGTTGCGGATTAGTAGCTGAGTTTGGTCCTGACTGTTCACAGTAATGGACTTACTGTCCATTACTTAATGTCTGTACTAAAAATCTCAACCTTGGCTTTAAGGTGGTGTATAGCTGATTCTAATGCTGTAAAACCCAATCACCCAATGTCTGTACAATAAAGTATCTTAATTATTTAGTAAGTATACATATACATGTAGCAACATATGTTATTAATTCTTCAATAGTACATGCAACTGTTTAGAAATACTCTTTGCATTAGGTTCTTTGTTTTTGTCTTATAGTACCTCCATGAGAGTGTAATATTTCTGCTCAAGGTTATCACACTGTCAGAATCTCATAAAGGATAATTCCTAGCGGGACTAAAGGGATTCTGAAAGGTTTCCGTTTTTCTTCTTTTATTTGTTGGCAAAATGTCCAGATGAAGCCTTGTATAGCCATTTATTTTTCCATAAGGACAAATTCCATCTGATTTGAATATTAAGGAAATCATGTTCCATATTATGACTGCTGTGCTGAACTATCTATTAATGTGGCATCATGCTGTTCATTCTGTTATTGTGATTAGACTATGTAAATACAACAAGGAATATTGCCCTTGTGGTTTTTTAATAAAAAGCACTAGGGTAGTCATTGTGACATCATGCCCACACATTCGCTAGCCATCAGACTAATCTAAAGCAGCATTCGTCTCGAAAAAAGGCTTATTTTTGCGCTTTTTGTCTGTTCAGCAGCAATAACACCATCCGTTTATTACGTTTGACACCCTGCAAGATCCTCCTGATTAAATTTTTGGTCTTTGATTTATGTCAGTAGGAGATATTCTTACATCTTATATTGATGTAATAATCGGTGTCAGAGAACCGCCTTCTACTGTGCAGTCATTTTATGGGGGAAATAAAGCATCACAAAACAGATACCTGAAAGAATGAACTTTGCTTTAATATGAATGAAGCAAACAACATCACTTTTAACTAGTTATATAGGGTGGCCTCTGTTTTACAGCATTTTGTGCGATATTTTTTTTTCATTTTGCTTACCAAATTCCTTGATGTACATTCCTAAATTAGAGACAAAAAATATTTAAAGAATGACATCTACTACATGTCAGCCAAAAAAAAAAAAAAAAAAATCTTACTTATTCATGTTTTAATTATCTCCTTATTTATTCGTTATTTACTTAAAATAAGTAAATTGTCATTGTGGCTTTAGAAAAGCAGGTTAGGATAAAATGCACATTTTAGAATTCCATCAAATGGTACAAGGTACTAGTTTAAACACATTTTTGCATAATATTTATCTTGATTTCCAGGAAAACTAATTAGACTATACATATTACCACTACTTCTGTAGCAATGATGAGTTTACGAGTTGCGAATTATTGGTGGAACGTCCCTAGATTTTACAATATGACATTTATAAACGCAGATGTTATCTGATTCATAAAAAAGTAAAAAGTGCAGATGTGACAACTTCTCAATAACAGGTGAGGGAGGAGGAAGCATGGCACTTTAAACATTTTTGAAATCCATCCATCCCATTTCACGTACTTCTTTTTCTCGGGGTATGGCCCTATATGCATTAACATTCCACCTTGTAAGATTATTTTTTTGTTTGAAAAATCTGCTGTACCCAAACCCTCTCAAAACCAGAGTTAATGATGTATCAAAACAGGTAGCCAAGCATGCTTCAAAGAATATTTTTGTTGAGCCTCAGCAAAGTCGTTAATGGCAGTAAACAGTTTGAAATCCAAGTGCTCAGGATCTCATGATTCAGCTTTTTTATTTTACTTGGCATACAGTTCTAATTCATTTTAGTTAATCCTAGAAAGCCCATATAATTTCACTGCTGTTTGTAGTCGGAGGTAGTGTTTCATTTCTTCTGTCCCCTACTGTATGCACGCCGATTGTGTGGGGCTTTGGGCAGCGAGAGAAGCTGGAGGTGTAATTTCATAGGCGCTTTAACCGATGAGGCCAGCAGTTGTCTGAGGTCAGTCTTCAAAAGCCGCAGTGCTTGAGTCATTAGGACCAGCTGTGCCCCCTCACTTCTGGTGGAGTGTGCAAGCATTTAGACGTCATCAGAAACTCATATCCATTGTATATCCATGTAATTAGCTATCCATACAACTTGGAAAAATCCCTGAAAGGAGAGATTGTTGAAGCTTGCATTTCAATCCTGATGTTGAGCCCTCCTCAAAATGGGACAAAGGATTTTTCAGCAGCTTATTGCTGCATGGCTTTTGTATTCCTTCTGTAAACCATTGAGCGTCTGTTGATCTCAGTATGTGTGCAAAAGTAAGTGCCCAGAGTTCAGAAAGATTATAATGAGGTTAAGCTTTCTGAAAATGGCTGTGGAGCTGCAGATTTTTAGTCTTGTCCTCTGGACACTTGGACATGAATTTTTAACAAATGCAGCAGCCTGTGTGAAATGCTGATGTGAACAAGTCCCATCAGCATTCCTACGAGACAGTAGTATACACATTAACCAGAAAATGGAGTATCCCTGCATCAGCACAGAACTCTTCTCAGTTTTTGAGCTTCTAATGGCTAATTTCATCCTTCTGATTTAGTTTTTTTGTTGTTTTCTTGATGTATTAGAGAAAGCAAGTTCAGTACAAAAAGGCACAAATCAGGATTTTTGCTTTTTTTTTTTTAAGCCTAAATAGAAAAAAGAAGTTTCTTTCTCCTTTTTTAAAACTTTAAAACCAGTTTCAAACTTGAGAAATAAAGTATGATATTTAAGTATCTTAAATAAAATCTCCATGTAATCAAAGAGTGCCCGTTGTAGCCAGCTGCATTGAGCAGAGAGCTGGGTGTTATATACTGAAAATTTACTGATACTCAATTTTATGACTGTTAATGACCTCGTTTTCCAAGTGTCGGTATATTCACTATTAAAAAATATATAAAAAAATAAAAAGATGTGTTAAATTTATTTTAGCGGTGCTCATGCTGCTTGAAGAAATGAGTGCTTTGGTTGAGTCACATGACTACTACAGTCATGACTACTACAGTCATGTGACTTCATCCCATCCACAAGGGAACGGCGCTGTCAATGTAGCGACCGTGTTGCTATATTTCAATCAATCAATCAATCCAACTTTATTAATAAAGTGCTTTTTAAACAAAGTTACTCAAAGTGCTTTACAGATTTAAAATAACCCCACAGCCCCCCCTTCAAAAATAAAATCATCAACGCAAATACAACCCCCTCCCAACCCAACCCATCAACCATACTCACACACTTAGAAGCTACAAAAAGCAGGCTGAGTACAGATGAGCCAGGAAATGCCATCGTGGGAGCCATCTGCATCGGCAGCAGATCAACAGCAGCAGCCAAGGCCCCAACCCAGGACTCCCAGAGGAGGGAGGGCTGGTACCCCCACCTCCACCCAAGCGCTACCTGGGGGGCACCCAGGCAACCACAGCCGACGTCCGCCCCCGATGCAGGGGGCCCCCAGAGTGGAAACACTGGCAAGAAAGATTAAAATAAGTTAAAATTTAAAGTTTATAAAATATAAAGTGTATAAAGTATAAAACAATAAGTGTAAAACAATGATAAAATAGATCAAGATAAAAATACAAATCAGATTAATAAATAAACAGTTGAAAGCTGAACTAAAAATTAAATCAGGTAAAACATAATGAGCGGTTAAAATATATTAATAAATAATAATTAGTTAAAGGCTAAGCTAAAAAGGTGAGTCTTGAGCCTGCTCTTAAAAACATGAACGTTCTCTGCGGCCCTGAGGTCCTCTGGCAGCCTGTTCCAGAGGTGAGGGCCATAATAATGGAAAGACGCCTCACCATGAGTCAGTGTCCTGACTTTGGGGATGAAAAGGAGACGGCTGCCAGGGGAGCGCAGAGACCACAAGGGTTCAAATGGTAAAAGCATTTCTGACAGATAAGGAGGCCCAAGACCATTAAAACACCTAAAAACCATTGAAAGAACATAAAACATACAGGGAGCCAATGTGGTGATTCTAACAACCGTGAGACTCCTCTAGCGATTTGTTTCCAAAAAAGTGACTAATGACAAATGTAGTGACTTTTTTTGGTGTCATTGGATACTTTGGGACTCTAACGTGGAGCATCTATTATTGTTATTGCTCTGACTGAGCAGAAAAGTTGCAGTGGACCCAGAACACTCCCAACATGATGTAGCTCCGACTTCCCAAGGCCTGCTCAATCGGAGCAGAAATAAATCCCGCCGAGTGAAGAATGTTGATACACCACATACGCTTGAAGCCACCACTGGCTGATCCTACCTGTGCTCTGATGTAAATGCAAAAAATATGTTCTGTCTGAAATAGACTGCACACTAAAATCATTGATTTCACTCCCGTACCATAGCAAGAACCCATCACAATTTCAAGCATATTAAGTATTTTAGGCCACTACTGGACTTTAAATTTTGAAAGTGACTGGGTTGCTGGTTATGGCCTACTTCTCTTTATCAAGGTAAACTGCTCAATATATTGTGGCAATGATTTGGGGCTGTGTCACCCAGCCCTAATTGAGTAAAACCGGGTTAATGCCAAACAAATTGGGTCTCACAAGAGAAGTTATCAAAAGGAGCTGAGTTGAACTTGCATAGTACTTTTGTAGTGTACTTAAAAACTTAAAGAACTTAATATAAAAGTCATTATCGTCTCTCTGTAAGCATACTTTTTCACACCCCAGTGCACATATAAGTCGGTTAAGCATCTTTCCCACTCCAATGTAGGTTTCTTTGGCCGGACGCACATACTTCCTCTCAGCCATAACCTTCTTATTCTTAACCATCCAAACTCAAACTGAGTGACACTCATCAAACAAGAGTGCAGCATGGCAATAGTTTCAAAGAATGTTTTTTCAGACACTTAAAACAAAGACTCTCAAAGGTCTAAGAGTAACACTTATCAGGCAAGACAATAGTAAAGTATTTATCCTGAGTACCGAATGGAGTGTCCCCCACACACACTCCAGTTGCTGTTCTCCGCCAGTCATCTGGCTAAAATAAAGACTAATTCTCACATGCTCATGATGTGGAAACTGAAGCAGTGCCAACCACCACACCTATTTGGTACTTCTGTTTCAAACCTACATTTAGCAATGTTATGTCCACACATGCTGAGCAATAATTAACCACGTAAAATTAACTTACTGTTTTATCTAAACAGAAATGGATTGACATTCAATGTATTGCACACACTACTACCTTAGTGGATTATAGTTTTTTTGTTTTGGCAAAAATAATGACTCAACTCTTTCCTGGACAACATTCTCAATGGCTGTCCTTTCTTGTCCTTTCTCAAATCTTAATTTTAGTAAGTAGTATCAAACTGAAAATACATAAATCAATAATGATAAAAACAGAATGCCTATGGTATTTTAGCAGTATTAGGAAGAAATATATTTTTTGTTTTTAGAAAAAGAAGGTAGACATTATATATATTATGAAAACATAGTATTTTTTATCCAAGATTTTCCTAGTGTGACCATCTCCCACCGGACTATGCCTAGCTGTGTGTGTGTATGTGTGCTCTTAGCTGTATTTGGCAGCCGTAATGTGAGGTATAGTGCTGAATTTCCTTCATGGGACCTAGGGTTTGACAGTATGTGTTAAAGACAACCCTATTTGGCAATGAAAGCTTGTCTTTAAGCACCCAGCTTCTGTATGACTGATCCTAAATTATGCTTAGGTCACACAATGACTCAACTTTTCCCCGAACAATGGTTTTGTCAGATGTCTCTGATTGTTAAAGAATAGACTTAAATTCACAAGAATCGTATCACTTTCTGTTTAACTTGGCAGGTACTGAGTAACCTCTGCATGTTTGGATGACAACTTCCTTGCAACTGATTCTCACTTTGATTAAATCTGGAATTTTTTTTTTTCTCTTAAAAAAGAAATACTCCCACATGTTGTGGCAACGTCCGTGAATTAGTTCTTTACTGATCAAATAAAACCAGCATACACAGCTGTGACGCGGCCTTGTTCACGTGATGGCTCAGTTGTTGTTTTGTCTTTTTTTTATTTCTCAAAACACTTGAAGGCTTATTGTCTTCACCTGCTGTAGGGGCTGTTTTGAATCTTGTTCTGCCTCAGTAAGAAACAAAAACAAAACATGAATGTGGGTTTTCTGTCACAGATGGACCGTGATGTAACTTATGCGTTTGTGTGCTTGTAACAAATTTCCTCCAACCTGTACTTTGGTCTCGATTGGATGTAGTTGCTGCTTCAGATCAAGATTAATGAGCTTCTAAACGCGACTTTTTTTTTTTCCTCACTGATGTAATCACTCCTGAAGCTAAAGGAGGATAGAGAAGACAGGACAGACCTAATCTGCTTCAGCAGAGTCAGTCTTTAATTGAGTTGCTCCTTTCTGCTCTGACCTTGCAGGGCCTGTTCTTACAGCAACGTGAGGCCATCTCTCGTAAGTTTGATCCCTGTATCCCCACGGGAAAAGAGAGATTAGGAACATTTTGCTTCTACATTTCCTTTAAGATTTCTCAGAAATGTTGAGCTGTTATCTATATGCATGTGTTGACATTTTTTTATGTCAAGACTGCGGCTTTAGAGTGCTAAATTATTCAGATGTTTAACTGATTAATTCATTTATCAGATGTCGGATCTGAACTATGGAGGACCAAAATGGAAATGTATATATTTTTTGTTTTTCCTTTTCCTTATAACATGCATCTTCATCAAGAAGAAAAAAAGAGTATTGTTTTTCCTTCTCCTTATACATACATTTTCAGTTAAAATAAAAATTGTTTTTTGTTTTCCTTATACGTACATTTTTGTCAAGAAAATATATATTTTGTTTTCCTTTTCCTTACATATGCATTCCTTATTTTTACATTCCCTCGTCTCCTGTTTTTACTTAACATCATGCAATTCTGTCTCACTATGCAAATGAAGAGGGCTGCCTTTTTTTCTTGACAAAAATACACTTAATAAGAAAAAAAATAGACAAAATATATACATTTCTTTGCAAAAAAATGCAAAAAGAAAAACAAATATATATATATATATATATATATATATATATATATATATATATATATATATATATATATATATATATATTTCAGCTTTTATTTCTAATTATGTCTGTTTTGGTCGCCCATACTGAACAGCTTTTTCTGCATGGGGAAACGTCTTATTGCGAAAAAATAGAATGCACATACACATGCAATTAATGCAACATCTTTGACTTTAACTTCAACAGCAGTTGCAGAGCTTTTGCTTTCAATGCCAAGTATTACCTTTGCTGTACATATACCTCTGCTGGGGTGTCGAGTCTTATAATAAGAGCATATTAGTTACCACCCTCAGCTCATTAATTAACATAGTCTTTTTCATAATCCTAATTAACATCAATATTGCAGCTTTTAAATGTATGTCAGTGCTAAAGTACATATTGCACATTGACACCTTATAAAATATGCGTGCAGCTCAATCACGCTGTAATCCGCCTTTTAAAAGGATTTCCACTTGAAGTGGAGCTCATTCCTCACCTGTTTTCCTTACAAGCATAACATCTCCAGCTAAAATAGAATGACACTGATTTCTTTGTACATAAAAAAATACAAACTTCTGTGGCCTGAGCCTCAGATATAAGTGACACATTATATTCTACAATACATTATATGCTTCATATAAGTTTTAGGCAAATGTCACAGCAATGCCCCTATAACAGTGTTACTTGATCTCCCTCTACACTGTAGATGCAATGTCTGCACAAATCAAGATTCAATCACCTCAGGATACAGAATGCACAGATGTGCTGACATGAATTGGAGGTTTGAATGATCCAGCCAAAAAAAAAGGAAAAAACCTGTCCCTTCAGGGGAAGTCAAGGATACATAGATATTTTAATGTTCAGGCTAAGATGGCGTGGTCATTTTTCAGTATGGGAGGGTTGTGTGTGTGTGAAAGCACAATAAAACATTGCAAACTGTGGCAATTTTTGTAACCTCATTATCAAGTTAACCTCTAGCATTTATAAGTAGAACACGTCATAAATAGCCGTCATATTTGAACCCCTGCAAGGTTTTTTTAGGTTCCTAACCGTACATGGCGATATGAGAAACGATTACAGCATTTTAGGTTAGCATCTGTAGAAACGATTTGATTAGTCTGTCTCACAAAGTAATCCGAGGTTCTGCTACAGAAGGACAAACTATGCTATTTATTTTCAAAGAAACATGATAAATGCAGGTTTGAAGCATGTTTAAAAGCCATATTCTGTACTTTGGTTTAAAAATGTCACAGGTCCCAATGGATGTAACATAAAATAAGTCCAAGATAACTTACAGAGCCTTCTGACGGGAATTCAATGATTAAAACACCACGCGATTATCGTGATCAAGCTTTTTAATATCGCAATTCTGATTAAGATTCGATTAATTGCCCAGCCATAGAAAAATATCTTATTATGTCTTGCAAGTTGTAAAGACTGCGCAAGCTTTTTTGAAACCATCAACAAGGTCTTCACACAGTTCTGGCTTGATACTTGACCGCTCTCCTTATCAAAAGTGGGAGGTGGAGGTCTTTGACTTTTTGGTTATTAATGTCATTTTTTCTTTTTCGGGGCCTTCCCTGTGTTTTTGTATGCTTGCAGACATGAGGTTGCAAGTCTAAATGTGTGTGATTGGCAGCCACTTGGATGTCTGAAATGAGCTACATCGCCTGCAGTGTCTTCTTACCTCCTCATGCTAGGTGTGGATGGCGAGGAGATGGCTGATCCACTGCTGGTAGTAAGTCACACTCGGATAGAAAATCCAGCCAGTTAAAAATTGTGTGCTACACAGATTTTCCGTCATTGCAACATTGGATGCAGTAGGAAATATTCGTCTTTGTCTGGATTTGGTTTTGAATTAAAATTCTTTAGAGCAAATGTACTCAGTGGTGCGGTGTGTGCACTTATATCCACATGCACATCGCCGCAGCTGAAATATAGGTCACATCAGAGGAAAGATGTGGGGGAAGGAAAGAAAAAGTGTTGAAGTGATGGGAGGAGAAAGTCTGTCATTATGTTGGAGCAGTTGTAGGATTAGGGAAGGATGTATGGGAAATCTTAAAGCCTGGAATTTCAAGCCTTTTCTTTGAAGTAAAAAATGTAATAACTTCCAGTTATTGGAGATATTGTAAGGGAAAAGAAAAGAAGATGTAGTTGTACCTTACTCTGACAGAAAATTGGTTAAAGGCTCCGCATTTTTTTTTTAACAAAATGAAACTATACTGACATTGTCCTGCCTGCACTTGCTCATTTGTCTGTGCTTTTGTTGCTTTCAGCCTAATGGCTGTTCCTAACAGCAGCACTTTGGGGTTTGAAGATGTAATGAAGTGCAGCGGAGCCTTTGGAGAGCCCAGATGCTGCCAGCATAATTACACAGGGTGAAGTCTGCTCTCCCACATGGTAATAACCTTGTTGCCTCCAGAGGCTAAAGCAGGGTGGACGTGTAACCAGGGATTATAAAAAAGAGGAAAAGGGAACATGCAGCTCATTTAAATTTGGTCTTTTGTCTGCTTTTTTACTCTAATTTTACTCATTATTGATTTAAAAATGAACGCTTAAAGCTTCTGACCTATATTCAGAGATTTACCAACACCATGTCTCTTGGCATATTTATTTCTAAGATAAAAAGAAAATCAGCTTCTTTGCAAAATTATTCATATTCTTTGACATTTTGTCACATTAGAACAACATATTTTAGTGTATTCCATTAGAATTATGTAGAGCATATTATGAGTCACTGCTTTTTACAATCACCTTTTGCTGCATCTACAGCTGCAGGTCTTTTGGGATAAGTCTCTGCCAGCTCTACACATTTATGGACTGAAAGTTTTTTGCCTTTAAACTGGTCATACTCAGTTGGCTGGAGAACTCTTGGACGGCAGCTTTCGACAGATTCTCAATTGGATTTAGGTCCAAACTTCAACTGGGCCATTCTAACACATGGACCTGCTTTGATTTAAACCTCTATTGGGAGGTGAACCTCTCCCTCAGAGTCAAGTATTTAAGATTTGTTCCAGAATTGGCCTTTATTTAGCTCCATCCATCTTCAAATCAAGTCTGATCAGCTTCCCTGCCTCTGCAAAAAAAAAAAAAAAAATCACCCGCACAGCATGATGATGCAACCAACAGCATGATGGTTTATCCGACCCCGGGACTGAGCTGCCTTGCCCAAAGTCTGCACTCTCCTAGTGCTTTTTTTTGTTGAAGATAAATTGAACAAAACTACGTGAGATGCTTAAAGTATAAAATATTGTTTTAGAAGCTTTAGATGATAAAATGAGTAAATTAATAATTAGATGAATTAACACTCACAGGTCAGCTGCCATTGAACAAGAGTGTGGCAATTTAACCTTTAGAGGATGTCAGGAAAACATTATTTTATGACGTGGAATAACTTCCTTTTTGGATCCGTTTCCTACCGCCAATGATGGGGGTAATAAATCCTCAGCTTTCTCACTTTAGGGTTTGAGTTAAGTGAATGTTATTGGGAGTGACAAAGTTGTATAAAACTGAATTTTAAGACTGAATGACTCAGACACAGGCTGGGATGAAATGCTTGGTTTGACTCTCCTTGCTATAGCAAGTAATGAAAATCGGAACTCAGAAGAACTGTCTAAGCCATTTTCTTTAAAATGGACTTTTCATAAAGCTGCCATTTCAGAAGCTTACCCTTACTAAAAATCTCCATCTCTTTCTCCCTGACCTATCTGTTGTGTTCCTTATGGTGCATTCACACCGCACAGTTGGTCTGCGTCAGGCAACGCATTCAACGGATGAAGTTTGACGTATGTACTTTCTGGCTTCCATAGCCTGCTTCTGAGGAAAAAACAACGCGGGGCTTCCTCTGTTGCTGCACGTTCTGAACTATAGTGGATCGTAACTAGAAAGTGACTTGGCTTTATTTGGTAGATAAAGCTAGACAACGTTGACATCTGGTGCATCAGCGCCCATGATTCAGATGCGTTCTGAGTTTGGGGAGTTTAACCATTTGCTCCAGGAGCTGCTTATGGATGAGGTTCGCTTTCAGCGATACTTCTGTCTGTCCCGCGCCTAATTTTACGACCTCCTCGGCCGCATAGGAGCTTAAATCTCCTACCACGACACCGACTACAGGCTGCGGCTGCACTGGGGAGGGTATTGGGGGGTCTCAAAACCCTCCCAAAAAAAGCCTTGACCCCCCATTTGACCACCCAACCACCACCCATGGGCGCGTAACGGCCGCGGGGTATGCGTGGGACATGTCCCCCGCACTTTCTTTGTCAGTGCCCTCTGTCCTCCACGCAATTTTTTCAGTTGTTACTGCCATTTAATGTGCGGTAACATATTTTTACGAGCCGTCTTTAAACGCACCTTAACTGCCCACACGCTAACGCAGCGGCATCTGGATCAGACAGGTGCAGCAGAGCAACTTGTTAAGCAAACCAACCAGTCCAGAAAGGCAACAAAATTTCCAAAGAAGTTGCAGTTTGAATTTTGCTGATGGATGCTGGTAATCTTAGCTAAATGATAGCAAGTTAATACATGCAACTTTATCGTTTTAAGCTAGTTAACATACTAGTGTTAGTTGTTTTACATAACTCCCTAGTTAGTTAATGCTTGGAGTAAACCCAGTCCTCTTTCATTTTTGTGTAGATTTTGTGCTCATTGTTGCTGTCCACATAATAAAGAGAAATCATCATTGCCATTGTTAATAGAAAGATCAGAGAGAAGACTTGAGGCAGCAGCTGCAGCTGGGAGGAGTTATAGAGGGTCTTCAGGTAAACTAGGCAGGTATCAGGACAGAGTTAAAACTGATATTTCAGAATTATTCTCAGTCACACTCCAAAATAAGTTTTTGTCTGTATTTTGTTAGACAACGCAGGATTAATCCACAGGTGAAACTTGAAAAATGTGAATATTGTGCAAAAGTTTATTGATTTTAGTAATTCGATGTAAAAGATGAAACTAATATATGATATAGACTTATTAGATGCAAAGTGAGATATATCACTCAGTATTGGTTATAGTTTTGATGGTTATGATTTACAGAGTTTGCAAATCCCAAATTTAAAATCTCATAAAATTAGAATATTACATGAAATCAATATTAAAGGGACTTTAAATGGAGAAATTTTGGAACTTTGAAAAGT
Source organism: Apricaphanius iberus (assembly GCA_028564705.1). Taxonomy (NCBI): domain Eukaryota; kingdom Metazoa; phylum Chordata; class Actinopteri; order Cyprinodontiformes; family Aphaniidae; genus Apricaphanius; species Apricaphanius iberus. Next base: position 355,701 of record JAPXFQ010002826.1, read on the forward strand.
CTAATAAAGCATACATACTCAGTATGTAGTTTAGTTTGGTGCTCTTTTGCATCATTTCCTGCCTCATTGAGGCATAGCATGGATGCTATCAGCCTGTAGCTATCCTGGGGTCTTATGGAAGACCAGGATGATGGTGTTAACTGGTATTAGCTGATTAGAGCATGACACTTTAAACATAAAATACTGAACCTTTTCACAATATTCAAATTTTCTGAGATTTTGAATTTCAGGTTTTCATAAGCTGTAAGACGTAATCATAATTATAACAAATAAAGGCTCGAAATATCATGCTTTGCATGTGATGAGTCTTTATCATCTTTTAGTAAACCTTTTGAGTTGAATTAATGAAACAAAGGAACTTTTGCACGATATCCACGTTTTTCAAGTTTCACCTGTAATTCGGTTGCGTTGATTCCGTCAAAAGTTAAACTAGCTGAACTTCTGCGTTTCTGCATTGCTGGTTGTAACGCAAGTGAAGTTGACGGAGCCAACGTACACAACGCACCGCAGAGACTTTGACGGACCTCTGACGTACCATAGACTTTACATGTAATCTTGCCACAACTGACGCATGGGCTTGGTCTGAATGCAGCATTAGTCTTCATAAATAGGGATGCACCAATCCACTTTTTTCTTGTCCGATACAGATATCTGAGGTACATACCGATCTAATACCGATCTGGATGGTACTGAATTACATAAATTGTGCCACGAGGAAAAGGCACTAGGGATGCAAATATACAACTTTTTTCTAACCGAAACGATACCAATACTTGGATCTGAGTACTTTCTGATACTGAGTACCAATGCAGATACTTCTACCACACAAAAATGCAGTAAATTGGAAGACAGATTTTATTTTTTTTCCCTGCTTGTTACAACAAATGATGATGAATTAGAAAAAAATATTAATAAAAAAAGACAGCAAAGGTAAAATTTTAAGTGAAAAATTAACATTGTCGCTGAAATTATTGCAGTTTCCTCGGTTCATGATATTGGTTAACTTTAACTGGTACGGATACAGTACATAAGAACGGTATTGGCCCTAATACTAGTATCAGTATCTGTGCATCCCTATTCATAAGGTTTATTCTTTAATGTCTCTAAGAAGCCTCTGAACTCTTCAGAAATTGGATGCATATATACTGAATGTACTGGATTCCTATCCTGTCCACTAATTTGCTGACTTCTTAAGGTCATTGTTTTCACTGGAATTTATTCAGGGGTGTCGTAGTAAAGAAGACTGAAAGGAAAGATATGTCAAATTTGTTCATATTTCTATTTCTAAAACAATTTAGAAATACCTTTTTTTTCCGTCTTTCTTCAACTTTGAGCTACTTTGTGTTATTTCAACAACTAAAATCGCCAAAAGAAAAACCCTCTGAAAGTTTGAAAAGCTAAAGAGGAAAAAAAACTTTTCAGAGGCACTTTACACCAAAAACATTTCAGAAGCACTGAGAAGTGTGAATTAGAACATGCATATCAGTTTCTTTTTGTGTGGATTTATTAGAAACAATGATGTGATAATAAGAAATGAGAAGTTGTTCTGCTCTGGTTTAATCGCCAATGCAAGTAATAAAATTTAGCTTTATGTTTTTAAGATGCATGCATAAAAATCACAATTATGTTTGTATTATATTTGAAAAAAATCTCTTTTAGAAACTGAGAGACATGGAAACACATTTTTTGAGTGTTGGTCATTAGTCTTTAATCAAATTTTACAGGTTGAAAGCAAAGAATGCTAGTCGGAGAGGGAGCAAACGCCTTTTCTTTTTGTTTATCTGTGATGTGATGGCACCGGAGACTGTGCTGTCTAACAGAATCACTCTGAGCCAGAGGAAATCAAAAAACAAGCACGAACACAGTGAACCAACTTCAAAGTGGCATCCTTGTCATCCTCAGATCTGAAATACCAAGGTAGTCTACCACAGAATCATTTTGCAGAGCTGCAGAGGCTGAATGTTTCAATAAAAAATAATGTTTAAACTTTAAAACTTCCTGGTTTCCCACTCATCTTTAAGCTATTTTTAAAGCGCCGAGGAGGATGAATAGGCAAACATGTATGTATGGTGGATGCCGCATACATTTATATCTGTTGTATTCGCTTGTAAATTTAAAAAAATTCAAATTTTGTTTTATTTATTTCTAACATTTACCTTTTGAATACATAGAATTCATTCAAGTAGCTGCGTTTTACTTGTTTCTCACTGAGGCTGTACATTTTTTCCCATTAGCCTCCTCTTCCAAAGCCTTTCCTGCTACAATAACTCACAATGGAAGCAGAGTAGAGTACATACTGGTATCGGGCCGATACCGTTCTAATGTACTCGTATCGGTTAGGAAACCGATATCATGAACCGATACGTAGAATGTGGAAAGCCTGCAATAATTTCACAGAAAATGTTTATTTTTCACTTAAAATTTTTGTTTTGTGGTCATTTTTAATATGTTTTTTTATCTAATTAACAATCATTTGTTGTAATAAGCAGAGAAGAAAATAAAACCTCTCTTCCAATTCATCACATTTTCTTTTGCCAGGTAGAAGTATCGGTGTAGGTACTTGGTATCAGCAAGTACTCCGATCCAAGCATCGGTATCATATTGGTCTGAAAAAAGTGGTTTTGTTTCATTGTTAGTGCAGAGCATGCAAACTAACTTTTTGTTGGCCACTCACTTTCAGTACTCCCATCCCTTACTTTTTTTTTTTTTTTTTAAAGGTTGTGTGTCCTCTTTTTGTCTGGAGTGCTCAAATGCGAATTCAGTGTTGTGTGGTGTGATGCTAATGCTGTAATGGCAGCCCTCAGCTCCTCTGTGTTGCTTAGTCATATGTCTCTCATCTTTCTCCTGACATTATTATAGGTATAACTAACTATGGATTGGTGTTTTGACAGTCTGCCTGCAATGTTGATAGCAGAGGGAAAGCATGACGTGCTGGAGGACAGCTGGACACACTATTGGTCTAAAGGGTTCCTATCTTAAAGTATATGAGTGAAGCTGTTAGGTCAAACTATAGACTAAGATGCACAGAACCTCTGAGTTACATTATTTTAAATGCACATCAGAAATATGATTTTACTTTGCAAAATAATTGAGCAGTTATTGGAAGGTCAGTACCAAAATAAGTCATCTTTGTCCAATAAGTGCACCATTAACATCCAAACACAAATTTTACGGAAGCAACTGATGATCCAGTTCAGAGAAACAAAATGGCCTAAGGCTTTGAACGTGATGCCGAGGCCTTCCCTGGAGAAAGCAGGAGAGGGCAAGCTGCTAGTGGCTCATCTGAGGCGTGTCAATCAAAAGAACACGGCCCTAATAATTCATAATTTCAAGATTAAATTACATATAAACAGATGAGTTGTACAAAAAAAAAAAAAAAATCAGCCCCTCAGAATTTTTATGATTGTAAACTTAACTTATTAAACCTAAAATGTTTTTTTTCAACCAGGCTGTAAATATGTTGATTTACAAATAGGTAAAATTCAAAAAGCCTCATGTAAAACCTTAACAAATAGCATGATTGCACAGAAGAGAACCAGAGAGCTGAAGGGACTGAAGTTACGTTCTACTTTTTTGCATGTAGAACCCAGTGCAAAATCTTCAACAATCTGAAAGGCAGCTTTTAACTTCACCTGACTGGGGGCCCGTCGGGAGCGAACGAAGAATATGATTTCTGATGTACTCAGACAGCACATCTTTAGAGCAATTTCTGCAGAACCGTAACCCAGCTGTTGAAATGAAGGACTTGTCAGAGGCTGTGACTTATCTAAAGTCTGCTGCCGTCTGAAATCTGCCTCGTTTAAAATCAGGTTGTGAGCCTTTGTGTACAGTCAAGAATAAACCAAGTTGGCAAGCTTTTTCCTTGACGTTTTACCATGACTGAAAGAAAAGAAAAAACGTGCAACGCTACAAGTTTTTGTTAGACCTCATTTAAATTATGCTGCTTATAGGGTTTCAATAATTGATAAATAAAGCTAGGTTTCGGGATCCTCAATCAGTATATAATGCATGAAGCTTTTCTTATGTGGTAGCATCTCTGCTTCATGAGTGCAGTTAATTATAAGCAGAACATCATGCCTAAGTAACTATCTGTGGATTCAGATGTGAGTGGATTTAAAATTGATTCAATTTTATTAACAAATACCAAATATTGCTTGTCCACCATGATGTGTTATTAATGTGATCTGCATGACAGGGTTGCATGATCTCAGCAACCCTGCAGTGGCTGAATGTTGGAATTAATGTATTTTCAGCAATTGGTACAAATTTTCAAGATCTTTTCTTACTTTTCGTTGATCACATATCCCCACCTCGAGCGTTAGCATCTCATCCAATGCAACTTACATCAATTGTAGAATATTGCACTGGAAAAGGGTCACTCTAGAATCAAGTAAAAAAGAAAAGTCAATACAAGATGGTTTTTACTGGTAATGAGTTTAAAAAATCTGCCAATGAAACAATTGATAGACAAAAAATATTTCTTGAAATAGGAGAATATATAAAAAAAAGAATCAAAAAAGTCCATAAACAGGGATTTTTTTACTTTCTTGAAAATCATTTTTTGCAGTTTGCAATGTAAAAGAACCTCAGATGCAATATATCAACACATTCGGAGAAAACGGTTTCTCCTCATAGTTTGTTTCTTAGGATTTTTTTTTTTCAACTGTGTACCTCATATGCATTAAAATCTTCCCAATTAGTCAAGTAAATGTAAGAAAAAGAAAAAAAAACCCATCAGGAAATGATGAATAATGGCTAAAAAAACAGCACTATGGCTTTTATTTAGGGAAGTTGGAAGCTTTCTGTAAAGAAGTAAAGAAGCTTAACAGTTAGAGAATAGGCTGTTGGAGGCATCCCTGAAGTCATTTGATAAAGCGTTTGGTTGGAGAGAAATCTTTGTGGTTATCACAATGAATAACATAGACAAGTTGTTCTAAAGCATTGATTTTCCTCTTCGTGAGTTCCAATCATCAAGTCTAACTCTTTTTCGTCTAATTCAAGCTTGGAGTCTTTTTTTTCGGTTGACTTAAGTGTCAAGGGAGTCCCATACGGTAAGAAAAAATAGGCTGGTTACTTTTACTGACATTAAAAGTGTCTGTCTTTGGATTGTCGGGGTGTAAAAGTGGATTTAGTGTTTTTCAGCAAATCCAGTAATACAAGCAGACGATAATAAAACAAACAGTTTGGAGTTGAATGTGTGAGACTTTTTTGATTATCACCCTAAAAGCTGTGATGAAACAAAAAAAAAATCTAGCGTCCATAGTTAAAGTGCGATTTGGCGCTGTCACCTTTAACAAAGAAATCCCTGCGCATCCCTTAAATAGCCTTGGTTCCCAGTTGGAATTGTGCACACACCCACTCGGCACCCACCAGAGCCATTTTCTACCATCTTGAAGCACCTCACTGGAAAACCTAACAACGAGAAGCCCACACTGTGTTGGTATTCATACCATTTGGACAGGAATTTATGTTTCCATCTTTTGCTTTTCAGATTACTCTTCAAACGTTTTGTCTGAAATAGTACAAAGAACTGAAACTCCAAAAAATAATAAATTCTTATAAATGGCTTAAATTAATATGCTGGAAATGTTATGGGAGCTCTAAAGCTTCCTTTTTTCTTAAACCAAGATCTCATTACATCAGTCTTTAAACAATAGCCACAGAAGCGGTTTATCTTATTTTTAGGGTTGGTCAGTCGTATTTTAGTATGTAACATGGGGATTTTGACACACAGCGTTATCTTATGTATTATTATTAAAGTTATTAATTATCCTCTGCAGCAAGCAACAGATAAGCTGGCTAAGAATTTTGGTTTTGCCATCTATCCGATCAAGTACTAGTTAAAAGCTAGGAAGATATCCATTGCATTTGGTTGAATAAACAAACTATGCACGCAACAGAAAAAGATGTTTGGACTACTGCTGGTTTAAGATGATTTATTATAAGAGATCTCTCCACTTGAAAGGGGCTGAACAATACAGTAGGAACTGCTGGGGACACACTGTAATAATGAAGCAGGACAGTTAAAGGAAATGAACATGTATACACACTAAATTAGCCTTTGAGGGTTAACAAAAACAGAGTCTAAGAACAAAATGTTAAATTCAGAAAATAAAAAAAGTTACTTAAATAAAACGATGGTGAAAAATAGATGAGGGAAATTAAGTAGAAGTTTAAAAAAAGACTGGACATGAGAAGTTAATACAAAATTGACAGGTTAGATGAATTGCGTCTGTATAGCATGATAATGTACTAACTTTGTTTTTTGTCTTACTGCTGTATTTTGTTACTATCTGCTTAAAATGCTGCAAGGTAGAATATTAAAGAACACAGCTTGATTTTTCTCACAGTTAGTGTACCTAGATGTATTAAGGCTTATTATTTTATGAGGTAGAAGCCTTCTGGTTCATATTTGATTTAAAACAATGCTGTGTTGGAATATAGTTTGCAGAAAAAAAAAGAGGAATTGCTGCTTGTGTTGTTTAATAAGACCTTCGTTGTATTTCTATCTTCACAGAACTTTCACTGGTTTTTTGGAAGTTTAATTTTTTTATAAATGTATGAGTCTAATTATTTCTAGCCTTATCTGTCTAATCAAACAGTGTTAATTGTTAATAATTCTTTTCTTGTTAAAATAATAAGATCAGAGCTTTCCCTTTGTGTCTTCTGTCAATGCCAAATGGTTGTACATTTTCTGTACCAGAACTCAAACTTCAGCACAGAACCACTTTAACTTGTATAAAATACATTTTTCAAAATAGCTGTGATTAAAGTATTCAGAAGATGGGCTGTCTCCCACTGTTTTCTCAGCCAGGCAGCACAAAGTGAATTTTTTTTGATATGGGGAACGGCGATAAGCTTCGAGGTCTGTACTTAACGAGGTTATCAAATTGTAGCTACGGTTCACTACAATGAGAATATTACATGAGGCTGAAGCAGAACATGCTGGGACTTGGATACCACATTTTAAAGCAAGATATTCTGTTGTTTTCTTGACCTGCGTATCTGAAGGTAATCATAGGAGGCTGCCTGTAATTATGTTTTGGGACGAATTCAGGGAAATATTTTAGTGTAAAGTACTGTATACAGCGTTCTCCACAGTTATTGACATAGTTATTTGTTCATTACTTCCCTGGGGCGTAAATCTGTAAGGACACCCCGGCCTGTTTCTCTTAGCTACTCTTCAGAACATGCCACTCAAGTTAGGCAGGTATGCATTCGTTTGTTAATACGTCAGGTTCAAGTTTAACCTGCTTTTAACTGTCAGAAACAACAGCTAGAAAGTGTAAAATGGCTTGATCTGGAAAAAAGCAGAAAGAACAACCCACAATATTTTGGCATTGTCCACACAGAGAAGGAAGTTAAAGGTGGTAAAACATTTTTTTTTAAGCTGCAGCAAATGGTAGAGCTTTTGGGTTCCAAGGTCTCAATAACGGACATTAGACAGTATGTTCTTGGCCCGCTGGTTGTTTGAGATGCATATCTAGAAATTGTGGAGTTAGCTAAGTACCTACTGGGATTTCAACTGGAACCGTGTGCTTGGAGCCACAGGCAACAAACAGTCAAGTTTTTTTTGGCCATATTTAGATGAAAATTGCGTAAATCTAAAGCTAAAAAGTCACCTACTGCAGATATCTATTGTTATTTTGAATACAATTATTTGTAAATTAAGTGTGGATTTAAAGACACTCAAACATTGCAGACAATAATTTTTTATATAAATTGCCAACATAGGTGAAACGTTTGTGTCGGATTGTACAGTCAATTTTGTTTCTGCAAGGTGTGTATTTATTAGTCGTTAAGGTATGAAAATCCAACAGGAAAAAAAAAAATCTTATCGTGAAATGTTGGTTAGTTTCCAAAGTAAAAGCCAAGATGATTGACTTTGTTGAGCAGTGTTAATAACTTTGCTCTTTAACAAAAATTACTCTGAAAATACAGGGAGCATCAGTCGATTATCTCTGAGGTGTTTCAGTGTAGCTGACCATCTGGTGCGTCAGGTTAATTACTTGTTGCACACACATAAAATCAGTATGCAGGTAGGTAAACAGAGAATCAAGAAATATTATGGCCCAGATGTCAGAGTGGTGCCTGTGTGCATAAAATAACCCATTACCTCTTAAAGGATGGGTATTTCTTCACCTTTAATCGAGAAAAAAATGTGTAAATTTTTTAGTATTTTCAGTATAAGTTCTAACAAACATGTAATTGCTGCTGTTACTTAACAACTACAACCTTGTGACCCTGTTAAAGATTAGCAGTATCAGTACATCAGACTTTTGGAGACACTGTCATTAGCCTGTCAGCCAATAGTTCACTGCTGCATTATTTAAAGCCAACAGCAGAAAAAGAAATGAGGCTAACAGGCATGTGCAGTCCCCAAACACTGAAGGTGTATGAGGGAGCCTCATAAATTTGGCTAGAGAAATGCATATTTGCAGTTTTCATTTCTTTCTTTCTTTTTTTTTGCAAACAACCACAGAAAGGGTTGGTTGTTACCAGCCTTCTGGGTTAAAGGAATTCAGAATCAGCGACTTCAAAGGAACAGAAATGGAAAAGCTGTGGAGCACAAATCTTTCCATGCCTAATAATGCACCTCAATAACAACCATATCTTTTGCCAGGGCCTTTTCGATTTCCAAAAACCCACCTGAAATCCAGCTGCCTTGCAGCCACTCTCTAAACTAAAGCAGGCAGTAACATGACCAAACAATAAAGCTTAAATAGATGTGGTGATTGCCAATTTGTTTAAGTAACAGTGAAATACTCGAAGACGAGACATCAGATTGCAGTAGTTTCCATAGAAATAAATGGGAGTCCTGACGCTGTAGTCTATAATTTGGTTCATGCAAGCACAGTCATGCCATTGGAGATTTATGCAAGATTTGTGCAGGGTTGCTGCAGGAAAAAAAAATCTTACCTTATTTTTTATTTTTTACAAACAGAGCTGATAAGTCGTTCATTGTTGGTGGGTTGAAAGCTTTGCTGTTAATGTAAAAAAAAGATTATAAATTGGGTTAGACTGTTTTGATGAAAAGATGACATTTATTTCTTCATTTAAGAATAAGCATGTTGCATAAAACAAAGGCCATGGTTTTACAGATTAATTCAATTAATTAAACAAGCTAAGAAGATTCAAATTAGACAAAAGTATGTATGTATTTACACATCTCGTCAGTGTTTCACCTAACTCCTTTTATTTTAAATGTAAGCTCTAATATTGAGTTGTTGAACCAGCAAGAAAATGGTGAGCAGTGTCAAACACAAACTATTATCATTTTTTGACAGAAACATTAGCCTAGCACAGCTTTAGCCATAGATTTCATTTAAATTGTCGTTTGTTGATTTTTGTCACTTATCACATCTGAATTGGTTTTGATGTAGTTTATTTTGGAAACAAAGAGACAATTCAGATAATGTTTTTCGGTCTAAGACCAGAAACAGAAATAGCCATAAAGTAAAACATCTTTTGTAGCCAGAAACTCTATGGCTGGGTTGAATGACTTAAACATGTATCTGCCATTGCTTTACATGTATGACAACTTGTTGGTCTATGAGATCTGCCCATCTTTAAGTGTTGCTCTGACCTAGATCTCCTAACAATCCTCCTGTCTACACCCTGATGGCTCTGTGCTTTTCAGTTTTAAGAAAAACACATATATTCAACCAGGAAAACTGAGATTATGTTTTTTCCAGCTGATTTTAGCTCATGCAAATATTTTCCATCTGACATTAATTCATGCAAATCCTTTCCTGGTATTGTACGTAGGAAAACGGACCCAACCGCAGACAGCTTTGAGACACCTGCTGTGATCTACAGTACGTACATTAACATCCAAAAACAGCCCTTGCAATTTTTACCCTTTAGCCTGGTTACAAACATAGTTTTTATGAAGGACCAACACAAAGTAGTGCATAATTATGAAGTCTTTGGAAAATTGCATACAAATTTTTATAAAAATGTGTTATTGTGTTCTTTTTGATCCCCTGTAGTTGCAGTTGGAAGTCTAATTTATGGTATGTCTCAGTTTTGTACATTTAGAGGCTGAAGATTTAGCATATGCTTCCCTGCAAAAAATAGCTAAACCTCTGCCTGAGACCTGATATATTTGCAGTTAGATTTAAGCCTGGACTTTTAACCATTTTCACAGGTATGTAAGCTCTGATCTAAACCATTTTATTGTTCTATTCCATTCATAGGTGTTCTTTCATTTTTTTATGCCTTGTATTTTACACCCCCCATCTTCTCTTCATCTTAAAGTATAATGGGAATGTTGAAGGTTTTAACATATTGGATAAAAAGTCATTGTTTGTTCTATTATGCCCCCCCTTAGAGACCCCCCACAGATGATACTTATACATCTATCTGTACAAACCACTAGCATTCTCCATTCAATCTCCCGATTTTCAAAACAGATTAATTAAATGAGCTGCAGCCACTTCATCTTTAAGTGGCTGCAGCTCATGTTATTGTCATGTTTTTGTATCTAAGTTCTAGACTGCGTAGTCTGTGATTCTCAGGTGAAATAAAGGTTGCAATGATTCAGTTGTATGTGAGGTTTTAAACTAAACCAATAGTTTTGGAAGCATCCAAAACGTTTTTGAACTGTAAACATTTGTAACGTATCAGGTTCATCAGCTTACTTCTTTCCCCCCCAAAAAAAATGATGTAACTTCTTTCCCTCTCATCACCTCCACCGTTTTTCTTTTCACTGTCACAAACCTATCTAGAGCCCTATTGAATCGATTTCATGATTTTCCAAATGTTGTTTTTCTTTTTTCAAAAATTCCGCTTTTCAGTTTTTATGGTTCTTAATAACACTTTTTCCATTTAGACCATATTTATTAACCCTAAAGTGTTTAATTATGTAGTGACTAAAAACATTTTAACAAATCAACCGCCGGACAGACCCACATTTACTGTTATTCACAGTGCTAACAATGTGGGTGGTTCAAGCATTTACCTGGGATTTTTAAAGAACTAAAACATGGGCAAAACAAAGAATTTCATATTTTTCACATTTTATAAAAGAAAACCTCCCTTTTTGACATACTTTAGTTGAACTCAGCACCAAGATATCTCATGAAGAGTGATAGAAACAGTAAATCCTTGTGCTTACTTCCATAAGATGCAGGTGTTTCTTTTGTAAAACTTTGTGTATATTCTTAGCTAAAACTGTACTAAAGCTACGCAGAAAATCACACTCTCTAAGAATGTTCTCAGGTGTTTTTGCATCATTTTTATCGTGCCCTACACACCCACTTTCTGCCATAAAGAGTCAATAGAAAGTGCTTGGTAAATAATCTGCATGACTTTAGCCGGCTATTATGGGGAGGTTCATGAGTAACTATGGCTTCTCAGAGCAAGACAAAGCGCACATTGGAGGCACGGAAAACCATTTTATTTTAATCAATCAATCAATCAATCAACTAATCCATCAATAAATCAATTAAACAATGTTTATTAAAGTGCTTCTTCTGTGCAGAGAGGATGCCAAGGAACTACAGCCGACAGAACACTAAAAGAACAGCTTTTAATTGTATATTCCGTTTTTGTTTTGTTTTTAAGTCACCAATTCTGTCTTAGAGCCCTCTCCGTCAGCCAGTACACCGGTGTGTCTACCTCTACTGGGATAAACAGGTAGACTCTTCATTAGTTTGAGCACTGGTGCCACCTAGTGAACGGACGTTTGATTATCATTCAAAAATTGACTTGGCGACAGCTTTTTTATGCAGAGTCTCTCCCATTTCAGCTCCTGAAGCTTTTTACTCCTCCAGCATGGTCATAGGTGTCCTGGTAGCCTCTCTCACTGGTCTCCTTCTTGCTGGTCACTCAGTTTGTGAGGACGGCTTGATCTAGGTAGATTTCAACATGTCATATTCCTTCCAGTTTTCCAGTATTCCTCTGACTACCACCAGTAGGCAAGGTGGGTGAACTGTCTTGCCCCACGACCAAGATGAACAGAGGGGTTTGAATTAGTAACCCTACAGTAACAAGACACGCCCTTACCTCCTCAGACATGGTGGCCCCTATGAAAGCAATTTAAAGATTAAAAACAACCAAGCAGGTATTACAAGCCCTCTTATATGGGCACTGTATTATATAAAATTCCCCCAAAAACCTCAATGAGGTTTATGGGGGAATGCAAGGGCTCTGCAAGGGCTCTGCATACTTTTGCAAGGTGCTGTATGCATATCGTGACATATGTTTCCTTGCATCACTGAGGACCATTTGGCCTGAGCAATGGGAGTCATTTAGGGCAACAACAGCAGGATTAGCCCACGCTTGTTGCTGCTGTTTGTCTCTTGAGAGGGTTTGGTTCATCAGCTTTACTCAATGAATCTATCAACGCATCAGTAATTGTTGTTTCTCTCAGTTTATGGCTCACAGTTGTAATCAAACTCACAAAGGTATTTGTGAGTTTCAATGTGCGCGTAACAACACCTTGCAGACATCCATCATTTTTCCTAAAACCACCATGTTTTCTTCTCAGTCCATTTTCACTTATATTCCTAAAGACTCCTTTTTTTTTTTTTTTTGCTCACCATTTCCTGCCAAGTCATTTAGTCGCAGTAAGATGTTTGGCAACGCTGCTTTTCCATGCTTCCTGCTTTGTTGTTTCTTTGTGTAGAGCTTACCAGAGTAGCTCAGTCCTACACCCACACCCCTCCATTTGTGTTCTACACGTGTGTTGTTTCACAACAGTAACAGAAACGCACATCTTGATCACCATCTGGTGAGGTGAGCTAACAATGCACATCCATGCCTGCGCGTCACGCCTCGGGGTCCACGCTTCACTGGGGTGCCATTGAACAGAAGTGCATACAGATGAAATGTGCTTGTTCGCAAGATTGCTACAAGGCACCTGTGTTTTGTGACCGGTCTGTTTCCTATTATTCGTTTTTCATGGTAAGAATAGTTTCATTTCCTGGTGTTAAATGCCACATTTTATACCGAGTAATGCTTAACTCCTTTTGCTCCAAGGTATCTTGAAATTATTCACTATTTATTATTCACTTTCTATAACATATTACCTATTCATCAGTTTGGCAATTTGTTTATTTGATAAGGCTCTTTGAATAGCATGAGGGCTTTATTAAATTATACATACAGCTTTAAATGATTAGGACTAGTAAAATTGTTTTCTATTTGTTAAATTCTAGAATTATGGTAGAGATACTTTTGCTGCATTTCTATTTTCTCCTCATATTTAGAGGTTCCATACACTGAGATTACTATGCCTTTGCTTTGTAGACCAATAGACCATAGCTTTGTATCTTCTAATGCATTAATTCATTACATCTATATTAATGGAAGGCACACCTGTGGAAGGATTTTAGGGTGCACTTTAAACGCACATCTTTTGACATTACAGAAACAAAATCTGAAGAAATCCTTCAAGATGTTTGGAAGAGAATTGTGGATCTGCTTAAGCGTAATTATGAAAAATGACCTAGATTTAGACGTGCTGAATGGCCACTTAGAAGGGAAAGACATGTACTGTGGTCTAATGAAACAAAAAAAGTAGTATTTAGCTTTAGTGACCATTGTTAGGTTTGGTTTTAGTAAATTGAATATACTAACAGAAAGGAGTAGAAGAGTTTTTTTTCACACAAACCGACTCAGACGGCATTCTTTCATACCATAGAACATGGCAAAATTAATAAAAACACCAGGGAATGAGACCTTTTAAAAGAGTCATATACTTTAGAACCCAATGCTACCAAATAGTAAGGAAATGTATATATGTAAGGAAAATATATCTTGAAAAAAAAAAAACTTGCCTCATTATGGTGTAAATTAGTGGATAAAAAGAATTTCGGTAATTCTGACCTAAAAGAGAAAAAAGTAGACAACGGGGGGAGGAAATGGTGTGTGTCTCTATACAGTGTATTTAAATATCTTTTTTCATTTGTGTATGCTAGATGTATCCACTCAGCCTCAGTAACATGCATTTCTGCATACATGAGAATTCATGAGTTTCCGTCCAGTATTTTAATTTTTTTCATACTGTTACCGCTCCCTCTAGCCCAGTTGCTCCCCGCTGCTCCTTCTCCCTTTGAGCTTAGGGTCAACATCATGAGCTTTGGTCTTCTGTGTGACCCTGAGAAAGAGTCTGGAGAGAATCCAGGCTACAGGGCCACCTGAGAATCTCTTCTGTTGCACTCTGCGGGACTTGACAGCTACAGAGACAGGAAGCCGTAATTAGGACTGGAGGAGGGTTAAGGGTCTCATGCCTAGCTCTCTCTTTCTGTTTATCTCTCTCTCTCTCTCTTTCTCTCTGTGTCTCACACACGTTCTGTTGACAAAAAACGCTCCAACATTAAGAGACCACAACTAAGTAATTACATGCAGTTGAGTGGATTGTAGACCACAGATCTCAGGCAATTTAATACTTCATTTATTCACCTTTGTTGTATGTTTCACACAATCCATCCCAAACATTGTACTCAAGAGTATTGTGAAAGAGTTTCAAAATAAGTAATTAGTCAGATAATGATAGCATTATTTGGTCATTCTTGTGGGTTTCAGTGCAACAAAGGAAAAAACAAAACAAAGAGTCACGATCTCACTGAAGCACTGGAGCACCTTGTATTCGACAAATAAGAGCAAAATATCAAAAGAGGAAAGGAAAAAAGTAGTGAGATGTTTGTGTATAGTCGTGCTTTTAGACCATGTTTCTCAAACTGTGTTACGCGTACCACCAGTTGTGCGCAAGCTGTCCCTTGTGGTACTTGCAGGCGCAGTGGTTAGCACTGTTGCCTTGTAGCAAGAAGGTTGTGGGTTCGTATCCCGGCCCAGGGCCTTTCTGCATGGAGTTTGCATGTTCTCCCTGTGCATGCGTGGGTTCCCTCCGGGTACTCCGGCTTCCTCATACAGTCCAAAAACATGACTGTTAGGTTAATTGATCACTCTAAATTGTCTCTATGTGTCCCTGTGATGGACTGGCGACCTGTCCAGGGTGTACCTGCCTCTCGCCCGTTGACAGCCCCCCTGCGACCCCTTGAGGAATAAGCGGTTCAGAAAATGGATGGATGAAATAAATTCAGAAATGTTCCATTCACACACATCCTGGCTGTGGCTTGCAAAAATTACCAAAAAAATAATCCTCATTAGGAGTAAAAAAGCCTTCTTTGTTAATTGCCTGTAGTTAAAAGGGTAAGTGTTCTCTACTGTAAATTTAGGCTGGTCATGATCGTAGTACTTGGAGAGCTCGACATTTTCTCACGTGGTACCTTCATATGTTGTTTTTTTACCCACTTTAAAAGTTTGAGCAATACGGCTTTAAGAGAATTAATTTGATTGAAAACGCTGAGCTAAAACTTGGTCAGTATTGGTTTGTTTTGCATAAAAATATTCAATGGATTGCGATCATTGATGTCTAAAAGCAATTGTATGTTTCACTATTAATGTTTAACTTTGTGGTAGACAAATGAATTAGTTATATTTCACGTTATGTACAGTATAGCGTCTATTTCACATTACTACTCCAACCTTGAAAATATTCTATTGGGAATTCATGTAATAAATCAATACAGAGTAGCATTTCTGAAGTGGAGAAAAATATTATTTACTCAGTCCGATAGTTTGTTACAGAACCTTAGTGATCAAAGCCCCTTGAAGAGTAAGGACACACCAGACAGGTCCAGAATAAATTTGAGACCTTTAGAGCACAATTATGTAAGAATATCTAAACATGGAAAAGTTACCAGGTTGTCTAGGTTGAAGAAAACCTTACAGAGACTGCAAAAGTCTTGAGATTGGGGCAAAGGCTAAATGTACTGGCAGTACACCTACAGGAGCTCAGCGGAGAACCTTCCAAGAAATGGCTGCCAGAACAAGAAGAGCAATCCAGAACAACTACAGCACTGTCATAGGCCAACAGATTTACTCCATTCGATGAAGATTAGGTCAAATTATCTTAAGGGTCAAATGGTGCAAATTTGTTTGTTTATTGAGTTGCTTTCAATTTTTGTCTTTTTCCAGTCCTTTCTCTGGTTTAATAAGGTCCCAGGACATAATTACCTAAAGTTGATCAATGCTTTCAATTTAGGCTGTTAGGCTCAACCGTGCTTGGAAGCCTGCCCTATTAATTTTAACAGAAGCTTGTCAAACTGGGCTGCACAACTGACGTTATTGGATATTTTTATTATATCTGACTGAGTTGTGTACATGCTGTACAATGTCAAGACAACTGTGAACAACCAATGATGGTTGAAAAAGTGTGGAATCTAAAATTGTGTTTGAAAAAATGACATACAACCTAAATTGAGGAAAATGTGTACAGACTGGTTCCTGTCTTTCTTGTTGGGTAAAAAAAAAGCCAAGTGCTCAGCCTGCAGGTATTTTTTAAAAAAAATCGTCCTTAAATCTTAAGCCTTCATATGTTGTTTTTTTTTGACCCCCCCAACTGTTTCTGATCTTCTCCTTAGGGTCCTGTTTGCATCGGACACATAACAGAGACATGGGCAGGAAGAAATAAAAGCATCAGTTCAGGTGAGTGCTTCAGCCCCTTCCGTAAATGTCAAAAAGTGTCCCTCCCGCCTGGAGCAGTAACTTTGAGGTTTGTTTTACAGGCCCCCTCCCCACCTCCCCAGCTAAGCCCTGGCAGTGGGGATTTGTTGCTGGTGGACCAGCTCGACAGCGGTCTATGTGAGCGAGGGGTAATGAAGTCCAGCATGAAGCAGTGGCGGAGGCTCTTGTTGGTGGCCATGCTGGCCTGGGTTCTGTTCTTTCTTGGTCTGCTCTCCTATTTCCTGGATGCTCGTGTGGATGAGTCACTGACCTCTGCTGGCTCTTCACTCTCCCAACATCCCGACACCAGGCGGTTGACCTCTATACAAGCCTCCAGTCAGCAGCAGGCTAGCTTTGTTTTAAGACCAGAACGAGTCATGCATTTAACTACAGCGTTTCTCAGAGACAAACCAGGACCAGAACCTTCCACCAGCTCCTTACCTTCAGAGACCAGCATGGAAGTGAGCCAGAGCCCTTACATGACTTACGGTAGCCAGGAGGCAGGTCGCCAAGACTATCTGGACTCTCAGAGCCTTGCTGCCTGGTCCTCCTTTGGGACAGAGAATGTGGGCTCTCATTCAGACCCCGCAGTCCAAAGTCGCGAGAGAATGTATCAGAAAAACATCAGTGCCACTCAATACCACGGGGGTGAGGACGAAGGCACAGAAAACGACGGCCAAGTTGAGAACAAAATTGGGTCTGTAAAAGACAGGAAAATCGGCGGAGAGTCTTCTGAAGATTACTCTTTCTACAAATCTGCCTCTCTGGTGCAGAGGCTGTGGAAGGGCCGCATATCCTCCGACATGCTGAGCCCCCGACTGCAGCGCGCCATGAAGGACTACATGAGCGCAAACAAGCATCACGTTTCCTACAAAGGACATCGGAAAGGCTCCCAGAGTGCCAAAGAGCTGCTGTGCCAAATGAAAGCCCAGGCGAAGCTGAAAACAGTGGATGGGTTTGAGGAGCCCTTCTCCTCTCTCGGCTGGGCCGACTTTGTGCCATCCAGTCCACTAGAGCAGCTGAAAGGACAACAGGACAGGAGTGGCTTCAAAAGCTGTGCAGTGGTCACCTCTGCTGGCGCCATTCTGCGCTCCGGACTGGGCAAGGAAATAGGTGAGTGTTGAAAACAGATTGATAGAAGCTATGAAAGCTAGGAAGGATAAGCTGGTAAATGATTTTTATTTGCTGCTATGAGCCTCCACTGTTTCTTGTGGTAAAGAAAAGAAACACATTTTTAATACCAGCAAAGACCAGCCAATAATTTTTTTTTAGTTAAACAATTTTGTTACCAATGCCATTGATGGTGATAGAAAATAAAAAAAAACACTTAAACCAAGGACATCAACTTGTTTTTAAAAGTGCTGGGGACAATTATTAACTAATCACAGCCTATTATTACTCTGTTTAATGTTTCAATACAATAAGAACCGGAGGGTATAAACAGGTGTTTAAAAAAATCGCATTTTCATTCAATTATAGTTGAAAGCCAGGCAATTGCGTGTTCTGTTTTTCAAATGGCAGACATTAAAATCTACGTATAGCACAAAGAAAAATGATGGCAAATATGTATTCACTCCAGAAGACAAAATGCATTCAATTTGAGACGTTTGACGTTGTTGTCCGTTCAGTGCGGAGTGTTTATGAGTATCTAGGTAACGTCGTTAATTGGTGCAGGTATGTGTTATGTCAATTTTCCTACAATGAAGATGAAATGAAAAGTCCACAGACTTCTCTTTAAGAAAAAAAAGGTATAAGAAGTGAAATAGATGGCAGGAGAGCAACAGAGGCTTGGTGAGGAGATGGAGGAGAGAAACGGACAGAGCAGCATAACAAGGATACACAGCATTAGTGACAGAAAACGATGAGGAAAAACAGACAGCAGCAGAACATGGACAGTCAACAACATTGATCACAGAAGCGTGGCAGGACTGTGCAGAAGCAGGTGGTCGACATGTTCCTGCACATCAGTTGGCCCTAATAATGACATTGATGACAACCCTACATGGTAACATCATCTGCCACCCTAGATGGTAACATCATCTGGAGAAATGCGTGCTTTGTTTCCGTTGAATTACAAATCATGACATTAAAGCTTTGTGATTTATGATTCACATTAGATCTACATTTATTATTATATTAAAAAACAAGCCCACTTTTTATGATGGTCGTATCCTCTTTATTTTGTTGCATTTTTGCCGCAAATCAGTATGAATATCGTGACATTTTACCGGTCCGCGATGAAAAAAAGCTTTGGGGACCAGCGTCTTAGAGAACAGCAGTGACCAATCCGCGCCGAATTGGAAGACCAAGCGAACAAAACACAGCTGAAAGGTCAGGGATAAAGTTGTGGAAACGTTTAAACTGGATTAAGTCATAAAACAAGGAGTCAATCAGAGAGAAGCAGGCAAGAGGCCCATTGAAGATATCTTGTGTAGATGCACAGATCTACAGGTCAGATGAGTAAACCTGTCAACAGCACAACCGAAGTGTTGCTTTTCACTCCAGTAATCTGGCCTTTATGGAAGAGTGGCAAAATGAAGGAGAGCCGTAATAAATCCACTATGACATTTGCCTCAAGCCATGTGGACGACACAGTAAGCATGCCATTATTAAACATTAAGCCCCATGCGTGAGTAGAAAAACTAGTACTGCACCATACACTGAACACATTGTGCTATGGGAATATTTTTATTTAGCACTGACAAAGAACTGTGAAAGAGTTGGCTGTCAAGCGTTTGTTCATCACTTAAACCCCCGATAAACAGTACGTACATATGCTATGGTACAGTGACAAAGTGAAGAGTTCAAGGGGTATGCAACCTAAAAAAGATTCTGTTATCTGAATTCAGATGAGGAGCATTCAGGTGTCCTGTCGCTGTCACAGATGAGATTGTCAAGCTGATTGTGCTGAAAATGGTGTGTGTGTGTGGTTTGTAGGTCTTATATCTCTACTGCGTCAGAATGTGTGTGTTGTTGGTTATAAGCGACTATTGGCAGCTCTTCTGTAAGCGGGGAGAGTGTGAACTCAGCGACAGATGGCTCACTAGAAAAAGCAAGAAGAAAGAAAAAAAACCTCTGCTAGCCACACTTCATGTGCTTCACGTATAGCTTCTGTGCATTTCTGAGGAAGCCATTCAGAGTCAGCTGAACTTTACAGTTATGACATTTTTGTTTCCTGACACAATAAAGCATTCACTGCCCCACATCATGCTCATCAGAGAGGAACCGACAAAGCAGGTTTCTTAGAAAATCAGATGCAGATGATGTAAACCCACATTATGCACTTGATCTTGCGGTTACAGTGGAATTGACTTGTTGTGCCTTGTCAGTGGAAACATTAGTCGCTCTTCTTTGGTCTTTCCGTAGCTCTCCTTAATGTGGAATTGCTCGAAGTGCTAAAAGGTTTCTTGAACACTTACAGAAATGCTGACTAAATGATTATTCCAGTATACCCTAAAGCGTGTGACTGCATGTTTTGAGAATTTTTCTTCTTGTGGGAGACATTTCTCCTCCTGTCTCCTTGAAGGACACAGCTGATTTGGCAAATAAAAAGGGGTACATTCAGTTTATATCTTCATATTTCTCTCTATTTCAAATGTACATGCATCAAAATATTGCCTCCCTTACCCACATGTTTTCTCCTTGTTTTATTTTCCTAATATTGACTCAGATAAAGAGATTTTGTAGACAAACAAGGGCTACCTGTTTCTATTATTGCATAAAGGGTAAAAAGATTCAGATCCAACTTAAACAGTTGCAACCAGACATTAACATACATGCTATGAAAACCATTTCCCCTCACTTGATTCAAAATCAGACAAAATCTTTCTTTTTTTCTTTTTTTAACATCAGTAAGAAATACCAAAGCATTTTTTATTTGGAAAAAACCAGAACATTGTGATTATCCCTGCACCAGTTACTTATATTGGTTTACTTACACTTTTCCAGATCTATCCACATATTTTCTAAGACACTGAAATTAGGGCTTTGTGATAGTCATGCCAACGTGTTGACTTTGTTTTTATTAAGCCACTAGAATTAACCAGTACAACATGATGCTGCCACCGCTGTACTAGTAAAGAATAGGGTTCTCAAGCTAGGAGTGTCCCAACGTTTTTTTTTTTGTTTTTTGTTTTTTCAAATGTAACACGGGGCTTAAAGGCTGAAAAATCTATCTTTGTTTCCTCCGATCACAAGACATGAAAAATTAAGGTCTTTGTCGATGACAGCATTCGCACACTTCAATCTGTTTTTTAAAGTTACTTCTGAAGTAATGGCTTCTTCCTTTCAGAGCGGTCTTTCAGCCCGTGTTAGTAAAATATTAGTTTCACTGCGGGTAATGACCCTCTCTTACCAGCTTGAGGAAGCATCTTCTCACCAACATCTCTTGTTGTGGCGTTGATAGGCAAATTTCCTACCAAAACACCTTCATGTCTGAGACACAGAACCCATCTCCTTTCTTAGAATGATTGCTGGACATTGCTATGCTCTTTCTGTCGCTGTATAATCGTTTGAACAGATGAATGTTGCATCTGGAAGTTTTATCCTATGATCTTTGTTGATTTTTACGGTTCTTTATTTGATAGTTTTGCTGATTTCTTTTGCTTTCCCCCAATTATCTTATTCAAGGTGAAGGTGAGTTGAGGTTCCATTTAATACGATGTACTGAATGAACATATCACAATCGTTGAAAGCCATTATATTCTCATTCGGTCTTTCCCAAATAGTTTAGAGCCATTTTTATCAAAGTGTATTTGAACTTCTAAGGTAAAAGGAGATACAAAAGTAAATATATCTAATTTTTCTGCCATTAAGAAATCTAAATTGGAGTAATCTTACCTAAATCAGGACCAGTTCAATCTAATCTAATCTGAGGCCCCATCCACACTACTGCGTTTTTTTGTTTAGAAACGGAGAGTTAAAACGAAAACTATCTCCGTCCACACAGCGTATTCCCTGCGTATTAGAATTGATCTCCATCCACATTAAAACGACTGAAAACGCGGATCACGTGATCATTCTCCAACACCTGGCATGCGCGCGCCGGTATAAACAGGAAACAGATTGACCATTCCTCAGCTGCTAGCAAAGACATCAAAGCCAGTAATGCTTGTAATTCGTTATCCATGTTGCAGTTTCTAATGTAATTTACTCCAGGCTGTTTTTGTATGTTATCTTCCGGGGACAGGTCATGTGACTGGTGGCTGACGAATCAGGGAAGGATACGCCATGACCGAGGACACCCAATCATAGAGACAAGTTTAGTCTGCTGCGTCATCGTTTCTAAAGTCCTCCGTTTGGAGACCTCTACACCAAAACGCCCTCCGGAGTTTCAAAACGAAAAACGGGGTCGGCAGCGTTTCTAAACTTCTCTGTTTTGGGTCTCCGTTTTTGCCGTTTTAGTTTGGATGGGAGGTGCAAACACAGCAAAAGGTCTCCGTTTTTAAACGAAAACGCAGTAGTGTGGACGAGGCCTGAGACAGTCAGATCAGAACATGTTTTGTGTATGCAAATATCTGGTTTTAACCAAATACATTTTAAAAAGGCTGTTTAGTTTCTATGGGAGCAGAAAAAAAAAATATTTAAAACAATTGTTATTCAGGATATCGGCACAAAAGTCTCTCCTATACATACTAAAACCATACAATGTGTCAGTGTGTAGTCATCTTTGTGTTCATTAAAAAAAAGAATAAAACAGAGGATAGATACATGATGCAACCCAATAAACAAGATCACTGCCTTGTGGCCACAATAACGACCAAACAGACTCATGGTGCTGGAAGAGCTTGCCTCTATGTGACAGCAATGCTTTATTTTAGCCTAATCAAGAAATCAAAGTGCATTGATGTTTCTCTGCTCGCCGTCACCCTGCTGTGCTTTCCAAAAGGCTGTTTCAGTTTGCATTATGAGACTCATCACTAATATTCAATATGCTTGAAAACAAAAGAGAATCTGACTTCTTTTCCATGGCACATGCGGGTTTTCTGGCATTTAGATGTCAGTGTTTTCACTGGCTGAAGCCTCTATGAGAGAGTTTTTTTTATTTTTTAAGTCACGTTTATTGAAGTGATATGGTGAGTGAGTGCCATCATCTGGTGGATGGAGAGAACAGCTCCCAATCGAAGGGTAAATTGAATCATATCAGCACAGCAAATCATTCAGTGATGCAGAATCATGAGGCAGATACTCCTGCGTCAGGGTGGAGGAACATATGATTAATGAGGCAGTAGGGAAAAAGTATCTCTTACTTTATATGTTACATTTTTAGGGCAATGAGAACATCAGCTTGCAGGTAAACGGAAAAGGTAAATTTGGGTTCATTGTATTTTAATCAAATGACAACAGTGATACAACATTCAGTCGTGATATATATTCTCAGGTTGTTTTTTTATGCTGCAGGTTGGGGGTTTTCTCTCTCCATTTACAGATAAACCACTAAAGATTTGAAGATTACTGAAAAAGTCATTCATGTAGGCAAACTTTTATTACGGCTAAAATTAAATGGTTGTGGCTTAGAGGTGACTAAAACACAAAAAAAACATTTTTTTAAGTAGATGATTGGAACATTGCATAAGGTCAATAACGAGTTTTCTTCCAACTGTACTGAGCTCAGTTATGGTCACGGCATCATTTGCATAAGTTATTGTGTCAGTGCACTATGGGATGGAGGTAATCAGCCTGTGGCTCTGCTAAGATCCAAGTGAAGCCCAGTTTACTTTAATAGGGGCCGTCAGCTCATCGTATTGTTTGTTCTGGTGTCTCACATCTTGACAGTCGATCCTCTGTGAGGTTTAGGTCTGACGAGTTTCCCAGCCGGTTAAGCTTTGGTAGCATGATCATTAGAGCAGGCCTTCATAGTTTTTGTGGTGTGGGCAGGTGTCAGGTCCTGCTATAAAACAATCAGCATCTATATAAAGTATTTCAACAAAGGGAAGGAAGAAGTGCTTGAAATGTTTCCCAGTTGACTGCTGCTCTGAACCAACAGAGAACAGAGCTCCCCAAATCTTCATTACCGGTGAAAACTTCAATCTGGACCTCCAGCAGATCAGATTATATGCCTCTCCACTCTTCCTCTAGGACCGTAGTTTATAAATGAAATGTGAAATGTACTTTACTGAAAAAAGAACTCTGGACCCTCAACAACAGTTCAGTCCATGTTCTCTTCACTTCACACAAGATAGCTTCTCACACTTTCAGCTTAGGAGGGGAGTATCAGAATGAATATTACGGCCTTAAAGCGATGGCCACCAGGTTGTGGAATGCATTGCCTCCATTTTTACGTTGTCTGGACTGTATTCTTTCAAACAGCAACTGGTGACTCATTTATTCATACATGGTTTTACCTCAAATTTGCCTGTATGATTTTATAGTTTAGGGATTTTACTTTAACGATTTTTATCTCTTTGGTTTTACGTGCATGCTGTTGATTATCATTGTAAAGCACTTTGTAATCCTCATCCTGTGAAGAGAGCTATATAAGTAAAATGCTCTTACATGCTGTCTGGTCAGAAGTCTGTTCGATTAAAGACTCCAAACGTGTTTTCTTTAGCTGTGAGCCATATTGATTCAAACCAGGGACTATATGCCTCCATTTTATCCATTTGTATGTAATGAACCCACATAATTTATAAAAATTGAAATACATTATCTTATTATAAATTCTTTAAGGTTTCATGATGCACCTATTTTCAGTTTAGCTCATATAACCCTAAATAAAAGGAAGTCTGGGGAATGAAGGAACAAATGACAGAAGGCCCTCTGGTGGTAGGCTGAGATATGACACTGTGGAGGTTGGAAACAGAAACACCATAAATATGAACATCATTACATTTCTCCATTGCATCAGGACTTCTTTTTGTCTTATGTATAACCCTATGAACCCAGTCTTTAATGCTCATTTATAGTTTATGGAGAGATCTGTCAGAAGTAGAGACATGTAATGTAATCAGATAGCAAACAGGATGTGTGGATACAAAACGACTTTCTGTTTTTGATTTTGGATATATCCATCATCCAAACATATTCAGAGTCAGCCCTTGTTTTTAGATTGATTGAAGATTATCTTATAGATATTGAGCAAGCAGAGTGGTGATGCAGTTTAAATGAAGCTATTGTATTTTCAATAACAACACAGTAAATATTTAAACAAACGTGTTCAACACAGAAAAAGAAGATCATTAAGACAGAACAGACACAATTATAGACACAATTATCCTAATTTGAATTGAATAAAAATATTAATGTAAGCTGTTGTAATTCTAATTTATTTATTTTTTTTTTTTTTTGGATGTGTGGATGAGAGTTTGTGTGTAGGAGGGAAGGAATGTGTATTGAAGTAATTGAGTATCAGTCAGTTTGGGTGTTGCTGCCCCCTCTCCTGGTGCATCTCAGCATCCCCACCAAATTAGGGCCTAATCACCCTATATTGGCTACATTGTAGGATGAACAAAGCACCCAGTATTTGTATCTGTATTTGTTTGGGGGAGGGGGGGATATTTGTATTAAAGTAAAATTCAAAATGGGCTCAAATTTTTTAAATTATTATCCATTTTAATAAGTATGGATATAAGGGATGCAACAATACCACTTTTTTCCAACGGATATGATACTGATTCTTGAATTTGAGTACTTGCGGATACCGAGTGCCAATACCGACACTGTTACCACACAAAAATATGTAATGAATCGGAGGACAGGTTTTATTTTGTTCTCTTTGTGTTACAGCAAATGATTAGGAATTAGATTTAAAAAAAAATGATATGAAAGACGACAAAACTAATATCACAAGTTAAAAAGAGTTTACACATTTTAAGTATCGGTTCATAGTATCAGTTAACTTTTTCCGATACAGTACATAAGAACAGTATCGGCCCGATACCCAATACCAGTATCCGTATCGGTGCCTCCCCAATTGAGATGCCATATTGGTTGATCTTTTTCCATAAATCCAGCAATGAACATGTAAGGGGAACGTCATTCAAAAGAGACCGTAATAATGTGTACTATGGCAACAAAACCTTTAAAAGAAAACAAAACGAGAAAAAAAAATAATACGTGGAACGGTTGTATGCCACAAAGACTTATGGGTAATGTGTTCACGTTAATTGTAGAAGTTCTCCATTGTAGCCGTGCTCCTTAGTTGTCCTTTGAGTTATGTTGTTGTCAGTGTTTAGTGGTTATTGACCACGCACCATCATAGAGACAGCGGTGCACGGGAGTCAAGTCTCTGCCTTAAACCGCAGTGATAGTGCAAGAAGGCGAGAAGTGCAGGTGAACGTTTTTCTCCAGTGACTTATTTGTTGGGTGATGTCAAACTCGATATTTTTTTTGCTGCTGAATACAAATATTTCATAAAGTATTTGTCTGAAATAAATAGTTGTAAAAAACATGTTATGTGTGCCTTTCCAAATACCCTGTTTGATTTCGGCTCCACCCCAATATATAAAATCTCACAGGACCTCGCAGGACATGTTTTTTGTCTATCATGTTGACTGATGGGGGTCAAATACGGACAACTTTTCTTCTTACTCGTCAATTTTTAAAACCTGTACCCTGTGGGTGGGTGGGTGGGTGACTAGCTCTGGCAATCGTCTGGTAAGCTAATACCTATTCAATAATATCTTTTTTTAAATTATTAATTAAAAAAATATTCAACCAAACAAGCTGAGCAGAGAAATATATATAAAAAAATAAACTAAACAATTACACTTAAATTATCAATACCTGCTTTGGACTGAACGCATAGTCTTAGAAGTTTCTCCTTCTACACATGGAACTGAAATGCGTAATCAAATAGTGGGATTACTGCAGAAGTTATTTTCATGGGTTTTTGTATTATTCAGACAGATGATGCTTCATGGGGGTTTAGATGTTGTTTTGGAGGGTGATTGCGTGCTTTGCTGCCACACTGGAGACAGGACTTAAGAGCCACTTTACCTAGTGGCTGTTTTGAAATGAGGACACATTTGTCCAATTGCAGCGCTCAGAAGTCAAAAAGACGCTCTGAACAAAACCGTTTACTGACCTGTAAGCTATTGGACGAAAATTAGTGGTACGCTGTGTGTTAGGCATACATCGGGCTCTTTGCAGTGCGTCTAAGCAGCAGCACCGGCCACGGTCGCGCTCCAAGCCTCAGTAACTTTTCAACATGCAGTCAGCTCCCGGTCAGCGAGATGCATTGAATACGGTGTCTGGGGAATCTTTTCTTTAATTTCTTTGTTTACCTGGACCTCGTGCTAAAGTTGAAAATATTTGCGCATTTGCACCAAGTGTTCAGAGGTTTGAATAAATGATCTGCAAACATGACGGACAGCAAATGTCCACCAAATGTGCAAGTTGTTCCGCTTAAAAAGATGAGAGAGGTCTGTAATTTTCATCATGGGTACAGTTCAACTGTGGTAGAATCAAAATCAAGGAAATCAAATTATATGATTTGAAAAAAACATTTTTTCTGTATAATGCATCAGCTGAATGCATCAGTTTATATTTTCACCATTCTTACTGGGAAAAGGGTTTTTAAATAAAATGTTATTTTATGCAATCTTTGACAGCTGTTAACCTGCAGGACTTCCATTCACTGAACAAACAACCAGCACCCGAAATAAGTGTCGGGAGATTTATCCCATCATTTTTAAGTGTTATTCAGTTAGGAATAAAACAGGTAACTGCCCTTTAGAAATGATGTTTCATTAACATGTTGCAGAAGGCTTTGAGGGACCATCTGAACTCAAAGGATTACTCTTTTATCATTTATTTTTAGCATTGATAAAAGTGGGAAGATACAAAAGAAGCAAACTCACACAGTCTTCTTAACAGCTCTTTAAAAGGACATGGAAATGTAAAAGGAACAAAGACATAAAAACAACTCTGTTATATGCTAGAGACAGACGTTTTTGGTTTATATTAGGGATGTTCGATATTATTGGCCTAAAGTCATTATCGGCCCATATTGGCATTAAAATGTAATATTGGAAATTATTGGTATCGTTTTTTTTTTTTTAAATAAGATGAGTTTTTCACACCATACACATATTATATATCAAACTCTTCAGCTACTTCTTTTCTCTCTCAGAATGTAAAAATATGACAGATTTGAGGTTTAGTTTTTGAGAAAATGTTCCAGCTACTTTTGAAGACAAAATAAAACTAAAATTCTAGTACTTATTACATTTTCTACATTTTTAAAACTCAAGTATGCATGATACAAGATATTTCATTGTGGTTACCTAAAAGGGTTTAGTAGTTTTGGTTTTTTTATTAGGGAGGGTCCCTGTATCGGTTTATATCGGTATCCGAAATTATGAGTTAGGCTATATCGGTATATCGGATATCGGTAGAAAAGCCAATATCGAACATCCCTAGTTTATATATAAAGTTAGTTAAGTTAATTTAGTTTTATCCAGCACTAAATCATTTTTCTTATTTAGACAAGAAGCAATGTCTAATAGTAAATCGAGCTAATTTCATAGAAGCTTCACAATGCAGTTCTCAACTAATTGCCTTTAAGCGCTTTATTTGCCATGAACTAATATAAGCTAAACCATGAGTCACCCTTCCCCGTACCACTAGTTCTATGTATAAATGCTTTATTTGTGACACAAAGACTGTACTATATATGGTTGACTTTCAAACTTGTAAGAAAATATGCTGCAGGGTGCCTTTTGTTATGTTGCCTTGTTTGTTCTGTTTTTTGCTCATTTAATACTTTTATGTTTGTCAAATCACAGTGCCATCATGATCTGTTTTTCTTGTGTTGAAGTTTGCTTTTCGCAGGACTATACATTCGTGAAAGTGTCATATCTCAGTTTATTACTGTTTTGGTTTTTAATAAATGTTTGCTGTTGACTTAACATGGACTTAAAGTTTTTTTTGGTAGCTTTCTCCTTAAATTAGAGCAATGTCCTTTTATTTATTTATTCTTTTTTTCTTCATGATATTTCAAAAACCAAACACAAATATTAAAGTTAAATTTCTGAAAAGCTTTTTACCTTTATGAAGGTAATTTAAAGTCTGCAGTTTTATCCAAACTCTATGTAAAAAACAAGTTTTGAGCATTATTCTGGAGAACTAGAGCAGCTGGCCAGGCTCAACTGTTTGCTTAAGGTTTATATGTATGAAAAAGTATGAAGGAGTGTCTGATCATAAGCTGGAGGATCATTCATCCGTGTGTCAGTTCAACACAAAAGGAGGATTGCTGAAGCTTAATCAATCAGTAAATAGGCTGAAATGTATGTAAATGCTGCACCATCTGTTAAGTTGGAGGGTTTCCAAAAGGACCTAAAAAACAAAAGACGTCAAATGAATGGCTTCACAGCCATGCAGTTTGTTAATGTTTTTCTAAGTGAACTCATTACTCATCACCCATCAGTTACCTTTTCCAACCACTGGGGAGCACTTTAGTACTGCTTGTCTGTGATGTACCCACAGATACTTTTGTCTTTGAGATTATTATAAAGGTAGTTTCAAACTTTGCCTAAATTAATCCATCGGAGGAACAACAGTTACTATTTCATGAAGCTTATAGAGGTCGGAAGGCTAACTCTCCTTCACATGGAAGACAGTCATTTTTCGGACATGACAGAGCTTCATCTCGTCTAACTATTGATGCAAAATTGTCACCGCTCATTTTTTCCCCGGGTGAAAATCCTGATTGATATTTCATAACGATGTCCCTACATATAATAATAGCTCTTAGAAAAGACAAAACACACTATAGATTAAAGGCAAAGAGCTATTCTATTCCAATTCTAATCATTTTTGGCTTTGTTTTGTCAGCTTGCGTTTATACACAATTGATCATTTGGCTTCTAAACATAAAAGTTCACTTGTATCTCAGAATCCATATGTAACTAAATGAAGATTTCATATGATTGTTACCATTTTTATATGTAGCAGTAGACTTTATTATTTGTTTTATCATTTAATCTCGCTCTCACCAACACACCCAAAATGCCCAAACACACAATACTCCCTGCATTCGGATGTATCGGATGTTCGGATTAATTTAAACAGATAAAGCAGACACAGCTAGGTGCAACTGGAAGGAGGGGACTTCTTTAAATGTTCCCTCAGCACGAAGCGTACACAAAATGTCTACAAAATGCTTTCCTTTTACTGTTTTTAAGTCTAAAGTTCAGCTACATGTAATACTTGCTCTTAGGTGTCATGTCATCGCTGCCTTACTCTGACTTACTTTCATGGCATTCTGTTTCTGCATCTGCTGCTACACATCTTTGACAGTATTTGTTAGACAATCAAAAACTCACAATTTTTTGAAAGCTCAGTCACTAAATATAGTTTTAATTGGAATTGCACAAACTAGAAAATACCAGGACTCTGCTGCCTCCATCTTGGTCAGGGACCTTCACCCTATGTGTATTGCATGCATGGGTACTAAACACGCCCAGGCATTGCTGGTTAACTCACAAGGCTGCCAGCACTACGCATCGATGCCCAAGAAAATAAAAAAAATACCAGGACTCAGTGTAATTCCTCTTGTATATGATTTTTTAAAATTTTTATTTGAAAGAATAGGAGGGAATGAAATAAAGACATCTTAGAAAGAGCAAAGATCTGCAAAGAATAGAATGTGCCTCATAGAACATTTCACATTTCTGCTTTGGCACATCAACATTTTTCCTAACCCATATCTCACGTCCTGCCTCGTCCTGTTGTTGATCAGGATCCCGGTCTGTGTTTCAGATGCTCACGATGCAGTTTTGCGGTTCAATGCTGCCCCTACAGAGGGATATGTGCGAGATGTGGGAAATAAAACTACCATCCGCATCATCAATTCACAGGTAAGTAAAATAACGGCCTTGACTCAGATGAATTTCAATTATTTAATATTTCATTCGTATGCAGTTATCCGATTTTCCTAAAAAAAGCATCTATGATGTATTTCCCAGGAAGGACATTATTGTTCTTAACAGTAATTGAAAGGCTTTCTACCAATACAAAATACTATGACTCATTCAGAGTACAAGGAACTCTATTATTGTGGATTGAAAGCAGAATTCCAGTCTTGGTAAAATGAAAGTACCTCTCTTTCAATTTTAGGGCTTTGTCATTATCAGTTTCATGATCACTATTTACTATAAAAGATAAGCTAAATTGTGAAGCTTTCTGTGAAGAATATGGAAAGGTTTTTGTTTGAGAAAATACAAGAGGTTGTTAACACAATGCCAGACATCAGCATTGATGTTAGATAAGTTCTTTTTACAACGTTGCTTGGTGTTTCACTTTGGTAATCGTCTTGGCGTGACCTATTACAGAAGCTCCAATGACATCACATGTGTCCGTGACAAACAGGTTGAGCCGTGCGAATGACTCCACCCACCATCGAATACCACGGCCAACCTACCCCTCCCAACTCATCCTCATGGGTTAGCACTTCACAGTGCAGTATTCTTTGCAACTTCAACTTTTCTTTGCAACTTCAACTTTTAACTGAGAGCTTCTTTGAAGCTCTCAGTTAAAAGTTGTGAAGCTAAGCTAGCTCATCAAGGTGAGCTTAATTTTCTTTTGTGTAGCATTAACTTGCAAGGGTAGTTGTTGGCCCTCAGCTAACGTATCATGGCGAGCTGAACCTCACAGGCACTGAACTCCGCTTTCAGTGCCTTTTGATAGGTACATTATGTCGGCTACCGCTACTCCCGATAGCGGGCCGAAACATATCTCTAAGTAGGCTGCATCTCGCCCTTACCTCACTTCTTGTGGGACCTCCATCTTGGTCAGGGACCCTCACCCTATCTGTATTGCATTCATGGATACTAAACACGCCCAGGCATTGCTGGATAACTCACAAGGCTGCCAGCACTACGCATCGATGCCCGAGAAAATATTAACGAGGCGCCTCCGGTTATCCATGGCTAACAACCAGGACCCGTGCCTCTCAACTGGTGCAGCTGTGGTTGCAGAAGGCACCCATCTGCCACGAGCTACTAGAAGCTGGGTGGACATGAGGAGGAGTCCCCGTCCATGTCACTGCTGTCTTGGGGGCCTACAGACGGTGAGGAGCTTACGGGCATCGACGAAGCAGAGGACAACTCCAACTCCGACCTCCTTGACATGGATGGCGTGGAGGAGGATGACGACTCTGCCTTTCCAACATCAATCTCTGTGGCTGCTATCCCATCTTGCAAACTAGGATTTGGTGACAAATGTATGGGGCTGCACCCCTTGGTGTGCCGTTTCATGAAGGGGGCACGACTGCTAGGCCTCTGGTGCCTTTATGTTACCTCGCTCTAGTGCTGGAGGTCCTTTGCCATCATCCTTTAGAACCCATTGAGGGTATTCGTATGACATTTCTTTCACTGAAAACTGCTCCTAGCTTTGATCACGGCTAGGAGAGTAAGTGAGTTACATGCACTGTGTGTCATTTCTACCTGTTTACAGTGGGATCCTGGGCTCTCCAAGGTGTGCTTGGCGCCCAATCCTGCTTTTGTGCCCAGGGTGATGGAGTCATCCTACAGGTGTGCTATAGTAGAACTACTGGCAATTCATCCACTTCCATTCTCTTCATTGGAAGAGCAGACGCTTAATTGCTTATGTCCAGTGAGAACTTTGAGGGCTCATGTGGAGAAGACAGCTGGTTTTAAGATGGCTGACCATCTTTTTGTGTATTGGGCCATGACCCATGGGGGCAAACCCATCGTCAAAGGTCTTGCATACAGGTGTGCAGCTCTGAGCCCCCCAGTGGGTGAGGGCCCATTCTACCAGGAGCATGGATACTTCCTGGGCGTTATTCCAAGGGGTGTCATTTCAGGACTTTTGTGCGACAGCCAGCTGGACAACTCCACACAGATTTGTGAGATTTTACAGGCTGGATGTGGACAGTTCATCACTTGCACACACAGTGCTTGAAGTGGGGATGTCAGGATCCACCTGATGCCCAGAATAGGTTGGCTGCCATGTATGGCTTTTGGGGCCAGCATGCAGGAGTGGGTCATATCTCCCATGGTGAAACACCGAGCAAAGTTAGAAAAAGAACGGTGGGTTACTTGACGTAATTCGTGGTTCTTTGATAACAGAGTGAGGTGTTTCACCAACACATCCATTCTTGCATGGGCACAGAAAGGAACCTGCCTAGAATGAGTTCGGAGGGTTAGGTTAGCCGTTATATATGATAGTGGGTGGAGCCATGCTCACACATCATCCTGTCTGTCAGGGACAGATTTGATGTCATTGGAGCTTCCGTAGCAAGCCACTCCATGGCAATTCCCATAGTTAATCACCTAGCTCTGTTATCAAAGAACCAGGGATTACGTCAAGTAACCCAACGTTATCTTATTTTTACTTAGGAAAAGTTGAAATTTTAGGACAACTGTAAGTCCATTATTTTACACAGAGAAAGGTTATACTCAAGAGGGAAACCTTAAGATGGAAGCCTAATCCAGTTTGTAAAGATTCTCCTGAATTAACCAGAAAACAAACATGTTAGTCAAATTGGTCAGGCCCGTATTCACTATCAGAACTACTGGGTGATTTTTAAAAAAACTGTCGATGCTTTTTTAAGTCTTCAGTTTGTTAATTGCTATATTTCTGTATGTTAAGTTACAATCAGTTCAAAATATCGCTAGACCGGTTTGTCAAATACTGAAAAAAAATGCGATATTTTCTTCCTGTTTATTAAACAATGAAAACTCAGAACTCTCACCATGTTCAGTCTATAAATACATCAACAGCATGCCGCTTTCTGGCACTGAGTTTGAGTTTAATAAAAAACAGCGATAGAGCCAGATACATTGATGCATTAATAGTAATAATGGTATACTCTTAATAATACATAATGCATTTTCATGGTAGATTTACAACTGTTGTCTATTTAAAAGAAAGTGCAGCACATTTTAAATATTTTTGTTATCTATCCAAGTCTTTTTGAAAAAATCAGAATCAAATCATCAGCAGATCAGAATGAAAAAACAACAACTGAATAATGGTATTCGCAAGGATGATTGTTGTCTCTGGTATAAATTTAAACAAAAAAGACAACCTGACACATTATGTTGGTTTAGGCTGTTGATTTAGTTTTAGTTTGACACAAAAAAGGTTCAATACAGCATCTTTCTATCTATCTGCATAAAAACAAACTTTTCACATTTCTTCTTTGCAGATTTTGGCTAATCCAAGGCATGAGTTCAACACAAGCTCCATCTATAAGAATATAACACTTGTAGCCTGGGATCCTGCACCGTACACTGTTAACTTACACAAGGTATGTAACCTCCTCAGAGGAGGGGTGGCGACAACTCAGTGCTATTTACGCATCGGCGGTTTTAAAAGGTTTATGAATCCACAAAACATCAATGCATTGATACGTGAATAGCAGACTATAGAAAATCTAATGAACATCTGATGAATCTAATGTGAAAAACAAACTTCATAGAAATATTTTCTTTTTCCCGTGTTGCATCGTCAAGGTCATTTCAAACATGATCTCAGAGCCCCTCATTCCCAGAGTGGGTCACACACTCTTCATTACTCTCCTCTGATCTCCGTGTCTTTGAATGAGCTCTGATTTGTTTTTGCTCCTACTTTTACACTTTCTTTTTTTGTTCCTTGTCCCTTTTTTTCTGTAAATGCAGGTTGGATGGCGGAAAAATAATAATAATAATAATAATAATAATAATTAAAAAAAGATTGGTACATATCTTGTAATACTTAAATGTGGATAGTCCTGCAACTCTTTCATTTTCTGTTGCATGCAAAAACACTACTTTCATCATAGAACCTGCAGCTCATTACTTTTTAAGGAACAGAGTGCTTAAGAAGAAACGTCTCAATTACTCAAAATAGGAATAACATCAGCTCCGATTAAAAATAAATCCACATGTTTGTATTGACCAGGAAAAGCCTGATTGGTCCATATCTGGTTCTCAGTCTATGAGAACCCTTCTACTTTCATGTTTTGAAATTAAAATTGTTTTGCATTTATTCTGTGGGTGGTCTGCTAACTGAATTATTTAAATTATTCTCCAGTATGAGGTTATAATTAAAGAAAACCCAGGATATTTCTAATTAGCATTTGCCGCTTCATTCTGACTGGGCTGAAACAAAAGGAAATAATTTCTTTTTTTTTTTTTGCTTTTGTGCCATCACACAATGACCTTATCAAACAATGGCATGATATTAACAAATGTTGTTAGTCAGAGGAAATTGGAACAAAATAAAGTAAAAAAAAAATAGTTCAATGTTATTCTGCAGTTTCCCCTTGGGATGAAGTAAAATAACAAACCACTCAGACAAAGAGGTAGGGAGAAACCAAGTTTTCAAGAGATTTTGTACAGAGCATGATGCTTCACAGTGTCATTAACCCTCTTCTCAACACGCCTTACCTCTTATGCTGCTGTTAAGTGATGGTGATAATGTCTACATTTATGGAATCAAGAATGATACTTCATGATAGTTTCTGGCACCTTGAAAAGTCATCCAGTCTGTATTGCGTTGTGGTCTTTCTGTTCTTTTAAAATGCATTATGTATTAATTCAGGTTTCTGAGTCTCGATAATACTTCTTTGTTTAAACTGTATTGCAGGTAATTAAAAGTCTGGTCAATGTTCCAAATAAAATGTAATTGTCTTCTTTGCAGTCTCTCATAAAAGTATTTTTTTTTCCTAGTACATGAGATCAGTGTAATACAGTAACGATCTATTAAGGGAGAACGGTGGCGCAGCAGGTAGCACAGCTCACCTCACATCAAGAAGGTCTTGGGTTCCCTTGAGTAGCTAATGTGAGCTACTCCCACAAAAACATGCACCGGTCCTAGGCTGTCTACTGCCTCCTACTGGCTGACCGGGGCGCCTGAGGGGTTGGGGAGGATTTGGCTGGAATAATCTGATCCTTCCACACGCTACGTCCAGCTGGGGAAAACCCCACCCCTTCGGGTGAAAAGAAGGGCCTGCTCGCTTCTCACAGCATTAAGGAGGCTCAGTGCAGGGGCCTCCCGGGGTCGGCAGAGGGAGAGCAATGCTCAGGACTGGACTTGGATAGGAATACTGGGTGATAAATAATGGGGGGAAAAAGTGGGATTAAAAAAAGGGTAAAGATCTATTGAGTATTTGTGATATCATTTGAAATTAGGGTCATATTCCTCTCCTGCTGGATACCTTTTTGTTTTCTAACTTTTGTATTTTTCGGGAAAAAAAAGAAAAAAAAAGATTTGAAATATTTTAATATAGGGTTTTAACATTTGCACACATTTGATTTGCTAGAGCTCACATATGCAGACATGATGAAATAATCCCTGTAAATATGTAATATTGGACATGCTGGGACTTTATTAGATTTATTATAGATTCATAAAAATGTATTGAAAACAACTTTTGTTTCGAAATTTCCATCATTTGAATAGAGATGGTAAAATGCTGTGGTAATAATTAACACTATAGTTGATAACACTAAAACAACCTGTGTTTATATCATGGTTTAGGGGTTACATGTCTGTAAAGAGTCGATACAACAGGAAAATTGTAACTAATGTTTAATGTGGTTTCTTTAATAAGCATTACACAAAGAAAGCTAGAAAATGAGCTTTTGGGTCACAAACTATTTTCACTCTTTGAGGATTTATTTGATGGTATCTGCAATTAAAATGAAAAACCAAATGTTCCTGTGCATGCCAGCGACAAGACACTACTACCAAAATCTGAAGAGCTAATGGGTCAGCTTCATTATTAGAAGCCTCTCACTCAAAAATAATTAATAGTCATCACTGACTGTATTATATTCAGCTAAGATAGCAACGAGCCTTAATTCTTCTACAATCCTCTGAGACATCTCTGGTAGGACTTCACTTCCTATCAAACAAAGTGTTCTTTTAAAATGGCCAAAAGAGCAGGCGTCCAAAATTAATCTGCACATGGATCCTGCTTCTTCCTGTTTATTGACTAGTAGTAGGGAATATAAAAACAAGGAATGCATGTATAATGAAAAGGAAAAAAAAAAATTATATATATATATATATATATATATATATATAATTTCTGCACCGGGCAATTCGTTGCATTTCTTTCTTTTCTCTCTCCACCTTTTCCTCTCAAATTAAAATGAAATTAAAGGCAACTAGCTTTCTAAAGCTAGACCAAAAAATTACTAGACCCATCTTTATAGGATACTTTTATTTTAATAAATGAAATTGAAAAGCATATTTTTGGATTTCTACAAAAATCTGACTTCATTTTATTGGAATTTAGCATTCTTTAAAAAACAAAAAACAATTTTTGGCCCACTGGTAATGTTAAATTGTCTTTTGAATTCTGTGGCAGAATTAAACAATACCCTCATAATAGTAAACCGGAACTTTCAGTTTTAGATATTAAGTTTGACAATCTGTCATTTATCTAGAAATGATACTGCAGGAAAAAAAAATCAAATTCTTGTGGCGCTTTCAGACAGCTCTATGACTTTGGGCAGTAAAGTTTTTTATGTTCTGAAGAAAATAGATTGGAAGTATTTTGCTCTTTTTTTTATAGTTTGTGAAGTGTCACCATGATCAGTTTATATCTGTATTGGCAAAATCAGTGTTTGATGCATCTCTTATTGCTTTTAGTCCTTTTAACTCCAAATACTCTATTTTTAAAATATGTATGTAATGTGTTTGATGCACTTACTATGGTGGCAAACAACAACAAAAACAATAGTGGGGATCTCATCTGACCAATGAACTTCTTTGAACTGCCGCCCCATCCCCCCCATTTCCCTTAATAAGATTTTTTTTAAAGACAATCTTACTGTTTTCTCTATTTGCAATAAACCCCATGTAAATACATTTTTAACTCACATTGACTTCCTCATTTGTCATGCCAGGAGCATGGGTATAAGCATGATTAGATCTGCAGTGCTGTATTGTATTTATGAAGTTGATTATTTATCATTCATACATTATTGACTGCAATGTGTGTCAGGTATTTTACTGAGCTGATCAGTAAAGACTGATTAAAAAAGCTGTGGTGTATTTGCTCCATTTAAATTTAATCCATACCTTCTAGAACAGACTTCTCTTAGTACATTTAAACAAGCCTTACTGCTGGACAGTTTTGTAATATGTTTCTCAAGTAAGCAGCATTGTGTCTTACTGTGAATTTTAATTGAAACAATTCTGTTTTAAGTTTGTCTTGTTCAAAAGTCATACATATTTGATCTCCAAGGCTAAAAACCAAACCTGCACATGAATAAAACATTACACAACTAACGCTGGAAAAGTAGATAAATAAGAATCAAACCTAAGCAGAACAAATGTGAAAAACCCACATCAGAATTGATGCTTAGTGAAGTGTCTGTGGAGTTAGGATGGCAGTGAAGAGACACACTGGCAGATAAAAATTACGATTCACAACTACAGGTTGTGCTGGCTCTAGCAGAAATTTAAATGGTCAAAAAAGATTTCTACAGTGAGATTTCTACAGAAGATTACATTTTCTTTTAGAAGACAGTTATTAGAGATCCAACAATGACTTAGTATGGAAAAAAAGTGTATCTGTCTAATATCAGTCTGTGGTGTATTACTCATGATACACATAGCATTAAGAAAGTTTATTGCTTTTTCAAGGAACAGCAACTTTTATATCTGCCCTTACTTAAATGATATTGTAACACTAATTTAAATATGGCTTTAACAAAAGTGTAGTGAATCGCTCAAAATGTTAGTTTAACTGTTATTTTTGGTTTATGGTGAATAAAACTTGTATCCAGCAGTTAAAAGGGTTAGCTTCTGTGACATATGCATGTGTTACTCTTAGCCAATGAGCTGCTACATAACAGTGCATTGTCCTGCCCACCATCTATGTCTCAAGAGTGCAGACCTTCCATTTCTTCTTTTTGGCGGCAGCATGTGCTCTGAACATACCAGCAGAGAAAAAGAAACAAAGTTTCAAAGAGCTATGATGATGTAGATAACTGGTTGAGCCTACTTGATGTATTTTAACTTTGTGTACTCTATGCCTTTGAATTATCGATTAAATTTAATGCATCTAAATGTTGCTGTGTTAACTGCTGTCACTCATCGTTCACCTTTCCAGGATGTTTTGTCTTTAGCGCTTTTTTTTTTTCTCGTATGCCCTCCTGTTTCTCTTTGTTTTAGCGTATTTCCACTACCTTTCTCTGAGCCAAGCTGACAATTTTTTTCAGAATATCTCTGGCTCAGGTTGAAGTGGGCCACGGCAACCCAGCGTGCCCATCTATGGGCTGATTGGTTTGGTAAAGTGATGTCCCTCTCACGCCAACCTACATAGTTGTAGCAACTGATTGGCCAGGCGGTGCGTATGCGAAGTGATATCACAGAAAGTGCCTGTCCAACCCCAGATAAAGAGTCCGGCACAAATGGCTCATTATTACTTTTTACATCTCAGCATTATCTTTTGCGATTTACATGTAGAAGAAGCTGCCTTAGAGCTGCCAACCTTGCAACAGCGAAGTGAAGACCTTTCTGTCCTTGCTGGCAGAGAAGAGAATCCAGAAGGAAGTGTTTACTAGGTTTGTGGTGCTTATGAATGACATCAAAAAGTTTTCACGCCCATGTCCTCACCCACTTCTGCATTCCTGAGATGGCAACGGAAACAAAACCAGGCAGTGCTGGAGTATGCTGACCTGACCCTGGTGAAAGAGAGGCTTTTAGGGAGTGATCTGTGTCTGCACCACCCACCGGTCACTTCAAAGAGCAGACTGACGCATCACTGTCAAATTAATTGCTACACGTGTTAACAGCCCTATTGTACATTAATTTATACAGTTTATCAACACACACAAAAATTTGGGGGGGGGGAGCTTGCTCTTTAAGAATTATTTTAGGCATGTGTGTTGCTAATAAAGATGCATAGAAGTCTGTATATTCATCATAGGCACAATTTAACTGTGAACAACAGACTGAATAAAAATCCTTGAAATCCCATTGTTGGATTTTAAAATAATGTATTTTTGTAATGCTGTAAAATATAGGTATTTAGGATTTACAAATAAGCAAGAATGCTGGCCCTCACATACCTGTTACCACTTCTTTAAGAAGGTCTAATACTCTCTACTTGTTATCTGTATTAGTGGAACCTGCTTAACCTTGTTATTTGTATAAAACAGAGATGTCAAACTCATTTCCATTTTTGGCCACATAAAAATAATGATTGTCCTTAAAGGGCCGGTTGTGACAGAAAGTATTGATAAAACTATATTTAACAAACCACTAAAACATGAAAAAATATCTGTCTCAACAAGTACATGATACTTAACATGTTTTCATAATGGTGTGATTTAAAACTATTCAAATAAACACTGATTTGAGTGATAAAAGTTTATTTGGGTCATAGAAATAGAACTTAGAAGTTCTATGTATATGGTCCTCTATAGTTTAGAGGGCCACATCAATGGCCATGGCGGGCCGGATTTGGCTCCTGGGCCTTGACTTTGACACCTGTGGTATAAATTGGTCCACACCTTCAAACAATCTCCACCATGGTCAAACCAGAGAACTGTCCAAGGACACCAGAGACAAGATTGTGCACCTGCATAAGACTGGGATAAGCCAATCTACAATAGACAAGCAGTGTGATGACAGAGATCAACTGTTGGAGTAATTAAGAGAAAATTTATCACTTACAATTTCTCTCGACCTGGAGCTCCATGCAAGATCTCACCTGACACACGATCTTGAGAACGGTGAGGAAACAGCCCAGACCTACACAGGGGGAACTGGTCGATGACCTGAAGAGAGCTGTGACCACGGTAACAAAGGTTACCATTAGTAACTCATTACGTCGTCAAGGATTCAAATCCTTCAACGCTTGGAAGGTACCCCTGCTCAATGCAGTATATGTCCAGACCTGTTCAAAGTTTGCCAGGGACTGCCTGGATGATCCAGTGGAGGACATGGAAAATGTCATGTGGTCAGTTGAGACCAAAATACAACTCTTGTATGAATGCCACTCCGTATGTTTGGAGGGTGGAGAAAACTGAGTTGCATCCTAAGAACACCATACCCACTGTGAAGCATGAGGGTGGAAGCATTATGCTGTGGGGCTTCTTCTCTTCAAAGGAGACAGGACGATTGATCCATATTATGGAAAGGATTAATAGGGCCTTGGAAAGTGAGATTTTTGGACAAAAACTTCCATCACTGAGAGCATCGAAGAATAAGCGTGTCTGGATCTTCCAGCAATATAAAGAACCCAAAAACACAGCCCAACAGAGTGGCTACATAAAAGGTCCTGGAGTGGCCTTGCCATTCTCCAGACGTCATACCAATGGAGGGAGTTGAAAGTCCGTGTTTCCCAGCGACAGATTAAAAACATCACTGCTCTACAGAAGCTCCGCATTGAAGAGTGGGCCAAAATACCAGCTACAGTTTGTGCATACCTCGTGCAGAGGTACAGGAAACTCTTGACAGCCTTATTGCAGACCAGAGATACGTCACAAAGTATTGAGCAGAACTTTTGTTATGACCAAATACTTATTTTCTTCACCAATATACTAATTCATTCTTTGAAATCTTACAAAGTTATTTCCTGGATATTTTTTTTTACTTTGTTTCTCACACTTAAATTGCACCAACGATGAAAATGACACACCTTTCTCATCTTTTAAGTGGGACAATTCGCACAAATTGGTGTTTTTGAGTCTCGTTCATTTATATTCTTCTGTACATAGCCAAAACTTTTGGTCTAAAATAATTTTAGCTAATTAAAATTAAGGTTTGCTAAAGTAAATCTTAAGTAACCTGAGTGTTACAATGTCACAAACAAATTACATCAAAATGAACCCAGAATTATTTAGCACTTAATCTTTTTATGGATCTTATTGTGCAGGTTTAAAGGAAGCTTAAGTCCATCTGTGTATTGACACTGTGAAAAACATAAAGATTCTCAACTATTGCTCCAGGCTCTTTTGTGGAGTAAAAACAGACTCTCTATTTTAACAGTAGTTCAAAATATAGTAAATAAATAAATATTTAATATTAGTTGGTAACAAGTCAAATCTTCAAATCAGATAATTACTTTTCATCTATAAGGCAGCAAGGAGCTGATGGATATAGAGCTAAAACCTTTCTTAGTGCAGTTAAAACATCCCAAATGCCGCTGCTTGGTGCAAAAAGTTGAGCGTGATGATGCGTTCAAGGACCATAACAAATATGACATTTTTATTTGTTCCATAATCTGGTGTGGTTATATAGGAAATGTTCTTATCTAAAACTAATACTAAATGTCCCAAAATGTGTTAAGGTAAATATTGAAACCTGTTTGAAATAACAATTAGCATAAATTAATCCTTTTAACATTTTCTCTCATCAGTGGTATGCCAATCCAGACTACAACCTGTTTGGTCCGTATATTGATCACCGTAAGACCCATCCTGACCAGCCATTCTACATCCTTCACCCCAGCTACGTGTGGCGAC
This sequence comes from Apricaphanius iberus, assembly GCA_028564705.1. Taxonomy (NCBI): domain Eukaryota; kingdom Metazoa; phylum Chordata; class Actinopteri; order Cyprinodontiformes; family Aphaniidae; genus Apricaphanius; species Apricaphanius iberus. The sequence goes on from JAPXFQ010002826.1 coordinate 397,592, forward strand.
TGTGGGATGTGATTCAGAGCAACACTCAGGAGAACATCCAGCCCAATCCCCCTTCATCTGGATTCATAGGTGAGTACACACGAACAGCTAAATATGGCCCAGTATCTTTCAACATTCCGGCTGGACCTTGGTCAGACCCAGACACACATATAAGCTGTTTAAATCTCCTCTTTTCATGAAAATTTCAATCAGTGGAGGATTTCTTTTGTCCTAGTGAATTATTTATATCCCAATTTTAACAAAGACAGGTGGTTTTGGGATATTTCTCCGATTAAGATTAGCACCAGTCAAAATTAATTAGACTTTTATTACAAATTAAATCATTTTTAAGTACAGTCCATAAGAACAGGTGATTAAGCCAATTAAGATAAAATTGTGTTGTTAATAAACCAAAGGTCTATGTAAATGTGAATCTATTAAGTAGGAAGAAGCATACACATTTGTAATACAAATTATTTTCTTTCCATATTAAAAGAAGTTTGTTACTGAATATTATTCACTCAACTTTACATGCACAAAAATTGTTATGACATCCAAATATTTATTCTAATGCTTTATTTTGGGCATTAACCAATCCTATGCAGCTGTAACCATATCTCCATAAAAGCGGGGTTGCACAAATTGCAGTTGTAAAACTATGAATTAAAAAAAACAATTATGAGTTGCAATATAAAAAGACAGACGGAATGAGCAACACTGTTAAAAGTAGAAAGAAAAGGTATAGTATTGTCAAGAAAAAGGAATCTGAATAAGAAGAGATGATTGAGGGGACTCGGAGTCAAATGAGTCCGCCGCTTCCTGGCTCGATTTTGCATGATATAGGACCTTTAAAGCGCTGCACTCAGAGCTTTGCATTGCTCCCGGTGAGGTATGAAAATACACATATTTGGCCTCAGGCATCAGTGTTGCAGAGAAGCTACGCTCTCTCTCTCTCTGCCAAAGCTTTATCGGTCATATTTCTTAGTTTCAGACTGTCTGAATGTTTTTCTCTGTTAGTCACTGCTGAGTAGGTGCATTTAAAGTGGTTTGGTCTCATCTTTAATTAAACAGGGGAAAATTTGTGAACAAGTTCGAGATTCTCCAGCGAAGCATATGTAGGAAGCGTATACAACCTCCTTAATAATTTTTTGAGTATGTTGCATCACCGCCTGTGATATTTGAAACTCCCCCACAGATATCATATTTAGCTCTCTTTTTGATCCTATTGTGCATGTCACTGTAGGACATTGCAGCTTATGCCTTTCCAGAAAAGTAGGGTTTTTAATTCAGATATGTCCAATTCTTGTACACACAGACTTTTATTTGTAAAGAAGTATAATCTAAAGAAAATACTGTGGGGAAAAATACAATGTGGAACATATTTAAAGAGAAAAGAAGATTAAGAAACAAACCAATGAAAACATGCAGACAAATTTATTAGGTTTTGGATATGTACAGATAAAAGATGGTGGAACATGTTTTTGTGATAATTTTAACATGTTGCTTTATTTACAGTTAAAGAGTTAAAAAAAGTTTGAGAAAATTTAGAAGTTTAAGCTTAAATGAATATACCATACCAAACTTTAAAACCAAGTTGGCAGTTAAAGCACAGGTTTCTGATTGGCTGATTTTAACAGCAAGAGAACGATGACCTGACTGAAAGGCAATGCAGTAGATACAGTACTTTAATAATTCAGCCACTGTGGCGTGTCTTTCAGAGAAGCGAGCTCTATTCGACCCCAATCCTTGAACTCCAGTGCTTCATCAGTTTTTCCTGATGAAGCTAGAGAAGAGATATTTTATGTCCACCCTTACTGAAAGATGTTTTTCAACATAATGAGAATATTGATCAAATGGAGAAATATACTTTTGGGTATATTAGTGTTTTTAGAGGAGGTAGGTGAAGCCTTCCGAGTAACACTAAATGAAGCCAAGGCAAGTAGAGTTACACACCGAAATTTGTTCAGTTCCAAGGCTAGTTTTTTTTGGGGTTTTTTTTTGGGGGGGGGGGGGGGGGGTTGTGTTGTAGTGACTTAATTTAATAGGAGATCTCATCATTATGGAGTGCTGGTCACATTGCCCCCTTGGCCAATACATGCAAGAGTATATCGATAAAGGGATTAATCATGTTGATCGATATCGCTAATTATTATTATTATCGCTAACGATCAAAACTTTTTTTTAAAATGTATATTAAGTGTATCCCTGGTCATTTTATGCTATTCTTTAGTGAACTAATTTTAAGAAAACATTAAATTCAGTCCTTTAGTAAATTTTTTTTTTTTTTTACCATAACTTAACGTTTGTAAGAAACAACTTTAAAGTCTCTCCAATTAACGCCCTCCTTGCCCAGTTTGTGAGGTTTAGTGAGTGGCCGTCTCTTGGGAGTCTTGCTGTTGAGTTTTTAAAGAATTTGAATGGAAACATTATTGATGACAAGAGTTTTTGTGGTAAAATTAAAAGTATGACTGGTAGTTGGAGGCCGTTTTCACCTTTTTCGTTCCAGTCAATCAACTAGCTCTAGTAATAAAACTGTATGTTTTAAGTATGAAATAGGTTGGAGTGTTTGGAATGCTGCAACACTTGTTCTACAGTTAAATAAATTTATAAATCACAATATATGGTCTTACTCATGGTATTGCAATATATCGTATCGTCCTCTTTGTATCGTGATACATACAGTATCGCCAGATTCTTGCCAATAAACATCCCTATTTGTAAATGATGTCTCTTGCTTAGGGGTTGCAGTCTCTGGGGCCTTTCAAAAAAAGTGGGCATATGTAATGACAGATCATGTGACACTTTGATTGCCTACAGGTGGAGATCATTTCACTATTAATGTGACTTCTAAAGGTAACTGGTTGCACAATAGCTTTTTATGGTCTTCCTAAAGAACGGGGTGAGTACATACGCACATCCAATTTTCTAGTTTTATTTATGTAGTTTTGTCATCAAACTTCAGAAACGTAGAATATTATATTCTGATCCATTACACAAAATTCAGATTACCAAAACAATGAACTTAAAGCTGTACTGTACCAAAAAAGAAAATAATTCTCTTCAGCAGATTCTGAGCATCATTATATGTCTTATAACTGATATACAGACTGTTAAAGAGTACATTTAATTAAAACCTGAGAATGTTTGCAGCCAAAATAACATTTTAAAGTTTAAAGTGGACCTGGCATGAAATTTGCCTTTTTTGAGGTTTTGATCATATCGTTTAGTTAGTGAAATTAGCACTCAGAAACGGGCTGTTTGGCAGTTCGGCATATGATGACACGTTTCGGCATATTACGTGTTGAGTTCCAGCCAATTACCCCCTTCCCCGAACTACACCCTGCAAGTCCCTCCCTCCACGGCGCGGAGAGCTACGGTAACAGGCAAACAACAAACCAACAGCATGGAGTCCAGACAGCATCCAAACTGCACTGTACCTGGGTGTACAAAAGAGAACATAAATCTTTTTTTCATCCTCACTTCTGAGCCACTGAAAAGCTTGTGGATAGATTTTATGTATGCACGGAATGTGCCCAACCGACTGCCGAAGCGTGTGGTAGTTTGTGGCAAACATTTCTTGGATGACTGTTTTTCCAACTTGGGACAATACAGCAGTGGATTCGCAGAACGTCTTAAACTTCTACCAGGATTAATACCAACTCTCCGTGAACCAGCAAATATCCCGTACAAGTAAGCATATTTCCTCAATGTCCTTTAGCTGTTAGTAGACATTGTAGCAATATTTGAGTTGTTCGCTTTTCAATTAGCTTCACAGCTAATACCCTAGTTTGTTTATGTACCATTGGTGCTAGTATGCTTTTATTTGGGGAAAAAATATTATATATTATAGTTGAACATTCAAAATATCGTTAGAGACTCATTGACCATAGAAGGGCATAGCCTAGTCCCCGCCCTCCGAAACCCGGTCGTTTTGTGCTAATGCTCACAGAAGGGCTACTTCGTCACACCTGCAATTCTACAACAAGGCTGAATTACAGCAAGCAATCCTTTGATATAGTATTAAGGTACTTAGAGTGTGGCTAAAAAGAACCCAAACGTTGTGGGGAATTTCATGCCAGTTCTACTTTAATGATTAAAAACGTTCTCATGAAGAAAAGACTGAAACCCTTGCAGTTTTCCAGACAAAATTATCACTCTGGTTACGGAAACTTTTGGCCATTTTCCCACCTGTTGACTGTCAGACAACAACTGTCGTCAATGATGAACGGTAGCTGTCAATGGGTCTCTCACATCATTGTGGAGGGATTTTATTCACTTTTTTTTGCAGGATTCTTTTAACTCAGCCTCATATGAGATTTTACAAGAAGAAAAGGTTTTATAAAGGTCATCCCACAACATGTCCAGTTGTTTATGTTTTTATTTAGCCCTTCAGAGGTAGACTTGCTGGTGGGCTTTCATTATCTTCTTGCCTCGTATCCCAAGTGGGCTTTTCCTTAAGGTCAACATTTAATCGCTGGACACTGTAAAAGATTGCAGAATCCTTGGTTCCATTAACTGCGGCGAATCATCCATGCGCTGAAGCAGAAAATCAACTGGGGAGGTTCACCAATGGGTCACAATGTGTTATTTTCTGAGATTTTTTTTTATTTCACTTCATGTTGTTAGGCACTATTTAATTCATTCATTTATTCCACAGGTTTAATGGTTGCCAGAGACTAGTGTGGGTGATTAAATTCAACATAAAATATGTGGTTAGTCACAGTTTGACAAGGGAGGATTACTTTATTTGACATCTTTTTTTTCTTCTAAAAATAAATAAAATAAGCATTTGAAGACTGGTATTTATATTACTCAGTTTCTCTTTTACGTTTAAACTCATTTGACAAAAAAACTACCAAAACCTGAAAAATATTTTTATAACACAACACATACTATTGTTCTGATTGATTTGTAGCTAAAACCCATCTTTTTTTAAATTAAGTTTTATTAAATAATAGTATTAGATTCTTATATATGGTACCACACTTTTTAAATTTGTACTTTGGGGTGTTGTATTTAAATATTTGCTATACTTTTTCCTTTTTAACCATTATCAATATACATTATAATAAAAATTAAATAAAAATGATTAATTGAAATTTGAGTATTTTCATGATTATCCACCAATAATTCATCAGAAATAAACTGGTAGCCTAATGGGTTGGACACGGTTTACTTACAGTTTTGAAGAGCAAATTAGAACAAGATACTAATGCATACGTACAAACTGGTGTATAAACTGCATCTTAAACATAGCTAAATTGAAAAAAGGTGAATACTGATAAATGTACAGAGAGATGAACATAGAAGGTGCTTTGAGAAATTAACAAGACAAGCAAGTACACTTTAAAAAAGCTCAGTAAACAGCAACTGTGTCCTTTTTTCACACAAAACAACAAGGTTTTGCCGGAAATGATTGTTCACATGTTATTGTCCACCTTTCTTGGTTTCACCAGCTGCAGACAAAATCAGTGCTGTTTTCTATACTAACATGCAAACTTTTGGCATTGATAACGTTTGTATGGAAGAAAATCAAAGTAGCACACAGAAAGCCATGACCTCAATCAGTATAACATGTTCAGGTTAAAGTATGAGGCTAACTGCATGCCAGGCAGCATTGCCTCACTGCAGAGAGGGAGAAAATCCTTGTATCCAATCTCTAAAATCCTGTAAAAAAGTCTTCTTCGAATCGTGGAAGCTGCGATGATGATGGCATATTAATGCGGCTGGTTTATGTTTGGGACTTTCCTTCTTTGACTCTTTGATGTCATGACGTCACGAAGAGCATGAACTGTTGGCGTAGGACTAGTTAAGAGCATCTGTAGAGATCTGGGCCACTGTGTTGCTGTAGACTCTGCGGTTCAAAGGGATTACTGTAGTTTTGGAGGGCATTGAAGTGTTGCCATTTTCTGATGACCAGTGAGTGCAGTGGAAGAGAATCAGGAAACACCTGTAGAACTGAGAGAGGAAAGGACAAAAAGATAAAGGTACACACTCAGCAGCTTTCTCCTCATGTTTAAAGATCATGGGATTTCTTGTTGCTCTACTCATACACAGCATCCGTATAAAAACCACTTATTCTTTGCTTCTAAATTAAAACTAAAGGCAACATTTTATTCACTTTTCAGATAACTGGATGCAATAATGAAGCAGGGAACAATTTTTTTATAGTTAACTGGTTCAGGTGTGAAAACAATTCATGGAAAAAAATGGGACCTTACTCAAAAAGTAAGTTGTGATTATTGTCTCTTCAGGGCCATTTCATGAAGATATTTTATTTTTGTTGTACAGCAAAGAGGACACGGCAGGAAACATGACAAAGATACTATATGATCCATCTTCTTCCCATTTATCATTGCAGGGGCACTGGGCCCAATGCAGCAAGAAGGTTTTGGGTTCGAGTCCCAGCCGGGGGTCTTTCTGTATGGAGTTTGTATGTTCTTCCTCCTACATTCCAAAAAATATCTCTGATAGGTTAATTGGTCTTTCTAAGCTACCCAGGTATTAGTGAGTGTATGAACGGTTGTTTGTCCTATGTGTCCCTGTGTTGATCTGCCATACACTGGTGGCCTGTTCAGTCCCACCCAGTCCTACCCTACCTCTCATCCAATGACTGATGGAGATAGGCACCAGGCCCTCCATAACCCTGCAAGGATAACCGGTATAGACAATGGATGAAGTTATATGTGGTAAGATGGAGACACTGTAAACACTGGAAATAAGGATTGAAAACACAAAAAAGCAGCAACAAATGTATAAAAGATAAGAAGAAACCACAGTTCTATCAGTATTTAAAAAGAAATAATTTGTCTGTAAAAGTTACCTGTTTAAGTCGTAAGCGCGCCATCAAGTCTATTCATTGGTACAAAAACGAATTGCATTGGTTACAAACATTTCTGTGCCTCTAAATGTTTAGTGACTTTTACTGGGGCAACAATCAGGAGGTAGAAAAAATGCTTTCTTCAATAAATCAACTATGAACAGCTGTCTCTTAAATTAAATAGAACATCTATGGGGAAATAAAACTGAAGTACAGAGTGCATGGAGCAGGTCATTGTAACCTTCAAGATATTTAGAGATTGTCTGTAAGAGCGCGTAAGACTCACACTTGGCAATGCCTGTAAGCTGTGAACACCTATGTTTTTCTCTGCCAACTATTTAATAAATTTCATCAGGCATATGCAGGTATTCTTTCCTGTGCCACTCCACGTAACGGCACAAAGAACATAATTTCTAAATGTATTTGTGAAGATGGTTTGCTACTGAGATTTGGTGCAAAGTAATGTTGTTAGCCTCATTAGAAATCGATTCATGGAGAGAAACATGTTAATTACTTATTTCCCTAATATATACTGCAAAGGCTTTTGGCAGCATGGGAAGATTGTTGACTAGGCATGTCCACAGTTCGACACTTTGCTGAAAATGTTCGTTGAAGAGAACAGCAGTAGATAAGGTGGGAAGATGTTTAGAGCTGTGAACACAAAAACAATCACTGGGGTCTTAATGATAAACTGAAATCAGCGGGAAACTGCAGAGAAATCTGTAATGGCAAAGCAACTAATATAGATGAAAGCTAAACACTGTTTGTGCTCCCAGCACCTCATACCAAGAAGATCTCCTGCAGAGCAAACCGTGGAAGCCAAACTCACTCTTCATACATAGTTTTTGTCGACATTTTCTGTTATTTTTTTCTCAGAAGCCTTTTACTCACAACACACAGTCTTTTTAGGACAACAGAAATGAATGTTTACTTGAAACCACAGTTTGGCTTCGTAATTAATGCTAGTCTAAGGCACTTCATATCTCCTGATGATTTCAATTTATTCTAAAGTTGCATAAGAGCTGAGCTGAGTTATGCTACCACTAGTGTTGCTCTATAACCTGCAGGTTTAGCTTTGCTCATACCTGGCATTTTTCAAATTTGGATAAGATTCAATCTGAGGTTTAACTCAATATACTATGGGGAAAAAATTAAGTCTTTTCATCTTTAACTTGTGAAATTCAGGGTTTAGAGCACAGTTCTACCTGTTTTGAGCTTATTGTAATATAGTTTGTTCACAGTTTAGTCATCTGCTTGTTTTAGCCGATAATATTGTCCGTAGATTTGATTAACAAATATATGAAGATTATCAGTAATCCACTTCTTACATTTTGTTACATTTCTGAAGATAATTATTTACACAAAAAACTCACTCGTTTTGAAATTAGATTTTTTGCTTTAATGTTTCGGATGAATACAATTTGAAATGATCATTGCACTTAATATGTACAGGGAAGAAAACAGTATAAATCAACATGACCCTATGTGAAAATATACAGTGGGGCAAAAAAGTATTTAGTCAGCCACCGATTGTGCAAGTTCTCCCACTTAAAATGATGACAGAGGTTAGTAATATTCATCATAGGTACACTTCAACTGTGAGAGACAGAATGTGAAAAAAAGATCCAGGAATTCACATTGTACGATTTTTAAAGAATTTATTTGTAAATGATGGTGGAAAATAAGTATTTGGTCAATGACAAAAATTCTACTCAATACTTTGTAATATAACCTTTGTTGGCAATAACAGAGGTCAAACGATTACTATAGGTCTTTACCAGGTTTGCACACACAGTAGCTGGTATTTTGGCCCATTCCTCCATGCAGATCTTCTCGAGAGCAGTGATGTTTTGGGACTGCAACACGGACTTTCAACTCCCTCCACAGATTTTCTATGGGGTTGAGGTCTGTAGACTGGCTAGGCCACTCCAGGACTTTCAAATGGTTCTTACGGAGCCACTCCTTCGTTGCCCGGGCGATGTGTTTGGGATCATTGTCATGTTGGAAGACCCAGCCACGTTTCATCTTCAAAGCTCTCACTGATGGAAGGAGGTTTTGGCTCAAAATATCACAATACATGGCCCCATTGATTCTTTCCTTAACACGGATCAGTCTTCCTGTCCCCTTAGCAGAAAAACAGCCCCAAAGCATGATGTTTCCACCCCCATGCTTCACAGTAGGTATGGTGTTCTTGGGATGCAAGTCAGTATTCTTCCTCCAAACACGACGAGTTGAGTTTATACTAAAAAGTTCTACTTTGGTTTCATCTGACCACATGACATTCTCCCAATCCTCTGCTGTATCATCCATGTGCTCTCTGGCAAACTTCAGACGGGCCTGGACATGCACTGGCTTAAGCAGGGGGACACGTTTGGCACTGCAGGATTTGATTCCCTGTCGTTGCAGTGTGTTACTGATGGTAACCTTTGTTACTTTGGTCCCAACTCTCTGCAGGTCATTCACCAGGTCCCCCCGTGTGGTTCTGGGATTTTTGCTCACCGTTCTCATGGTCATTTTGACCCCACGGGATGAGATCTTGCGTGGAGCCCCAGATCGAGGGAGATTATCAGTGGTCTTGGATGTCTTCCATTTTCTGATAATTGCTCCTACAGTTGATTTTTTCACACCCAGCTGCTTGCCTATTGTAGATTCACTCTTCCCAGTCAGGTGCAGGTCTACAATTCTTTTCCTGGTGTCCTTCGAAAGCTCTTTGGTCTTGGCCATAGTGGAGTTTGGAGTCTGACTGTTTGAGGCTGTGGACAGGTGTCTTTTATACAGATAACGAGTTCAAACAGGTGCCATTAATACAGGTAACGAGTGGAGGACAGAAGAGCTTCTTAAAGAAGAAGTTACAGGTCTGTGAGAGCCAGATATCTTCCTTGTTTGAAGTGACCAAATACTTATTTTCCACCATAATTTACAAATAAATTCTTTAAAAATCCTACAATGTGAATCCTGGATTTTTTTTTTCAAATTCTGTCCCTCACAGTTGAAGTGTAGCTATGATGAAAATTACTGACATCTATCATTATTTTAAGTGGGAGAACTTGCACAATCGGTGGCTGACTAAATACTTTTTGCCCCACTGTAATTGCGTTCTAAAAAAGAGGGAAGATTATAAATCTGATGGATGCAGAATATCGCTTTTTGTGTGGATTAGCTACACAAATCTGGACTAAAATTGGATATTCTGGAGCATGATCCTAAATTGGCTGCTCGTGCTAGAATTCCTCTCAATTTTGCAAAGATATGTGCCAAAATTTCTCCTTGGGGATGTAAAAGACTTGTTTCAGGTTATTGTAAAGACGTGATGACCACCTGTTGCTGCCGAGGGGGGCACAACCATAAGGTTTAGGCAGTTATTTAATTTTTTCATAAAATCAGGTTGGTTTGAATAGCCTTTTTTCTATAATAACTAAACTGTTTGAAACATCGTGTACACCAATAAGAAGCTGTAAATCTAAGGCTTTATTTCTAACACTGGACTTTCTCTGTGTGTATGTTGACATTGCAGGCATTCTCCTAATGATGGCGCTGTGCGAGCAGGTTCACGTGTACGAGTACATTCCCTCCATGAGGCAGTCTGACCTGTGCCACTACCATGAGCATTATTACGACGCCGCCTGCACCCTCGGCGCCTATCACCCCCTGCTCTATGAGAAGATCCTGATCCAGCGCATCAACACGGGGCCCGAGAGCGATCTCCGGAGGAAGGGACGCGCAACTCTTCCGGGCTTCAGCACCATCGACTGTGACAACTGAAATATGAAAGCCTCTCAGCCTGAAAATAAGAAGAAATACACTGGCCTTTGCTGGCTGACCAAGGGAGAGTTGCAATAAAGCCACAGCAGACAAGAAGGCTGAAGCTTACTCGTTTCCAATTAGTCCCAGTAAGAGCATAAGCCATAGCCCTCCGGGGAGGGATCAGCTCGGAGGCTGTCTAAGAACCTTGTCTTCTTTAATAATAGTTTACTTGACCAGAGACTGGAATGGAGAGAAAAACACACAAAAAAAAACTGCTTTAGCTGAGCCACGTTAGCTGTGGAGCTGACTAGGGTAGCAACAAATCCGTGTTTTAGATAAAATCAGTTTTTAATAACTCAGTGTGTATCAGTCATGTATAAAACTTCATTTTAGAGTTGTACGGGTGGTAACCAACTTAAAGGAAAAGCCACAGTTTATTACTTAAGATTTATTTTTTTTTTTTTTTAAGTGATCCAGAGTGGTGTGAGTAAATGAAGAGTCCCTCTGAATGTCATAAAAGTATCAAGGTACAGCCGCAACACTTACAAAAGAATGTGCAGTTTTTAAAGACGGATTATCCGCATTACTGTACATATCTTCCACCAGAATCCGGAGCAGTTTTAAGCTGTCACGACGGATTAGTTTCTCGCTACTGGTGTCATGATTGGTCTTAAATCACTGTCCTCAGCACAATGACCGAGAGCCCCTCCACCCACCCCCCCGTCTGATCACGGTTTAGGTTGCTTGAAGATTGCACTTGCTTTGTAAGATGATAGTAAATAAGGGCCAAAAAATAAAACGGGTGCTGAGAACAGCCATAACCCCGTGCCTGATGGTCAGCTGAACACTTCCCTCGGGTTGCCTTGTCACTGTATAGACAAATGCAGTACACTTTGTGGCAGGACTGCATTGCCATTCAGTTTTGATTGTGATGCAGTGAATTTTTCCTGCAGTCATGTACTTCTCAGCTCTGCCTCCGCAATCACCACCAGCCCCTGAGACTTTAAGTTGTTGTGTTTTTTTTCTTCTCTTATTTCACTCTTTCTTTGAATGTAATTTTACCACTGTCTGTTTTGGCTGAACCTGTACTGGAGCTCACCTCTGCTGTATTGCCTGCATCAAAGAAAAGCAGGTATATTACTTCAGCTAAAGTGCATTCTTTACAATCATACATGGTTCATAAATCTGATATCCGCCTTGGTTCAGAATGAAGACGGTTACAAATCTGGTAGTTTTTGGCCAGCGTTGTCTCCTGTTTTACTTTGTCTCTAAATTTAGATTTAGAGAAAAGTTTAGTTTTATATGTCTATATCGAGTCGGTGCCACATCTGGTGATGGTTGAAGGCGTTTAAAGCAAGTGCGGGAATGAAGATCTCGGAAAATGTTTTTTGCTGTATTAATAAATGTGTGCAATTGGAAGTGGTATTCTCAAAGATGTGTAGCATGTGAAGAAAATGACCACTGCAGTAGAGTAGAAGCTGTTTCTGGGGTTCCACTTGGGCTGGGTATGTAGGCTATTACTAAATATATATAGCCATTTTTTACTTTTGTATTTTTTAAATACTATGAGAAACTACACTGTTCAGCCACGACATTGACCTCATCTATAATTTTTTGGATGTACACCACTTCCTGCTGTATCCAACACACCATATTAACTGTTAACCATTTTTGAGTCTGTGGTTTGAGCATCTTTATGTTCTAAGAAGCACTTCTGTTCTTAATGAGTGCTGAGGCTGCAGGCCCAGGTTGTTAAAAATCATAGTAAACTTCTGCGTATAGTTTTTTTATAATATGCGATATGCTAAGAAAAGTTAAGGTAGAATTATAACATTTATACACTGGAATTAAATACAAAATATGTGACAGCTGAAACAGAATCCACATGTTTTTGGCTTTTATAGTTGTAGCAAGGAAGCACAGCTAACTACTGCAGGAAATTAGAAAAGTTTCAGTTTAAAACTATGAAACTATTGAGACTTTGTGATCATTTGTCATATTTTGCCATGTGACAACTGCTTAGCCAATCATTATATTGAGTGTGTTCAGTAATAGTAGTGTTTTATTACATGATAACAAACCTCTTTATCAAAAGCTCTATATTGCCGGTGTTTATGGGAATAGTAGTGGCGGAATTTCATCCTTAACTCTTTACTACACTGTCAAGCTACTACAAGCCTGCCTGATGTTTTTGTGCCATAGGAAAATATGTCGCCTTAGGTAAATAATCCTGTAGGAGGTCCGGTCTACACATCTTATACTCGTAGCACACAGTCTGATCACCAGTTAAGGCAGGCTGCAACACTTTTATTTAAGATGCGGCGGCATGCTTTCCCAACTCTGAGGCGCCAGATCTACCACACATTTTGGCCACGTATTTGACCCAAAGGGCCACTGACATGTTGTAATGACCAGCAACAACATTAACAGTACACTATGCAGATCCTCTGTCTGCACTAATGAAGACTGATTGATCTCATTATTACATCTGCATTTAAGTGCTTCTAACAGCAGCATCAGCCTATCTCTATGACCACTTAAAGGCATTCACAGACAGATTATGCTTAGTGTGCTGCTTGTGTAGTATCCCTCATTTTGATAAGGAAAATGGACACAGAGTAGTTAGTTGTGTTTTTTTTTTCTCCTTAAAACGGATACCTACTAGAGCTTTCCAGAGATATTACTTTTGTTCAGTCAGATTAAAGTTTTATATTCCATCTCAACCATCAATTCTGGCCCTCAAAAAGAAAAATTCATACTGAAAGATTCACTTCAGTCCATTCCTTTTTATTTTTAAAAGGGTTAGCTTTTTTTTATTCAAGCAACACATGCATTCAATTCAGCCTCAAGCCCTTGCTGAAACGAGGGCACTGATGGGGGGTGGACGTAGGGCAGGGATCCCCACCTCCAGGCCTCGAGGGCCGGTATCCTGCAGGTTTTAGTTCTTTCCCTGGTTCAACACACCAGAATCAAATAATGGCTCGTTAGCAGGCCTCTGCAGAACTTTGCAATGCTGAGGAGGAAGTTAGAGAATTTGAATCAGCTGTGTTGGAGCAGAGACACCTCTAAAACTGGTAGGACATCGGCCCGTGAGGCCTGGACTTGAGGATCCCTGACGGAGGGGGTGTATTTGACCAGCATAAAGATTGGTTGAACTGCCATTTTAGAGGAACTTCTTTCAATCTACAAGTACTGTTTGTTTTGTAAAGTGTTTCACAGTAAATAATCAGGCAGTGTATTTTTCCTTTTTGGGTTTAATGGTGTGGTTGATCACTGTGCTGTAATGCGTAGTAGACTGATCATATGATAATGAATAATTCAGTGAATTACTTAGAAGAAGTTGGGGAAAAAAATAAACATCACATTGATGGAAAATTTGCCTAACTATGTATTTCCCACAATGACAAATTGAAAAGAATATAATTAATTCTGCTAGAACTGTCTTCTGGAAATTAAACATTGCCAGGGAATAATGTATAACAAGGTATCATTTTATGTTAAAATAGATTGTTTTTTTTTTGTCTTCAAACAAAAGTAATTTAGTAATATACCAAAAGAATTACATGCTGGCTCTAGAGGAGAAGCAGTCACAAGGTGGTTTTGAGGACAACTTTTTTAGTTCAGAATAAAAACATACCCAGCCCAGGTTAGCTTTAGGAACCCCTGTAAAGAGACTAGTAATACAACTAAAAATTATGTTTAAAAGAGTTTTTTGCAGGCTGCAGGTTGTCAGCTTAGCTGCAGGAGTTTTAAAGTGTGATTGTAGCACATTGAACGTGCAAAAAGCGCTGAACATATTGTACATTTGTACTTTCTGTTGCACAGAGCATGCAAAAGTCGGGATTGGGGTTGAGTCTTAAACTGTGTGTGCTGTGTTGTGTTGCGGATCATTGTCAATGATGTAAAAGTCAACTATGGTTTAAGTTTTTGATTCTTTTAGTAAAGGATTTTTACATTTTTTAATGCATGCTTGTGGACCACATTGGGTTGTGGTGTAGCATAAAGCAGGACCCTTATAACTTCGGGCAACTTCATTTTTTGATTTTAATATTGTGCCAAATTTCACCTTAAATTGTTTGTCAGATGGTCAAAAGTGGAACAATAACAGAATAAAGGCATAACTTCTGGGAAACTGGTTTCTCTCTGGCACTTAAGATCAAATTTCATAGTTTGGGGGGGTTTTCTGTCCACTTTCGGACTACTTTTTTATTGCCAGTGTTAAATACTGGAAGCTGTATAAAATGTTGACATTAACTTGTAGTTAAATGGTTGAAGAGTACATTGTTTAGACACTTTGATAAAGTTTTTCCTCTTATAAACTTTTTTTTCTCTTGAGGCCTATTTTTCATGTCTTGTTTATGGTGGGAACCTCTGGACCCCACTGCCTCTGAAAGATTGTTCTGCATTTCATTATATTTTTTAACTTCCTGTCTGCAGCTACTTGCAGTTCAGTATGATAGGAGGTCCTGTTTCACTCCCCACAGCCTTAGGGTGATCTTGATTTTTAATATTCAGTGAGTTATCTTTTTAAACTTGAATGATATTTAAATGGAGCATTTGTATAATTTGAGCTGTTATGTCCTTTTTTACTGTGTGAATAAAATTGTTGAGACATGCCAGTGTTAAGTGTCCAATCACTTATAGAAAAAAAATGATTATATAACATGCAATAAAAATATACCAGCGCTCACTTGTTTGTTCATCAGGATGTAGATAAGAGGGTTGATGACAGTGCTGCTCTTGGCCAGAAGTGAGGGGACCACGCTGGCGACAGGACTGATGATGTTGGGTGGGCCAAATGTTGCCATCATGGCTACAATGCCGTATGGCATCCAGCACAAAAGGTAACAGGCTGCCGTGGTCAGAACCATAAAAAGTATGTGGTACTCTCTCCTCCTGGCCGCCGTCTTCCGGATCTTCCCAACCTGTTGGATCACCACAGAGATAAGGTCCAAAAAGTTACTTCTGGCTACCTCAAATAAAATATTGTTCATTAGAATCACATTAGAACCAGAAGCTTTACTGTAATTTTTATTGTAATTTCTGTCACTTAAACTTAAATCAATTCTGTCTATGGTTATGAAGAAATTCACTAGTACCACAATTAGTGGTGAGGTCTTTTTGACAATCTTTTCTGAATATGGGATTAGTTTCTCCACAAAATAAAAATTGGATTTTCCCTAAATTATAAAAAAATCCAAATAAAAAATATAGTTTGATGTAAAGTGGCACCGAATCGAACCTTCCTCCAACTTCATTTAGTTGTTTCTCTTAAAGAAAACAGAGAACTTTATTTCCCTGTCATGTATAGGAAGAGTGTAGAATTTGATTTTACGCCATTCTGAAAAAATAAATCCAATATATAAATAAATACCAAACATCAGAATTAAAATGTATGCTTTTCTAAAGAACATTTAGAAAAGACTAAAGACTAGTTTGGATACTTGTTTTAATTCTGCTCTTTGGTATTATATCACAAACTTTATAATAAATATCAAATCAGTTCAGAATAATTCAGTGTAAACCTGAAACAATGTATTATTTGTGGTTAACATGTCTGAACCATGCCTAACGCCTGATAATTGCTGGGATAGGCTCCAGCTGCCCCGTGACCCTGAATTGGATAAGCGGTTAAGAAGATGGATGGATGGATGGATGGATGTCTGAACCAATCTAGACTTTATTGTTCCCTAGCGATAATCTTTTTGACATGTTATTACATGTGCTTCAGTCAAGACATAAATATCTCAAACATCTCACAAAAAAGTGTAGCTTCACAGCAATAAAAAAACATGTTCCCAACATTTCCCACGTACACAGACATAACATATATGGAACACATCCTTCCCTGTTTGCCTCCCTCCCCTTACGTACAACTATGCATTTAAAGGGGTCCTATCTCCAAATAAAGACCAGTAACTGTGAAAGCTTGGTTTTGAGTTTTTATCGTTAGTGTAGGATAATCCACAATAATCCATTTTAGGCTTGTCCCATGCAGAGTTTCAGAATCGGAACTATAATGATACAAATGCAGTTTATAGTCCTGTTATATTCCTTAAAAACAACTAAATAGCACCTTAAAAACAGCCCAGGTGTTTTTCAAAAAAACAGCTACTGACTGATCATAGGATATAAATCAGTTACCAATTTCAGTCCCATGAGTCACCTGTCGTATCCTGTGAAATTTTCTGAAACTGTCGGCATCACCTGCCAAATGGAGGACTGGGCAGAAGCTCTTTTTAATCAGGAAATAGAAAAGAGAACTAGGAACTCCACAGAATTTTTTTTCTTCTGGCTTTGTCACAAACCTATTGACTGTTCATTCCTAGGCAGAGACGCACATCAAAAACCACTGCTGGTAAGTACTATGTAGACCACATCCAATAAACACTCTCCTGAAGGGTAATGGCCTCCATATTTTAGTCAAAAATTAAAAGGTTCAGCCCAAGGTGAACTAGTGATGACCTGCATGAACAGAAACACCTTTTCAGTTTCAAGCACTCACCCATCAATGATGAACCAGAATTCACCAATAAACACTAATGGTGCCTTCAATCATCCCAAACAACAGCGTCAGGAGCGGCAAGATTACATGTAAGGTCTATGGTTGATTCCGTCGGAGTCTCTGCGGCGCTTTGAGTCCCTTGGTTCCGTCAATTTTTCAAGCTTTTCCTGCATTTCAAGCGGCAAGCAACGCAGAATTTCAGCTAGCTGAACTTTTGACGCTCTTAAAGCTTTTGACACAGTGTGCCAACCAACCCGAGTGTCTCACTGCAGTGACGTCGCCCGACGTCAACCTTGTCTAGCCAACCACGATCCACGAGTGTTTAAAAAACAACCGCCAGAGAAAAGCCTGCCCACGCGCTTTGCAAGCTTCAGCCTAACAATGTATATGCATCAAATTCTATGCGTTTCGAGCATTGTTTGACGCTGACTAAGTCCAACCTGTGATGCAGTGAAGGAGATATATAGGAAGGCTTCTAATGTCTCTCTGATACAAACAAAGTGTACGTTTTTGAGTTATTTTTCATGATTCGAACATGGCACTAGCATGATCTCGTCAGGAAAATAGAACATTCTTTATCATTATTACAGCTTAATGTATTTTTTTTTTAAGTAAAGCATCTGAGATGCAAGATGACTGCTGCTGTAAAGGACTTAGCAAAGAACTACTGCAAAAAAAAACGATTGGTGTGTGACGGCCTTCTAATTTCACTGATTCATTATCAATATACAATCAATAAAAACTAGGTGCAAAAATAACAATACAATAATTCTCAGCAATGATCAAAACTAAAAAGAACAACATTTTTCATTCTTACTATTATCCCAACACACAAAGAAAAACCTAGTCTATATCAAGGGGCAAACTCTGCCAGCCAAATGCAAAGCCAACCCTGACGTGACAAAAAATGCTGTTCCTCCCTCTTCCGCTAGGGGCTGGCTCCATAAACGAGCAAGTTCCCATTGACTCTCACGTTCAAAATGCCAACTTCACAGTTGAAATAAACATGTTTACAACCTGGTTCACAAGAACATTTTAGGTTCAATGGGTCAGGTTTACTGTCATGACAACTCTGAGAGGGGTGAATTTAGATTTAATTTAAGTTAGAAATAATGAAAAACAAAGTTTTCATAAAAGCGTTCCCTTTTGATGATTGTCTCAGAACAGCCTTCAGCGCTAGTAACTTGCTCCCCCCTGCTTGCTCCATGGAAGGCTGCAATCACACTAAGTCTGGGCTCTTTTGTTTCTGTGACCTTGACCCTCAACTGTGTCCACAATGTTTATTCATGTTTGGATGGTAACAGTGGTGGCTGCAGACAATTTTGGTTGGGGGGGCGGGGGGGTCTTGATTGATCATCCTCTTACATACAATTGCACCTTTCCTCAATGATAAAAGTAGAATTTAAATCACCAATGCACAATAAGTGGGCTGGTTATCAATAGGGACAAGCTTCCCCTAGTCAGCAGGGTCAAATAACTAAGATTAATGTCAGTCTCAACTGACTTTTAAGGTCAATCTGGAAAGATTTAACGACAGATTAAAGAAAGACGCTTCAAGTTTACGCAAAGGCTTCAGCAAATCACAATAAAAACACAATCATGGCAGATAAACTCTTCAGAATAAAAGTTTTGTACCGGCTAACTGATTTAAAAGTGAAACTTGAAAAAAATGTGAATATCTTGCAAAAGTTCCTTTGTTTCGTTAATTCAACGTAAAAGGTGAAACTAAACTATCATAAAGACTCATTACATGCAAAGCGAGATATTTCAAGCCACTTATTTGTTATTATTATTATGGCTTACAGCTTATGAAAACCTCAAATTCAAAATCTCAGAAAATCAGAATATTGTAAAAAAGTTTAATATTTGAGGTTTAAAGTGTCATGCTCTAATCAGCTAATACCAGTAAACACCATCATCCTGATCTCCCATAAGACCCCAGCAGAGCTACAGGCTGATAGCATCCATGCTATGCCTCACAGGGGCAGGAAATGAAGCAAAAGAGGCCCAAACCAACTACATACTGATTATATATGCTTGATTAGACTGTTCAAAGTTCCAAAATGTCTCTATTTAAAGTCCTTGTTCTATTGATTTCATGTACAGGTAAGGTCACCAAAATTTGCATTTTTTGCTTTAGAAAACACAATGAACATTCATAATGAAAACAGAACAAAGCTGTTTCCCTAAATTGATAATATTTGTTTATAATTAATGGGTTCAGTATTTTTCATTTTGATGACATGAATACCTGCAAGTGTCTTTGTATAGCAACTTTTGCTTTTCGCAACAATGCAGTTCAAAGTGCTTTACATAACTATAAATAAAATAACATGCAAAAACCAAATCATTATATTTCAAGTAGGGAAAAATCAATGGTAGGTGGAAAAACATATGACACTTTATGATGTTCCTTTTGTTATCACTGCAGTCTAGGGCAACTCAAAACAAATTAGTTTTTAGCAGTTTTCTGGAATTTTCTTTTCCAGATTAGAGGAGCATAAAAACATAATGTTGCTTATCAATATAGTAAGGGACTTGCTTTTGAAGTTTATCAGCCACGATTTTAGAAAATGTTTGTGCAAATATTGATAGTGATGTGAGAAATGCACCAAAGCAACTGAGAAAAATGAATAAAATGTAGCAACTGGTCTTGCGTCTTTAGTAGATGTGACAATATAGAGCTTTGTATCGGTAGCAAAACTGAAGAGTAAAATCTGATAGAGAAACTGTGGAGGGAGCTAAATATTGGGATGCTGGTATAAAGGCTTTCATACCCTTAAAGACTTGCAAAAATGCTGCTTAGCAATCATTACATGTGTTTGAATGTTGTGATAGCATGCCTGGCTGGTTGAAATACTTTATTTTGTCTCTGGTTGAGCTTAAAGCTACAATATCAGTTCAGCAATTTGGTTACAGCTTCAAAACATTCTTCAAATGAATGCTTATTCCCTTGTAAACAAATTTCTGATGTGTAGTTGACATCAGACTGCATCTGGAATGCTTTAATTACACAAACGCTAAGCAAAAAAAAAAAGTGTTAGCTGAATGTCCTCACACATACTGATTCTCCTTTATTCTCTACATTAGATTAAATTAGGATAAGCAGAAACACAGTGGGCAGGTTTTTCCATCTCACATCCTCAGACACTTCAGACAATCCAGGGCTTACTTGCAAATTTATTTCAGACATTTTACAGTATTTTAAAAACCTCCAGGGATTCATTTCATCCCGGGCCAACAGGAGGTGCACTCTAATTATAGGAATGATGCCTCCCATTATATAATTTAAAGTAATCAAAAGTAGAAGCAAATATCCAGCATATTGCTGTTATAGGGGGGAGTTTGAAATGTCACCTATTCTGTTTTTTTTTCTTAAACCATTATACCTGGGTGTAACGCTATTATATCTTTTATGCATGCAGCCAATTTTTGTGATCCAGAGGACGCCTTTTGTTGCATATTATCCCACATATAAGGACTACTGTTTCCAAAATGACACAAATTCACCTCGAAACATTGTGAAGTAAAACAAATCCACAATGAGCATAGATATACCTAGCTTGAAAGCGTATTAAGGTGTTTTGCAGTTAGCCGTTTTATAATGATGTAAAAGACAAATACGCATGTTGTTTTTGTTTTTTACAAAGAGAAAAAAAAACTATATCATATAAAGTATGATTAACAAGACAACTCAAACAACATAATATAGTTTCCAGAAAGTATGCCACTGAAAAAGGGTTATTAAATGGGCTTCAGACATTTATCCTTGTTTACAAAGTTTCATAGAGTAATTTTTTTCTTGATTTAAAGGATAGCATACCTATCTCAAAAGCAAAACTTCAAGCACAAGCTCACTGACAATTTAGTTAACCGATGGGCTCCCACAAGTCACAAATATTGTTACTCTTCTAGTCTAGGAGGCTTTTCAGCATTACTCTAAATCACAGCTCTACTAGACAGCACTAAGTTCAGCCGTTGCTACGGGAAAAAACGTCCTCACCAGAAAAAAAAAGAAAAAGAAAGAAATACACCAACATGGTCCATTGTCTAAGTTTAGATCATATGACTTCCTGAATATAGAGATGAAGGTTTATCCCACAACAGACCACTTCTTTCTAACAGCAAAGACATTTTTCTTTCTGTCAGAAATCATTAGCCTCAAATTTAAAACGACTGGTCAAGGAAGCATGAACTCTCACATAACTGTCCACTACAGTCCAGACCCTCATCACCAGTCTATGGAAAAGGATTAGGGCCACTGAAGAAAAATTTATATATTTCTGACTGTTTTCTCAGAATTCGAACTGACTATTATTTATTGCTGAATCAGCAAGAGTTTGTTGCATTTTAATTAACCATTCTTCTTTTTGAAGGATCAAATGAAGGATTACAGTAACTGAGAGATTAATTTTTATAAAAAATATGAGAGTAAAAAGTTCTGAATAATGATGTACATCATTTTTAGTTAAAATAATGAAACCATTTTTCCCCCACTTTAGTCACATAATATAATAATTTTTTATCAGTAACATACAATCACAATGAAATACATTCAATTGTAGCGGGCATAATATTATCAAAAGTAAAAACCAAAAACAAACAAAAAAAGGTTGTAGATACTATGCATTATGCAAAATTTCCACAAAAATGGGAACTTGCTTTAGTTTTATGAAATTTTGTTTCATCCTAACATATGTGGACTTAACCACTAACCATTAAAACTTACATATATTTTTGACAGGTTTAATTACGTCTTTCTTTTTTCATGATTTGTCTTAACTTTTTTTTAAAGGGAAAAAAAACTACCAAAAAAAAGACAATTAAAAGCCTTAAAAGATTCTGTTTGTACAGCACAACATACTAGCTTTATTATTAAAGACAGTTGTGTAATTAAGATGAAAAGTGATTTATACTTTCATCCAACTTTTATTTTTTGAATGAAATAAATTTTGAGCTTGACAAAGACAAAATAACAGTCAGATTATAATTATTTTTTGTATATCCTCTTTTATATTCCCTGATTCATTGTGTAAGAGAGCACTATGATCGTGTAATATCTGATTTGTTCTGACAAATGTCCAATATTAGATGCCTTAAAGGGAACATATTGTGCAAATTTCACTTTTTTGACCTTTTGTGTTACCTTTTGGCTCTCTGCTACCTCTATAAACACTCCAAACATGAATGAAAGCACTACTACTAAGTCATCACTTCATTATCTATTTTAAAAGTAAAAGTAGTAAGTATGTTGTAGTAAAACTTCTCTTAAAAGTACATATTTTTCAGAAGGTTTCTCAACTACATGTAATTGGGTGAATGTAACCAGAAACCACCCACCTCTGCCCTGACCCTAGTAACAAGAATGACGGGTGTGGTCCGATTGAGTTGGTGAGATGACTTTATTTAAGAGTGATTTTGTGTACATTTTTGCCAATGTAAGTATAGGTTGGCCCAGTAGTTCAGTAATTGGGTATGGTGCCTTGCTACGAGAAGGTCCTTGGTTTAAATCTCAGCCTAGGGATTTTTCTACATGAAATCCTGCAAGGAGCAGCTGTTCAAGCAAAATTTAAATTAAATAAATACGTAGAACCTTAGGATATAAATGTTTACATGAATAAATAACAGACAAATATAAAATGTGACAATGAAATTGTTAAAAAACTGAATTCATATGAAATTCTAAATTCATTATTATGAAATATTTTTTATTATTCTTTAAAAAATGTATTTATTCATATAATTGTAAAAAAAAATGGATAAAATGTTTTATTTTACATCCATTTTTATTTGATTTCATTAGTTTTTATTCCAAAACACATTTTTTACCCAATCAGCTTTTATTTTATAATGACGTTTTCTCCAATAGCTTAAATATTTCAAAAGGCTTTTAATCAACTAAACAAGATCATCAGCCAATCAGGGTCAGTTTTTGGGAGCTGCATGCCTATTGGCTGTTAGAAACTTTGGGCGTCTCCCTTCACACCAGATATTTTTTAGACAGTAAATCTAGCAAAGTAGATTATAGGGTTTGTTTTCGTTGTTCAATTGTTGTCAGTGAGTTTAAAGAAGCTTATAAAAGAACGTGCATTCTGAAGAGCTGGTTGGTCATCCTTTTCAATTATTTTTTATTTTCTGAAGCCGGTGTCGGTGTGTGAAGTCGAACCTTGACTCTATAACCTCTTGTTGTTAAATCTTTCCCGATTGACACCAACAATTAATTTAAGAGTAAAATTTGAGATTAGTTATTTGTTTCTGCTGAGCAGGTGGTGCCTTGTAACTATTAATTTTATTAATAGTAACAATGATTATTAATGACTGTCTTTGAACCACTTTTCAAATTGCTGATAACTAAACCACACTTATTGTGCAACAGGGATTTAAATGGTTCTTTACACACTGAGGAAAGGTTGAATGTGAGACGAAGATAAATCACTCAAGTGATCTTTGAAAAATGTGTCCCCTTTAGTTTTGAGATGGTGCTTATGTCCCTAGTGAAGGTGTATCTATTGCTCACAGAAATATGTCAGTACTTGTCTTGTGCCCTTTCCAAGCACGAGCCCAAACATGAACCAAGTAGTTAAACACAATAAAACATAAACAAAGAAAATAGGTAACATTGAAAAACCAACGAAGTATAAAAGGAAAACGTCTCCATCAATACGTCTGCGTCTGGGTGCAAACTTACTGGCGAAGAAGTATAAACTAGGCTTAAATCTTTCCTCCCCACATTGTGCATACAACAGCCTGCCACTAAAATAACTGCTCAGTGTCGTTAGTCTTTTCTGCATCAGACAATTTGCTTTCTGTCCCCAGCAGATCAGACCGTAAAAAACTGGTTGATGCCACGACAGAGTCATGGTGGATCCTCACGAATGAATCCTGCGCTCCAAAAGACCTGGGATCTGCCACCTCCTTTTACTTAGCTTTTTATACATTACCTTTGTCTAATTAAAACTTTCACAGAGAAGGGTGCTTTGGTTCCTGAACATGGTTCCCAGGTGCAGCGTGATCTTTAACAGGTCCAAAAAGCTGGGATGTTTGAGCTAACCTGCCAGTCATCTCTCCAACCCCTTTATGCTGACACTGGACAATTCTGTGCTCCTGTCACTTTGTTTTTGCATCTGTATTTTAAGGAACTATGGACTAGCAATTCAATCAAAACAAATATATAAATCACTTATTTTACTGTGGCACACAATGTATATTTCCAGCCTTACAGTTAAAATGCACAGTTGTGTATTTATCTTTATTAGAATACTTTGACACACAGGCCAGAATATAAATGTAAAGATATAGAAATGATTTTAAAGCATTATGTTATAAGATTAATGATTTACAAACATTTGTTGTAATTATTATCAATTACAAGTCCTTGGATTAAAAGTTTAAAAAAAAGAATGAAAGAATGAAAGAAAGAAAGAAAGAAAGAAAGAAAGAAAGAAAGAAAGAAAGAAAGAAAGAAAGAAAGAAAGAAAGAAAACGTCAATGTGATGTCGTAAAGTTGAGAACAAAAGTTGTGTTTTTAAAGTTACTTTTTATTTAAAGTAACCTTCCCTTACGGAAAAAAAAACACATATTTAACCCATGTGAAATTCACATGTGAAAACATGTTAAAAAACTTGTGAGATGTGTGAAACACATCCAAGGTTCAACTTTCCGTTGGACCCTCCTCTCCAGAACCACTTAATTGTATGATGCTATGAATGATGCAAATGATGCCAAGTTTCAAATAGATTTTTTTGAAGGGACTATGTCATGCTATTTTACAGCTTTCAACTTCTGGGATAGACATTATATATGATAAAATGTTACAGTTGGTGTTATACAGTATTCATTTGTCCTACAATTTACCTTGTATCCTGTAGTTAATGTTGGACCATGAAGTAAAACGGCTCGTTTCTCTTTAATCCCGCACAGAGAAAGTACAATTCCAACCAAAAAAGTGTTTTAATCTCCAAAAACCGAAGCAGGCAGCAGAAGCAGCAGAGGTAAGCCACTCTGCCTGCAGGGGCGGTACAGACACCTCTAGGATTCCCTTGTTTTCACTCAGTGACGTCACTAGTTGAACAGTTTGAACACTCAGTTGTTTTCTAGCAGAGGGAGGGGCAGCTGCTCAGAGAGCAGGATTCAGGAGGATTACTCAGACATGGGTAAATTAAGACAAAAACCACTCTGGTGGGGGGTTTTATGAGAAAATTGCATTACAAGATGATTGAAAACTCAAAAAAACGTAATTTTGCATGATATAGGCCTTTTAAAAGTAAAACAATGTATGATCCTGTTCTGGCCCCATCGATTTTTTTTCCTCCTTTACTTTCATTTTTAGTAAGTCCTATCTATTTGTTGGTTAGCCTTTGTAATTCTTTGTTTTCCATTTTTCCCTTAGAACGGTTCTTATTCATTTTTGTTTATTTCTCATTAGTAGGGTAGTCATGATCTCGATTTTTTATCGAAATTGATTGAAATCACGACCATAGACTGTAGATCACGACCTTATGCATCAAAATCTAAAATAACATTGTGATCACCTCATCACAGTTTTCTTACTGTAGAGTCACTAGCGTCCCACTCAAACTCTGTAGGACCAGTTAACAGGCAACCGTCTATTTACTCAGATTTCCTCATAACAAGGAACCACGCAATGCCTTTTCACTAACAAATAACTCACCAGTTCTCATCCAACTAACAACAACACCTGGTAATATTATTAACCACTATATCAAAATAAGAGCTTCCCCCGTGAACCCAGCCCATCTCAGCACATTACCCGATAAATATTACAGCATATTACCTGAAACTAGCTAGTAGCTAATAGCTAAGCTACAGTTAAACTCTAGCTAGGACAGAAGAAAGAAGCAGTAGGACTGGAGCTAAAGCCACTCCTTCTACTCTCAAATCACCAGTGAGGAAATTTTTAGTTCCTGGTGAGTTAAGTCGACATTCTAGTAAACAAGAGGACCACTGTTTGTTGCACATTAGCTCGTTGCTATGAGCCAGTCGGAGCCAATGGGCCTCATTTATCAAACTTGCGTACGACCAAATCAGGGTGTAAATGTTGCGTACACAAAAAATTTACACTTTTCGGCATTTATCAATCTGGACGTGAGCGTACAATGCGCAAAAAAATATACACCAAGTCAGGAGGTGGTGTAAATTTTACACCCATTTCAACACGCAAAAAACAAGCATAAAATTAAAGATTTAGACAACATTAAACATTCACGTGCTGGAAAAATTATGCCTACACCTCTCACATTACAAATATGCAATTTCATGAAGTTATCTTTGGGTTATGTCATGATCGTCTTTCATATTAAATAAAAAAGGGGCGCCTCGCACACCACAGGGCTCCAAATTGTAGTTGATTTAAAAATTTAGTGCCTTAATTGCTGCAGTTAGTGTGCGAGTAAGGTGCAAAATGTCAAACTCTAAAGTCTCCCACAAATTTTCGATTTTTCAATAGCAGCAGCATACAGAAAAATTGAAGGGATAAAAAATGTTTCTCTCTTTCTCCCGTAATACGGCTTAGATAAAAATAAAAACCTAAATAGACCTAAAGTGGCAGTGAAACAGTTACCATGTAAACATTCTGTAATACATATGAATATTAATGAATAAAAAGTAACTAGACATGTTCTATGAACAACATGATGTGCAATGTATGGTTACAGCTTAGACGTTTTTATAAGATGTTGGTTATGCGCAAAATGCGCACAGCCGCGGCATCGTGTCATTCCGGTCCCACTGCAGGTGCTATCCATGGGTGTTCTGGCCACCAGCTGTGTAATATAACAATGAATAACTATATGTCATGCTTTAGGTGACAAAGGTTGTTGGAGCATCTAATAACCCTCTGTTCCAAGCGGACACAAGATGCACCATGGAGCTGGGTCTGCCTGTGACCTATTTCCTGCTAGTGAAGTTCCTCTTTTTAACAATCTTGGTCGTCTGCCGTTCAGCCATGTCGCAAAAACAAGGCGTGGCAGAGGCGGTTGGTGAATATTTATAGGTGTGACTTTCATAAATACACTCGTTTCATCCGTGATATTTATCAACAAGCGTAGGTCTTTACGCACAAATCTGGGCGGATCCGACACATTCATAAATTCCACGTCGGGTCTTGCGTACCTGGAATATACACCCAAAATATACACCGTTTTCTGCGCAAGTTTGATAAATGAGGCCCATTGTCTCTTTCATTTGAGAGTTGTTGCGCTGCAATAATTAAAAAAAGTCACTAGATGGCAGCCACCCTCTGTTACTCATCATCTCTGTAATTTATTTAAACACGATTATTAACTTATAGGTGTAACAATTTATTGTAAATACAATAATATTGTAAATAAATTATTTCATTTTGACAAAAAAAAAGAGAATAGAATTGAAACATGGCCCTAAAATTGAAAATCAAATCTAAGATTTGGAGAATCGTTACATGCCTGCTCATTAGTCTCTGTAGTTGTAGATTTTCCTTTTCACTGTTAATTGTTAGAATTATGTTTCTTCTTTCCCTGATAGTGTTCACTCCTCCTCTGCATTCAGTGTTTCATTAAAGACACTTCACTGATACTCTGCCTGCATCTGGGTCCAACCTCAACCACAAATTCATGAAATTAAATTTACATTTTTTTTTTTAAAATGTTTATTTCAAAACTAAATGACTGCTATTCATTTATGATACCTGCCCTGCTAAATAGTTTTTTTTCCCACTTACAATTTGCAAAGTTGATTTTGTATTTGAATGCAAAGTACAAGGTGATGGATTGCTAAAGATCAGACTAATATTAATGATCCTGATCATTGACTACATCTTTTGGCAAATCATATTTCAACATGTGTCTAGAAAGTATTTCAGTTATTCTTGGAGCCACTTTTCCACTTCCGAGCTGAACAAATCCTAGCATAGGTAGACACATTCGATTTTCAATTTAGTTCTCCTTTCATTTCTACTGCAGCAATTTTTTTAAAATTTACTTCCACTGTGAGGTGTACCTTAACCTCCTCAATTTCCCATATTTTTGGCAGTTATAAGCTATACTTTAATTCTATTTTTGCTTTATATTTACGTTCTAAAGAAGAGAGTCCCAAGTACTACCAGTGGTACTTGTATCACAGTTTAAGATTCATGACAGTATTAGAAATTGTATTCTTCTCCTAAGTATCAAATCATCTGAGTCTTTGCGCATCCGTTTTCTTCTAAGTGGCACTTTTTTGAATGCTTTGCCCAAATAAAAATATCAATAATACAATGTCAAAGTTGTTGTTTTTTTGTTTTCAATGTTTCGTGGTTTTCATTGGGTTCAAAAATTAAAGAAAAAGACATCAAAAATTGAATTAAGAAGAAATAGCCGGCTGCTGCTACACTAATGTAATTAATTAAATGACCACTGGTAAGAGTGAGAACCACTATAATAGTAAGAGTTAAGACTTATGAGCCAATTTCTAAGCAATTTGTTCTACATTTGAAAGGGAACGAGATTTACAGAAGTCTCTTTTTTAAAAAAAGTTGCCTTGAGATGGCAGTTTAACTAGAAAAGTTGCTGGAAAGAATGCTTACTGACATATTTACTGAACAATTTTATAGACAGCATATCAGCACAAATATCCATCCATCCATTATCTATGCTGCTTAGCCTTTTATTCCAGTGGAGGAACGTTCTCCACATCCTGCTACCAACTTCGGCTTCTGCATCAGTTCTGTTGCTCTTTCTGTGTCTCTGCTGCCTTCTCCAAACCCCAGACGGTCTCGGCAGATGACCGCTTATGTTGAGCCTGGTTCTGCTGGAGGTTTCTTCCTGTTAAAAGTGAATTTTTCCTCTCCACTGTCGCTTCATGCTTGCTCATTGGGAGGGATAGCTGAGAAGTCACGACGCAATCTTCTGTGGTTCTCTAATTCCTAAATTAAACATTGTATTGTAATAACTCTTCTTGTAAAGTGCCTTGAGATGACATCTGTTGTGAAATGGCGCTATATAAATAAACTGAATTGAATTGAATTGTAAGGTCCAGGGGGGGCTGGTGGCTGTGTCCAGCGGTCATTGAGCGAGAGGCAGTGTATACCTTGGACAGGTCGACAGTCCAGGTCACAGGGCAACATAGAGACAGATAGGACAAACAACCATGCACGTACACAAAATTACGACAATTTAGAGAGATCAGTTAACCTAAAATTCATGTTTTTGGACTCTGGATGGAAGACAGGGTACCCAGGCACAACCTCACGTCAATCTGCCGGGATTCCTTACATAGAAAACTTTTAAAAGATTGGAATGTTTGTATAATTGTATTAAAATTACTGTTGTTGTCTTGCGATGACATCTGTAGTGAATTGACGCTGTATAAATAAACTGATTTGATGTAATGTTCATTAAAGAAAAACTGATTGCAAATTTCAGCCTACAGGATAGCTGATGCTCATGCTCTCCGTTTGATCTGGTCAAGTAAAACATTATATGACAAAACAATCCTAATCTAAGTTTTCAAAGTTAGAATCGCAGCTTCTTAGCTTAGAGCCAGGTGTTGATCCCAATTGGGAATAACTACTGGTACTGATAAGAAGAACAAAAGCAATATTTTAAAACATATGAGTACCAAAAACAAAAAATTCAAGTTATTGCTGTTATACATTTGAGTTAACCCCTCGAACGGACCTAGACAGATATCACCCTCTCCAGCAGTGTCCACTGTTGAGCTATTAGTGTATCAGGGAGTCTATATTCAGACACAAATATTCTTAGTCCATTTCTGCGCAATCAATGACTGTACCATATAAAAGATGCTGTTCGAGCGGGTCTGTACGTCTTGCTGGAGCCGCTTTGCAGACTGATTGAGCTCTAATTGAATGACCTCAAGACGGGAGTTTGCCAGAGCAAAATCTTTAAAATGTCCAACTGCCAACACCTCAGCAACACTCCTCTGTGACAAAAGACCCTCATGAACCATCAGCTGAGTGTGGGCAGTACAAGGTAGGCTGGGCAGCTCATCACTAATGGCCTTTATCATATTTTTTGCGTTGTCCCGGAGCACTGCATGGAAGGACGTCTTCGGTATGTCCCAGGTCTGTAGCATGCTATTGAAAGCAGCTGCCATAGTTTGGCTGGTGTTTGAGCCCCTGAACGATTTTGCATGTATGTGTGACTTGATAAAGAACAAACTCCTCATCAATCCACTGCACTGTTAAACTGAGAAAGGACATTGAGCACATACTGCGTGTCCAAATGTCCATAGTGAAACTAAAGGCTGAAACCTCATCCATGAGGTTGCACATGTGTTTTTTTTACCTCTTCAAAAAGTTTTGGCACCATTATCTCCGTGGAGTAGGAGCACCTGGGAATGTCATGTCGCAGCTCGAGTGTGCTGAGAAGAGGGCGAAATCCTAACTTTTCCGAAACTGACAGTGGCAGGTCATCCAGAGCAATAAAAT
Source organism: Apricaphanius iberus (assembly GCA_028564705.1). NCBI lineage: Eukaryota > Metazoa > Chordata > Actinopteri > Cyprinodontiformes > Aphaniidae > Apricaphanius > Apricaphanius iberus. Next base: position 428,066 of record JAPXFQ010002826.1, read on the forward strand.
GAGTCAGAGCCTCTGTTAATTTAACTGCTCCTGGATTTCCCCTTGACATTTTTTGTCACCTCTCCAAGACCTGAGTTAAAGGGACTATTTGAAGTTTGAAACTTTTGTTCTTGTGGGTGCCCCCTCAGCCCAAACGCATAACTGCAGTCTGAATGGTAACCCCATGCATGACGTATGAGGTGAATAAGAGCTCACTAACAGACAAAGAGAAACAACAGCTGAGTCCGTCCTGTCCTGGACAATTTAGAGATTTACAGGCATAACTTTAACTGAGGTGAGAAATGTTACTGTTGTGTACATTTAGTGGGGTCTGGGCTAGAGTTTCGCTGGTGCTCCGCTGAGTTCATCCTTCAGTTACCTCTTACTCCGCGGTTGTTTATGATGAGATAGAGAATGCTACACCTATATATAAATTTTAAATTTGTATATATTTATTTGTGGTTACACTTATGTATAGTCCCTTTAAAGTCGGCTGTTCTGGTTTTGCGTTAGCCTTAGCAAACTCTGTGTACTCCAGTGCATGATGTGTCCTCAGATGTTTTATTAAATTGCTTGTATTGAACCATGTTGTCTCCCTTTACTGTACACAGTTTACACTCGGGCTTCCTTCTGTCATCTCCACATATTATGAAATTAGTCCACACTGCTGACATTTTGTTTAAAATAGCTACAGCAACTGGCAGTTTTTTTGGGGTTTTTTTGCTGAGTTTTTTTATCTGGGGCCAGCAGTCTCACTTGCCGGACCAAACTGTTCCTGTTTAGCGCGGGATGTTCCTCTATCGGACAATCTAAAAAACTACAACAGAAATGACAAGCCACACTCTAATTCATGAAATACGGTGGTATCGAATCAATGTGTAAGTTAACTTTTACGAGTACGAGTATGCACGCATTTAACGGTATCGGCCCTAATGCATCCCTACATCTTAATCATCTAACTGGTGATGGGCCTGGTAACTCAGTGAATCCTGAAATGATTTTTATGTGTCTTTTGTTACTGCAACCGATATACATGAATCTATGATACAGGACACATGACTAGGGGTAATTAAATATTCATTGTGGTATTGACAGGAATAGCCTATTTTGATGTACTTATAAGATGTATGCAAAATACACAACAATATGAAGCAGAAAGTTTTCTTTTCATAAATGACTAATATGTACATACACATATTTAAAAAGACACACACACACAGCACACATAGCATTATATATATATATATATATATATATATATATATATATATATATATATATATATTATGCTGGTACTTTCTGTATATTACGTTGTTAAAACTTTTCTAGTAATTATTTATGAAGTTAATAAAAAATGCATGAACATAACAACAGAAAATGCATTTTATACTAAATTTCCATAGTGCATTAAAAATAAATACTACTTACTGTATATATCTTGCTCACTATAATTTCCACTCATATGTTTAAACTGTAACTGCTTTAACAGAAGGTATATTTCCATTAAAACAGAAGCAAATGCAGTTGTATATTCTATTTTGACATTAGCGAAATGATGGTTCAATAAATGTAATGAAGTAGGAGAATCTCCTTCATCTAATACAACGCATGCAAAAAAAATTAAGAATTAGAAGGCTCTTTGTGAAAGCTGCTTATTGATACGGTGAGGTCAGTCGGAGGACCATAGGTACTTTAGAGTGGATTAAAACAATTCTAAAACTCTCAACATAACTGAGTGGTTTAGGCTTTGCCAGAAGAGACAGTAATAATCCCCCTGCAACTTTCCACTGGTCTTTGAAATAAAGCTCCAGTTAAGTTATCGTTTAGAGACCTGCAAATGATTGTCCTCTGTGAAACTCCCACCAGTCGTCTTCTCAGAATCTTTACACAAGCAAAATACTTCTAGTAATTTTTTTATTGAAAGAAGTGTGAAAGGAATAATCAAACATTTATCAAACAGGTTGGATGATGCCACTGTGATTCTTGCATTGCTGCAAGAAGATCCAGGGTTTGAATCCCAGTATTTCTACACCCCGTATGCATGTTTTCCCCATGCCTGTGTGGATTATCTTCAGAAGTTTGACTATTTACATAGTCAAAAAATGCGTGTTAAGTGAAATACCTAAGATGGCCAATGGAATGATTTTTTGTGTGCATTCATAGTTGTTTGTTTCCACTAGACAATTTCCAGGACACTTTTCGGAGAGAGAAAATAATTAGGAAAATACGCTGGGTCAGTTCTCTCAGACACTGTGTCTCCATACAAAATTGGCCCTTTAAGAAATTTGGTAAAATGTCAGCATTTCGTGATCGTTTTAGCAGCAAGTGTCATCAGGGATGGTTTTCTTCTTTCTGTTAGCTATGTTGTTATACACTGCTTCACCAGTACTTCTTATTTGACAAATACAGGTTGTTTGGCAACTTCTACTGATCTATTTTTTCTAGAGTTACAACCAATCAGCCTAGCGACTCAACCGGGCCATTTCCAAGTACACACCACCAGGCAGGTAAACCTTTAGCTCTTGAAATGGCCCTGAAGGCAACCTTATTGAGCCGGCCCGGTGTAATCATGACATTCACCTATCGGGAAGGCTTGGTAAAAATACTCAGAAGTTTGCATCGTGGAAACTAACCTGTTGTTGCCCCTTTGCTGGTGATCTATCCGGAGTATACCATACCTTTCACCCAATGACAAGTACCAGCCGCCACGAGACCCTGCAAGGATTAGTGGGTATAGACAATGACTGGATGAATAAAAAAACAGGTCATGGGCAATTAGGACTCAAAAGCATGCAAAAAGCAGTGCATTGTCTGCTTAACCGTACAATGAAATGTTTAAGCAAGTACAGTATGAATAATATCCATATATGTAATATATTCCGTAACTAATAGATTGTGAAGAAGAAAATACATCAATTTAAAAAAAGAATGATCTACTAGACAAAAAGGACATTGAATCCTAATTTTACCTTAGAGACAAAGTATAAAGATGGAGGGATCAGCCTTGGACAGAGGACAGAGGTGCGACAAAATCAAAATAGCAAATAAATGTCACAGGACAAGAGTTACCCCTCCTTTCAACCGGACGCGTAAGCAGCGTGTTACAGCAGCAGCACGTCAAACGCAGCTGATAGCCACCGCTGTAGTCAATAGAACCCTTTCCACTGGAGGAGTAAGCAGCGCGAGTCTGCCCCGTCTCAGGAGTGTCATGTCGAGGCCCTTTTCTATATATACGTGGCGGTCCTATTTTCTACGCGGTATGCCTCTGAAACGTGTACATTTTTCAACATTTTGGATTGGGGAAGACAGGAAATCAGATGGTAATTTTTTTAAAATACAAGAAGCATACTGCTGTCCGGTTGCTTCACATAAAATAAAAGTTGCTTGACTTAAAAAAAAAACTATCGCTTTATTTAATGTGTAACAAAAGATTCAGGTCTGTAATCTATTCATCTTCTTGTAGCCATATGGACTGAACTTATATAGCGCTTTTCTAGTCATACTGACCACTCAAAGTGCTTTACATTGAAGCCACTTTCACACACATTCATACACCAACACCCAACATGGCTCAGTAGGATGATGTTTTTTCGGGGTTAAGTGCCTTGCCCAGGGGCACATTGACATGTGACTGGAGAAAGCTGGAATTGAACCTACAACCCTCCGATTGCAAGCCAACTCTACTCTACCGGCCACAGTCGCCCGTATGCACTTCACCTATAATAATAATATAATTTCCTCTAAATTTACCATAGTTGTTTTTCAACCATACATGTAATTTAAAAGCTTTCAGGTATGCCAGATTCCATTAGTCACTTTACCTGACTGCTTTATCGGTGCAACAACTGTATGGACTATTTCCACTCTGTTTTCCAGAACATAAATGCAATTCAAGAGATTTCACTTCCATATAAAGGAGTGGACGGTTTTAGAGAGAGGGAAGACACACACTTTTATCTGTATATTTTTAAATTAAGAGAAAATTAATACATCTACAATTAAATAATGTATTGAGTTTCTTTAAGATAAGGCAATAAACAGTCTCTCAAAGTCTCAGACCACCACAATAAACAAGAAAACTGATTGGTTACTTGAATGCACAGGCATATTTGGTAGAGCAATATGTTTTTTTTTTTCAGTTTTATATGGAGATAGAAACACAAGAGGATTACAACCTTGCAGGGACTGGGAGCTGTAAATTTCCAGTTCACTGAAGCAGTTACCCACATAACTCTATTTTGTCTGTTTATATGAAGTTTGGCCTGTACGATGCAGAGATTTCATCAAAAAAATTAATGTAGGCATAAAGCTTCGCTCTAAGCTGATTAAGGTGCTTTTTTTCCTACTACATAGCATAATACAGCTCAATTTATGGGGATTGTATTCAGATTTTTTTGTAATCTTGTTTTTCTCTGTTTTCCCGTATTTGTGGCATCCGACAGGAAGCAGCTATTCTTCATACTAACTAAGTCTCGGTTCTAATCAAAATAACCTTTTAAGACCTGGTTAGGTGTCAGTATGACTGACAGTTGATTGGTCAAAAAGCAGAATTCGAATACAGATTAACAATGAACATTGCACAACAATGGAAATGTCTGAACACATCTTAAGTCCTACATGCACCAACAACCATCCTTCCTTGATGTGGATAAAACTAGAAGAATGGAATTCCAGTGTACAAATCAGTGGCTAGGGAATGTAAAACACAAGACAGAAATATCCTTATTGTGAACAAGGATGACCAAAACCCAGTATTTGGTATGTTACAGTAAAAAAAGAAAAGAGAAAAGAAAAGAAAAACAGTTTAGGAACATAATGGTCATTAACCAAACAAATATATATTGCAACAAAAATATATAATATATTACCAATTTTGATTTAAAAAAATCTCTACAGCCACACTTCTTGGCAATCCTAATAATTCTTACAAAATAAATATAACTGAAGCCTTTTCTTTGTGGTACCAGTGGCCTTTACTGAAAGTAATAAGACAGCAAATGGGAGGAAACAGAAGGGGGAATACAGCGAAGGCCTCGAGGTCAGGAACCCCGGATGAAGACATATGGCCTCCTTATGGTGCTTACTTCTCTGCATCACTCACTGAAGCCTTTTCCAATTTGCCTTTGCTTTTTAAAGATGATTGGAGTATCTATGAGTTTGCTGTTTCCCTGGGTTACAAATATTGTGTAATACAGAGGCAGATTTTACTTCGCTACTTTGTAAAATGGGACAGACAAGTGGAAGTGGATATTACCATATGGGCACAGACATAGATGATGAACTGAGTTCGACTACAACACAGAAAGCCAGCCAGAGCCGTTTTTTAATGAGGAAGTTGAGGGAGTTCAAGGTTAGTCCCTATGTCTTAAAAAAAGTGTATGTGAGTCTTATTCAGAGTGTACTTGTTTTTAATATTACTGTGTGGTGTGGTCACTTGACACCAATTAAACTGAACAGAGTAGTGAAAACAGCTGGGAAGATAGTTGGCCGGCATCACAAGACCCTAGACAAATTATACAGCTCTGCAGTTTATCAAAAACAATAATCAAAGATAACACACCTTGTATGCAATTTGAGAAACTCCTCTAAGGACATTGCTATAGGATACCTCTGGCAAGGAAAAGGATGGACAAATGTTCATTTGTCCCCAGTGCTGTTATCGTATTCAATAAACTTCTATAAACGAAAACAATGAAGTGCGGAATCATGTGGTTGATTGTATGTGATTTCCTTGAGATTTCCAAACTGTCTGTTCAACGTCTGTTATAGAGAGAAACTGCAAAAGTAATATGATAATATTAACGTGTCAGATGAATAAGACACATCCCCCTCTACGATCTACCTATATATGTGCTTGATGTTACTTTGATTTTTAGACTTTTGGAGCTTTTGAGACTTTTTGTGAGAAGGTTGTTTGGACTTTTACTGAGGCTTTTACACAGGCTTGGGGTTTTGTTGTGGTAATTGTTTTTGCTCTGTTGAGGCTGTACTCTTTTGGAGTGTATCTTGTAATTCCCTTTTGAGTTAAAATTACATTTTTAAAAGTTACTTCTTCAATTTGAAGTTATTTCGTCTGAAGAGTGTTACCTTAATTCCTTGAGGGAAGTCACATAAAGACCCAGTAGTAGGGTCTCCCTCATATAGTCAGATCCTGGGGGCTGGAAGAAAGCTACCATCGGCTGACCACAAGCAGTATCTTTTCAAGGGGAACCAAGAATTTCAGACCTCAAGAAGTAATGGACAGATGTGCCTCTAACCTAATCTTCGGCTGCGTGATCGTTTATTGGGAAATAAAACTTGAAAAGTGAGAAGCTTGTTTTCGTAACTTTGATAGCTTGTGGTCAGTTCAGCCATTTTAAACTTGCACGGCTCCGGTTGGTCCTTATGCTGGAAGAGTCACAGACATCAGTTCTCAGACTGTGACTGGGGTCCTGGTGTTTGTGCTCTATATGCAGCTCAAGAAACCAGGAGGGCCTATAATCGACTCGCTCTCTGGTACGCCTATGTGGGGTATCATTTATTTTTGCCTCATGTGAATGGCTGTATGGTTACGGAAAGGTTGTTAATTAAATGGGTACATCATTATCGAGGTCCAGTGACACGAATTGGACAATCTCTGAAGAGATCAATTAGATGGTCAGGCTCAGGGTAGCAGCTTAGCTCTATCCATTGAATCTGCATATATAAATATAGGTATATGTATTGCTTAAAGTTGTAAGACGAGGTCGAGGCTGAAAGTACCTTTGCGAACTTTAATAATCAGAACAAAGAGTTTTCACTATATAAAAGCAGAGGGGACCGAAAGTCAAGATTGCTGAAAGATTCACAGGTTTTTACGCATATCTACTGTTTAAGTAGGCTGAGGCAGAAGTACTCTGACATTTATATAGGGCAGAGGGGAAGTAGATCTGTTATAGAGTTGAAAATATACGCTTTAACCTAAATTGAAGAGAACCCAAAATAGTTGGTTGTTGACTATTAGTTAACTCAAAATAGTTCAACTGATAATAGCAACGACTAACGATGGTTTCAACAGTATCAGGTTGAAAAAGATGCTATTGTTGCATACCTGGTAATTAACACTCTAATGGCCATAAACCAGTTATATCAATTTTTTTCAAAGACGCATCATAACTCACTGCTCACTCAACACGTCTGTACCTGCTGTGTATGATATATAGCACCTGCATGGAGCAGAGAGTGGCACATGCACACCGCACGCATTAAGCTTATTAATAAAAAACAAAAAAGATACATTCCCAGACATTCTTGCTGAATAGTTATTAACTCTTTCACAGCCATATACTTGACAGGTATGTTGGCAATTTTTTTGCCAAAGACGCTTCATGAATCCACTGCACCTATTCCTCCTCTATCTGGTTGTGACAAACTGCATGGGGCTGAAAGGCTGGTACACAACGGACGTAAAGTCCTCATTTGAATACTGCTCTTTGTGCCTGCTATGATTAACACATAAAATACTAGTAAATTACTTGGAAATCAAGAACACACCTCTCATGCAATTTTGCTTTCTTTATTTTGAATATTGATAAATCAGCCCCTTGAAGTTTGCTAAACAATACTGTGACTCTAACTGTAACCATGTTCTTGAGTCAAATAAGACTAAGATTTAACCTTTTGGGAATACAAAATCCTGCCCCGCTGGAATATCATACAAAGGATAAAGGTGTGGAAAAACATTACAAACAGAATTTTGTGGACAGTTTATGATTTATGATGCATTGGGCCTGTTTGCAGTATTGACAGAAGCAGTGATAATAATTGTGATTCTTAAAATAAATGTACACATATTTCCTAAAAAACTTTTGGGGGGTGGGAAATTATGCTACTATAACAAAAGATTAACTTTTTGAATTGTCATACTTTTTCAAATTTTAACTAAGAATTCCAATAAATCCTGAATTTATTGTAGTTTTTTTTATAGTTGTTGGTACTCATGGAGTAGATTTTAGGTATTAATTAGGTAAAGTATATTTGTAGTATAACTGCTGCAAAACCATGAATTAATTAAAAATAATAATAATAAGCTGACAGATAAACAGATCAAGATCCTGAAAAATAGCTGTGGGACAGTATTATTAAATTTAATAAGGTCATTGGTGAAGAGAAGTCTTAAAGGTAGGATAACACTGCGATTTCGGCCGCCCTAGACCTTTTCTTTCGTCATCAATAGAATTGTGATGAAAAACTGTGTGCCTGAGTGTAATTCGCAGCTGTGTGGCCGTGCAGTGTGATATGCCCCCAGACGGCTTTTTTAGAGCTGGTATGAGTAAAACCAGCCCTCGGCAGCCTTCAGACAGTGTCCTGCGGCCTCATTTATAAAACATTGCGTATGAAAGCACACTACCGGCAATTGTACGTACGCAAAAATGGAAGTGCGGCGAACAAAACTTTCCGATTAATAACAGGCACGTCCTACACCTGCTTCCGTTTATAAATCAGAATCAACTATAAAGTTGGCGCACCTGGGGAACGCCTTTCCCTGCCCATATGATGACTATTAAAGGTCAGCTGGACGCCTCTGATAAATATTCATAATTTGATTTCCATGATGGCTCAAGAGAGGAGAAAAGCAAAAAACCATGTGGAGGCATTGGTCCACAGTGTCGACAGATCGCAAAAGATATTATTTGGTGGGCACAGCCGGGGCATCACAAATGCCAGAAAGGCAGAAGAGTGGCAACAGGTGGCGGATGCTGTCAACGCAGTTTCATCGGAGCAACGGACTGTGCCTGAAATTTAAAAAAAAGTGGTCCGACATCAAAGTGGACGCCAAAAAGCGGCTCGCTCTCCACAGGACAGGTGCAACTGCCACAGGAGGAGGAAAGGGGGATACCACAAAAGCAGGGCACGGGGCAATCGGAACCGGCTCATGAGCCATTCATCATCATGTGCTAGTAAATCCTGATGGTCTCTGAAGACCCGCTCAGTCCGGAGACGTCCTTGCGACATGTCCTCCAGCAGTGCTAGATGACCCGTTGTGCGTTTTTTCGTATTGGCACGTGTACTTTTTATATTCAACCATCACTAAATAACCCGAGCAGCTACAGGTGATGGAAATATTCTGAGTATAAACTAATGGACTAGCAGTTTTCCACAAATGCCGTCACCTTAATTGTACTTAGGACTAATTCATGACTTTATTTGTACGGGACCCTTTGGCAGCAGGCTATCTGCTCAAAATTTCAGCCGTTTGATTGAGTTTATAATCACATGCAAGTTTCTAAAATACCCAAAATATGTTTTAGTGGTTTAGGTTCCTATTGAAAATAAATACATCTTGGTTTATTTAGTAGATCCTGATTGTTTTTGTTTTGTATGTGTGTGTGAGCCACATGCACTTCCAGCGCCCAATATCAAACATGCCTCTATTCGTTTTTGCAAACTACTACAAACTATAATATATAATGGTTTATGTGAACGGTAATGTGTGATTTTGCTCAAATATCTCCCATTTCTCAACATTTCTTTGGTTTCATTCTTCTTCTGGTGTCGCAGTTTCCCATTCCTCCACATTTCCAGCGTACTCCAGGGTCAGAGTTGCCGTAGTTTATTGAGCTTTCCCGGCAAGTTTGTTTTTTTATAAATACCAAAAGTTGACTATAAATGGCGTACGCCAGTTTTTGTATGTACGATGGCTTTATAAATGAGGCCCCTGGTCAGCCATTGTCCAATAAAAAAAATGCACTCTGGAAGTGAAAGAGACGACGTGCAGTTGGACCCAGTGAAATCTTAGGAATGTTCAATGTGATACACCTATAACGCAGTGTCAATCTGCCTTTGGAGACACTTGCTTTGGGGTTGGTAGCTGAAATTATCTGGAGCCACTGTTTGTAATCCTGTCTTCAACATTGCAGACTTATGTACAGTAAATGTTTGAATAAATATAGAAAAACATGCATACCTGACGTGACTGTACCTGTTTCACTGCCCAGAGCAGGCGGCTGTAGCAGTAGATCATCACGAGGACGGGCAGACCCAGGCAGAAGATAAACAGGCAGATGATGTAAGCATGTGACTGAGCGGTCTTAGCCGTCCAGGAGACAGAGCAGCTTGTTCCTGCCCCCTCTAAGCCGTAGCTGCTCCAGCCAAGCAGGGGAGGCACTGTCCAAAACAAGGAGTAAAGCCAAGAGCCCCCAACAGCAAGCAGGGGCTTGCGGTAGTCTGGTCCGCGCTTGTTGTAAACAGTCAGCGTGCTATAGCGGTCGTAGGAGAGGATCACCAGAGAGATGAGTGATACAATACCTAAGGAAAAAAGCAGTGATATTAAGGTGTCAGGTAGTGAAAGTGGGTTGCAGTTTACCATCATAATTACCATAGTACTTTAAAGACTCTTGTTGATATTCAATTGTTTAAAAATTTTACATTTTCCTTTTTTTAAATAGCTTGTAACTTTGCCACGTTCCCTCTGAGGATTCACTCGTGGAGAAGCTTGTTCTGATACATCACAAGACCCCCAGATCTATGGCCAACAATAATAAATGAGGGTTTTAGGATTTAGCAGCAACCAAAAGATTCATTATGACAGGTAATTATACAAAGAGCTCCACTGAACAATCAACTGACTCCTTCATCTCTAGCAGTCCGAGATGCAGCTAGGTCTTTACTGCTGCCTGACTTAATGATTGCTCACTGAGCAATAAATTAAACCTGGCTCATCAGTGCCACATGTACTGATTCTTGGTGATATTCTTTTCCAACTCCATTCTGTAACAGGTACTCTGACCACCAACCATTTTCATAATCTTTGTTGTCAATCTTTCCCGACATCCATGCAGTGCTCCAACAAAGCTCAATGCGGCTCAAGCATTTGGCTTTTGAAGTAGTGGTTTCAAGAGAAATGTGCAGGGCTCTCTAACATCTGGGTACTGTGAAGGTCAATAGGGTACAGAAAACGTATTCTCAGATTCAAGCAACCCGTTTTAGTTGCATCTGGCTGTGTCATGTGCTACTGTAGTCCAGCTGCATAAGGATTCAACACACGTGCTCAGAGATGGTATTCAGTTTGTGGTTACAGATATAAGACATGCAGACAAGATATTTTCACCCACACACCCGGATATTGTTGTATATTTTTTCTTATTATGACCGTTCTCGGTAAACCAGAGTGATGGTTGCACATGAATAACCAAGTAGATCTCGCCAGCCTGTTTGGCAACCACAACCATGCTGTGTTCAAAATCACTTTAATCCCCCTTTCCCCCCATTCTAAGTGTCAGATATATCATCAGCAAATCCCTTTCATTCTTTCCAGATGCATAAATTCACCAATTTACTGCGATATGCTTTATGATCTACTGTTTGTAAAATATGTAACTGAATAGGTTTACCCAATGAGGCAAATGGTACGGCTATCAATATGGTTAGTTAAATAACTTTAACAGAAACGTCTGACAAGACGTGTAAGAGAAGAACAGGGGTAAATTATCTCTCCTTCTCGTCTTCTTTGATTTTCTTTTGTTCTTTCAACTTGTAGCACCTCCCATCTTGGCTGTTCTTTCAAAATGTTTCAAAGAAGCATTGGAAAGGAGTAAGCAGAAGGTATGGCTGGTCCCAGGTAAGATCTCCAAAAATATAGTGCCTGGTACTTCCCTGTTTTTTGGAAAAGACTATTTTTAGGATGCTCTCAAATATAATGAAGACTAACATTAAATATGCATGTTGCCTTAAGCATCCTGTTTAAGGAAAGTGGGAAGTATGTTTTGGAAATTCAGGATGACTGAGCATGGTTAAAACAAATCACAGAGTTGCTCAAACCATGCAGCCTGGGGGGAGTTTCTTGTTACACGAAACATGTAATGAAGATGTCTGACAAGGAAATGCTTCCTCCTAAATAGCTTACACGCTATTACTGTCTACAAAAAAAAAAGGCTTTTTAATTTATTTTTATTTCTTACAGCACTGGCTATTCTATTGATAGTTATTTCAGGTCATTTCACAAACGATGTCACTGTATATATATGATGTCTTGTTTTCTACCTGTATTTGTTTCCACTGGGGAGTAATTTTCCTTTTATGATGAACATCTGCTTTCTCTTTTTAATCTGCAGCTGATTAGAATGAAATTTCCCACCCCTGCGGCTTGTCGCTGGCTTCCACACAGCACATCCATGGAGAATCATGCATCCAAGGATAGCACGGCTTGTTCAGTTCTTTCATTTCTGGGTTTACAAAGTTTTTTATTATTATTTGCCAGACAGAACAAAATAGAGATTTACATATTTTTCATAAACCTTTTGTAGAGCATTATTATTCACAAGGGTTATTTGTCTTGTGTCCAAACAAACAGCAGTCATAATGCAGCACAGTTTTACTTAAACCCTCTGTTAATCACAGCACTGATGTGCGGTACCATCTGTTAAAATTGTTTTCCATAATTAAATCCATCTTTAATGGTCATAATGTTACAGTATTTAACTTTAATACTCAGATACAACACATTAACAACAATTACATCCAGATTCAAGCAAGTAAAATTAAGGAACATTTTGTGCCTTTCACCATTAATGGAAACCTTTTATAAAGATTGATAAAAATCTTTACAAGAAATCTAATGATATAAGTGTAGTTTTTGTGAACATATTCTATATGCAATTAAACAAATCTAAAACTTCATTCCCGTATTCCTTGGTTATATTGCAGTAATAGCGGGGAAACATTTTTTGAAAGCATTCTTATACAACTAGAAGAATTTCAATCACCTTTCTTCTGAACATATTAATACAGTACCCAGGTCTGCTTCGAGGGACATCAGAGTCTCCCAAAGTGAAAAAACACTTTTTGTAAATAAGCTCTCTCACAGGAGGCCAATATCTCAAGGAAATAACATATCTGAAGAACATAAAATAGAATTGCAAACAGAGTGGCCTTTGATCAATAGAAACTGGAAAGTCATAACTTGGTAGTCTTGTTTTTTTGTTTTTTTTATCACTATACTTTATTTAGCAACTAAAATGTAAAATGTATTGATTGCTTGTTGTGTTATTCTTGTCATCATGTAAAGCCGTTTCAGATGTCCTGTTTCGGACATCTACTTAACAAATACACTTGCCTTGCCTTTCAGAATGGAACAAATATTAAAATATAGATCATAAATGTCTAAATGGTAACTTTCTACTTTTGTAAAGTTTGATTATTTTAAAACTGGATTTAATTTAATGTGTTTGGTCCTTTTGTAATAATATATTCTCTGAATGTATTGTATGTCCTCCTGACCTTTCTTGGACCTGCTAATGAGACTGAAATTACCATAAAAAAAACAATCTACTGCCAAATAGGGATATTGTTTAGGTTTTATCCAATATCGGTGCCAAACCCGTATTTTTGAAACGATGCCAGTGCTGCTTAACTGGTGCTTGAAACGTTGCTTACAGAATGGAAAACATACAAACTTTATCCTAAATATGAACAAAAAAAAAACTAAAATTTTTAGTGAATAAGTATACACTCAGCAGATTGTCCGGTTTATCACATCAGGAAATGAATGCCATTATTATGAAGATGGGGGAGATGTGAAGGGGCTCTTAGAGCAAATGCTTCTATGCTTCAAGCTTCTCTGTTTACGTCAGAACGGGTAGACACAATGCCATTATTGATGCAAGGTCTCTCCTTGGCCCACGCCCAAGTCAGCCCCCCTGCTGTCCTGGTGGGGAATTTAAAAACACTAACAACCAACGGAGAAGTATAAAAGGAAAACGACACCATCATTACATCTGCGTCAAGGTAAAAACTTGCTGACAGAGAAGTATGATCTAGGCTTTACTCAGACAAATGCTGGGGGTACATTGTAATGATTAAAGGGAAATTCCCTGCCCTGAGTGAAGTTTAGTCTGTTGCCGTCTTCCCCAGAGTTAAATATCTCAGAAAAAGCATGTTGTGACCAGTCCAGTCATTCTCCTAATCTAACAACAGTCTGTTTGCTTTATCCTAGCATAAACAATGCAAGTAAATGGTAACAGCTAGCATTTCATTTGAAGAAGCCATGGAAATTATTCAAGATGATCCTAATATTCCAAGTGACCTTCACTGAAACATTGTTGCTGTAGGTCTTTGGCTAGTTTTTACATGACTTTGCTACACAAGCAAGAACCATTTTCTTCTATTAGACTTAATGTACTCAAACCATGGCAGTAAAAACTAAGAGCAGTTCAGGCATTTATGTTTACATAAGTAGAAGTCTTTTGTGGGTGCGGTCTTTTGTGATCTCCATGCACATTGCAACTGCGGCTTACAGCTTTGTTATAATGGAATCCAAAGTCAAAATCGGCCGCTGTGATTCCATCTTGGTACCTATTGTTTCAATTTGCAATCAATATTATTATTGAGGTTTCTGGCAGTTACGAGGTGATGGCACTGCCGATTTCCGAAGGGTAATAAAATTGATAAGTCCTTCATCGGCTGCACTAAGTTTTCTTGGCTGACCACTGCATCCACTATCGTCAACGTTGCCCCTTTCTTGGTGCTTCTTCAAAAGACTACTTTGAAATCTTTGTTTGGGAGAGACCTGATGATGATTCCAGATTCTTGATAATGACCACAAAATTGCGTGAGTTGGTTGTCCTTAATTGGCAGGTGATTTACTAAGATTGCGTGAGCAATTTATTTCAGGTGCAAGTAGCACTATAAATTGCAGTAGAGAAAAAATATAATCTTGAAAATATGCAATGTGAAATTTTTTAATTTTGTTTTTAAAATGTCATAAATAATGCAAATTATCATTGTGGTATTGTATATGATTATTACATTTTATTAATTGGACTCCAGGAAGATCAACCACTGCGGGGGAAACTACTGAGGATCCGTGAGGATCATGACTCACTGATCGCTCAGTGCTTCTTTACCAGGTGTAGAAGTGATGAGAGCGCAATGAGTTATGATGCGTCTTTGGGGGTAAAACGGGTAAATATTTACATAATTGTCAGATATATGGCCATCAAAGTGTTAATTACTCTTACCTTGTATTGTGTGTGAATTACATTTTTCATTTGACAATAATAACTTATGTTGAATGTGGTAGCACAAAATTAAGACATGCTTTTCAAAAGTGCTAAAAATAGACGCTAAAATAGCCGGTGAAAACATTTTTATGTTTAGTAAATCACACTGCGCCTTGAACGCATACTTATTTGCCTGTTCTCTTCCCAATATTTTATGTCTTCTTACAGTAACGCCCAGATTGTATATTCATCAAGGGCAAAAGCGCTAGATGGTGATTAAATCTGCTTATTAAATCTTCTATGGTCACGATTCAAATCAGTTCTCAATATTTTTTCATTTTCTTACAGAACAGATGCCTATGCCAATTTAGACTCTTCTAGGCTACGATCATTGCCTTTATTCATTACATTTTGTAAGTTAAATCTTATTTTAAAAGATGGACTACATATAAGTGATGCAATTTCCATTATTCTTGTGTATTGCATTACATATCGTACTCATGGTCAAAGCTGAATTTTTTTTCAACATTAAATGTAACAATCTTGTTCAGTAATTTGGAAATCAGCTAAAACAAACATAATAATACCAAAAATGAGTTGTGACTCATTTGAATCTGGTTTCAGCAGTGTGCATTACTCTAAATAATGTGCAACAAAACCAAATAAATATATCCAATGTCATGGAACAATTAGAGCCATAACAAACTATAACCTAAAAGTTTATAAATAAGTCATTTGGACTTGCTTGTCCACCTAGAATGACAACTGTTATTTTTATATTCTTCTATAAAGCTTTTTTTTCTTTTAACCAAGTTTGTGATGATTGTGATTATGAGGACCCAAATGCAGCAGAAATACAATGAGTTGATTTAATTAAAAAAAGGAAAAAACTTAAAAGCAAAAGACAAAAATCCAAACACAAACTAGATATTATTTGAGTTATCAAAATATTAAACATTTACATATTTATGGCCAGATAAACCAACTGTTGTTTTTACATTTTCAAGTTTTTCTTTAAAAAGATGAGGATGTCCAAATTCTCTGGAGAAAGGGCTGCTCTTTGACACGGTCACAATGACCCCTGCAGTGGAAAACACTCTCTCACTCTCTACACTTGTTTTTTGCACAGCAAGTTAATTTTTGGAGAGCTTGGGCAAATTTGAGTAGTGATGCTCATTGTGTTTCCACCATTTTAGTGGATTTGCATCCACGAAATTACTTTAGCCATCTTGTATAGCTCAATCTTCTCTCTGGCAACATTAGGCCAAGGTTTTGGTGTTGATGATGCAGTGTGCTGAAGAAAATCCCCAAACAGTTCACTGAGTGTTGTTCTCTTTGCTGGGGTGCTGCCTTCACAGGTTGCTGCAGTTTCTTGGTCATCTGCAGGGATTTGGCTGGTCCCTTGTCCTGAGTCTATAAAAGACAAGGTCACATAAACAGCTGTTTAGAGTAATGAAAAGGCACACCTGACACTTAGGATGGACAATAATAACAATAGAGTGCTGTAAAAATTATCTGATCGGCGGCCGCATGTTTTAGACACTCGGGTGAAGAGAGGGGTTATCCACTGACCACTACCTGGTGGTGAGTCGGCTCTGATGGTGGGAAGGACGCCGGACAGGCCTGATAGGCCCAGACATGTTGAGAGGCTCTGCTGGGAACTTCTGGCAGATTCTCCTGTCAGAAGAAGTTTCAACTCTCATCTCTTGCAGAACTTCGAACACGTCCAGGGGGAGGTGGGGGACATTAAGTCTGAGTGGGCCATGTTTGGTGCCTCCATTGTCGAGGCGGCTGACCGCCTAGCTGTGGCTGCAAGGTGGTCGGAGCCTGTCCTGTGGCAACCCTCGAACCCGCTGCTGCAGGTACCGGCATGCCTAGCCGGGTGCGGCACGGATGGTCACAGAGGCAAAAACTCGGGTGTGGAAGGAGTCTGGAGAGACCATGAGTACTGACTTCCGTATGGCTTTGAAGCGATTCTGGTCTGGGCTCTCCGATCTCTGGTCACCGAGGTTGTTAAAAAGCTCCGGGGGTGGATGAGATCCGCCCAGAATTCCTCAAACCTCTGGATGTTGTGTGGCTGTGTCAATTAACAGGGCTCTGCAATATTGCATGGACATCGGGGGCAGGTCGCTTGGATTGGCAGACCAGGGTGGTGGTCTCCCTCTTTCAAAAAGGAGGACCATGAAGTGTGTTCCAATCACACTTCTGAGCCTCCCTGGTAAGGGGTTCTGGAGAGGAGGGTCCGACAGATAGTTGAACCTCAGAATCAGGAGGAACAATGCGGTTTTTGTCCTGGCTGTGGAACACTGGACCAGCTCTATACCCTTAGCAGGGTCCAGGAGGGTGCATGGGAGTTCGCCCAACCGGTCTACATGTGTTTTGTGGACTTGGAGAAAGCATTTGACCCTGTCCCTCTGGGAGTCCTGTGGGGGGTAATCTGGGAGTATGGGGTACCAAGCCCTTCGATATGGGCTATTAGGTCCCTGTACGACCGGTGTCCAAGCGTGGTTCGTAAGTTGGACTCGTTTCCGGTGAGAATTGGACTCATCCGGAGGGGGCACAGAGTAGAGCAGCTGCTCCTCCACATTGAGAGGAGCCAGTTGAGGTGGCTCGGGCATCTGGTCAGGATGCATCCTGAACGCCTCCCTGGTGAGGTGTTCCGGGCACGTCCCACCGGGAGGAGACCCAGAGGAAGGCATAGGACTCACTGGAGGGACTATGTATCTTGGCTGGTCTGGGTACACCTCAGGATTCCTCCTGAGGAGCTGGCCCAAGTGGCTGGGGAGAGGGAAGTCTGGGTCTCTCTGCTTAAGCTACTGCCCCCACGATCCAACCTCGGATAAGCGGAAGAAGATGGATGGATGGATTTTTGTCAAAATTTATTAAATATTAAAATGCAAAATGTAGATATGCTCATCGGAATATGAATATTAACTACAAGATGAATATGTATAATTATACTTGACCAATTGGCCACATACCTGTGAGGGATGCATTTGAAGAAGTTTCTCTGTCAGACTGTTGAATTGTGATTCCGAGAGGGATCAGATGGGGCAAAGACTTGAACCGAGGATCCAAGGCAGTGCTCTCATTCAGGAACTGTTGAAGTCTAGGATCTGAATGTCTTTAAATATCTTTGACAGGTATCTCTGAATACCTGTGAAAAAAAGTAACCACCCGCCTGATTTTACCCAAAAGGGGAGAAATCTGGTTAACTCCCAACACCTTTTGGGATCCCAGGTTCCCTCTGTGTACAAAACATCATACATGTGATGACAAGCCGGCTGCATTTGCGGCATTGACAATGTTTCTGGCATTAGCTGTGGTCACAAGGATGGATGTACAGTATTTGCCTGTCCATTTTCCATTCAAGTACTGCTTCCTTCAGCACTTCTGCCAACGTATCACTTTTTTGCACCTCATAGATGGCGGGAATTTGAAGGACTGGACTTTCAAATGAGGATGGGATAGTTGGCTGCACCAGTGATGGTGTTTTTTTCCCTGCACAAATCAGTGTCTTTGTGATGCCAGCAATGTGTCCGGCCATGTTCGTTGTATTTCTGGTGGCTGGGTATGGTAAACTACACACACATAGCATATTTTGCAACCAGTGGTCTTCTTGTCGACAACACAGACTTTGTCAACATAACTCAACGGGAACGCAAAATATATCCACTCTGGTGATTTGACTGTAGCAGAAGTGGCTTCAAGCTCCAGTCCTGCTGCTTATTGTTCTTCATTTGCCATGGTTTAACTGTAGCTTAGCTAATAGCTAGGCTACTAGTTGCGTCAGCTACAATGTGGTCTGTGCACATATGCTCTGATCACGGGGGATGCTCTTATTGTGATTCAGTGGTTAATAATGTTACCAGGTGTCGCTGTGAGTAGTAGGAGAACTTTTCTTTGGAAAAATGCAGTTTGTTGTTCTGACTGTAACACTGACCAATTTGTGAGAAAGAAATCTCAGTTCGGAGTAAATAGACGGGTGCCTGTTAACTGTTGCTAAGGCCGTTTTCACATGTGTGGCCGTACCAGAAAACGGCCAGAGAAAATGCTAATTTTTTCTGTTCACATGGCACGGATCTCTGCCCGTATTGGGATCCAGTCTTTTACTACAAATAAACAGCAGGTGGCGGTATACAAATAAGTCTTAGTTCTCCAACAAACAAGGGAGTGAGAAGTACCGACGTCATAAAACGAGCGACAGCCTAGAATGTAAACAAACTGGTCTACTGGTCAGCTGCTACCTGAAGCCATCTACAGGGTGAGTGTTGTAGTAAACCCGCCGTTTTGTAACCTGCTGTGTTGCTGTGGGATGCTTGAATCGCGTTGTTTTGGTATTTGTATGGTCGCGAGGTGATTCTGTAATATCGGCCGGCGGTGTCGTCATTTCCGCATGGAGCGCGTCTATTGTCTTGAGTACGGCCAGAGTACGGGTTGTGTTCACATGATACGTGGCCGCTCGTACCTGGACTCGGATACTACCTCCAAGGCAGGTCTCTCTGGCCGTATTCTGGCACGGTACAGTCTGTGTTCACATGGTACGAAATAAGTGGATTTTGAACAAATACCGTACCCGAGTACGGACTCCCGTACCATGTGAAAACGCCCTAAGTGAGACGCTAGTCAGAATACAGTACTGTATGTAAACCTGGGGGGAAGGTGAAATCAATCGTCTTTTAAATTTTGATGCGCGAGATCGTGACGTAATTTCAATTTATTTCAATATAAAATTGAGATTGTGACAACCCTAAAGGGCATTGACTTTCGGTGTTCCCACTTTACACAGTTGCAAACCAGATTGTTACCATCATGAATAATTAGTATGCTGGAAGATTATAGAAAATTTTGGTGAAGAAAAACAAGGCAACTACATTAAAGCAGATCAAACTTGTTTGTTGTCCTGTTTGTAGCTGGTCTGTCCTTCAGTTCGTCTCCTCTTCATTCATCTGTTTTACACTGCTTACTTAGCTCTAAGAAGCACAAAGAAATCAACTACTTTTTTGCTTTTGCTTGACAGATAACCATTAGAAAAAAAGATTCTACTTTAAAGAGAGAGTGTTGATAACCTATCAAATAAGAGTGTCACTGTCTGGAGCCAATGTGCATTATTTCTTCAAGGTCTCCAATGCATTGAGATATTCTCAGCAAAAGAATAACCTTAGCAAGAAAATGATTAATTTAAAGAGCGTTTAAATTTGATAAAAAATGTCATGTCATATGTAACTCCATCACAAAAAAATCACATTTGGACAATCACAAAAGAATGGAGTCTTTGGAATTGAAGGGTGACTTAATTTAATCAAATGTCACCTAAAGGTATTTTACAGTCTAGAACAGTGTCGGCATCTGTGGATCCACAAGTTTGTTCACGGTCGGTTTTTGTGCATTTCTTAGTGCTACAGAGCTCAAGTGTTTTTTGTAAACTGTGCCATAAAAATACGCATATATAAATATGTATATTAACAAAATTCAAAACAAATTTCAACCCATTTTGTTTTGATTTTATATGACAGACCAACACGAATTAGTGAATAACTATACAGTGGAAGGGGAAAAAAAGCATTCAAAGAGGATAGTATTATTGATCCAAAGGCCTTTGCGTATGATTAGTAAGCTAAGATGAGCTAAGAATGCCACCGGCAGCTGATCTCTGCCAACTACGTACATTCATAATAATGCTTTAGTAACGATCCTTGTCATGGAGGACTTATTAAACATAGCATTTTGTATTAAATTGAGAAAAACTTCCAGTAATATTTTTTGTAATAAGCTTTTAAACATTTATTCTGTTGTATTAGTTTATCACAAACAGCTGCTTGTTCATTGTTTTTTGCCAATTAACCTAATTTGTAGTGACTGTTGAATGGTGCAACCAGGTGAGCAACAAAAAGGAAACAACTGAATCAACAATGCAGCCTTGCAGCAAACCAAAGTTAAAAAGAAAAAACTAAAATCTCTACAAAATAAATCAGCCAAACCGAATTTAAAAAATCTGTGTGGAACATCAGCCATTAGTTGCCCTGACATCTATATATAGGCACTAATATTATGTTCAGACCGCCCTTTGCTGCCAGGCAGCAGGGCAGCTAGATTACATGCAAAGTCTATGGTACCTATGCAGCATGTGGGCGGCAAGCTGCCATGCAGCTAGTCACGTGCGTTGGCGCAGCTGGCATCAGCACGTCAATGCAGCTGCTGCTCGGGCGGTCCTTCAAGGCGGACACGCAGCTACTGCATGAAGTTGGGAAAATTGAACTTCGGAGCAGCAGACGCAGGGCAGCAACCAATGAGTGACGGTATGTTGGCATTAAGGGCAGGGAAGACGGAGGGCGAGCTGAGCCGCCGGCTGGAGTAGAAGGGAGGATGTAGGACGATCCGTGGTTGGAGCTACTCAACGAGCAGGGTCTCCGCAGTGATTAGATAGGAGACGGCGAGATCGAGCTGGAAGGCTGGGGAGTCGGAGACAAAGGAAAAAATCGGACCTTATTTGGTCGAAGTATCGGAGTGCTAGGTAAGCAGTTAAATGCGTTCTTTTAACTTTCTTGTTATGTTAGGTAGCACTGGAACAAACCCGGTTAGGGAAACTTTGGTTACTAAATATACACTAGTAGTTTCCCAGTGGTAGAGAAACCCCCGCCCGCTCGCTGATGTACTGACGTGATGCGCCGACGCAGAGTACAAATGTACAAACAGCTGGGTTTGAATTCTAAAACCAACAACTTTCGTCCATTTGAGCTGTTTGACGCCTGGCAGCAAAGGCGGTCTGAACGTGCCATGAGAAAAACCCATTATCAACTGACCTTTTTGCGGAAAATATCCTCAGTCGTCTTTTGTGTTATAAAAAAGAAATGGAGAGAAAGGTGAAGGCTCAATCAAACCTCATAGTACAAGAAAACTCCTCTAAAGAATTCACTGTGCATGTGGTCAGTTTATGTTTTTCTGAGGATCACTCTCACCTGACTGAGGAAATGAAGAGATAGTCTTCTTTAAAGGAACAACAGTCTATAAGGTTGCATCTAAAGATTCAGAAAAGCATATGCTGAGTGTATTAAAGAGGAAGGTAAAGAAATACAGAAAAATGTAGAGAATCATATAGTAAAATAACAACTTATTATATCTCTCTTTTTTCTGTACTCTATTTATTAATTATTTTCATTTGGACTTCATTAACTCCCATCATCATTTACAAACATAACCCAAAATTGTGAAATACTAAAAATTGGAATTCAGAATTTCTTCTAAATGTAACCTGTGTTCCATACATTTGGATTCAGCTCCAAAAAATGTCAATATATTTAGAAACATCTTTCACTCCATAACAAGTCTGTAGGACAGGGGTACTCATATACAATTGTTAAAGGGCCACAAAAATATTTTCGACCAGTCAAAGGTCCTTGTTTTGCAAATTAAATTTAAATTAATTTTATGTATATGCACACATATATATCACATTAAATCTTATGTCAAGACACTTTACAGGTCATTTCAATTTAATGATAGATTTTCTTAAACATTTCTATGTAATCAACAGGCCTTGATAAAATTAATTCGAACAAAACTTGTCTGTTTCAATAAAACAGCAACAATACAATGTAATTTCCATTTGGTAATACATTTGAATGAATAGACTACTCAAATAAAACTAAACACTTTTATTATTTGTGCATCTGAGAACGGCTTCCTGTTCTTCCCCAAAATCCATGAAACTCCGAAGGAACATTCTGTTGCTTTTTGCAGTTGCATCATAGATATAACTAAAGTCCTTTTTTGCAGCTCTATAAGATGACTTCATTGCATTTGTGAGGAGATTGTGTTTTATGCCGCTCTTCACTCCGGGGAAGCAGGTGTGGCGCATCGCACAGCGCTGATCACTGAGCGCAGTTGGCCGCTATAGAGAGGCAGATGGTACATGGGTCTGATGCTGGGTCGAGGGAGAATGTTAGCAGGAAATTTAGAATGAAACACTTTTCCCCAATTAGAATAACGCACAGCTCGAGAGTGGAAGTAAAACATCTTGTTTGTCACTGTTTTAATGGAGCGCATACAATACCGCACTGCCTCATTATGAACGCTTGAATATGGTGAGAGAACCGTGACTTCAGTCAGTGCCAGACAGGGCTGGTCTGATATTTGGGCCGCAAGGGCCGGTTCTATGACAAGCGGTGTTGTATTATTGTGTTAAATGTGCAACTGGGCAAAAGAAGATGTGCTAGAAACAGTATTTCTGTAGTTGCATAATATTTTGCATACACCAGTAACAGTGGATATCAAGGATACAGAGTTTTTATCAAAGAAGTTTTGCCATACTGGGCTGCTTCACAGCGGCCAGCTGACGGCTCCTTTTTTTTTTCGTTCTTTTTTTCGGTGCACCTTCGGTGTTTGAAAAGTGAAATAGCAAGAGTGACGTGGAGAGGAAACGTAAAGAGGAAAGCTCAAACAGATGCCCATTTTTGCTCATGTGCAAAAATTACCACCAAGAGTTAGACTGAAAATCCAGCATCAAGCAATTTGTGCTGATAGGTCTGGGGTGGAGAAGGATTACTTATTGAGATAATATTATACATTTTTACAAATATAATAAAGAGAATGGTGTAGACCTGATTTCAAACGTGCTCTGCAATGCTAGCTGAGTTAGCACTGCAATAATAAAACTGACATAAAATAGAAGGCCTTGTAAAATTGGGAGATTTGTACTGAGAATTATGATCAAATTTAAATATTACTTAGTGTTTTAAGCAGAGCAAAGAGTCAGTAGTGATGAGGGAATTTCTCTTGGCAGTACACAAACAATATGTGTGTTAACAAGCAGGCATTCTTTCCAATAAAGTAAAACCACTTTCTATGCCCAAATGATAGTGTGACCTGTTATATTATTCATTAAAAGTGAGACAATAAATACACAAAGTCCAGATTTTATACAGAATAGAATGAAATAAATATAAATCAAGCCTGCAAGTTTTGCCATTAAAATATGTTTATTATTTACAACACATTCATTAACAATATCAGAATCTATAGGTTGAGCTGCTACCTCTGTATTCCTGAGTAGACTGTTCTCCCTTTCACACTTCAGTTTCCCTAAACTCATCTGCCGCACCTGCTCCAATAAAAATAAGCTTTAGTGCATTTGATATGGATATGTAGATGTGAACGCATCATAAAATAAATCCACCTTGTGAAGCAATTAACCCTTATTTATACTGAAATTAACTTTTTTTTAAATACTTTAAATTACAAGGCTTTACAGAACAGTGTGCCGGTTTAGGTTTATAATTACATTAATAATCTATGATGCAACAATACCACTTTTTTCAAAGCAATACTGCCGATACCAAGTAACAACGCTACTTCTACCACACAAAACTTACAACGTAATTGAATTGGAAGACATGTTTTATTTTGTTCTCGGCTTGTTATGACAGATGATGGTGAATTAGATCAAAAATAAAATATTAATGAAATTACTACAAAACTAAAATCTCAAGTAAAAAAAAAGAAACATTTTCTGCGAAGTTGTTGCAGTTTCCACATGTTAAGTATCAGTTCATGGTATCAGTTTGCTTTAACGTATTACTGATACTAGTAAATTAAAACAGCATCAAATGACTCTGGCCAGGCCTGTCACAGAACCAACACAGCAAAGCACAAAAAGATCCTATCAACATATTGTTGATGAACATCCCAACTAGACAGAGAACTTCTTTCAAGACATCACCTTCTCTCACTAGTAGCTTAAACTTTACTGCCGTATTGTTGAACCATATATGGATCTATATTGTAAAAAATGAACACCTAAATTAGGATGACCAAACATCCTCTTTTGCACCGACATGTCCATCTTTCATGTGTCTTTTTACAGCTAAATGATGTGCTGCTAAAAGGGAATTTAAGCTAATAGGAATAGATTTCTTTTCATTTTTATAGTTGCAAAAATTTATTTCACATATTTATGATCTAATGCCATTCTACAGACACACAACCTAATTTCCTTGTTAAAATACTGAAATAGGGTTTTATTTTCTTTCACACTGTATGTTCTAAATATTATCTCAGTTACCACAGTGCATTGCACTTCACTCTTTGTCATGTACTCTAAAACATGTTTCCTGTTTAGACTTGACAACATAGGTTTTAAATAGGGTTTTGGTACTTTTTTACCTTATGATCTTACAGGTGAAGATAAGCTGCACTATATATTGCAGTTGCTAGACAGAGTGACACAATTGGGGTCTGGCAAAGATGGTTGAATGCAGCCGCAGCAGGTAAACAAAGGAATCAGACAAAAGAGGGGGAAAAAAGCAGGAAAATGTCTAATTTCCCTATCTATCACATTTTTAGACTGCTTTCATTATATACAAGCTTAATACACATAATTATCCAAAATAAGAGCAACATTTTCTTGGAAACTAGATTAATAGAAGGGAAACCTCTTTGTGGATGGTCTGTGGCTGAGAGCCGCAGGATATGGAGTCAATTTCCTCAAATATGCAGCGTGAACAAAGGAGCCAAGTTTCTTATTCAGGTAAACTTTAATTATATACCGTGGTACACAGCCTTGTTTACCATCTAACCACTTCATTCTCTGATAACCATTTATTTAAAACAAATTATCTCTAGCAGTGAAAAGCTCTGTGGTTCAGAAGAGCACAGATATTATCACGTTTAATATCAAAAACTTTTAGTTGCTCTCTCATACCCCTG
Source organism: Apricaphanius iberus (assembly GCA_028564705.1). Taxonomy (NCBI): domain Eukaryota; kingdom Metazoa; phylum Chordata; class Actinopteri; order Cyprinodontiformes; family Aphaniidae; genus Apricaphanius; species Apricaphanius iberus. The sequence continues at coordinate 453,706 of JAPXFQ010002826.1, forward strand.
ACACAATTTTACTTACCGTGGTGGCCTGACATTTTGGATTAATAGATTTCAGCAATTACATGCTTTATTTAATTAGCTTTTTATCAGCTCTCAGTAGCATTTAATTCTGCCAGGATAGAAATTAAAAACATAACTTAAAATGAAATTTATAGGCAAAAAAGAGGTATGAAAGAAGTCCAAATATTTATTGAAATCCACAACAAAAGGTAGCGGCAAGAGCAACTGATGGCCATTTTTTGTTCTGAATCCTTTTATTTTACATGACACATTCATTTACTCAGGTTTTTTGCACGTAAAATTTCCTGCTTTCAAACATCTTATTTCCCTATTTACGCTTGCTTTAGAACTTTCAACTGCGTTGATCAGGTTTTTTCTTACATGAGATTTGTGGCTCTTTGCCAAAGGCAAACTTCGTGGCCGGCACAAGGGCTCCAGTCAGTTGCACCAAGAAGCAAGATCCAGATATTGCTTATTTTGCATGTCCAGATAATTGGAACTGAGTGACCTCACTGGGTGATCAGGCCGAAATTACAAATTACATTATGTGCAAATCCAATTAACCAACATTGTGGCAAAGTGACCTGGGTCAACACACAAATCACTTTTTTTGATAAACACAGAAGCATAGACTGCAAACTAGCACAGTATAGGATAGGTGGCTTCTTGGTGAGTAAATGTACTTTACTGTCCAAGAACATGTTGTTGTAGCCAATAACAATCTCTCTTCACACCATTATTACTGAATTGATTCACGTTAGTGATTTCCTGTCTTTTTTTCCCTTTCCTGAGGCAGCTGTTCAAATGTTTTTTACATGCCTCAACTTCATTGAGAAGCATCTCCATCTCACAGGAAGTTCGTCTATGAGAAGAGAGAAGCAGAAAGAATAATCCCACATGCAGGGCACACTTACACTTACTTTTTTGCATATTCAAAAAAGAATAAGTCAAGGGAAGAATTTTGTTTACCCTCATGTGTGCTCAGCTCCAAACTGATAAGGATGCATACAAATGTATAATTAATGCATATGCACTCTTTCCTACATCAGCATTTTTTTTGCAGGTTAACTACTCTCAGTTTGAGCTGGTTCACATGGCAGGATTTTAAAATGGTCGCAACAGCTTCAGAAAGCACACACGTCGATAAAGAGTGTGTGGCATGCGACCAGACGACAATGACAAGAAACCACATACGAACCAATTTTACTCAAACATTCCAAGCTCAGACAGGAAATCTCACCAAACCTCATTATATAAAACCTGACTAAAGTCATAGGAGGAAATAAATACAGAGGATGAGGCATTGGCAATAGTTTGTGGACTACTTAAAGGTCTGAATTCATTTCTTGTGATCTCTAACCCAATTATATGCCTTTAAATATTCTCACTCCTGTTTCAGGAGGTTGCAGTTTGTTAGAAGAGTGGGTAGTTTGAAACAACAGGATCAAAAGGCTAACGCAATATCATTTAAACATCTCGTCTCTGATTGGCTTAAAGCAATGCAACTCTTTTAGTGCCAGGGATCAAAAAACGAACTTAATTTACTTTGCTGGCCGTGTTACAAGACAGGTTCCAACAGTTTGTCTTGATAAAAAAAAAAAATGCAATGCTAATGTCCACAAATGAACCAAGCCTAACTGTGTTCTGTCATGCTGTTGAGTTTCAACAGTTAGCTTCACTGCTAATAGTTTGCTTTGGCCTCTAGCTTCTACTAGCAGAGACGTGCTCTGCTCTCTCCAGGCTCAAAAATCAGCCCGGAGAGGTGGTAACAAACCAGTGGGTGGTCACAAGCCAGGGTAGGCAAGAGCATGAATACTAATTTTCCCAGAGACAAAGAAGGGTATGTCTTTTTCTGACTCACTTGTTTTGCCGTCTGTTGTCTTTCTATGGCTAATGCAGGCTATGGCTGTTAGAGAGAATGTCTATGTATATCACACAAATGCAGCTAAGAGTGACAGACCATATTTCACAAAGAACAAGTATTACACTGCTTCTCAGTGAATGAGACCTTTATTAGCAAAACATAAATAAAAAATGGAATCATAGTGTTGGATTAAATTGTGGACACAGTAGGAACAGGGGCTCTGCTTGCTATACAAAGGTAAGGAGGTTAATTATTGTTTGCTTTTTTATCTTTTTACAATAGAAAATGTCGTTACACACTTTGCTATGACTGATCTCCGTTTATATGCATTTGTGGACTGCAGTCAAGTGAGCAGACAATTTGAAATAATAATTGGGCACAGCTCATGTTCAACATGGTGCCTGCTACTTTGTGCTTGCAACACACCACACATGCTGCAAACTTAGGCCAAGACAATCAAACATGTTGAATATCGCCAATTTGCGTTCGGAGCACGGCATGTCAGAAGGGAAGAATCAGGGCATCGGTCTAAAAATCCTGTCTGTGAAACAGGCCTAAGCTTCTTTAGGAAATGTAAATTTCTTTGTACTTGAGGTTTTTAGTATGTGATTGCTTGTAATTTGCATGTGTAGCCTGTACTCTAGCCATGAGAAATAAAATGGGAGGATTCTGAGATTTTCGAAAGTTATTAAAATCTAGTCCTATTTTTGTATCATCTTGTTGTGTCATCTATCCATCCATTTTCTAAACCACTTATCCTCAAGGGGTCATGGGGTGGGCTGCTGCATATCTCCAATGTGGTCAACGGGCGAGACCGGGGTACACCATTGACAGGTCGCCAGTCCATCGCATATCTTGTCATGTAAGATGGAAGAAATTTACATCAGTAGTAACTACAACACAAAGAGAGGGATGTGTCCATGAATGCAAGAACAACCCCTAGGATTGAGCCATATTTTCTTTAGGTCTTCTAGAAATAGAAGAAATAGCCCCCCCTTTACCAAAATAAAGATATAATTTCCTTTTCATGGAAAACAAGTGCTGATTTTCAAAATCTAAGTCTACCATCATGACACCCCTTAGCATGACTGATAGCCTGAGTCAAAAAAGACAGAAGCAGTCAAGATAAGATGATGTAGTGAAAATACTGAGGCTTTTTCCCAGTTCAGGCCACAGGAAGCATAAGATAAGAGATCAAAAATAAAAGAATACAATTACTGAGTGGATGCAGGATGTCACAGAAACAATCCATTTGATGTTCTAAACAACATGCAGACTGAAAGCAGACGAACACCGTTCCCTATACCAAGGCTTTTTAAGCCTGTGCAAGATGCAACTGAACAAGGTCAATTCAACTAATAAAAGTGAAGTGCCTTCCGAAGAACACAACAAGAACAAAACATGAATTGATCCTTCTATAAAAGCAAATGGTTTTATTAAAGCCATACATGGAAAAGATATGAGTTTGTCATTCATTTCTCATTCATTTCAACTAATAAGGCTACGATGGCAGCAACAGCATTAACTGTACTGATAATTTCATTAACGCTACATATGCTTCTGTCCATAAATGCATAACCAAACGAACAGCATGGGCTTAGAATATTGGCCTAAGTATCTGTTTCTGCAACTGAAGAACCTATAGTAGCCAACCTTGAAAAATAAAAAATAAAACTTACAACATAACCTTGTCTTTACAGGTGCAAGTCTAAGTTTTCCCCAACATTGGCTTTTTTAAAATACTTTGTAACAACATAACATGCAGGGAGCCATAAAAAAAACAAGCTACAAAGAACACCATGTCATTGAAAAAAGATGTGCTTACTTGAAATGAACACTATCAGCAGACAGGCATGCTGTGGAAGCTGGCAACAGGTAGACAGGAATCTCACATGGACGAAACAAAAGGCAAGGAATAAAGAATGAAGAGAGATGAGCATGACTCATCCGGCTCACGCCAGTTCCTGGCATTTGGTTCAATATAGAGAACCGAAAGGTAAACAAATTGAAAAAGTGATTGAAGGGAAGACGAGATATGACACAGATGTTGGACAAGATGGAGATCCCTTTGTCTTTACTACAACTCCAGAGAAGGAATGATAACTTTTGTGTATCTTGTTTGAATTGAACACCTGTTTGAATCAAGCCTGATGGAGTCTTTAAAAGTCTGATTGTGTACTGCTTCTTTAACAAGGAAAGTAATTGAAAAAATTTCAAAAGAAAGTACCCATTAGATTTTAGTCTCTATATAAACCTCCAACTAAAAGCACAAAGACCAACTTTGTGCTTATATTTTTAGATTTAAAAGCCCAAGAATGTCTAACATACAGCCTGGTTTCCACCAGATATACAAGTTTCTTGATAAAACAGAATATACACAAGTTCAGAAGGGCATTGGATTATACTTTTTTAATGTAGAAATAATGTGCCTTCAGCACATCGTAGAACACCTAGACAAAATGAAGTCCAAACACCTGCTCATTTTTAACTCAGCATGAAACATACAAGGCTTTTGAATGTGAAATTATGATAACACTTCACCAAAATCCCCACTGGGAAGCAATGGGCAGGCAAACAAACATGAATATGGAAACAAACTAGATTGAGTTCAACACAGTTCTACAGGTGCAGAGTCAGGTGTTCTGCTTCTTGCTTGTCAATTTTGATACATTTATTTTGTGAGAAAATGTTTGTGTCTTAATAAACCCTTCCAAATCTTCTTTTCTGTATGCAGAGAACTGTGTTAAATATGTCATAAGTTAAGTATACATAATTTATTAGTACTTTAAAAACACTTCTTTGTTTATTTTGTCGAGACCAGTTATTAACAAAAACTGTGGAGCGCCTGAAAAACCTCTTGGCCCACACACTGCAGACCCCAGTGACTAACAAATGCAAAGTATAGAGCATATGTAACATGTACATGTACATTTTGTACATGTACATGTTATGTTTACATCTACCAGACAGTAGGGTTGCGGGTTGACAGATACGGTCTCTATGATCCAACTATATGGTCGGCTCAGCTCGGCTGGTACTAAGAAGAATGGTAGAATCAGCAAGTGAAGCAGCTGCTTCAGAGCCCCTGAGATATTGTTATCCGTCTCAGGAGAGGAGTAACTGCAGCAAAACAGAAACTAGAGTAAATTTAGGTGAAGCCTACACTTAATGGACCCACATAATACATTTTTATGGCATCAAACTAACACGGAAAAGCCGACTTTCCTCCTGGGTTGTTAAACTAGCTCACTTGCTAATTTAGCTAAAGTTAGCTGCTAGTTAAACTCCTCTAAAATACATTCCTCACTGGACACAGTTCAGGTTGGTCACTGGAGGCACCCGCAGTGAACCAGGCAACCCAACAGCTGGATTGATGTTTATATTGTTGTAACTACAACCTAGATACACTAGATGTCGCTATCATGCTCATGTTCCATATACAACCTTTAAACACAACATGCATTCTCTGAAAGTGGTGGCAGCATCATGCTACAATTTGCAGAGAGATGGCAGCATGCACAAGACACAGAGGCTCAACGCTTCCTGCTTCTTTTCACTTTTTGTGTTTTTGTAATCTCAATCTTTTCCTAGCACATCTATGCCACACCAAACTACTTGCTTGTGTTGTTTTCATCTTTTTTATGACTATTTTTATTCCTGCAGCACATAGTGGCTTTGTGGCAGGATCCTTAGTATGTGACTGCTAGTATAATGACAATGACAATATTCTATTCTATTCTATTATCATGCTGTTTTTCAGCAGGGAAGAGCAAAAACCAAGACAAAAGACTGGGTGGAGGTTCACCTTCCAACCAGACCCAAAACGTACAAAAACAACCATAGAATAGTTTAGATCCAAGCAAAAAATGTGTTGAGATAACCCAGTCAAAGTGCAGGCTTATATCCAAGCCACAATCTAAATAAAGACTATAAAAAATATATGTTTGGAGATTCTACCAATCAAAGCTGGAGCTCTTTTAATTGACAAGGAGTTTTAAGTTTGAACGAGTCAATAGAGTGTGAAAAGGTTCAATGGGTGTGTCTGCTTTTGCAAGGCACTGCATATCTGTTAAAGGGAGCAAAATTAACAAGTTAAACTGACTCAATTTTAAACAGTATTTTGACATTTTGTGGCATAATGGAAACTGCTCCATAGAGCACCTTTTGAAATTGTCTCCCTTTATCTTAAACTGATTAAAAATTTCATAAATCACTTTTATACGTGCTGAGCTTCCTTGTTGTGCAAATATGAAAGAAAAATAAAGCAAGATGCTGAAAATAATTCGACTCGGTTTTTTGGTCTCTGCAAGATAACTTTTACACGCATACCTGTAAAGACAGGAGCCTGTCGGAAGCCTGACTGGAAATAATGAAAGCTCTGAAAATCAAGCATTGACAAGACAAATTGGTGTCCATGTTATCTATGGTACTTACCAGCTAATGGAATCTACTCTTTCACTTGCAGCTCAAATCTAAACACTACCTGTCATCTGACATAACAAAAATCAGGTTAAGTCAATGTCAAAATAGCACATTGAGTCCTTATGAAGAACTCTGCTGTTACATTTAACATTACATGTTATGACCAACTCACAATAATTATATGGCTATAATTAAATAACTCATTTTTATATTTGTCTTTAGGGTCAGATCATATCAAGGAAAGGGCAATGTCCATTTTAAAGCATCTTCTAGTGAGGGATCCTCTGCACTGAAGGCTTCTGTCCTGCTAAATGGTCAAAAGAAATGGGCTTATGGCTTTCACAAATTAATTTATTATATATCTGCTCAAAGTTCAAGCTCAGGCTTATTATGTCACTCACATATGATGGTCTGCTGTGACTTCATATTGATATCACCTGTTCAACTCAATGCAGCAAACAAGAATGCAAATGAGCCAAGCAGTCTTATCTAAAATTTCCAGAAGCTGTTACTAGAGAATCTAATTTGTTACTCTGTCACACCACCTTCTGGACGGACACACAAAAAGCCACCAGCCACGAGCTCTGCAATCCAGTGCATTAGCATTAAAACAAATACTTTGAGACTTTCAGCTGTTTAATAAAGGGAAAAAAAAACGTATGATGTTTCTCATTACCTGAAAATATCAGATAGTATTTGGATTGTTGTTTTCTATGAAGTGAGAGTAAATTCGAACAGACATTTTGATTGACCATCATCTGCTAAGTAAATAATTAGTTATTTTCACCCTTTTCAAACTGTCACAGTCATAGCTTGTGCATCACAGCTCAAATACATTTGTGCTGCAATAAAAATCCCTTATGAAAAAATGCTGCAGATTCAACCCAACCCAGGAATATTCAAAATTAACATTCGCCAATGTGTGTGTCAGAATAATGATCCTAATCTTCTAATCATGTCACAACTGTCAGAAACTCTTAGTTTAATAAGCGCTTTAAACTCTAGTGAATGTCCTAGAAAAATTAAAAACATAATTTCACATTAAAAATAATTGTTTCTACAATCGCATTATCACCCAAGTAGAAACAACATTAATGCATCTAAACGATCAGCTTCATGTTGTTGTACAAGAGAAAAACACTTTTACTGCAGTATCTAATTAGGTTAGACCATTTCAGAGCTTTGCTGTTATTTATTTATTTTTTTGCAATCATGCCTTATTAAAAAGCCTTTTGAGTGCTCAGTTCTCTCCATCAAGTTTATAAAATGACCTTGTAATATAAAATTTACAGCAATTTAAGTCAACAGAGAACTGTAACTGGCGATACATCAATCGATCGATCAGAATCAAGCAATGTTCAATCTGCCAGTTTTGCACTCTCGCTTCCCCACCTGTTGCTGTCTGTCAGCTGACTGAAAGAAGACTAGAGCACATTTACCTTGCCTGTTGAATTCAGCAGTTTAAAAATAGTCGTGAAAGACACAGCCGGTTTACTAGGTGGAAACAAAAGATGCCCCAACTATCACTCTTATTAAGGTAATGCTCTGAAACTATAGTATATAATCTGAGGAGCTTGTCAGTGAAGTAACCCACTGGCTACCTGAGAAGACAGTTACTAGGAAATGAACCAGCAGAACGGCAAAAGGTGAAAACATTCTGCAAAATGACCACCTAAAAAATATTGTTTTAGGCAAGACAAGGCAAGGCAATTTTATTTGTATAGCACACTTTCAACACAAGGCAATTCAAGGTGCTTTACATGATTAAAATTAGAACAGCTAATTTTATCATTTTTATTCTATGCTTTGGGGTTCGTCAGCAAGTGTTATAAAGATAATATAAAAACAAGTGATAATGGTTGTAGATAATATTATAGATAATAATGATTTAATAAATCACCTTGACTTTTATTTTATTGATCCCTTTGGGATAACTCTCTAGAGGAAATTCAATTTACAGTCGCTTATAGATTCAGAAATCACACCAAACAAAACAAAAACATTTTGCAATAGCAAAGTAGTGCTTGCAAACAGGCATAGAAATAAAACAATTTTAAAAGTAAATACACAGGTATGAACAATAATCCAAAAAATATGACTGTAATAGTCAAAATGTTGTATTATTTCAGTAGCATTAGAAATAACTACAACTACAACTAATTCTATAATCTATTTATATATGTTTTTATTTATGTTTTTACAGCATGGCAACTAGAATAATTATTTGATTGGAATAATGTATTTACAATATGTTTTGAAAATTTCTCACCATTTTAGCAAAGCGTGCTTTAACTACAAGCCTGTCATGATGTTGTGTTGCACCTGTCACTGCAGCAGAATTCTTTAATATCACAAAATCCTTTTATTCTTCATAGTTTCATTATTTTGTCACCAAGATCTTGTACAGATTTCTTCTGGACTCTGCTGTGGACAGTCCATGTGTGAAAAATGGTGTCTCATGCTCCCTGTAACACTCTTTGACAATTTGAGCCCAATTAATCCTAAACTTGTCATCTTGTTCGTACCATTAGGGAAGGGAAGAAATTCCCTGATGAAACAACCTTGTCATTCAGTATATTCAGCCAGTCAGCTGATCTCGTTCTTTGGACTCGTAATGTTGCTGAACCTACAGAACTGACCAACAGATAATAGGTTTAAGGTTTGTACAGCAGGCATTAGGCATAATTGGTGCATGACTTCATCTGCCTCTATTCTTTTTTTTAATAGGGTAAATCTAGATTTACTGTATCAACACACATCCCCTTTTTCCACTGATCCAGAGTTGAATCTCTATGCTACCCAACAAACTTGAAAGGAAGCCATGAGTTTTCCTATTTTTGTTTTGTTTCCACCAAATATTTAAGAAATTTGCACAATCATACAAGATTTTTCTTTTCCCCCCAGACACACTTCTCATTACAATGACGGTTCCAGGCTACCCTTCTTGTTCTGACTAATGTGTTGTATGATTCCCCACTAAATTAGGTAGTTTCATTAATCTCCTCAATATTTTTTGTATTGCTTTATGCCAATGATTATACCCTTCTGAAAAGTATTAACTTATTTCAACGACTACAGGATGTGTCTTTAGACATTGTGGTTTAAATGAGAAGCTGCTCCATCGACATAACTATCCAATAATACTTAGATTTGTTAACTACAGATAACTTTTTTGTGTGTGTGTCGTTCAGGGAGGCAGTTTTATAAGATTCCATTCTGTCCCATTAGGTTGTCCCATTGAAATGCTACAGACACACTCAATAGGCTACTAAATGGGAATGTGGTTTCACAAAAACATGGCTATTCTCGTTTTCTCACATACCATCGTCTATATCTGTTACATTTTCCATTTAGATTTGTCCCCATGCAGACGTTATGTCTTCAGAGCCTCTGTTCGGTAATTCGATTTGTTTTATGAATAAAAGTTACACCCAATTAAAAAAGTGGCCTCAATAAATTAAAACACAGATTTCGAGTTGGATGTGTGTTGGCATGGATTTATTCAGTGAGAAGAGTAGAAGAAACGTACCGAAGCAGGAGTTGATGAAGCCGTACCAGCTGCAGCCGCCGCGGCCAAGCAGCCACTTTCCCCGGATGCTGGAGGCGAAGCTGAGCGTGGTGCCAAACAAACAGACCAGCATGTCGCTGATGCTGATGTTCAGCAGCAGCATGTTCACCGGCGTGCGCAGCTTCTTGAATTTGCAAAACAGCAGCAGCACTACGAAGTTGTTCACGAAGCCGAAAGTCATGATGAAGCCCAGGACGACGGAAAGCACGACGAAGCCCGCCGGGGAGAGCTTCGCCGCGCCCGCAGACGCGTCCCCCGGCTCCCGGTCATCGCTCTGGTTGAAGCTGTAGTTCAGAGCACCGTGACCAGAAAACATCCCGCGGTCCATTCATCTAAGTCTACTTTCGCTCAGTGGGAGTTTGAAAAAAAAAGTCTGTATAAAACAACCGTGCAACTCAATTCATACGTGGAAAGTTTTAAAAAGAAGTGGCTTTATTGGGGTTGTCCATGCGTTGATTTTTCTTGCACAACCTGAGAGCCTCATGTTTTGTTCAAAACGCACATACCTCCACTGATGATGAAACAAAGAACACGTTCCAAGAAGAAACAAAAAAGTGCCACCTGTTACCTCAATGCATCACTGCCTCAGTGAGAGATCTGACCAGATTCTGCTGAGGAATCACACATTTCTGTTAAAAAGTCTATATCATGCCAGTTTTAATTGAATCGGGATTTTACTGAATTGGTCCTTCGGGAAAATCTGTCATCTTCAAGTGCATCAGAGTTTATTGTAATCCGTCCACACAGTGCAGACTTCAGCAGGATTAACAGCGCAGAGGTTTCCTCCAACAGCTTTAAAGGGACGGCTGCTCTTACGTCACGATAGATCATGGCGCCTTCGGCCCTCTAGGGAGACGCGTGCGTCTTTCTGTTGTCTTGTAGGGGTATAAATAAATATTTCTCTTACGCATTTAAAAGGAAAATATTTATATTACCTATGACATCCAGGCTTTTATTTTTGATCTGGTAGTTTACATAAAAAACTTTTGGGGTCAGGTCAGGAAAAGAAATATGAATAAACTTTTTTACTCTGTTATACATACATAGAATAATATAAATAAATGGTTAAATGAGTCGATCCAAGGCCTAAGTTGGTACTGTTTAGCAGTTTTCTGAAAGAAAGTAAAAAAAACACACCACCAGCGGGTGTGAATGATGCTTACTGAATGGTATGGAGCAGCATTTGAATGTTCAGGAACGTGTTTGTACTCGGGAGGGTGAAGTTGGTCTCTTTTTTTATAGAGCCCTAGCTCTTAATTAAATCAGAATGCACTTTGAAAAAAAGCAAACTGCAACGAGGAAGTGAAGGGTAAGAAAACGTATCTACTGTTAAACTTGTCTTTTCATAATCTAAAGGGTAAAAGTAGTGATAGACTCAATCATAAACATACACTAAAAAAAAACTATTTCCACTCAACTGAATTGGGTTGGTTTAGCAATAATTTATTTTGTTAAGTGAACTAAATGTAAACATTCTGGGTCAACCTAATACATTCAGGTTGCTGTAACTTCATTTCCAGTGTTAACTAAACGTGATTACAATGGTTTCAGTAATACATTCCTTCACTTTTTTCAAAAAAGGGAATTGGCAGGTATTTATAATATCATAATAATGTTTAGTAAACACTGGAAAAGAAGTCATATATGTATATCATTATAAACACATTTTTTGAGTTATTGTGTAGCAAAGTGGTTAGTGCAGGAGCTCAGAAAACTGAGACCCCTTTCTGAGTTTGAGTCCATCCCCTGCTGTTTATTTTTGTGCCTTATAGCAACCTAAATGTATTAGCTTTGACCCAACATGTTTACATTTAGTTCACTCAACAAAATTCATTATTGCTAAATCAACCCAAATAATTTTTTTTTTTTTGAGTGTAGGAGATTCCAAGTAAAAGATCAAATACTAATTTGCTCCGATTAAAATTTTCATGATTCAGCAAGAAGAGACAGGCCAAAAAACTGCATCCATGCGAGACTTCCAAGGCTAAGACCACGGCTGATCAAAAAGGCAAATTACACATTTTCTAATAATCTTGATGATCCACGCCAGATAAAAATAATTAAAAAAAACTTTCTCTTGGAATGACAAGACACAACTGAAAGTCCCTGTCACTGCTCACATATAATAACCGCATTTAAGGAAAAGATCAAAAATATACCAACCATCAAACACAAAGAGGTAGTGTCCCTGGAGCTGTTCTCCAGCTACACTACTTGAAAGGCTTGTTTTTAGTTATTCGATCATAAATTCTGCTCTCAACCAGAAAATTAGAATGTCCAGCCATCAGTTTGTGACTTTAAGCTAAGGGGCGCTTTAGATGTGCAGCAGTAGGACAACGATCCAAAGCGCATCAATAAGTCACTTATTCCAAACCGGTGAAGCAGTATTGAGGTTTAGGGCCAAGAAACTTTGCACAGAGGTCATTTTCCCTTTAATAAATGCAACAATTTATTAAACGTCCTCTGTTTATCTTTATCTAAATTGTCACACTTGTTATAGGTGATCTAAAAGCTTTCCGTGTTAAGGAGTAAATACTGTTTCCCTAAACAAACTTTAATGAACATTGCAGTTCATTAAAGTTTGTTTATCCTGATTAGAAAAATATAATGACTTTCACCATCAGTTTGGTGGGTTTAGTTTCTCACATCTCTCAGAATCACATGCTGTCCATGTTTCTGTCAAAACGCTGTTGGTCATTGTCAACCTTGTTTGGGTAGAAAAGTTTTCTTCTACTCTCAAACTTCCCTATTGTTAGCAACTTACTTACTTACTTACTTTCTACTTACTTACTAACTATAAATGCGTGAAACAGTCCAACTTAGTTCGACTCTGCACACTACATAACAAATAAACAATGAAGCTGTGAGATAAAAAATGCTTTTAATGATTTGTTTTCATCTTCATAATATTCATTCCTGAGTCATTATGCCTGTTTGCACCTTAAGCTGCAGGATTATAGAACTATAGAATTTTGATAACTTCACAAGAAATGTGCATGACCCCATTTAATAGTGATTACCCTTTGATATTGTTTTAATTTTAATTCCCCAAGGAGTTCAGTCTCATACTTCTCATTCTCAATATTACTAAGTGTAGATTGCTGAAGAAAATAGTAAATAGGTTGTGATAATGTGGCTGCACAGCAGAAGTTATTGTTTAGTAATATGATGGTCCCAACGTGCAAGGAAAATCTTTATTTTGCATGTTTTTATTGCAATTACATTGATTACAATCTGTCAGATGGCCTAACTCCCCTGGCAGATGGGTTGTTCAGAAAATAATGTCTGAGAGACATCATTGAGCAATTATAGAACCACATCAAATATGTCAATGATGATCTAGTGTAGATGGTCATAAATGTCTTTCATTTGAAATTATAATGCACTCTCACTACTTCTGGCACTGATTGTTTGAGCAGAAGTTGAGATGTTTGAAAATGATATTTTTGAAATGTTTTCATCTTCTCTCTGGAATAAGCAAACAACTTAAGGTGCATTTTTTATAGAAGTTCTCTTTTGAAAACAACTATTTATATTGTTTACACTCTCATTACTGTATCCAGTTTTAGTTTAGACATCTTTAGTTACAGAGTTATCTTGACATTGCATAATACACTGAGCAAAAATATAAATACAACACTTGGTTTTGCTCCCATTTTTCATAAGCTGAGCTTAAAGATCTGAAACAACTTCTGTTGAATTCAGTTTATTTATAATTCACAACAGATTTCATCTCTAGGTACTTTACAAGAAAAGTAAGTCATTGACGTATAGCAATCCCTCAGTAATCCCTCATAATGACTAAGCATGTAGTGAAAGTGAAAAGGAAAAACTCCCCTTTAACAGGAAGACTCCGCCAGCAGAACCTGGCTCACTACAAGCGGTCATCTGCTACGACCGTCTGGGGGTTTGAGAAGACAGAGAAGAGCCACAGAAAGAACAAAAGGAACTGATGTAAGAACGAAAAGTAAAAAGTTGACAATAGGACATGAAGGATGCTCGTCACTGGGAGCATTATCTGAATAGATGCCCCCCCATCCAACAAGGCATTGAAGCTGAGCAGGACACCGGACCCTACTTCTATGGAGAAAAAAACACTGAGAAAAATCAAGGTTACCAGCTGCAATAACATACATCTGATGAGTATTAGAAGAGAAAAGTAGCAGAGTAAAGAAAAATGGCCAATCTGTCCTCAAACAGTCTAAGACTATAGCAGCATAACTACAGAGATGGCTCAGGATAACGTTAGCCATTCTAACAATAAGCTTTATCAAAAAGGAAACTTTTAAGCCTAGTCTTGAAAACAGACAGAATATCTGCCTCACGGACTTAAACTGGGAGCTGGTTCCACAGGAGAGGAGCCTGATAACTAAAAGATCTGCCTCCCATTCTACTTAATGAAAAACCTGCAGTCTGAGAGCGAATTGCTCTGTTAGAAACATGTGGAACAATCAGATCTCTGATGTATGATGAAGCTTGATTATTAAAGGCTTTATACATAAGGAGGATCTTAAACTCTGTTCTGTGTTTAACAGTTAGCCAATGGAGAGAAGTTAAAACAAGAGAAATGTGATATCTCTTTTTGTTATTCATCAGAACTCTTGCTGGAACATTTTGGATTTACTCAAGGCTTTTAATCGCATTTTGTGAACTTCCTGATAATACAGAATTTCAGTCCAGCATTGAAGTAACAAATGCACGGACTAGCTTCTCAGCATCATTACTGGACAGGGTTTTTCTAATTTTAGCAATATTCAAGAGATGAAAGTAATACATCTTGGAAATATGTTTAATATGGGATTTAAATGCAATTTCTTGGTTAACATTTTTTTACACTGAGGTTCTTTACATGATTACAGGAGGTCAATTTAATGCCATTTAGATGACATGATTGACACAGCTTCATTTTTAAAGTTTCTGGTCCAAAGACAACAACTATTTCTGTCTTTTTTTAATTTAAAAGCAGAAAGTTTGGAGTAACCCAGGCTTTTATGTCTTCGAGACATGCCTGTAATCTACCTAGCTGATAGGATTCTGGATTTATGGATCAATATATATACGCAAAAGACACATTGTTCTTAAGTATTGTTCAAAAATCTGTCTAAATCTGTGTTAGCGAGCATTTCTCCTTTGTCATCCCACTGTACAGGGGTGACAAATCAACAATCTTATTAGATAGCATGAATATTTAATAAGGTGTAGACTGGCCACAATAAAAAGACACTCTGAAATAGGTATTTTATGTATACAGAAAATGTTTCAGATCTTTTAGTTCTACTCATGAAACATGGGAGCAAAAACAAAAAGTGTTGAGTTTATATTTTTGTTCAGTGTATAAAGCGGGGTTTTGACAATGCAATCTAGGGCTTTTTTCCTCCAGTCTCCCAAAACCGAACTGTCCGCATAAAATCTGTAGGGGGGTCTTCAGCAAAAGTATTTCAGCTTCTTACAACTAGTTAATACAAATAAATACACAATCCTGTAGTGGTGTGGTTCATTGCCTTGAATAAAAATGTCAAGCAATTTTAGTTGATCTTCAGTCATGTATTTCAATTTAAACACTGTAAACATTGTAGCACTAAAGATGACTGTGTGTTGTGTCTACAGAAGGATATGATAATCTGGCTATGACTATTTCTGAAGGATTGCTTATGGCAATCGACATTAATATTGTTATGGAAAATGATTATTTATGGGGCACCACTTGTTATCCAGGAACTATATTTATAGCCAAATATTTCACTCTCAGTTATTATTTATGATTTCCTGTCTGATTCAGGTTTAGCTAAATAAACACAATGTGAAGGAGTGAGCTCTAGACAAAGCTTGTAACACACACTACTAATTCAAAGGAATGAAACTAATGAGCAAATTAAAGAACACAATGAATGGATAAGTTTGCAAAAAAATAGAAATCATATATCCTGATGTCACAGTTCTTTAGGAATCCCGATACTTAAAGACCAAGGCTTATATTGTAATTGTGAATAATTTAATCTATTTACTACTAATGATTTATGTCTAAACCAATAAATGATGCAAGAAAAAGAATAAAACATTACTTGAATTAAGTAAAAATTGCTCGGTTAGGGATCAATAGCCTTTGGAAAATTGCTGCTGGCTTTTCCATCTCCCTGGGCTGGTTCTTGTCACTGGCTCCCCGATGGCCCTTGCCGCGCCTGCGCATCGGGGTGTCAGCGGGTGGCCGCGGAGGGTGGCCGGCATCTCTGGGCCCGATCAGTCATATTGGCACTGGACATGGCTCCTGGGTCTTGGTCCAAGCACTCTGCGGGGTGCTGGGGTGGGGCCCTTTGACCGGTGCTGGTCGGCCTCCGCGGTGGACTGACCGGGTGGTGGGCGGATGGCCTGGGCCCCCATGGGGCTCGGAGGGGAAACTGCCGTGGGCCCCGACTTGACGTGCTGGGGCCTCCCACCCCTGGTGGATTGGGCTGAACGGGGGTGTCTATTGGGGTCAGCAGGGGAGCTGGCTCCCTGGGGATGGCATCGTGTCACCCCGGTTATTTCCTCCCCATCCCCATTTGCCTCTGTCCACCTGCTCCTTCATTCTACCATTTCCAAGGCCTTGGGACGTGGGCACGTCACTGGGGTGCGGGATGGAGTTTCCGTCTTCGCTACCCGGTGGCGGCCTGGGTCCCAATTTTATTGAGCAACTTAGACACTTATACTTGCAACATTTACATGACACACGCACATGTAGGGACCTGGCGCTGGGTGCGTCTTGGAGGCGGGGCCCCTTATAAGGGGCCTCGCCTGTGGTGCCGGTACCCACTGTTTAAATGCATCTAGACACTGAGGGCCCGGGGAGGGAGATGGGGGTACCTGGGAGTATTCCCATGTCCCACCCCTCTGTTTTAAGTGCACATTAGAACAACATGCAACAACAACACAATTGAGCAGGGGGAGAGAGGCTGGGGGTCTTTCCACACCCCTATTCGTTGGACCATCAGGGGTTGGAGCCCGGGATTATCAGGCCGTCTGGTCGGGACCTGGACTGGTGGGCTATACTCTTGCCGGGTTGGGGGCCTTGGCGGTCTGCTTGTCCCTGTCCTGGTGGGCAAGGGGTCCGTCTCCCGGGTGCAGTGGCAGGGTGCTCTATCGGGGCGTCTGTCCCTGGGCCCGGGAGTATAGAGTATGTATGGGGTGTATGAATAAGTGTATAGCGTCCTTTTTTCGTGTGTCCTGTATATGTAAGAATGTGTACGCATGCAAGGGAGGGAGAGGGAAGTAGACATAGACAGACACTCTGTCTGCCTATGTCTACTTGTCGGTTGGGTGTTTGGCTGCCCTCTGAAATGGTGCATCTTCTTCCCCTCCGTCACTCCCCGTGGGTGATGGATGCTCCTGCCCGCTGGTCGATGATGGCTCTCGATGCCTGGGGCCGGGGTTGGCCCGGCTCGGTCCTGGTGCATGCCTGGCTGGTCCTGGGTGGGCCGGTGTGTCGGGCGGCCACTGTTTCGGGCCGACGTCCTGCTTGGATTGACTGGGGCACTTCTTATGGGGGTGCCGGGGTTTTAAAGTAGGTTGGTGCTGTCCGGTGGATCGGTGGGGACCGTGCCTGGCGACCAGGCCTCCTGCCAGTTCCATGAGTTCTACTGCCTGGTCGGTTCATCTGGGGGGGCTGCTGGACCTCAGATCTTGGCGCTCTGCGTGGGGCGGGATCTGGATCCGGGAGCTGGTAGATCTGGATGTCCAGGTGCTGGCTGGGCGCATCCGCTGTGGCTTTTACTGTGGCTCCCTGGCGTGTGGGTGTGTGGGGGGGCCGGGTTGTTGGCGGTGGGTATTGATCCGGGGTGGCGGCGGCGTGTGTTGTCCGTCGGCCAGCTGCGCGCGCCTCCTGCCTGGCTGCGGCGGCGGGTGACCCCTCTTGGCGGGTCCCTGGTCGGGGCCCTGCTGGGGGCGGGGTGCCCCTGATCCCCGTGGCCTCCGGGTCCTGTTCCGGGCCCGCCCTGGCGTAGCCGGTTTCCGGCGGAGCCCGTGGGCTCGTTCATGCGATCTCTACCAGGAGTTTACCAGAAACATTAGCATTGTGTTCATTAATCCATTCTTGTGTGTAGTGAATGTGTAATTCTTAGTTTATATTACTCCATCTGAACTATTGGTGTGGTTCTGTTCAGTTTTTTGTTTTTGTTTGTTTTTGGGGGTTTTACCACTTCTCTGCCGTCCGGCAGAGAAGGAGGACTGGGATGTTTTCTTGTGTTCATTGTTTGCCTCCCTGTCTTGTGTCGTCGGTTCGCGCCCCTACTGGTCCCGTTTCTTTTCTTCACCTTCTTCCTTTCTTCCTTCTTGTCTCGGTTTCGTGTCCATGACTTCAGGAAATTGAACCCTCAGTAATCACTAATACTTCAAAGCTGTAATACTCTGTTTGGGAAAGTAAATCTGTTGGGCTTATACTTGGTACTCGGACACCAATTCTGAGTAGCAAACTGCTAGACAGGACACGTAAAAAAAAAAAAAAAAAAGAATCTTCAGAGCTTATTGAAAATAAACAGCAAAAGAATAGAAAAAAATAAATAAATAAAACATGACCAAAAAAGACTAAAGGGTGTCCATCGCTTTAACAGATAAGTATTAACGCCTCTGACCATTTTCATGCAAATGCGCATACATTTTCAACTTTATGCACAACATACAGGTAACTAAAGCAATAAAAAACTTAACTCATCTTGTTAACTGGGAGCTGACAGCGCAATGAACAGCTACTGAGGCTTTGGCACGCGTTGCTCCCAAAAGCCTGTCATGCCAGGCTCCAGTGCACACTGCAGGATTTCCTCCCACCTGAGGTGATAACTTGGGGGTCACAAAACGGCTAATTCAGAGAGTTTTTCTGCTTTCTGATCACTTCAATTGGAGTAATGTTCCCTCATTTCACAAGTTTGGCTAAAGTGGTCTTTCATTCCAATCTCCAGTGTGGCAGTGGATTCAGCGCAGATTAGGCTTCCCGAACAATATCTAAACCATCTGTCTTAAATCCCAAACCCTTATCACATTAACCTGAAGCAATCACATTATTTGATTATGCACAAATGGGTGCTTGTTTCAGTTCCATGCAGACCTTGAGGAAGTTTTTACTCTGTGCAATCAAGCTACAGGAAATTTACTTTATTTTTAGTGCAATAGTTGAATTTCTTTTTTTAAAGTAGTTCTTTGTTCAGCTTTTTTGAAATAAAAAGACAACAACTAATGAATATATCATCATTTAAAAATATGTTCATGGTAGTTCATGTTTATACTTTGAGTAAACATGATGAGGGTAGAAGGTTTAACCCAGAAATCTGCCTTGACTCCTAGAAAAGGTTCCTGCTGTGAAAATTCAGCCTCAAATTACATTAAGGTTTAAAGTAAGTAGCCTACTAAGATCGAATACCCGTAGGAGGTAAACCAAAATAAAACCCCTCCTGCCAGATTAATTACATGTACTGGATAGATGCTGCCCAATAAGAGAAAAATTGTAATTAAATTATTAATGTACAAGCAGATATATTACACTGAGTTTTCATGTCATTCATCATCTGCTTAATTACAATGAAAGGATTCAGCTTGATCACTGTCCAGCACCACATCCAATCTCTGCAGATGGAATCATCAAGCATCTTATTGTGATGTCCCTGCAGGATCATCACCTGCCCGCTCCTGCTCGCAGTTTGCAAAAAAGAAGGCCAAAAGACAAGCCAGTACATAGCAAATCAAAATAACCTGGTCACAGGCAATATGCTGGCCAGATGTAAAATATTTAGACAACAAAGTAATTTGCTGTCATTTATCCCGTGAAGGCCTCCAGGGGTCAATGACTGTCCCGACAGACCTTGGGTAAGAGTACACCCTGTACCTGCGGTGCTCTATCTGACAGATTAGCATGCATTAGAGACACTAAATAATCTGACACACATCAGTGAACGGATAGGGGAAGCCAGAGCTTTAAGTGAAAACCCACTCATGCAAAGATACGGCATGCACATTCAGTGAAGAGAAGGCCTCAAGTGGTGGTGCCCAACAGTGCAATCCAAACAGAAAATACAAGAAGTGAATTTTCCCATGAGGACTAAAAAGCAATAATCTAACCAACACACTGGAGAGAAAAAACAAGCAGAATCACCTCTCACAACTTCTTCCTATTTACACTACTGTGATAATAAAATTGCATTAAAAATGCATAACTCGTGCAGACAGCTTACTAAAGTGATTCAGTCAATGGTTGCACACAGGTCTAAAGCGGACTCTCTTGCTCCAGGAGGAAGTCTGTCTATTTTTTAAAACATGCTCAGTGAAGCAGGATTTGTTTTTCACTTAGCCTTTGGTTATGTGTGGAAGATAACAGAGATTTTTTTTATGAAGTAAAAGCTATGACCAGCTGCTGAGGAGGGATGCAGCTAGCCTAGTGAGGATACAGGGAATGTGGTGTGCTCAGTGAAAAAAGATTGGTAAAACGGGCAGGAGGAATTAACTACACCACTGCTTTTCTTTAGACCAAATAACGGATTGCTTATATTTCCAAGTGAGAGATATGTTTTTGTTTTTGAATGGCTCCATAGCAGTATCTCTGAATCGAGCTGAAAGTATACTTGCGATGCTAGCAACTGGCATTAAACCTGCTATACATCCAACAAATTAAAAACATTATGAAAATCAGTTTTTATCACCCAAAAAACATTTCCAGAGTCTGCCCCATTCTCTCTCAGTCCAATACGCTAATTCATGCTTTTATCACCAGTAGAATCGATTATTGTAATGCCCTGCTTTCTGGTCTTCCCAAAATGACTACATCAAGTTTACAGCTTTAACAAAATGCAGCAGCACATGTTCTGATGAAGACCAAGAGGCGGGAGCACATTACACCAGTCTTAAAATCACTGCATTGGCTCCCCGTATGTTTTAAGATCGATTTTAAGATTCTGCTAATAGTTTTTAAGTGTCTTAATGGTCTTGGGCCTTCTTATCTTTCTGATATGCTTTTACCATTTGAACCCTCGTGGTCTCTGCACTGTTTTGGCAGCCGTCTCCTTATCATCCCCAAAGTCAGAACATGAACTCATGGTGAAGCGTCTTTCCATTATTATGGCCCTCACCTCTGGAACATACTGCCTCAGGGTCGCAGAGAACGTCCATGTTTTTTTAAAATCAGGCTCAAGACTTACCTTTTTAGCTGAGCTTTTAAGTGATTGTTATTTAGTAGTATCTGTTTGATCGCTCTGCATGTTTTATTTCATTGACTTTTTTGTTTAGCTTTTAGCTGACTATTTGCATCCAAAATACAACACACCACAGTGAAGCATGGGGGTGGAAACATTATGCTTTAAGGCTGCTTTTCTGCAAAAAGCACAGCACAACTGATTATATTAAGAGAGAATGAATTGGGTCATGTAGTGTGAGATTTTGTGCAAAAACCTTCTTCAGTGAGAGCATAGAAGACGAAATTGGGCTGGGTCTTCGTGCATGACATGGAGAGACCATGGCTCAGGTGGTAGGAGTCTTTGGCGTAACCATTGGGTTTCCAGTTCGAACCTCCGCTTTTGTCAGTCTCGGTCGTTGTTTCCTCGGTCAAGACACTTGCCTGTTCGTGGTGGTGGTCAGAGGGCCACTGGTGGCACCTTGCTTCTGTCAGCCTGGCCCAGGGCAGCAGTGGCTTACCACCACCAGTGCGTGATGGGAGCGCGAATGGGTGAATGAGTGAATGCAATATAAAGCCCTCGAGGTCCTTTGACTGGAAAAATGCAGTACAAATGCAGGCTATTTACCATTTACAATGATCCCAGACACACCACCTGGGTAACGAAGCACTGGCTACATAAAAAGCATTTCACGGTTGCGGAGTGGCCTTGCCAGTCTTAAGACCTCAATCCAATAGGGAATCTGTGGAAGGAGTTGAAAGTCTGTGTTGCTCAGCGATAGCCCCAAGACATCACAGCTATAGAGAAGATCTGTATAAAAGAATTAGCCAAAATAGCAGCTACAGTGTGTGTACAGCTGGTGAAGAGCAACAGGAAACCTTATCACAAAGCATTGAGATGAACTTTCGTTATTGACCTAATATGTGTTTCCGCACTATTATACATTTAATTCTTTAAAAGATTAATAGTTTTTTTGCCCCACTGTATCATAACAACCTGCCATTAAGAGGCATCACATTGGGTATTTCACATTAGTCTTTCTTCACATTCTTATCCCCCCCCAACGTTGCTTTATATTCAAAGACCATGCATCAATTTCACAGTAAACTGCACACCTGCTGTATACAGTTGTTTGTCTTGGCTGGGTGCCAAGCAGATGTATCTCCTTGATACCTTGAGCTGAAAAATGGAAGAATTGATTCTGATTCCTCATATGAAAACTATATCAGCAGAGTGATTGTAGATCATGAGTATTAGAAATGTGTTTTCCCTGAAAAAAATCTTAACAGGTACGTCAGGTTAAGATAACCCTCATTCAGAAGCTTCCATCACTTTACAAGTATTTCTTAATGGGCTCAGGGGTAAAATAAACTTTGCATTCTTACATGACCAGAGTATAAGTAGGAAGTTTGATGTTTATAACACTAAAAGACTTTCATTTTTTGTATGTTTCATTGACCTTAGATGGACCATGTGCAGTTATAAAAAAACAAACAAAAATGTATACATTTCAGACAGTGTAGATAATGCAGTGACCTCAAATAATAATTTTAACTTTTCCATAAATGACTTTAGCTGCTTAATTTTGTTTTTTGTTGGTAAACACAGAAAAGCTTGCTTTGAGCGTCAAATATAAACTGTGCATAAATAAAGCATTAAAACTACTTACAGGGTGTAGTAATATGTGAAATATCAGAGTGAGGAATCTGTTAATGTTGCTGTGAAATGTAAAAAACACCCACAGACGTGACATCTGAAGAGCTTTAGGCTGATGGATGAGAGACATGGAGGCATGACAGGAAGTGAAACAGCTGCCTAGAGACAAAACTGAAGACATTCTGTGACTTCTAATTTTCTCAGACTGATTACTAAATATAAAACGTAAATACAACATGAAATGTCTTTTGCTTAAGTAATTCGGATCGTAGAGACATGATGCAGTGTGCTGGCGAAGATTCTCGGTGATCCAGAACATGATAATCAAAACAGTTTAAGTAGAAGGCAAGTTTTTCACCTCTAATCAGAAAAAGAGAGGTCATCATATAGCCATAGTATCTAGCCCACTCTCTCTCTCTTCCGTTGCTCGCCAGCCTTTCCCCATAAATGCCGTCCATTTCTGCAAAGCACTTCCAGTGCTTGTAGTGTGCTCCACTCCAGCTGTTGTGGTCCTTCACGGCCCACATACATTTTTTCTTCTGTTTCCTCCAGTGATGTTTTTTTAACTCGCTGGAAGCCCTTCTCTGTAATAGACTTCACATACACACCACAAGGCCCATCGGCGGCTACCACTATGTAGGTAGGAGTGACAGTGACATTTCTTTACTATACCAATCAGTCCATAGGTGGGCATGCTGGGTTGGCCTCGGTCCGCTTAGGACCAAGGTTATAATAGTTTTTCAAGTTTTTCATTAGTTTTCGTTTTTATTTAGTGTTGACTTAAGATTTCAAAATCTATTTATTTTTTGTTAGTTTCTTTTAACATTTGTTAGGTAGTTTAGTTTAGTTTGAGCTTTTTAAAAATGCCTTGTTTCAGTTTAGTTTTTATTAGTTTCAGTTTCAGTCTTTTCGTTAAACAAGTTAAACAACGGGGCAAGACAAAAAAAAAAGTATAACAAAATCTCAGAAAATGATTATGCTTTTTTTAAACTGTATTGACAAGAAATATGGCACCTGTGCATTAAAAAGCCAGGTGCTACAGTTCTATAAAAACACTGAGTGCTAACAAAACAAAAGCCAAGCTACCTTAAGACCTATGATGCTTTTGATCATTTTGCACATTTGCGCTTTCTCTAAACCTTTGCTGACATGATGTAAGGTGGGCCGCAGCAACACAGACGACTTGACTGAAATGTTGGGATGATGCAGTATAGCCAGTAAAAACCAACAATCACCAGAACCTAGAGAAGGATTTTTTTGTCCACTAACACAGCGGATACACGCACAAACTACACTAGCTACACAACTCCAGTGTAACACTGCCTCCCATTGCTACTTTTTGCAGTTTGCAGTCGCAGTGTTGGCTTATTTGTTAGCCATCGAAGCTCACCGGTCATTAAGGTTTTGAAGTAGACTGTTTACTCATCGTTTCAGTCACTTCTTCTGATAGCTTGCAATCCAAATGCGTCTTATTTCCTTTAAAGGAGACGAGTCGATGGGATTGTATCCAACTTTCCCGCTCTGTTGTTTTTATCAAGGCCGTTTGTGCAACCAAAAAGCCACAACACAGATGATCCCATCTGTTTCTCGTGAAAGCGCAAGAGCGACAGAAATATTTCCTCTAGACTTTATGAGGCACTGTATGAAACAAAAACTAAGCACATTTTCTCATTAGATTCCATTTGTTTTTGATAGTTTTGTGAACACTCATTACAGTTTCAGTTCGTTTTCATTTTGTTTCAAATTCTCATTTTTATTTTTATTTCAGATAACAGTTACTTCTACTTTTCGTTGTTTCGTTCTTTTTCGTTGACGATGATAACACTGCTTCGGACTGAGCCAGAGGTAGTCTGAAAGAAGGGGGTCGGCTCCGTCGCGACAAATGTACTGAAAATGTGCTAAAGCATAGCTTTTAACGGATTATTATTTACTAATATCTGTCTTAATCGCTCTGCATGTATTATTTGATTGCATTTTTAGTTTAGCTTTTAACTGGTTATTATTTATTAATTATTTATATGCTTTGCATTTTTATTTGATCACATCTTATCATTGTTTTACACTTTATAATTTAAAATGCTCTGAGTCCAAACATTTTTATCAGTATTTTACTACTTATAGTTGTGATAATGTTTTTATTTTTGGGTTTGGGAAGGGTGGGGTTTGTGGGGTCATTTTAATCTGTAAAGGCCTTTGAGAAACTATGTAGTTTGAAAAGCGCTTTATAAATAAAGTTTCATTTGATTTAAATACGTGCTGAAGGTACCCGGGCCAGGCTGAGCCGACCCTAGAGGAAAATGGGCATAAGGTTGGCTTCACAATATAGATGTATTTAAACCAAAGGGCATTTCTCCAACATTGTTCTTTGAAATCTGTCCTTTTCAACAATATCAAATTATACTCTGTTCAAATAAGTGTTTACAGATAACTCTTACTAATTAAACCGATGAATAGATCAAATAAAAATGAACTTTAAAAGGATGAAGGTCAAAGAAAAAGTGTTGCACATATTAATAACACCATCTCTTTTTTCCTCTGCAAGGAAAATATTCTATCATAAGTTAGAGTTTGCAAATATGAGAATATGAGTTAAAAAGATATTTTACAACATTTTTGTAACATCAGAATGTCCTTTTCGACAGTAGCAAATATTGGGAATTATCTCATTATTATGACTGAAGAATTAAACGTAAATTGCTTTGCAGTAAGCAAATTTGTTATTCCATCCATCCATCTTCATCCACTTAAGCTTAAGCAGAGAGACCCATACTTCCTTCTCCCCGGCCACTTGAGCCAACTCCTCTGGAGGAATCCCGAGGCGTTCCCAGGTAAAACGGGAGACATAATCCCTCCAGCGGGTCCTGGGTCTTCCCCTGGGTCTCCTCCCGTTGGGACGTGCCCGGAACACCTTACCAGGGAGGCTTCCAGGAGGCATCCTGACCAGATGCCCGAGCCACCTTAACTGGCTCCTCTCATTGTGGAGGAGCAGCAGCTCTGCCCTGAGCCCCCTCCGGCTCACCCTATCTCTAAGGGAGAGCCCAGCCACCCTGCGGAGGAAACTCATTTCAATCGCCTGAGTTCGTGACCATAGATGATGGTAGGAACATAGATTGATTGCTAAATCGAGAGCTTTGCCTTTCGGCTCACCTCTCTCTTCACCACGACAGCCCGGTACAGCGCCCGCATAACTGCAGACGCCTTAACAATTCGTCTATCGATCTACCGCTCCATTTTTCCCTCATTTGTGAACAAGACCCCAAGATTCATAAACTATTCCACTTGAGGAAGGACTCCATCCCCGACCCGAAAAAGAGCAAGAGAACCTCAGCTTTTATGGCTCAAAAATCAGGCAGGCCCACTGGGGATTGTCCCGGTCCTAATAGAACTTCCGGTAAAAAGCACAGTGATCAGGGCTGTGGTTGTTGATCACTTTGGTTTTTTTCAGAAGTTCTCCATCACATGAAACTAATCAATTTTTATAATGAGCACCTGTAGTTTATTGTATAAAAAAAGCCCTGAAGAAGACAGCTTAGGCGGTCAAAACGCATGTCCCTCTAGATCCGATAAAGGACTTTCATTTCACAGAGTGCCTTTGATCCACTTTTTCTTCTTCTCGTTAAAATGTAATTGTTTTGTAGTCCTTAGTGAACAAATATTTTTAAATCTATGGCGAATGTGTTAAAATTCCAGCATTCATGCGAGTCCTCCTGATGGTCCGGGGACCCTAGGCAGCTTAGTTTGTTTCTGCCTTGGGCCGGCTTTGAACACCATGTCTGAACAGACCACACAGTTTGAAAAGGGAACATGAGAAGCTACGCAATGAGCCTCTGTTCACCTAATGGAAGAGCCCCTGTGTCCTGGTATCGGTCTCTCTTTGGAATCTCCAAACTACTGCCTTAATGTTTAAGGATGTGTAAAACAATCCCATTAACGCTGGAAAATAAGGACGGTATAGACGACGTGACGCTGAAACAAAAGGTTTATTATTTGAGTTTTGCTGAGTGAAGCGAACGTCACACAGGCTGCTAAATCGAGTGGTGAATAATCGCTCATCAGACATTACTTGGCCCGGCTGAGTTGAGCAACTCCCCCATGTTTACACTTGTGAGGCGTTTGAATAAGTGGCGATTGTGTTTATGAACCTGAGTCCAGATGTGAGCCAGACCTCTATTGTTTTATTTTCAAGAGAACGTAGGTAAACGGGCAATCAAGTTTAATTAACACGTTAATTAGACGCGGCTAATGGGAAGCTAACTGCTAACCTACTTGGGTTCGTGCTGTTTTGGTATCGCAGTTCGTATAAACAGAATTAACGCATTCGTAAAAGAAATATTTTCAAAAATAATTAGCAATTTCGCACAATGGGAATACAATTGAATGCTGTTAAAGAGGTTTAGTATAGATATAAATGTCATCACTCTACAGCGTGATTGGCCACCTGACAGCTAACTGTTTGCTACCTGTGTGCATTACGCTGCTAGCCACGTAAACTGCTCGGTGTTGACGTAGCAGCAGCAGCAGCAGCAGCTACACTGCCAGTCCATCCCAACAGCTATCTATCTACATTTTAAGGGACACCCAGTATTTATATTAACTAATAAATCATCAGATGAAAATATCATCGGCCCAAAATGCACTAGCTGGACTTAAACGTGTGTCCAACTGGTTTCCTGGATCTGTTGCTTGGAGCGGATGATGAAGCGGGTCTTCTGGCTGCTTTCAGGGTTAAACAGAAGAATGATGAAGCTACTTTTTGCCCTCGCTTTGATTGCCTACATTGCCTGTGAGTACATTATTTCAGCCTTGTTTTGATTTATCTAAAATGACGAGCTTAAAAAGAAAAAGCTCTTTACGAGTATGTATTTCTCCAGCTACATCTTAACAGGATTTTTGAAAGTTGCATCAACAACACTGTCTGCAACTGCGTGTATATTTCTAGCACCCGGGATGTTGGTTATGTTGTTTTTAGATGGAAAAAAACAAACAAAAAAACGGTTTCCTGGCAACAGCTTCAATGTTTCTGATCGTATTTCATAGAAAATAAATGTACTTTTGCTAAAATTACTGGTGGTTGAACTCCACTCTAAACTGGAACTTTGAGTTGAGACTAAATGAAACAGGTTTTTATTTTTCCCCATATGATAAGCATGGACCAGTATACAAAAACAACCCTTGTTTTTACATCATCCCAGTGTTTATCAAAAAACATCTTTAATGGAAAAGATTGTTCTAATCATCTAATTGCAGTTTTAGAACCTCCCTGATCAATTATTCTTAGTGATGCACAAATAATATATTGTCTTTTTTATTTGTTATATTCCACTATAGTGATTGGCTTTGACGTTTTAACTTGAGCAGCGATACAGGGTAAACCCTCATCTAATTTACTAGGTTTTTAAGTGCTTATTACATAGAATAGTTATTGCCTTTATGCTGTTTGTTGGCGAAGGCAAATAAACCTAGCTGTAATTTGCTGGGCATTGAGTCCATCTGCTGTGCCACACATAGTTTTAAATAAAGGTAACTTAATAAATTGCCGCTCTTTTAATTTCCATATCATCACTGTCCTTGTTTTCTGCAACCAGAATCATTTCCAAATTTGCTTTTCTAAAACTGTAGTAGCCTTCTTTCAGCCTGCTGACTGGCAGTGCACTACAAGTTGCAGGGAAATGAGAATTGCTGTAGTACTAAATGTGCTAAATAGCCAATATACTAAAAGCTTTATAAACTAGGGATAGACTGATATGGATTTTTTTAGTGTCGATACCGACTTTTTTTATCAGCCTTAGCCAATGACTGATTTTTTTTTATTTAATCTGATATTTGGAGCCGATACTGATTCTGCTCCCTCAATTTACATAATAAAAACAATGATGATACATATGTTAAATATACAAATGTTAAATATAATTGTTTCAAGTCCCAATTTAACATTGAGACAATATTTAAAACAATATTTAACAAATACTAAACATAGGTGAGGTAGAACAAGTAAGTACAAGTAGCAAAAAAATATTGAACAAATATAAAAACATTTCAGGTAGAACAAGTAAAAAAAATTCAGTGCTGAAAAACTGCATAAATAAAATTCTGAAATTAAATATTTAAGCACAGTAGAAACAAGTTAACAGCATAATAATAAAGTGCACAGCCACTTATTGGTAACCTAAGACAGTCAATTTTGGGTGATTTTAAAACAATACTTTTTGAAAGGCTTGAGTTTCAGGTCTCAAAACATAAAATATCAATAATACAGAACCACAGGGGGTTCGGAATTGGGAAAAAAATGATAAATCGAATAAAAAAAAATCAATTAAATTGGATATTTTATTTTTAGGCCATATCACCCAGCCCTAGCTACTTGTATGGTAAAATGTATAACACTTGCAGATAATGCACATTGAAATTTTATGGGGGATTTTTAAATAAATTACTAAATAAAACCAAAATCTATTTGACTTTAGTCAAATCATGGTTTGGCAATTATATTTATTTTATATCTGAGGACAAATTAAATCTGTGGTGTTTGGTGGTGCCAGCGAAATTTATTTGATGCAACACTTAAAGGAGCATGGGGCAGGAAACAAAACTCACGAGCGACGCAGCCAGGCACTGCAAGTAACTGCAGCCACCGGCATGGGAGCCAGTACAAACTCTTTAAAAAAAAAAAGAAACACAGTGACGTACTGCCAGACCATTGCGCATATACTGGTATTATGAAAACAAGCATGTCGAACAATGAAGTAAGTAAAATCTACTTTCGGTCCAGGTGGGCAGAAACGCCTCCACAGATTTTTTTTGGCATCCCTCGTAAATTTCGCATGGGGACATTCCAATGGGGAACCAAATCAGATGCAACATAGGTGGGCTATATCACTACCCAAACTCAAACCATACCATTATCATTATACTATTAGCTGTAGGTCTAATATGAAGTAATTCTAATGAACCCGATGTTCGTTTTATAAAATATCCTGTCTCTTAACATTCAGCGGTACACAGCAGCTGTTGCATGGTTACAGAGAATGCTAAGGGATGTTAGGTCTCTCAAGTCATCACTGAGGTCATATTATTCTGTACTAGTTCTGTCCCAGATCATGTTGAAGCAGCCTCCATTCGTTGTGTTTCTGACATATTTTGATTTTGACTCATGAGATGCTGCTGATAAAGCCTTCTTCTACTTAGTGCCACTTTTCGTGGGATTCAGTGGTGCTTGGTCGTTTGCTGGTTGCGGGAGAATTAGGCCTGGGCAAAAAATCCATTTAATGAATTCATTTGAATTTGTTGTTGCAGGTGATAAAAAAAAAAAAGAAAAGAAGAAGTAAAAAGAGTTTTTGCATAATGGCACATTTTTGGCTCTCCGCAGCTTCCGTAGCAGAATTGGTATGGGTTTGCTGCGACAATATATGAGTGGGCTCATTCTTTTTGGTTTATAGCTCTTCCATCACCCAATAAAATTAAGAAACTGGACTTGCATGCCTTTTTTATTTTATTTTTTTAGAAAATCCTATCCCATCTTCCTTTAAATGTTATTCAATTCAGTTTATTTATATAGCGCCATTTCACAACAAATTTCATCTCAAGGCACTTTACAAGAAAAGTTATTACAATACAATGTTTAATCTAGGAATTACAGAACCACAGAAGATTGCGTCGTGACTTCTCAGGAATCCCTCACACTGAGCAAGCATAAAGCGAGAGTGGAGAGGAAAAACTCCCTTTTAACAGGAAGAAACCTCCAGCAGAACCAGGCTCACCATAAGCGGTCATCTGCCGAGACCGTCTGGGGTTTGGAGAATACACAACAGAGACACAGAACAGAGACACAGAAAGAGCAACAGAAGTTATGCAGAAGCAGAAGTTAGTTTTCTAACTTCTTAGTCAGGACCATCTTAAACAGGGTCGTCAAGCAGGGCGGGTCAGGAGCACCTACTGTAGGAAGAGACTAAGAGAAAACAGGTTAGCTCTCTCATTGACAGCACATCATGCAGCTGGAGAGAAGTAGGAGAGAAAGTAGGAACTGACTCTAATAATGTCCTCCAACAGCCTAAAGCAGCATAGCTACTAACATGAACCTGTCTCCTAGCTACTAGAAGACCTAGCTACTAACCCATTCTACTTTTAGAAATCCTAGGAACTACCAGTAAACCTGCATTGAGATTTAAAGTCATTATATAAAAAAAGTTGTTTTTGGTGTGATTGTAGATCATAAAACCAGTTTGATCCTAATTTGGCATTTGCATTTGGAGGAGCAAAGTTTGTAGAAATTGTATTATTGGTATGGATTACTCACTATATTGAAACCTGGGGGACTTTTTTTTATAAAACTAACATCGAATGTTTAAGCGTAATAAAGAGCTTTCAGAATATTACTTGGAGCGCTCTTTAAGGAATGTGTGAATAATTTTCCATGGGTCGAACGTTTACTCGTCACGCCTAAAAAATCTTTGTCCCATTAACTGGTGCAGGATTTGGTCAGCTTTGGCTTGACATTATTCATTTTTCATCTGTTTTACTATAAGCATTTTAAGTTTCTAGTGTAGTTTTTTTAATATCCAAATAAAGTAATAAATTAATACATTCATTTAGTTTAATGCTGAAATAGCTGGTTGATTGACCCATTTTACTTTTCTGTGCGGTTCAATCTTTAAAAAGTCAACCATAAGTCCATGATGTTTTTTAGTGCAAAGTATCTTCAAATGAATATAAGTTTGACAAATAAGATATGAGCCACCCGTCATCAGGTCAGTCATTTATCCTAGTTTTATGTGTCCATTTTTTTTTTATTTGGAGGGAGGCTAGGTTATACTTTAACACATTACACTAGTGATATTTATATCACCAGCAGCTTTGTACTAACCCGTGGGAACATTATGAAGGGCAGCGCTATGTTAACAAACACATCGAGATCATTTCTGTCCTCTCAGGTGATTGATTCGTTGGAGCCTTGAACTAACATATGATAAATATGATATCCATGTTTGTCTTGACCGAGCTTTCACACAAACCCCCCCCTAGACAAAAAACAAAACCCCAAAAAACATGGCCCGCCAATTCATACCTGAATAAATTTTACGAGTACAGCTTATTTTCTAATCTATTGCTCATTGGTGAAATCTAAACCATCAAAAATTTGTAAATCATTATCTAATATTGAGGTGCAGCTCAGCAAAAAAACAAAACCCAAAACAAATGCAACGTTTTTTTCAGTAATAGAGTAATATTCTATAAAACCGTGTAATACTCATAGAAAAGTACAGACCAATTAAAAACATTATTCAAAAATGGTAGCCTACTCAAAAGTACGTCCTTGCAGCTTGTCTGCATTGTTGAGTCAGGCATCTCCTCTTCCTCCTGACGATATCCCATTGATTCTCTATAGGGTTTATTGGTTTGAAAGGTTTCTATGACAACCAAGCACAATTGCCATACCATGGTCATTAAAGCAGGTATTTGTACTTTTGGAGACGTAGTCATACACCAAGGCCTTCTGGGAAGTGAAACTAGGATGTTCATAAAATTTGTCAGCAGCGGAAAGAAAGATTTGCTGTAAAACGTCCTGATAGAATGCTGCACTGACGGTGAACTTGATAATAAATGTGTAGGATGTCAATAAATGTCTGCTGGGCAACTGGTAGGTCAGCAGTCTTTCTCATAGTTGTGTAAACAATAAGATAGCACTTCTTACAAAAAAAAAAATCCTTAAAAAAAAGACTTCTCACATAATACCAGAGGTGGGTAGTAGCCTGTTACATTCACTTAGTTACATTTACTTAAGTAACTTAAAAAATACTTTTTATGAGTTGTTTTACTACACAGTACTTTTTTACTTTTACTTGAGTAATATTATTCTGAAATATTTCTGCTCTTGAGTACATTTTCTGGACACTCTACCCACATTGAGCAACTTCACTGGATGAAAAACAAACATGTTTTAACAAAAGTAAATCTGACACAGAGACATTCCTACAGTTTATAAACTGACACCACCTGTTTGTACAGTCTTGCTTTTTATATTGCAATCTTCTGTCTGTTCAGCTTTTTGTTTTTTTGAGTTCAATTAAATGTACAGTAAGCACCATAAATTGTGACTGGAATACTTTATTTTAGTATTCTAAGATAAACATGAGGGATGCAACAATACCACATTTTTTCAAACAGATAACGATTGTTGGATTTGAGTAACTGTCGATGCCGTGTACCAATACAGATACTTCTACCACAAAAGAAAATGCAATGAATTGGAAGACAGGTTTTATTTTATGATTGTTATAACAAATAATGTTGAATTAGATTAAAAAAATATATACATCAATGACCACAGAACTAAAATTTTAATTTAAAAATAAAAATTTTCTTTGAAATTATTGCAGAGTTTCCAGATTTTAAGTATCGAGTCATGGTATCTGTAAACTGTAACCAATACAGTAAGAACAGTATTGGACGCGATACCAGTATCGGTATCGCTGCATCCCTACCCTACATCCCACCAACTGCTTCATAAGAAAAGACAAAAGTTCAGCTGGTAAAATTAAAATGTGTAACAAGACGAGTAAAAAATGAAGTAAAAAATCAAAACATAGACGCAATAAAGCGAATGAGAACACTGAATATAAAGTTAAAATTATGTGATTACCTCTTGTAGCAACAGTAAGACTGGAATAAAAGCAAATTTAAACAAGTAAAAATAAATTACAAAAACTACTGAACAAAAATATAAACTTAACACTTCCCATAACGCTCCCATTTTTCATGAGATAAACTCAAAGATCTGACACATTTTCTACATACACAACATAGCCATTTCTCTCAAATATTGTTCACAAATCTGTCTAAATCTGTGAAAGTGAGCACTTCTCCTTTGCTGAGATAATCCATCCCACCTCACAGGTGTGCCATATCAAGATGTTGATTAGACAGCATGACTATTTCACCGGTGTGCCTTAGACTGGCCACCAGGGCCGAGCAATATGGCTACATTTTTATATTCCGATATAGCTCAGTTTATATCCTGATAACGATATACTTCACAATATAGCAATCTTTCTTTTAATTTTTTTCATGAATATTTTATAAAAATTTACTACATGGAAATGCAGTTTTAAATTATAGATGACAATAACTCCATCTAGACTCATCATGTACTGATCCCCTTCCAGGAGAGCGGCGCCTCTCTACACTCTGTCTTTGAATTAAACACATTATTTGAAAACAGTAAAATAGTAATTACGTTTTGGACTGTGTTACCTGTTACAAATTATGTTAAGCTATTTCAAACCTGGATGTTTAGTATGAATCCATTATAGTTCTTCTGAAAAAAACACACTTTTATAAAATTAGATATATTTTAATGTTTCAGTAAGAGAATTTCGTTATTTTGTTTATCTTTTTCTGATTGTTAGTACAGTTTATAGAAAACTACATGGAAGTTTGACTACAGAAAATGTCCATTGGCCCTGGGCAATTTATAAATTGTATATCCCAATAACAATATACTTCACAATTTAGCACGATTTGAGTTATTTCAATGCATGAATATATTAAACAAAATGTCAAAGTGGAAATGCAGTTTGAAATGATAGATGACGGTAACACCACTCGGACTTCTCTTGTAGCATGATGTAGTGATCTTTTAGGCGAGCGGCTCACCTCTAAAATCTGCCTTTGGCTGTAGCGTTCTTTTCCTCTCCTCTTCCACCCTCCAGATTCTCTGTATTTGCGGCACTGTCTGTGTGTGTAATGATGGTGATAAAATAAATGTGTAGTGTTGGAGTCCGATTTCGGGACTGGGAGCTGGCAAACTTTACAAACAACTGTTGTCTGATCTACATCGGCTTTCTTATATCCAAACCACATCCATGTGACAGAAGTTGCCTTTCTTTTAAGTAAAAGCTCCTCGGTTTGGGTTGTCTGGTTATCTTGTTTAAGACCCGGGTCTGAAACGTGTCTGCTGTCGTCTTCCTACATGTTTGTTTATGTATGGCTGCGTGTGTGGGCATGCCATAAGGTGCATCATGACATAAAATACTGCCATAAAACTGTGGCTTAAACTAGGGCTGAACGATTAATTGCATTTGCAATTAAATCGCAATTTGATACAATGCGATTTCCTAATCGCAAAGTCTGCGATTTGACTTGACGTGAACATATCTGGTAAAGTCACGTGACTTGCAAACAGCTCAAACAATGCAGGGAGAGAAGGAAACGTTGCACTTTAACCTGTTATAAAAAGTTTTAAAGCGTAACAGAATCCAATGCTGCACAATAGTTGGTACCAAAGAGGAACAGAACATCAGTTGTGAGAAAATATATCGGCTATGAAAACGTTGACGCTGCGCAACGCCAGGTAATGCAGAACCCGCCTTGCTGCCTCACGAGATACACTACGAAACTTTATCAACAACTAAGAACATCACACCACCATATATGAGAGTTGCATGGCTAAAATGACAGTGTTTCAATTTCCAGTAAACAAACTTCGAGGCGACAGGGATCACTGACCGAGCTGTTTGAAAGAATCGCTCCTTACGAAAATAAAAAAAACGGCACACTTGAAATAATTCGTGCTATAACGGGTTTTATAGCCAAAAATATGCTTTGTTAACCATGATGAATAAGCTAGGATTTAATCTCACGAACACATTTTAGCCACATTTTACCTGCGCTGTATAAAGAATGCAGACAGAAAGGTAAAGCCGCACCGAAAACAGCGGAGTATTTTGCAACAACTGACCTGAGATCAAACCGCTCTACGGAGCTATACCAGAGACTGAAAGTGCATTTGATCGATGGAGAATTAAAAATCAGAGCTTGTTCCTTCAAGCATCCTACTTCCTGGATAACCACCCGGAGGAAAACATTGCAGGCGGAGGGAATTATTAGCTGGGATCAAAAGGAAGGACACCGATAAGCATCAAGTGTGATGATTAAAAGTAGATAAAGTTGTTTATATTTGGCTTTGTCTATGTTATTGAATAGAATAAATTATGGAATACAATAAATTATGTATAAATAAATGTGTTTATAATACACAATGTTTTTGCTTGCATTAATTAAAAAATGCATGAGAAAAGCGCCATTAAAATAATTGCAAATTAAATCGCAATATTGAAGAAAAAAAATCGCAATTAGATTATTTTCCAAAATCGTTCAACCCTAGCCTAAAGGATAGCGCTTCATATAAAACGCCATTTTCTATCATCCAGACAATATATTTCGTCATCTTGCTCAGCCCTAATATCAATTAGCAAAGACACTTCATTGGTTAAAAAGCTGTTACCAGATCTGTGGGCTTGTATGAAGATCCTCCTAACTGATAGAAATGCAGACATTATATTTGCAGTGCTACTTGATTGGATGAAAAAAAAAACAACTGAAACCAGCTTTCCTCTCCAGGCTTTCCTCTTTTTGATGTTTTGCCTTAAACCGCTGCTTCTGCTGAAAGGCTTGTCTACTGATGTATAGTGTTGCATCTGTAAAGCTTTCTCTTAACTTGTCCTTGTTGTTTCTCTTCCAGCTGTTTGGGGAACATATACAAACATGAGGTAAAATAATTTTTATTTTGTATCTCACTTTTGTTTGATGTACAATATGCTGCCGCCTAGCAACTAAAGCAGCATATCTTGAAATATTTTAAAAATGTGTTTTTTTCATTATGTTTTTAAGTCTTGTTTAAATTTGATTTGTTATCCGAGTTAGGTTGCATAGAACCAATGCTAACTAAGACATCAAAAATGACCATTGATCAACTTTTAAAAAGTCACTCCTGTTTTATCAGTTCTCTTCCGGGATCATGTGAGCAGCTACACCCAGGCTACCTTTACTTAACTGGCTCCATATTAGATTATATATTGATTTCAAAAACCTTGATTTGCAATTTCCAGGCCTTAAATTACTTTTCCTCCAAAAACACAAGACGCTTTTTGATATGAGCTTCCTGTGTCATCAGTGTTGGTTATGGCATGCAGAATATTTGGGAGAAAAACTTTAAAATCAGTGCAGATTTCCTTTCAAAAGGATCAAGTAAACACTTTTTATTTTTAAATCTCTACTATAAAATAATGGATTCGGGATGATAGATGGCGCTTCATCTTATATGGGATAAAACTCGCCCATGTCTTAATATTTTCTTTGCTCTCCTGTTTTTCTATTGATTTTTTTTTTTTTTTTTTTTTTTTTTTTTTTGTGGAATAGGTCAATACAGGAAAATGGAGATGTGAAGATTGAGCAAAAAATCGATGAAGTAAGTTTGAAATAATGGTTTGTTTTCTCTGTGTTTTAAAGTTTTATTGAGTGTACATATTTGATAGCTATTGTAATAAGCCATTTGAACCTTTCTAAAGAAATACAATTTAAAAACATTTAAAAAAAGGTAAATAGTTGCATTGCTGCAACAACAAAATACGTAGATAAAAGTCAGTATGTATTTGGTTTGTTAGAAAAGGCTTTTTTTTTCTTTTTATACTTTTTATATTCTGCCTTTATAATAAAACACAAACTGAGCTATCTACGTTTCACCTAATTTTAAAGAAGTCATCTAAAAACCTACAAAGCAAAGCCTATTAGTCAATATTGTGGCTGAAATAATCAAAAGCCTTGGCTACATCCGCAGTGGATGAAGCATAGGCTTGTTTTTATCAGCTAAATTAATGTCATCCGCTGTAGCGCCGCGGCAGTCACTTTGCTCTGAGTCAGCCCAGGGGCTCACATCTGTGGCTGAAGAGCATTTTTATCCCCTTGGAGGTTGTGTTGTTGTGACCTCACACATGGCACATAGAGGTTAAACTTTGTAGTTTGATAGAAGATGTCAGTAAGTTCAAAATCTCAGCAACTATACAGCGTCTTTCCAATCTGAAGCCAAACAATTCAGTGTATGTAAAAGTTACTTTTTTAAGAAGTGTGGTACGTCAAAAGCCTTGGTTTGGTATGCACCGTGGTTCAGTTTTGTGGTTTGGCTAATTTTCTGTACAGTTGAGGAACAAAGTGAAAAAAATTGTTTTATGTGTAATGTCATTTAAAGGTCTCATTTACTTTTGTTTTTGTAAACTTATACGTGTATGAAAGAATGCTGTCTAAGTCGGCTTCTGTGAAAAAAATCCTTCCAGTCTCCTTTTTCAGTGTAAGACAAAAGAGACTTGCAAATCCATTTTTCTTCCTATGCACCTTGTAGGTCGGGAGATGTAGCTGCTCATATTCCAGTTTGAGGAATTTGTTAAGAAAGCTACATCTCTGGGTAGATGTGGTCAAAGATATTAGTGAATAAGCCGAGGGAGTACATTTCGTTGTCATGGCACGTTTTAACTAGTTCTTCTTCAGCTACTCTTCAGCTTCTCTTCTGTGAGTGAAAATAAAATGATGTACTATCTCCACAAATACTGAACGTGTTCTGCTGTGTTGTAGAGATGCTAATTGTTCACATTCCAGCCCTCCTTTAGGCGGTCCCAAGGCAGCCACCGAATACTAATTGTCACTGTGTTGTTCTTTTTTTTTATTTTTTATTTTTTTATTTTTTATTTATTTATTTTTTAACGTGTCCTGTCTAGCAGTATGCTACTCAGAATTGGTGTCTGAGTACCAAGTACAAGCCCAACAGTTTTACTTTCCCAAGCAGAGTATTACAGCTTCGCTGTAGTACGCCACTTGATGTATATGTATGAAAAATCTTTATTAGTGATTACTGTGGGTTCAATTTCCTGACGTCATGGACATTAAACTGAGACAAGAAGGGAGAAAGGAAGAAGGTGAAGAAAAGAAACCGGACAAGCAGAGGCGCGAACCGACGACACAAGACAGGGAGGCAAACAAAGAACACAAGAAAACATCCCAGTCCTCCACCTCTGCCGGACGGCAGGGAAACAATAATACAAAACAAAAACAACAAACTGTACAGAACCAAACCAATAGTTCGGATCTAGTAGAATAAACTAAGAATTACACATTCACTACACACAAGCATGGATTAATGAACACAACACTAATGTTTCTGGTAAGCTCCTTGTAACAACTGACTAATGACGATAACCTCAGCTTAAGATATGTCCGTCCACACCAATGTCCCCACACCTATGTGTGTGTGTGAGCATGCAGGTCTGAATAAGGTTTCCCCATGCAAGTGATTGATAGCTGGTGTAAGGAACCGTCAATCCGTCCTACAGGAATCGACACAGAAATGAAGGAGGCAAGAGATGTATGCATCCAGGGTCCCACAGAGTACAGAGGCCACAGGCGGATCAGCGCAGGGTCGATCACCCACCAAGAGAGGAACAGATGTCACTGTGTTGTTCAATGGACAGGCTTATTGTGACAAAGCCATTTTCTGGTCTATTTTCTTTCTGTAGCTGATATAAATAATTGAGTTTGGAGAAAACATTCACATGCAGCATGCTTATACAACTCAAAGTGACTGATTGTATTTAAGAAAAAACAACTAGTTTTTCATGATTTTCAGTGAAGGAGACATTTAAAACTGCATTCCAGAGATTTATTTATGTATTAAAGTTTTATATATCTTTTAAATTATCTAAGGTTCAGTACTATGATAAAATGCTAGTGCTCCACAACATTTGTTATTTTTCTTAAGTCCCTCCTTCCTCCCATAGACCCTACACAATACAGACTGACCACCGATTTTTCTTTTAATCCAGTGTAATTCAATTTTCTGTCGTGCCGACTGTCAATCAACGTGCATGCGCATCACACAAACCTGTGGAGAAGAAGCCGTGCAAACATGCCGCTCCGTGTCTTCCTGTTTACAGTCACCATTAGGGCTGCAGCAGTTCGTCGAGTAACTTTTACTCAATTCCAAAAATTGCTCAAGGCAAAAAGTCTGCCTCGAAGCCTCGTTAAATTCCTATGAGGCGCACTATACGCGCAGAGATGCGCAGAGATCTTATTGTTCCACATGGACTGTTGTTTGGGACAAACCTGTGTAAAGCCCAACAGCAGCGCGTGATACAGTTTGAATTTAGTTGGTGCGATGGCGGAGAATAGAGATGCCCATAAATGTCAGAAAATGTGTAACGTTTGGGATCGTTATATTGAGGGTGGAGGCCGTCAGGCTGCTTGCTTCTTCCGTCCACTTGTGGTAACGGGGGTAGGGGTTTGGGTGGTTGGAGAATATCTTCATCTCATTTTCAGGTGAATTGCTACTCGATTAAGTGTGTATGGGTATTGCTACCAGCTCAGACTCAAGCTAGTTATCAGGGTTATTGCTACTCTTGAAAGCTAGCAGGCAACTGTTTTAGGGAGTAAGTAACAGAGTTGTGCACCCGATCCATGGACAGTTTAACCTAGCCTCCAGTTAACAGTTGTCTCGTTCTTCTTCGCCCTGGGTCGGAGCCTTGGCTTAGCTTTTAAGTGTGTGTGTGTGTGTATGGCTGATGGGTTGGGTTGCATTTGCGTTGATGATTTTATTTTTGAAGGGGGGGGTATTTTAAATCTGTAAAGCACTTTGAGTAACTTTGTTTGAAAAGTGCTTTATAAATAAAGTTTGATTGATTGATTCTGTGTTTTGAATGGCGAGATAAGCTATGTCAGCCCCCTTTATAGGGTGGGACTGGGCCGGCTGACATAGACATCGAAAAGGCCAGCCATTGAAGGCTGGCGTAGTGAAAGTCAGTTCAATTCAGTTTATTTATATAGCGCTAATTCACAACAGATGCCATCTCAAGAAACTTTACAAGAA
The DNA here is from genome assembly GCA_028564705.1 of Apricaphanius iberus. NCBI lineage: Eukaryota > Metazoa > Chordata > Actinopteri > Cyprinodontiformes > Aphaniidae > Apricaphanius > Apricaphanius iberus. Next base: position 494,022 of record JAPXFQ010002826.1, read on the forward strand.
AAGTCATTTCATTACAGTTATACAAATATTCAAATCAGTTAAAAGTTTTCTTTGCAAGGAATCCCAGCAGATTGCGTTGAGTCGTCAACATGAAGTTGTGCCTGGAATATGCAGACTCCAACCACAGCAATCCCTCGGTAATCCCTCATACGAATAAAGGATGTAGCAGCAGTGGAGATGAAAAACTCCCCTTTAACAGGAAGAAACCTCTAGCAGAAACTGGCTCAGGACAAGCGGTCATCTGCCACGACTGTCTGGGGGTTTTAGAAGACAGAGAAGTGACACAAGAAGAACGAAAGAACTGATTTAAGAGTACTTTAAAATATAAAGAAAGTAAAAAGTAAAAAATGCAGCAGCTTTTATTGAGTGGAGGAGAAGCATAAATGCAGTAGTTCGCTTTTCTGGTTAGTGAGACATGCAGGTATTGTTTTTGGACTGAGCAAAGTTATTGGTTGAGGTTTTTAGATGCATTTCGGAAGATTTTTATTAGGTTTTTATAAAAAAGAATAACTCAAAAGTTTGTATAAAGAGAGAAGAGCACAGTTCACTGACTGTTTTACAGGTTTTCCTGCTTTGACAAACCTTATTCAGGTTGTATCTAAGCAAAAGTTTGTTAAACACTCATCATTAAAATTAGATATGCTGGAGCAGAGAGATATTTAAAACATGCAGGGCAGTGTACCTTGAGGACCAGAGTTGAAAAACAAGATCCACTGCTTCATCTACCGCTCAGTGGGCACCGTCTCATCTGCTGAAGTTGCCACAATGCGCACTTTGTAGTTTACTAGCAAAACTTTCTCTAAGATGAAATGATGGCCGAAGAAGGAGAAGGCAGCAGATACATCAGCCTTCAAAGAAGACATGGAAGTATGGACATATTTTGGGTATTTGAAGAATGCAGAGGAACAGTTGATAGAAGACAGCTATCCTGTTTGCAGAACGTGCAGGAAACCGTGTCTGTGAAAGGCAGCAACACTTCAAACCTCATCGCACTTCTGCGTGAATATCAGCCACAACTCGGTCAATGCAAGGTGTGTTAACATTAGTGTTTTAGCTGAAATGCATGATGTGAGGACTTTGGGTTAAGGGAGAATGCAACGAGTCGCCCTATAGGGCAGTTGCAGCGCCCACTGCCAGCATATCAGCCGTGTCGTGGACACCTTCATAATGAAATGACGCTATGGATTACGGGGCTCTCCGGGGGAAGATAACGGTCGCCATTGCAATAGATTGACTCTTGCCATATTATTATGAAGTTAACAATGATTACTGCCTGACATTTTCCCAAATCTCCAAAACTCACTGGAAGGATACAAACTGAGGACATTATTTTCCTGATATAGAGGGTTTATTTAGTTGTCTGAAAATATTATAACAGGTTTCTGGCGCTATAATTAGTGCATATAATACCCTTGAAATGATCAACAACACATAGTAATCATATTGGAATCAATTTCAAATATACCTTGAACTTCTTATAATACACCCTGTAAGATAATGAATTTCTAGCGAATCGTTTTCTTTTGATTTAGTAACAAAAAAAAGGTATTGGTAAACTTTTATGTATATTGAAATGAACAGTGGAATAATGATAATAATCATTTGCATGCTCAAACCTTGTTCCTTTGATGTGAAAAGATGGACTTTTGATAATACTTTTTTCTGTATTTTAAATATTGTTGAACTTTTTCAAAACTATTTCAGTTTGTGTAGGACTATTAATGCTTTCTATACATATTCAACACCTTTTTTTTTTTTAAATACAGCGTTAATACCGAATACCATAATAAATTTGGTCACAATAACCGTGAGGTTACATTTTCACACCGTGACAACACTAGTTTCCAACCTTCATGAAACAACAAAAGCATTTAATTTTTTTCAAAATGTATATATTTCCTGTTCATATTTTAGCTCTTCTTACCCACAACCCGGTCATTTGAATTAATAAATGATATGTTTATCACAAAGGGGAGGTAAAATTAGTCACACTAGTTGGCCTGCCGTTTTGTCTTTTTTCTTTTTCATATTTCATTCATTATAATTTGTTTGGTGGTTTTATTGTAATAACTAAGAGCTACAATATCTATAGCTGATTTATTATAATGCATACTTGCCAGCATAGGTATGAAAATGATCAGTAAGGGTCTATTAAATTGTGAACGGTTTTGAGAAACATCTACTGGAAAAGGTACTTGAATGGCAAAACAAGTCTAAAAAATAGCTTAGAAATAAAAACAGTGGAAGTTGGAGCAGAGAGGAATGTTCCAATGAAAAATGGTTTGGTTGATTAGAAGTGTTTCTCATTCATATCTCTTGTTTGATGTTAGCTCCCCAAAAATAAGGATTTTTTTATTGTTATTTTGTATTGAAATTTTACAGACATTTGCTAATTCTTGCCAATAAGAACAGTAACAGTAGCAACAGCAACAATAAGAATCAGACTGTCACTAAAACGCAGACGACTGGATGACACAGATATGCTATTAACTCTACAGCCAGCTAAAACCATTCAGAAAAGAACGACACACAGAGGGATGCAGTACAAAACATCTGTTAGTTTTTGATAGTAATCACTGTGACAAACAGCATACAGATGGTCAGTTTGGGATTTTAGATTAAGTGATTGATTTGTAATTTAGTAGAATTTCTTTGAAGTTTTGATTGAAAATGTTCCACCCGTGGTTCACATTGTGGTGAACGCCGTTTTATTTCTGAACAGCCAAAAGGTCATGCTGACGTCACATTCAACAATATTCTGGCCCTCACAGAAATAATTACTTTATCATTTTGACCTTAGAGCTTTAATGTATTAGCTTTCCTTTGATATGACATTACATATGCTGTGATGTACGTAATGCAGCTTTGGCATTATTCTGAAGTACAAATACACCAAGTGACGGTGACTTTAATCCTCCATATTTATAGGCGATATCTCTCCAAACAGATTTAATGATTTGCTTGAACAGGTAAATTAGATATCAATGAGGAGCCTGAATCAAGAATTAGTTTACTGCAGAGTCCCAGGCAGCGTTATTTCACAGGTTGAACATATTTCTACCAAGTCCACAACAGATTTGCAATGTAAATTTATGAAAAATATTAAAATGAGCTGAAGCTTTTTGTTTTCTTTCTTTCTTTATTTTTTGAATTGCCACAAACCATAATCAATCTGGATGCTAAACCCCTTTTAATGGGATATTTGATTAAATGTTGCTATCAGGTTGTGAACAAGTACAACTAGCTCCAGAGAGGACACTTCTTTTTTTATTTTAAAGAGGCGTTTACCATCGTCTACATTGCATAGAAACAGCCCTCCATCAAGGATAATCAAAGGTAACGAAGTAGATTTTTATGGCAGGTTTTCCTTCCCTCCTACTTAAATCAGAATAAATATGAAGTTACGCCTGAGGGGAACCTTCTGCTCTGCCAATTTCTTAAAAGAAACAACTCCAGGTGAACAGACACTCAGGTCGTCTATCTGGTCACATTCCACCGTCCAAACAGGAAATTAACATAAAAACACGAGGCTCTATTCAGAAACTTGCATTAGGATGCTTCCGTGATAACATTCATACAGAATGGGATCAATATAGTTTGTGTTGTGTGCTGGAAACTGATGCCTGTCTTTACTTCTTAACTTCCCTCAGGCTGTGGCTCCTTTGAGAGAGAAGATTCGTGATCTGGAACAAAGGTATGGATCTCTCTTCACACCTTGTCACATTTAAAACGTGTTAGCAAGTCTATTTCATTTTAATTAATGAAAGACTACAACATATTCCTAACCTTGCACGTGTCTCAGAATGGCGTTGACAGTCAGCAGAGATGGATAGTTGTGTGAATTTCCTTCAATATCTTACAAGAGATGCTGCAGGAAATATTGTAGTGAAGCCAAAATTAGTTTGTGAGGTAAAGAGATCTATAGATCCTTGATGCCATGAATTTTAATGACGTCTGCGTTGCTAGAATTCAGAAGCAATTATTTAAATAGTAAAGCCTTTGTCCCAGTTCCCTATATCTGTGGTGCATCACAAGACAAGGTGACACTTTGAAAATAAAGCAAACTTGAATGTTGTTTAGTTTTGCAGCTGCGTGGGCACAAGCTTAGTAAAGACTGAAGGCGCTGCTTTTCTGTGGTCGTGCAGCTGCTGCTGATCAGCTCTTCAGCTTTTAAAGGTTCCTCAAACATGTTTGCTATGAATGCTGATGAGATACATATTTATTCTTTTTTTTTCTTTGGCTACCTTGCTTATTTTTGCCACATTAATAATATGCATATTTGTGTTTGCCTTAGCTTCTCCATTCAACAAATAGTGGATAAAAAAAAAAATGGCATTGTATTCAGTAATCACCCTGCTGATAGCTGTTTGACTCCTAAATATTATAAGCGAGAAGTAAAAAAAAAACCCTCTTTTTTTAGATGTTTAAATAGAAAAAAATTGAGCCCACTTTCAATGGTAAATGTTTAGTTGTGTTATCATTTTTTTTGTTCTCATTTTGTGTTTCTTTTGACTTTGTGTAATTAAAAAAAATATTCTTTTCCCCCTAGTTTTTCTCAGAAATATCCACCAGTGAAATTTCTCTCAGAAAAAGATCGAAAGAGAATTTTGGTGAGTGAAAAACATAAATTACAAATATGCTACTTCACTTTCAAACACTTGTTTCCCTTTCTGTTGAGGTCACAGCTCTAGATTGTGATTGGCAAAATCCAACAAACATCAAGCACAAGCTCATCTTTTTCCTGTTCACATTTTGAGCTTTAAACATAAAAAAATGTCAGCAATTAATCAACAATGTGAATTATGTGCATAATGATAGGAAATCTTTACACCCCTAGCGGACTTCAGACAGATCTTGCATATTGGCCTAAGCAGGGGGACACGTCTGGCACTTTGATACTTTGGTTCCAGCTCTCTGCAGGTCACTCATAAGGTCACCCCATGAGTTTCTGGGATTTTTGCTCACGGATATAATGATCATTTTGACCCCTACGGGGTGAGCTCTTGCATGGAGCCCCAGATCAAAAGAGGTCTTCTATTTTCTAGTAATTGCTCCCACAGTTGATTGCTTCACACCAAGCAGCTTACCCATTGCAGATTCAGTCTTCCAAGCCTGATTTTATTTCCCTTAGCACATCATGGCTCTGCTATAACATTGTTTTTTTATTATCAGTCCATAAATGTTGAATAAGCGATCATGTTAACTGTCAGTATTTTAGATACACACATAATACTTAGAGAAAACACTTCCATCTGGAAGCTAATGGTGTATATATTTAAACAGCTGTTCAGGCAGCTCTACTGTTTAGTAAAAAAAAAAAAAAAAATTTCCCAGTTAATAATTTCTACTTTTTTTCAGAGTCCCAGATTAAGCAATCCTGATTAAATGATACCATTTGAGTTAATAAACTGAGTAATAAACTGAGTTTGGAAATAGTGTTGAGACTTAAAACAATAAAATGAGCTGCATTACTTGAAGTTGTTGCTGCTTATTTCATTAAACTGTTTAGATTATCTGGTTAAGTTTTGAATGCCAGTTTCTCAGTAGTATTTAAATTTGGGGCTGGGGGGGGTATTGTGTGTGAACAAAATGTATGTTTCATTGGGGACTGCAGCAAGACTATTGAAATGTACAAACAGAAGGGCTCAGATATCTAACTATGTCTGACTCTGTGTTGTCAGGCTTCGTCTTAAATTCAAGAATTGTTGTGTCCCTTTGCTTCCTCCCGGAAGTCGTAATCAGTGGACCAGAACCTCCTTATTGTCCCTGTTACCCATTTTGGAAAGAAGTGTCAACTGATTCTCTGAGCGTTCAGAAGCAAGGTTTTAATAGTTTTAACATTTTCATTAGTTTAAATTTTTAGTTTTCCGTTCAGATTTTCATTTGTATTTCAGTCTTAAGTAGTGTTTACCATTTGTTTTGTTTTCATTTTTTGAAAAGGCTTAATACAAGTTACATATAATGGGTAAGACAAAAAGGAAAAAGACAATAAATTTATTGTAAAATCGAAGAAAATGATTATCGTTTTTGAAAAATGTATTGATTGGGACGTATGAACAATTTACATGTCAAGTAAGTATAAAAGATATACAACAGAATAAAACAAATTGTTAACACAATGCAATAAACAGCACCTGTACATTAGAAAGTCCAATAAATGCAGTGCTATAGTTTTGAAAAAACAAACACTGAAACTGACTGCCAACACTACAAAGCAATACCAAGCAAGTTTCATAAATACAAAATGCTTTTCATAATTTTTATCCATATTCTGGTAGTAAGTTATGCCAAATTGGATTCTGGCGCTTCCCCCAACTTTTGCTGAAATGATTGCTCAAGATGTATTGGCATAATGCAGTTCAAAGAAAAAAATAGATTGGATACTAGAGAGATTTATTTGTTTTTTTTGTCATTATTGATATTATTTTCGGTTGTGTTGCAGTTGCAGTGTTTGTTTGCTATGCTAGCTTGCCTTACCTGACATGTAGTGATCGCTGCACATTTTTGCACTTCTGTGCATCTGCTCTTTCCAGTCACTTCTAGTAATGATTTGAAACCAAAGACCTCATTTTCTTGCCATGAAAGGGGTGTGAGTCGATGGAATTCTAGAGAACTGTGCTTTGTTGTTTTTGTCAAAGCAATATATATAACCAACAGCACAAAAAGACGTGATTGCGTCTCTTTTGCAGACAACACGAGCGGAAGAGCAGAGAATGATGTTGACCGTTAATCCCTCTAAACCACAGATATCAAACTCAAAATCCAGCCCGCTATAGCCATTTATGTGGCCCTCTAAACTCTAGAGGACCATATAAATATAACCTTTAAGTTCTATTCATGTGCACCTAATTACTATTTTATCATGCAAGTCAGTGTTTATTTAAATGGTTCTAAATCGCATCAATGCAAAAAAAAAAGTCATTTTAAGAAGTACTTCTTAAACTTTAAGAAATACTTGTTGCGACAGGTATTAATATATTAGCATGTCGTTAAAGATAGTTTTATGGACATTCAAGATCTTGATGTGTCCCTGTGGTGGGAAAAAAAGTGGGTCTGAGAAGCCATAGTTAAGCCGTCTTCATGCAGGTTTATTAAATGCAGCATGGAGAGATTCCAGAGAGCTCTGAAGCTGCCACTGAGAACTCTGAAACTCCAGCAGAGAGCTCTGCTGGAGCTTGTATGGAGAGATCCCAGAGAGCTCCTTTTCACTCTGATAGCTCTGAAGCTTCAGCACAGATACATGAGTATATATAGTGATTAACCACAACCTATCGGATCAGCTTCTGACCAGTTTATTAATCAGGTCTGAGAGAACAAATAACTTCATACATGGCTGTAGATATGAAATTGCTGAGAGAAAGAACACTCACTTTAACAGGATGTGTCACAGGACATCATAACCAAGCATAACTAAGCAAGGTTTTACCTAGGCACTGTGAGTAATGAATAAAACTTATAAATGGAATTACATTTTCTTATGACATTCCCTCCTTTTGGTCATAACATGACCACAAAAATAATTTATTTTTCATTTGAGTCATAAGGTTAGTTTCAGGGAAATTGGGCGAACCTTCTTTTTTTCAACATTACCCATATTTATTCATTTACTATGCTGTTAATATGCTATTCCTTATTAATTAACTGGTCTTGCTAGAAAGCTCACAGATTTTACTTAATCTGACCGGTTGTATTGATGGAACTATAACAAACCATTAAAATATGAGTAAAAAAAATCTGTATCTGCATTCAACGTTATTGAAATTCTTGAAAATTGTACCTTGAAATTATATAAAACTGAACATCTTTGCATAATGATGTGATTCAGGGCTGTTCAAATAAACACTGATTTGATTTTTGTTTTAAGGTGTACACAAAATTTTTTTGAATGGCCAAAAAAATCTAAATAAGTTTGACACCTCTGCTCTAAACCACATACTAATGCATGAGACAGAGAAAGAAAAACGTAACTGATTTTCTCAAGAAATTCTCTTATTTCGTTTTTTTAACACTCATTTCCGTTTCAGTTAGTTATTTTGTTACAGTCATGCTTTTTTAAATATCACTTAACAAAAATGTTTTTTTAATTTTAGGTTTGGTTATTAGGTTAACCATAACAACCTTGGTCAGAGGTGACATGAAAGTTCCACAGCTGTGTAAGTCAGTCTGTTAATGTGGCTGCAATGCTTCAGGCTTGTGCCACATATAGAGTGAGATGTGCGTGTTACTTGCTCTGTCCTAATCAGATCTCCATTGCAGGATGAAAAACACCCGGGGGGGGCGATTCACACATGAAGTCAAAACATTCTTCTTTCTGAGTCAAGAACGCAGTGACCGTATGAATTGGCCTTAAACTGACATCCATGTGAATGCCGAGACGTAAGGTGTTCCATCAGAAAATTGTGCTGTAAAAAATTTCATGTTATGTTAGTAGTAATAAAGGTGTGCATTAATTTAAGAAGAACTGCTCTGCCCGAGAGGCATTCTTAGGCAGATCTATAAAGTTCCTCTAGATATTGGTTTTCACATGTCTGTTTGTAAGCTGGACATTTCCAAAAAACATTTACTCTCTTTGAAAAAAGGATGGTGATTAACAAAATTACAAATGTAGTATTCATTAATTAGGTAAAATGCACATCCCCTAGTCCAATTACCTCTACAGTCAATAGAGCCATATTTGCCAAAGTGTCTACTAAACCTCTCTTGAGCTGCAAAACTTGTTTTTCTTTTATAAATCACTTCTGAATTGTGTGGGAGAAATAAAGAGTTTCAATTGACAGATATATATATATATATATACACACCATGGTTGGGGTGAATACTCGATTCTGATTGGCTGGATGGTGTACATTAAAAAGTAATATTGTACACCTAGCAAAGGCATCCCGTCAAATTGCCTGATGACAGTTCTAAATTATTGCGCTGGCTCAAATGGCAACGGAGTCTCAACGTTATTTGCATCATCCTCTGGACACACACAAGCAGTAAGTAGTGTACTGGTCTTCTGAAATGATATTTTGTATCACGTAACATAAGGTAAAGCCATCATCTCACTTCCCCTCACTGATAAATCACTGTGGACGGCTCGCTCTGGCCACGTTGCTTGGCAACACCTGTATACGGGAGATATTAAATAGTGCGCTCGATTTATATAAAAAACCTCGCGATTTTAACTCAAACACATGAAAGTATTATTAAGTATGTCCTCCTTTCGTAAATGACTATGGTATGAGCGGGATAATGCCCTTCGAGGTGTCCATTATCAGAAAATAATGGACTTCGCGGAAGCAACCGTCTCAAAGACTCAAAATATGACAGATTTTTTGTGAATAGATTTAATTTAAATAAATGAAACAAACAAAATTCCCACTGGGTATATCTACTTTTTCCAGTGAGTCCAATCAGCTGATCCTGTGTAGATGAACGTTATTGAGTCACTTTTATATGTATAGAATAAAAAGAAATAATGAACCACATCCTGCATTAGTCATCCTGTGCAATCTTGAGTAAAGAATGCGAAAAGGTCATACATAGGACAGGGAAGGAGATTTCATGTGTTCATCTTTATGTACCTGTTTGGAACATGCTTTGGGTGAAAGTAAATTCTTGTTTTTCTGACCTTCACACAAAGGCTTCTTTCAAGTGGGTTCAGTCAGAAAGGTTTTGAGTTCTCAAAGGTGAACTGATGTTCTCAGACTGAACTTTTTTTCCCCGCCTCCTCTTCACTACTTGCAGTTTTGAAGTTTCTGCTTTATTACACGTTAGCAGGTTTATTCCAGTTAACATGGAATAACGCTTTCAGCGAGATGATTCCAGTTGTTGTATTTCCATGTTGGGAAGCACTGTAGTACCAAACAGGTAAAAGATAAATGGAACCATGCTTTACAAGCTAAACGATCATTTTGCAGAAAGCTAATGAGCCACATGATTTACGCCAGTTACCATGGAAACTTTAAAAGTAAAGAAAGAGTGAGTTTGTGAAAGGAAAATGGAAAAATTATTTTCTTAATAATGGGCTAACTTTTCAGTGACTGCAGTGTTGAGTTGAAGAACTCCGAGCAGCGTTGTTTGCTTGAATCATGTTTCATTTTGTTCTTCCTTTCTCAAGACACTGCATATGCTCTATGGAAACCTTTAACAACTTTAACTTTAACTTTACAAGCACAATATGTCTTTCACTCCAGGATGGGTCACCAATGTATATTTTGTTATATGAAAGGATATTTTAAAATACAAGAAGAAAAGAAAAAAAAATCCTTTCTTTATGATTGTTTAGCCAGAGACAAGTGATTTATACTGAAAAAAAAAAAGATATATTTGTTTTCCTTGGTACTGATGGAATATTTTCATTTACTAAGGTTTTTCCCTCCAAACCATGGTTTAAAGTAAAACTGTTTTTTTTCACTATAAACTTGTGTAATCTCTAGCTAAAATAAAAAAACTATGATATAAATGAAAATTATTCAGGTTATTTTATCGTAGTTTTGTTTACTATATTTCTGTTTTAATGCTTCCTAATAGGGTTAACTGATAAGAAGAGACATAACTGGACATTGTGGTTGTTTCCCCTCTAGATCACAGGAGGGGCTGGTTTCGTGGGCTCCCATCTGACAGACAAGCTGATGATGGATGGCCACGAGGTGACCGTCGTCGACAACTTCTTCACAGGGAGAAAACGGAACGTGGAGCACTGGATCGGTCATGAAAATTTTGAACTCATCAATCATGATGTGGTGGAGCCTCTTTACATAGAAGGTGAGAAAACTTAGGCATGTCATGATATTTATATATATATATATACTGTACTACCGTTCAAAAGTTTGGGGTCACCCAAACAATTTTGTGTTTTCCATGAAAAGTCACACTTATTCACCACCATACGTTGTGAAATGAATAAAAAATAGAGTCAAAACATTGACAAGGTTAGAAATAATGATTTTTATTTGAAATAAGATTGTTTTTACATCAAACTTTGCTTTCATCAAAGAATCCTCCATTTGCAGCAATTACAGCATTGCAGACCTTTGGCATTCTAGCTGTTAATTTGTTGAGGTAATCTGGAGAAATTGCACCCCACGCTTCTAGAAGCAGCTCCCACAATTTGGATTGGTTGGATGGGCACTTCTTGCGTACCATACGGTCAAGCTGCTCCCACAACAGCTCAACGGGGTTCAAATCTGGTGACTGCGCTGGCCACTCCATTACCGATAGAATACCAGCTGCCTGCTTCTTCTCTAAATAGTTCTTGCACAATTTCGAGGTGTGTTTTGGGTCATTGTCCTGTTGTAGGATGAAATTGGCTCCAATCAAGCGCTGTCCACTGGGTATGGCATGGCGTTGCAAAATGGAGTGATAGCCTTCCTTATTCAGAATCCCTTTTACCCTGTACAAATCTCCCACCTTACCAGCACCAAAGCAACCCCAGACCATCACATTACCTCCACCATGCTTAACAGATGGCGTCAGGCATTCTTCCAGCATCTTTTCAGTTGTTCTGCGTCTCACAAACGTTCTTCTTTGTGATCCAAACACCTCAAACTTGGATTCATCCGTCCACAGCACTTTTTTCCAGTCTTCCTCTGTCCAATGTCTGTGTTCTTTTGCCCATCTTAATCTTTTTCTTTTATTGGCCAGTCTCAGATATGGCTTTTTCTTTGCCACTCTGCCCTGAAGCCCAGAATCCCGCAGCCGCCTCTTCACTGTAGATGTTGACACTGGTGTTTTGCGGGTACTATTTAATGAAGATGCCAGTTGGGGACCTGTGAGGCGTCTGTTTCTCAAACTAGAGACTCTAATGTACTTATCTTCTTGCTCAGTTGTGCAACGCGGCCTCCCACTTCTTTTTCTACTCTGGTTAGAGCCTGTTTGTGCTGTCCTCTGAAGGGAGTAGTACACACCGTTGTAGGAAATCTTCAATTTCTTAGCAATTTCTCGCATGGAATAGCCTTCATTTCTAAGAACAAGAATAGACTGTCGAGTTTCAGATGAAAGTTCTCTTTTTCTGGCCATTTTGAGCGTTTAATTGACCCCACAAATGTGATGCTCCAGAAACTCAATCTGCTCAAAGGAAGGTCAGTTTTGTAGCTTCTGTACCGAGCTAAACTGTTTTCAGATGTGTGAACATGATTGCACAAGGGTTTTCTAATCATCAATTAGCCTTCTGAGCCAATGAGCAAACACATTGTACCATTAGAACACTGGAGTGATAGTTGCTGGAAATGGGCCTCTATACACCTATGTAGATATTGCACCAAAAACCAGACATTTGCAGCTAGAATAGTCATTTACCACATTAGCAATGTATAGCGTGTGTTTCTTTAAAGTTAAGACTAGTTTAAAGTTATCTTCATTGAAAAGTACAGTGCTTTTCCTTCAAAAATAAGGACATTTCAATGTGACCCCAAACTTTTGAACGGTAGTGTATATATATATTATTGTGGAGCCATGAAAAAGAAGGAAGATCTTATAAGTGAAAAACAACAACTGAATCCAATCTTCAATATCACATGTCTCATTATTTATTTGTTTCATTATTGTGATTTGTGTAAACATATCTATCTTGGAACCCTCAAAAATCCGTTATAATGTTCCAATACAGTACTAGTAATTTTCCATGGGTTCACTTGAACTATGAAAATGGCCACAATTTGTTATTCATCTCTGACCCTCCTTTAAATGGAGAACCAAAACGGACATAATTAAAAATAAAAGCAGAAATATATATAGTTTTTCCTTATATGTGCATTCCTAGTTTTTACATTCCCTCTTCTCCTCTTTTTGTTTTACACAATACATTTCTGCTTTATTATGCAAGTTAGGTGGCAGATGTAAACATAATGGCATTGTCGTGCCCGATTTAATTGTATATTTATTATATTTTAATTGAAATATAATTGTTTTAGGAAATATTGTACTTTCATTCTGCACTCTGTTCTCTGTGGATGTATTACTTTTTTTATTTTTTTATTTAGCTTTTCATGGAAATGTTCCTTATACAACCTTTAACTTTTGGCTTGTTTTAATTAAGTTTCCACTTCTCTTAATCATTGGTTTTAAACTGTCAAATCGTTGTTCTGTAAGATTATGAAAAGAAAGAGAAATGACACAGGTGTTGCTTCCAAGAAATTCTTTATTAAACAAATTAATTTGATTTGAACTTAAACACATTTTATTTATATATCAAGACATCCGTTTCCAACCTTTGTAAAGCGGAGTTTACTTTATAAATATGCTCTTCAAAATTAATCAGGAATGTTTGGGACTAAAACAGCATTTTGGATCCTTATTCATTTATTTATTTTTGGCTACTGTGTTAACATCATTGTCAGTAAGAATTAAAGGGACATAAACAAAACCAACTGTAGAGTATGTGTGAAGACACTTTGAACTGTCTCAAAGGATTCACTCATGTTTATGATAAGAAGACCTTGGACTACCCCTTTTTGAATAATTATATGCATAAAAAGCACAAGTTATGTAATGTTTTTATCTGGAAGATATCGGTCAGATAGGAATATTAAAATATCCCTGCTTTTTCAATTGTAGTTTCCTTACACTTGATACATTTTTTTTTCTAATATCTGACAATTTTCCTACCATAATAATGCTTCGTGGGCTTTTAGTGTAAAACAACTACTGAAATTAGACCAGCTGTGGTGAAATGATTGGGAGTTATTTCAAGAGTGTCAAATCAGAAAGTTCCACTAGAGAACAGCGAAAATGACTAAATAAAGAGGCAGGAAAAGAAAGGAACATATTGATTATGGAATGGTCTTTTTTGGTTCCTGACCTTTTAGCAAAACTGCCTATCTTTCAGTTTGATGATTTCGTAGCTACAAGCACTAAAGTAAGAATGATGGTGCACATAGTTAATTATATTCAGTAAGTAAACTTTTTCTTGCCTGCAGCTTCATCTTTCATGTGACCTTGTACTCAAAGCATGCCTTGGGCTTTGTTTAAAACTATTTTGAAACTGAGCAAAAAAAGCAAATTAAAAGGCCCTCAAATATTTCTCAACATTGAACATGGTAAATATTATTAGCAGTAATGACCCCCCAGTCTACTATTTCTGAATCCTGATTGATTTTAATAAGAAATGCATATCTAACTAGAAAACAAGGGACACACTATGGCTGGGCAAACATGAAAACTAAATAATTGTGACTATTTTCGCTATTTTCAACGATTTTGATGTTCGATTCTATTTTTTTTCTAACCGAAATAATAATATAAACAAATGTAGCCTTCACTATTATTATTGCATACAGATTGTGCTTCCTGCTCCGGTTGTATTTCTAACATCACTTCAGAATTGAATGCTAAGGCTAACTGTGGTCAGTGTCAACAATTTGGTCATCTTTATCGTCTTCCCTGTTGTCCATTTTACTTCAAAATTCTTCACCCTCTCTAGACACAACACTTTGGGGTTTTTCTGATGCTTCTCCGTACTGTTTTTTTTGGTGTTTTTTTGTGACTGGATTGGCCAATTAGCTTGACAAAAAGGCGGCCCTTCGATCGGTCCGTTGGCATAGCGACCCCACATGCACCCCACAATTATCGTGATCAAGCTTTTTAATATCACGATTTCGGTTAAAACTCAATTAATTGCCAAGTCCTAGGACCCCCTCCCCCAGTGGATACATGCTTCATTTTGAATCAACCTCAAAAGCTGTTCCTCGTCCCATTGTGGACATTGGCGGAGGTCAAAAATATGACTCCTATGTAAAATATTTATTGTTCCTGTTTATTTTAATATATTTTTAGGTTTTTATAAGTGTAAGATGAGACCATTAACTGCTTCGTCTGATCTTTTACAGTGGACCAGATCTATCACCTGGCATCTCCAGCCTCCCCCCCTAACTACATGTACAATCCTATCAAAACACTAAAGACCAACACCATTGGCACACTGAACATGCTCGGTGAGTAATCTTCTTTGTTAGGCTTCAATTTTTAAAACTAATCAGCCTTTCACGTTTTTTTTCACAGCGTTTTTCTTAGATTTGTATTCTGGAGTCAGCATTTTTGGAAGCTTTCAACCTGCTGATTCTGGTTTTGGTTAAATCCAATCTATCTTCATGAGAATTACATAATAAAGCAAAGTCCATCCATCCATTATCTATACACCATCCTATGCTGGGTTCTGGGGCAATCATTGGGCGAGAGGCAGGTTACACTTTGGCCAGGTCACCAGTCCATCGCAGAGCAACACAGAGAGGGCAACACTCACTCACACCTCAATTTAGAAGGACCAATTATCAGTCTTGCTTTTAGACTGTGAAAGGAAGCCAGAGTACCTGGACTCTGGACACATGCACAGACAGAATGTGAACTCCATGCAGAAAAGACCCCTGGCTGGGACTTGAACCCAGGACCTTCTTGCTGCAAGACAACAGTGCTACCAATGGCGCCACTAAGTTTGTCTAAGTGTTCAATATAAAACCCTTTCAATAACCTTTCATTTCTACAGTATGGTACAAGGTTAAAAGCTGTACTCGTTTAATGGAATGTCATGAAGGAACATTTTCAAAGTTATTTTATGAAAAGGTACAAATTAAAAGCCAGGTTACTTCATATTTCCAAGAAAATGAGATATTACACTTCTATAAATTCATAGAAATGTGATATCTCGTTTTTTTCTGTCATTCTGTCAATATTCTGACATTGTGCTCTTTGGTTTCTCTCTCTTTTTTTCTCTTAAGCAACAGTGTTGAGCAAGTTTTTTTCTGAACCCGAAACTGTGCTAGACCTCAGACCAGTGTTTATAAAGCTGGCGCTAGGCTTTCTGTACCGCTACTTCCCAACGCCATGTTGCTTACAATTCTCAACAGTGGTTGGGGTTTAAGCTCACTGGTGGAAACTGTATTAACTCTTTAATAGTTAAGCATCCAAATGTCCACTTAGGCTCTTTCCCCCTATTTTAGCTGTAAAAAGTTAAATTGATTTTTGTTATTTTTAAGGACGAATCGACCTTCAGATATTTCATATGAATTGAAGAATATATTTTGAATATTTGTAGAATATTATAGATTTATTTTTTAACACCGTAACCTTTTAATTCAGTATGCAGTTTGGCTCGAACCATTGGAAATTTTGTCTGCATCACTATATCAAAACAAACATGGCAGTTAGAGCATAAAATAGAATAACGCTGTATGTGTTCCTCAATGTGGAAAGTACAGTATCGATTAAAACAAGAACGCATCTGAATTTTAAACAAGTGGATTGAACTTAATTTTTTAAACGAATTTTGTGCAACTTCTAATGAGGTGAGTTGGGAAACAGCTGATTAGTCAAACATTTTGTCAGTGTTTTTCTCTGACCTTCCTTTCCAGCTAACACCATTCTCTCTTTCATCACATTAGCACTCAACTGACTCATTTTTTTAGAAGCACAACTGAGTTTTTTTTACCAGATCTACTATTTTTTTTATCCCATTGACTTTTTGAGAGAAAGTTGTCTAAAAATCGATGTTAAGAACAAGTTGGACACAGACATCAAGGACTCATAATGCAGAGGAATGTTGCTACGAACGAAAAAAGTACAAGCTGATATTCCGTAGAGAGATTTAACCTTGGCAGAGAAAAGAATTTTGCCTTAGAAAAATGATATTAAGCATGAATTCAAATGTGCATCTTTGCCTTTTTTTTTAATTTTTAAGGGAACAGTCTTTAGAGTTAAGAATTGATTCAGTTTAATCTCATGCCACCCAAGAGGATTTTAAAGGGTCCATATCAGTATAGTGATGTCTACCTTGATGTGAATCATGGTTGTTCAAGGGCAGTACTCCAACATTGACCACTGGGTCTATAATTTTGATTCATTTTTTTTTATATAGCCAGTCAGTGGAGACAGAATCATTCTTTATCCTTTACATTCTTTTTACCCGCTCTTTATTTGTGCTATAGATATATTTCATCCGCACACAAACCTGTACACTTCTAACTGCGATGGTTCTCTTGTAGTTAAGAGCTATACTGAAACCAGTGGATGTATTTGTATGGGAAATCAATAACTTATATGCATTTGAGAGAAGCTTTAATCAACAGACTTCATTTTAGAGTTTGAGGTCTTTATATTGAAGTGTTAAGAAAAAAACTAATGGATCAAGCCCTCCTGTTAAAAACATCTCTATTACATACTGTATGTCTACAACTACAAGCATTTACTATAATCTTTGTCAAACAAAATTGCTCAGGCATTTTTTTTATTGCAGAGGTATCAGAATGAAGATTTGTGTTGTTGATTCTAAGTAAATTTACCTGGAACACGGTAGAAAGTTGTTGTTTTTTCATCTTTGTCTAAAAAAACAAAACGCATCATTAAAAAAAAGCCATCAAAAACAACCTTTTAATTCAAAGACACACACACACACACATAGTTCAGCTGGAAATTGTTAGTGGCATCTGATGACATATTGTTTAAATTTGGATACTAATTTAAATATATTTACTAGATCTCTAAGTATGTTTAGATGCACATCGAAATCAAAATTAGGTAATAATGGGACAAATCGATTAACCAGAAAGGGAGTCTTTATCCCAGTTTATGTCAATCAAATTATTGAATGAAGAGCATTTGGATCTGCGACGCTATGAGTCAAATGTTTTCTTTTAATTATCTTTGAGAGTCAGACAGCTGGTAAACAAATGCTGGCAGCAGAGAAGTAGATGGAGTAAAAGCAGGATATGCACTTCCGCCCTGTCATCACTTCCTCTGAAAAGCTTGGCTAAACTGGGTTGGGAGTTATATGCAGATAAGTTTTATTTCTCTAACCGCGTCATTAGAGTGAATTAGTCCGACTAAAAGAACTCCAGTTTGGTAAACTTCATCCGCACTAAGGTGTATACGTGCATTTTAAAAATCCCACTTGAACCCGAACTTAGGCAATAATTCAACATTCTTGTACTCCATGTAAACGCCCTGACTATGGTTTTTACTTTTCCTTTAAGTAAAGCTCCTTCTGGCTCATTTAAAAAGGACATTCAGGCTTTGAAACATTTTTCTATTCAAATAAGACGATGGACCAGAAATGATTCTTGTCTATGAGAAATAACTGTAGGAATGCATATGCGAGTGTCTTGGCATCCCAATGATCCATTTGGATAATTGACAGTCAGATCCAAGAGAATCCAAAGGCAATTTTAATTAAGCCTCTCCTAACTGTGATCCAGAAGGAAAAATTTCTCAAAGATCCTCCTTGTACTCATCATAATTATGATTACTATACTTGTAGTAAATGACAAAATCTAATTTACTAAATTAATTTTGTTTAACCAATATTCACCTAATCTTAATTTATGAACTCTAATCTTACTCGGTCATTCTGATTAGAGAAAATGCGATTATTTTGTGCACCTCCTTGTTTCTGCTAGCTTCACTTTTCTTCACTGAACAGCTAGTCTGGGGGGGGGGTAATGTGTAAAAAGGCAGCTCTGTAGGTTAAGCTTTACATCTGAGATGTTTGTGATTCACTGCACATCTATACCAGACCATTTTTCCTGGAGCATCCGCTGTCAAGTCTGTCCATGTCTGACACCTCAAGAGGAGACTAAATAGAAGACAACAGTGCTAACTTTCTAGACGATCCTATTTGGAGGGGAAGTCTAATAAAAAACACTGGTGCTCACATTGTGCTGACTCCTTACACCGGGCAGCATGGTCTATATTAACCATTTATAATACAGTCCTAAACATCTTTCTCACTCAAATAAATAAACAAGCAGAACTTGCTGACATTAATGACTCAGTTAATGGCTGGTTAAATGTTGCAAGAGGTCCTACAGTCAATTTCAGACTTTAGTTTGAATGATGAAAGAGAAACAGAAGACATCAGCCTCTTTTTTTGTGCAACATGCATCAGTAGTTCATTTGTTGTTTTTCTACACTGTGGGTTTATATACACTAAGAGAAAGACAAATTATTGCCTTAGTCCGACTGGATTTGGACTTTTTAAAATGCATACATACACCTTAGTCTGGCTGACGCAGAACGAAACTTGGCTATCATTAATTGAGCTAAGATACCCAGATGCTGTGGTTAGGAAACCAAACTTCTCTGCATGTATATGAAATGTCAGGTGAGTCGAGCTATCGCTGGCCTGGGCATTTTTGCATCTGGAAGTTAAGTGACTGCGGAGCCGGGAATAACCTCTTTAGCATGACAACAACATAGTAATGAGGGAGATAAAGGTTTCAGCAAATAGATATTTAATCGTCCTGTTACTCTGCTTCACTACTTTCAGCATTTATTTATTATCCATGTGACGCTGTGTGCCAAATGGAAGAATGCTTGTGGCTCGTTTCGCCACCAATTGTTGCAAAGTCGAGCGCACTTCTTTCAATAATTGGATTTTCTTACTGGTCATGTAAACAAGGATAAAGACGCCCATTCTAAAGTGTTAGTTAGGTCGAACAGATAGGTTGATGTCGATGCACAGGTTACAGCCTTCCTTCCATCCATTTTTGTTTTGTGTTAAAAAAAAAAAAGAAGCAACATTATTTTTTTTTTGTGTGTTTTTTCTTAAGTTGTGTGTTTTCTTTGTGTTGCTTTGTCGTTAGGATTGGCCAAACGAGTGGGTGCAAGACTTCTGCTGGCCTCTACATCTGAGGTGTATGGAGGTAAGACAGATCTGTCCGACCAAGTGCTAATTTAACTCTTCACAGTGGACCCAGAAAAAAATGTGTTTAACCACTAAAACTTTAGGTTATGAACTTATCCGTGGTTCTCTGATTAGCATGAATGAGTGTCTCACTATGGGGAAAGCCTCCTGCATTACCTCATCAGAAGCTTGAATTTCACTACACCAGCCCTTGTTGGCTTGCTTTGTTGACGTCTATGATCAGATGGCCCAGTGCCACCCTATAAAGGGAGCTGACGTAGCTTCTTCGTAGTGAGACACAAAACGAATGCATTCATTTACACTGCTCAAAAAAATAAAGGGCACACAACGCAGTCTAACTCCACGTCAATCACACTTCTGTCAAATCATACTCTCCACTTAGGAAGCGACACTGAGTGACAATCAATTTCACATGCTGTTGTGCAAATGAAATAATAATAATACATTTTATTTAAAGAGGGCCTAAGGACTCTGTACAGAATAAAAATAAAAGCATCAAATCAAGTAGCGAAATAAAACAAAGTACAACTTCAAAAGGGCGAGTACATGACTAGTTGATGTATGACAAACGGAACAAATGAGTTTTGAGTCTTGATTTGATCATTGGAAAAGAGTCAAAGGTATAGAGGTCAGGGGGAAGAGAGTTCTGAAGCTGGGGGGCAGAATGGCTGAATGCCCTATGCCACATGGTCGCAAGTTTGGCCGGTGGGACAGAAAGCTACAGAGTGGAGAATGTGAACTTTAGTGGCATGAAGACGGTCAGATATGTAGGGAGGGGGCAGGTTATGAAATGCTTTGAATGTAATGAGTAGTTTAAAGTTTTTTAAATCATTATTATGGGGAGCCAGTCAAGTTGTTGTAGGATAGGGGTGAAATGGTGAATGATTGAGTCAATGTAATTCGTGCTGCAGAGTTATGGAGGAGCTGCAATTTCAGGAGGGATTTGTTGGAGAGGCCAAAGAGAAGTGAATTGCAGTAATCAATCCTGCAAGTGACTGGACTAGACAAAAGGTGGAAATTATAGGCAATTAGTAAGACACCATCAATAAGGATGGGTTCTGTAGGTGGTGACCAGAGACAACTTCTCAGTTCCAACACTTTCTGGCTGATCTTTTGGCCACTTTTGAATGCTGGCGGTGCTTCTTCTGCAGTGGTAGCATCTACAACCCACGTGTGCCTCCGGTAGTGCAGCTCATCCAGGATGACACATCAGTGCGAGCTGTGGAAATAAGGTTTAGTGCATCAGTCATCGTTGTGTCCAGAACATGGAGGTGCTAGCAGAAGACAGGCCATTACATTAGGAGCCGTGGAGCAGGTCGTAGGAGGGCAACAACCCAGCCGCAGGACAGCTACCTCTGCCTTTGTGCAAGGAGGAACAGGAAAAGCACTGCCAAAGACCAAATTACCTCCAGCAGGCTATAAATCGATATATATCTGGTCAAACAGTCTGTATGATGGTGGTTTGAGGGCTTGACGTCCACAGGTGGGGGATGTGCTTACAGCCCAACACCTTCTAGAACACCAAGATTGGCAAGTTTGCCACTTGCGGCCTGTGCTCTTTACAGATGAAAGCAGATTCACACTGAGCACATGTGACAGACGTGATGGAGTCTTGAGGCACCGTGGAGAACATTCTTCTACCTGCAACATCCTCCAGCATGACCAGTTTGCAAATGGGTCGGTAATAGTGTGGAGTGTTATTTCGTTACAGGGCCATACAGCCCTCCATGTGCTCGCCAGAAGTAGCCTGACTGCCATTAGGTAGTATGGTAAGATTCTCACACCCCTAGTGAAACCTTAGGCTGGTTTGGTTGGCTCTGGGTTCCTCCTATGCAAGACAATGCTATTCCCATTTGGCCGGCAGTTCCTGCAAGAAAAAGGCATTGATGCTATGGACTTGCTCACCCGTTCCCAAGACCTAAATCCAACCTAG
Organism: Apricaphanius iberus; assembly: GCA_028564705.1. Taxonomy (NCBI): domain Eukaryota; kingdom Metazoa; phylum Chordata; class Actinopteri; order Cyprinodontiformes; family Aphaniidae; genus Apricaphanius; species Apricaphanius iberus. Next base: position 515,573 of record JAPXFQ010002826.1, read on the forward strand.
CATATCTGGGACATCATGTGTAGAAGTAGGTTTGTACCTTAACGCTAATATTTTCAGATGGGGGGCCAACACTTTGAAAACTAGCATCTTCCATGACAGATGGAGGTTAAAAACTAGAAAGGATCAAACAAAGCTACTTTGATGTCATATGTCCAGCCTTTCTGGTATTTCCTGTTGGTTCTCGGTCAGTTAGCATCTCATTCGGAAAAAGCATTTTGAATTTGCTGAGGTCATCTTTGTCTGATAGTAAAACACTGATCTGATTCCAGCTTATCTATGCTCTCTGCTAAAAAAAAAAAAAAAAAAGCCATAATAGATAGCCTGCCTGTGTCCACGACCTCTTATTGTTTGCCGTTCGGACTGAATCAGAGTAACAACAATTAACATTTGGATTCTCCTCTGTTGGGAATACGTTTCGACTTAAAAATATCAGATCTAATCTCACTCGAAGCTTTTGCTTCATCTTAAGTATTAGATCAAATGTTTTTTCCAACCTGCATCTCAGGGCACACTACCCTGCCTGTTTTAGATGTTGGCCTGCTTCAGCACACTTGATTTCAGCCGACGATTAGTGAACACGCTATTGCTGATCGGCAATTCTCTGAATCAGCTGTGTTGAAGCAAACAATCATCTAAAACATACAGGGCAGCGAGCCTTCAGGACCATGCTTAGAAAGCAAAGTACTAGCGTTGCCTCGCTTCAATTTTACAAAAGGTTTTATCAGCATATATGTGTAACTCGTTGACCACTTTTCTGAATATTGATAAATTATGGACCGTTTAAACTTTAGTGTTTATAAGCTATCATTTGTTGTTTATTGTGTTGGTCACCTTTAGGAGAGTGAACCCTTATGAAAGAGATCTCAATCTTAAAATAACGTTAATATGTTAAAGAATTCAAATAAATAACAAAATATGATTTTAATGATTTTAAATGTGACAAAAAAGAAAAAAAAGCAAGCTATCTGTAGAGGAGCAAATGCTTTTTCACAGCACTGTACACTGCAAAAAACGATTTTCTAGAAAGTAAAAAAATCCCGTGTTGATGGACTTTTTTTTCCTTATTTTTAAAATATATTTTCTAATTCGAGACGCATTTTAAAAAAAAATTTTGTTTCTTCCATCGCCAGATTTTTTTAGCTTATTACAAGCAAAGATGTCTTGTATTATTATTTTTAACTTGCTTCCAGACTAGCCTTTTTTCCAGTGCAGAGGAGCCGTATCTGGTTAATTTGCAGTTTCACACAGGAGTCATCTATGAGTGCTTTTAGAATTGTATTTGCCATGGAATTGTTAGGTCTCACTTTAAATGCTATTAATGCACAAATCTGAAGGTGAAGTTTCTGAGAGTCCTGGACAGACGCTGTAGCCTGTTTCTAGATGGAACGTTGCTGAGTGCCTCATCTGTGTCCTGTCAGTCTCCTTTTTTTCATACTAAAACATTCACCTCTTAGTTGTTTTAAAGAAAAGAAAAAGACTTCTGGTGTGACAGCAGGTGAAAAAGCTAAATGGTGTCCTGTGTTAAATATGTGAAAGTTAGCAGCTTTGTCAGCAGCCGTTTTGCTCCTTAGAGAGTTATCTGTCGAGCTGTCAGTCTTCCATTTTCACATGGATGAAGTCGGCTTAAGCTAAACAAGCTGACAGACCTGCAACATTGAGTGTATTTTAGGCCAAATTATTTTATGTTACAAAAGCAAAGGCTTTTTACTTTGGAAGGAAATGAACGTGAATAAAATACTCAATCTTTCTTATCAGTGCTCCATCTAGATTGTGGTAACTAGCTCCATTACTCTTACGCCTCATTCTGGGGCCCCTTCTTTTTTGGGTCCATAGAACAATGGTGGTTAGATTGGAGCAACTGCTGTTACACAACACTGACTTTTAATGGCTGGATGGAAAAACATTGCTACTTGTAATAAGCACAAGAAAAGATGATGCACAAAAAAAGGTCATGATACATTTTTTCATACATTTTTCCAACCTTAATGTGATGTTTTTAATGGCCTTGTGTTAAATTTATAGTTGTGCGTCTGCTGCAGTGTGCTTTCTTTGTTTCCAGTCGGCTACAAATGAATAACGGCAGACTAATAGCATTTTACCCCAAAAGTCTTTAAGAAGTGAATTGTTTTTGAATGATGACACACAATTTGTATGTTAAGGGGGGGGATCCCTAATGGGTTTTTCTTAATATTGCGGGCTACAGTCTTAATTCAATTCCCGTTCTTTTGGTTATTCTGCAAACACTTTACATTTTCAGTAGAAATTTTGAGTAAAAATGTTTTCTTTTGTGGAAATAAAGAATCTAGCATGTGTGTTTTAGATGTGTATATATCTTGGTCTAAAATAAGAAATTAAAGGATCTAAAACACGCTTTTTTTCTCTCCCTTTTTTCAGATCCAGAAGTACATCCCCAAAATGAGGAATACTGGGGCCATGTAAACCCAATTGGACCTCGAGCGTGCTACGACGAGGGGAAACGTGTAGCGGAGACGATGTGCTATGCCTACATGAAGCAGGTACCACAACTCGTGTCAAGTAAGACCTAAATGTTTGGGCAGACACTATCGGGGGTTGATGTAGGAGGTGAAACTCTTTTGTGCATTTAATGTTTAACCATGGCTGTGTTTGAAATTATTTTCTTTTTTGTGGATTTATTGATTATAGTCCAAGATTAAAGAAACGGTCTGTAGGAATAATAGGAATGAAATGTTTTGGTTGGTTAAGGTAAGTACAAATGATTATAAAATATGCAACAGTGGAGTTAATTTGTGACTCAGTCTGTTGTCAACTCAAAGAAAATTATGATCAACAACCTTCAGTTACGCTCATGATCATTTCAGTAATATAAAGCCTTTTTGATAATGACCTGAGTGACAGCAGCCTTTAATGATCAGATATGACCGACTCCCTTCGCCTTTCCTTCAGGCAGGTGGTATTTATTTATCTATTCCCGTCTCCTGCTCCTCCTCAGCTGCTCGTTATTTTTTTTTTTCACACCTGCTAGAAAAATTCTCGGAAACAGCTGCCTTAAAAAGAACCCAGCTGACAGTCGGCTGTGAGGACGGACAAGAATATCGCACGTCACATCTACCGTCTGGTCACATAATCAAAAGTCATTAACATTTAAAACGGGAAGGTGGTGCAGTGTGTCCAAAGGTTGAAAAAGCATGGCTTACATGATTTAAAATATTATTATTATTAGTAGTAGTAGTAGTAGTAGGAATGAATCATTTGATCATTACAATTTATTTTCCCAGTTATTATTGATGATAATGATATTGTTAATGGTTTTCCTAAAAGCTACTAATATTACTATACAGTTGTAGCTTGCTATGTAAATAATCTGAATCCATCTAAAGATGTGAATAAGTTTTGTACCGTTATTTTGAGTTGAGTTGCTATAGATTAAAGTCACTTATGTTAGGTTGTTTTTTATTGGAGAAATTTTTTTATTTTATTTTTTACCTTGGCTAACTAGATTATGATTTTGTCAGCGTTTCTCTGTTAGTTTCTCTGAAACCAAAATAGGTCAGACTCAGAGTAGATGGATTTTGATAAAATTTTCAGGAAATGTCCGCAGTGGGACTAGGAACAAGTGTTTCGATTTTGGGCGGGGTGATCCAGATCCCCATTTGGTGCAGGTACACGGTGTTTTTCAAATTGAAAGTCCTGTAAGATCCTTCTCCATAACTATTGTAAAATTGATCCTTCTTTCCCTTCATTCTTAAACGTCTGGCTGCTTTCATGGAGATGATCGCCAAGGGTCAGTCATCGAGGAACGTTTCTATTCTGACTGTATTCCTTAAATATAGTAGACTGTGAGACATCAGAATGTTTAGCACATGTGTAATCAAACATTTGTAAGCGAGACAGCAGTGGGCATTCGCCAACTACTTGCTGCATTCAGTGTATGTGACACAGCGCTCCCAGAGGTGAGGCACAGCTCATCAGTACCTCACCCCAGAGTTCTTCTTGGTATTTGAAGAAGCGTGTGTAAATCAACCAATTTTGATTGTAACATTTACTAAGTAGTCAAGTGGGAAAAATTTAAATTGTTAATATTTACCTTGCCATGCCTGTCTGATTGTACAAAACTGGTTCAGAGATGTGTAATCTGTGGCTCTTCAGAACCTCCATTTTGGCTCTGCATAACTTTGGCCAAAAATTCCCCAAAATTGAGCAATGTTTAAACATGTAAAAGTAGTTTAACAAAGATGTTTTCCTGGCTTTTCATGCAGTGCATGCAGAACACTTCCATATAGATTACTCTACTAGGTTGGGAGAAATATTCATCTATTATTGAACAACGTTTTTGGTCTTTTTGTTAAAAACTATGTGGTTTTTCAACATTGTTCAGCAAAAATCAAACAGCTCATTGAAGAAAATCTAAGATAAAAATGAAGTTTTTGTTCCATTTAAAAATCTAAAAATAAAGGTTACTGTAATAGTTTTTATAAAACTTTTGTTTAAATCAAGTTTATTATTTCTAATTAATCTTAAGTTTTTATCTCAACCGTTGTGGTTCAAAAAGTTATGTTTAAAATGGCTTAAGTTTAAAGAGGTTGCTGACTCGTGATCTAGTTTGAATAAGAGGTGTTTATTTTCTTTTTGCCTGTAAGAGCTGTACTCTACTCATTCTTTCATAATTAAATAAGTGTTAGTAAATAATGTGCTCTTAAAAAAAAAAGTGGCATTCAAAGAGCACATTTCTTAGTTCACCTTGAAATCAAATTGGTATTTGTAAGTGTGGTTTTAAATCTATTGTATGAATCAGAAGTGAGTTAGTTCAAATATCAAATTTTTGTCAACTTTGCCTTCAAATTACTAGAAAATGATGTGAATGACAAGATCTAAATATTTGTGATTTAAGGGTAGCTACTGGAAGCCACAACTAAATGACAGCCTTATTACTGACCAGGTTCTAAAGGTAGAACCTGATCATTTAAAGAGGAACAAGGAAATTAATCTCATAGAAAGGAATAAATAATGGCAAAAACAATTTTTCTTTATGCAAATAAACATTGATGGAAAAACATTTTTTGACTCTTTAGTAAACTTGGGCAATATAAAGATATTAAGGTGTAACTACACTTTAAAAATAGGATGCCCGAGAAAGGCCTGGAGGGACTGGAGTTTTCTACAGCTTCATTGAGTGTTTAACATAATAGAATGCACCTTCCCCCACTTGTTGCTCAGTTAGCTGAAAGAACAGAGCACAGTCCTTAGGAAGCCTCGGTATATTGTATGGCTGCTTGATACAAAGTTCTAATCGTAAAATTCTATTATTATGTTAAGCAGTTTCAATATTTGTTCCTTCCCTGTTTATAAATAAAAGTCTTTTGCCTCAAAGTTTTAAGGCTAGGATCTGTTACAGACTCAAGACTATAATTTATTTAAATGTGCTCTCTACCTTTGTGTACAAAAATTGAAGCACTTGAAATAATCATCTTAAAAATGCTCTATATCCTATATTTATCAAGGAACCTTAAGCTTTAATATTTTCTCCCTCAGCATCTTCTCTAACTTTAATCCTCACGTTTTTGTGCATCCATTGCTTTTCCCCTCCTTACCTGTGTGGTCTGCCTCTCCGATCTCTCAGATCAGTCGTTCATCTTGTCGTCCGTTTTGCTCAGCTTATCACCATGAGGAGCAGAGCTTTCAGTTGCTCTGCTCCTCAGCTGTGGAACTCAGTTCCTCCTTTCATTTAAAGTATTGACCCCCCTACTTTATTTAAATCACAGCTCAAACACATATAGTCAAACGGGTTTATTCACTTTAGACACTGATCTTGATTGTTGTACTGTCTAATTATTTTCTTTTTGATTTAAGTGTTTTGTTGATTGAATTATTTTTCAGTTTTTTTCCTCTTTAAGTTGACCTAGGGTTCTAGAAAACTACCCTCAAATTTCTATTATTATTATTATTATTATTATTATTATTATTATCAGAGAAACTGAAGCTGTTTTTTGCTTGAGCTGTGCTTCAGCGGCTTAAAAAAATTAGTTGGCTTTAATGACAGTCACCATCATCTTATCATATGTCCACGCAAACGCTTGTCAGGACCTCTTCATCATTTTCTTCGTATTGTGTCCTTGATCCTCACCGCGTAGACATTTATTTTTAAGTCAGGTCTTATGAATTTTATGATCCACATTTTCAAGCAAACCATCTACATAATTTTCATGTTTTTATTCATGCATTGTTCCCAAATAAACAGCCTCTTAGCATCCAAAGGGGTTATTTGGTGATGCATGAAGCGGGCTTTAGGAAGGCCACAGATGATATAAATTTTTTATTTTTTTTTTATCGTTATCCATCATCTAGTGGCTCACATTAATTCACTGTTTGTACCAGGAAGGGTTACAGATAATCACCAAGAAAATGAAATGTGAAATTCAATTTCTTTTATGTCTAAAGCAGTAATTTCATGTCATGCATAATGTTTTAGTTTTTATGAATGAAGATATTTGTCATATTTACATCCGGACTGAAAATAATCAGTTTATAGGTCATTGTTAGAACAATTAATTTATGTTGATATCTTTTTCTTTTGTCCAGTTGTTTTTTTATTATTATTTTATATGTTAAAATCTGGTCAAAACTGTAAACCAAACTTCCCACCTTCCCAGTTAAGGATAAGTTTTGTTAGATCAAATATTTAAGTTTATTTTCCTTTCCAAAGGTGTTACTTGAAAGGTTTTTGTTGAATGGCTTAACAAGCGGAAGTTGTGTGCAACGTGTTATTGTTAGCTTCTTCTTTTTTTCTCAACACAATCATAAAAGAACAAATTAAGAAGTTACTACCCTCCTATACTTTGGGAAAATGTTAACTTTGAAATGGATGTGGTCACAAACCTAGGGATAGATTCTGCATGGTCTGCTTTGTTACTGCAAAACAAAATACGTCTGGCACAAGATACACCTTCGCTTGTTGTACTTGCTTTGTTCGCATGAAAATACTTTGTGGTGCTTGTAAGGAGTTGGCATGACGGATCAGCCTTCACCCCGACTTCATAACGACGACTCAAGGAGAAGTCTTTTTCTTTCTTGCATTCCTCCTTAAAATTCTTCCCTGAACTAACCTGTAAGATTTTGAGAAAAAGAAATATGAAAAATGATGTACAAGGTAAAATATTCTTCCAGAACTTTTAAACCTGTGTGTTTGTGTAAGGTTGGGTTAATTTTCGGTGGTAATGTTAGTAATTTTAATTAGTTGGACCAGTCCCAGCCTGGTCAGTGGCGAGCATGAACTGATGAAGCCTCTTGGATAAGAGGTGAAACGTCTTCCAAGACAAATTACCAAGTCCAGTTGCGTTTGATTGAAATTTCCTTGAGATAACCATGACCTGGATGAATGAGAATATTCACAGGCTAATTTTAATTAAAGCTTCCTAAATTTGCTGCACAATTCCAGTAAAGCCATTCCAAACCAGTAGGTGAAAAAAAAACCCATTATAAATATGAACAGTCTAAAATATAAAGAGCATTCTGAGCTCTGCAGGTAAAACTGTCTTATCACACATTATAATTTGCATTAAACAGATCCTATACAGTACGTGACTAATGTTCAATTGTTGTGATCAATGTAAAGAAATGTAAGAAACAGATTCAGTCTGACTTTGATTGTTTGTGTCTTGCACAGAAAACACACAAAGCAGTTGAAGCAATACCTGTTGTTATAGCTGCGATTGCATAGTTTTTCCAATTTCCTGTTTGTTTTGTTTTGTTGTTTTATGATTTGGCATCTTAAAAATACATACTGCATAAGTATAAGTAAATTATGAATTTCTAAGGCAAGATTTCTTCAAATAGGAAGGTAAATGAAAGCAGAAACTAGAAACGTGACTTCAATCAGCGCAATGATAGACAAGGGATTTTTAACCATTTCTGATGAAGACTATGAAGCTTTTCCAACCAATTTGACTTCTTAATGTAGCGAACAGATTTTACAAAGGAGTCGCTGATGTTGTTGCAGTCGGATCGGGTTTACATATTTCAGCCAGGATATGACGGATAATTTATGAGGCGTGATGGATGCTAATGAGTTGCTAAAACAAGGGGTGATAAAGATGATTGCCTTCAGAAACTGAACTGGTACAGCTCTGTTTATGTTCCGGTTTGATTTTTTTTATTTGATGGATTTCTCACGCATGTTTACCCATGTCTTCTTTCTTGCTCGATTAGCTTCTTTCACCCCTGTTGTGACAAATCTATGTCACAAATCCACTTTTATGTACAGTACGTTAAAATGCATAAGCTGCTCAAAATACTTGACTTTATGAGTGGTGCTTAGCTGTTGTACTTGCGTGGTAGGGCTAACTGGATGATCAGAGACCTTTTGGTTGTTGTTAGAGTTGGTCATAGATAATCCATTGGGATTGAAAAGACGGCTTTATGTAGACTCATGGGGAAAACAGCAGTTCCTGTTACCAGGGCTCAATAGGTGGAAGTCCTTAGGACTGAAACTGAATTCTGACAATAAGGACCGGCTATAAAGTCTCAGATAGTTCCCTCCATTATTTACATTTAACCAATGGTATTGATTTTTTTTTTCTTTCTGTTAATAAGTGTTGTTTTATGATTTTCATATTTCTTTCTTTCATTTATAATTAAAACTTTTAATGCTGTTTTATTCAGAGCTCTCTACCTCCAGTCCTCAAGAACCACTTCGCTGCAACTTTTAGATACATCCCTGAATCAAATGATTGAATTGACCTGTTGCTCAGTCCTGCCCCTAAACGCAAACGAACCAATAGCATACAACAACCAGTTTCCCAGAAACTGACGCGGACATTCTCGCTGACATTTTCTCCTTCTAGCTCCACGGAGAAGCATTAGGACCTGCGACCCTTAAGTGATTGTCTGGGCTGTATTTGTATTTAAGCCACGAATATGGTTAAGCGATGTGCCTGGGGTTCATGCAAAAGTGATCAACAGGATCCGATGAGGATAAATAATTATTTTTATTTTGTAGCCCTAACCCAAACCACACCCCCCCAAAAAATGACAAATGTATCCTTTGGATGAAGCTGTGTGGAAAACCACAGTCAGCTCAACATGACCGCTCTAAACAAGAACGTATGTTTGTAGACATTGACTCGGTGAGAAAACGGTCTTGTTTAATCTGAGTAATCAGGTCATATGCGGAGCCTAAGTCTCCTCCCCTTCCTGTTGGCCCATGGGTCCCCTGGCTGAAAAAAATAATGAATGGAAGACAATGGAGTGATAAAAGTTATTTTCTGGTCTGCTTTGTCTCACGTCCTGGTCACACATACGATGTTCCGCAATTTAAATGATGACTAATGATGTGCGTGTCGACTGTGTTTGTCAAGTAATTGGAGATTTGTTTGATTTTAAATATTCGCAATTAAAATGCCTACAAATAAGAAGTCGCATATATGACGTTGCGGAGCTAGCCCTGGCTAGCACTTACCAGGACCTCATGGAGCTTCTCCTGCATGCTGGTTCTCAATTAACCAACTTTTTCTCCTCCAGCATAGCTGCCACTTTCCACAAATTTATGGTTGTTTCCTCTACGTTTAATGCTCCTTCCTTTGTCCTGGAGGAAGGAGACGACTCACAGACATTTATTTTATTTTTTTTCAGTATAGTCCGTTAAGTGTTTTTACACAAAATGTAAAGTAACTTTTGTTGAAAAAGAACTTTCTATCTGCATCAAAATGTGTCTTTTTAAAATTTGCGGACATATTATGTTCAATCACGGTGCATTTCAAATATGATCAGAAAATAACTTTTAGCGCCCCAGTGAGACTCATTCATTTTTTTTTTACCATGGACCAGTAGAAGGGCAATAGCCACTTAGCAGGCTAATGCTAACTGAGGGCAAATTAGTTTAACACACCCTGCTCTACACGAATAATCCTGGTCTTCAATCATCTTTTCCTTTTCAAGGACGCCTGAATCTAGATGATGCTTCTCTTTCTTGCTTTGAGACTGAAGATCCATACCTCTCATTCCTGTTTTTGTTTTCCATGTAATTCTACTTTGAAATTTTGTCCACAGCACTCCATGACATAATGCCAACCTTTCTAGGGCTCCTTCAAAGATATTTGATGTTGTTTTCTCTAAATGTTAAGAGCCTCTTCAGGAATTATTTTTGACACTGGCCGTTGTTATTGTAAACATGCTGTTTGCGGCGACGGCTTGTCCGAATTAGCAGCAGTAACTAAGCAGGACAACGCTTAGCAGGACTGAGTGACACGTCAATTATCCCATCAATACGGCATTAACTTTGGCAAAGGCCTGGCAATGAGCCATTCATTTTATTGGGGTGTCGGAGCAAGGATGCGTCTAAAAGCTGCATTCCCGATACAAGCGAATAACACTGTCTCACCATTTTGTACTTTAACACTGCTAAATCATTCACAATTTTTTTTTTCCTCAAAACCCTTTAGACATACAAATATATAGAAGTCGTCTTTGTTTGCACCTTGAATGATTGTTGGATACATTTTTTTCTGTCTAAATCACTGCAGTTTTAATAGTTTGGAATGATTGAAAATATATGTTTATTAAGATTGATGTTATCTTTAATGTCAGTGAAAGTTAAGAATGTAGTACTTTATTTTTTAATGAAATGTTTGCTAATATTGAGTATGCGCTGATGCTGGACAAACTTTTCCCTGATACTAGCCTCTTGGTTCCTGCAGATAAGCTGAACAGGGCTGAGGAAAATGTAAAAGCGTGTGCACCCTTCCTTTCCATTTTGCAGGAAGGTGTGGAGGTGAGAGTGGCAAGAATCTTCAACACGTTTGGTTCCCGGATGCACATGAATGACGGCCGAGTTGTCAGTAATTTCATCCTTCAGGCGCTACAAGGAGAACCTCTCACTGTATGCATCTTGAGCTCTTTACTTCATTGATTTTCCTTTTTTTTTTGTGTGCGTGTGAAAAATGGATTTCTCTCAAATAGCATGCTTACATTTTTTTTTATTTGTGGACACTTGCTGGGCTCCCCATAATGTTTGATGTGGGTTTTTTAGGTTGCTGCTTCCTAAATATTAAAAAATAAAATATCTGCGACTTTACAAATTCAGATTGGTTATTGTAATTCATCTAATTTATTTTCTTTTAGGTGTATGGTACTGGATCCCAAACTAGAGCCTTCCAATATGTGAGGTAGGCAAATTCCTTTTGTATCTTAATCCCAAATATTGAACCATTTTTACTCCTAATATTTTTAGGAAAATTTTAAAGATTTAAAACTGAATTGCTAGTGGGTTTTTTAGTTAGTTTTTTTACATTTTAACTGGTGATTTAATTCCCTTAGAAACTCAGTTGTGTAAAACAGGTTGTTTTTTCTTTTGGTGTATAGATTAAATTAACTAGATTAAATTAAATTAAAGCGCTGTTCAGTAAACTCTTTCAGATAAGTTATAATTTGTCTTAGGCAGACTGAAAGAACTTTAGGTTTGACTCACAAATATCATTTTTTTTCCAGGTTCAAACAGTAGGTACTGTTTATTGTGGGGGATGAAGAAATTAATTTAAAAAGTTTGACAGAGAGAGATCAGAGACTCAGAGCATTTGAAGTTCTCATATCTCATGAAACCATTTACCAGCTATCCTGTGACTTTGGTGTTGTGTAAACACTGTCTGATGAACTTTTGGATATTGATTCAGGTCACACAAAAAAATAAAAAAAATAAAAAAAGAACTTGAAGGTTAACCGGCATGACTCCCTCCAGGGCTCAAATATAAAGTCTTTCCACAATGTAAAACTGTAAGTCAGTAGAGTTCTTTAGACATATTTGGTGTAAAGTAGTTTGCCAAAAACATGATTTTATGTTAAATACGTCCAATATGTACAGTCAAAAGAGCATCTGCTTTCATTTGTTGTTGTGGTTTTTCTGGATTTGTATTAAATATTTTCACAGTTGTTTTGCTCTGTTGGCTTTGAAAAACATAGTTTGGTGGCTGACTGATGTTTCATTTATCCCTCAGGAGAGGCTGTCCTGCTTGAGAAAAATTTCTTTTTGAAAGGCACAGTTTCTTTGTTTGTTTGGATTGCACCCTTCAGTTTGCCAGTTCTCATGGCAAATCAAAAACAGAGACGGGATGATGAATATGTGAATTGGACTCCTACTTAAGGTGCAAAAACAACGACTAGAACCCAATTATAATTCTTTGTAAAGAAATTCATATTTTCTGTAGCTTAAAAATAGAGCACATGAACGTCTTATACTGAACACTGTATTAAGTTACTTCATGTTATATTATTTCAGTTATATACATTTTTGATAAAGTTTAACCCTGAAAGTTAAAATTAGATAATGGATAGATAATAGTTACTGCAATTATCGAACTATAGAGCGCACCTAAATATGTGCCATACCATCTGAATAGAAAAAATAAATAATTTGTGCATATATAGGCTGCACCTGAATACATGCCAAACGTTTTCTTGTAACATATTTGCATAGAAAAATGGTACACAGAAGATTTTTTCCTGCCAGTCATTGTTCGCTCTTTATAATCTTGCTCTTGTTCATTATTGCCACTAAAGTCATTTTCTTAAATGTATATATGTCCTCTGAAATCTTTTGTTGTCTTTTTACACTGACTCAGTTCTTTCAGTTGCCTCCTCCAACATTTCACTATCAATTCATTGATGTCAAGCTAGCATGCAGTGGCTCTTTTTCCTTCTTTTTGGGCCAGCTCGATTGCCTTTCGCAGTCACTAAGGAAACTGAACCGCATCCGAAGGTGTATGTGGCGTAACCCTGAAATCCTTTTCCATGATTAGCGTGTGGGGATGAAAGCTACCCATACTGTCTTTTCGGCACATCATTTTATTCCCCACATCTGTCTCTTTCTTATAATTTACACTACAGTGCCCCCTAGAGGCTGTTAGCCAGGAAAAAAAATCTACAATTTTGCTGCATCGCTGTAAGGCTGCAGGTTCCAAAGCATGTGAAAAGTCCCCAAACCAAAAAACGGCTTATAGTCCAAAAATTGAATTAGTTTAAAAGTTCAACTTAGGTTTATGTATGAGTACTTGCCCTTAGCAAATCCTTGTTTTTATTCAAACTTGATTATATGCATCTGATTGTTGTGTGTAGTAATAAAATAATTAAACTTTTTTTTTTTTTTGTAAAACTGCTGCTGGTTTAAACAGTCAAAATTTTAATTGTCACAGTACCTGTGGCCGTTTTATATCAGCTTTCATAAGGCTTGAGAACAAGCAGTCATTAAGCTACACTAACAGTGGTGAACTGAGCAAATTAAATATTTTTTATCTTTTTTGATAGATGAAACCCTCACTGGATCCCTGTCCCTCTCGAAGAACTTTTCATTTATATTGCGATGCGTTCTCATACCAATGGATTATAGGGAATTGCTTTGAATGCTGAAAACCCCAAATAATCTAGTTATAATTGGGATTAATTTTCTCCACAGTGACATAATTGATTTTGGCTTTTGAAATCTCATATCACAGCTTTTACGGAACTATAACGATTTTATGGCATTTTACAGCCTTCGTTAAAAGTTAAAAATAACACTATACAGAGAGAGATTAGTACACACACACACACACACATATATATATATATATATATATAATTAGGGGTGTCACGATTCTCCAAATTGTTGATTCGATTCTTTTTTTTCTTTTACATTACAGAGCCCTATTTAATTTTTAGACTATTCTACGATCATTGGTTTTATTCGTTAAATTTTGTACAGTAAATCTCAATTTAAAAGACAAAAATGATTCAATTTTTATTATTCTTGTGTAATATATCACATTAGGCATTAATGGTCAAAATGAAATAATTTATTTTAAAAAAGGGTGTAACAGCGTTGTTTAAATAACAAATGATTAGTAACAGAGTGGCTGCCATCTAGTGACTCTTTATAGTTACTGCAGAATGATGACTGGAGACGCAGGGCTCCAGATAGCTCATAGGACCGAGCAAAATGTAGCTAACAGCTGTCCTCTTGTTTACAATGCAAATTTGGACTTAACTTGCCGCTAACTCAACATTTCCTCACTGGTGATTTGAGAGTAGAAGCGGCTTTAGCTCTGGTCCTGCTGCTTCATCTATCCTAGGTTCCGTGGTTGACTTGTAGCTTGGCCAATAGCGACTAGCTAGTGTCAGCTAATGTGCTCTGTAGACGTGTGCTCTGATCACGGGGATGTGATACAGGCCGTTAAAATGTAACCAGGTGTTGTGAGCTGTATGTAAACTACAGAGAGTTACTTGTTAGGGAAAATGCAATGTGTGGCTCCTTGTGATGAGGAAATATGAGTAAAGACAGTCGTCTGCTGACTTTTGCTACGGAGTCCGAATGGGATGCACAGTAAACAAAGGAGGAGGAGGTGATCGCGATCCTCTTTTGGATTTCGATGCTCAAGGTTGTAATGTAATTTCGATGAATAATGATTTATTTTTTATCAGTTTACCAAAATGCAAAGTGAGCAAACAAAAGAACAATCTGAACAAAATGGATATTCGATGTTAGTTCACTTTGCCCACAAACCATCATAACTTCTTATAAGTGGACCTGCACAAAGTCTGGGATTTTGTAGGATTATAATCAGGTGTATGATCAACCCGTTATACCAAACAGTAGTTGACTAATGAAAATCAGTGTCACATTTAGGTAGAAACACAGTCATTAACCAGAACAGAAACAGCTGTGTAGGAGGCTTAAAACTGAGTGAGGAACAGCCAAACTCAACTACCAAAGTAAGGTTGTGAAAGGTAATTTAATGTCCTGGCAAGACTGAGTGTAGCAACAAGACACAAGGTAGTTACACTGCAAAAGCAAGGTCTCTCCCAGACAAAGATTTCAAAGCAGACTGGGGTTTCAAGATGCGTTATTCAAGGTTTTTTTTATAATTATGTAAGAAGCATATAAAAAGGGGAAAGTTAAGGATCACAGACGCAGTGGTCGGTCAAGACACCTCAAGCTTATTTACCCTTCAAAATCGGAAGATCTTCAGCTCAGAACTGACAGAACCAGTGGGATCCAGGTACACACTTCTGTCGTCTGGAGAACTCTGGCCAGAAGTGGTCTTCTCCGAAGAGTTGCAGCCAAAATCGGCATGGAAACAAATCCAAGGGACTCAAATATGCAGGAACAATAGGAACTGGGGTGCAGAAAAAGGGAAGCAGGTGCTCTGGACTGATGAGTTAAAACTTGAAATATTTGGCTATAATATGTAGCAGAAGGCAGTTTGTTCGTCGAATGGCTGGAGAGCAGCACAGTAATGAGCGTCTGCAGGCAACAGTGAAGCATGGTGGAGGTTCCTTGAACATTTAGGGCTGTATTTCTGCAAATGGAGTTGAAGATTTATTCAGGATTAATGGTGTTCTAAATGCAGAGATAACTCGGCAGATACTTATCCATCATGCAATACCATCAGGGATGCGTATGATTTGCCCCAAATTTATTTTGCAGCAGGATCAGACCCCAAACATACAGAAGATCTGTGGTTAGTTCTCCAAGATGTTTGGAACAACCTACCAGCAGATTTCCTTCAAAAACTGTATGCAAGTGTACCTAGAATAATCGATGCAATTTCAAAGGCAAAGGGCGATCACACCAAATATTGATGTGATTTAGATTTTTCTCTTGCTTTTTTCACTGCATTTTGTTGATTGATATGAACAAATGATTAACACTTGGATTTTTGAAAACGTTCATCGTTTACAGCATTTTCTTTACACATGCCAAAGATTTTTTTCACTGTGCTGTATGTTAACATACTTTGGCTTTTAAAAGATGAAAATAGGTTGTTTATCCCAAAATATCCAAAGCACAAAATTTTTGCTGGCAGTCTGATTTAGAGTCAGAGGGTGAGAACAAACACGTTTCATGTTTTTATACAGTTGATGTGTAACACTAGGATTCAACAGTTAAATTTATTTTTGGACTTTTTTGGTGGAAACTTAAATTCAGCCCACTATCTAACTCCATTTAAAATCAGATTTAGTGATTTAAAATCTTTTTTATTTTCTTTAAATATGCTATATCTACATAAACAGTTTTTATTTTTAATGCTGACAAAATTATGATGTTTGTTCTGTTTTTTGCAGCGACCTGGTAAATGGCCTTGTGTTGCTGATGAACAGCAACATCAGCAGTCCAGTCAATCTGGTGAGTTCATAAACAGCAACAAGATTAAATTCTGTGTACAAAAGTTTACCAATCATCTTCATGTTTGTGTCGCTTGTTTAAGCTGATTTAATGAACATGAATGTTGGAATTTTAGGGAAACCCTGAAGAACACACCATTCTGGAGTTTGCCCAACTCATCAAAAGTCTTGTTGGTAAGACGGTAATCCTTCTCACTGTGTCAGTGCAGGCTCCTGACCCCTGTAATCCCTCATTCCTGCTTATCTGTTGTACAGCTTTCAGAAAAACATTAAATATATTAAGTATGTTGGAGAAATGTACGCCAGAGTTTTAACTATTCGTTTCACATTGACGAAAAACCTTAATCTTCTTGTCACTATACTTGGCACATAGACATTTTAATTTAGCATTTATTCAAATGGAGAGCAACAAAGATGAACATTTTCACAGGGTAATGATGTGAAAATCTGAGATTAGTTTGGTCTCTGCTGTTTTATTTGGATCACTTCATCTGTATTGAATGGACTGGAGAGAGAAAAACAGCCATGCTGAATTCTCATAAATCCCTTCAAAGGGTGAACTTTATCAAACACAAAATATTGTTTGTTGTTTTGTTTTTTCTTCTCCATGTGAACATCTGATTCTCTGTCCCTAAACACGCTTACCACGGACACGCAGTGAGCCGAAGCCAGATCCAGTTTCTGTCCGAGGCCCAGGACGATCCCCAGAGGAGGCGACCTGACATCCGAAAAGCCAAGATGATGCTCGGTTGGGAACCTGTGGTATGTGCCACTGCATGACATCCAGTTGTTACATGAGCTGTTCACATCCACATATATCCTTAGCTGTTGATATGAAAGTTGCTTTAGAGTTTATATGCTTAATCCTCTGAGATATTTAGTTGTGAAACTGAAACACAAACAGAATATTACCAAAGAGGCAAAACCTCTTGGGATTTCTTTTACACTTAAATAAATGATCATTTATATAGACCAGAGGCCACATCTCACCATATGTAAGTGAAAGGGAGCAGTTTGTATTACACAGCTCTGCAGCTAAACAGAATACAGACATGTCATTTAAAACTGAGTTTGATATATTAGAATCAGTGCAATTCTTCGCAGACATTTTCAAATAAAACAAATTACCTTTTCTATCATTATTCCTGATATCTGGTCAAATCAAACTAAGCTGTATCGGCCTTTGTTCTCTTTTCTTTGTTGTACTTCTTCTGAGATTGATACTGAAAACAGTTGTCATCTCTCAGTAACAACTTTTTACACCGAGTGTTGTTAATGTCACATCTTACCGCTTGTATGACTGTGGCAAATTGGCAGGTTTTTTTGGGTTTTTTTTTTCCCCTGTGTGTTTTGACAGCCAGTCAAGACCGATGAATCATAAAGTCATCTAATTGCTGTAACCTCTCGGTTTCTTCGTACATCTCCATATAGAGGGCAGCGGTGGCTCAGGCGATAGGAGTTGGGCTCATAACCAGCAACCCCAGCTCCGTCAGTTTCAGTCATTGTGTCCTCGGGCAAGACGCTTAACCCTCCTTGCCTGCTGCCGGTGGTCTGTACACGACAGCCTCGCTTCTGTCAGTGCGCCCCCCGGGCAGCTGTGACTACAATGTAGCTTACCATCATCAGAGTGTTAATGTAGTGCGAAGCGCTTTGTGGTCTTCTGGATTAGATAAAGCTCTATATGTGATGGCATTTTATAACTGTGCTGTGCTAAATTGGACAGGAAAAAAAACACAATGACTTTGAAACTGGAGTCATTTTAAGACGGCAGAAATCTGTTTCTGCGTTGGCCTCAGACTGACTAGTCCTCAGCGTTATGATTAATCTTCATTTTATCAAAGGAGGGGGTTGTATAATGTAAGAATTGGACTCTTAATAAAATACCACTTCAAAAAATCTGAACTTTGACATTAATGTATTAGTAACTAAACCTTTCTGTAGCATATGATGTTTATGTTAACTATTTATTATTATGGGGTGATTATAGGGCTGGACGATAATTCGATAGCAATATATATAGATCGATAGACGTGTGGTGCGATAGAAAAAAAAGGGCCCAATAAAAAAGTTGGATAGAAAAAAAAAAGTTTCCCCTCAGTTTTTCATTATACCCTATCAGGCAGGTTAATACAACAATCATTACTTACTCCAAACGAATCAATAACAATGACCCACACAGCTCTGTCAGCCACCCTCTCTCCTTTCAAACCACAAAAAGGATGAAATCATTTGAACTGAAACAGAATTTTTTAATAGTCCCTAAGCGAACCATCACCGTAACTTTGCCGCTCTCAGACGTCACAAAAAGGCAGCAGCGAAGGACGTTGTTCCGGATAAATGTTTCAGTGGCTCCGGTTAATTTGCGTCCCGTTTTTTAACGATCCTCCATGCACTAAACGTAGCAATAATAGATGAAATATTAAGCTACGATCAGCTGTTTTGAGCAGGAGTCCCGGGTCCAGCTCACTACGAATCTCTTACAGAGAGACACAGGAAACTTACCCAGGTTGCGTCGCGTTGCTAACATCTGTGGCTGTTAAAATGTCCCCTCGGTTCTGCTCCCGGTCCTCAGAAGCAAAAAAACGCTTTAAAAAACACAACAGGGGTTGGATAGACCTGCTGGCTTCAGGTCTCAGTGACTGAGCTGCAGTGTTCTGGGCTCCATCAACATTGGTGAGCAGCTAGTTCGCTTTAACTTTAGCCTACAGCTGAAGATCTGAAGTGAATTTGAATAAATAAGCCTTTAATTTAAATTACTAACATGATTAAAAAATATATATAATGGTTAATAATATTAAATTTATTTGTATTTACTGATGTTACTCAGGTCTCTTGGTTTGTTTCTGTCTTACAAACTTATGATAAAAAGAAATATTTGAAAAATTCATTAATTTATTTCTGCAAAATGACTGGGGAGGCGCTTAAAATATATATTTTTACATTATGTGATGTTATCGATAATTATCGATATCTATCAATACAACTTTTTTTTTTATCGATATGCTCTTTTTCTATATCGTCCAGCCCTAGGTGATTATGTTTTGTATCTTGTGTGACCAGGTACCACTGGAGGAAGGTTTGAACAAAACCATTCAGTATTTCAGCAGAGAACTGGAGCACCAGGCCAACAACCAGTACATCCCCAAACCCAAAGCCGCCCGCATGAAGAAAGGGAGGCCCAGACATAACTGAGAAGTAGCTGTCTGCTCTGCTGTACACTCCTCTACCGTCAGAGAGACTGTCTGGGGAGCTTCTCTTTGACGTACCCTGCTGAGTAGAGCAACTTCTGGAGCAGTGTCCTTTTTCCCCTTTTCGTGCGTCGTGGAGACTGCTCTCTCTCTGAGCTCTCTGTAAAAGCTGTTGATGCCTTGTGTCAAAGCGGCAGCTGTGATTCGGTGAGGTAACTGGTAGACGAGCCTGAATCAAAGAGGCAACATGTTGGAGCAGGGAATTTAAAAGCCTATGTTTGAGGGACTTTTTTTTTGTGGACTTTGTGCCGTTTTTGCTATTTAATGCACCGCCACGAGAACCCTTTGAGCAGCTCAGACCGTGCAGAAGGGATTGTGTCTGGAGAGGAGCTGCCCAGGTCTGTTTTTCTTTTTCCACTGGACGTCTTGTGTCAGGCTGCCAGACCTGCAGTGCACAGCTGGTTTTGGACAGGTCCTCCAAAATAACTGTTTACCACGCCATAATTGTTTTCAAGGATATCGTGTTTGTGAAATTTTCATGTCATTGTGTGCAGTATCATATTGATGTGAAGATGCTATTTTAATAAAATATTTCCAGGAATTTGCATGTGATGTTGACACTCTGAGATCAGGAGATTCTCTTAACTTCATGTTCAAAACCTATTTCTAGATGAGATTAAAGGTTCAGAACATCTGGTGGTTCAGAAAACATCAGACAAGCCCAAATACATTTTTATTTTATCTCCACCGTTGTTAGTTTGTGACCCCAAGCTGCTTGATATTTTAACAGTAAATGTAATGAGCAATGGGAAACTTGATATATGTATTTCAACGAATATAAAAAGCTTTTTAGATGAAAGAATGAGCTACAGTAACTGAACTGAACTTGGAAGGAAAAAAAGACGCTTTAACCTCAAAATAGCTGAGGCAAAAGTAATAAAAAATTATTAGAATACGTAACAAACTAGTGTGTAAAAGTACCCTCTCTGCCTTCAATTAGCTGCTAAATAATATTTAGATGGCTTTTTTTCCCCAAATGCCATTTTATTTTTTACAAGCAGATGTTTTAAAAAGTAAATACATTTTAAACTTAGAAAATAATTTAGTGTTATAATTAATACAAAGGAAAACTAACTTGAGGCCAGTCAATATGGTTTTTTTTAAAGGCCAATAATGACTTATTTATTAATTTTTTTCAAATTTGGTCACCACTGGCCAATATCTAAAGCCGATTATTAAGGCTGATCTCCAAGGCAGATATATATACTTTAGCTGCACATTGATTGTGAAAGACAACTGAACACTCACTTTGTGCAATATAAATTAAAAAGTGAATATATTTATTGAACTTAAAATATAAGACGTTATAAAAATCAAATCAAAACAGTAACCTGAGTGTAAATGGTTTCAGAAAAATAGAAAATTAAACGGATTCAAGTTTCTTTAATTTTACAATAAATTCAAACAGTAACCAGAATAATGGTGCAAATAGATGGTTTAGGTAGAATCTGGACGTAGAGTATCAAAGAAAAATCTCCACAAACGAAAACCCACTACCACATGGTAGTAAATAATAAGGTCTAAAATATAAATAATACTAGGGTCAAACATTAAACACCAAACGTAGGAGTAAAATATGAGTAAATGTATTTAGTTACAGAATACTGAATACCTGCTTTAAAATGCATTTCGTAACATATGCCGTTACTTTGTTGAATCCTGGTACTGTATTCTAAACCACCATGGCTTCAGACGGGCTTTTGTCAGGAATGCTTGAACGAAATATGGCATCAATTGAAAGAAATTAACCGCGAGAGAGCGCCATTGAATGCATAATTTCATTCACTGCTAGTAGGTTTATTTGGCTGCGGTTGTGGCTCCAACTCTGAATATGGTATGTGAGTGGACTGGCTCATGGTGGTTTGGTGTTGGGGGTTTGCTTTAAGTCAAGTAGTTTAGTATATCGGCCGTTTAAAACAAATAGAAATAGAAAAAGTTGAATATATAGGACCGCCGATATATCGGTTGGCTTCTAAAAATAACCATCGTTAAACTTATCTGGTCAGTTAGAAAGCATGTTTAATATAAGGGCAAAGAAATTTGAATTTAAAAAGGGCGTTTAATATGATTTAGATGTCTTTTAAAAGTGTTCAAATTATGATTCTGTCACATAAAAGCCACAAAATCTGTTGGTATTGCAGTTTTATCGGGGGATGTAGCTTATAACTGTTAAGTAAGAAAAAAAAAAGGAAAATGATGCAAAATCCCATTCCCAAAAAAAAGTATATATATAGTAAAGACCACCCGTGGGGTTTAATTTCAGTACAAATCCAGCTGTTCTGTAAAGGCCAAAGGTTTGTTGGACTACATTGGTGATAAAACAGCATCAGGAAAATGTTTTGAGACTAGCTTCTTCAGATCAAAGTGCTCAGTTACTAAAGAATCACATGGTTTACTTTTAATCACTCTAGTCACCCTTCATGAGATCATTTTGAAGATCACAGGATACCTTTTCAGATCATTTTTCTCCGTACCATTGTCATTAGCGTGTTTTGAGTCTTAAAGACTGCAGACTTAAAAGTTGTCAATTATGGAGTTGACATCCTCCGCAAGCTGGCTAAGCCACAAACTTTTATTGCTAAAAAACGTTGGATTTTAGGAATACTTTATAGAAGTATATTGTCCAAAAGTTGAGTGGAAGAAACTAGAGAACAAAGGTCCCTGAGTCTGGAGATAGAAAGAAGCTAGTGCCCAAGGTCTCACATAAAGTTGCTAAAGTCTGTGGTGATTGGGGGAGCCATGTCTTCGGCTGGCTTTGTTCCACTGTGTTTTATTATGTCCAAATTCAGAGGAGCAAGTTACAACAAAAATTCTAGAACATTTAATCTTTTATTCAACTAAAGAGCTTTGCAGAGGTTCCAGGAGAACCTGGCCACAGACTAAAGTACCACCATCCGGTACAGTAACCATAACATCAATGGGCCATCATGCAAATTTCTCTTTTAAAAATTGATTACTAAAACAAATAACTTTTTTGGTTATCCCTACATTTATTGAAATGTAGCTTTTATATATGATGACTGCAGTTAAAAAAACAACCACGAGACAAAAGATTGTGCTTCATTTTTATTTCAAACAAAAGTTTGTGCTCAAACTTGAGGCAGTTTAATTCAAAGCTGCATAGTTGGTCTATAGAAAGACCGACCGGGTTAAACTGATGGATCCAATCAAGATAAGTTGGCAGAATTTGTGTGAAGAGGTTGGCAGGCATGAAATCCTTCAGAATCCATTACTTTCTAACAGCTGAGAGGATGTGTGAACGTAGGCGGTGTTAATAGTAGTCGTAGTTGACATCTGCCCCATGCCTGTATGACGACCGTGGCCCAATGGGAGCGTTTTCATCGTAGTGATGCTGACGACCCTGGTCATGGGAGCGGGCGTAGTCCATCCAGTACTTTAAGTCAGTCTCCAGCTTCTGGTGGGAAAAAGAGACACCACAGACCCAGCTTTTTTAGGAGATCTCCATAACAGACGAACCAGCAACTGATAAGACGACCGCTGAGACTGTCAGGAGGCGCTGCTATGACAAAAAATTAATTCGGATGAAAGACAAACTTTGAAAAGGCCAATCATTTGACAGCTTTGGCCTTTTAAGGAAGAAACAAAAAATGGCATGTGCACAAGGTGTTCTGTAGAGTGAGTGTTGTTGAAATTCTGCTATGTCTGGCTGTAACATGCTGTCAGCTGTTGGAAACAGTCGCAGCAGGGGGTTATTTTGAGCATTCAGCTTCTCTCCCTTCCTCTCCGTCTCTCTCTACTCTTATCTCTTCTCTCTGTTCCTTTTTTTCCCTGGTGAAACCATGGTGGTCAATGACATAGAAGACAGTCTGGATCAGTAAGTCGTCTGATCTACACTCCATCCGTTTATCACTAGTTTTTTGACAGTTTTTAAGTTCTCAGGTGCTCGGTTATCTTAAAGGTTGGATATGGAACATGAGCACGATGGTGATATCTACTACGGCCAGTGACCAACCTGAACCGTGTCCAGTAGGGATGTAAGAAAATATTGATATGCCAATATATCGCTATATTTTAGGTCACAATATTGTATTGATATTCAAGAGTAAATAATCGATTATTTTGTTTTTAAGAAATTCAATGGAATTCTGA
The DNA here is from genome assembly GCA_028564705.1 of Apricaphanius iberus. Lineage (NCBI taxonomy): Eukaryota > Metazoa > Chordata > Actinopteri > Cyprinodontiformes > Aphaniidae > Apricaphanius > Apricaphanius iberus. The sequence continues at coordinate 539,056 of JAPXFQ010002826.1, forward strand.
AACAATGTTATTTTGGCAGTAAAATGGAAAATAGGACTGGTAGTTGGCTTTTTTCACCTCCTTCGTTCTAGGTTGGATTGTTTAAGATCCTGTGACAGGTTTTTTACAGGTAAATTCAGTTTTGAAAATCACAATAGTATTACTATTCAGTTTTGAAAATCACAATAGTATTACTCAACAGTATTACTCATTGTATTATGTTTGTTTTACTTACCACCAAATCATAGGGTTAGGGTTAGCACCGCGAATTACCTTGTGTTGAAAGTGTGCTATACAAATAAAATTGCCTTGCCAGTGCGAGCCGACCGCATTGTTGGATCATAGAGACCATATCTGTCAACATGCAAGCTGCTACTAGCCGGTAGATGTAAACGTAACGTCATTGTTCTGCTCTGTTAAAATGTACATTTTATAATATTTTAATTCAAGTATAATTTTTTAAGGAAAATTGGTACTTTCAATTAAAAGTTTCAAGAAGAAAAGTAGCTAAGTCAAAACCTTTTTAAAAACAGGAAGCAGGGATACAACAAACCACTTTTTTCAAACCGATATGATACGGATATTTGGATCTGAGTACTTGCAGATAAGGAGTACCAATGCAGATACTTGTACCACACCAAAAAATGCAATGAATTTAAAGAGAAGTTTTATTTTCTTCTCGGTTTGTTAAAACAAATGTTTGTTAAATAGATAAAGATAAAATACTAATAAAAAGTAGCACAAAACTAAAATTTCAAGCGAAAAAAATATCTTCTTTGAAATGATTGTAGATTTTCCCCATTTTAAGTATTGGTTCATGGTATCGGTTAACTTCAACCAATAAGAATACATCAGAATATTACTGGCCTGATTACCGATAACAATATCTGTATTGGTGCATCCCTATCAGGAAGTGAACACTAGGTTTGATAAAGCAGAACTTGGTTTGGCAATAGCCAAATCAAGTATAATTTGATACCAGAGGGCTGGATCCCCTAGACGTTGCTCCACACTCTTAAAACCTTGGTCAGTCTCGGAGTTGTATCAACCTAAGTCTTGGAGCTAAGAAAAATCTATCAGAGTGCATGTTTATCAGCTGCTCGAATGATGATTATGCTCATGTTTTTTTACTTTCTATATTTGTGTCACCTTGGTAGCTAGGATTTGATTCCATGTGTTTCAAAAATAAAAGAAAAACTTGCCTGCTCATCAAATCCCATTTGCATGAACTGCCTAATCCACTGCTGGACTTCTGGCCTGGTGCGATCCCAAATGTTCCTCTTTGTTCTGCTCAGCTTGGCCAGGAATTTTTGAGCCTTGGAAGAAGGGATGGCAACAGAAGCCTTCGATGGAGCATGTTCGCCTTCCGGCACTACACGAATTAGTCAAACAGGAAAAAAATTAAAAGGCTGAAATTAATCATCATAATAAATACATTTGTCTGTATGTTACCATTACTTCTCACTGAGATCTTCTGCAGGTGGCTGTCACTGGATACATCTGCAAATGTAAGGGGCAGAAAATGACTTAATACAGGCAGCAAATCTTCAGCCCCAATTTGATTCCATTATATGGATATACGCTAATCGCGACTGAATAAAAACTTATGCTGAAAGGCTCCAAGTGGCTCAAAACTTGTCTGGGTGAGTAATTGAATGTAATATCTGCTAAAAATAAGGTCCAGTTTAAAAAAGAATATAACTTTTCCTTTAAGTGTTTATATACCTTGAACTTTTCTACTAAATAGGTTCTTGACTTTAACTGTAAATGTTTTTCCCATGCTTGGATCTACACCATCACATTTGCTGTATGTTTAGGGTTGTTCTGCTGGATTGTGAATCTTGACTCCAGTCTCAACCTCTTTTTTGCAGTCATCAGCAGGTTTTCCTCCAGAATGGTCCTTTTTTTCTCTCCATCCCTCTGACCAGCTTCCTTGACCTTCCTTAAAAAAAGCATCCTCACAGCATGATGCTGCCACCACCCTGCTCCTCTCTGTACCCAAGTAAGAACAGTAGACTGGCTTTATGCTAAGGTCATATTTGAAAGTTTTTAGAAAAAAAAAAAAAGACGATTTATTTAACCGTAGTACTTATGTGGTGTTACTGTGGCTTAATAACCTTTGGAGGCCAAATGAATGGTGCTTAGAACTTTATTTAACATTTTCCTTGATAAACCTGTAACTTAAAAGATGGCCCTTGGGTGCTGCTGAGCCCTGAAAAAGGACACATACAAGCAGTGTGTGTGACAGCTATTTTCCCTTTTTTTAAGGATACAGAAAATAATTTGGAGAACAAAATCACTTCAGTTTCCTATCAGAGGCAAATATCCGAATGTATCCTATAAATCATAGATTTATGACTAGACTGTTCTTCTAAACCTCCAAATGTTATCAAAAGCTTTCTGTTTTTTATAATGCAGAATGCACAGAAACCAGTTTTCTAATTGGTTTGCTCTTCTTTATCTTCTGTGAGTTTAACTAGATTCACAAGTAATCCCTGATGGTAAAAATTAAAAAAAACAAATTCAAATAACATTCTGTCTAAGCAGTAAATCCAAAATACAGGCTATGGATCTGAAGTAAAATATACACTCTGCTAGTTTAGCATTATGAAAATAACCTACTAATAATTGGTCTGGATCCGTTTTAGTTTAGAAAAGTTTGGATGACTGAAATTCCATAGCACCATACTGAAATCTCTGCGGACATCTCTGAGTCTACATACAATAAGATAACTCGCTGAAAGGAGCTTTCCTCTAACTCGCTTCTGGAAACAAAAGAAGCCAGCCAAGACCTCAGGAAAGAAATCAAGGCTCTCCTGCCTCCTCTCAGTCCTAAATTCCTCTCTTATATGCAAGCATGGACACCATGGCTGTGACCAAACTGTGAGCGTCCTGCCATCATAGCATGTAAGAGGCAGATCAGTTCCAGGCATGATCATGTTTTTATGTGAAATGTATATATCAACCGCAGATCAAAAGCAAAATACTCTGTAAAGACCCTGGTGGAAGCTGCACAGAGTGTAGTTGTAAAATCAGGTTTAAGGTGGAACGTAAAACATTAAAGCCTGTTGTCTATTAAGGGGTCTTAATTCCTCTTTTTTGACCTTATTCATTTTGAAACAAGGATGCTGATCAAACAGAATAATATGCACATACATTTATTTGGTAACTGCAAACTCCATGAAAAAAAACTCTCAGCTTGTTTGCATTTAAGTATTATTGATGCCTTCGCTTCCTGCGGCACTTTCAGACCCCAGAGAACAAATCCTGCTTTGTGTCGAAAATGCTCTTGGACAAAAGTGAATCAGCAACATATCTTCCACTCCACTTCACTACACTAACAGAGTGCTTTTGGAAGACTTTTTTTGTTCTTTATAAGTGCAAACGACTCAGAGCTACAAACTGAGAGTTACGATTCTGGGTTTGAAAAATCCAAACAGACTGAAGGAAATCTACCGCAGTGTAAACCGTACATCTTAGAAAGCAGCTCTAAATCTCAGTCCGTCTGCCAGTGAGCAGAACAATTTCACTGTGTGGACATGGTTACACAGATGGAGAAGATGAATTATCTCCAGGTTTTGTGGAGATGAATCAGACCATAAAGGAGCCGATTATTTCTTCAAAAGTCACATACAAAGGCAATCATTTATCCCCAGCTGTCATAAAGACTATTTAAAACTCTCTTCTCCTGGAATTTGGTAAAAATACATTAAGCAGCGCACTGCAGTATGTTTAACTCAAAACCCTGTGAAATTTCCTTTCCCTTTGAACAGCAAAAACTCTTTTTGGTTCGGACTTAAATACTTTAATAACAGATTAATTTATTGACTTGCCATTTTGCTTTCAAATGTTTATTGATTGACTTCAAGAGGTGAAATATTGTAGTTCAAAAAAGTTTTGTAAAAGTAAGAACAGAATCAGCTTTGGTTAAAATGTTGGACAGAAACAAAGGCTTAGGTTTTACCAACTCAAAGCTTATGGTTGTTTAATGAATCTTAATTAATTTAGATTTATCTTATTCCAACATTTCTTGGGAACTTAAAGGGTATTTTAATTTAAGCTTCACACAATATAATTTCAGAAACTACACAGTATTATGAGCTGACATAATGGCCTAATACATTCTGGAAAGGTGACTGGCAAGTATCATGATTGAACTAAGTATGTGACCTCTGTTAATTATCCTCCAAATCTGGGGGAAAGTAGCTTTACAAATTTTGAAGAAGTACCAGCAGTTTTTTGTACAAAACTTTGAGTTAAAGATATTAAACTGTTTTTGAACATACCCCCTGCTCTATGACAATGCATCTTCTCCATTGAACGTTAAAGATAGACACCAAATTATAGGCGTTAAAACTTCCATATCTCTGTTCATGGTTTTCTTTTCTTTTTTTCATGAATTTCCATAATCATTAAGGTTTTCTTTGCTAGTAATCCAGGTGATCTTCATGACTTCTTGGTGAACCGGGAATTGGCTCCTTGTCTCTGCTTTGAACATGCACTGAATTATCTTTTTTATAAAATTTAATTCTACATGAGCTATACAATAGGTTTTGATTCTAGCTACTTCGACCACATCAAGGTGTTTGATCAAAGCAAATATTTTTCTCTTTTGAGGATTTCATGACCCTTCAGAAAATTGTTACAAAGGCAGATTCTTTTCATTACTGGTTGAATACCTCACCATTCCTGAGAACCTTTCTGCTTTGCATAATAAGATCTATCAAGCTATAGAGGTTGTTATATATGTACAGGAATACAAAGAATCACATGGTAAGGATTCAGATCTAAAGAATGGTGGGAGGTGTTATCAAAAGGTTTTCATAGCATTTTCAGTTATCACACAATAAAGTGTCCTTTTTTATTAAACAACAGATTTTAATATAGTACAAATATCGGTTCCTTTATCATACATAACCCTTTTGTTCCAAGAATGTTGTTTTTATGTGTCATAAATCCCAAGAATGAAGAAAATAATGTCACTAATTTGATGTGTTTTTTTCCCAAACCACTCAGAGTACGTTTTGAACTTGTCACGCCACATTTGACCTTAAATGGAGTTCTTCTTTTTAATTCATATAAATGAAGATTTTTTTTCTATTTTTTGATGGGAATGTCATTACTTCCATCTTTTTTTTATTCTTTGTTTTTTTATAATAAAACTTTAAGTTAGTTTCAGTTTTCGTTGTAGTAAACTTTTGTGTTACATTGTGTGTTACTGCACTTCAGTTATGCTGCATGATATTCCCAGTTTGATCAATATGAGTTATCAGCTGTGATTCACCCTTCCACTTTCAGGCCATTCTATTTAAATGTATTTATTTATTAAGCTAATTTAAATATTAACAGTTGCCCGAAGTGCTGTACAGCTCAGAAACTATCATTAGGAAATACGATTACACAGGTCAGGCCCAAATTATAAGCAAACTAAGCTACTTTTTAGGGCCCCAAACCCATAAGAGGCCTCCCATGAAAGCCACATGGCTTAGATCAAAAAAGTAATGTATCTGTTGGGTATGACATTCAGATCAATTAAAAGATTTTAAACGGTCTGAATTTTAAATTGATGATTTAATGGAATTGACTAGTTTATTTTGTAACAGTGCTAAGAATAATTTTCTGTTACCATAGTTACAATCTGACGTTACAAGTAAAACCTTTTTGTGTTTTTGACTCAGCAAATAGTAGCTGTAATTGACTCAGGCTTAGCTATTTAAACATGTCCCCCTTTTCCAGAGGCAACCAATTCTGTCTTGAAAGCTGACAATGAAGTTAATGGTCTAAACAGAAACAGGGGCCCCAAATACAATTCTGCATATGGCCCCAGGCGACACTGACCTGAGATAACATCACACAAACAACCCAACAACCAACAATCTACCCTTTCTTTTTCTTATCGGGTGGTTAAACTATGTCTAGATCATTTCTAAACAGGAGGAATAGAGGAGTATATTTTTGGCAGCGGGTTTTTATGTGTGCAAACGGACCAAGGGTTGTATATATGTTTGTGCGCTTGTCCAGGTATAAGTCCACAGGGATAATCTAAAAAGAGATGGATCGATATTCTAGAGAGCGTCTGCCAATGTGGTGCTAACGTATAAACACCGATAAAACGTTGACTAACGATAACCAACTTTTCTTTGTCTTGTGAAAGCAGAGTTTTATCTCACCGTTGTAATTCATCTTTAGTGTTAATTGGATTCCCACCCTGTGAGGACTTTGATAGTTTTCTATAAATTTACTATAATACTGTACATGTAAGAGTATTTGATACTAATACAACCTTTATAGAAACTCTGTTCAAAAATCCAAACTATGTTTTTAAAGTATAATATAAAAAAAACAATCAAAGCACTCTGAAGAACTTTCTGATTCCCTTTACTGTTTTGACGTGACCGGCTCCATAGCAGCCTGGACCCAGATGGTCTCAACTATGTGTGAAATATTCCCACTCAGCTATTTCTTTTTTTTTTCAAACAGCAGCTTAAATGTGAGGAACATGCTTAGATTTTCTATGAACTTTTCTTCATTCTGTAACTTTATTTGACCACTATGCGTGGGTTTCTAGAAGTGCAGTTCAGGCTTATAATTAAAGGTAAATTGAGGTGTGAATGGGATGTATTTCTTTTTTTCCCCTAGTACTAAAATATTAAAGCCTCTACATTTTAAATGTTCCTTCACGCTTGTATTGAAAAGTTTAGTTTTTTGGTGTTTTGTAATGTAATGTATTTTAACATTCTGCACCTTAAGAATTCGGTGCAAATGTGTATGCATTAAATATAACTCAAAATAAACATACACATAATTTCAGTTTAAAAAGTATGTGGCTGCAACAGAAAGAAGAAATTAGTCATTTCAGTGTTTCAATATTTTTTTCCAGTTATGTTTTCCAAGAGCAAACATTCATCTCAGGTTTTGACGTCCAACCACACAAAGAAGAAAACGAAAGAAAAAAAGAGAGTTGGCTAATGTAAAATAAAGGGCATGGATCAAGCGAAACCCTACTGAAGCAGAAGAAAAGTCAAAGAAATATTGTAGAATATGCTTACCTCTGAGAGTTGTAAGTGTCAGCAATGCAGCCAACCCAATAAACCTCAAACAGAGCTGCTGGGAAGCCATCTTGTGCCCTTTGAGTCTTTCTCGGGCTCCTTGAAGGCAACAACTGTTCATAGACTGCAACACGGCCAGAGGGAGGGGTAGGAGGCTGCACAGATTTTCCAAGTGGAAACTTGCCTGTAGCAGTGGAATGTCTTTCACCGCCCTGCCTACACTAACAACACAACTGAGCTTTTTTTGTTATTTTCCCAAAGAATTTTGCATCCAAAGTACTTTTCATGAATAAACATATAACCTTAGGAGCAGAAAAATGAAAGAAAGTTGGACTAATGCATTTTAAAAATGCTTTAATCCGCAAGTTCTTAATCATTGAGTACTTTTTTTCTTTTTTTGACAGGAGACTTTTTTGCACCTGTGAAAGTGGTCTCCTGAATGTGTAAGGAGATGTAAAGGAAGCACCTTTACATGATATAGCTACTCTTTTTAGGAACTGTGATTCAAAAGGAGATGCGAATGTTTGCAGAAACCACCCGGCCTTTCATACCCTTCTCTACTGTATGTCGCTTAGAATCCACTTCAATTAACAAGCTGACTTTAAAAATAAAGTTAGTAAATGTGTAACAATGGGGTTCTTTACAAACGCACACAACCATTATGCCGTCACCTTAGAAAGATCCCGGGGCTTCAGTGAAGATGGATGGGGTCAGCAATATTGGACTCTCCCGGGAATTCAGATGCCTGGTCATGTGCATCCAATCTTAATTCAGAAAGTTTCACCAGGTAATCTGTCTGGCCTCTATGCTGTGACAGTACCGTTAAGGCAAGGATGCATTGATGAGTCTGATGATGAATGGTCACATTCAGTTTGGGCCTGCCTAAAAGGAGCAGGTTCAAGCAGTGTGAGGCAAACAGGAGAACTCTACAGTGTTTGCAGGTAACAGTGCTTCAAGGCTTTTCTCATTATGCGAGCAGGAAAGAAATTGAGTTTTTTTTCATCCTGTTAGGGAAGAGTAAGCACTTTTAGATAATTTGATAGCATCTTGTACAACTCTGAAACAAAATTATATCGACCAAAAAAAGGGAGACTTAGCTTAATTAGTCATTGGCTTAAAAGCGAGCATATTGTACACCTGTGGTGTCTAGTAGCAGGCCTCCAGGGTTGGAGTTAACATGCCTTAATCAAATCATTGTTTCATTACCAGGCTTGAGCAGACATGGTGAAGAGGTAATTCAGGCATATGAAACAGCTACGTTGTAGTAAGGCAACTTTATTTGTATGGTACACTTTCAACCAGGCAATTCAAGGTGCTTTACATCATTCAAATAAAATAAAAGCATAAAACATTTTTGAAACGCATAACATATGACATATTAAAAGATATGAAGTTCCACTATTTTATGAATAAGTTTCTCAGAGCCAGCTATAAACAGATGGGTTTTAGCTTTGATTTAAAGGAACTTATTGAGCATGCGGCTTTGTAGTGGTCTGGAAGTTCGGTCCGGATACGGGGAGCATATATAGAAACTGAAAGTTACTTCTCCGTGTTTGGTTCTAATTGTCTCTCCCTGTGGTAGCATCATCAATTTTACTTAGCATATCGTCTTAGAGTAGCAGTTTATCTACAGCTGAGAGGAAGAGTTTGGATAAACTCATCAAGAAGGCCAGCTCTGTTCTAGGACGCCCCCTGGATCAAGCCGGCAGTCGGCGATTCAGTTTATTAAATATTTAACATATTTAGTGGTAATAAGAATTAATGATTGAAACTCATAACTTAGCTCCATTGCTAAAATTAACATCATTTTTATATTTAAAAGTAAAAAAAAAAACTTGAGATTTAATTTAACATAACATTAAACTGTATAAAAACGGAGTGTACTTACCCATTGCAGAACAACCCAACTGAATAAATACTCTTCAACAAAAGCAGTAAAAGGTGAGTGTGACTTTTATTTACAATCCTTTCTCTATATGCAGTTGTCATCACATGAACCACTTTCTGTGTCTCTGCTGCCTTCTCCAAACCCAGCCTGGTTCTGCTGGAGGTTTCTTCCTGTTAAAAGGGAGTTTTTCTTCTCCACTGTCGCTTCATGCTTGCTCAGTGTGAGGGATTGCTGAGAAGTCACCACGCAATCTTCTGTGGTTCTCTAATTCCTAAATTAAACATTGTATTGTAATAACTCTCCTTGTAAAGTGCATTGAGATGACATCTGTTGTGAAACGGCGCTATATAAATAAACTGAAATGAATTTGAATTGAATTAATGTTTACTGCTTTGGATAGAGCAGATTTCTGGACATGTTCTGCATACAAAACCGAAATCGGGTGTAACTAGCAGTCTGTCCGACAGCCGTGTGGAAATCCGACCGCACCGGGTTTGAATGAGGCTCTACAACCGTAATTTCTCCTAAAAAACCTAATAATGGTTGCGCCCCCTCTGTGATTTACACTGTTTATCTCACTTCATGTAACGTTTCTGCTGCTGTTGTCTGTACATATGCAAAGGATTTGGTATAATCACAACAGATCTTTGACATACTTTGGTGCTAAGCTAATTAATGATTTATAAACTAGTAAAAGTATTCTGAAGTCTATTCTCTGAGTTACAGATAGTAGACGTCTATGCTGCTAAATCATTATATTCCAACAATGTTATTAATCAGAGTGAAAACAATCCAAAAGTATTATTTGACACTATTAATAGCATTATATCCATTCCATTACCCCAAGCCTTGTTTTCCTCTAACAATGATTGTAAAAAGTTTTTCAGTTTTTTCACAAAAAAAGGTGATGGAGCTGATATCCGATATACCCCCAACCGCTTCAATGAAGACGAGCCACAGTCCTCTGAGTCATTCGTTCACTTTCTTTGTTCCCATGACATTGCTTGATCTGTCCTCTTTAATTAGTAAAATGAAACAGCTGACTTGTTCAATGGAAGTGCTGCCCCTCTCTTTACTTGTTAAGTCTTTAAACTGCTTTGGTCCATGTACTGCATATCAGCATTAATTAATATCTCTGAGAAAGGGTTATGACCGGTGAGGAGGGGTGAGGGATGGGGGTGGGGGGTGGGGGTGGTGGACTGGGACAATAATTCAGGCTGGGAATTTGATGCCATCCCAGGCCACAACCACCCAATTAATGTAAAATGCCTAGAGTGAGTTAGTTTGGGTGCATACGGATTAAAAATTGTAAAATAATAAAACAAAGGCTGCCCATGTTCCCACACAGTTTTTTTTCTACTATTTCTTTCCCCAACAAAATAAATATTTCTGCCTTGCTGCTATACTCAAGTCGCATTGTTCTACTTCATCTACAACTGCAGACAGACAGATGTGTCAAAAACAAGTGATGTGTTTAATTTGAACATATGTACCGAATCAGCTCAAGGACAGAACATGCTGTCATTTATGACGCGTGTCATTTATACGTATAGCGAATTTTTAATACATTGTGTGTTAAAATCAACACAGAATGTGCTTTAAGTGTAATAACACATTTTTGTTTTCTAAGAGTGTAGGCTATAAGTGAAATTAATGCGATAATTACCCTCAAAGTCCCTTTTGTTCCAAAACCAAAATTTTTTCTCAGTGACTTACAGTATGTTCTCTTTTCACATATGCAGACCCTCCCTAAACCCTGCTCTACTACTGTCTTTTTTGGAAAATAAATATTTCTTTCAAATATGTGGACAGCAACAGTACGCACAAGTTCTGCACATGGATGAAAGAGGGTTAGGATTATTCTCCGCATGAATTGACTAGTAAGGGATGTAAAACAGGCGATATTAGTGTTGTTAACTAGCTTAACATGATATATTGACATTTATTAACTACACTGTAAAACCCAATAAGTTTAATAGAACAGATTTTTTTGTGAAACTGATTACCTAAAATATTTTAAGAAACTAAGGCTCAAAAATAAAAGTTAAATAAAAATAATTTGTTAAGTAGATTTGGATAAGTGTTTTTAAGTTACTTCGACAGATGTTGTAGTGTTATATATGTAAGTTAATATTTTAACTTAGGTCCGTGAGCTGGACCACGCCCCATATTCAGTATCCTCTCAGTAATCAACTCGGATTCGACTCACCTGGCATCTCACACCTGAATTTCATCCCTAATTACTCCATGATCTATTTAAACCCTGAGCACCTAGCCATCAGCGTCGCTCAGACTCTGATCTCGTAAACCCCACCCTCCCTCCCCCTGATCCTTTACTTTGTCTCGGTATTACATCCCCATTTTCCCATTCTTTCATCCCTTCATTTCCTCATTCCTTACATCCCCTCATCCCCTTCATTTCCTCCCTCATCCCCTTCTTCATCCCTTCGTTTCCTCCCTCATCCCCTTCTTCATCCCTTCGTTTCCTCCCTCATCCCCTTCTTCATCCCCTCCCTCATCCCTTCATCCCCTCCCTCATCCCTTCATCCCTTCATCCCCTCCCTAATCCCCTCATTCCATTATCCCCTTCCTCATCCCATCATCCCCTCCCTCATCCCTTCATCCCCTCCCTCATCCCTTCATCCACCCCTTCATCCCCTCCCTCATCCCTTCATCCCCTCATCCCATCATCCCCTCCTCATCCCTTCATCCCCTCCCTCATCCCTTCATCCCCTCATCCCATCATCCCCTCCCTCATCCCTTCATCCCCTCATCCCATCATCCCCTCCCTCATCCCTCATCCCTTCATCCCCTCCCTCATCCCTTCATCCCCTCCCTCATCCCCTCATCCCATCATCCCCTCCCTCATCCCATCATCCCCTCCCTCATCCCTCATCCCTTCATCCCCTCCCTCATCCCTTCATCCACCCCTTCATCCCCTCATCCCTTCATCCCTCATCCCCTCCCTCATCCCTTCATCCATCCCTTCATCCCCTCCCTCATCCCCTCCCTCATCCCTTCATCCCCTCATCCCTTCATCCCCTCATCCCTTCATCCCCTCTCTCATCCCTTCATCCCCTCATCTGCTTTTCAAAGTTCCAGCACTAATCTCTGTCTTTTTCAAGTTCTTCGTCTGGGGGGGGTCCTGAGCAGGCTCGAAAAGAAGACCGACTTCTGAAGACTGCACCCCCACACAGAGTCAACAAGCCTCCATCGGGGCATCCTTCCAGACACACCATCTATCTAACCTTTGTCAATAAATGAACTAATCAAAACAAATCTAATCTCTGTAAGCGTGGTCCATGCTAATGAACCACATTTTTGATTGAGTTTTTTCTACTTGATTTTTTAAAGTTTCAAGTATTTTTTTTACTTGTTATGTATCAATATTTAGTTTTAATATGTTAAATTTTTAAAGTTAGATTTACACAACATTTTACTATACAACTTAATCCGCTAATATTTAGATTCAGTCTAATTGCATACGAAAAGGAAAATATGATAAAAAAATTACACTTACAATAAAAACACCAAGTACCAGTTACAAATGTACTGCATAACTTCAGAACAATGTTTATCTGACAGTATATCCTAACATTTGCATTTTTTGTGAGAACCAAAAACACTTCAGCATAACAAGGGAATTGAGCTGAAATCCTCTTTCACCCGTAACAAATGGAGACTGTAATAAACGACAAATTACATTTCCTTGCATCCATGTTCAAAAATAGATTAATTCCTGGCAAGCCCAAAGACAAAAATAAAAAATGGTAGTGGAATAGTCCCAGAAATGTCCAGTTTAAGCACAACTTACAATATTATAGTCATCATTTAGCATTTACATTTTCTGCATGCAACGGCATAACTCACAGCTTGTTTATGCCTTTTGCAGGCTCTCCATCAGTTGCTGAACATGCTGCTCCGCTCTGCAGCACCTCTCTGTATTTCACTGCTTCCTGCGAGATTGTGTACACTTGAGGTGCGTTCAAAGATGGGAAGGAAAAATACGTTACCACTTATTGATGGATTAAATGGCTGAAAAAAAGTTCAGGGGATAGAGGACAGTGGCACAGAAACTGGTCCCGTCAGTCCCCGGTATCTGTTACACCAATGTCCAGCAGGGCAGATGCCACAATGAGGCACAGGATGGATTGTTTATTTAAAAATCAAGCACCACCCAACCTGACCCAATCACGGTTCAGCAGCAAGGCCACCAAGAAATGTCCCAATTCTCCCGATGGCCTGTCTGCCACTAGTTATTTCCCAAACCCTGTTTTAAATGGCTGACTAACAAATACTGAGTTTACAATTATTTTCTAAAAAAGGGAAGATGTTTTATAATTGCAAGTTTAATAACAATGCTCTCTAAACTCCATCCCAGGAGGGAACAACAACACTGCTTTGTTACAGGAAAACTGTACTGTTATTTTTTTATTTTCTTGTTAATTTACAAAAACAACGCGTTATATTCATATCTTTGTTTTGTTAATTCAGAAAAAAATAGGTTCTGTATTCTTTCAAGCATTTTCTTTGGTTTAGGCCTCAGAAGTCCAACAAACTGCAGAAAAAGATTTTCTTATTTTCTTAATATTTCAAAAATGTTTTCTGATGTTTTATATGTGTCAGATATTTCTTATCACTAAAATAAATCTGCTAAAGAGGTTATTATTTTGCAGACGTTTATCTTTTTGTGTCTGAATAAATGAATGAATGAATGAAGGAATGAAAGAATGAATAAACGAAAAGACTGTTGATCCCACAATGTGGGGATTTACATGTTGAGGCAACACACACACAAAATGAATAAGAATAAAAGGCAAGTGAAAACAGGCAGTAAGCAATGAAGTAACATTTTATAAAAAATAAATAAATAAAAATAAACAAAATACTGTCAGGAAATGTCATGAATGAGCCCAGGAACGAGCAATTACATTTTGGGGAGGATCAGATATTATGGAGCAATCTGAACTATACAGAGCTGCTTGGCAGAGGGCTAATATCTCCAAGTTCTGCTTTTCTAATTATTTTAGGATAATTTCTGACTGATTTAGTCAGTTTGTGATATTTTTATGAGCAGTGACTTTCTAATTCTCATGTTAGATGCATGTGCTGATATCAAAGCCAAAGTGCAACTAAGGGACTGGATGCCAATTGACATTATATGTCCTGTTGTACGTCTTTGTGTGTTATAATGTACAAAACAGTCATTATGTCTAGCCAGGCCGGGCAGCTTTCTGGGTGCTCAGCACCCCTAAATATCTGATCCTAGAATCGTGCCTGGCAACCACTGTATCTGTCCTTCCATTAAAAGCCATTTGGGGCTTTTTAGAGTGTAATATTTCTACATTCATTGTGCAAATTAGGTGGTTTGAGATTATATCTAAATCCACTGGGGTGAGTCTGTCATCCATTTAAAGGCTTTCGTTTGACCACCTTTTGATATTAGCATTTTTTGCATGGGACGCTAAACTGTGTAAGCTTACAAATTTCACAAACTTTTAATCTCAAATATTTTCTGTTTAGAATTAAACTGTGGATGATCCATTTACTTTCCATTCAATAAAAAAATGATGTTTTTTCAAAAAAATTTAAATTCTAATTTATATGCACGGAATTCCCCTGCTAACTATTCTCAGGTCAAAAAGTGTAATAAAGTATTTTCCATGAGAGCTTCCACTTTTATGAACTCCCTGCCTTTGAATCTAGGGCATACAAACTCTGCCTTTGAAACCAGTTTAAACTTTCTTTTTGTGAGAGCCTTTCCCAAAGTCAGATACCACTTCTGCAAACCGCAATACCCCGAGACATTTCAGCTATTCTTTTCAAGTACTTTTCAATTAAAGAAACTGTCCCACCACCAGTAGAAGTAGCAATATATTTTATTCACCTAACGAATCTTTTCTTTTGTATTAAAAAAGTCCATCTCTAAAAATAGACACAATCTCCTAGAGACTCCTAGTAGCGTGTTTGTCGGCAGGTCAAAGAGTAACTACAAAAACAAACTTTATTCAGAAATTCTTGTTTAACTTTTGAAATGGCGATATAAAGAATATATCTGTCAGACAACAGAGATGTTTGGTTTGGAACAACAAACCGAGCGTGCATGTCTCAGGGGTCGAGCTGGAATGCAGGATACTAGCAGCTGCCAGACGGTTCTGCTGCTGTCAGGGAGCGCCTCAGAAATGAATAGCAGATGGAGGAGGGAAGAGATAAAAGTGAAGGAAATAATTAAAATCAGGTGAAGAATTACATGAATATGTCAACAAAAGTGTCTTCAGTTAGTGTAGCTGGAAGTGACCCTGTTATCTTTATTAAAAAAGCAATTTGGAAGCTTTTGCGCTTTCACACAGCGCTCATCCCTGAGTCAACACTGATCATTAAAAGATAAAAGGTTGCCTCATTTTGAAGTGGGCTGAACTGAAATGCTTCCTGCTGTGGCGCTCGGTGAAAGCAGCAAGCCTCCGCTGTCAGTCAATAAATATCACTCCTCGTTGTTTTAGAAGGCTCATTCTTAATTGCTTTATTTTCACAGATTTTTTTGTTCTTGGTTTCATATGTCAAAATGACAGCATTTCACAAGAGAGACATCCCTAAAACCAGATGTCTAAATTCCTAAGAAACACCTACTGAGTATCTGCGATGGAGCTTTAACAACACACAAGTGTAAAACCACAATGTGGATTCAGCTGCAGTAATCACTCCCGTTCCACTCAGTTACCGCTTGTAATTCTCAAAAAGAGAGCAGACTGGAGCAAAAAAATGGGACTGAAAGAGGGAATAAAAATCATGAAGGCCAGACAGAGAACGCACCACTGATTCAAATACTTTCAAAGCCAGCCTACACCTTTATCTGAGAATTTATTTGAACCTACCCATCCAAATGTACTGTACCTCAGAGTAGGCTGAGAAATTGTTTGGATATGTTTTTGAGCAAAGACTCTGGTTCAAGTACAAAGGTCTTTTAGATTTTGCCCACAAACCCATGAAATGAGCACTTCTGTTTGAGAGAATTCTTGAACAAGGATGAAGCAGAAACACAACCCTCACATGTACTTCTGCGCTTGTTTCCCCGGATATTAGGAGGCAGAACATGAAAGAATCAGATAAAAACACTGCACTTTGCCCCCTCAATGCAATTTCCTTCATTTCCTTTATCCTTCACTCTTTTTGTCCTTGTTTCTGCCCTCTTCGTACCTCTACTTACCGTCACTCTTGATTTGACTAGCTGGTGTACTGTGACCCGAAGTACTCAAACGTCCCAGAGGCCTTTCAGACCTCCATCAAAAGATGAATTCAAAGTACAAAATGCAGTACAATAAAAACAGATTTTCCGAAAAAGACAGACATATTTTTAACTGGACTTTAGGTTTTCAGTTCACTTCAAAGGTTCTTCTGTGGTTCGGTAGCCAGAGGCCTTCTTTGAGGTATTTGGTTTGAAGTCTCAGAGGTCATCCCTTTTTTGAGGCTAGGTAAAATTACAACAATGTAGCAGGAAAATGTAGAAAAAAAAAAGAATCTAAAACTGAAACTTCTGAAAATCTTTTGTCTTGAGGCTTTCTTAAGGCCTAAAAAAACCTCTACTGAACATGCTCCAGTGAGTTAGGAGTAAAACTGTTTGAAGCAAAAAACACAATCGTAAATTAATAGACATTAAAACAAAAGTTTTATGGATGATAACTGTTTGTTGCATTGATGAGACATTACAAAAAACTGTTTTCTGTTTGTATCTATTTTGAAAGTCTCTGCAGCTTTATCTAAGTATTCATTCACCAATGGATGTAATTTTACCTGATGCTGAGCATGCTTAATGCCTAATAATATGTACAACTCATCTGAAGAATTGCCACCGCCTTCATTTAGTAGAAGGGGTTTGTACCCATGTGTTCCTGGAGGCTATGTTGAGTTTATTTTTTGCTTCTAGCTTCTCCCAAAATGTCTTAAGAGAACAAGTTAGAATGCTGACTCGATAAAAAGCAGACTACAACCATAACCAAGCTTTTGGCCAGTGTGCCTAGTGAGGTCTAGACTGGTTTTGTTTTTGCTCTTGGGGTATGGCAGGGTTTGGCACAAAAAGCAACAGAAAACCCCTCCAGGTGATCAAACCACTTGATCCTGGAAGGACATTGGAAATGGTTCTTGTATGAGAAATGGCACTGTTAAGTAACGTTACAGATACCCAGGAAGAACTTCATCTTGGGTGTCGGAAATGTTCTAAACTACTGACCAGATCTTTGCCCTTTACAGAATTTTGTAAGGAAGTAATGGGAGTTTGGTGGGTATTTTTGGATCTGGAAATGCCTTATAACTGTCTCCCTCGATGTTTGTCATAGTATTGCTATGGGAGTTATGGATTCAAAGGTTGCTTTTAAGGGCCATCAAACCCAACAGCTGAGACTGTGTCATTCTCAGCACAAAGTCAAGCTTGTTTCTAGTGAAGGTTAGACTCCACAAAGTTTTGCTCTTGTCCCCAATGTTGTCTGTAGTGGTCATTAACAAGATCTTAAAGTATAGTCATAGAGAGTAGGATGGCAAGTTTGGGAACCGTTGGGTCTTGTCTTTTCTTTTTGCATTTCAAGTGCTTCTGTTCGTAAAGCAGTCATTCTCAGCCTGCATTAGAGCAGCAAAAGAGAAACAACCAGGATGGGAGACAGCCTGATGTCTTGGTTCTCAAATGCAAGATAATGAATTACACCTTACAATATCTGTGTCAAGCAGAACAAGACATAAACACTGGGATCCTTTGTAGGTGATTATGTGGCACACCAATAACACATTAGATGGACTGTACCCTTCTTTCCTGTCCCAGAATGAGATAGAGAGCGTTGCTACATAGAGGGATGCCCAGGATTCCCTCCTGAACCTTGATATATGCCTGGATGAATGGATAATATTTATAAACATTGATTATTACTAAACCAGTTTTATCTTATGTCAACATACAATCAGACTGAATACTGTATTCGGAACTGCACAAAAACCTGTTTTTGCAAATACGTATTTCAAAAGAATACTTTAAAAACTATTTGTATTTGGGGGGGGAAAAACGTTATATCAAAAAGCTGCGTTTCTTGATGAGACTGCAGTTCAGGCGCCCCTGATAAGAAGGGACTGGCGTCTAGAAGTCTGGGAGGGGGATGGACGGGGAGATGGGTGTCTGACACAGCTGCTCTACACAGCAACAGAAGGGCTCGGCTGAGCGAAACAAAGACTTAACTGTATGACTATTTTTAAATAAATTTTTTTAACAGATATTTGTAACTTAACTGGGACGTTTATAACTTTTGGTTAGCGCAGTTTGATCAGGAAATTATTCCATTACACTGCACTAGTAATAACGTCTGCAGTCGGGTGCTCTCATGTCTGCTCCATGCTCTGTTTACGCAGTTTTGTTAGGTCTGTAATCTAGACAATAGGCTGTTGACCGAGTTAACTATCAGTTAAGAAGGTTAAAACAAACCTTCTGTAGTTGTGGGATTTATTGTTGTATGTTTAAGCCACTCTGTCTTTTGCAGACAGCAGAAGCAGAGATATCAAACATCTTTCAACGTCTACTATGCAAAATCTTGCGCACCTAAAACATCCTCTCCTGGTAATGTCGTTCAGACCCCCCACAAGAATCAAACCCACCACAAGCACTAAATCATCATCAGAGTCATGTTCTGACACTGTAGGATGAAGTAATAGTTGTTGTGCTCATTGGTCTTTTCAGTGACGTCCTTGTTACATGTTCATTGCTGGATTCCAAAAACAAATATTGCATATACATAGTTATTATATTGGATAATTAAACATAACGTAAATTAGAAGTGTGACGAAAAAAAGTATATTTTTACCACTATTTTAAATGTTACCCTTTTTTTCCCCCCTGAACAAATACAAATACAGATACAAATACCAGCTACTTTGCACAGCCCTACAGTGTAGACTAATTTATTAAGGCTGTGAAACGTAGAAACCCAGTTGATAGGTAAATAAGAGTTCAGCTTTTATTCTCTTCAGGGTTTTAGATTTGAGGAAAGCAAATAAAATAAACTGCTAGTTTTCTTTTACATACAAATCATGAAACAAGTCAAATCACGCTGAGCTTCACGACTCACGTAAAAAAAACAACAACAAAAAACTAAGAAGAGTGGACATATTTCACACCTACTAAGTGATTTAAAATTTTCACAGATGCATTATATAAATGACATACCAGTAGGATACAGGCATAGCGGGCTGCACAGAAACTGAGAGAGCATGAATAATTATTGAATCTGTGTAGGACGTAACTCTGTAGGTTTGACCCGAAAAAATAGTTTTTCTCTTACAAAACATTTAAATTAAAACACCTTTTCAAAACAGAGCGTCACTTAAATATTCACAAAGAAAGACAAAGAGCTGCAATATAAAGCATTATATAAATGAAAAAGAAGGTTGTTTTTCCTTTATTAAATGACTTTGTATGCCTTCAGAGAATGGCTTCTTTACTCATGGCATATCAACATCTTAAAGCACCCACCACCATGGCTTACTGTCTGTATAAGGCTGTTTTTTTCTGAATGCTGCAGTGTCAATATACTGCTAAGTGTGAGATGACACACACCTTATAAAGTCCAATTTTGTATCATCAATCAAAAGAGTATTTTCTCAAAAGTTGTGAGAGTTATTAAGCTATTCTTTTTGTTAAATGTGATACAAGCTTCTGCGTTATTTTTGACCTGTAGTGATTTTCCTCTTGGAACACCCTATTCAATTATATTTTTTTAATCACTATGTTCCGTATTTCTTTTTCATTTCCCAAAGTATTAAAAATGGCTTCTCGTCTGTTGATGTGAAGCTTTTAGTGATCTTTTGACCTGCTTTATGTTACCAGACAGGTTCAAGGCATTCCTTCATTCCCAAGTAGCTCTCAGACCTGGGCTTGGCTGAGGAAAATGAAACAAAAATTTAGGTAATTAAATTTTCTTTATGATTTAAAGCTTCAGTCTGGATAATTTGAATCAGATAGATTTTTTTTAAATCAAACAAAGGCCCCTTTCAAGAGGTCTATGGTAGGAAGGAGCGACTTAAGAAGAATAACAAATGTTGTGGAGCACCACCCATATATCATAGTATAGAACTAAACTATCATTTAGTTATCATTTGGAAGATATAGAAAACGTTGATGCATAAATAAATTATCCAGACTTCAGCTTTAAAAAGCAGATGATTTAATTTGAAATGGATACATTTTTATTTACCCATTTTATCTTTGATATTACTAATTTGCATAATGATAGGAAAAATGTAAGTATGAAAACTAACAAAAGTATCAGAAGTCTTGTTATGTTGTTATAGCATAATGTTGACGTACTTATGCCATAATAAAATGAAAAGATTAAACAAAAAATGAGAATGTAACACTTTTATTCGGTTTGTCTCCCCAATATAAGACCAATCATGTCATGTTTTTCCCAGTGTTACATCATACTGTCATGTATACTTTAAGGGAGGCATGGGAAAATATGGGTAAACGTAGATAAAGAGAATCAACTCGCAGACAGGTTTCACACTTTCAATCCAGACACAACGTCCTACCATTCAGTCATAAGTTATAAACTCATTTCAAAGCTTTAGTTTATTTTCCCCCCCTCCGTCTGCTTAGCTTCTATGTTAGAATCAGTTGGGGTTTTTTTTGTGAGGATACTGGCAGAGAAGAAGATTTAGAAAAGAAGCACAGCTGTGAGCCACAGCATGCCGAAAAGAAGAAAGCATTCTGCAAGAGAATAAAACTCCTTAAAGTGCATGAAGTATTTCCCAGACCAGCAGGATTGATTGTGTCACAGTTGGTAAATCCTGCGGACATACTAAAATCTCCTAAACATTTTTGTACCCCCTCTGTGTAATGCTGTCCGACACCATGGTACCTCAGATGTGTGAGTCAAGGTAGGGCATATTCAGAGTGAGTAATTTATTTAGGCTTGGTTGGTACACTAGCGCCCAATTAGAGTGAACCTTAGGTAATGTTCAAAACCAAAGTGAAGGTTAAGAAAACCTCAGGGTAGAGGAAATCTTCTCTGCTTGTCAAAAAGAATGAAGATAAAGTCGCACTTGAGAAATGGCACAAAACACAGAATATATGAACAGAGCAGAGGGAGATAATTAGACACAAGTCTGACTGATTGGAACAATGTAAAGGAAGGATGGAAAAAAGAAGAAAGAAGGTGCCAGAATACAAACACACATCCACCTTACACTGCCTCAGAAACACCATTCCAAGGTTGTGTGTTAAGACTGAAGGGCAATATCTCTGGAAGCACATCACACATTATATGACATGCGCATGCCCATAAAGAGCAAGATTTACTGTCTATCATAAAGGCTCATAAAAATTACAGTCATCCAAAGATGGTGGCAGAGGGATGAAATATTTTTATACCTTCTACTATGGAAAGAACAGGAAACAGAATGGTAGTTACCATACAACACCATTTTTATTTGTAAAGCATTTCAGATGCAACAGTTGGATTGCACAGAGTGATGAGCAGTTGCAAAACCAAGGAAATAAATAAGAATAAGGTACTATAGAAAAACTCAGATGCTCCTTAGCAAAACATTAAAAGTAGTGTAAGACAGTGAAATAATGGCAAGATGATGAAGGGGACTCAGAGGCAAAAGTGGGAGAAAAAATTGTGTTTTTAAACCGGTTTTAAAAGTTGCATTGGAGAGGGGCCATTGCAGATTTGGAGAGGTAGAGTTTTCCACAGCTTGAAAATCATTTAAGACAACAGGGGAAGAACTTTTCAGAGGAAAGTTAATCTAAACAATATTCACAAGCCACGATGTCATACTTAGTTAAGAGCATTGCAAGGCAATCCCAAAAGATCTTAACATTGCTTTCACTTTTCCCGTTGTTTTAGGGTATTTTTAAACTGATTAGAACAACTAATTTCTATCAGGTTGTACTAAAGGGAAGCAGAAGTTATATTAACATTCATAAACCAATACATCTCAAAACTTCTGAGAATCTGTCTGAGGGATAAAAATGTTCTTTTCTTCAAGCTATCTATGTTATACAAAAAAGAAACTAGGCTAATCTTCAGAATTATTTAGAATCTATCAAAAAAGGGTTTGCATTTTAATAAAAAAAGTTACAACCCATTTAACTAACACCAGCAAAGGTTAGCACATGATCACTTTAGGACCCTGTGTGCTTCTGTGTATCTCCACAAACCTTCTCTCACTATGTGATCTAGGCAAAGGCTTTTTCAGATGTCAAAGACCACTTTAAGAAAAGAGTTTAAGCAGGTAGAATAAGTATTTAAAACTTCAACATTTTCTAGGTTGAAAATTGAAAGATTAGAAGATGTGACAACAATCCAGGTAATCCACACCCAAAATAAATTTGTCCACAAAAACAGTTATGCGTAAAAAACTGAAAAGACACAGGAAAAAAGTAATGAAGCATTATTTTCAGTCATGCATTTATGGTTTCAGAAAAGGATCATTTGTGGGATTAAACAAAATGAATTAAATTAAAAGAATTGAAGCAGGGATTATACATACATATATGTATAACTTTTTGAAATGTTTTGTGTTATTCCGATGTATTTTCCTACCATGATGTCATGTTTTAATGAGCTGTAAGCTCCAAAGAAAATCATACTTTAAAGAAATAAAGGCTTGAAAACATCTATTTATGTGAAAGTAATCAATATACTATGTTTCAGTCAGTGAATTGAGTTAAATGGGTCTAAAAATGTTCACACAAATTCTTTTTGGAAAAACCCTTGTAGATATCTGAAGATATCTGCCGGATGAACAAACTAGTCACATGCATTGCTCAGAACACAAACTATATTCATATCTTGAAGGCAATCTAATATTCAATTCTTTCCATAGATTTTAATTGGATACAAATACAGCAGACTGACTGGACCTTTCTTTATGTACATGATGTCTGCGTGTATCATGTCCCGTAAAACAGTCATTGTTCATTGTACTCTTTGTTCAGCATATCATTAATTTTACAAGAAAAACTTGATTCATCTCCCATAGTACAGATTCCAGTTAAAGCCAAATAAATTCATGTTGCCATTTGAATCAGGTGCAAAAAAAAAACATTTTCTGTATTCTAAACAATTTAGCAAAAAAATGATCAGATTTTGGTGGGATTTATGCTCCACTGCTGCATATTATTACAGCACATGTTACTCCTCATCTTCAAAAACCAAAGCCACCTGAATAAGAGAAAAACCATAAGGAGTAATACAACCTAAAAAGCTTTTTCATCAGTAGGAGATGTGTTTGTGGTGCGGAGGAGCTTTTCACACGTCTTTACAGGAAGAGATGGTTAAAGGAGATGCGTGAGAAGAATAAAACGTAGCGTACCAGATAGAGCGACCATTATGTTGTCAGTGCTTTAGCCGTGAATGTTTGAGGGCCTATGTTCCCTTTGTTGTAATTCTTCATCCATAATGTAATCTGTTACTCATTTTGCTTCAGATGAGGCTGTATTAGTGTGCAATGACATTATTCAATCAAGTTCTGCTGCAACATGTAATGTCGAAGCTGGTTCTGGCACTCACCTCTTCACACATTCACACACTGTGAAGAGGTGAGGCGCCCCGCAGACATGAATGAAGGAGACGGGCTGTGTTTGGTACAAAAAAAAGTTGTCAATGTGAGTTTTGCAGCAGACATAAAAGACGCATTTTCTTCCCCTCTGTGCTACTTGGCTATGTCAGTATAAAGAATTTCAAAATCTTTATAGTAAAGTTGCCACTAAAAGTGTAGTGCAAATCACTGCTGATTCATCTCTGCCCTTCTTTGGGGGTCTTGCCACTACTTGATGCATCCTTTGCTGTGAAGAACAAACAAGTCTTGGCTTTCAATCCATCCTGACTTCTCTGAAAAGCCAGATCAATAAAAACATTAGAGATTCACCCTTTCCTCAGGCAGACCTTTTGTTTGTCTGGTAGAACTCTCCACCACCTGAACATATGTCCTTAAGACAGCATCATCACAGTCTTTGTCAAGCGCTCTTTAACAAACTGGCTTTTGAAGGAGAGCTGGAGATGTGCTATTTGCTCAGAGTGTGCCAGAAAGGGCCATATTAACTTTTTTGTGTCTTTTGAGAGGTAAGATGGTAGAAAACAAGCAAATTAGGGTGAGCAGAGAAGCCCATAAGAGTGACACTAGAAATGTATAAAAGCAGGTAGATTGAGGTGGTGGGGGAAAGGTGTGACAAATATGTTAGAACTGCAGAGGGGATTAGGCTCTTGGCCTCTTAAGGTCGGCAGTGCTCTGTTGATGAAATCAGAGAAGTCTGCAGAGGTGTTGAAAGCATTTAAATTCAAAACTCAGGTAGAAGTATAGATACTCAGGTTTAAAAAGACTTCTGTAGAAGTTGAAGTATCAAATCAAGCCTTTTACTGAAGTGAAACATTTTGTGATTCAAAACTACTTGAAGTGTAAAAGTAAAAGTAATTTTAATGCCATTAAAAACTAAAGCTTCAAATCAAATCTAAATCAAACTAATTTATGTTATTATAGATTTTAATATTATGGATATGCAATATTGGTTGTTCTTTCAATGACCATGTAACGGAAACGTCAGAGTTATCATAGGGGTCTTCAGGCTGCGCTTTGTCTGATCCCTCACCTAGGACCATTTTGCTATGGGTGACCCTACCAGGGGCATAAAGCCCCCAAAACGTCCTACAATCATATACCAAATTTATAAGAAATATTTTCATTAAGTTTTGAAAATCGAGTAACACATTCCTCCCACTTAATGAATACTTGCTACATTGCTTTGGTCTGTCTATTAGCACAACAAAATACACTAAAGCTTGAAGTTGTAAGGTTCAGTGGGCAGTAAATACCTTTGCAGGACTTTGTAAGAATAAGCTGCGAGGAATCAAGGGTGTCTATATATTTTGTTTCTGCCTCTGCTCCATCTTTCAGGTAGAGGTTCACCGGGGAGCATGACCAGCAGATCAAGTAAAACCAGCTGATAAAAGCAGAGTCAAGTGTTGCATAAACCCCTCCTTGTATAAGACAGCTATATGATGAGAATGAGGAGAAGAAAAAGAGGAGAATGCATGTGTTTATTGCTAACCTGTTTCAAGAAAGAAAACTGATGAGATAAAGTCAGAAAGGCATATCAACAACAATGTTCAAATATGAAGACTAAAGTTATGCCCAGAGAAGAGTGTAAACCTAGGGCTGGGCAATATGGCCTCAAATCTATATCGCAATATTTTCTAAAGCAGTGTGATAACGGTATGTATTGCGGTATATATATATTTTTTTTCTTTATATGTGTAAAAATGAATCCTTATGAACATCCTTACTTTCCAAATACTTTGCTGCAGGAAAACTTCAAAAAAGTTTAGAATGCCATTTAAAACTGTATTCTTCAAAAGGCATTCAAAAAATACTCAATTCTCACAACATAAATAAAGTTGAAGATATTTTAAATAAAATAAAGCTAAATTTTATGAAAATAAAGTTCAACATTGTCTGTTTTCCTGGTTACTTATTTTTACATTTAATATTGCACAAAAGGAAGCTTGTACATATTAGAATAAAAAAATACTTTAACGGTTTCTATTCCGTTCTATTTCCGTTTCTATTCTGTTCAGTAAAAAACAATGACCTTTAAACTTTCAACATAGTGTGAAGACAAACACTGATCATCAGTATCCTTCCTTGCATCCGAATACCCCTACTATACCTACTACATAGCAGGCGAAAAGCAGTAAGCGAGCGATGTAGTAGATCTGAATATCTAGTATGGAGTGAAATCTAATGCATGCTACGCTATCCCACAATGCTGCGGAAGCCTCAAAATCATAGAAGAAGAGTGACGTTGGTTACCGAGGACGGGACCACAGGCGAAGTAACCTAAGTTTTACTTTCATATTGATGTTTTAACTCCATTCTGTAATTGAAAAGGAAGGAAACTCATGGACACAGAATACACTACCTGTGGCGTCGACACTGAGATGGTGGCAGTAGTATCTTGAAGCCCTGTATTTTGCAGCATTGAAGCCTGTTTGCATGCGTGGTTTTGGCCTGGACTGTAGATACTTAATCAGAGTGTGATGTGGCGAGATTGAAAGCCAGATAAAGGTCTAAGGCTATTTTTCATGTCTCCTCCGAGGAGTTTCTGCAGTGTGTTAGGATACAACATCCTGACAGAGGAGGTCACTGCAATCAAGAAGCAATTACAGGATTGCATCAGTCTTAAGCTTTTGAGCAGTTTTTGAGTGACATAATTCAGCTGTGGTCCTGTTAGTGAAAAGCCTGGCTATACCAGTTAGTTTGCTACACAGCATGAACTGGAAAGTCAGTGCAGGGGCAGAAGTGACCTGTTTGTGGCTCTTTTAACACGGCTATCCTCAAAATGAGGATAACCTTATTAAGCTACCATTCTTGACCTTTCATCAGTTCACACTGATCGAACAGAGGATTTGTATCTATATATTTTTTAAGCCTTTAACTATTTACCATTGTTAATGTTGTTCTGTAGATACTTCACCTTTCTGCTCAGAGGTGTGTCAGTCATCCCTACTCAGTTCTTTATAAGGAGGATAAATCCCTCCCACTTTTAGGAAACAGTACGAAAGGAGTCAGGCCATGGAAAGATCAGTTTCCTATCAATCAAGACTTTGTTGTTGCTTTAGGTATGTACAGTTCTTTTACCTGATACTATCCACATAAGTCATGATGAGCTCAGCAGCGCACCATCCCCACTGTTTACGGGGGTGGATGAGATTCACCTGGAGTACCTCATGGCTCTGGATGTTGTAGGGTTGTGTTGATTAACGCCAGTATTGCATGTACATCGGGAGCAGTTCCCTTGAATTGGCAGACAAAGTGGGGTGGTGGTCCCTCTATTTAAAAAGGGGGACCACAGAGAGTTTTCCATCTACATGGGTATCACAGGAGCCAGTTGAAGTGGCTTGGGCATCTGATCAGGATGCCTCCCGGATGCCTCTTTGTTGAGGTGTTCTGGGCATGTCCCAGTGGGAGGAGATCCAGGGTAAGACACAGGACAGCGCTAGAGGGACTGTTTCTCAGATGGCCTGGGAATGCTTTGGGATTCCTCCCGAGGAGCTGGCCCAAATAACTGAGTCTCTCTGCTTAAGCTGCTTCCCCTGCGACCCAATCCCTGATAAGCGGAAGAAGACGGACATCCTTATAAGTCCCCTTATTAACTGAGTCCTACGGTGTATGAATCAAGCTGTTCTGTGAAGGCCTTGGAGGTTTCTTAAAGAACATTTGAAAACAAAAAATATCATGAAGGCAAAGACACACCAGATAGTTCAGGGATAAAGAGGTGAAGATGTCTAAATTAGGGTTAGGATATAAAACATCCCAAGTGGAGACGTAGTTGAATAGAACCGCGCACCTGCCCAAAAAAACCCTGAAATGAGTTTCCTCCGCAGGGTGGCAAGGTTGTCCCTCAGAGATAGGGTGACAAGCTTGGCCATCCGGTGGGAGCTCGGAGTAGAGCCGCTGCTCCTCCACATCGAGAGGACCCAGTTGAGATGGCTCGGGCATCTGGTCAGGATGCATCCTGGATGCCTCCCTGGTGAGGTGTTCCAGGCACAGCCCACTGGGAGGAGGCCAAGAGGAAGACCCAGGACTCCTCCCGAGAAGCTGGCCCAATTGGCCGGGGAGAGGGAAGTCTGGCTCTCTCTGCTTAAGCTACTGTACAGATCTAAACCAAATTAATAATCTTATGCAATAACTAAAATATTATGTTCACAAGCACTATCTATCCAATATAACTGAGCTTGAACGGTAAAGAACAGGGAAAAAAATTGCTGGGATGCAACAAGCAGGCGGAGACAAACACAGACAAGTACCACCAGATATCATTTTATAAAGTATTGATTCTTCAGTCAACTACCTTGTGTTGGTCCATCAAAGTGTTGAGTGCACTGGAGGTTGTAACTTTTTACGTGAACAGAGGACCAATAGTTCCACCTTTCCTCAGTCACTTTAATTCTTATTGTCCCCAACAGGGAATTTCCTGCACAGTCAGAAATAAGAACTGTACTGATCAAGACTTCATTTACTAAGAAAGAATAACATCTACCAGCCTTTTTAAAAAGTCAGGAGCAGCAGGGACAAAATGACTTTATTTGTTGTTTCTGGCTGTATTTCTTTCAACCAAAATGTCATTGAGATTCAAAGCAAAACTTGCACTAAATGTGGGGACCTGTTAGTTGTTTTCCTCACTGTTATTTAAAAATAAACATGAGACGAAAGCAACAATACAAACTATTATTTTAAAGCTTTAAAAGCCTAATTCTCTCCTACATGCATCATCTTTGGCAACGTTTTCACACATTTTACTCCCGACAAAAGATAGTTTAGGGTTGATTGTTTGCCTTCTTCAACACATAAGCTCCTTTCTAAAAGTACATAAGAATGCTTTCCCAGCAGTTGTTCAGAAGTACCCTCAAGCACTCTTTCTCCTGAACATTGTTATTCTCAGTGCACCAGACTTTGTCTCATGCAAGTTTAAACAGTATCTACCTCACCCACCCCAGTCTACCTCAGTGAGACTCATTGGGGCCTTTTCCATTGCCACGTTAGAGCTGGGCTGGAGCCAGATTGAGATGGGTGCGGGGGTATGGATGGCGGCATGACTGGAATCTAATATTTTGACATTTTGAAACCTACCTCTCTGATAAGGGAAATAGATAGCCTTTTTTTACAATTTGGCCTGAACTTGTTTTGTGTGGGTGTACCAGGTTTCTAGAAGACACCACCATTCGGTAATATTTTTTTAATCTACCTTGTTATTCAATTCACATTCAATTCACTTTTTAATTGGCTGCACATTTGTGATGCTAAGATAAAATTTGCTGAAGGATTTACAGTGATGAGTGAATGATAAACAGTTAAATCGTAAGAAAAGTATTTGTACAATAGGGTTAGATGCTAGTTGTAACTTCAGCCACATTAATGGCCTTTCTGGCATGAGCAGCTTGAATAAAGACGATCCAAAGCATCTCAGTCAGATATTAATCCGCACTTAAATTATGCCACTTCAAAACCTTCTTTATTGAGCCATTCAGAGACATTATTACTGGTGTGCCTTAGATCATTGTGTTGCTGTACACCCCCGAGTGTGTGCCCAACAAATTCTTTGGTAGAGAGCACAATCCATGCTCTGAATTTATTTGCTGCAACAAGTCACTGGTCCTGAAAAAGTAAAGCAGCACCAGTATTTGGGTTTTACCTTGGAGCTCTCCCATGTATGCCCTTTTGTTCCCAGCATCTTTATTATTGTTAAGTCATGAACTCTGATCTTAACTGAGGGAAGTGAGGCCTGCAGAGCTTTAAATGTTGTTCTGGGTTCGTTTGTGAACTCCTAGATTTGCTGCCACTGTGCTCTTGGAGTGATTTATTTTTTCCATCTATGAATAATGGCTCTCAATACTGATCGATGGAATCCCAAATTCTTGAAAATGGCTTTGTAGCTCTTCTCAAACTGATAGTTGTAAAATAAAATAACAATTATTTTCCAAAATACTTTATTGATCACAGAAGGAAATTAAGAATTAAATGATTAACTATTAAACAAACACAAGTTTGTTTCAGATTTAGAACAGGTCACAATGGGTTGCTTTTTGACATATTTTAGCCTACTTCATGATGTCAGGTTCTACTGAGGTGATTCTCCATTTAGCAAGTTTAAGGTGGAAGGACATGGAATAGATATGTGCCCTAGAGGTACAGCAGAAGCCATTTTTTTAAATTATTGAATATACCATACCAAGTTTATTTATAAAGCGCACTTAATGACATTATGAGAGTTGACCAAGGCGCTGTACATTTAATAATAAATACATACAGATAAAAATAAGACAATAATCAATAGATAAAGTAATAAAACAAATTTAAAAAGACAATAAAAATATAAAATGGATCAAATTAGGTCGAAGGAAAGGCTAAAGAATAAAATTAAGTTTTGAGTCGTGACTAAAAGTGTGCAAGTGTTGGCGACAGCCTTACTGGAAGCGGAATACAACTCCAGAGTGAAGGACCACAGACTGAATATAAATAAATAATAAATAAATAATATAAATATCTACAAGCTCACCACAAAAATAGGATGTTAACTTGAAAAACCTTCTGAAAATGTAGATTTTGGTGCACCACCAGAACATTATCTGGGTCTTTATTTGACAGCTTTCATGGCCTTTGTCTTGCAAAAACCATTAAACACATCATAAACATTCCCACAATGGGTGCTGGGTAGGGATGCACCTTTACCGATACTGACATCGGGGCGAATACTGTTCTAATGTACTTGTATTGGTATCAGCTAGTTATCCAAAACTATAACTGTGCCATGATGGCTCCAAATTTGGGCCAAAGAAAATCTATAGATACAGAGTTACTATTTCAAGTAAAAGCACACAGAAAAGGTTCAAAGTTACAGTCAGATTTATTTCATTATCAGCAGCTAAAAGTGCCCCAAAGTGATGTACAAGATAGAGAACATAAGTACTAATACAACTAATAAAAGATAAAATAGCTAAATTAAAATCTAATATTGCAAAAACAGAGCTAGATAAAACATTTAAAGTTGAGAACACAGTTAATTACAAATCCATAAGAATAAAACTAATAAAATACTAAAGTCAAACTGCTTTAAATGTCAGATCAAATAGTCTTAAGTAGGGATTTTAAGTAATTGATTTAAATAAATAGCATTTTTTTTTACATCATCCTGCTTTTTTGGGAAACCTCTTTTAGACCTCAGTCTATGTTGCCTCTGCAATAGATCATTTTGTAGTCAAATAATCTTTTACATAAAGATTTTTATTTTTTTTAATGCTTACACTGCTAATGAGTTAAAGCTTTCCCCCTAACCATCCATCCGGATTGTTCAGAAAGCACAGGACAATGGTCTCTGGAAACAATCAGCTGAAGACAATAAAAATTAATAAGTGGAAAAAATAAATAAGTCGGCCAAGTTACCACTTTTTTTTTTTTTCGTTCTCAAGTTGGAAAATTTTCTCACGCACTAAATCTCAGCAGCTGATATACGAAACATAAAGAGATGTCAATACTGCCCCCATGTGGAGAATTAGAAGTAATGCAACAATACTTTTTTATGCAACAAATAGGCTACTTTTCCGTTTGTAGGTGAATATATTTTAATCACCGTAACCTATTCTTTGGTGTAACTGCATTCTAAAACATGCCCATCACAAAAATATGTGATAAAAATAGATAAAGAAGAGCGTAGCATGTGTGTTGTATGTGAACTCACTGTGTGTGAAGGCATACAACTGTTCGTTCTCATACAAAGATATGAAATCTCGGCTCGATGCCAACAAGCTTAGACAGCTGAAAACTGCCCGGTCAGGTGTGCTCCTTCGTCAGCAGCACTCTGGTTGCATCTCAGTACCAGATAAGAACCAGTCTGACAAGAATCAGCCTTCCTTAGGGACAACTTACACCTCAGATTGGAGCTCTTTAATAATAACAACAGGAAATACTCCAAGTGTTCACAAGAAAACGTGAACTAGCACAGCCTGAACTGTCAATGTATCACATAAGCCCTACAACGTTATAATGTCAGGCAGCATTTCTTTTTTTAATTAAATTTTAAATCAAGTTTTGAGAGTTCTTTTCTTTCTTGTGTATATATATATATATATATATATATATATATATATATATATAAATATATATATATGCATTGAAGACAGTTTGTGTCCAGGCTGTGTAGAGATAATGGCTGTCCTTTTCCTGACCCTAAACATGCACTAGAGGTGGTTAGTAACTAGTTGCACTCAGTTACATGTACTTGAGTAACGATTAGAATAAAAAAAAAAGTTCTTCTATGAATAGTTTTACTACATCTTACTTTTTACTTATTATTTCAAGGTAACACTAAGCTAAAATGAATAAAATTTCTGGTTATCGCATTGAGTTATTTCATTAAGCAGAAAACTAGCCTGTTTTTACCCCCAGACACAGCAATACTTACAGCCTACAGCTTATGTTACAATGAGACATGTTTACAAGATTTATTGTTCAAATGTGATTTTTGGTCATTTGGTGGACAGTAAACAGAGACACAGGTAATGGTTTACACTGTTCCAGCATATATATTTTATTTACTGTAAGTATATATTGGCTTTCTTTCTCTCTATCTCTCTAATTTTCAAAGATTAAAATGTTATGATTTAACTGTATGCACCATATTTACTTTTTTATGTGGATGCATATTATTGCAGCTTTTTGTAGCCTAACTTACTGATGCATCAATGTGTTTATTGTGAGTAAAGCATTTCAAGCTTTACATATGACCATTCAGGATGAACCGTTCACTAAAAGCAACGCACCTCCCCACGATTCAGACGGCTCAGCCCGTTGTGAATAACGCCCTGTAGTGTCCCTTATTTTAATTAATGAAAAGTGACGACCCCAGTTGCAGGTTCCAAACTCTGGAGCCGTCTGACTCTTGATATTAGATCTGCTTAATCTCTAAAAACGTTTAAAACGCTACTAAATACGTATTTTTATGAACTGTCTTTTATCAAAACATACTTTTATCTGTTAATTTTAATTTTTATAAGAGAAAAAAATGCTCCCTAGCCTCACTTGCTTCTGCTGGTCAGTCAGGAAGCTGGTGAGCCGACAGAATCAAACAAATATTGTGAGTTTCCAAGAGTAGACAGGTGAGTAAAAGCATTTGCTTTAAATAGCTAAGCCCAGTAATGAATCCTCCTAGCAGATTTAAAGAAATATATTAATTTTACAATAATTTTCCTTTTGATTGGAAGTTTTGTTGATCTGGAAAACTCAAGCATTTGGAATAGAAAGGGAACAGTGTTTGATTGCTGCAATGTCAGATGAAATAGCATTTTGAAAACAAAAGAAAATGTTAAAAAGCAGACCAGGTATTTATATCTAATGTGACATTTTTTTAAAGAGGTTATTTGTCTTGTAACACATAGCTGGAACCGGATACATGCAATGCATATAAATATATACATTGGCACCAAAACAATAAACCTTGAGGATCCTGTCTTAAGCAGGTCAGAAAGTGTTATTATACACAATGAAACAAGTCCTGGTTTAGCTTTGTCTGAAAGACAACTCGGCAAAAAAGCAGCAATTAATCCATAAGCAACACAAAAAGCAAAATTAAAGTAAGGAAATATACCTAAGAACAACATTTCTGGAGACTTGTCCCATTATCAGAACAGACTAAAGCTGGAGTGGTTCATACATTGTCCATTTTTAGATTTAAAGGAATAAAAGAGGGAAGCGGAGAGCACAAATTGTAAAGGGGTGGTAGCATCATGACGTGGGGATGTTTTGTTACAGATGACTGGTGCACTTATCTAGAAATGTTGAAGCAGCACCTTAAAACATCAGCGAGGAAGTTAAAACGTGGGTAATTCAGGGTCTTCCAAATTCAGGGAGACCCTGAACCTACCGCCAGGTTAATTATGAAGTGGATGACGGATGGCAAAGTGGGATGGTTCTTACAGTGCTCTAAACAGAGACCAATAGAAAATTTGTAGGCAAAGCTAAAGAGGCATTTTTGAGTTAACTACAAACCCGACTTCAGTTCCACAAGTTGTGCCGGGGGAAATGAGCCAAAGTTCCAGTGAACTATGGGCTACTGTGAGAAGCTTGTGGACAAAGCTCTTCATCGAAAATGTGAAGTTACGCAGTTTATAAGACAGTTCTACGAAACATTAAATAAATGTATGAAGACCTTTAGATTTCATAGAATAAAAAAAACACAACTAAGTCTGTCATTAAATATATCTTAAATCATCTAACATTTTATGACGGAGGTAAAAATATTGCTTTCTTTTCATAGGGTACATAAACATTTGGTTTTTATATTCTTCAGGGTGGTTACAATTAATAGAAGTGGGACAAAACCTAAAGAAATTTGTTCTCCTGCTTCATAAACTCTTTGCTTGAAATTTACGACTGAAGAACTGCTGCCACTAACAGACGGCCAACTGAGCCCAGCATGCACCACAGTTCACATGCACAGGCAAAAGCAGCTGTGGTGAACAAAAGTCTCACTTTCACCGTTAATTATCTTCTAATGGGTTAAAACTTATGGACTCTTACCCAGACTAGATATAATCAAAAACAAGGTATTTTCTACATTGGGTGGCCTCTCGGAGACATTTAATCAGACTCCCCCACTACTCATTTGAAGATGCCTCTTTTTTTTTTTTTACGTGGCAGTTTGTTACTCAGAATTGGTGTCTGAGTACCAAGTACAAGGCCAACAGATTTACTTTCCCAAGCAGAGCATTGCAGCTTTGCTATAATACTCCACTTGATAGATATGTATGAAAACTCTTTTAGTGATTACTGTGGGTTTAATTTCTTGAAGTTATGGACACGAAATTGAGATAAGAAGGAAGAAGATGATGAAGAGAAACAGGACAGGTAGAAGTGTGAACTGACGACACACGATAGGGAGGCAAACAAAGAACACAGGAAAACATCCCAGTCCTCCACCTCTGTTGGGACGGCAGAGAAGCTGGAAAAACAAAACCACCACTAGAACAGAACAACTTTAACCAAACGGATCTAGTAATATGAACTAAGAATTACACATTCACTACACACAAAAATGGATTAATGAATACAACACTAATGTTTCTGGTAAGCTCCTGGTAACAACTAACTAATGACGATAACCTCAGCTCAATAATATGTCCGTACACACCAATGTCCCCACACCTATGTGTGTGCGTGTGGGCATGTAGGTGTAATTAAGATATCCCCATGCAAGTGATTGATAGTTGGTGTAAGGAACCGTCAATCCGTCCTACAGGAAACGACGCAGACATGAAGGAAGTCGGACACTTAAATGTCCAAAGCCCCCAGAGCGCAGGGGCCACAAAGAGAAAAAAAAAGATGCCTTGATCCGATAGTTGGGATAGGATCAGGAAATTTGAGGATAAAATTAACTTTACTTCAAAGAAGATCAAATTGGCTTCCAAAGAGCCACTGTGAGTAGAGATTTGGTTTTGAAAATAGGAAACAAAAAAATATCTTACTAAAATTCTTCACATGCCAGTGAAAAATACTCAGAAAAGGATGCAAGATCTTTGAACTTAAATTGGGGTTATTCCTTACACCGACTGGTGATGTTTCCATTATTAACGATGGTCCATGTGGAAAACTTCAAGCTCTAAGGTGCAATTAACGGGCGAGGATAACAACAAAGTTTGACTATCTTTTTAAACTCAAGTTAAAGCGACACTAGATGCAAATCCAGAAACGATCAACGCAGCAGAAACCAGCCACAAGTGTTTGTCAAAAAATTTTTATTGAACAAAAGTATCTCAATTCTCATCACGTTGTCGGTGATACAGTACCATAATTAGGTTGGATCTTAATGATTCATATATGCACCTCTTCTTATTTGAATATATACATACAGTGGAGACAAGAATTAAATAACAGTGCTCAATAACATTCAGATATATCATATAAAAGCTGAGGACCCCGTGATCAACACTTCCATTGGTAAACAATTCCATAGAAAACGGGTAAATGTTTGGTGTTGCTAGATTTCTGAATATAAATCGGATGGTCGCTTATTTGGTTTCTTCACAATGAAGGAGGCCTTTTTCCAAACTGAATCCAATCCAAGTCGAGGTTTGATCGGCTACACTATGGCTGTAAAATACAAATTATTGGCTGTACCCAGGTTTATCAGGCCCCGTTTTAAATAGGTGTAAAAAGGCAGAAAGAAAACTCTTCTTTCATCGCAAAAATAAACAATTTTACTTTTAAAAAAAAATATCATATTTTTGTAATTTTATTTTTTTAAACTGACCAATGATTCCAATAAATGTTTGTTTCCACTGGGTAGGAAAAGTGATTCTGACTCCTATTTTTCTTGGCCACTCGTCTAAATGGGAAAGACAAAACGGTTGGACTTTAATTTATTCTGCAGGTAATAAAAAAAAATAAAAAAAATCCCACAGTAAGACATTTTGTTGGGTTTAACATCATTACCTATACCAAAATCAGCACCTACATTTCTACTAAAAGCGTAGCTTAGTTTTTTTTTTCAGACGTAATTTCAGGAGAGAGCAACTTTTAATGAGTGAAAAATTCATGATTCCGATTTTACTTCAAAATGAAAAAAAAAATAAAAAATTTAAAGTAGATGTGCAGCGATCAGGTTATTCATGAAATGGATAAAAAAAAAAACTGGTACTCACCTAAACTTGAACATACTGAGTCAGATTAGTGAGCATAAATTTACACCAGAACTGTGACAAACAACCGGATGAGGGGCCTGAGTTCCTCTGGTTACCATTCAGTGAGTGTGAAAGTAGGAGTGAAAAAAAACAACTCCCTTTTAGAAAACCATCTCTTTGCCTTTTTTTTTTTCTCAACACATCTTCAGCAGCTGTGCCAATAAGTGTGGAGGGTCCAAAATGTCTAAACACAGCAACTCGACACTAATATCACAATCAGGTGTCTGCAAATGTAATATTGCGTAACTAGTTCTAAATATTCACGCCTAACAGAGCTGTTACAGCTGCTATTCAAGCAAAAAACGGGCTGTTTTGGAGCTCCTACTATATGAAATTACTTTGATTTATAAAGATAGAACTTTAAAACACCCATCCCTAAATAGATTTATTCTCAAATTGGGGTCTTATTTAATTACTGATTAGTCTTTATTATACATTTCCTGTAAAGTTATCTGTAATCACAAAGATAGCAGCAGAAGAGGTGCTTTTTTCCCCCCCTCCCAAACTGCATCACATCACAGAAACAGCGTAGTTACCGTACTCAGGAAGCGTTACCAAACCAAAAAGTTTTTTTTTATTATTGTACTTCCTCATGTAGCTACAGACACATACTGGAGAACAGAACAGTAACATGTTCAACTTGACACAATATAAAGAATGAGCACTGAGCCGTGGATTAATCTGAGGGTGCAGTGCAGACCTGGAGCCGGTAGTGATGGATACAGAGTGGCACGTTTGGTTACATGGATCGACATTCAAACTCTACAGGAACTCTGAGGTCTCCTCTATTGCACCGCCTGGTAGAAATACTACAGTGAGTGTTGTCCACTTTTAAAGTATCGCTAGAAATTAACAGTTCGGTAGAAACAAGAAAAGGTGGAGAAAAAAAAATAACAGGTGAAGGAATGGGGAAAATTGGAAAAACAAAGGCTAGAGAGTGATTCTGGTCACTTTGTGAAAAAGTAACTACAAAACTTCAACAAAGTTGAATTTAAATAAGCTTAAAAAAAAGGGTGAATTCACTAATAAGAGGGTCTTAAAACCAAAAAAACTAAATGAAACATGGCCTGAAATTAGATGCGACAGAGTTAGGTCCCATTGAGGTTCCGAGTCCCTCGTTGAACTGGTAAACGTCTGTTCTCCTGGGTGAATTAAGAGCAATGGTGTAACAATGTGCGTGCTAGTAAATAGACATTATGTATGACATCAGAGGGAGAGCTCAACCCCCACAAGGCCTCGGGCGTTCTGTTAGCAGCAAATGTGGTCACTGCCTGTTAGCACATCCAAGATAATAGAGGCTCGGTGGTGTTCTCTATGTGGCTCAGTGATGGCTGTCTGAGGTCTCGTCTGAAAAAACAGAGCTATAGAAAACAGAAAAGGAAAAAGGGTACGTCCGGTTTTCACTGGGAAAATCCAAGATATCCGAGGATCTGGATGTGGTACAGACGCCACAGCGGGAGGGGTCCAGAGCTAAGGCTTGGGTTAAGACAGTTGGGGATAATGTGTGTGTGTCAGAGTGTGTGAGAGATCCAGTGTAGACGTGTCGATCACAGCAGCGCCTTCACCAGGTACAGCTTCTCTCCTTGATCGCTGGTGAAGATGGGGGCCTTCTTGTAATGCTCCACTAGTTCATCCATGGAGCTGAACCTGCGCTGGCCGATGCAGTACATCCCGTCGGACAGCTGCACTTTAAAGTGCTTATTTTTGTCCACCGCCTTCAGAGAAACAGAGAAATCGCTGGGCTACAAAGAAAAATATGTAAAAATAAAGAAACGGGGAGACAAAGAGGAACACAGGATTACATTAGGCAGACTGACATCGTCCAGCAGGGGGCAGCATTGTCTCGGATGTAAAACT
The DNA here is from genome assembly GCA_028564705.1 of Apricaphanius iberus. NCBI lineage: Eukaryota > Metazoa > Chordata > Actinopteri > Cyprinodontiformes > Aphaniidae > Apricaphanius > Apricaphanius iberus. The sequence goes on from JAPXFQ010002826.1 coordinate 577,095, forward strand.
CAAAATTCACACTTAAACTGATAACTTGTGCAGTAATTGAGGGTTTAAAAACACAAGCTAATGCCTAACACATCACTGCTACTGCAGTTTCACAACTTTAAAATAAAAGGTCTACTCAAAGGTATACAGATTCTTTAAATTAAAGACTTCTAGAGTACATCTGAGAGTAAAAGGATTTACTCTGAATTCAGGATGTTTACTGTTTATAAATGAAGTCGACTGACATGCGAACTTAAAGGCTGAACCAAACAAAGACAGATAACGCAAGAAGAAAAGTAGTAAAATAAACTGACTTAGAACTTCAGGGAAGACCCCTTTCTACACATTTTGAACCAGATGAAAAAAATCTAAGCATGCATTCAATTAATCTTTATGAATTATTGTGGAATATTTTGTTAAGTTTATGTTAATCTAAAATATCAAATTCTGCACCTTCAAATAATTGTATATTAACCACTAACCAGTGTATAAATGTAAAGGTACATTTATACACTGAATTCTTCTCCCCAGTCTGATGAAGTCTAACAATGATTTGTTCAATTTAATTAAGCTTGTTTAACTGGAAATGACACGTGATATGTACAAACCTAACCACTTCATCTTCAGCCACAGATGCATGTAACCGATCTCCATAATAATGTGAATGTGAAAACCTTGTTGGAACCAGAAGCTTAAAAAGTCCTACACCTCTGCTGCATTTTCATGTGATTCCTGATCATCTATACAGTTAAAAAAAATAATTTTTAAATCTTATTTTATTTCATGGCTCCAAATTTACCACAAAGATTCAATTAGGATTTCCAATTTTCTTAACTTTGAAACTTCTTAACTTAAAAAACCTTATTTGTGTTTCCTACGATGCGTCGTGACTTCACCGAAGTGACTCACCGATGACTCGCTGTCTCGTATGAGGAAGTCTCCCTCCTCTCCTCGTTCGTTGAGTATGCACTCGGCCTGGTGCCTGGTGATGTTGCCGTAGTACCAGTCCCTCCCGGCGAACCTCCCCGAGCGCGCTGGTGCCACGTGGCGGTTCTGCGGGGAGCCCGAGGTGGTGGATGGCTGTTCGGGCCGCTCCTCCAGAACCATCACATAGTTTTTAGGCACCAGCCCCACAAAGCCACGGGAGTTCTTACACCTCCACCACTCTGGGTCGTTCTCCGGCTTCTCTATCACCTCCATGATTTCTCCTTTTTCAAAGTTTAGCTCTTCCTCGGTGACCGAGCTGAAGGGGTAGAGCGTTTGGACCAGGTGGAGGGCGCCGCCCCGGCCGCCTGCCCGGCCGTTGGCCAGCAGCGTTCCCTGAGATTCTCCGTGGAAACTTCGCAAGGAATCCCCCTCTCTGTCATCGAGCCCCGCCAGCTCCTCTTGGACGTAATTCGAGGGGAACCAGCCGACGCGGCCGGCCTGACTGCCGCGCCACCAGCCGTCGCTGCACTTCTCCATGACGGTCACCCTGGAGCCTTTGAACAGAGTTAGCTCGTCTTCTCTCTCTGCTGTGTATGCAAACTTGACCACAGCAGGGATGTTGAGGTCATAGATCCTCTCGGCGCCCCCGCCCACACCTCCTCCCCCGCTGCCATTGGAAGGGTACTCTGTGTCTAAGCTTGGTGTAGGGGAGGTATCACGGGCACTTGTCTTCCTCTTACCCTTTCCCAAACCTGTGCATGAAAAACAGAACACCATTAGCTGAATAAGACAATAATTTGGAAACAACTGTATCTATTATTTATGCTTTTTGAGACACTTCCTAAATACTCAACACGTGATTATCTAAGCCTTAATTTTTCTTGAAATATGAGTTAGGATAATATTTGTTCTTCTAGTTGTCCTTGTTCTTCATCTCTTCTGTTTTTCTAACTAATCTCCCTATCTGTCTTCTCTTCTCTTCCCTAATTTTCCGTCTCGGTGTCAGTAACAGGAAAACAAAAAACCAACAACTACTAATAATAAAGATTACCCATATATATCAAGTGGAGCCCTACTGCGTAAGCAGTAATGCTCCACTTGTGAAATTAAAACTGTTGGGCCCTTGCTTGGTGCTCAGACATAAATTCTGAGTAACACCTTGTCAAACAGGACACGAGAGAAAGAAAAAAAAAAGTAATGATGCACTAACAACTATTTGCCTTTTTGGTATACAACCAAGCAGGCAACAAGGAAGTCTTTGGATCTTTTGCTATGAAATTAATGTTTTACATATGATAGAATTTCGTATTTCCTACCCAGTGGCTAAAGTAGCTGAAAACAGGAAGTCTTTTTTTTTCTGCCCTCTTTTGTATCCGAAGAATACTTCTTGGGAGTTGTTTGACTCTTCAGGTCAACCATATATGACAGGTGGTATATGGAACATGAGCATGGTAGCAACATCTAGTTTATCTAGGTTGTAGTTACAATAAAAACATCATTCTAGTTGTTGGGTTGCCTGGTTCGCTGCCAATACTTCCAGTGACCAATATGAACCATGTCCAATGAGGAATGTATTTTAGAGGAGTTTAACTGACAGCTAACGTTAGCAAAGTTAGAAGATGAGCTATTTTACCGATCCAGGAGGAAAGTCGCAGTTTCCGTGCGTTTGATGGCGTATAAATGTTTTACGTGGGTCCATCTAGTAGGGCTGAACGATTAATTGCATATGCAATTAAATCGCGCTTTGGTAAATTGCGATTTCCTAATCGCAAAGGCTGCGATTTGACTTGATGTAAACATTTCTGCTAAAGTCAAGTGACTTGCAAACAACGCAGGGAGAGAAGGAAACGCTGCACTTTAACCAGTTATAAAATGACCAAAAGCTTAACAGAATCCAACACTACACAATAGTTATTACCAAAGAGGAACAGTACATCAATTGTAAGAAATTATATATGCTATGAAAACGTTTATGTTGTGCAACGCCAGATAATGCAGACCCCGCCTTGGTATTGTTGCTGCCTCACCAGGTAGGCTACAGTACGAACCTTTATCAACACCTAAAAACATCGTACCACCATATATGAGAGTTGCACGGCTAAACTGACCGCCATCAGTGTTTCAATTTCCTGTAAACAAACTTCGAGGCGACAGGGATCACTGACCAAGCTGTTTGAAAGAATCGCTCCTTACGAACATAAAAAAACGGCACACTGAAATAATTTGTGCTATAACGGGTTTTATAGCCAAAAGTATGCTTTGTTAAGCATGATGAATAAGCTAGGATTCAATCTCACACACACATTTTAGCCACATTTTACCTGTGCTGTATAAAAAATGCCGACAGAAAGGTAAAGCCGCACCGAAAACAGCGCAGTATTTTGCAACAACTGACCTGAGATCAAACCGCTCTACGGAGTCATACCAGAGTCTGTAAGTGCATTAGATCGATGGAGAATTAAAAATCAGAGCTTGTTCCTTCAAGCATCCTACTTCCTGGATAACCACACGGAGGAAAACATTGCAGGCGGAGGGAATTATTAGCTGGGATCAAAAGGAAGAAAAACTTGATTGCAGAACGACACCGATGACCATCGAGTGTGATGATTAAAAGTAAATAAAGTTGTTAATATTTGCCTTTGTCTTAAAATAAGTAAACAATCTTATGGAATAGAATAAATTATGTATAAAAATATGTTTATAAGAAACAATAGTTTTGATTGCATTAATTAAAAAATGCATGACAAAAGCCCCAGAAAAATAATTGCACATTAAATCGCAATATTGAAGAAAAAAATTGCAATTAGATTATTTTCCAAAATCGTTCAGCCCTACCATCTAGTGTAGGCTTCACCTAAAATTACCCTAGTTTCTGGTCTTCTGCGGTTACTCCTCTACTGAGACAGATAACATCTCCGGGGTTCTGAACCAGCTGCTTGATTTGCTAACGCCACCATTCTTCCCAGTGAGCCGAGCTGAGCCGACCATATAGTTGGATCACAGAGACCGTACCTGTCAACCCGCAATCGGTACTGGCTGGTAGATGTAAACATAACGTCACTGTTACGCCGGATTTAAATGTACATTTCATTATATTTTAATTCAAATATAATGTTTTAAAGTAAATGTTTTACTTTCATTCTGCACCCCTCTAAAAGCCCCATTGATGTATTTTTTTTTTTTAAATGTAGCCTTTTATGAAAATGTTCCATATACAACCTTTAGATATGACATTCCAGCATACATTACTAGTCATCTCTAGACTGGTTTCTATTAAGGAGAGAGCCGAGAGTAGCTGAAATACCAGCAAATAAATGTTTTGATGTTAAAACCATATAACCTTTGTGTACATGTCATTAATTAGAAATATAGTGAAAATTTAAGCGCCATTATCAGTAAATCAGAGCTTTCCCTCCCCCACTGAGCTTCTTCCAATGCTAGTTTGGTGCCAGAGCCTGACTTGGAAGCGGTTCTTTGGGTTTCCAACGCTAGGCTAGAGCAGGTTTTTCTAAGAATCCCTTTCTCCCCAGGGTGTGGATGCATGATGACAAAAGCACCACGAGGCGAAACACAACCTTTTTTTTCATGTGCAACAATGGACAATGCATGTAGCCAAGAACATGTTATGTTTGGAAATCTTGAACAGCCTTGTTGTAGAAATTGTTCTCTACAAATAATGTTGCCTTGCCATGTACACATCTTTGGAAATCCAGCAAAGCGTGGAAGGACAAAAGCACCACTTGTAAGAGCAAAATTAGGTCTTTTGTTTTTAAAAACTCTTCACACACTTCCTGTTTTTATCTCCCAATGTGGGCATACACTGTTGTATTGCAAAGTTTTAGATGATGTTTGAGTGGAAACCCAACGGATTCTTTGAAAGAACCGACTAAGCACCGGCTCTATCACCAGCACCAAACTAGAACTGGTTCTTTTTCAAAAGAAAAGCCCTTTCAGATGAAGGATTACTCAATCAAACATTAGCCTGGCTCTTTATCAGCCAACTGATTCTGGGAAAGACTCTGCAAGGGAATGGTGGGGGTAAAATGGAGATAGTAGCAGTATGCACCCAGTCGGATATATCTCTAATTCTGATCAAATATAGGGTTTTATTTTAAAAAACTTAAACATTTATAAAATATCATTACAACAAATATTTAAGCATTTTCATTATTTCCTAGTTTCCAAGTTCTACCTGGGCCTGTGTGAGTTCTTACCAGGTACTCTGGCTCCCTCCCACAGTCTAAAAACATAACCGTTAGGTTATTGGTCAATAATTGATCTTTCTAAATTACTCTTAGGTTTGAGTGTGTGCCTAGATTGCTTGTTTGTTGTGTGTCTCCCTGCGATAGACTAGCGACCTGTCCATCGTTTAACCTACCATATCTCAATGACCTGGAAATAGGCACCAGCCCCCTTGTGACCTTGCAGGAAGAAGCGGGGGGGAAAAATGGACAGAAGTATTGTACTGGAACTACTAATCGACCAAAGGCTAATCTTAAATTATTTGAATACGGTTCTTGTGCAAAAGAAAATCCTGGTCAGTGACTCCCTTATATGCACTGTGAGAAAGACTTTCTTCTTGTTAGAATTTTGGCTCAAATAGTGATTGGAGGAAAATCGAGAAACCACTAAGGTTTTTGCACTAAAATGTCCTCCACTGGGCAAAGCACGCCTTCCCTTAACCCCCACAGAACGAAACTAAGGCTTTTCTCTACTCAGCATTCAGTTGGCATCTTCTACTCACCACATATACCTCTATATAAACCCAAAGGTTGAAAATAGCTGGAGCACAGAGGGAATGGAAAGTGGAGCAGGCACCATGGGTTTAATAATGACAGGCATATCCAGGATCAAAGTCGGGCCCCTGTCTTACCTGCCTCTGACTCCGGCATTCAAGCACTTTCAAAGACGGGTCTTTAAACGTGTTTGAACACCTCAGTGGGAATCGAACATTTCTTTATTTTTTTTTACTCCACTGATCATAAGTGAGGAGGTCTCCTCGTCTTCCTCGCATGGATGGTAAAACGAGTAATGACACACACGGTGCAGTCGACGAAATTTAAACCATTTACTTGACATCTGAAGCTGGTGTCAGTATAAGCTCATGTATGCCGCTAATGACGGAAGGGAGAGAGAAATCTTGACAGCTTCTCTCCCAGAGTCTGCCGCAGAAATGTCACTGCTGAACAGAGCATTTACTTTGTTCGAAAATTGCAGGGTTCACGCGGAGTAGCATGAAACTTGTTGGCAGAGAGAGAGAGAGAGGGGAGGAAGACAGGGAGTCTCTTGGCAGCTGTTCCTCAAACACGCTGGAGACCAAACACATCAGAAGCCACAGCTGACAAAAATGCAAAGGAGGAGGACGAGATGGGAATAATAAGCAGAGTGCGTGTGTTGATTTGCACTGTGAAGCCCACAAATCTGAAAGCTGAGTTTATTTATGAGTGAGGAGCAAGGCGGAGGTCTGGGACGACTTGAGAAGGTCAATGAAAGAAAAACTAAATAAACTACCACTGTAATGGGGTTGAGAAATACTTCACTCCTCCCTCTGAGCTTAGCAAAAACACCTTTACCTCCACACACACACAACCACCCACACACACCTCTCTCCAACACTCATTTCCACTTCAAGGCATCGGCCTGTCCGTTAGAGCGGCAGCGTGACATCTTCTCCCCTCGCTCTGAAGCTTCATCTACCCTCTTCATCTTGTGAAAGGAGACGTGATTTTTAAACCCAGAGGGCTGCAACTCTAGTGGAAGTGAGCTGATTAAAGACTCAAAGGTTGCAGGATATTACTTCACTCTCTTACTTCCACGGAAAGGAGGCAGGAAAGTCACTGTATTAAGCGAGTCCGTGCACAACCGCACCACCCACCAGACACATGTGTCCGCAATCAAAAAGCCCGACAGGTTCCTGTAGCGAAGTGCTAGTACGGAAACAGAGGGCGCCGAAGTTTAAGAGCACTTTGAGAGTGAATCACAGGTGAGATATGTGGTCTTTAATATACAACTCCCCCAGCACTGTGGCTCTGTGTTTAATTGAAGTGCCATAAGGTTTTCATGCTGTATGGTCTATAAAGTCAGTAAGGCTGTGAAAAGGTTTGCAGGAGAGAAAAAAAGAAGAAGAAAAACAACCCAGAAAGCTACAAAAAAAAAAAGGAAAGCGACAACGACCAACAGAAAACCCAAGCCTTCAGCAAGGCCACGTTTCATCTTAGCATGAAGGTATGAGTCGACACTAATGCTCTAACTGCACATTTCTGAAAACCTGCCGAACAGATTCAATTTTTCAATTCAATTCAAAAGAGTTATTACAATACAATGTTTAGTGTAGAAATTACAGAACCACAGAAGATTGCGTCGTGGAATTCTCAGCAATCCCTCATACTGAGCAAGCATGCAGCGACAGTGGGAAGGAAAAACTCCCTTTTAACAGGAAGAAACCTCCGGCAGAACCAGGCTCAGCACAAGCGGTTATCTGCCGAGACCGTCTGTGGCTTGGAGAATACATAACAGAGACACAGAAAGAGCAATAGAACTGATGCAGAAGTTTGTTGCAGGACGTGGAGAATTTTCCGTCACTGCAATGCCATCTTAGTCAGGGTCGTCAAGCAGGGCTAATCCAGAGCACCTACTATAAGATGATGCCTAAACTGACCAGTGAGGCGAGTAATCCTCCAAACGTCTGGATTAAGTGGTAAGCAAAACAGAATGTTTTCCTTCCAAACCATTTTTAATGATCTGATGAGACTAGAATAAAACAATTTTGTTCACAAAGGTACATTGCAATTACATGCTCTAGCGTTGCTTTTTCTTCATCTACCTTGATGGTTTTGTCAAGGTGGTGAAATTATTATTGGGTCCAATGGGTTTGTAAAGAGTCTGTCTCAAAGTCTTTTTTAGAGAACTATAGGTGGCGTTGTTGCTGGTGATGTCTGGTAAGGACCTGCCTTACAACGGGCCTACAAGCCCTCAGTCCAGCCTCTCTCAGCCTACTGCGGACAGTCTGAGCACTGATGGAGGGATGGTGTGTTCCTGATGTGACTCGGGCAGTTGTTGTGGCCATCCTGTACCTGTCACGCAGGTGTGATGTTTGGACGTACCGATCCTGTGCAGGTGTTGTTACACGTGGTCTTACACTGCAAGGATGATCAGCTGTCCTTACCGTCTCCCTGTAGCGCTGTCTTAAGCGTCTCATAGTGGGGACATGGCAATTTATTGCCCTAGCCACATCAGCAGTCCTCATGCCTCCCTGCAACATGCCTAATGCACGTTCACGCAGATGAGCAGGGACCTTGGGCGTCTTTCTTTGGGTGTTTTTCACAGTCGGTAGACAAGTCTCTTTAGTGTCCTGTGTTTTTAGAACTGTGACCTTAAATGCCTACCTTTTGTAAGCTGTTAAGGTCTTAACGACCATTCCACAGGTGCTTTTTAATTAATTGATTATGGTTAATGGAACATGGTAATGGAAACACAACCTACCTGTTATAGAACATACTGACCCTACCTGTTCGGGTCTAAAGCAACCCTAGTGGAAAAGGGGCAATATCACACCCAAAATTGGCCCATACTAATTAGGGATGCACCAATACTGGTATTGGGTATTGGCCCCGATACTGCCTAATGTACTGGTATCGGTTAAACTTAACACATAGCATGAACCGATACTCAAAATGGGAAAAATCTGCAACAAATTCACCAAAAAAGATGAATTTTTCACTTGAAATTTTATTTTTGTGGTAATTTTATTTTTTACACCTGTTATTTTGTCTCAGTTATGTTTACTTTGTAAAGTCTGGTGCCTTTAGTCTCTGTTCAAGAAAGGCACCAGAAGTTATACAGTTTATTAATTCAACAATATGTGGCAAGGTACACAACGAGGACCCAGGCAGGATTCGATTTCTGATATCCCTGTGGCCAAGCAGAAAGGGCACATGATCAATCGGAGCCATAGTGACAGGACCTCCACACTGTCTCAAATAGTATTGGATCGGTATTGGGTATCGACAGATACACAAAATCCAGCCATCGGTATCGGTACTAAAAAAGTCGGATCGGTGCATCCCTAATACTAATCACTCAGACATATATTCCCTTACACAATGCTAAACAAATATAGTACTCTTCTCAAAATTTTATGTCATTTTTTAGTTTTACAGGTGAGTATTGACCCAGTTTCAGCAACCAGTAGACCCATGCTTAAATTTTTTACATATTGCTGCTCTTTATTTCCAAGGAGAAGAAAGTGGGGCACCGAGCAGCAGGCAGCCATTTATAGTTAAGACTCTGTTGAGATAGATGCTGAAGATACAGCTGCTATAAAAAGATACATGGAGAGCAAAAGCTGGACGTAACGGTAATAAAAGGATATCAAAATTCTCAAATAACCACAGTGTGAACTCACTGCAGAGGATTAAAACAATGAGGGGAAAAAACTCTGATGAAGTAATCAAGGTCCTAGCCAATCAAATCGTCTGTTGAAGGGTGTGAATAGCCTCCATTAGCACCTGACCCTCACCTATTGCTCATCACCTCATCATAAAAGTGTTCTTGCCTATTGGATTTTCACAGGCTTTTAACAGGAAAGAGCTCCAGGCAGGAAGGATGCTGCCCAGACTGGAATGGAACGAGGCCATAATGTTGTAGTCGATATGTAACTCAGTCAGGGGACGGGGAGGTAATCCATCATTCCGATGCAGCTATTAGGTGTCTGTTCTGTCCTGCAGTATAACTACTGATAAGAGAAAAAGCAGAGGTCCACAGTGATGGAGAAAGGAGTTGATGAAAATGGTGCCCAAGCACGGAAGAGCGGGAGGAGGGCCTCATCTCTGCACCCGGTGAACTCTATTTAAGGTGACCGACCTCAGCAGGCTGTGCCAGGGTGGCTGCCGTTCCCCAGAGGGTCCATGTCCACAGAGCTAGGACTGGTTGACCTCTTCCTATCACCTCTAAACTACGGCTGTCTTTAGAAACCACGCTCCTCTTCTTTTACATTTAAATCGTTTTGCTGGAATTTCCACCAGGCATTTCCATTTCCTGCCCAGGTTCCCCTCACTCCTGTTCCCAGCCATTCTGACTGAGGAAAATGTATCTCTGTACCGCGAAACTGTCAGAACACATTCATTTCAGTGTTTTCTTTGTGAGACATTTGTAGATCAAAAGAGCCGGGGACTACTTTTTATTTTTTTGCTTCCTTGACTTGAGCAACCAAGATTAGAAAATTACTTTAGGCCATTTAATTTGTGGACGTTGATTGCTGGCGGGGTGACATCTGTGGCATTTGTTCCCTTCATAAGGAAAATATCTGAGTGGGTGTTGAGAGCGCCATTGTCCCAAATGATTTCATGCCTACATTTCCCCATTGGAAAAATTGCGAAAATATATTAGGACATAATCTACCTGAAGGTCTGAGGAATTATTTCTCCTGCAATACGTCATAACAGACTGAACTAATCCTAAATTTAAGAGGTCAACAGTTGGATGTAAGACAACAGGGCTGGGTATCTATTCAAATTTCAAGAATCGATTCAATTCAGATTTTTAAGAGTAAGAATCGATTATCAAAACACCATCTGTTCCAATTCAATATTGATATGGGTCAGTGCTATTAAAATGTTTTTTTTGAGCTTTTACCTCACTTATATGGCTGTAGTTCAATGACTCAACACGTCACTGTTATGTGCGTAACAGTTCACCAGGGAAAACTGTATTAACCCCTCAGACCTTAAAATGAATGTCTGGACTTTTCTTCCAAGTTTTTGCAGTAAAACGGGGGCAAAATATGTGAAACAGTTGAGATAATTTTTGGACTTCTGAATCTAATCAATTCATAGAATTAAAAAGACTGATTCAGAATCAATTTCAATACATACTACTACTACTACTACTGAGCTTCTTATTAAGTTAAAGTCCATCGTAATTGTACTTCTAATATTTCTAAGGAAATCATGCGATGGATGAATGGATGGATGGATGGATAAACAGAAGGACCAAGGTGATCAGGTAGATGGGGAATAGAAGAAAGGACAAAGTCTATTGTTGGATTGATTGAGAAACGGATGGATACATGTACAGAGAGACAATTAGTGGACAAACAAATGGATTGATGGATTATGGAAAATAAAAAAAATATGGATGGCCAGACTGATGAGTGGATAGACAGATGCATTGATGGATACAACTTTGAACCAGCGGGATTGGAGATAAATGTATAAGTGTAAAAAGCAGTGCTCAGTGACAGCTTTTCTAGACCATTTAATTCAACACACACCTGTAAGCGCTGGGTTCAAGCAAAACACACACAGACCCACTAAATGTTGACCTAAAATGTTCAGTATGTTCTGGTTTTCCATTAAATAAACCATCAATTATAAGACATAAGGTCCTTCTTTTTTCTGGCGAGAACATTAGGCCTGTTCTTTCTTTTATCTTTTTTGTTTGTTGTTTTTCTTGTTTCGATTCAAAGGTTTCAGATTTGACTGTTAATAATGGGTCGGAAAACTCATCCTCTGATGCAGACAGGTAATGGGTGTCTTATTTGTGCAAAGTCAAAAGAAAATGTATTGCATAAAACAGACATCTGCTGAATAATCTGTTATATGACATTGATTGCAAACCAATAGAAGTAGGACTTCCATTTTCCTCTGGCTTAATCTGAGAACAAAAGAGACATCCTTTCACTTAAACTGTATACACCACTTTCCCTCCCCTCAGCTGAAAGCTATACCCTCACAGAGAGACTAGTATATTGAAGTCGTGGCTGGGGACACTGAGCGACAGAGTGCTGACAGCTGAGAGCAATGGCCAACTCAACAGACTCCCTGGAGAGCTTGGTGACAGCTTCCAGCCAAGACAGAAACACGGAGAGAAAATCGTTTTACACTATGAAAATCCAGGCTGAAAACCAAACTCAGAGCCCACGGAAACCCGACCTCTCATATATTCATTGTGAGAAACATATTTACTGCTTTTGATGAAAAGCGCATCTATACTTTAGCGGCGGTAATTCATGCGCTCCGGGGACCTTATTCTCCACAAACGCCGCGAGCTGAATCCCTCTTACCCAGCGTGTCTTTGATGTTCTTCACCAGCGAGCCTTTCTTCAGGCTGTTCTTGCGCTCCACGTAGTTCGACGGCACGTAACCCGTCTGGTTGGCGGTGTTGCGGACGCGCCACCACGTCTTTGAGTCGTCGAGGAGGTAGAGCCGCTCGTTTTTACGGATGTCAAGTTCCTGGTCCTGCTGGGCCATGTAGTCCCACTTGGCTACAACAATCACCTCCTCTGTCATCTTTCATGGAGTCCTCCTAGGAAGAAGGAGGAGGAGGGAGTTAACAGATATAAAGGTGAACAAATTTAAACACAATATGACTTTTCCTCATGACAAGACGGATAAAAGACCTTAGACTGAGTTGATCATTTATTTCCAAGTTGTCTCCTCTAAAAGATACACCATTTTAGCGTATTTGTACAGTAGCCCCGAATGGACAAACTAAACACTGGTTTATCTTTTCAGTAGGGATGCACCAATACCACTTTTATCAATTATTGAGTACTTGCCGATACAGAGTACCAATGCTGATACTTTTACCACACAGAAAAATCTGATAAATTGGAAAGCAGGTTTTATTTTCCTCTCTGCTTCTTACAACAAAAGATGGTGAATGACATAAAAAATATTAATACAAATGAAACAAAATACAATTTCAAGTTAAAAGGATTGCATTTTCTGAATAAACAGTTTTGACATTTTTTGTATCAGTTCATGGTATCATTAAATAAAAGACACCACAACGTACATTAGTACACTATCAGGCCAGGATACCAGTACATCGGTACATCCCTACTTTCAGCTTAATCAATGAGCCAACCAGCATTCAAACTGGAAAACCCAAAAAGAAGGGAGTTTTTTTCATTTATTTTCTTACATTTCTCACGTTACAACCACAACCTTCAACATACCCATTAAGGTTTCATGTAATAAGTCAACACAAAGAGGGACGTTAAAGGAAAATTCAGTGTTTTTTTCAACAGTCCTGCTGCAGAGTAAACGTGGATTACGTCGGAATCGGCCTGGAAGAGAATCAAGAAGCACTCCGGAAGCATTCATAAATCCAACGGATTATTAAACGGATGTCCGATACTCAAAATTGGGGAAATCTGCAACAACGGCAGATTAAATCATATTACAAGCGGAATTTGTCCTGCCCCGAGCAGTCCCGTTCTACGGATGTCCGCTGATGAAGGAAGTTAATATAAATACTTCTGAAAGGCTCAGACTCGCTCCACAATTCTCAGGGTGAGTAAGAAAACAAAATTAGCTAAACATAAGGTCCAGGTTGAAAAGAAAAACACGGAATTCCCTGTTTACGTGGAGGGAAAAAGATTCAGGGTTGTCAATATATTTTGACAAAAAAACAAACAAACTATAAACTGTGAAATTTCACACTCTGATCTCCCTTATAAGTCGGTGCAGTTGATCTTTAGAGGTCACCTTATTAGTCCATCTGAGTGTTTTTTAATGATGGCCTGCATTTACTAATACAGCCGCTTCTACATAAAAGCCAATTCTTTTATTTACACCTCAGATGACTATATTGAGCTGCTACCAAGGTTTGAGGTTTAACTTGCGAGACGGTTCAATGGGTATGAATAACTTTGCACCGTGAGCTGTTTGTTAAGCTCAGCACTGCTGTCAAAAGTAAGAAGTCATTAAAAAATGATCCACATTCATCCCCCCCCTTTGAGCATAATAGCCCAAATTCTTATCCCCGCTCACACTGGGTATTAGTCCGGGTAAATCCACGAAAGGTTTCCAGTCTATTACGTAACAGAGATAAATGTTCATGGTAATATTCTGAGCGTGAACTGACATTAAAACCTTCAATTCCTTAAATGGAAATTGCAGCGGCATTTCATATATGCCTAGCAGTCGAGCTCAGTTGTGTTGGAAGATACCAGGTAACACCATTAGCCGAAAGCATGAAGTTTAATAACAGGAGCTGAAGCTTTTCTAAAAGGCTTATTTTGAAAGAAAGCAGCGCAAACACACACACAGAAAAATCAATTTATGCACCCTGGCTTATGTACAAATACACCTTGCCTATTTTATTTTTTTTGACAGGCAGTGAGCGATTACATGCTCTATTTCACCAGGATTTGAGTAAGGTCATTCAACAAGGGTCAGCCAAACCACCTTACTGTTCAGGAACCATAGTACCGAGTAGATGTGTGTAGACTTAACGTCTGCCATGGGAAAACCTTTAGTAAATAAATTTAACCTCATGGTATGAGAAAAATCTGACCAATCCAGTTTATATTTAGCTCAACTTTAAGTTGGGAAAATGAAAACAAGTCAGGAAAGGAGGTTTTCTCCAGATTTCTTTATTTACTTACAAATTTTTGAAAGAACATTCTGTACAACATTCACCTCCTTTGTCAATGTTTTACCTTTGAAGATAAGCTTTAAAGTGACTTATGAAATGAGCGATCTCTTCAGAGCAATAAATTAGAACCTAGGGAAATCTCAAGCGAGATTATGATTAGCTGCTGAGTCATTATGTCATAGCTACAAACAACCTTTAAACAGAGTTAAAAATAGCCCCCACACATAAAAGGGAATAACAGATAAGTATCGAGTTTTTTGTGGGTTTTTTTCCACTGTGTTGAAATGTTCAGTCATTAACTGATTTAAACAGAACCCCCCTGCAGAGGTTAAAATGGAAAACAACATTGAATCGAGTGCATTAAGAAGCACGTGGGTGAGGTTACCCACGCATATATAGTGCATGTGAACAACAAGACCGCTTTACACAGTCTAGACAGAAAAAAAAAGAAAAACAGCCTTCGTTACAGATCCAAAATTTGCTTGATTATAGGGACCTGCCAAAGCAACGCAGGGCACTGTATTCACTGCACATGAGGTTAGCTTGTACACTGCTGTTAGTAGAGTAGATGCACTACACGATGTTAGTAAACTTCCTTGTAATAGACAACATGCTAATGGTAGCTTTTCAGCTAATTTTTATCTAAAATATAAAGTTAACATACTGAATGGAGTAACTTGGTTAACATGTTAGTGGTAGCTGAAATGCTAATGTCAGCAATTTAGTTCAAATCTAAATTTTATCTCTTTATGACTTCATATCTAGAACTGACAGAATCAAGTAAGCCAATGTTCGTTAACATGGTGCTGATAGCCAACATGTTAACAATATCATCTGAGCTAAAATTTTCTTTTTTGTCCATTTTGACACAAAGCATAACATACTGAATGAAGTAAATTAAAGCTAATGAACAAATGGTAGCCAGGATGCTACCATCAGGTTAGCTAGTATTAGCCATTTAGCTACTTTTAACCTATAAACTGCTGTTACCACATGAGACGGGAGTTAGGCCTGTGCGGTACACTGGTTCATACCAAAAAAACGATATTTATTTTTGCCATGATATGAATCCTTAATAGACCGCTATACCGGTGAATAGCTCAGACAACGTTTGATGTAAGGAAGCAACGGGGTTACTATGGGGATAGATTTCACGACTGCACGATTTTCACCACAGTATGAAAAGTATAGCTGTTGGCAGGAGCCATCAGAGCGAAGCACACACTGCTGACCCAGAGGAAGTAATTCTAAAAAGAAGAGTAACATCTGTAGCTAAGATCAGCTTTAAAAGATTAGACGTAGGGATGCACCGATACCGATACTGGTATTGATACTGCCTAATGTACTGGTATCGGTATGAACCGATACTCAAAATTGGGGAAATCTGCAACAAATTCACCAAAAAATATGAATTTTTCACTTCAAATTTTATTTTTGTGGTAATTTTATATTTTACATTTGTTATTTTGTCTCAGTTGTGTTTAGTTTGTAAAGTCTGGTGCCTTTAGTATCTTCAAGAAAGGCACCAAAAGTTATACAGTTTATTAATTCAACAATATGTGGCAAGGTACACCCAGGTGGGATTCGATACCAGGACTCCCAGGTGAAGGGTCAGGCGCGCTAACCAGTCAGCCAAAGGGATATCCTTGTGGCCAAGCAACCAGGGCACATCATCTATCGGAGCCATACTGACAGGACCTCCACACTGTCACAAATAGTATCGGATTGGTATCGGGTATCGACAGATACACAAAATCCAGCCATCGGTATCTGTATCGGGACTGAAAAAAATCGGATCGATGCATCCCTAATTAGACGTGAACCAAAAGGCATATATTTTACAAGTGCTATTGAGAGCAACAGTAGGGGGGAGTTTAGAGCGCTATTTGACCACCTGTAGCTACATAGAGTCAACGGCGGTAAAACCAGTAGGAAAGAAATCAACAAAGACGGTAAATCTGGTCTTACATATCATCTACGATACTACTGCAGTCTTTTTTTTCTGTTATCTGAATATTAATGAGCTAATGATCTCCTATGGTCGCCATGTTTTTGTTTTCGCTCTGCTTCGGCACTCTATCTGGTCTGAGTTCTGTACTCTACACCCTAGAAGAATTCTACAGTACTACATGAAAAAAGTGACATAAGGTTAAAAAGCAAGTATAATTTCAGCCTTAGAGCCTGAAGAATGTTTAATCTACTTTGATTAAAATCATATTCATTTTAATGCTTTTCATAGAATTTATCTGTGTCTGAAAAAAAAAACAGTCCATATGACAGTAAAATGGGGTATTTAATGCCAAGCTAGGGCATTGAATATTTCTAATGAGATAATGCATGTATGAAAGGTCTTATACTATCTAATACCGTAATAACAATATATTTTTTAAAAATAGAATGATAAATAGAATTTTTGCCATATGGCCAAGCCCTAAATGGCCTACCTTAACATGATTAAACATGTTAGTTGGTCATGCACAACCTTTGGCATAGCAGCTAATTTTTCTTTTGCTTTTTAGAGTATACGAACAGCTCTTACTGCAGAGGATGAGTTTTAAGTCCTTATTCTCTTTATCGTTGAGATTCTTCAACAGATGATTCTACAGTTTACAGGCTCCCTGGAGCTACCTCCCCAACAGAACCTCTGATTATGGTCTGACTGATACGCACCTTGTGGCAAGTCATATTTAAAATTTCATCTGAAATGTTCTAGTTTGTATTATATCCTTTGATGAAAGCATGAGTAAAGTAAAAAAAGAAGAAGAAAGAAAAGGGTCATCATGGTAAGACGAGCTGCTTAAATTAGACCTTATAAAAACGTTCCATTAGCGGTGGAATGATTTATATCTTGTGTGTCAATCATTCATTTATGAAGACACACCAATAGTGGCAGTGGAAAATAGTGCCCTCTCTACGGAACCACAGACATTTATCTCAGTTTCACTTAGGCCACGGCAGCAGAGTAAGAGATCACTACAAACATTCGGTCTCAACCAATAGTTTTTGTCACTGCAGGAGAATGCCTAATGGCTGCTCTACAGCCACTCATGTGCAACATGAAAATGTGCCTCTGCTTGCCGTCACTAAAAGCTGTCAAACTGGCTCTCGCCTTGCAGGTTGGGACAAGGATAGCGAGAGGAGAGGAAAGGAGTTGTGTAACAGTGAGGAGTTTGTGCCACATTCACTACAAGTTAAACTGGTCCACATGTTTAGCTTTTTTTTTTTTTGACCGGAAGAACAAAGGACACAGAAGGATCGGGATTCAGTGGGTTAGTCTGACATTTAAGTAGGAGACAAAAACAACAGCTGGGATTCTTCAGAGTCGGGGAGGAAAGTCAATCAGGAGGACAGATTTATGACTAGATGAGGGAGGGTGACGTCAGCTCTTCCAGGAGATGAGGTGTGTGTGTTTGGCCTCTGCGCCTCAGGCAGCAGTAGCTGGATTGGACCGGATGACAACTTTCTTTCAGTTTTACAATGCTTATACTTCCTTTAAATACATTAATGAAATCTGCTTTTTTAGTTAGCCATGGACAGTTACAAATGTATATTTTTGCTTTCTTTGCAAATATATCTTGAACTTAATTTGAGTGGAGGAAGAACGTCACAAGGTTTTGCAAAATATTTTCTATTGGATTTAGATCTGGGCTTTAAGCTGTTGTTTGGTAGCACTGTTGCATGGAAATTGTTTATTGACTTTACAATAGGGCTGGACGATAATTCGATAGCAATATATATAGATCGATAGACGTGTGGTGCGATAGAAAAAAAGGGGTAGATAAAAAAGTTCGATAGAACAAAAAAAGTTTTCCCTCAGTTTTCCATTATACCCCATCAGGCAGTTTAATACAACAATCATTACTTACTCCAAACAAATCATTAACAATGACCCAAGCAGCTCTGTCAGCTCCCCTCTCTCCTTTCAAACCACAAAAAGGATGAAATAATTTGAGCTGAAGAAGATTTTTTAATAGTCCCTAACCGAACCATCACAGTAACTTCAGCTCAGACGTCATAACAAAGCAGCAGTGGAGGACATTGTTCCGGATAAATGTTTCAGTGGCTCCGTTAAATTTGCATCCCGTTTTGTACCGATCCTCCATGCACTAAACGTAGCAATAATAAACGAAAAATAAAACAACGATCAGCTGTTTTAAGCAGGAGTCCCGTCTCCAGCTCGCTACGAATCTCTTACAGAGAGACACAGGAAACTTACCCAGGTCGCGTCGGGTTACTAACATCTGTGGCTGTTAAAATCTCCCCTCGGTTCTGCTCCCGGTCACAACAGTGGTTGGATAGACCTGCTGGCTTCAGCTCTCACTCGACTGGGCTGCAGTGTTCTGGGCTCCATCAACACTGGTGAGTAGCTTGTTAGCTTTAGCTTTAGCCTACAGCTGAAGTGAATTTAATTAGTTTATTGACAAACTAAACCAAGGGTTTCAGCTATTAATATTATTAAGTGTCATAAAATGTTTAAAAGATTAAAAAGCATAAAAATAAGCATTCAATATAAATTATTATTATTATTATTGTAGTATTTAATTTTCCTTTTTTTAAATGAACCCCCCTTTTGAATGTCTCCCTAATTCTAAGGTCTTAAGGTTGGCAAGTATAAGTCTATCATCCGTGGAAGACGGGGCCTATTCGATGCAGAGAAGACGGCTGGGATTGCTAGGGTGCTAAAATTAATATAATAAAGTCTGTGTATCCAATTATTAACTTTTTTTAATTATTTATCTTTAGCAATTAGGAAAAAACCTTTAGAAATCCCCACCATCAGTCAGACACGCCCATATTGTTGTTTTGATTTTTTTTTTACCCCATTGTTCAAAATGACGTACAACAAAAATGTGTAGTGCCACATCTGGTTAAAAATTAATCAAATTCCCATAAAACCAATATTCAATATTTTCTTCGATCATGTCATCTTATTTTTTAGGTGTTCTACTAAATCTTGTTTCTCAGTATGGTTTTCTGGCCATGAACAACATGTCAGAATGTTACCTAGTTTTATCTACGATATCAGTTTCTGAATCTAGCTCAGCAGTTGCTCAGTAGGTCCGACGGAGGCTGCTATGCTAAATTATTACCACTCTTCCCCTCAAGCATCAGCCACATCACACACCTGCTGACTAAATCCCATTTAGACAGTCAGGAATATATCTGGAGCAAGTCACGAGAAAACAGACCTGGTCATTCATATATATATAAATATATAAAGATTAGTTTTATTTGATCTAATTTTCCTTATTTTAGTCAAACACTAGGTAAAGAAAAGAGTTTTTGATCCCTTGATTCACACCAGCTTCAACCCAATGCGCTGAACCTGCTAAAAAAAAAAGAAAAACATAAAATAAATAAAATTAAAAATGAAGACTTTACAGCTGAAAATTAATCATGACCCCCTGTTCCTCTGCAAAGAGATGTCAAAAGAGAAAGATGAGGACTGCTGAGCTGGGGATTCAACTACACTTCACGTTCAGTCTCTTTCAACAGTTCACAAAGACGAAGAGAGGAAATAAAGCGGATTATGAAAAAAAGAGGGAATGTTTAAAGAAAAGAAGAAAAAAAACATTTGGCAGTGCTTGTGTTTGGCATTCAGGTCAAAGGCAGCCACATTTCAACGAATAGGACATTATTTCCACCTCCCCCCCCTTTCACTCTACAATGTTTTCAGTAGCTGCCTCTCACAGGAAGGAGGAGGACAGTTTTACTCCCTACTGGCGATCACTGTCGGAAACATTTAGAGCGAACTGAAGCAACCAAAACACGAGGAAGCCAGATTTCATGTAAGAGCTGACCCGGACAAAGCTTTATGTGATTTAAAGAGGTTTAATGCTCGTCCTCACACGATGATTCATCTCCAACAACAAAAACAGGCCAAGCTGGAGTTGGAAACTTTTCATGTACACTTAGGGATGAAGAGGTTATCCTCATGTTTACCGGCTCCTGCTACACTTCCTTGCATTTTTATGTGGCAAAAGACAAACAACTGGAATGTACACCTCTGAAGGGTTTTCAGTCTGTATCTCACACTTTAGCAGCCCGTTTAAAAAAAAACTAGAGGATGTGGTGTATGGGGAGCACGTCTGCCTCCCCATCATTTGGCTGTTTTCTGCTCCTCTTCAGTCTTAAAGGACAAAAATAGGTGGTGTACACATGAAGGCCGCTGCATCTAAATAAAAAAAACCTAAAACATTGAAACCACAACAGGATGACATCAAAAGCATTTCTTCTAGTCAGCTAGAAATAGGACAGAGAAGTGGGAACATTCAGACCACAAAAATTGAGCCAAGTCTGCAGACAGAAGAGGCTTCTTCGAACTCTGCTGTTCATAAAAGAGGGATTTTTTTTTTTATCAACTCCTGGAAAAGGCATATTTCAAGCTTTTCTGCACCAGATCCAAACCAAAACTGATTAAATATATATAGTATTCCGGAAAGTATTTCTGTCCAGTGAGATATAAAAATTGTGAACATACAGAAACTATTAACTCAGCTCAAAACTTTGGTCTAATGGCTTAATTTCCCCTGCATACTCGTAGCTCAAAATATCCGTCTTATGGCCTCAGATTAATAAAATTATCTTACAATTTGGGACATTGCTATTGCGAAGGACTACTTGGATTCAATATTTAGCAGGATATCATATTTCAATTGCAATTGATGCGGAGACTGCATTACAATATATTTATAATTTAGTTGCTAATATCAAATACGGGATATTTCTCATCAGTAACTAAGGAAGAGTTGTGCTGAATTGACCAAAACTTCCAAAACACCCATTAGTGCTTTGTGTTTGTATAAATCAATTATTTTGCTGAATAATTTTTTCCACTCATAATAAAGTTGTTCACAAAGTAAATTGAAAAGGGCAAACATGTCCAGGTCTATAACTGTGATTTACAAATTTCTTGTGTTTTAAAAAGGACCAAACTGATCATGTTTAAAAAGCAAATATGATCAAGAAGGCTGATTCTAGCCAACCTACCATACATTCAATTAAAGTAACACTTCAAGGTAATGTATATATACAGAGGATGTAAGAAAATATTGACAAACCTATATATATTGCGATATTTTGTCACTGTTATCAAAAGCAATGCATTGATTTTAAACGATATATATAGCTAAAAATTCAGTTTTGGTTTTATTGTTGATCTAATGCATCAAGATCTGAACCATGGCTGTATTGCAGTTCCTACCCATCGGCTTACAGAAATCTCCTTAACGACATAAGAAAGTGTAATTTCCACATTTCTATGCTCTCAATGAGAGCAATTTCACTTTCATTTCATGTCATCACTGTCATCGGATTTATCCGTTCACTTTTCAATTCCAGATCCTTCCTTTCTAAGGAACAAAATCTCAGTCACACAATGGCAAATGTGAGCTGTGGAGCCACAGGATAGAAAGGAAAAGGGGAAAAGAATGCGTCGGACAGAAGCGGCATCTGATTACCACTGACAGAAGGATCACGTCCCAGTTTTCAATTTCCTGCATCGCCTGCCAAATATGTCATGCCTAGATTAAACAAAAATGCTGACCTTTCGGTAGTGTGTTAGGGCATAAATGGTTGCTAGATTATGATGGTAGATTGATGCAAGATCTCAAAATCTAATTTAAAGATGCATTCACACCAGCCTCGTTTAGTCTGCTTCAATCGAACGCTAATAGGTTTGCCCATTCAACAGAACAGGAAGTAGCCCTGTGTTCACAGTTTCTTGGTGCAGCGCCACCACAGGCAAGGAGGTAAACTTAGGGGATTCAAGAATATTTTGACACTTAATTTAATTAATTTTGAGAATTAATTTAGTAACAGTTAAATTAAGTCTTGAAAGTCTCAATATGCAGTCCGAGTATTCCATATATCGTATTGTGATACATATCGTATTGCCACATTCTTGACAATACCTATCCCTAGTAAACAGCATCTTTAAAAAGTTTGGTTTGTTTGACAGAACATGTGAAAGTCAACCCCTAACCCTAACCTGATTTTATCCCCAATCGAACAATTTCAACTGGAATATAAAGGTGTGAAAATGACTTTAAGAAACAGTTTCTTTTAATGAAGAAAGAAGTTTTTTTTCCCCCCTATCATAGAAGGTTGCTTTTGTCTCTAACGAACATCATAGTATGCCTTATCAGGGTGCAAAATTACATTTTTGACTCACCGACCAAGTTGACCAGCAGATAAAAAATATTTACCAGCCAAGAATATTTTTTACCAGTTGAAATTCTAAATGGTTTTTCCACAGATATAGTCAAAACACATTATTACATGATATGATATTATGCTGGAGCCATTCAGTCAATGATAAAGTTACTGTCATTATTAACGTTTCAATTAAAATTGTAGAAAATAAAAGTTGATACTAAGCTTTCGAATATCAAAGCAATATAGTGAAATAAAATATTGCTATATATTGGTGTATAGATATTTTCATAAAGAGGTCACAATGTACACATAATAGCCCAAAACCACTCTCAGATGATATAAAACAGTAAATTGACACACAGTAATTTAACACATGCATGGCAGGGATTAGTATGGAAAGGATTTGATTTTCAAGGAGCTCCTTCATGTAGAAATGCCGATATTAGAGGCAGTACATCATCAGTTGAGCTATGAGTTACAGGTAGTTACTGCAGCGTCCAACAGTTTGTCAATGCAATGAATAAGGATGCGTCTCTCATGGATTACACGAAGTCACCAGAGTTTGACAGGTACGGCTTTGTAGGTTTAAATGAGGCTGGTTTGTCGGATCAAGCAACTGTAGCGCATAAAGATGTCAAAGAGCGGCGAAGCACGATGACAGCGACACATAACGTGTTGCGCTTTGCTCTGCTGTGAAGACTGTGTCCCTCGTGTCGGTCGAAAAGTGACATTACAGCAGGCCTGTAATGGATCGCTCAACTCCCGGTGCCGCCGCTTATATGCTCTGGTGCAGTTTAGAGACAGCTAAGCTCCTTGCAAATCAAATCATTTACATGCCCATCACCGGTCTTCATGCGGCCCAAATTACATTAAAATCAGATCTTTCCCTCGGGGTGCCTCTGTTTAAAATTTTGATGAAGCATTTTATTAGATTCAAAGCTAGTGTGTACCCACAGGGTGCGTACCGCCAATGTCTGCCATCATTTTTTTCAACCATTTCTCATGACATCCCAAATTAGGACTGCAAGATATCAGAAAAACTTGCAAAACGTTTGCTTATTAATGCAACAGACAATATCGGTGACAAGCAACATACGTGTCCCCTGACTTTTTTTTATTTTTCACCCTATAATCAATAATTTCTTTACTATTTTCTTTAAGTTTTAGAATCCCATGCGCTTAAAGTATAGATATGGTGTGCTCAATACCATATAGACATGGTTTATCCATCTGGTCAAACATATCAGCATGTAAAGGGTGAATGCACAGCACTTGAAATAAAGTTGAAACTCAAAAAATTTGAATATCGTGCAAAGGTCCTATTTAAGTCGACTTAAATAGGTGGAACTAATATATGATATAGAGTCATTACATGCAAAGTGTGATATTTCAAGCCTTCATTTGTTAGGATTTTGATGGTTATGGCTTACAGCTTATGAAAACCCCAAATTCAAAATCTCAAAAAATGTGTTTCCATGAAATCAATAAAACACCTTATTTAAATAGAGACATATGAGAAGTTAATTATGCATATATACAAGTTTCACCTGTAAGATTTCCAACCCACCCATTATAGGCTGTTCTTAAAATATAACCACAGAAAAATGCATTAAATAATACTTTCTATGAATTATAAATAGCATGGGTTTAAATTATATTATTTCAGAATATGTCTAATAAACTATCAACACTTAATCTCTTATTTCTCCACAGAGCTACATTACCGTATAGCGACCCAGATTGTAATAATTTCCACCACCAACATACCACTTTACTCACGGCTATGATTGGATTCACATTATGCAAGTTTCTGTTTCGATTAATGTCTTAAACATTGAATAAGGATGCATGCAAATTAGATTTAATTTTCCGCTATCATGATTACATTGAAAGTGGATTAAAAAATAGGCCTCAGAGCTCTGAGATCCTAATAAATCCCACTTTTTCTTCTTGTTTATAGGTTCCACGACATCTTCACAAACTTTGGATGCTTTCTCTGCTTGTAAATACTAGTTTTGACTCCCTAACAGCCTAGTGCTTGTACCCTTTGCACACCTCGCTGCACTCTAAATACATAATGTGACGCTTCTACGGAGCAGCATGTTCTTAGGAAATGTAATAACCTGGTTCTCTGTACACAACCTCTTTCTGCCTTGCAGACTTGCTCACCAGCACAAATTTCCTTGTATCGTTTTATTTGAATTTCCGACCAGGCGATTCATAAGAAAAGAACAAAACAATACTCTAGTAGTGTGGCGACCTTGAAGAGGAAAAATAGAAGAGGAACAGCGCAGTTAAAAACAAACACTGCAGATGTTTTTCCTCTTGCGGATGAAACCTAAAAGCACTTGAAATGATGATGTGGTCAAAGAGGGGGTGATTGAGAGAAAGAGAAGCTGCCAGTCATTTACGCATCAAATTAGCACATTTTTCTTAAGCGTACCACTTAAGATGTCCTTTCTTAGCATAAAAAAAAAAATCAACAACAAAAAAAATAATAATTTTCTACTGAGTTTATGATCTAAATGACAGGGTTCAACTCGTCTTCATTAAAACATCCAATTTAGAGCGAAACATTTTGGTCAGCTTACAGCATCAAAGTTCAAACATGCACAAAATATGCTATGTTTATAATGCGTATCCTCCAATATAACTGGCCTAAAGTGCAAACTCATTTCCACAAACAGTACTGTACAAGATTTTTATTTATGTATATATATATACACATTCAGTCAGTTTTTAAATGGGTATTTGGGTGTAATTTTCACTAGAGAGAACCTGGGGCACCAAGTACAATGGGTATGGGAACATCTATGATTAGAGATACACCAAACTACCCAAATTTATCACAGTAGAGAAGGAATTATCACACTACATCAGCATTAAACAATGAGAACATCACCCTATTTGAACTGAGGGATAATAACTGGTGCTTAATCAGAATGTGGATTATCATTTTTAGTTACAACTTCAGTAAAAGAAAAACATGCACTACTAAGAATAATTATCAATAAAAACTCAAATGAAAGAGAGCTACACAATATAATAGAAAACTTGATATACTGATTGGAACCGACCCAGATTTTCCTCACTACTCCATTTTCCATTCCCACAATGTTCCCACCACTCTCCCTGAGATTTATGATCTTTATCGCCAAGATTTATATCAGGTGTGGACATAAAGGACAGTGGAAGTTGATCCTAGTGGCCAAAACATATTGTTTACTATTCCACTTGTTTGTTGTGGGAAAATCAAAGTGTTTTAAAATGGAAAAAAGTTACAGTTAATGGTTCTCTGTAAATATCTAAAAACTTTATCCCAGTAAATAAAAGCGAAATTATCCTCTCCATCTCTTCTCTCATAACTAATAACAAAAACAATCTTTGTGGTGATCGCAGAGGTGAAAAACTGAAACCAGAACAACCTCAGCAAGACAAAAGCAATATGAGAAGCATTGACCCAGTTACACCCAATACGCAGTTAATGTGGTTAGCCACATTAGCGGGACTGGGAATATCGAGAGGAAATTTGGAAAAAGGTTGAAAAAAAAACATTTCAGTCAAAGATGTACCATTGATGGGGTGTCGCGGTTAGTGCGGGCCGCATGTGTAAAGGCCTGAGCCCTCCAGTGCGTTTGTCATGATTTCAAGTCCCGTTCTCAGGGATATTTGCTGCAGGTCATTCCCCACTTCTCTCTCCACTTTATTTGCTATCCCCTTTCAAATAAAGACCAATAAGACCAGAAAACCTTAAAAAAAAAAACGATGTATATACACATTTACATCCATCTGTCAGATTTCCCACAAGCACTGGTGCAGGATTTTCTGTTAATGAGGAAACATGGGAGGTAAACCAAACCAGCCAAGGATATCCAAGTATCCAGGATTATAACGACTTTAATATGAAGGCAGCGTCATCACAAAATGCCCAAAATAATGCAATTTTATCAACTTAATGGGTGAATATATCTCGTTATTTGCTATTTATTTGTCATTTAGTGTTTTTTAAACTTGTGTTTTATTTATCTGCTCTTTTATATGCCTGTTTTTTTAATTGATTGTTCCTATTAATTTCTTTTAGTTCTCTTTTATTGTACAGCACTTTGGTCGGCTCCCATGCTGTTGTTTTAATGCGCTTTAACAAATAAATGGTATGGTACTTATTCTCAACAGACTGGTGTGAATTTTTAAAGTAACCAATTTGGAAACAAGAAAACAATCCTCCTCTGAATGCCTTACCTCCTTCTCTTGTGCAACACAAACCACAGCTGACTAAAAGTCAGAGTTGAGATTTACCTTCTCTTCATACCCTCTGCTCCAGCAGTTCTCTCCCTACTCCTCCCGCAGCTATAAGCCTGAATTATTCCCTTTGATCAGATTTTACCTCCAGGCTCCCAGGAGAGAACAGCCCGTTGTTTTAAGAAAAACGCAACAGGAGCAGTGTGATGTGTTGGACACAAAAACGGGGCCAACACAAACTAATGTATGAATATTCTTACGTGCAGCAACACTAATATCCAATCATTTTCTGTCTTAAACAGAAGAAAAACCTCAAAACATTTGTGCTGCATCTCTGCTGGGACCAAGATTTAAAGCAAAGTGGTCTCTACATTAACAGCATTTTGCATTAATCCCGTTAGTGCACTTAGGAAGCGAACCGTGGGACGACAAAAACAAAACACAACTGGGACGGATCTGTAAGTTCTTGCATGCATACAGGGACTGGGCATAGAGTTTTCAGCGTTTAGAGAATTTACATTTTAACCCAGTGATTCCCTGGCCTCAGTGGGGCAATAAAGTCACAAGCTTAACCTTGTGTGGTTCATTAAGCCGCCGTTAAACCTCAAATTAAGCACCACAGTGAGCCTAAATAACTAGTCTTTAAATAAGTTGACAGTTGAGTTCATTAATGAAAATTGAATTATAAGGCCAGCAAAGATTCACATATGTATGATGTACACACAGCCAGATGAGAATTGAAACTTAAAATTATAAAAATTATTTTTCGTGAACGAAATGTCTGACTAACTCGAAAGAAGAGCCATCTATTTTTAAACAGGTTTTCTGAAACACGAGTGAACTTTCTCTAAGGCAACTCCAGCAGGAAGTCATTGCTGCTGCTCGTGTTTGCTAGAAACCAGGGCTACAACAAAAATCTATGGTGAAAGATGATAGTAAGTAAAGGCTCCATTCAATCTCAGTAAATACAAAGTTATGGCATCTTAAGTAATTTAAAAGGCAGAGACATCCTTAACTTCATCAGCCAGTTTTAAGTTTAACATAAAAGCCGAAGAGCGCAGATTGCGGGTGACAGGATCGCCATGCATGATCACCTGCAACATTAAATTATGTATTTCTAGGCAAATTTCAAACATTTCCTGAAAGTTTATTGCTAATCCGTCCATAACGTTTTGAGTTATTTTTTGCTTAAAGACAGACAGGCGCCAACTTGAGCTCCTTGGTGGAGGCGATAAACTGCTGAGAGCAATATTCTGTCAAAGTAAAACGGTTTTAGAGTTGCAGTTCCTCCGTTCTAACAGTAGATGCTGTGCGTACGAACAATCAGAACTGTAGATATATTTAGGAACATTTCTACGCCCAAGTACAAATTGATAAATACCACACGATGCGTAGAATTGTTCCTACGCACGACATACGCACGGATCTGTGCGTAAATACGCTTGATAATTGAGGGTCCAGGAAAGGTTTCAGTTTTTAGAAATAATGAGCAATATAGTAAAATCCCTTTATCAACTGTAACTTTTTATCAGATCCCAGTCTGGAGTTTTGAAGCTAAAACAGAAAATTACAACCAGTAATATGAAGAAAATGGTCAAACACACACCTGGTGGATACTCTGGGATTCAAAAGAACAAAAAAAATGCTACGTTAATGCTGAATATGGTTTGATTTGTACCTCCATTCATGTCTATATTCTAATATTTCTTTACATCCTCCCCAATAGCCTCTGAAAAATGAATAGCCTACAATGATAAGATTATCCTGTTTAAGATCTAAACGTTGATGGGATTTTTTTAACCATCTTTCCTCTGCAGGACACAGTTTGGCTTTTGGTGTCTTGTAAACACTAGGCAGAAAGTTATAAAGAGAATTCCCATATGATCTAGGAATAGGTTGATAGAAAGAACTATTAATCAGACGAGATAAAAATTGGCTAATTATACTTTGACCAGCAGTTCCAGTACCAGTAAAATAATGCAGGAGTTAATCCCAGAGGCTCTGATCCATTTAAAAGTTTAGTAGTAATCAGATAAAGGTTAAGGACAAACGCTTCAATGCATGCAATTTATTCAGGTTTTTGACATTCAAATGTTGAATTGAAAAACAGTTTTCTGTGACAAAATGACTTGTTCAGTCATTTAAAATAAAATCAAAATTGGCAGGCTGTTACCATCAAAAACAGTCTCCCTGAATAAAATAATATCAAATAGAGATGCTAAATCACTTTTAAAAGATAATTTTTGAAGCAAATTATATCTGCAATTTAAACTATAAACTGAAGACAATTAGCGACGCTCCAACTTATTGGTCAAAGTTCAGTTTAGCCAAATATCTGTTGATCGGCTCTGATTGGTGACCAGCATTTAAACAAGGAAGAATCTAATTTCTTTCATTTAAAAGATCATTCCCCCCATTTTTCAGTCTACAAAGACGTACGCAGCTTTAAGCTCTCTAAATAAACTTTTAGTTTAATAAGGATCAGTTAAAAGATTGAGGACATGCTTGGATGAATAGAAGGGGAGAATTCTCATTTTTTCCTAAGAATAAAAAATAATACCAGTACATAATTAGATTTGTTATAGAAATCAGACAATTGTTTTTTAAACCATGGATTTGGCCGTTCTTACCTTGAAGAAAAGTGGAAATCTAACCATAAGAGTGAAACTGATCAACCGATGGCAACTCCAAACTAATCATTATTTTCTTTAAATTTCACCAAGTATTACACAAATTACACAAACAATAACCAATGTGGAAATAATCATGGATGTATTGATTATATAGGGTTTCTATTCTGAAGACGTTTTCAATATTTTCTGCACCTCAAACGAAATGAAGTTCTGGAAACCTCAAGAATTAGAGCAAATATAGATTTTTCCTACAACCTTCATTAATATCATCAATTGCCCAGCCATGCAATTAACGTCGTCTCCTCTTTGTCCGCCCCTCTGACTGATAATTCAATCCATTTAAGCCCTCCTGCTCCCAGGATGGTTTCTGCGCTGCTGGATTCCACGGCTTGACATTTTCCAGTCCTGGCTGCAGTGATTTGCTGAGGCCTGAACACACAAAAGGCATTTCTGCTTCTGTGACATCCAGATGATATCACTCCTTCCCCATAAAGCAGCGCAGCGCCAGAGTCAGCAAATGTCTGCCGGCGGCTCCCTGTGAACCACTAATGTCGCGTTCAAACAGCTGTAGTTCTGCCAAGCTAAACCTGCACAAAAGGGTAAACAGATGCTTTGTAGGAAGTGCGTACGATGGTGAGAGAGAGAAACAGGAGGGGATGCTTACAAGCCAAACGCAGAGCGTGCGGATGTGAATCCTCAGGAGAACTGTGTGGCATTCTGAGCTGTACGCCTCATAAATAAAGCAGGACTCACTTCACCTGCAACCATGTGGGTATGTGTCTGTGTGCAAGCGCCTGTTAAAAGGAAATATGAGTGCACAAATGGATTAGACAAGGCCTATAACGTTGCCCTATCCAGCAACTGAATCGACTTTCAAGCATGCAGCACATGACTCAGTTACTAACTAATGGTATGGATTAAAATTAGAAATGCAGCTATACCATTCTAATGTACTTGTAGGGCTGGGTGATGTGGCTAAATTTGTATATCCCGTTATAGCTCAGTTTATATCCCGATAACAATATACTTCACGATATAGCAATTTTTCTGTTATTTCAATTCAATTCAATTCAGTTTATTTATATAGCGCCATTTCACAACAGATGTCATCTCAAGGCACTTTAAAAGAAGAGTTATTACAATAAAATGTTTAATTTAGGAATTAGAGAACCACAGAAGATTGCGTTGTGACTTCTCAGCTACAATCCCTCACACTGAGCAAGCATGAAGCGACAGTGGAGAAGAAAAACTCCCTTTTAACAGGAAGAAACCTCCAGCAGAACCAGGCTCAGCATAAGCGGTCATCTGCCGAGACCGTCTTTCATGAATAGTTTTTAAAAATTTTAAACATGGAAATGCAGTTTTAAATGAGAGATGACAATAACTCCACCTAGACTCCTCATGTACTGATCTCCTTCGAGGAGAGCGGCTCATCTCTACACTCTGTCTTTGAATTAAACATATTGTTTGAAAACCATCGAAATGTTGCCGCAATACCTGCTTGTCACTCATTTTCTGAACTTTACAGCACGTTTTGGCAGTAGCGATTTTCTCTCCCCTCATGCGCCCTCTGGTTTTTATTTTTTTCCACTATCTGCGTCTCTCCTATGTTAAAGAGGGGTGTTACGTCGATATGTGTCCCCCCCTCAAGATGTGTTCCGGCTCCACCCACGAGCAAGGTGGCTTCGGGTCGTAAATATTAAACAGATGGATCATGTTAGGTTCAGGCACTGGTTCCCAAATAGTAGGATTAGGAAAATAGTAAAGTTATGGTTATCAATGCCGTTTGGACCAACGCAGATCAGACAAAAGTTGTTTGTACAGTTTACCAGCTCCCAGTCCCACCAACGGACTCAAAGACTACACATTTATTTTATCAGCTGCTCAAGAACCACGACAACGAATACAGAGTGTCAATGAGAAAAAGTTGCAAAAGCAGCGTAGAGTCGTGGCGTAAGCTCTGATAAAGTCCAGACACAGACGCTGTAGCACACCAATGATGTGTTGCTAGCGAACGAAATGGCTTTTAGAGTCGGTGTTGTTCTGTCTGAGAGACGCTTTATTTCAGTTCAGCATGTGCGTCGGGAGGGAAGGTAAGACACGCATGGAGACCAACTTTGGGTTGTCTCATAATCTTGTTTAGATCCCTGGTCTGAAACATGTTGGTTAGCGTCTTCCTCCCTGTTTGTTCATGTATTGCAGCATGCACAGGAATGCCATAAGGTGCATCTTGATGTAAGTTACTGCCGTAAAACCCTATCGTGGCTTAAACGATAAGAGATATATATAAAAAAAAGACAGGCAGGGGGGGTATGGTCCGGGCTGTCAACATGCAGGACTGCGTATAAAACCAAAGACAGAAGAGTCCGAGGTTTTTATTCCTACTGAAGCCCCGCTGCTCAAAACTTTTTATGTGAATCTGGCGATCTGCTCTTCAGCTCTAGGCCAGAAGCTCCCGGACCTCTGAATCACTCCAGATTGCAATCTCAGCTGATAAAAGTTTTAAAATGCTCAATGAACTCCCTATTTTTAGTTGCATTTTACACACCGTTGCCGACTGGGGCTCAGGAAACATTCAATACATCATCATGACATCACCCTCTGTTGCGGCAAGGCGTGATCTTCATAACACCAGCGTTGCAGCAATAATACCATCAAGCATGTTGACGGGGAAGCCGCAATATTCCTGCAACGCCATGCCGCATTCATAAGACACACCTTTCCGGGAATATTACCTGAATATGCCAGTACGGTGTGTCTTAGGAAAATGCCTTCTGATACAGAGATGGTCCTTTTGATGTTTACTATACAAGCACCAGTGTAGTAAAATATATATATATATATATATATATATATATATATATATATATATATATAAAATAATAAAAAATATGTGTACAATTTGCAGTAATCTTGCAGCAGTTATTGTTAATATTCACAGAAAAAAAAGGAAATAAACTAAACTAAATGTTGCATAACAGGGCTGAGTGGGTATCGATTAAAATTTCAAGAATTGAATTGATTCCGATTTTCATGAGTTGGAATCGATTATCACGATCCGATCTGTCCCAATTCTATATTGATATGAGGCACTGCTATTAAAAAAAAATATTTTTAAGCTATTACCTTAATTAAATTACTGTAAAATAGTGATGCAACACTGGGTGAAGTTATAGTTTACCGGAAGAACCTCATTAACCCCTTCAGATCTAAGCGGTAAATGCCCTTCTGGACTTTTCCATGCTATTTTGGCCATAAAAAGGGCAAATGTTATGCGGTTAAATACATTTTTGGATGTCTGAATTAAATTTTTTGAATTTTTATGAGAACGGATTTAAAATTAATATTTTCCAACACAAAATTAGTGAAGAAAAACCACTAAGAACTACAAAATACTAGTAGAAGCTAATATTTGAACTCAGATATTGCAACTGAAGTTGAATGTAGGAATTAGGCATGCACCGATACCGATATCGGGTATCTGCCCCGATGCTGCCTAATGAACTGGTATCGGTATCGGTTAAACTACTCAAAATGGGGAAAATCTGCAACAAATTCACCAAAAAGTATACATTTTTCACTTGAAATTTTATTTTTGTGGTAATAGATTTTACATCTGTTATTTTGTCTCAGTTATGTTTAGTTTGTAAAGTCTGGCACCTTTAATCCCTGTGGCCAAGCAGCCAGGGTACATGATCTATCGGAGCCATAGTGACAGGACCTCCACAGTGTCACAAATAGTATCGGATCGGTATCGGGTATCGACAGATACACAAAATCCAGCCATCGGAATCGGGACTGAAAAAGTCGGATCGGTGCATCCCTAGTAGGAATCCTGGATGGGACAATATGTAGTTGTTCCAAATTACCATACTGGGATGAATTAAGTGTAAAAAGACCAATAATCAGGAGAAACCGACAATGTGATAGGTCAGCGTTCTTTCCACTGTGACAGAGCATCAACAATCAGTCTCTGGGATGCTGTTGTGTCTTGTCTCGTCTATTGTGCAGTTCCTGCAACTCTGTTTGGCCTTGCAGTGGAAACGGAGGGTTTGGTGGCAGGTTTGCACTGGAGTCAAATTCCATCCACACTTCTTCACATAATTCATGCCTCAGCACAGGCACTAGTTTTACTCACTCGCTTATCTTCTTTTCTCTGTGTACAGTCCAGGTACTTCACTTAAGCACAAGGATTCTTCAATCTTTTAAGACAGAAGTTCATTGTTGAATTAGATTAAATGTAATCCAGATGATATACAGAATACAAAGTCTAAATAGTTCTACAACAGAAGCAGATCTCTGGTCTGAAATTTGCTAAACTTCACTAGGGTCTCTGAAACCAGCTTCACTAAATAACTAGATTTTCAGAAAAAAAGTTTTAATCTCTAAAATACGATCAAATGAAGATGCTGAATATTTTACTCATCTACACTGCTACTCTAACTGCTGTCGCCTAATACCTGGTGGTGCAGCGTTAGGACTGAATATGCTAGCTACTTCTCGTCTCACAGCAAACCCTGCAATAAAGCAGTTTAAAAATCCAATCATATGTAGTGAGTCGTATCGTTGTGGTAAGCCAAAGTTCTTCTTATCAATTAAGTTCAGTGGAAAAGAAAGGAGTTTTACTTAAAAAGGAAATTTGCTTGTTTTTTTTTTCAACCTGGACCTTATTTTTAGCAAGTATAACGTTCAGTTACTCGACTAGAAAAGCTTGGAACTACTTGGAGTCCTTCAGGAGAAGTTTATTTCCAGTCTGATTAGCATATATCCATATAATGGGAATCGTGAGGGCAGAAGTGCCATCTCTAAATAGGGCATTATGTCCCCCAAAACTCCTTTATTTAACCAATGTTTTGCTATTAATCGTTAGCACTACTCCCCTCGGAGTTCAGAACGTCTCAGAAGTGTTCATTAGTTCTGTTCTGAGGCGATTTAGTTGTAGTCTGAGCAGGGCTTTTACTCTGTGCACTACGGCGGTCGGCTGGGCAGAACTTGCTACTGCAAACATTTCTATGGTACGGGTTTACATGGTTCCAAACTGTGCTAACTGAATGACCAATCAGACAAACTTCATATTACAGCAGAACAACTTCAATAAGGATTGGAATGCCATTTAAAGAGCATTTATTGAGCAAATGCATTTAAAATAAATGTAATTTTTTCCAAAGGAATGCAATACAAAAATTATCATCATAAATAAAGATGAAGATATTTTAAATAAACTAAAAGCTAAATATTATAAAGTTCAAAATAAAGTTCAAAATTGTCATCTTGTCTGGTTACATATTTATACATTTAATACCGCACAAAAAGAGGGTTAGGGTTAGAATAATTTTTTTTTTTTAAATCCAACAGGTTTCTTTTCCGTTAAATAAAAACAAAACTTTAAACTTTCAATATTTAGTGTAAAAACAAACACTGGACATCAGTATCCTGGCGTACCTGGTACAAAGTATGCAGGCACAGCTTGATGACATAAAATACGTAACTGTGGTACTTTGTACAGTCAAAATCTCTACCTGGCTAAACTGATATCACATCTACCTTATACGTTTTATATTTCCCACTACTATCAGTGGGGGGCGGGGGGCTGGTACACCTAACCTTTGAATCAAACAATGGTTTTGTTGCAGCTTTTAAAGACCAAGGAGATGGTAAAAATTGAAATGTATAAATATATGAAAAAAGAAATCATTATGCCACAGTGTAGCTTGACCTCCTCGATAATAAACAGTAATCTGACTACACAAAATGATTGACTTGATCCTTTTTGTGATTATCTTTATATCATCCTTTAGCTCCATTTTTTCTCCACTCAGTTGTTCACAGCACAATGAAGAAAATGAAACAGACCCAATGCATTTTTCCCTCCACATTTATCAGAACGCTGATGCCTTCTGCGGCATCCACGAGAACGGTCCAACTTCGTCAGTGAGGATGAACCACAGATGGATTGACGCTACGTGGGCTGGGATGCTCTGGATGGAAAACACGGATTGTTCTGCAAAGTACAGATAAGCAAAGCTCATGTTGTGGAGTTTGAGATAACACGATGTGTGTCTGCATGCCGTCAGCTTGTGCATTAGTACAGCCAAATGCTTGGGGTGGGGAGTGGGCGGACGTCCACTTAATTAAATCAATTAGAGCGTGAAGGACCTGTCAAATGTCTGCAGAGAACAACAGAATCGAACAAACTCTGATACAAAAGCTGAACTCTCTAACTCTCTTCCCGAGTCAGACAAGCCACAACCTCTTCCTGTGATACCTTTATAAAGACAATGCAAACCCTGATTGATGTGATTGCAACACTACTCCGGACACAAACGAAAAAAGGTCTGGTTACCATGTCCAGAACAATTTTTATTTTTTACCCCTTTCATGTGGAAATGTAATCACCCACATTATGATCATTCAGAAGAGAAAAAAAAAAGTTTTCCCCCTTTCTTGGTGGTTTAGTTTTTGTAATGCTGTACTTAAAGTTTTGAACTTTTGTCCTCCATTAAAAAAGTATCTGTTGAGACATACCAGGTTTAATTCTCACTATGTTTCTCCCAGCGGTTCAATGTGCCAGTTTTCTTCCTTGTAAAATAATCCTCACATTTAACGAGCAGCCCTCCGCATGTTTTCACTTTCTCTTGAGTAAAGAGAAGATGAAGTTACAATCTACAAGAAGAGCTTCCAGAAAATGTCTTACGGACACAGTATCCCTAGTCTTTAATTGCATTTTCCCCCTCACAACAGGAGTTTAATTTTACTGCAGACTGGGAAACTGCTGTACATTAATCTGTCATTGGCTGGTGTTATTCCCTTTTCGGTTTACATTTGGTAAGACCTGAATAAGGGCAAAGAATGGGTAAAACTCATCAACTCAAGCGATCGCTTTGAGCGGTTTCTCAGGTATTTTACTCTTGAACTGAATCTAGGAGACAAAAGCAGCATTTCGAGAATCGCATGACGTGATTTACAGTTGTTGCTGGTTTGTGAAAACCCTCACATGAATGCCTGCTATATTCCCACATATAATATCCCACAGATCCCCGGAGATGATAGCGATTCCAGGAGCAGAACTTTCTCCATTTCCATCCTGTCGATCTACACAGCAGATGTTTTTCCCTCTCCCCGATGAACGTTTCGAGTTAAAGGCATCTCCTTTTTTCTCTCCTTCTGAATCAAACATGAGACTCTACAAGTGTCCAGCAAACACAGGAATCGGTCTAGAAATCAGTAAATAGAAAAATGCCTTTTTAGGCATTCTCCAGCTCCTGTTACTTTCAGTGATCCACTTCGGTGCCATCTAGAGTATCGTCATACACTGATGAACAGTTCTTTTTCTGATGCATAGATACAATGAAAAAAAAAAAAACATACGCCCATATTTACTCACTCCAGCAGACCTGTCGTCTGGTATGGATCAGGAACTCAGGTCCGAGAACAAAAACAAGGCTTTCCACAAGCGCCGGCTACTAATTTATGACCAGGATATGATTCCGCTCAATGCTGTGCACGACGTTAGCACGCCAATCGTATTTTCCCTTTCATACTTCAGCATGAGTCCCGCTGTGACACGGCTCTATTCTCCGCCAGAATGCTATGTGAACTGGGTTAGCTTTCAAACTCCGCTGCTCCGCCTGGTCCTTTAATATACTTTTGGCCGGTCGCACTGAACTAATATCCTTCCGCCCACTCAAGTTGTACCCAGTGTTATCATTGGGCTCTTGACTCAGGTCTAGCTAAATGGACGATGGGAAAAGGCTAAATCCACTGCGGCGTTGTTGTTAAACCAGGCTGTCGGAGCCGTCATAGACGAAAAGCAGAGCGTCATTTTGGTAATTCAGTCCTCCCTTCAAGCGTTTAAGTAGTGAAAACAAACGGATTCGTAAGAGTGTGTTTTCGTTTGTTTATAAGGGAGAATTATTTGCTGTTTATTTGTGTAGCCACCACTGCACTGTGAACGTGTCATGAACTGAAATGAAGAGATTTACAACCACAGAAAGCCCGTTGATGCCATACTATGCCAGCTTGTATTGCCTATTTTTTATTTTTAGCTGTGCAAATCAGTTTTTATTGCTACTTTATATGTTGTATAATTATGATAATAATTTAGTGATAATAGTAGTAGTAAAGTAATATTATATTTGAGCAAATGTCTGAGAAAATAATATAGCCTGCTTATTATTCAATTCAAAGATACTTTATTGATCCGGTCACTGAAGTGCTTGCAGCCGCCAGAGCAGCGCTCCCAGTCACATAATAGTAGTAGTTGTAATAATAATAATAAAAAGTATTAGTAATCTTCTCCTGTTCATGGTTTCTTCCTGCCCAGAGGTGTGAGAAAGATGCCACCAAAAAGAAAATCCAATCAGCAGACTCTGGAAGGCTTCTTAAAGAAGAAAAGTGGTCAGTTTAAGTGCTTCAGAGTAGTATTAAGATTCTGTATTCATCCTAAAAGGGACATTCATTGTTCAAATCAAAACATTTTCAGATTTTTTTATTTTAATGGTGGCATTTTAATGTACACCTACAAGTGTTATATTGTTGCTGCTGCAATATTTTGAGTTGGGCATGGACTCTGGGAAGATAGTGACAATAGTGAAGTTGATTAAAGAGCAGAATGGAGATATGAAACCATCCATCCATTTTCTGAACCACTTATTCTTTAAGGGGTCGCACAGCTTTGGCGAAGCGCTAAGATGTTAGACTAGCCGTTAACTATTAAGGTCATAATTGATTCTGAGTTGTTTCACAACATGTCACTTCAATATTTAATTATTATCCAGTGCTCAGTGTTGTGTAAGTTCACTCACTGCACAACCCCCGTTCAAAGTTTAAACAGGAGTAAATTTGATGTCCTTCATCTTGACGTTTTTATCTGGACTCCAAGTCCCAAAATTAACGATAAGACATTCATTTAGTATTGTTTTATAAACTATATATATATATATATTTTATAAAGTAATAACAAAATCAAGTTGGTTAGCAGCAGTTTATTGTTATCTTGTGGAACATCCACTGCATCACATTCTACCGTCTGTGTCAATTTGCCCTGTATTCATA
The DNA here is from genome assembly GCA_028564705.1 of Apricaphanius iberus. NCBI lineage: Eukaryota > Metazoa > Chordata > Actinopteri > Cyprinodontiformes > Aphaniidae > Apricaphanius > Apricaphanius iberus. Next base: position 615,467 of record JAPXFQ010002826.1, read on the forward strand.
TTTCATTACATCCTTATTTGAGATGATCATCCGGAAAATCATTGCAGTAATAATGTTGAGATGACTCACTCAGCTGCAATAAATCTACAATTTCTTCACCCTCTCTCCTTTTTAATCTGTCACCACGAATCTTCCTCCGTGACCAGCAGCATGGTAGGCACCACCATTTATGTCAGCATCAACTGCAAAGAGACTCCAAAATACAGTAAAAATAAAATTTAAATGTGCCAATCAAATCCAAATATGGATTCACCAAACTTGAAAGAAACAACATCATGACGCCAATAGAGCACGAAGACAAATAGAGCAAAAAGTCATATTACCTTAACACTATGTTTGATTTATATACATCTAAAAGGTTTATGCAACATTGATCATGTCCAAACTCACAATAAAGTATAATATTTTTAAAATACTTTCCTTTCTTTATTATCCACAAAAAAAAAGATTTTTCATCCTTACTTCATGACTGGCTACTAGGCGTGTTATCATGCTTCCAGTTTATAAAGGTGAGATATTTGGCCCATCTGAACTAACAGGTCATTTTAAATGACCCGCATGGTAGGGCTGGCCAATATGGCCGCAACACCTATATTGTGACATAATCTAAAGCATGTGCAGAATTTATATTTTTTATTGCTATAGTCTGTTCTTCTGTTAATATATGTCAAAATGATTATTTTGGAAATTTACTCACATACCAGCAGAATAACTGGAAAAAAAAATGAGCATAGAATGCCATTTAACGATTATTAATTGTGAAATTTGCATTTAAAATAAAATATAAATGAACACAAAAAATTCTAGTAACATAATTAAAGATGAAGAGTTTTTGAATTAATGTCCAAGTTCAATTTTAAGAAAACGCAAAATTCTAAATTGTTTGAACTGAAGTGCAAAATGTAAAAAGAGAACATTTCTTTCTGCTTTCCTGCTCACATATTCAGTATCGTACTGAAAAAAAAGAGCTGCACACGTTAGAACTAAAAAGGCTTCAAGTTCAACAACAAATGTGTTTTTTGCTAAATAGAACATTTTTAAACTTGAAATATGAAGTGCAGATACGGAAACTGAATATCACAATTTATCCGCCTTGTGTACCTGGTACAATCTAAAGGCACAGCTTGATGACATCATCAGCACAAACAATCGCGGTAGAACCGTACAATCGGAATCTATACTGTTGGCTAAATTTCTATCATTTCTACAATATACCGTTTATTTTGCCCACTACTACTACTTTACGGTATGTGCTCGTCTCCATTTTACGCGGCCACCCTCAAAGAACCACTTACTGGGCCATTACAGGAACTAAATGAGTACCAGTCTTGAAGTATCTACTTGGAAATGGCCTGGTACAGTCTCTGGGGCAGAGCTGTGGTTACCTCATCCGGATTGTTTTTTTTTTTTTCTCAGAGGGATATAATTTCAGCAGACGACACCAAACAATGGGCATTTGTAAAATTGGAAGAGCAGCAAAGAGAAATGTTGCAACCATCTCCGTTTCTTCTGCTGTCGATCTCTTGGTCTTCTCTGCTGCTGTGGGCGCAATTGGACGCTAATCAGCGACTGCACTCACTGCTGACACTGTTACGATATGCTGACATCTTAGCATATTCCTTAAAAGAACGGTGTTGTATGTAGACAACAGCTGAGAGGACAGAGCCAGCGGACTTTCCCTGTCACCTTTCCCCTTCCCAGAAATATCCCGGAACTCCTCTAGTGGAAACGGGTCTAATACAACAGAGGTCTCCAACCCCAGAGTTCTAGAGACACTTTCCTGCAGCTTCCAAGTTCAGCAAAAGGCCCCTTATCTGATCACAGTGTGCTGGAACATACATGCTTATAAAAGCTGCAGGTCAATGGTTCTCAAGGGCTGGACTCTGAGACTAGTTTTCAAGCACTGCCTCAAAAAGTTTGGTGATAAAACTTCAATTTTTTCTGTGGTTTCACAAATAAAGTTCTTGATATTTAACATAATAATATTTTTATGCTCATCCATTCAAAAATGTCCAAGAATTTTAAGAATCAAGCAACTTGTTATCAAAGGTAATCCAGATTCCTCAAAAGAGGTGAAACAGCGTTTTAGCTTAGCACCCGGCTACGGATGAGTTTGAAATATTAATGTTTACACACCAAAAAAACAAAAAAAAACAAAGGTTAGCTGATAGATTTTTCTTTAAATGAGCTGTGACAAATGCAGTTCTAGTTAATATTCAGGCAGAACTAAACTAAGGGGCCAGCATGATATTCAGTGTTGAGAGAAAAGGAGTTGACTGCAAAAAATATATATAAAAAGCTCTAAAATACATCAAATCCCTGTAATATTTGTTCAATTTATTTTAAAAACTTCACATTTTATTAAAAGTTCCCCATGTGCAAATACAACTGTACATATAACTATCACATACGTTTCAAATCCAAAAAATCTCGAGACCCTGCAAAATCTAATGTGCCGACGCACATTAGATTTTTAAATAAATCACATGGAGGGGGAGGGGAATGAGTAAATAAATTTAAAGGTTTTACATTCAAGCACAGAAGTTGTTTCACAGTCATCACCACAAATGAAGACAGTGCAGTGGTTTCCATATTTCCTCCAGCACAAATACTCTTCCCTCCCCTGAATTACGGTGTTATAGGGACAAGCCAGTGTGACTGCTTATCCCCATGTCGTTCGCAGGTTAATGATGTCAATTAATACAAAGGCCTTTATTCTGCTATCAACAAGATGATCTTTATGCGTAGTTTTCTGTGTTCTGACCACCCATCTGTTCCTACGCTTATTAATTCCTCTCTTTCTTTCCCCTCTATTACAGAGCACAGATTTTCCCAAAGGGAAACTAACATAATGCTCTCTTTGGGACAAAAATACCAAATGAGGGAAAAATAGAGCTACTTCCTTAACAGGCTTTCCCATCACTGCATTATTAAAAAAAGAAGAAGCTTGAAATTAAATTATTGCATTTTGTTAAGAGAGACAAATAATAAAAAAAAAACATTGAAACAGCACCTCTAAAGAAAAAGAAAAATCCCCAACTTAAATAAAAAAGATTTTCTGTTTTTAATCATCACAAACCACACAGGTAATCGTTTCAAAACTGCAATGAAAATCATCCTACAAAGTTGTGTGGGCCTTTAAACAGTCGCTGCTGGAGGACTAACTCGGAACATTTTAAACGCATTAAGCAGGAGAGGAAGATGAGCAATTAGTACAAACAAAGAGTAGGACATCTTCTGTCCAAATGTTTTAACGGATCTCTACGTTTGAACAGAGAAGCAATGCAAACATTTAGAAGTATGTAAAACTGTATCATTCTCGCAGTGAACAAGAATAAATCCAGCAGCTTAGTGAGCAAAAAAAAAAGCCAAAATCAGGAAGATGGTGGGATGCGTTCAGAAGCATTACGTCAAATATTTAACCACAGGCAAGCAATAAGTAGGCTTTGACCAAAATTGAAGCCCTGAGCCCTTGCAACTCACACTGTGAATTCGCATGTCTGGCATCAAACTGTAATTCAAAGAGCTAATGAAGGGTACAGACATTTTATCAAAATCAACCTCATTATATCATTAGCTATTACACGGTGGTTGTCACGACGTCTTCAGCACACTTTCAAGAAAACAAAAGATATCAATGTACTACTCCTTCACCAAGGTTGCTGTGTTTTTTTTGTATCCCCAATATCAGAACCAGCACTGGACCAAGAATCACCAAGTACCCAGAGGCTACCATTTTATAACATCTGACTTTGCTCATTTGTGAAAGTCAGTGCAAGGCCTTGAAGAAACAAATGTGGAAAAGAAGGTTTAATTTGCACACTATTATTTTGCAATTTATGCATTGTTTACTTTTTAGTTGTTTCAAGTATGTATAATTTTTAGAATGGTCCAATGCAATGAAAGGCTGGGAGATAATACCCCGCCCTTTATTAAGAAAAGCCATAAGTAAAAACGGCAGATAACTTGTTAAACGGATTTGGCTACAGCTAGCAGTTTATTTTAGCTAAGGCTTGTTGGTCACTGCGGTTTTTGTTCGTCTCACACAGACTGGCATTTTTCATATTCGGCTGGATGCCTCTGTTTTATGTCACGTTAGTCACAGGAAACCCATATCAAATTGTCTACGGAAGCTCAGAGGAGCCAAAAATGTGCCATTACACAAAAACTCAATTTTTTTTATTCATCCCTTGCAACAAAAATTTTGAATCAATTGCTCAATCAATTTTTTGCCCAGGCCTAATGCATTGTTTCCCAAATTTTCCAGTTTCTGACCCACAAAGTAAAAATTGAAGAGACCGTGACCCCAATTCTTGATGGAATAGAAACACATTTTTTCTGAGTCACTTAAAAAGTGGTACAATGACAAAATAAACCAAGCATAATTTTTTTTCTTTTACTGCCATTTCTGGTATTGACATTTTCTCTCGAGAGAATCTCAAGACCTCACACTGTGCCCCAAAGTTGGGGTCCTGAACTTTGGGAACCGCTGGTCTAAGTAAGGATTAAACAACCAGGAGCCGTGGATTAGACGGTTATAATGCACAACGCGGAGTCAAGAACACCACGACATGCAGCGAAGTTGTGTTACTCCGCGAATTGCATTATAACCGTTAGGGGTGTGCATTGCCTGGCGTCTGGCGATATGATACGTATCCCGATACATAGGTCACGATACGATATATCCCATTATTACAGTATAAGGTGATTATTGTGATTTATGACTTAAAAGACGAATCTGTAAATTTGTATACAATATATTTTATTGGCATATCTTTCTCTTGCAAACATTGGCTTTAACATGCCATGTGCCAACGACAAAATAAAATGACACAATCTGCCTGTGGCTTTTTAAACAACTTTAGTGCAACATGGCAAAAGTACGCCTTTGCATTGAAAATTTCGGCCAATAATGTATGTATAAATATCGACATTTTGCATTTTGGATCGATACGAGAATGGTGCTACGTAATATCGCGATATATCGCCGTATCGATATTTTTCAACACCCTTAATAACCGTCTAATGCACGGCTCCGAGTTGTTTAATCCGCTTATACCCTGGTTCCAGAAATGTAACATTTTACAACAAATGTTTATTTCATGTACTGAACTCGTCAAATATCCCACACTACAGGGACTATTTTATGTGGGTCTTTACTCGGTCTACAGTCTGAATGCTCGTCACAGAGGGGGCCATTCTCTTGCTGCTGCGAGGATCTCTGACAGGCGCAACAAAACACATCAGCACACGCTACATCGCCAGAATCACAACACATTACGACTATTCCTGCACTTTTACGTGGAAATAAACACCGGTAGTATGCGGCGGTCCTGGGCAGGAGCTAACTTGAAGCTAGTAGCTCAATTGCTTATCGTTACTATGGAAACAGCTGTACTGGAGCGCTTAAGTGCAGGGATGTAGGTCCTAGATCTGAAAATAATGACTAGTGCCTTAAAAGAAATGCAAAGCTCATATTTTATTACACACTCAAAACAGTAAACATTTAAATGAATTACAAAAAATAAATTACAACAAAATCCATCTCCCGTCAGTCAATCTACGATCAGCTCAACGACTTGTCACTTAACGTTTATTCAGCTGTTGCGTGTTGCTATGGCGACGCCTGCAGCAGAGTAATAGCCCAGTGATTTAACTACCGGACTACGTGTCTGGTTATACGAAAATAATGCACGCTTTTCAGCACCCACCAGCCAATCAGAATCGAGTATTCACCCAGACCATGGTATATTCTGAACTATCTGAGGCACCAGGCTTTCCTGCAATAACTAAAAGAAAACAAAGGGAATGGTTGCATACATAAATTGTGGTACAAAAAAAGGAAATCAAAAGTAGTTTCAAGTTTTAGAGTTACATCTGACTCTTATTATGTCCTGTTCCTTTACAACAAAGAAAGTAAAAGCTTGGTTGTGTGGGCTCTGTTGTGACTTTTGGAAATACTTCAATTAAAAGAGATCAAAGGAAGGTCGGTGTTCACAGGCCAACAGGAAACAGCAGGCATTACCAGAGCATTCTGTTGCAGATCAATTGTTAAACCATCAACAGAGATTGTTGAGGTTTCTCTGTTTTACAGGATGTCTGGTTCAAAGTTACAGGTCAGTATCTTACTTGGGAGGCACCTGGGAAACGGCTATAGTTCGCTCAACCAGCCTGACTGGTAACTGGTGAGTAAAAAAACTCAAAAATCGGACCGGTTTATTATAAGCGAACATACCAGGCGCTGACTAACATTAATCAGTTGCATTAAGAACAACACTCTTCACAGATGAAGTCGTTACTGAGGAGAGGACAAAATAAATTAACCAACCATCAGTGGGGTGTTTAATAGAAAGCTACAAATGCTAACTGAGCTTATCACTTATACAGCATTTTGGAATTTATCGTAAATTATTGTAAAAGTCTTGTTTTACAGTCATTCCTAAAGCTAGATAAAAAATGCTTTCATACACTGTCCATCCATCCATCCTGAGAAATCCTACTGAGAAATTTGGAGTGGAGCCCAGCTACATAAATACACAAGTTACTCTTCCTGTTAATAGATCAGCATTACCCAGTCAGTAGCAACCTTTGCACCTTAACTCACCTTTCTGAAACGAAAAAAATTTAAACTATTCAAGCTCAAAGTTTATTTGCTTGACATGATGTAACAGCGGTTTCTGTAATACAGGTCTAGGAGTCTAGTGCGTGCCGTTGGCGTTCACGTAAGCGCCACAGCAGAGTTAACCTCGTCTCCAGCTCAAGATGATAATGTAGACACCCTCAAGAGGGTGAGTCTACAGAACGGGCGTGCCGCAGAAGGTTGACTGTACTTATAAACGAACAGACGCTTCCTTGCATATGTAACCTGATCATTAACACTTCAAACCTGGAGTGTGGCTTTAGAGCAATTTGGGAAACTGCTGATGAATCAGTGACACTGAATGCATTGTACAATCTCCAAATAACTAGGTACTATACAGCCACCAACAAGTTTTCATGTGCCATTTTTGTTGCAACTGCTTTTTTTGGTGATGCGGTTGGTGATCGTCTTTGTTTCATATGTTCAAACTAGCACGGTTGAGCAAAGAAAATAAATCATAAATACTTCGTAAATACTTTTGATTAGCTTTTATTTAATTAAATAGCTGTATTCTACACAATAACAATAAGATTCTCTATTCTTATAAATGTAAGGTGACAACTGCACCAATAAATAGACAAGAAAACTAACCTAAGCAGTCAGATCAGATGTATGCTTAGTAGCCTTGGCGCTGAAACTCAACCACGACTGCCGTAGCAAACGCTCACAGCAACAGCCGGAAATGAGCAGACTGAGAATGACGCTATTAGATATTTTTAAAACTTTTTTTTTTTGTAATTAACTAATAAAACATTCCAAACACAAAACGACCATGTTCAAACATAATTTTCAGCAACTGCATGTGTGCCACTGGCTTAATGATTCATTGCATAACAAAAGCTGATAAAAAGGTAATACCTGCAACTGTCAGGTGTAAGAACATTCTTTATTATTGCCCAGTTTCCAATTTTATTTTTTTTACTTAAAAACGTAAAAAAAAAATATTTTTCACTGTTTCTTATGTTAATATAGCCCGTAACAAATAACGCGACATATTGACTAAATAAAGTCAACTAACCTACATTTATTACAAACTACAATTATATATTAAACGTTCTATGCAAAGATACATTTTTTATCATTAAATGTTTTATTTATTCAGTTATTTGCCACTGATTACTACATGCTGAAATAGTGTTTTATTTTAAAACCTAAACCTAACACTAGTGATCTTGGCGTGAGCTGAAAGTCATTTCCGGGCCAGTTTCTATCACCTGGTTGGTTTTTAAGTACAACTCTTAAAATGACCGGTTACAGGTGTAATTAGAGGGGTGGATGATGCAGTTCCCAGTGAAAGCCGCTAGCACCACAGTGACAAAGCCAGGCATGTGGCACCAGTCGCCAATCTCCAGTGTTTTGGGCAAGTGCGGGTCATTGTGCAAGCTGTTGCGGCTTCAACGGGAGATCCAGCAACACAACAGAGCGCATTATGAGCGAATGAATGAGAAAACGTCTGTTTTTATTTATTGCAGACAATAAATGTGTTAACAAAAGGCAGATGCTTCCCTACTAACAGATTTCTCAAGACCTATTTGTGGATTGTAGTCCTCGCTTGCAGGCCTTTATTAAGTGGCCCCGAACAAAAAGATGGGGAGGGGGGGCAAATATTATGTAGATAAACGTGAGCCCTTTGGTTTTGCTTTAACAACGAAAAAGGAAAAAGAATAGAATAAATGGGGCCGATACTAAAAAATCTGGGTTAAGTGAGGATTGAGCTCGATGTGTGGATAAAACCACATCTGAGTGGACAAAGAGCGGGGCGTCAAAGCGTGAAAGTGACACCAGTATAAGCTGCCGTCTTTTCCCCACAACTTTTACTACAGTTTTCAGCCTCTTCAAAGGAAGATCGAACTAAACCACGCAGATAAGAAAACGAATAAAGTATCCAGTATGACTGCACCAACTTAACACAGTTCGTTTTCAGGGTTTGCAGGCTCTTACCTTAGTGTTCACTCCAGTGAGAATGGGCAAACAGCGACACGCCACATCCACAGCCCGAGCGCCAAACAATAAGTAACTGAGCCCGCGCTAAAGTTACAAAAACCCACTCATATCCGCATATCCTCGACTTTAACTAATTTTTCCTTCTTTTAAAACACTGGCTGGGCATGTCGTACCCGACCTGTACTCGCTTGTTTTTTCCGTCGCAGGCTGACTGCCTCCTCCTCGCTCGATCTGTTCTTTCAAGCTAACTAGAGCGATGTACGCACTTCCGGTCAGACTTTTCATAATAAAACAGACACGGAAAGTTTTATTAACCAGCAAATAGCATGTCTTATTGTTTGTTAACATTGACCCAGTTTTAATTTCCGGATTGAAACCGATGTCAGTGTCAGTATATATTGTATCCCCATGTAAGACGATGAACCGATTATCATGAGAAAATAACAAACAAACAAAAAATTACAGCGGTTACAGCTGCTTTACTAATAATAGCAATGGCAAATGTGTGAATTAAAATAAGACGTTAATGAAGAATATTTCTTACCTAACAACTGCATTGTATCACACTGGCTGGAAAAGAATGAAGTAGACAAATCACTATCAGACATGACATGATACAAGGTAGACTGAATAAAGCTGATTACTTCTTCATTGTTATGCCTGCTAATGGGTGGAAAATTATTAGGCTGCAGGTGAATAATGTGTTCAGAGTTTTCATTTTAAAACAGAAAATTGGCAAGCATAGGGATTTGAAAGAGTTTAGAAAAAAGAAAGATTGTGAAGGCTTGGTGAATGGGTCACTGGATACAGTGTTTGAAGCTGGTGCCCTTTTAGGTGATGTTGGTCTGCAGTGCTCAGCATCGATCTCAATCCATTCGAGTATCTGTTGCATGCTGCTAACATATTGATGCAGACACCACAACCTTGAGTAACTTTTTGGAAGAAATATACTGTTAGGATTTGTTTTCCATATGTTTTACCAATGTGTTTGTTAAGTATGGCTACTCTTACTTGAGTAATTTTTCTGGATACTCTTTTCACTGTACGTAATTTTAACAAACATTTTTTAAACAAAAGTAAACCAGACATAGAAATACACATTCAGTTTATCAAAGGAGACCATCTATTTCTACACAAGTTTTGGTTTTCTAATGCATTATGCTCTATTGAGCTTCCTGTTGCATTTTGAGGTCAGATGAATATACAATACACACCATATGTTCTCACTGGGTGTACTTTTTTACCTAGTTCTATGATATATTTATTCTTTTCATACTGTAATTATTGAGTTTATGGTAAAAAAAAAAAAAGATGTAGAAATGATTCTTCTGCTTCCTATTTTTGTTCTTATATTTTTGTATTTTTTCTTTAATTTCAGTCCTTGATAAAAGTAGTAATTATTAGTAAAAAAAATAAATATTTATTAGTAGTAATTATTTAGTAAAACATTTTAAACAGTAACTTAATGATTTTGTCTGTATGATAGCATAATTGAAAAATCTTAAATCGGTTGTCGCTCTACTCAAGTATGGTTTTTACCAAATTTTTACTTGACTAAAAATATGATGAAGTAGTGCTACTCTTACTTGAGCACAGTTTTTGGATGCTCTAGTCATTTCTGACCACAGCATACCTTCAGGAGTCTCGTGGGGTTCCATGTGATAACAAGTCAGGACTTTTGGCATCAGTAGGGGAATCAACATGAAGAGGTAGTCATAATGTTACGCTTAATCCATCCACGAGGAACAGGAACTGACCCCTTTATTCGGTACTCTTGTTGATCTACTTGTTAACCTCAACAGAGAATCAGAGAATCGAGTGGAAGCAACTCAATGCATGTTGACATCTAGATGAGGGTGAAAGCAATTGGCTGAAGTTCAAACTGAAGCAGATTGGATGAGGAAGGTTATAATGGCTGATCTGAGTGCTCCGGATTGAAAAGTTACATTGAGACATTTTGTTTGTATTGAAATATTCTGACTTATTCTATTTTTTATCAAAACCTTGGTAAATTGCCCAGTTAAGAGCAAGGTTTTTTCACTCAGGATCAGTTGTGAAACTGAATTGCATGTGGTGAAGAATGTTTGCGTGCTCCGTTGTTCGAGGTAAAACTTTTCAGAAAGCTTTATGACTATTCACAGCTCATTTTATTTAGGCCTATTTTTTAGGGGGTTGCGTTTCTTTTCCGTCTTCTCTCCCCTTTGTCTTTCAATTTTGCAAACGCGTGGTTGCACAGGGCACTTATTTTGAAATGAATATCCTTTTAATTTCCGGTTTGACCTTGTAGTTTTCCTACAGCTTTATGGCTGTACGGTTGCTGACGTCGCTGACGCCGGGACTGGTACAGGACAACGCCGGAGGAGAAGGGACAGATTGTGGAGGAATATATCGCCCCTCGGCGATGACAGTGAGAACTAGGCGATGCTTTTCTTGCCTCTTTTTTTTTATAGCCATCATGTCAAACCCTTTATTCCTCATGTAGACAGTCAGAAGGAAGATCATATTAAGGCCTGCAGGCCACCAAATTTATACATTTTTTGGTTGTTCACAGGACAACAAACTGCTAAACCACAAGGGCTCACGTCATATGGTCATAATACATATGAGGTTACTCATACTTTTAACGTGGACTGTTATTTCCTGTTGTGGTTTTGTTTTAAGCCTTTTTGACGTCCAACATACTGTGAGATTACTCGTCAAACCAAATGCTTCTCCACATTTTAAGTTAGTAGGAATTAAGTTATTTCATGCAAAGTTAATCAGTTATTTCAACAAGCAGAGCTAAAAATATTTCTCTGGTTTAAAGAAGCATTGTCTTAAGGCCTGGGCTTGTATTTACAGTAGAGTGGATGTTGGCACAATTTACACTCTCCACTTTTTAATGAATAGCCTATGTTTGAAAACAGCTAAAAAGTGACTGGGAGATGAATATTGTCTGTGTGATAATTAAAGGGTGAATAAGGATGCATGTTGTTTATTGAACTCTAATTGAATCAAGAAACAAATCTTAAGTTTGGTAATAATATTACACATGTCTGTCGGTACTTACAATAACTTGGAGGACCTGTTTTCAGTTTGACTTCATCAGTGTCCTTTGAGTCATGAGGGAGGAATGTTTAGTCTCCGTTTATCAAGCAAGTAGCCTATTTTCAGTAACTGCGTTTAACAGACATTCATATATTCTAAGCGCTCTTAAGGTGCTACAGCATTCATAATCAGGCTGGGCTTTGATTAGGCCATTTAAGCATTTGGTTATTTTAGCTTTTAGTCATACTTTTTTGTATTGCTGTTACACTTGGGGTTATTGTCCTGCTGGATCCCCATTTCAAACTGTCCAGGTCTAGTGATTGTAAAGCAAACCCAAATCATCACCCCTCCCCCACCATGCTTTTAACAGCAGGTAAGATGCGTTTTGTGATAACATGTCGTGTTTAAAAATCACCAAACGTGGCATTGTGCATTATGGCCCAAATCATTTACATTGTTCTTATTTTTCCAGATGTCATTGCTCTTAAAGTCTATTGGTTCATCATGTTGTGCTGTCTTGTTCTTTTTACAAAATAAGTAGCTTTTTCTTATGTGACATTTCCAGTTTACCAAGGCTAATGTCTATGAATTGGGTTAACCCACACCTGTACGTTCTAAACCAAAAAATGTATAAAAACTTCTGCTGCTCCAAACACTTTACGGCTACTTACTCTCTAAAATATGATGAAAAAAAAAAAGTCTAGCCTAATTCTTCCTAATGACATTAAATTGTTAATGAAGACATATTGAAGTAATAGTTTTATACGTAACAGTTCTGATTACATCTAAGCAAAGGATAGACAACTAAAATTAAGTTCCTCAAAAAGGCAAAATATATAACTAAAACCAGAAAATATTTAAACAGTATATTAATTTAGATTGAAGAAAGACTTTAGTGCTGTGTTGGATTGGCATTTCTTGTAACAGTACATTGGAGACGAGGCTTACAGTTATGTTAACCGGAGAAAGGTTTTCACAGTCTTGCTTATTTTGTCTTAGCCTTGTTTTTTCATTATCTTCACATTCCTAGTGTTATACAACAGAAGTTAATACCCAACTTTTTGATATATCATTAAGAAAAAAAAAAACAGAAATGTTTATCTCCTCTTGTCTAACAGTGAACCAGTTAAAGCAGATTAATGTTCATGCCAGAGGGGATATTAACTTTTATTTGTTCAATGCAAAATAATTTGACTAATACATGTTTAAAACGTTTAAACCTTCATCACATTTCGGATTTATTTTATAAAAATAGGAGGTTTGGTCTGGTGTAATGCTAGAGTGTGAAAAAAGTATGTCTTTGTCCATCCATCCATCCATCCATCCATCCATCCATCCATCCATTATCTATGCCACTTATCCTCAAAGGGTCACAGAGGCTGGTGGTGCCTATCTCCAGCAGTCATTGGGGGAGCGGTGGGGTACAACCCAGACAGGTCACCACTCTATCGCACGATAGATATGTATTTTATGTAAAATCAGTTTATTTTGCTTTTAGGGTTGTGAATGTTGGCATACCACCGGTTCTAATGAGTGTTTGAAAGGTTGCTCTTTTCCATTGTATGGAGATGTGTTGTCTTCACTGAGTTGCCTCAGGTTCCAACGAACACAACCATGCAACAATGTGCGGTTATTTTGGTTCAGTGAATTGTTTCACAGATCTTATGTTAGCGTGTACCCCGCCTCTCCTCTGGTGATTGATGGAGATATGCATGGGATAGATGTATAGGTAATGGATGGATGGATATAAGTGTGCTTTCCATGAAGCCAAAATGATTTTATCAGTTAGTCACAGTATATTTATTCTGTCAAGTATATTGTTGAACCCTGCAGTCTCTGTGTACCTTTCTCTGTGGGTTCTGAAAGGGTCACAGTGGCATAAATAAAACTGTAATCAGTGTTTTTTTTTAATAATATATTTCCCGCATTTTATTGCACCATGAAATCATTTTTTTCACCATATTTTTATACACACATCTTAACCCCTTTGATTGTTTTGGCTGCGCAGCCAGTCCCCTGCAGACCAATCTAATGAAAAAGGACACTGTTAGCCCCGCCCAGTATCTCTGACAGTTAAGGCTGGCCTAAAAAGTTAATCTATGATGTGTAGTAGCACACAGCTGAGGAATAATCAATAAAATTGTTAGATTATTTTATCTGGTTGTGACAACTTAGATAACTATTTGTGCATGTGGTTAGTAGAGTAAAATATTTGGGTCATATGCTAACAGAGTGAATGTCTGACAATGATGACATATTTAGAGAATGCTGTAGGTCGTTTGCTCAGGCAAACCCCCTTGTGCACAGGTTTAGTATGTGTTCTAATAATGTGAAAATATCATTGTTTTGTTCGTTTTGTACATCTTTATAAACAGCACACTTGTGGACCTGCTATAAGAAAGGTAGTATCCGAAGAATACAGATAGCCTATAATGATGCTTTGAGACCTTTACTCAAGATGGTGTAGTGCCAGTGAAATGTTTGTATGTGCTCGAGTCAGTTCACTACCAGCGGTCTTACAGAATTTCATGTATCTCTCTTATCCAGTAACCTGAGCAGTACTGGGATGTTACCCCATATTTTATTTGATTATTTTTTATAATTTTCCCTTATCTTGGAACCCAACGTTTATACGATTGTCCTCATTTTAGCTGGTTTGGATTACACTGCATCTCGGATGCAATTCAGAGATGCTTATCAAGAATGAATCATGTAGACCTCCTGGTCAACATGGAGACTTTCCAAGTCATTGTTCACCACGACTAGAACTAAGTAATGTAAGGCAGCATTTTAGTCTCTAGGTTCCGCTGGAACAAACTTTGAACAAATTTCAGTCTAAATTTGGATTTAAATTTGATTTTTTAATTTTATTTTGTCTTTTAAATGCCTTTTAGGTATATTTTGAAACATGTTTCTTTTATCCAACACTTTTAAATTCTCTTTCAGGCTAATCCCTGAAGGTCCTGTAAGCACTTTAGATTGCCTGTTTTTTGTTTGAGAGAAAAAAAATACATAATGAGATTAATGACACATGCTTTCTGAGGTTTTCTATCACAAGGGGGCAGAACATCCCAGCAGACATGTCTCAGTGCACATCACCCACTACAGACTTCACCAGGTTGTTATCATTGTGTTTGGAGGTAAAATAGCTGTCCCCACGGTGTATGATTTAACCAACAAGATTTACACTCCTTTTAATCAACTGTTTCAAGCTTTTTACCCTCAACAGCACAACTACATGTGCATGCTTGCTAGCATAAGAGACACATTTCCGTTGAAACTTGCTGTCAGACTGCTGACTGGATTGGAAAGGGCTGAGTGGTGTGTCAAACAAACTCAAAGTTTGCAGGTTTCGATTTCGTGGCTGAGTTTAATTGAATTTATCGGTAACCCTATTATGTAGCATAGCATTAGACCATCAGAGGTAAGTAGCATTTGCGAAGCTGCACTGAAAATAAGCAGTTATTGGAATGGTCTCAGCAATCGTACCCCTCTTCCCTTCAGGCTTGACTAATTCATCAAGCCTAAAGAAGACATGTCAATGCTCTATCCACTGCTGCTATGGGATGTCTTCCATTTTAGATTCACAACCTTCGTAAACTCACCAGCTGCACAACATCATCACACTGAGAGCCTGCTTGCTTGCTGGGAGCCCTGGAGCAAAGCTGAGTTACAGTTACAGCACAGATGAAGCTGCAAGTTTATTTTGGCAGAAAGGCGCCTGTCCTTAAGTCCACCTGACAAGAGGTGATGATGTATGTGGTGAACCAGCGGCTCCTGTGCTATGTTTGCTATTCTCTGGCTTCTGGGTCCTCCTGTGAAATGTGAATCGCATGAAATGTAGATTATGTGCATGACGAAAAGTTGTATATACGATCCACACAGAAAATATGTATTTATCTGCTTCAGAAAGTTATCTTTAGGAATTAACACACTCTCATGTTTCTAATTCAGCAAAAAAACGAAAAGAGCAGCACTCTCATTAAAAAAACAAACAAAACAGAAGTTCCTCTAGTAAACAAGAAACATTCATCTCCAAAATTGGGAACAAGACACAGGATAATTGGAGTGAGAGGGAAGCAAAAGATGCTTTGAGCATATTTAAAGGAACATTTTTTTATTAATCTGCTTCCCTCTGAACAAACATTATGATAAACTCAGCCTTCCTATCTTTGAAGCTAAACGAAAAGGCCTCAAACAAAGGTGGCTCAAAGATCACCTGTTCCACTTACGCCCAGGGATCCCCAGGGGATCAGTCTGTACATTTCCCTCAAGGTCGCTTTTCTAAAGCTAAGCTCTTTATCTCTTCATTTTTTTCCCATTGTATCATGGTTTTTATGATGCAACAGGTAGTGAATGAACATCTGCATTTCTGGAGCTACCAACATGAACATTTCTCTTTTATCAATATTAGCAAACGTTTCCAGTCATCCACTTGGTCCCTAGGATCTGGGATTTTTGCTCACTGTTCTTTTGCATGGAGCCGAAGATTGAGGGAGATTATCAGCGGTCTTATACGTTGATGTTTATTTTGTCTAAAATTTTGGCTTGTACTTGAGTAGCACTTTATAAGGTCCCTATGGACCCCAAAGCACTTCTTATTACATTCAGTCATTGACCCACACATTGGTGATGGGAAGCTACGCTGTAGCTGCAGCTGCCCTGACAGAGGCAAGGCTGCCGGACATTGGCGCCACTGGGCCCTCTGACTACCCCCAGTAGGCAACGGGTGAGGTATCTTGCCCAAGGACACAACCAAACACGAATCTGCAACCCTCCGATTACAAGACGAAGTCCTAACTCCTTGGCCACAGTCGCCCTGGTGTACTTTGACAGCTCTTTAATCTTGGCTATGGTGGAGTTTGGAGTGTGACTATTTGAGGTATGGAAGTGTGTGTATATTAATGATGAGTTAAATCAAGTGCCGTTAATATAGGTAATGAGTGGAGGACTCTTACAGAACAAGTTACCAGTCTGTGGGAGGCAGATATCGGGCTTATTTGTAGATGACCAAATGTTTATTTTTCCAACATAATTTGCAAATAAATTCTCTAAAAAAAACACCCAGACCATGTTGTTTTCTGCATTTTTTTTCTAATTTTGTCTCTGATAGTTGTCTCTCATCTTTTTAACCGGGAGAAGTAGCACAGTCGGTGGCTGACTAAATGCTTCTTTGTTCTTTGGGTGGGAGGCAGGGCACACGATGGACAGATCGGCAGCTCGTCACAGAGGACAAACAGACATACACGCACACAAACAGACAATTTACAGAGATGCCTGTCAATCTGTCGCCTATCAATCATGTTTTTGGACTGTGGAAGGGAGCCAGAGAGCCCAAACGTGCACAGGCGGGTGCACAGGCGGGGAGAACATAAAATCTCCACGCTAAAAGAAATCTGAACCCACAACCTTCTTGTTGTAAGGCTTCAGTGCTACTAACCTGTGTGGCCAGTTGCTTATATGTCCCAAACATACATTTTATTGAAAACATTTTCCACAAGCAAAAGCTATTATTTTAAAAATGCTTGCTAGAAATAAAGATAAATCCTCCTTTGAAACTATCCGTCGAACGCAGCAGAAAGTCCACATCTATGACTGTGATTGGTCAGCCCAACATCAGGCCCAGATGATGTCATCAGAACAGTGCTCTATATCCGATGTAATTAGTAGTCATTGCCACGTTTAGGCACTATATTCTTTATGTTGAAAGGACAATTTAGCTTATATTGTCTTTTGGCTATTTTGAAAATCAGGGGGTGTAGAGAAGAACAAAGTAGGCCGCTCTGTCTGTTTTCAGAGTATTCAGTGAGCTCCACTTCTAGTAAAAAGCTTTCCAGCCCAGTTAAAACTTACTTTATGTCATCCATTACTTCTTGGGGGGGGGGGGGGTTGCTTTGCAACATTGAAAAACCAACGAAGTATAAAAGGAAAACGTCTCCATCAATACGTCTGCGTCTGGGTGCAAACTTACTGGCAAAGAAGTATAAACTAGGCTTAAATCTTTCCTCCCCACATTGTGCATACAACAGCCTGCCACTAAAAGAACTGCTCAGTGTCGTTAGTCTCTTCTGCATCAGACAATTTGCTTTCTGTCCCCAGCTGATCAGACCGTAAAAAAATGGTTGATGCCACGACAGAGTCAAGGTGGATCCTCACGAGTGAATCCTGCGCTCCAAAAGACCTGGGGTCTGCCACCTCCTTTTACTATACATTACCTTTGTCTAATAATAAAAATAAGTAATTGGTTGGTTAAGTTATAGTCACTTTTGGTAGCAAAAAACCCCAAAACAAAATCCAATTTGTGCCAGTGTGTAATAACGTTCATTTGATTACAGCATTCTAAATGATTTTTTGGAAATATCCTGGTAAAATGATGTGTTTATGCTATCCACGGAATCTCCTAAAAAAACGTTTACCCAGACAAAATCATGTGAAGGTACTCAGTGTGAGTGTCATGAGTTTAAAAAGATGTCTTTCAGAAATGGAAGAACGGGCTGTTCAGTACAGAGAGTTAGTTACATTGATTTTTCACTAAAACCAGCTGGGTACACAATTTTCTACTCAAGATTTTTTAGGAAGAGTTTAGGCTAAAGAAACAAGAAATAAGAAAAAAATAGTAAAATCACTTTTAATTGTCACACTTTATGTTTGATACAAAAAAAGATTTTTAGGACATGTTCTTGCTAAATTGGATTGAAATGTTGTGTATTTTATCCTAATATTCTCTGTGGGTAGTATGATTAGTATTTTCTACAAACTATGCTTGCATCCATACTTCATTCATAGGTTTCAGATTAGTAGCAAATGTTTGCTCCTGTGTTTTCAAAAAACAAACAAACAAAAAAAAACAGATCAGCAGACTTTTCTTCCAAGAGTTGCAATAAATCTTTGAAGGAATGATTCATCATGCAATATCAGTGTGAGCAACCCTTATATCTTAAAGGCCTGTTTCAAATGTAATATTTATTGAATAGTGTAATATAGTTGCCGTAAGTTCAGACTGTACAAGCAAAGCCAACATTAAGCTAATTGGATACAGCATGACCACAGTTAACAACACAGTGTATGGTTTTCTGATACTTTGGAGTCCTTTTTCAAACCTTCATTTTTTCGAGGTGTTGGCTTTCTTAGATATTGCAAGATATACTTTTAGGGGATGCTGTCCAAGATGCTCTCTTTGACCAAACTGTGATAATTATCCTCTGGTTTGTAACACCTACTGTATATCCATTCACCCCCCCCCCCTGCGCCGCCTTTTGTAAGATGTGTCCACAGACAAAAATTTAACATTGAAAAATGAACAAAAATATTCTTCCTCATATGGTTTCTCCTGAGTCTTCCTTCTTTGTCGATCTCATTACAAAATTTGTGTGAAATACAACTATTTTATTTTCAATCTGTTTCCTTTCCAGTCCTGTCCTGAGATGACAGTAAACGAGTGAGAGCAGGGAGCTTTTTCAGTAGTGTCACTCACTACTCCTAATACTACTGCACACTATATACTCCAGTATCAAATGCTCAATCAAGACAGACCTTTTTGAAGAAGTCCTAAGTACCCTGAAATGAAACGTCACCTTTGCTATTGCTAATTGATAGATTTTGTCCCTTTGAACAGAAACTTTTTGCTGTTCCAGTGATTTCAGCTGTTTATAAAAGCACAATAAGATCAAATATACAGGTAGGCATGGATGAAAACCGGACAAGGGACAGGCAGGAAAACAGTGGCAGGAAAAGCAGGCGGTAACACGAAGCATCGAGTAACAGGAGAGTCTAGCATGCTTAAGGTTAACCAAGTACAAGCCAGAGACCATGAATGATCCAGACGGGGATTGGGAGAATGTCATGTTTTCTGATGAAACCAAAATATTACTTTTTGGTATATATATACAAGTCATTCTGTTTGGAGGAAAAAGAATGCAGAGTGGCATCCAAAGAACACCATACCTACTGTGAAGATTGGGGTTTGGAAACATTAGGCTTTGGTGTTTTTTTTCTGTAAAGGAACCAGGACAACTGAGCCGTGTAAAGGTAAGAATAAATGGGGCCAGGGTATTGAAGATGAAACGTGGCTGGGTCTTTCAACATGTCACTGATCCCAAACACACCACGCGGGTAACGAAGGTGTGGCTACATAAGAAGCATTTCAAGATCCTGGAGTGGCCTAGCCAGTTTCCAAATCTCAACCCCATAGAACATTTTGGGAGGGAGTTTAAATGTTCATGTTTCCCAGCAACATCCCCATAATATCACTGCTCTGGAGGAGATCTGCATGAAGGAATGGGCCAAAACACTAACAGTAGTTTGTGTAAATCTTTTTTGTTAAACATTTCATTTCTGCCATTGCCAACAAAGAGTAAATAAAAAAGTTTTGAGATGAACTTTTGTTATTGACAAAATACTTATTTTCCACCATAAGCTGCAAATAAATTATTTAAAAATCAGAAGACCATATGATTTCCTGGATCCCCACACCACCTCCTAACTTTAATCTCCCATAGTTGAGGTGAAACTATGTTGAAAATTACAGGCCGCTCTCATCTTTCCAAGTGGGAAAAAAATGCACAACAGGTGACTGACTAAAGAAATTTTTGCCCAAGTGTAGTTATTTTCCTGATTCAGTTAAAATTATCATTGTAGTTTATTTATGGCATTATGTTTTACTTTAGGACTTAACCATTTTGATTTTGGCCCTTCTTTGTTTCCATTTTTTCCCTTCCCTATTGTTAGATGTTTTTTTAGCTTTTGTTTTATGTTTTACCTTTTATTTTGGTTTCCTCAGTTCATCAGTTTTGGTTAGTTGTTTATTTTCTCGTTAGATTATATCCTCATTCATTTCTCCGTTAAGTAATCCCTCTTATTTTGTGCTCTCCTTTGTTGAATAGTGTTTTTATTTATACTTTCACTTTGGTTCCCCCTTATATGTCTTATCTCTTTAGTTACTTCTAAGCTCTTATTTAGAATTTCTTCTCTGTCTTGTCTTTCCTTGTTTCCTTTCTTGTTTTCCTTCTGCCTCCCTGCCACACTGCTCCCTGACCCAGTTGCTAACTGTTGTCACCTGTTCTGTTCATCCATTGGTCAGTAATCAGTTCTCAGGCTTTCTGTATCACTCCTCATTTCTCCTCAGCATATTTAAGCTCCCAGGTTCTATCAGTTCATTGCTAGTTTGTTGTTGTTGTTCCCTGTTCTCTTGTTCCAGTGTTTTGCCCTCCTGTTATCTTTGTAAGTTTTTGTTCTCATTGTCCTTTATTAAAGTTCCTGCAATATACTTTCTTCTGCATCCTCAATTCACCCGACCTAAATACACATTTCATTTTATTACACTAAATGAAATATATCCATTGAAAATAACTTAAAGTGATTTTTGCAGTACATCTTTGAAAATAGCCATTAAAATATTATGTAATAATAATTACATAAAGCACATTAATTGCAAAATATTGCTGATACTGTAAAATATGACTTTAAAAATCAGTTTTAAAATACATAGGCGCAGGTCCTCTTTTCAGGGGAAAGCCATTTTAGATGACGTCTTTACTTCTACAAGAGCCCGGACGGACAAAGTGCATGGAACCGCTATTAAAACATTGATTTCCCCTCAAAATGCAAAACAGTGTCACCATAAATAGATTTTTACCTCTTCGCTAGTTCCATGTGATGAAAGAGAGACTGATGTGCTCGTCATGTTGCTGCAAATAGATAATTCTCAGGGATTTGAGCATTTGAAAACAGCACTAGTTGGACCTCCGTTGTTGAGTTTCTTACTCGAAGACACAGATACCGCATGCTTGTGATAATTTAGGTATGCACTGCCCCCTGGCCGAAAATTACACACTGTGCCTTAAACAAAACTGTATGGGACAAATCAGTGTTTCAGCTAAGTCCAAAGAACAACATTATTAAAACTGTATTTGAAACTTATTCAAACTACCAGATTTTACCAAAGTGAAAAGAAAAAAAAACTAGTGAAAAAAAATCAGAGATCCAGTTAGGCCAAAATGCAAAAAGGGTTTAAGGTCTTTAGGAAAACAGTATCTTTCTCTTCTTTTCTTTATTTAATTAAAAATGCACAACTTTAATCAAATCATAATTGCAATTCAAGTACATTTAATCAATTTAGCTTGAAAAAACAAGAGCATTATTCTTAGGTTGGTTCAAAGTTTTAAAAAAAATCAGTGCACCATTTGTCTTTTATCTCTCATACTAAATATCTGGTGTCACAGATTCTCTTCTTTGAATGATGTTACATATAATTTTCACTTCAGCACAGTTTACATCCATTTTGACAAACTGTTCCTCTAATAAGCTTTTTCCCTTAAGTATGCATCTTTTGAGTGCATCTGTTATTTTCCTGTCCTCTCAACCGTGTTTAAGTGGAAAATTATCAGTAATGATGATGGTCCAATGAATTGTGTTTATCTTGAAAATACATGAATAAACTGGCTAGAAGTGAAATTATTCCAATGGCTTTTCTGAGGAAGCATTCTGTCATAAGTCTGAAAAAATGGGATTGTTTGGTACATTTTGGCTTTAGTTGCCACCAAACCACCGGACTCGACCTTCCCTCTCCTCACCAAATCTTTTGGATGTGTGTTCAGCAGAGGGTGGACTTTGAATAAGATGTCAGATTAGTCACCATATCAGCTGTCCTTTTCTTTCTTTCTTTCTTTTTTTTTTTTTTGTCGCAGACATATTTAGTAAGATAAATATGTCCAGAGGGGGGCAGCTGTCATTCAACAAGCAACAAGAAGCTGCAGATATTCTAATCACCTGTTTGTGAATGGGAACACCAAAGAAACAAAAGCAAATTCATACAGTAATGCTAAATAACGTTTTCACGCTGGATGATAATTCATATGTCTGCCAAACTGTTTATGCTTTTCCTCCTTTCCTTCTTTCCTGTTTCTCTGCAGGTCTAACATGAAGGTAAGTGGCAATTTTGGATTTTGATTGGACATCTTTGATTGGATTAAACATTTCAGAGGGACAAACCAGGACTCAGGACTGGTTCATCTGGGAGTTTCACACATGTCCAGGGTGGGAGAACCAAATGTAAATGCAGGAAACCGATGCTTTGCCCAAAAGTAGATAAAAACACACAATTTGATCTTAGAAGAAGGTTCTGGGTTTTAATGGTCTCTCTAAATTGCCCTTATGAGTGTACTGTATGTCCATGGTGGTTTGTCATGTGTATATCCATGTTGCTCTGTAATGTACTGAAGGCCTGTCCTCGGCATACCCCGCCTCTCACTTCTAGCCCACTGGAGATAGGCACTGACCCTACATCCATCCATTTTCTGAACCGCTTAGTCCTCCAGGGGTCGCGGGGGGGGGCTGGTGCCTATCTCCAGCTGTCAACGGGCGAGAGGCGGGGTACACCCTGGACAGGTCGTCAGTCCATCACAGGGCCACATAGAGACAGACAGGATAAACAACCATGCACGCACACACCCACACCTAAGGACAATTTAGAGGGATCAATTAACCGGACAGTGGGAGGAAGCCGGAGGGAACCCACGCAAACACGGGGAGAACATGCAAACTCCATGCAGAAAGGCCCTGGGCTTACTACTACGCGACCCTGGTGTGTGCATGGTTGTTTGTCCTGTCTGTCTCTATGTGACCCTGTGATGGACTGACGACCTGTCCAGGGTGTACCCCGCCTCTCGCCCATTGACAGCTGGAGATAGGCACCAGCCCCCTCGCGACCCATTAAGGATTAAGCGGTTAAGAAAATGGATGGATGGATGGATTTACGTTTTTGATATTTAAGATCATCAAAGAAATTATAGAGAAAAGCTAATACTTAAACATTACATATCTAAATTTTCAGTTGTTTTCTTATGACACTGATTGAGGACGAGCTAAGTTGAAATGGGAAAAAGGCACAAGCAAAACAAAAGTGCAAAGAACTGGGAGATTTTTTTTTGCAATTGTGAAAGCAATTAATTCTTTAAACCACATCAGCTCGTCCCTTTTTGTTATCACATGTTTTCTGCTTAAAAAAAGGGAGTTCAAACAGTTTGAGGTACTACGCCAACGCTGCTCTGATGTCTTTAGGCTAAAAAAGCTAATCTAATTGTAAAGAACAACATCTGTCTAAGATTTAATACATTTGTGCTTCTGCACTCTTTGTTAAAACACAATCTTTAAATGGTTTCAAGAATGCTTTATTTCAAATATTTTTCATATGGTACAATAAACTTCCTTGGGATTTAAGAAAGAAGCAGAGCTTTTGAGGCAGGTGTAACTGCATGAGGTATTTTGCGTGAAAACTAACACAGGCCAGGAAGAACATCAGACAAAAGAGATATTTCAGTGTCTAAATAAAGTGTCAGGTCAAAGTTGGGGTCGAAATATCCCCTCTAGTCTCTGCAGGGGATTTAGTCACCAAGGAACACAACACCAAGCTAAATGACAGAGGATTTGCTGTGTCATATTTAGACACATCCCAGTTGAGGCACCAAGTGCAAAAAGAGCGACAATGAGTTAAGGAGCCTTTTAATCATGCTCAGAAACTCACCCTCAGGTGAAAAAGAACCAACCAGAAAAGAAATAAGTGCCGACGGTTGCTTCATTGGGGAAAAACTATAAATGCATTATACGGATTAAAGAATCTGAAACTACAGCAGTAGCCTGTACCTGAAATTATTACTTGTTTATCTATTCAGTCATGACGTGCAAAGATATGATTTTTGTTTTCTTCATGTGAGAGTTATTTTGCACCGGCCACATGAGCGCTCCTCATATCGTTCATTATCACAAACAGGATCACATTCTTTCCCTTTATTTTGGTTTACTGGCTGGATTCATGTAAACGTCACATGTTGTAATTTGATGTTCATTTTGGTTTAATAAAGAAATAACAGACACAAATCGTTCAAGAACTTTCACTTGATAAGATTAAAAGAGCAGATTTGGGCTCAGTTTGATAAGAAAAGCTCCATTCAAGGACTATTTCTGTAGGATGCACCTTGTACCTGAAGATTAACCTTTTTTATTTTGCAATGACTGATTATTATTAAATGTCTCAGATGGATACCTGGTTCAAGATCCCTGAAAGCAGATATATAGAATAGAGTGAGTTTTAGGACTACACACAGAGCATTATGTGTGGGGACAAAACTAACATTAGACATCATGACACACTGATTACAATTCTGCTCCAGTGTGGGCATCATCATACTACTGGGATGCTTTTCTTCGACTTAGACATGTAAAATTTGTTGGAAAGATAAATGCAGCAAAATACAAAGCAATCTAGGGATAAAACCTGTGAAAGACTTCAAAAGGCTTGAGAATAAGGTAATATCCAGCCAGGGGTACAGCAGAATATTTTAAATCCAATAATATTCATGCGCTAGAACGGCCCAGTCAAAGTCCATGTATGGGTTGTTGTGCATTTTTTATTGTTCCAGACATCTTCCTTCCAAAAAACTTTCCATTAATCTACGGTCTGTGTATGGAGATAAAACTCAGGGACCTGTCTTGTGTGACTTACGCTCCTGGTGCAGGGCTTCCAGGAACCATCGGCTGGACAAATGTCAGCAGTCTCCCCTATGGTTGTTTTAGCCATAGCGTAGCATCCTTTTTACATTTGGTCTTATGTAATATTGACATTTTCTGGGAAACTTCATTTGGTACTTAAATTAGCTGTAAGTTGTAATGATCAAAATTAAAATTAGTTCACTTGGAATATAAATAGCTAAAATAAATAAATAAATAAATAAATAAATAAATAAATAAATAAATAAATAAATAAAGCAAACACTTAAACAACACAATGTAACTCCAAGTCAGTCATGCTTCTGTGAAATCAAACTGTCCACTCAGGAAGCAACACTGATTGACTCTCAATTTCTCATGCTGTTGTGCAAATGAAATGGACAACAGGTAGAAATTATAGGCAATTAGTAAGACAACCCGAATAAAGGAGTGGCTTTCTAGGTAGTGACTACAGACCACCACTCCTAAGCTTTTTGGCTGTTTTTTCACAAGTGAATGCTGACAGCAGGGATTGAGTACTCTAGTCCTGGACTCAGACTCAAGTCCGGACTTGAGTCGCTTTTCAGGGACGTGTGCCTTGACTTGAGCAGCACGGCAATAACTTGCAACATCAGGACTTGAACTTTGAGTAAAGCACAATTTTTAGCAACAAGGCAATTCAGTGATATGTTCAGCAGACCTTTCATGCTGCTCAAATGCAATGGCAGCTGGATATAAATATTCTTAGATAAGCTGATGTGCGAATAGATTTCCCTTCCTTGTTCAGTATTGGCATTAAAATGAAAAGATGGAAAATAACAAATCCACAATAGTTTAAAAGGGAAAGTTCTTTACAGTATATTACAGACTATTCAGTATTTAATCCTTTAATCAGTGTCAACAGCAAACTGAATCAGATTGAAAAGTGGAAAAAAACACCAAATTAATGTATGATTGCAGAAGTGTTTACCTCTGAACAGACAACAGGCTTTGAATATTATTGAAACTGAACCTTTGACAATCAACTAATGACAGTGAGCAGATGTCTTCCTACCAAGAATAACTTAAACACACTTGTATAGAGTTAAATATTCATGGCTATAAACATGAACTGAAGAAATCAGAGGGACTAAAGCAGGTTCTGCTGGGACCACAACACTAAACAACTCCCCTATACTTATCAGATGACAAGTGAGCATTCAGAATCCTTGTTTTATTGATTTAATCTAATATTTTAATTATTAAATATTTTGAAATTGGGGTTTTCATAAACTGTAAACCATAATTATCTAAATTGTAACAAATAAAAGCCTAAAAAATCTCATTGTGCATTTCATGAGTCTATATCATATATTTGTTTTACATTTTACGTTGAATTGCCTAAATAAATGAACTTTTGTACAATATAAACCTTTTTTCAAATTTCAACAGTACATCAATCCTGGGTTATCTGAAAAAATACTGTCAAAAACACATTTTAGAGTATGAATGAGGCTAACTCTGAAATATAAGTGTAGAAACTGACCTTATACCAGCCTGTGTTCTCCCAGCAATTGGTCTTTCTCTAAGCCAGTTCTAATGTCTTCTTACCTGAAGACCCTGCATCATCATTCCTGTTCCTGGCCTCTGGTCTTATGGCTCTTCTCTGACTCTAATCTTTCTATTGGGGCAATAAAGATTCCTTTCAAATATGTGAAAGTAATGCAAAGCACAAGTTCTGCACAGAAATGAAAGAGAGTGGGTTTATTTTAAGCATGAGCTAACTAGCAAGGAATGTAACATAAGTAACATTTTCATTAACTAGCATAAATGATATATTGGAATGTATTAATTTGCTGTCATTTGATTAATATTACCTGCATGCCACAGCATAACTCAAATTACTTGTTTGAAAAAATATCTGGAAAGTTTGTTGCATTTTGCTAGATCTAGCTGGTTTACTGAACAAGCTGCTGTGCAGTCTGTGATCCGCTGATGCATGCATTAGCTGTTGTGCACTTAAGGTGCGTTTGTAAAAAAATATGTTACCGCATATTGAGCAGCAGTAACAGCTGAAAAATGTACTGGAGACACAGTGCATCGACACGGAAAGTGTGGGGGACATGATCCATGCATACCCCATGGCCGATACACACATATCTTAATCATCTCCATTTAGTGTTCATAATGGGGCCCTCAAAGTGTTTGGGCTCCAAGGCAATCACTTAGCTTTGCCTAATTCTATGTCCGCCTTTGATGGTACATTAATGCGAGCTCTGGCAAGGTCTGGTGTCTATGTCATTGCAGTGTCCAGAGCATGGAGGCGCTAGCAGGACACAGGCCATTATATAAAGAGACATGGAGGATGCTGTCGGAGGGCAACAAACCAGCAGCAGAACCAACCACCACGGCTACCTCCACCTTTGTGAGAGGAGGAACAGGAGAACCACTGCCAGAGCCTTGCAAAATTACCTCTAGTAGGTCACAAATGTGCATGTTTCTGCTCAAACAGTCAGAAACAGACCCGATGAGGGTGATATGAGGGCCCAACATCCACAGGTTGGGGTTGTACTTACAGCCCAACACTGCAGGACATTTTACATTTTACAGAGAACTGCGCTCTTCACAGATTAAAGTAGGTTCAAACTGAGCACATGTGACAGAGTCTGGAGACACCATGGAGAATGTTCTGCTGCCTGCAACATCCTCCGACAAGACTGGTTGGCCCTGGGTTCCTCCTAATGCAAGGCAATCCATTATCATGTGGCTGGAGTGTGTCAGCACTTTCTACAAGACAAAAGCATTGGTGCTATGGACTGGCCCATCCGTTCCCCAGGCCTGAATCCAATTGAGCACATCTGGGACATAATTTCCCGCTCCATCCACCAACGCCACATTGCACCACAGACTGTCCAGGAGTTGGCGGATGCTTTAGTCCAGGTCTGGGAGGATATCCTTCAGGACACCATCCATCACCTCATCAGGATCATGCACAGGCATTGTAGGGAGGTCATACAGGCATGTGGATCAGCCTGTATTGGTTTTTCCACTTTGAGTATGACTACAAGTCCAGACCTCCATGGGTTGATAAATGTTTAAAGTTTTATTTTGTTATTAACACATTCAAGTATGTAAACAACAACATATTTAATACGAATAAGTCATTCATTCAGATCTAGGATGTGTTATTTTAGTGTTTCCATTGTATAACTTGTGTAAAAACTATAACATTTTTACTTTTTAAAAATTCAATAATTGAAATAACCAATTTTTTGGTTGCCGATCCTGCAAAGACATAGGTGGCAAGAAACCATGGATGGATGCAATATACTTTTAAACAATATATGTTGACCTGTATTGTTATTAAAAAAAATGTCTCCATTTTTTATTTTTAGTTCTTTTTTTGGTTTGTAAAAAGACAGTATAATTTTTCACAGTTCCCTTATGCTGAACCAAACCACCCAGTGACTGCAGCCTCATTTAAACGGTGTTAATATAAGATGGATATGGAGCACCTCGGCTCACGTCATGTCAAGACTTGGAGAGTTTACTTCCTATTCCCACAGTGGAAACTCCAAATGATTGTATCCGTCTTCATCAGCTCTAACTGCCCCTCTGAGACGCTCATTATGACGCCGGACACTCATCAAAGCAGGTTGCTGGGATCCATTACGACCAGCTCAACACCGAGTGCAGTGAAGTTCTTCCAAAGAGTTGATACTGGATCTTGGATGACCCAGAGTAATTCCAGTCCAATTGGTTGCTGTGGCATTAATGATTAACAGTACTCCGGTGATGATGGGGACTGCCTGGGCTGACCTTTTCATGGGGCTGTATTTGTGGCCAGTGTAAGTACCAGGCTTTACCATCATGATAGTCCAGACAGCTGCACTTTTATCCGCTGGCCTTAGCAGCTGAGGTGGACGCCCTGGTTCAGAGCAGGCAGGGTGGAGGAGGGTTTGTTCTGTACCAGCTGAATGGAAAGAGAAATGGCCAAGGAGAGAGAGAAAGCAAGGGTGGGCCTTATTTCTGCAGTGCATTAAACAGAGTTTTCCCTTGAGGTATTAATTTGAGCACATGTTTGAGGCTAACGAGACTCAACTGAAATGGTAGTCTCCAATGCCTAACCATCCCACTAATTGCTACATTTCTATAATAATCAAATAAAATCCTCCTCCAATCGTTTTTCCAGAGCTTGTATAACATTGGTTCTGTTTGAGATACTATCATCTGACTTCAATTTTACCTACAGTACTAGTAGAAACTGCACAACTTTCTGTTTGTTCCAACTGTTTGGTTCTAACCCTCTCGGCGTACAAAGACACTAGTAGAGTGTTTTTATGGCTGGAAATGGAGGAATTAATAATTCCAGCCAATTAGATTATTGTCATAATTTGGACTGCATCAGTATTTTTTTTATATTATGTAAAAAAAAAAAAAAAAAAAACATTGCAAAAACCTTGCAGTGTTCTTCAGAGGATAACACAAGTGAGTCTATGAATTGGAGAACTTCCTGATAATCTCTCTCCACAATCTGTACATACCTGCTGGTAGATAAACAAAACAGCTAAAGTACAAACCAAAAATCTGGGCAGCTTTTTGTTTTGTTCTGATCATTGGCAACAATGGTCTACATATTTTAAAAGGTTGTTGAAACACTCACTTTCAACTCTTTCTGAAATTTAATTCAAAACACAAATGATAAAAATCACTCTCAATCGACAGATTTTCTTTTCTTGACATGAGTGCACAGTGCAGCTGTTGTTAGCGGTGGTGCCTTGAAAGACCAGCAAGAAATTCTATCTGCTGCGATTTTGAATGGATGGATGGATTTGACTATTTAGCATGTATAAAAAAAAATATAAAAAAAATATAAATTAGTGGTTTTAGACAAAGGCAGATACAAAAGATTATAACTCCAGTTTCAAAATGCTGATGTTATGGGTTGATTCACTTCAATTCAGTTTATCTATATACCACCAATTCAAAACATATGTAATAGCAAGGCACTTTACAAGAAAAGTAATTTCAATACAATTATACAAACATTCCAATCAGTTAAAAGTTTTCTTTGTAAGGAACCCCAACAAATTGCTTTGAGTCGTTGATGTGAGGTTGTGCCCGGAACATGCAGACTTCAACCACAGCAATCCCTCAGTAATCCCTCATATTGAGCAAGCATTTAGTGACAGTGGAGAGGAACCCCCCACCCCCTTTAACAGGAAGAAACTTCAAGTAGAACCTGGCTCACTACAAGCGGTCATCTGACACGACTGTCTGGGGGTTTGAGAAGACAGAGAAGAGACACAAAAAGAACAAAAGAACTGATGTAAGAGTAGGTAGAGCTTCTATGGAGAGAAAAACAGAGAAAACAAGGTTAACAGTCACAATAATAGCAAAGTAAACATCTGGAGAGCAGTAGAAGAGAAAAGTAGAAGAGTGAAGAAAATTGGTCAATCTGTCCTCCAACAGTCCAAGCTTATAGCAGCATAACTACAAAAATAACTCAGGATAACCTAAGCCATTCTAAGTATAAGCTTTATCAAAAAGGAAGGTTTTAAGCCTAGTCTTGAAAATAGACTATCTGCCTCATGGACCAAAATTGGGAGCTGGTTCCACAGGAGAGGAGCCTGATAACGAAAAGATCTGTCTCCCATTTTACTTTTAGAAATCCTAGGAACTACCAGTAAACATGCAGTCTGAGAGCGAATTGCTCTGTTAGGAACATGTGGAACAATCAGATCTTCTGATGTATGATGAAGCTTGATTATTAAAAGGAGATATATCATGCTTTTAAATCCTTCCTTTTCACATGTAAATCATTCACTTGTGGTCTATGTAAAGTAGAACCACAGTGGTTTGGTCTGAATTCCATGTTATTGTAGCCCCACAGACCCTCCTTATAATGTTCTGAGGAGCATCTTTAGAGCAACTCATTTTGGTGCGGTCCCTTTAAATGTAAGCGAAACATTTCATGCCCCGCCCCCTCCAGGTTACAGAGCGTTCCGCTCCACCCCGTTCGGACATTTTTGTAGTCTGATAGGAGCGATTCGATTACTACAGATAAACTTTTTATTGCGAAGCGATCGTCGCTAAATTCCTGTACATCATGTGTACCCCACGACAAAAACCGGCAAAAAAAGCCCAATCATTTTATTCAAAGCATGCAGTACAGTTAAATTCTCAGCTAAAAGCTTGCACACATCGCTAACAGAAGCAGAAATTACAATGCTACAACTATCAAAACAATTGCCCGTACGACATATCAACACACAACATTCATGTCTAAAATAAAGTTTACTGTCCTTTTAGTGTTATTTGAAGCTTACCGCTTTGCTTTGTCCGTCATTTCAGTGGAGAGAAGGAACTGACCCCTCAATCAGACGAAGTCTTTCGGCAAATCCCTCCTGATACAGACCGAGGTGGATGAAGCACTCGTCCTCGAAGTGCTTCGCGCAAACGAGGAGAACTTTCCCCACGGATGTCGGTATATTTCCACTAAAAATAACATTTAACCAGGCACTTCTCAGAGGCTCTGATGCTGGGGGTCGATGTAGGGATTTGTGTGGGTTAATACACCCAATAACTGAACATTTTGACTTGCTTTCTTGTAATTTCGACATGACTGACCTTGGACTACAAAATCGCCGTGGGGGAGAAAAAATGGCGGCTTCAAGAAATTGGTTACCCGGAAGTCCATTACCTTATTTGGCAGTTCAACAACAAATACTGTGACGTAATAGACAAGAAAACGTAACACCAAACAGAGAAAACTAAACAGACTGAAAAATATGATCAAAAAAGAATGTTAAGATATAAACACAGCACCAGAAGAGAATAAATGTAAGTTGTCTGCACTCCCAAAATACACATTTACATGCGTTTAAGGGATTTTCCATGATATGTCTCCTTTAAGGGTTTTATACGTAAGGAGGATAATCTTAAACTGTATTCTGGACTTAAGAGGGAGTCAATGGAGAGAAGCTAAAACAGGAAAAATGGGATCTCTCTTTCTAATATTCATCAGAACTGCAGCAGCATTTTGGATAAACAGAAGGCTCTTAATTGCATTTTGTGGAGTTCCTGATAATAAGGAATTACAGTAGTCCAGCCTTGAAGTAACAAATGCATGTACTAGTTTCTCTGTATCACTCCTGAACAGGGTATTTCTGATTTTAGCAATATTCCAGAGGTGAAAGAAGGAAACCTGTTTAATGTGGGATTTAAATGTCATGTCTTGATCATAAATGATGCCATGGTTCTTTACACAATTACCAGAGGCCAGTTTAATGCCATCCAGGTGAAGTGATTGACTTCCTTTTTAAAGCTTTTGGTCCAAAGACAGCAACTTCTGTCTCATCTGAAATTAAAAGAAGAAAGTTTTGAGTCATCCAGGTTTTTATGTCCTCCACACATGCATGTTTCATTCATCTGGATATATGGTTAAGTATAGTTGAGTATCATCAGCATAACTGGAAATTAATTCCATGCTGTCTAATTATTTTACCAATTGGAAGCATATATGTAGCAAAGAGAATAGGTCCAAGCACAGAACCCTGTGATACTCCACAGGAAACCCTTGAGTGTGAAGAAGATGAATCATTGATATGAACAAACTGGAATCTGTCGGAAAGATAGGATTTAAACCAGCCTAGTGCTGGTCCCTTGATCCCTGCAACATGTTCAAGCCTTTCTAATAGAATATTATGATCGACTGTGTCAGAAGCAGCTCTGAGATCCAAGAAGACCAGAACAGTAACAAGTCTATTATCGAAGCCATTAGAATATAATTAGTAACTTTCACCAGTGCTATGATGAGCTCTAAAGCCTGACTGATATTCTTCAAACAGGTTGTTGCTGTTTAGATGCTCAAATACCTGATTATCAACTATTTTCTCAAGAATTTTGGATAAGAAAGTAAGCTTAAATATAGGTCTGTAGTTAGCTAAGTCATCTTAACTGAGGGAGGGCATCTTAAGTAAAGGTTTAATTACAGCAACCTTAATTTCCTATGGTACATATCCATTTATTAAAGATAGATTCATCATGTCTAAAATAGGGCCAGTAACCAGAGGGAACACTTCAATAAAAAATTTGGTTGGGATTGGGTCTAATGTACAAGTTGAAGGTTTAGATGGAGCTAATATTTGTGATAATTCCAAACATTCAGCTGAATCAAAACAGTGCAGATACAAACATGGTTGTTCAGTTTTTTTTTCCCCGATACTGCCTCATTTACTGAGAGAGAAGTAATCATGTTTGGTATAATTTCAATGATTTTATTTTAAGTAGAATTTCTTTTATTTATCCTAAAGTCATCACTACTGAGAGAAAGGGTATTAGTTGGCTCAACAGAGCTATGACTCTAAGTTTGGCGACTCTACTAGAAAAAAAAAACCTAGGATTGCTTTTATTTACTACTATTAATGACGGAAAATATGCTGTTCTAGCTTGTTGAAGGGTTATTTTACACAGATGTAGACCAATTTTCCATTTTTTTATATATAGAGTAAAAAAAAATTGCATTGATAAAAGCACCATTTATTAATCAATATATTGGCGATTGATTGTGATAGTTTGCCATTGTACCAATTTTTAAATGACTCAGGGATATTGCTTGTAGGGTCACACAGGCCTCTTTTATTTTGTGGGTCAGAAACTGGATTGTTTAGGAACCCCTGCTTTAAGTTATAACATTACACGAAAAACTGAATTTGCACTATTTATGTGCAAACGCTGGTATTTTATTTAATGTAAACATTTGAAACAAAATAACATTGTGGAAAATAACGAATGGAAGGAGAAAAAACACATTTCTGATTATTTTTCATAACATGAAGCTGTTGTTTACGGAAAGTATACCCACACCATTTACTCTAAACGTAATTGACCTCTAAATTACACAACAAACTCAAGTGATTAAAAAACAACATTAGAATAATTAAGCTTGCCAAAAAACCAAAAGTCTCTCATTTTATGTCTGTTTCTGGTGCATTTTTGGTTAAACAAAGCTTTTTCTTCTTTCAGCTACTAGAAATGGGTAGTGTAGCCAGAATTGTACACAAGACTAGAGTTACTTAAAAAATAATATTGCTTAAGAAGAAGTGAACAGTACAGTGCGGTAAAACTACTGTTTGAAGTACATATTTTTCAAAAGGTTTCTAAAGTAAAGAGAACACAGAGAGAGAGAAACAGAGAGTGTAATAGATGGAGCCAACGTGCAAACGGGCGAGTGTAGGATTGCACACAAGAAAACTAAAACTTTCCTAGAAACCGTGCGAGGCTCTGTTGTTAGCAGGCCTGGATACTGTAGCCATCACACTGGAGGTTTGGGGACTGTGTCTCTGTGAAGGAAAATAAGAGGATGTGAGGACAGATGAGACATCTGGGAATAGGAAACCCTCACTGATCCATTACATCGTCACAATCATAAATGGCAAACAAGTCAGCAGGGAAAAAAACTCTAATGAGTAAATTCATTTATATTACAAATAAAATGTTGAGTGAGTGAACCCCCGGTGAGTGGGTGAGAGAGTGAGAAGAACAACTGGGTGACCTTAAAAGGCTACGTGGTCGTGCTGGTGACTGAGTGAGGACACGAAAAGGGGCCTCGAGGGTTATCTCCCGGAGGTGCTGCTGTATTTATAGATCTCAAAAAACAAAAAAGGAGACCCTGCCCCCAAGCTGCACATTCACCCCCTCCCCCATTTCCAATTAGCCCGTGATGGGTTGGCTAATGTAATCAGGAGTAACTACAGCGTGCCCAGAGCTTCCTCTCTCAGTCTGCCCCAGACTCAGCACAGAAACACACTCCTCAAACAGGAAGGTAAGAGCCAACCTCAGCTCCTCTACTCATCCATCCACTCACCTGTTCATCCTTCTCTCTTCTTCACTGGTCTTCATTCACCACGTCCTCCCCTCACAAGGCACTGCTGCTCACCGGCGTCCTCGTGTGTGCCTCCCTTTTCCACCCATTCATGTTCTCCTCTTTTCCAGCTTCACAAGATCCCTATCTGTTCATCTCCTCCTCATCCCTTGCTCCACTTCCTTCTTCATATTTCTGTCCAACATAAATTCTTCAAAAATCTGTTTATCTAATTTTATAGAGGTAATTTAGGCTTTTTCCTCCTTTTTTTCCCCAAATTTCTTAGAACGGCAAGAGAAATCCTTCTTGCATATTGAAAAGTGCTACTTTCCTTTGAAGACATAATGCTGCTCATGATAAAGTATTACCGTGACATCTGATATTTGGTTTCAGCATTAAACATTGCACCTAATTTGAAGCATACATGCAGCAAATGATGTTTTATGCATTTAAAATTCGGAGGCTTTACTTTTTCAATTGAGTTTTAATTAAAGCAATAATTTAACCTCAAAAGTTTTATGGAGTCCTTTGCAAACTAAGGCCTAATTTGTCTCCGCATTTAACTCCATTATCCACTTTAAAGGATGTAATTAACGTGTTTTTGTCAAACTGTGTTTAATTGGGAAGGAATGCCCTCGTGACTTGTTGCTTTGGATAAATCAGCAAATCCCAGAACATACTTGAAACCTCTCAGCCACAGTAAGAAAAAAGTGCCTGTGATATTTAAATGTTGGAATACTACTTTAAAAATAACCATCAATGCCAATAAAACATCTGAAATCTTTGGAAGAAAAGCAACACATTTACCATCATTCCTTTCTCCAAAACAAGTTAGCTTTATTTTAAATTTAAAGGCGTTCTTATGCATAGTAGTTGAAAGTAGCTGCAGTTTCTTTAGCGTTGACGCTCACTGAGGTTAAATTCCTTGAATCTCAGTCTGTCTCCCAGATGGGCCGGCATCAAAGCGGACCCCAGAATCTGACAAAACAGCTGCATAGCACATCTAAATAGCTGCAGGTCTTATTTGTGGCCATTCAGATTATCTTTCTGTATTTTTAGGAGTCAGATAAATCCTTATATAAGCTAGGTGAGTCATGGTGGGAGCAGCAGACAATGAGGGAATGTGGGAAGGGTCGACTGCGCTCATAACAGAGAAGCACAGACGGATTAAAAGTCTCAGTTGTGTCCAGACAAAAGATGGTATAAACTCTTCGGTTCTTAGAGGATCCCCCAATCAGTCACAGGTCTCGTTTTCAAACAAGCCAGGCCCAGCGTCAGACATGAAGAATGGACAAGACAGAATGGATTTGTTCGAAATTCTTGGCATTAGAGTAACAGAGGTAGACCCCAAGCAGCTGCTCGTTTTTAATAGTCATTACTACGAGCGCCTCGCACAATAATTGGAGAAACAGGGATCTGGCGCTGACAGTTGGAGGTGAGGCCCTGGATGGGTCAGTACACACTTGCATAGTGGCCGTTGGTATGCAGTGAGGGCAAGTGTCGACTGTCTCTAAGCAGGGCTGATAGTAGTTATTAATATCCTCCCCAACGCTCACTCTCTGCTCCTGATGCAGAGAACTGAGAGAAAGTTGGGAGGAAAGATAAGAGAGAAAACGTGATGAAAAAACTGTTTTAACTATTCATTAGGGAAGATCTTACAAATGAATATAGCCTGCACTTTGTTTTATACTTAGGTGAGTCAAAATGACCGAACGCTACGACTGCCACTACTGCAAGGAGTCTCTGTTTGGGAAGAAGTACGTCCTTCGAGAGGACAATCCCTACTGTGTGAAATGTTATGAGAGCCTGTACTCTAACACCTGTGAGGAGTGCAAGAAGCCTATTGGCTGTAACACCAGGGTAAGAAATAAAAAAATACACACGTATACAAGATGCTGTGCAACTGTGACAGCCTGGCTTCAAATTGTCTTCCAATCCTTGCAGGATCTGTCCTACAAGGACCGTCACTGGCACGAAGACTGCTTCAAGTGCTTCCAGTGTAAGCGCTCCCTAGTGGACAAACCGTTCTCCACCAAGGATGAGCAGCTTCTTTGCACCGAGTGCTACTCCAATGAGTATTCCTCCAAGTGCCATGACTGCAAGAAAACCATCATGCCAGGTAAAACGAAAGCATAAACTTTTTGAGTTTTTTTTTGCAACAATAGATTGCCTTTGAAGAGTTTGAAGTGATCAAAAGCAGGCAAGTGGGGGAGATTTCCTGGGGACTCTGGTGTGAGCAGCAGCAATTTTAGCATAACTGATAGCCTAGGTGAGCCCTTACTTTTGAAAACTGATTTCTGCCTGCACTGTCCAGAACACATGAGGGCTTCCATTCACAACTACACAGACATGCATATAAGTAATTAAAAACTCTTCAGATCAAGCAATTTATAAAGGATTAACAAAACATTTCTGTGTCCAAGTTACCCCCGTCTTCAGGCTCGGATAAGCTCAACATTCTATTCATAATAAAAAGTAACCAAGAATGCCATCGCTACAGGTATCATTAGGTGAACCAACATTTATGTAGGGGACAATTAAGTTATTAAATAAAGTGAATTTTCAATCAATGTCTTAATTCACACCAACATTTAAATCCGCTTATACAGTCCCTACAATAAGTACCCATCAACACGTTTTCAACATGGAAAAGTTAAAAAAACAAAAACAAAGAAACATATTACTTTTCTAACTTCCTGCTGCTTGTGGCTCTGCAGCGTTACTACAATCAGCTTGTACATGAACAAAAAATATTTGGAAATACTATTAGTTTCAGTTTACTTCCTGTGATTATTGATCGGATGGAAGAGTGGGAACCACTCCTTTTGTTGTCCCTTATCTTATGCTGAACATACCTTTTTGGAGATCAGATGCTTTTCACAGAATGAAATAAAGCCTTGCTTTTTAACTTTTCTGATTAAATCTAATCAGAACAGAAAATGAAGCAGGAAGCAAGAAGCATGAGCCAGAAAAAAAATGAAGCTTGATGAGAATTTTTTTTCTTGTTGTTTATATTAATGTAAATATATTCAAGTGGCCTTCCACAAAAATTAGGAACCATACCATACCATATGTATGCTTTTGCTCTTAAAACTATGCAATAGTAAGAAAATAAATGATAACTAATGTTCAATCCTTTTTTTTCCATTATAATTTAAATATTCTTACTTCTCCACTCATAGTAGAAAGCCAAACAATTTAAACTATCAATTAAAAAATCTTTTAATTGTATAAATGTATCTATATGTCATCAAACACCATTTAAACTGTATGGTTGTAAATATTCCTAACTGCAGTGTAAACTGTCTGGAGTCAAAGCTGCATCATTAAGCACCTTTCCACTATAGGAACTTCAGGGTAATTTTACCGGATCTTTTAGCTGATGGGGTAAATCTGTTGGGTCGCTCCTCTCAGATGTCATTTCTCCATACAAAAGTAGCCGTTTTAGGAATTACCTAAGACGTCTGAACATCACAGCCATCTATCCGTCGAGCAGCATCCATAATCAGCCCCAAGAGGCGTCCACAGCTGCAGAAATGACAAGAGATCCACATGGAAGAAGCAGTGAAGGTTGCTGTATTTCTATTTGTTACTGTTATGGGAAACTTAATTTTAAGAATGATCTTTTCTGTGTATTTTTACACACTGAGAGAACTGTGTGCTATTTCTCCATGATATAGAGATAGTCTGATTTTGTGACACTGTATAATATTAGGTCAGGTCAAATGAACTGATATTAGGATTCCTACTGCCATGGAAACGACCCTCAGAGCACTGAACATCCTGACATGTCCTAAGATTGAGCTTGTCCTATCAGACGAAGACGCCTGGGAGTCTGCGGCAGCCAGTGAGAAGAAATGTTTACTGATATGGTGTAGATAATAGCAAGGTTGTCTGAATCTATAAAGTTGTCAGTCAGTTGGTGGGAAGCTGGTTCAGTTGTTGCCAATACTCTGTAATACTGCTCCTCCTTGCTTGATTAAACAAGTCCATTAAATAACCCCCATATAATGAAGGAATCTCACTCATATTTTCATTTAATAACGTTTTTTACGACAACACTACGTTGTTGTAAACGGCTTTGCCAGCAACTCTTATATTACAAAGCTGTCTGTTTGGCAACAACTTCCCGTTTTCCTCTGAATTACAATCAATCAGGGTGACTTAACCACAGCTCCCATCCAACAACTCCACCGGGCCATTTCAGAGGACATATCTCCAGACTGGTACTCTGTTGATTCCTCAAATGCCCCCGAAAACGGCCCTGTTGAAGACACACTCACACCACGAAGTTCTGGTTAAATTGCCCTAAATTTCCGATGGTGGAAACGCACCTTTTGTGGTTCCTACATCTCTGTCTCATTACTGGTTCTCTTACCGTGCCGTTACCCTCTGTTTTCTCTTCCATCTCAATTTTCTGAAGGCTCCAGGAAGATGGAGCACAAGGGCAACAGCTGGCATGAGACCTGCTTCACCTGCAAGAGATGCCAGCAGCCAATCGGCACAAAGAGCTTCATACCGAAGGAGAACCAGAACTTCTGTGTGCCCTGCTACGAGAAGCAGTTTGCCATGCAGTGTGTGCACTGCAAGAAGGTAAGGCTACCACCTCTATCGATTATGTGTTACCTATGAAAGAAAGGGTTTTAATATGCTTATTATGATTAGCCCATCACCACTGGTGGGGTGACCTACCGTGACCAACCCTGGCACAAGGATTGCTTCCTGTGCACCAGCTGCAAGCAGCAGCTGTCCGGCCAAAGGTTCACGTCCAGAGATGACTTCGCCTACTGTCTGAACTGCTTTTGCAACCTTTATGCCAAGAAGTGCGCCTCCTGCACCACCCCAATTAGCGGTAATCAAAAAAGCCCTGCTTTAACTCAAGCTAAAACTGCGCTTCTTGGGTTTACTCATGTAGACTTGATGTTTCTCCTCAGGTCTGGGAGGGAGCAAATACATCTCCTTCGAAGAGCGCCAGTGGCACAACGACTGCTTCAACTGCAAGAAGTGCTCCGTGTCCCTGGTTGGCCGTGGCTTCCTGACCGAACGGGACGATATCCTGTGCCCAGAATGTGGCAAAGATATCTAACCTAGCGAGAGGGATAACAATGCAACTAACGAATGGCAAAAATTTAATTAGTATTATAATTCATAAAGTATAGCATCTTTAGTTTAAATATTGTACATCATTTTAAGCTCTGAATTGCCAACTAATGGCGCTTTTTGTTTTCTTGACGCATTTTCAAAGCTCCTTCAAGAAGTTAATCTATTTACTAATTGAGTAACTGTAGGCCTGAATTTAGGTTGCATGCTACATAAAGCAACAGCATTAATGGAAACTGTCAGCTCTGAAGTGTAACGCGATTTGTATTTTGTGAGCAGCCAAATCTAATGTGTGTAAATCAAATTTGTTCTAATTGATGTTGACTTCGATAATAGGAAAAAGAATGCAACGTTTTCTCAAATGCAGCACACAAACTCAACCTCTCCTCACATTTTCTCAGGAGAGAGAAATACATGAATGTTTAGTCACAAAACACAGCAATAAATAAAACAAATTAAAAAAAACTAAATTGTACAGTTGTTTTTAGGAGTATTTCCATCCCTGGACATTTTTTATATTTAGTCGCAGCTCACCCACAAATGTGAATATACTTTATTGGGAATTTGGGAAACGTTTAGAGCAGAATTAAGTTATAAAACAATATCCCAACTTCTTAACATCCCACAGAGCCGATGTTTAATCCATCAGTTAAAAAGAGCATGGCACTGCAAACCTACAAAAGGTATGGCTGCTTATCTAAACTGATAGCCCAGGTAAAGAGCACTTTAAACAGAGAAACCAAGAGGCTCAAGGCTACTCTGGAGCTGCAGAGATCAACAATTCTGTCAACAAGATGTATTTATTACCCACTCCGCAATTCTATTTTTCAGGGAATAGCACCAAGAAGAAATCCAAAAATAAATCATGTTTAAATTGAGCAACAAACCATGCAGTGGATCCAGCTATCATTTGGAAGACAGGGCTCTGGTCAGATGAGACAAAAAAAAATGTTTTTATTTGTTTTTCGGCCAAAACGCATAATGAAATACTTGGTGGGAAGTTCACGCTGCGCATCACCTTGAACACACCATTCCCACAGTAAAAGATGGGGGCGGAAACAGCAAATGTAGGGAAATCAAGCTAGAGGCTGGACAAGACTTGAGACTGGAGCTGAGGCTGTGCAACACTAAACCTGCATCCGGAGCTGCAAAGGAACGGCTTAGCTCAAACCGTAGTTATGTGTTAAAATGACCAAGTCAAAGTACAGACCTCTATACAATCAAAAATCTGTGATAACATTGGAAAACATATGTTTATAAATACCCTACATCGAATATGGATATGCAAAACCGGTAGAGACAACCCCAAAATAATTGGAGGTGTGATTGAGGCAAAAAATACTATTTGTATTGTAGTGCTATAAGGCTAACATTAAGCAAAGGTTATATTCAATAAAAACATGTTTGCTCAATATAAAAAAAAAGGGATGCACCGATCCGACTTTTTCAGTCCCGATACCGATGGCTGGATTTTGTGTATCTGTCGATACCCGATACCGATCCGATTTGTGACAGTGTGGAGGTCCTGTCACTGTCTGTTTGGTTGCTTGGCCTCAGAGATATCCCTTTGGCTGACTGGTTAGCGCACATGACCTTCACCTGGGAGTCGTGGGATCGAATCCCGCCTGGGCCCTCATTGTGTACCTTGCCACATATTGTTGAACTAATAAACTGTATAACTTCTAGTGCCTGTCTAGCGAAGAGACTAAAGGCACCAGAGGTTATAAACTAAACATAACTGAGACAGAATAACAGATGTAAAATATAAAATTACCATAAAAATAAAATTTCAAGTGAAAAATTAAACTTTTTTGGTGAATTTATTGCAGATTTTCCCCGTTTTGGGTATCGGTTCATGGTATCGGTTAAGTTTAACCGATACCGATACCAGTAGATTAGGCAGTATCGGGGCCGATACCCGATACCAGTATGGGTATCGGTGCATCCCTAATTAAAAACATTAATAATGAGATTAAAGGTACATATACATATATTACATATAGATATACATTATAGCTAATGTATATCTTCCTACAGAAAAAATGTAAGGGATTTGATAATGTTTGATTTCATTATTGAACAGTATGTCGCATGGAAATGTTAAAAATAAATAAATATGAAATCTATAAACTTTCCTCAAGAAGCCAACAAAGGTGATTCTTTGTGTTGAGAATTTATTTTAAAAAACAGTTTTTACAAATGTTAAAACATTTTTTCTTGTGTTTTTTTTTCTTTTTCTAATGACCTCTTTCTAAATCAAAGACATCAGCTGCAAAGTGAGATGATCCTAACCAATAAATACAGCATTAAGGGGTCTACGCTTGGTGCAGTTCACCTTCTACATACAAAAACAGTGAGATCATCCCCACACCTTGGAGCTTCATCCTGTAAATCGCCGACCCTGAATGATATTAATCACGTGTTTTAGAAATATTACCACATGAAATCTTAAAAGGAATTTTAGCGACAACAGAAGAGTATCCACTGGTTACCGAATGACGCTCGTTAAAAACATCTTTACTGTATGCACAACTTCTACAATGTGGTGATCAAGATAACCTGTTTGTTTCACTCGTGTGTGAATATGTCCATCCCCATCAAAGTGTTTTGATTCTTCTGGATTATTTATTGACCGAAAAAAAACTCACATTTTCATCAAATACATAAAGCCATTAACGGTTAGTCTTATCATTAAAACGACACCAGATGGGAGATGTTGGATATGAGGACAAGAAGGGCACTTGAGGTTGCAAAAAGCAACAAGGAAGCTCGTGACTTCAACAAGCAGGATTGATCTACTGAGCGTCGCTCTGCCGTGCTGGCTGTCCACCATAAATAAGAAAATTAAAAGGGGGTCGTGATGCAAACCTGAAAGACGTTCATCACATCTTTTATTCGGAAAACTGTAATCATGGGAGTTAAAGGAGATGATGAGTCTGAGCTGCCACAACTGGGGCAGAGCTCATGGCCATGTTATGTGTTGGATCTTTTTCTTCACTTCTGGAGATTTTAGTGCATCCTGAATGAAAAGAAAAGAAAACCAAATCATATATATTTTTTAGTTCTTTTAAAAGGACTTATTTATCTACCTTACAGTGAAATAACTATAGTGATTGTAGAACTGGATCGTAAATTTAGTGCACGTTTTTCCAACTGATCAGAGTGATTTCCTACCGAGGCGTTTGCGTCCCGTTTCAGGTTTGGTGTGTCAGACGTGGGATGCGTGGACGAGGAAGACGACGACGAGGTGCCTGAGAGTTTACGGATGGGGTTGGAAAGATTTGCAGCAGGGGGAGGTTTTAATCTATCCGTGACTCCGGCTGATTCTTTCGTTCCCTCCGGTTTCTTCACTTTCAGCGGGCCCGACTGAGAGGACTTTCCGTCAAACACAATCAGAGGCCTTTTGCTGTGTTGGTCATTACTGGAGGAGCTGGAAAACATGACGAAATAACAAACATATGCTCAGTGTATTCAGCTCACTCAGAGATGGACATCTGTTCAAATCAATAAGTAAATAAATTTTGCAGATATGTGGGCTGTTCTTTAGATAAAAGTCTGAACTGTTTCAATTATGTATTTTATTGCCATGCAATTATTGTTTTGGCCTTACATTCATAGCTCAGATCCCAACTGGGATTTCCCCGATTTGATGCAAGGTTGTTATAAAGCCGCTTTTCTGTCCCCGTAATCTTTGCGTGCGATAAAATCAGAATCGTAAATATAAATACAGCCCAGTCTAAAAACAGTAATGTTACATTTTACAGAAGCATCTCAAGAAAGACGAGTAGGTACTGTAAGAAATATCTTGGCAGCAAAGTTACTGTGATACTGAGCAGTTTACAGTCGACGGAAATCCTGCATTGATCTCTCTTTATGTAAATTCGACCTTATTAGGTTACATCTCATGCCTTATAACAACATTTAATAATAAAATAACGTTTAATAAGATTTGTTTAAACAATGCTTTGCCACAAGGCTTACAATGCAATATTTTATTCCAAAGCTTCAC
This sequence comes from Apricaphanius iberus, assembly GCA_028564705.1. Classification (NCBI taxonomy): domain Eukaryota; kingdom Metazoa; phylum Chordata; class Actinopteri; order Cyprinodontiformes; family Aphaniidae; genus Apricaphanius; species Apricaphanius iberus. The sequence goes on from JAPXFQ010002826.1 coordinate 659,513, forward strand.
CAAGACCAATTAACATTTTCGATATCTGTTCATTTCATACGTTCTTAATTTTTGCTTATTTTCTTATTTTTTTCTCCTTTTTTTGGAGTTTAAAAACACGTGGAACATTTCATCTTTGTAGGGGTAAACATGTCAAAAGTAGCCCAGCTGGACACATATCCTTCAAATAAAATCCCTCAGTGTCTTGTCCTGCAGCCTTTACCTTTCAGACCTTAGCCCAGCGGCTGTCTGCCTCCCCCGGCTCTTCTCCATCTTCCGTCCCCAGCGGTTATTGGGTAAAGTCCTCTGCGGGAGCGGGATGACATGCCGCAGGTAGAGCTCTGTGAGCCGGTCCCTGTCTTCACAGCCTCTGGTACTGACATTTCTCTGGTTCAGAACAAAGAAAACACTCTGGCAGCTAGTCTCTGAGTCCAACATAAAATCCACACCGAGCGCTCAGAGACAGAGAGAGAACTAGAATAAGAGCCAGGCTGTTTAGCTGATAAGCTAAAATGGCAAAGTCGTTCTCTTTCACAATTAAATTACTATTTCCGCATTTGTCTTCAGCGTTTAACTCACCTCCCTTAAAATAAGCCGCATAAAGTCTTGAGATAGAAGCTCTGGGTGCAGCAGGAGGTCCGCATCTGAGGTTGAAACACACTGTTTATTTTGTCTTGTGGCGGCAGCCATTGTTGCTACTCTTCTTCCTTAAAGAATCATCAGCGACAGCTGCTTGCTTCACTGCCACCTGCTGGACACGGTCTTTCTTTCTTTCTTTCTTTCTTTCTTTCTTTCTTTCTTTCTTTCTTTCTTTCTTTCTTTCTTTCTTTCTTAGCACACGTGGTCTACTTTTAAGGGTAAATAAGTGGTTTTGTTTGTTTGTTTTACTTGAATAAACTTAAATTATTGTGACATGATTTTTAATTTATGTATGAGAAGCAGCCTCTATCTTTTTTTCTTATTTTGAAAAATTACATTTTATTATCTACATTTATTTGCAATAGAGTTATTTCTTCCTTAAACATTTCCAGGTCTTATAGCAAAAATATGAGTATCCAAATTTCTGTTACTTCTGTTATTAATTTTAATCAGATTTTAGACTTTTATATTAATCACTTTATTGTAAAAAAGTGTCTGAGAGAAGAAAAGTATCCTCTTTTTGCGTTTTTTTAAATATTAAATGACAGGTACGATCTGGTCCTGATATAACTGATTCAAATTGGAGTTATAGAATATCATGTGGCTTGGTCATCCAGTTCCAGGCTGATAGTGTAGACTGGAATTCTCTCAGTTATTTGATCATTATAATAAGTTTTTTAATTGATAAATCTAAACATGGGCGTTTTTCACTGTGAAAGTTTGGCATTTTGTTTTTTTCTCAACAAAAATCTTTAGCAAAAACACCTTAAGATTGTAGTCAAACATTGTTGGAAAATGAATGCCCCTCTACTGCAAAAACAAAACAAAAAATCTGAGTGTACGATAGGATAAGGCTCATGTTCTTCCAGTCAGTGTTTTTTTTTTTTTTAAACAGTAAGCTGACTGCCTGTCTTTTTTTTGCCCCGTTCTGTGCACACTGAGCTGGACCAGCATATCAAAACAGGTATTCATGGAGAGTACTTTCATAGAGCCATTAACACCTGCTTTTTAGACCTATACTGAGTTCTTCAGGAAATTATAACTTTAATAAACACGTAGCACAAGTGGGGGTGGGGGGGGGGGGGGGGTGTTTTTTGTTTGTTGTTGTTTGTTTTGTTGTTGTTGTGTTTTTTTGTTGGTTTGTTTTTTGTTGGTGGTGGTTGTTTGGGGGGGTGGGTTGTGTGGGGGTTGGGGGGGTGGGGTTTGGTGTTTTTTTTTGTGGTTTTTTTGTTGTGGTGTTTGTTGTTTGGGGTTTTTGGGGTGTGTTGGGGTGGTTGTGTGTGGTGGGGGTTGTGTTTGGTTGGGGTTTGGGTTGTGGGTGGTGTTTTGTTTGGTTTTTGTTTTGTTTGTTTTGTTTTTTTGTTTTGTTTTTTTTGTGGTTGTGTTTTTTTGGTTTTTTTGTTGTTTGTTTTTGGTTTGTTTTTGTTTGTTGATTTTTGAAGTAGTTTGATGTTATTAGCCTTGAAAGTGTTTCCGTATAATGTTGGAACTTCTTCATGCTTACATTTTTGTAAATCTACTTTGACTGTAGTGGAAATTAAGACATTTTGTTGAATGTGGTCATAAAGGCATCAATTATAAATTATAACATGCTGAAGGCAAACTTGCAAGTTGCAAAGAAGCAGGAGAGAGCATTTTTTTCATGTCCCCCCCAAAAATTACTCTCTGAATTTTATGTTTATTGTCCCCCCCCAAAATTGAAATGGGATTTCCGCCCCTGAGCACAAGACATACAATATCTTTGCAGTAACAGAAAGAAAATAGGTAAACACCTAAACCAGGGAAATAAAAACAAAACTATCTTAGTGCAGGGAACATAACATGGTTTTTCTTACATTAGATGCCAAAGAAAATCTCCTTAATCTAGTCGGTAATGTATAGGAGTAGGACATATAGTCTGGAAAATAATTACTAATCTAAGTAGAAGTGATTAATTTTTTAACCTGAAGATTTGAGAAATTTGTTTGTAACATCCCTCCTAAATCCCTCCAGAAAATAAGGCAAAGCATGATGCTTTCTTGTTTCTTTCAGCTTAGTTATTTTTCTTTTTTTGTAAAGCTGTGACAATTATTCTGTATCTTACAGTTTTTGCGTTCTTGTCACCTTCAATATCAGACGTAGCTAACATCAGTAAATTGAAATTAAACCAGCAAATGTTTCCCCCGGTCAAAAAGTAATTGTTGTTAAAAGATGATCTAACAGTAATTAACTTGATTTTTTCGATAGAGTTTGCTATCCATACACACGCCTGATTATACCCAACACTTTAGATAAAAAAAACAAGCCTTAAAAAGAACCTGTCCAACAACATGAAGTAGGTTAAAATATGCCAAAAAGCAAACAAATAAAAATAATACAGTACACCATAGAATACTATATCTGTCAATAGAGGAAGGTTTATGTTTTGTGGGTTTTTGGACTCCAGTGAATGACAGTGAACAGTAGTGCTCACAAAAGGAGAACACAGGGCAGTGGAGAACCTTCACATGAGTGACTGGACAACTAGGATTACTTTGAGGGTGCATCAACAAATCCTTCAAGTTAAAAGAGATTGGAAAATGGCCTCCAAGAAGGAAGTCTGCTGTTTACATTTTGTCTTGATGATCCTCATGAGTTTTCTTGAAATATGTTTATCTAAAAGATTTTCTGTGACCAAAATAAGCAAAAACAGAAGACATCTGCAAGAAAACAAATATTTTTCATAGCACTATAGCATAGTAAACTGAATAATTAATTACATGGCAATAATTCCTAAGCAATAAGCTCACCATTTCAGTTCTATTCAATCAGAACTAAAAAGGAACTGAATAAACCCTATCTTTAAGAAAATCTCAATATGACATCAACTGCTACATTTAAGGCAACATTAGTGCCAGATCTATAAAAAATACCATATTTCAGTTTCATTTGTTGTATACCTTTTCAGTACCAGAACCAGCATAAATGTATTTAGAAAAAAAAGGCACTTTAGGGGAAGATGGAGCTGAAATTATCTGTGAAACACGCTATTAAAATCTACATTTTATGAAAGATGACAGTCAAATAGAAAAACCTATCTATGCATAGAACTTTGTACAATATTTCTACAGAACACAAACTACCAGAACCATTGGAGGACGGCATGAACCCCCTGCAAGGGTCAAACAGGTATAAAAGATAGATGAATGGATGCACATACTAAATTAATTTTTTCCCCATTCCAGGAGACACACACACACACACTTGGTGAAACTTCGTATAAAAAAAATCTTTAATAATCTGGCTTTGTCTTTCAAGAAATTATAATGAACTCAATACACATTTAAAACTGACATAACAGTTTTCTTACAAACTTCTGCACTTCTTGGATTTTTTTAGATTTTTTAAAACATGTCACTGAATGTTATTGTGGACTATTTTGTCTGTAAACTGCTCACTTCTACACATCTGACAACAGAAGTATTTTCCCCACAATCAGTTTTTTTTTTTTTTGGTCGGCGGTTTACAGCGTGTAACAGAGAGGTCAAACCAACATCTCGCAAACCAAGACAAAAAGGAATGTCTTTAATAACATTTAGGAAATCTCCAAATAAAACATATATTTACTTAAACAAGTAACAGACAATATATTAAACAAGACATTTTCAGGTTGTATGATGTTTTTCTTCTTATTTCTTTTTTTAAACCTTTTTGTGCATGGAAAAGACAAACTGGCCAATACAAGATCATTGACACCAACATCACAACCTCAAACGTTAATGTGTTTTATTGAGATTTTCTGTCATTGGCCAACACAAAGTAGCACAGAATTATAAAATGGGAGGAAAAGGATACATAGTTTTATACAGAACTACCCTAAGCTTTGATTTGAGCATATCATTTAACTTTTTTTTTAATCCAGCATTTCAAAACAGAAGGAGTGAAGTACCTACCAAGATTAATTAATCCACCTAAATTGACAGACAAGAGCAAAGACCAGATTATTTGAAGACGCACCCAGAAGCATTCATGGTAGGACTGTCGGAGCTGCAGAGATCCACAGTTTAGGTAGAGAAATCTGTTGGCCACAGCAAAACTTAGAAGTTTACTCCACAAATCTGGCATTCATGAATAGAACAGTTACAAATAAAAAAACATTGTTGATAGAAATTGAATGTAGTTTCGCTCAAAGTTTGTCATGAGTAGACAAACAGACACAGAAAGCACTAGGAAGAGGGTATTTGATGTGTCTTCTTTCCCTCTATGTGCAACAAACTGTGAAAAACAACAACAACAATGCACTCTCATCGCATTGTAAAATATGGTGGAAATATCCCTCTGCTTTGGAAAAGCTCATCTACACAACGGAGAAATAATCTAGTCAGAACTGACTGGAAGACAGTTGAAGAAAATTAAAGAGCAATCATAGAGGAAACAGTGGCTGCAAAAGACTTGAGGATGGGGTGAAGCTTTCAGTTCCAGCAGAACTGCAGCCCTAAACATACAGAGCTACAATTCAGTGGTTTAGATAGAAATCATTGTCTTAGAATGGCCCAGTCAAAGTCCAGACCTAAATGTACCTAAAAATATGTATCAAGACTTGAAAATGAACGTTCACATACACTCTCCGGCCAGTGAGACTATGATTATGCATAAAAGAACGGACAAAAGTCTCACTGTATTGCTGCTTTGTGTTGGACTGCACACATGAAGTTTGTGGTTGTAAACTGAAAAAAAAAGTAGTAAAAAAGTTCAAGGGTTACAAGTTTAGATGGAGTGTTTATTATTGAGGCTCTGTTTAGCAGTATATTGCTTTAAAACAAACTTCCTGGTTTGTGAAGCAGTCAAAATACGAAACCTTATAGCAGCAGGGCCCGTAACTGTATCACACAGCTGACTGAGTCTCACTGCACACATAAATATTGCTGGGCCTCACTCTCCTGTGGCTCCTGCCCGGCATCTGCGGACACAGCCTGCAGCTTTTGGGGATGAACTCCTGGCAGGCCTCCCTGAACTTCCGGATCCTCCAGCAGTAGATGACGGGGTTGAACACCGTCTTCAAGTAGCTGAGCCACAGAGCCCCGATGCTCACTGGGTAGAAGATGGGGCTGTAGTAGAAGCGCCGGCTGAACACGGCCAACAGGCTGACCACCGTGTGGGGCAGCCAACACACGGAGAAGCCCACAAAGAGGATGAGGATGGTGGTGAAGGCTCGGGTCTTGAAACTCATGTCCACCTTGATGTGAGGAGGTCGCTGCAGCCCCGTGAGCCTCATCTTGCTGACCTGGTTTAGGGCGGGCAGGCAGGAATGCTCGCTGCTATGGTTGTGGATGCGAAGGGTGTTGCGTCGCACCGTGTTGAGGATGCACATGTACGAGTACAGCATGACAGCGAACGGTACAAAGAACACAGCTACGGCCAGGAGCACCGTGTAACCCCGGTCCGCCATGGACTCGCTGTACCCCAGCACGCACTGCGGCGCCCAGGTGCCCCCAATCCTCGCCGCACCCGTCCTCCACCCAACCACAGAGGGCAGGGAGACACAAAGGCTGAGCACCCAGGAACCTGCTATCAGCAATTTGGCCCTGTGTGGGGTCAGCTTGTCCTGCCGTTGCACAATGATGAGGAATCTATCCACGCTGATGATGAGGAGAATGGACACGCCTTCCAGAACGAACAGCCAGTAAAGCATGATGGAGGCCCGGCAGAAGCCGCTCCCGAAGCTCCAGTCGGCGGCGGCCACGGTGACAGCAGTGAACGGCATGCAGAGCAGCGAGAGCATTATGTCAGAGAAGGCCAGCGTGGCCAGGAGGAGATTGATCGCAGAGCGCATGGCCGGCTTCTGGTAAACAATCAGACACACGATTGTGTTGCCCAGGAAACCAACGGTTATCATGAAGATCATTATGGCCGCCAGTGTCACCCGGAAAGTGACCGAAATGAGAGGAGGCGAAGCTTCTGGCGGGAGTGTTCCTGCTGCTTCCTCCACATCTGGCTCAAGGAGGACACAGTCGTCCAGCAGGCTTCTGTTACAAAAAGCCATGGCAGCTTTCATCGGGTATAATCACCCCAGGGGAAGAAGAACATCGCTGACTACAGCCATTGTGAACACTTTCCCAACAGCTGCTAGTTTCTAGCAAAACCTGGGACAGAAAGACAGGAATAAAAAAAGAGAGAGATTTTGTAAAATGAATGCAGTGCTTTGCTAAAGTATCTTAATATTTTTAGATTTTGCCCTGTGACAACCACAGAATTTTAAGAAAGCGAAGGGGAAGATTACGAGGTTTCTCACGTTTACCAACAAAAATCTGAAAAGAGTGGCATTCAGTTTTATTCATCCCTTACCGTACTCTGGTAACCCTAAAAATAAATGCAGTTCAACTGTGCTATCAGAGGTAATCCAAGTCAGTAACCTTAACATCTTACCCTGTCTCTCTGGTTGTTTCTCAGATTGCTGCTATCTTTACCTGGCCTGTCTGTTTAGGTGGATGGCTGTCGCTTTGTACGTTTACACTTGTGTCATTTTGGTCAATTTAAAAACAATTATGAATTAATCAGAGCTCCATGAGATGCTCAGTTGTTCTCCACAACCTTATCGCTCATCGGTCTGCTCTAATATTTGATCTTTTTGTTCATTAATCTTCTTTAACTAACATCTGAGGCCTTCATACAACCACTGCCTTTATACTGAGATCACATTACATGCCTGTGGACTCTCTTTACTAGTTAGGTGCCTTGTGAGACAGCTGTAGTGGACTTTACATTAGAGCACCAGAGTAGAAGGACATATTCTTTAGATTTATTTTTGTGAAGAAGATGTAATCTATCCCTTTCCTTTCACTTTATGATTATGCACTACTTTATGTTCCCATAAAGTCCCTCCCAAAAAATTTTGGTTTGTATTTGGGAGATGACAAGCGGGAAAGCTTTTACACTATATAAAGACTTTCACAAAGGACAAAGGAGAATAGCCCGTTACATGACAGTGCTATCTGACTGAGGATAACTTCCAATAAAAAGTATGAGTTTCTAGTAAAATAATCTTCAGCTTTTTTATTTTGATTTAAACAGTGATTGCAGCAAATTTTAAAGCAGATAGAACGGATAGTGAAGGAGGAGGAGGAGAGACAGATAAAATAAAAATTAAACACACAAAAAGAGACAGCCAAGAAATGAGTTGAAACCTGTCAATATTCAGAAAGCATCTCTTTTATGTGCAAACCAATTTTAGCTGATTTAATATTTACCAATGTGTTATACAGAGTGGTGCAAAACAACCTTCACAAAAAGGTTTTAATGTTACAAAAACATACTAATGGCAAGGGTAGCAGCTGCATTTCAAAAACTCTAAATATTCTGTGGAGCTGTTAGAGTAACAGTTCAGACGTAGGAAGAACGTTATTTCACTGTAAGCCAGCCATGGCCGTGTGGCCCTTGTAAGATTCCCGACAAAGGGATAATTTAAAAGCGTTATCCGAGATCCAAGGAAAGTGCAGATCGAGCTTCAGAAAGATCTGGAAGTGGTAGGTAGCAGTTTGCGGTAAACTGCAACATATGTATACACAGTACAAGAATCTGTTGCTGAAGAAAAGGAATAATTATAAAAACTTATTTTTTATGGTGTTTTTAAACAAAGCACTCCACAGTTTGTACAGGATAAGCAACACAGGACAGTAAGAACAGTATAAAACAGTAAAACAATCCATAGAAGACAAAGCATATTGAGTTCAGTTTTAGAATAAAATAATGGAAAACTGTAAAAGCAACAAGATCTCTATAAAGCTGATTTAATGTGGGTCTTTAGCTTAGCTTTAAAAACTTCCACAGAGGTTGCCGGCCTAACGTCCTGAAGGATTTTATTCCACAAGGATGGGGCGCAAAAAGACCAGCACACTCACCTACAGTCCTTTTCCTAGCATTTTGAAGCATGTTTAAATTCTGGGAAATAGTTTGAGAATAAACATAGTCTGATCAAACGAAATGAACTGTTAGGATCTCAATTCATTCACAATGTTTGGAGAAGGAATATTTCTGAATATTACCTAAAAAGTCATATGCCAAAAGGAAAGTTTGCAGATGGGAAAAGCAATATGCGGGCACTCTTACAGCATATGTTGGACTAAAATTCTCCTTAAAGAAGATATCTTGAAGTTGTCCTCACCAAAAAAGTATTTTCCAAAAAGCATTTAGAACATTTTTGTAGGTGTGTTCAATACTTAGAGTCCCTTGATTGTGATTTTTTTATTACCTCCATCAAGGAGGTTTTGTTTTCGCCAGGTTTGCTCTGTTAGTTAGCAACATAACTTAAAAAGTTATAGCCGGGTTTAGAATCAGAATCTGTCCAATCCAGGTCACTGTTGGGCATGCAGCCACCGAGCGGCGCTCCCGTTTATTTTATTTTAATTTTTTTTTTTTTTTTTTTAGATGAAAATGTTCAGGAAATTACACAGAACTTCTTTCATTGACAAAGTTTCGTTTCACTGCTTTGTTTATGTAGATTACTTAAGTTGTTACTGACGTCTGTTGTGAGTTTCTTTTCAATTAAACTTTTTTTTTTTCAAATATATACACAGAAAAAAAATGCACTGACAGTTCAACAATTATTTTTATCGCTGTTTATAGGCTAAGAACACAGCAGAGAAATGTCTGGACTAAGCCTGGTCGACACAAGTCGATGATTAATTGCCAAGTGGTAATCAGAGTTTCACACGAGTAGGAAAATATCCATTTACAGCACACCCACAGTGGAGTCAGCTGTGGTCTTAGTTCATACTCCCTCCTGGTTGCCTTATTGGATAATGATGATGCAGCTTTACTAAGTCAAAGGCATGTGAGTCAGCACATGTGCAGAGCATGATCGAATGTTTAATACACTATGTTTAACTCTCATGCTAGTTAGGGCTTCTGCTCTGTTTTAGCCTTTATATGGCAAAGAACAATGTTTTCTTCATAAATAACACAAAACACCTCATACTTAATTACAAGATGGCATTAGTTTGTGTTTTAATTTTTGATAAAAACACTGGTGACACACAGTTTGAGTATATCAGACTTCAAGTCAACTACAAGGCTTACATTAAAGTTTTTGTTCTTGTGTTTTTTTAGAATGAAATACAAAAGAATAATGATAATAAAAAAATTCCTTTGAAGAACGTTGTCAACATAATTTCTAAATTGCAAATGGGAGCAATATTAATAGCAATTTACATACTAAGTGTCAATATTATATGCTTTTTAAATTTGTTTTGTTTTTTTCATCTAGCTATATGTTATATTTCAACACATTATGGTGCCAAATTCTTTGTAATAATTGCTATAAATACAGGGATTTTTAACAGAGCAGTTTTTTCTGTACCCATGTTCTAAATCAGTGGTTCCCAACCTTTTTTCTTTGAGGGCCCCCTTCCCTGTGTCCAACAGAAGCCGGTGCTCACCAAACATCACCCCTACCAGCATAAACTCAGCAAAAGTCATTAATCACAAACTTTTATTTGCAAAAATAAACAAAATGTGCAATTTTTGGCTCTTATTACTCCAGTTTTACACTGTATACTATATAGATAATTTTCTTTTTTGTCTTATGGATTGTATAAATGTAATATTTACAAACGTTTTTGATATCCTCAGAACATACAAATTTGTGTGGATGTCCTGGGATCTCTCCAGACACTTCTCTTATCTTTCCCATTTTGAAGGGAAGCTAGGAGAAACGGGCGTCTAGATCATATCTTATTTATAGTGCAGAAAACAGGAAGTTATAGATTATTTATTCAAATTAACAGATTGTTTGATCATCTGAAGAAGAAAAATAAATAAAAAAAAGATCTAATTTTGGCAATCAAACATTTAATATGAAATCATGCTGGTGCATTAAAATATTGTTTTATTATTAAAACTTTTCAAACTTATTTGGCATGATATCCCAATAAAAAGGATCTACTTTGACTCATAAACATCCAATTTAGCATTTACCAAATGTAATAATCTCACCTTTACGTCTATATTATCTAGAAAACCGGTTTATAACTTCACAAAAAAAAAGAAAGTAGCTCCTTAAACAATTTTAACAAATAGCTTCAACTATAGTAATTGAGTTAAGTTTATCTAAGTTCGTTTATTACATTAAGTTAAACTAACTTAATAAATTAAGTTAAATAAACATAATTTAATTTCTTGTTACAAACTGAATCAATTTATCTAAGTTGGGGGTCTCTTTTTTCCAGTACCCATTATACAAGTAATATCTTATATAAATTCTGCCGATTAAAATTAAGATCTAATATCGTTGATCAAATCAAACAGAATCCTCCTTTTTTTGGAAGAAAATTAAATAATAAAAGAGGATCACAATAACAAAAGGAAAGTGATATCTTCAGATCAGAAATCCTCCTTACCAGTCACTGCATAGTGATGCTGGCTGTTGCCAAGGAAACAAGGTCAGCAGTTCCATGGCAACAAGCAGCCCTCACTTTCATCCACGGTGCAAAACTGTCCACAAGATATACAGCGCAGATACTTTTCTGCAGGAAACATGCAGAAGACTTGGCCTGGTATAACAAAAAATTAAAAAAAGCTGCAGAAACTAAAGCTCACAGCTTTCAGATGTGGTCAGTCATTCAGCAGCCCTGTGAGAGCAGCTGAATGCGAGTAGCCTGAGTTAGAGCCGCGAACTGCTTCGTTTTTATACAGATTTTAACACAGAGGCTATTCCTCTGGATATTCCCAACATTTTCACTGCCCTGAAGTGTTTTTGCACAGCTCCCGTCACTAAGCCTGTACAACGTGTTCTCAGGTTGGCAAACGAACACGGATTTCTCCCACAGATTATTATTTTAATTAATTTATTTTTTTGCTTTGCTGCTGCTGTCCATCCGTCGTTTTTCTTTAAAAACCTAAAGGAATCGCAGCAGAGAAAAATGCCATCTGTCCTGTTGAAATCAATAACCTAAACCCTTCTTTAAATATTACCCAGAGCGACTTACCTGGCTGTAGCTCCTGAGAGGAGAGAATTGGCGGCCGAAGGAGCCTTCCCCGTGTCTTTCATCCGGCCCATATGCCAGTGTTGTCATAGGATGTCACATTGCAACATTTTTAGTGTCCGGATCGATCGTGCAGCCATCGTGCCGCCCGTGGGCGCTGCTGACGCCAGAGGAGCAGGTGGTCTCTGACTTAAAGGAGCAGTCAGGCAGCAGAAATGAGCTTCATTGGGAAGTTCCTTCTTGTCGTTACCTTTAACATGCTTCATAAATTGTTCCCCACAGGCTTTGGTCCTCTAACTACTACTTTGCTACTATAAAAGAGGATAATTTAGGCTAGAGCACACATATTTGATCAATGAAAAATAATAAGAAAAAAAGTAATTTTATTATTATCATCATCATGCTTATGAATTAAATCTAATTACGTTCATAATAGATTAATTTGAATGGAATGAGTGAGTAAATACCGATTCTAATTTGAATTGAGGTTTTAGACTTTGACTGGGCCATTCAAACCCATGGATATTGATTCAAACCCATGGTTCTCAAACTGTGGTAAGTACCACAGAGAGTTCATGTTTTATTCTTAGCGAGGTAAATAGAATTGTATTTACTCTAATGTTGCAAATGACAGTAAACCAGGAACAATTGCTGAGGAATACTGATGTTACATTTAAGATCCAGACTTTTGAGAATGACATCAAGCCCTTTTTTTTCCATAATCTAGTTATTAAGTTAGGAAACCAGCTGGATTTGTTTGTTGATATTCTCACTCACCAGACTAACTTCAATTTAAGCTAATGACAGAGTATTTCTCTGCATTTTAATTTTTCAAATACTGTAGGAAGGAGTTTAAGGGATATTCTGTTTTCTTTTTCAACATGGACCTTATTTTGGACAAATTTAATGTTTTTGTTTCTCACCCGGAGAATTTTTGAACCATGCAGTCTGAGCCGTTCCGAAGTATTTATATCCACTTCCTCACTCCAAAAAACAAAAACAAACCAAAAAACTTGCTGGGTGAACGTAATAAAATTATGGCAATCATTTCCACCCATCTGATTTGGGTCAGTTTAGCAATAAAGAATTTTGTTGAGTGAACTAAATGTAAACATCTTGGGTCAACTTAATACATTTTGGTTGCCATGATGCTCAAAAATAAAAAGCAGGGGATGGCACTCAAACTCTGAAAAGGGCCTCTGTCTTTTTTACCACCTGCACTTACCACTTTGCTACACAATAATTCAGAAAGCTTGTATATAATAACAAATATCACTTAATTTCCAGTGTTAATTAAATGATGATAATGTTTCAGTAATACAATTCCATCACTTTTTTTCATTAAAAAAAGAGAATTGGCAGGTCTTTATAATATTATAATTGTGTTTAGTTAACACTGGAAATTAAGTCATATCTATTACTGTTTATACATATTTCCTGAATTATTGTGTAGCAAAGTAGTTAGTGCAGGTGCTTAGAAACCAAAGGTAATTTTCTGAGTTCAAGTCCCATCCCCTGCTTTTTGTTTTTGAGCCTTATAGCAACCCAAATGTATTAAGTTGGCCCAACATGTTTACATTTAGTTCACGTAACAAAATTCATTATTGCTAAATCAACCCAAATCGGTGGGGTGGAATTATTTACATAATTTTATTATGTTCACCCACCAAAATTGTTTTTTTAAAAGTTTTTTTTAGTGCTCCATCAGTGGACATCTGTAGGACAGGAGTAGTGGGGCAGTCCACATACCGTTCGTAATAAGGTTTAGTCTGCCCAAAACGCCTTAATTTTACCATGTTTTTATCTACCTGGATTTACCTACAAAAGTGCTTCCATATTTTTTTTTTCGGGTCGATTTCAACGTGATACACATTGACGTTGTCGCAGGACTTTAAAGCCTGGCAAATCTGCCGCGGTAAAACACAGACTGGCAGTCCTACAACAGCGTAAATGTGTATTACATCCAAATCAACTCGGGGAAAAATACAGTGCAAGTGGATAATAAACATGGTAAAATTAAGCCGTTTGGGGATTAAACTTTATTACAGGCGGAATTTGTACTGCTCCTACCACTCTCATTCAATGGATGTCCACTGGAAGTGGATATAAATACTTCTGAACGGCTCAGACTGGTACGAAAATTCTCAGGGTGACTAAAAAAACATAAAATTAGCTAAAAATAAGGCCCAGATTAAAAAAAACAAACTTTAATTAAAGAGGTTTCCTAAGAAAGCGCTACTTGGATACCTTAGTGTTTGCTTTATTGGTACTTGCATAAAAAACTGAGCACACATTTTGAGCTGAAGTATTCCATTAAAGCTCTCACTTCATGTTAAGGGTAGTTAGTGATTTGTGCTACCTCTAATAGGTTTTCTTCCTGGATGTTCCTTTTAGTTCCATCTTTCTATCAGCTCTGAAGAGCATCCCTGTCCTTTTCTGAAGGCGGTATCAACCCTCAGCAGGATAAAGCCGTCCCTAAGTGTCAAAGAGGATGATGTGTTCAGGAAATTTAAGTGAGGCGAATGGTGAACACCTGCCGAGCAAATATAAAAATGTCATCCTGCAGCCAGTTGTGGAGAAAAAGTTACGGTATTTATACACAAACAAGTTTTTAAATATTCTCAAATTTATATTTTAATTATTAAAAAGAACAGATATGTATTATTGATTTATATAAAAAACATATTTTAATTATTTGCGTGATTGCTCATCTTTGAATGAATCACACATTCACTATACAACTAATTATTTACGGTAATCTAGAATATCTTCATAACTGAAACATGAATGAACCCATTTCTTTTTCCAAATGGAATTTATTTGTGCTTATCCACTTAAAGTAGGAAATCATTTTCCTTGTTCTTACTTCCCTTTATTTTCACCCAAAGTGGTGTGTGTGTGTTGTTTTAATTATTTTGTTTTAGTTATTTAATATAATTTTGTTGAAATTAATGGGGGTTGTTTGTATTCCTTTCTCTCTTTTTTTTGTATCAGAAACCTCACATGCGTAGCTACTGCTATCCAGAAGATGGCAGCATTGCCCTGTTGCTGACCTTTGGCCTGTGAAGCTACTCTACATTGTACTGTATGTTCAGGTACTGATTGAATTACTGTATGCTTTTAGTTAATATACGTTTAATATCTTGCTATTTTAATACATTAAATGTCATGTTTTCCTTAAAACTTTATTGATTTTCAAATGAATGCCAGGGGAGATTAAAATCTCCCCTTCAGAGTATTTATCTAACAGTTACATTTTTGCAACAGATATCTGGTGTGTTCATTACAAAAAACAGTTGCATAAAGTCACTTAGCATGCAGGCCGATATTCTTTCAAATGGCATGCTTGTCTAAATTGGCATCGTGCCCATGTGCTGAACATGCCCATCAAACGAGTTCCACTCCAGTGGTCTGGCACATGCATGCTTGTCACGTTCAGTGGCAGCCACACAACAAAGCTTGCTGGAAAGACAATTCATTTCCCCGTCCGTTGTTCCACAGATGTTTGCTTTATTCCTTTCTGATTGGGAGACTTCCGTAGCTACTCCATCAATCAGCGAAGAAAAAGCAAACACAAGCAAAGAGAAAAAAATCTCTTTTGATCAGAACCTTCAGATGAGAGGACTCTTCAGCTGTGTTCAGGGTTTTCTTGTTTTAGAGGGAGAAGTCAGACTCTTTAAAATGCACTCACACGCACTGAAAAGGGACACTTTTCAGGAATTTTCTGGTGGCAGGAAATCATTACTCACCTCATGAGTTTCTGTTCTTTTCTGCAGGAGCCGCGGTGTGTTAATCAGTGTTAGAAGTGGCGGTTAACATATCTCCCTCTTGTAAAAAAAATAATTAACAAAGAGCAGTGGGGATGATAATGTTCAAACTGGATTGAAACAGTTATAGACTGGGTCTTTGCTGCTGTTAAATGTTTACTTTGATGCAGGCACAGGTGTTAGTCAGCCGAATGTGTGGCTGTGCCGCAAACTGAGACACAAACAACAAGTAGTAAAGAGGGGGATTAATCTCACAGTAATTGCTTCATGTAAAGTACCTCTGAACAAGGCTTTAAGAGCAATTATGAGCAATCATATTAGTAGTTACAACTGCAAGAAGGTAATAACATCCTCAGTGTGCAACTGCAATCACCACATGGCTCAGAGATGCAGGAAACAATAATCTATTGATGAATGATGTCACTTTTGAGCTCAGCACACAGGCCCAATTTGATTCCTCACATGAATGTTGCATGTTTTTTTTTTTTTGTACGAGCTCAGCCAGAACTGTTGATTGAGGAGTTTGCACGTCCTGTAGCATCATGAGCTCGTCCTCTCCAGATCTCAGCATTGATATTCAGCGAGCGCGGTGCAATGACAAAACCCTCTAAACGTCTTTTTATCCCCCAATTCCAGACTTATCTCCTATCTTTGCATCACCAGGCTTTGAGGGGATCACACCACAATCCTGCAAGCGTATATTATACCTCCATTTTCTTCTTGCAGCTAAGGGCGAAGATGTCATGTTAACAGGTGAGGATAGATGTTGACCAGTAACACTGGGACTGAGGGCACTGCTAAAATGTACAGATGACTTTTTTTTTCTTGTTCTCATTATATGCTTCATAAAGAAATAATTGAAAAAAGTCTTAGTGTCAACTTGAGTAAAGTTGTACCCAGGTTTTTGTTTTCTTTTGATTGTTTGCAGGAACATTGCATTATTACTTTTTGTTTCAACTGAACAATTTCCTCTAACACCTCAGGAAGAAATTATAGTTGGCAATAATGGATTTAACAAGGATGTTTGCAAAATGACTTGTTTACGACTAACAATAAAAGAAGAAAATTACAATGCTTTATCAAAAATAATGTGAGAAAAAAAAACACACACACACACACAACACCATCCATTGTCTATATGGGCAGGTGCATATCTCCAGTGGTTATTGGGTGAGTCCATAACAAAAAAAACAAACTAACAAAAAAAAGTATTAAAAGAAGATTGTAGTAAAATGTAAACACATAAATTACAAAGTTGCCAAAAAAATACCACAAACACACAAAAAAGTTGGTCACAGATGGTAAAACAGAGAAATGGATAGCATTACAACAAAAAGAAAAACCTTTATTTGTCTTTCTGAAACAAAACAGAACAATAGTGGTAGCAAAAAAAAAGTTGACAACAAAAACAGAAAAAGACACAGAAGATGCAAAACATAATTAATATGCATAAAAAACATAGGCCTTTTGACACAATACAGCAAAACAAAAACATGACAACCCTTTGTAACACAAAGACAAATCAGGAAAGTAGCAAAAATCTAACTGAGACAATTTTAGAGGCGAGATACCAAAAACACAACACAAAATAATGAAAAAGACGCAATGAGGAAAAACAAAAAATATCTTCACTCAAAAACACCGAATCTACAAAGATTTTATTGCAGAACTTCAAAATAACACAATTTTGTGCAACACAACAACAAATCTGTAAAAAGGGAAAGATAAAAAACTGTAAATAAAAAACATCACATTTTGTCAACACAAAATGATACAGAGATTCAAATAACAAATAATTATACTACTTTATTCAAAAATACAATGTTTCCAAAGATGTTACACTAAAATGCCACAAGGAAAACATTTTGGAATTTAAAAAAATTCTGAAAATTTTCCCCAAAAAGATACAAACAGGCTTAAAGAAATGCTTGGAAAAAGACAAGAAAAACAAGGAAATCGATTATCTTACCAAAACATACCACAATGGAGGAAACACATTTTCAACAAGGCCAAAACTTTCAAACTTGAACAAACAAATACAGTAACCATTGTGACAAACCAACAAACCAAAAGGTTGAAATTTAGATTACAAAACCATGATCAACACAAAGTAAAACACAAATCAAAAGCTACATGTTTATGAAATGATTTATGGAATGATTTCTTGGTCTTCAATATCTTTTATCCAATATTAATGTAATTATTCTGCTGTTTCCTGAATTCTTGTCACTGAAAATGACAAAAATGTTCACAACTTTTTCTGTACGCCATGAAACATTTTGAATGTCGACGCTGCGTTTTGCTAAGAAAACCTTCTGAAGCTTTGTTCCACTATGATTTTCCTTCAGTTTTTTACAGTGTAGCGTTGTTGGGTTTTTTTCTTGTTGCAGTTTGTCCAAAGTCTGTCTAGACTTTTCCTGAAACGCTGCCAGCTGCCCAGCAAGGACACACAAATGAACACCTTGTACAGTTCCTTCTATCTGCCTGTGTGTTTTGACAGATCTATGTGACAAGCTAGTCCAGCAGCAGCATATATATATATATATATATATATATATATAGTTTTTATTATGCAGCTTACAGAGTAACAGTTAAAAAAAAAGAAAAAGAAAAGACATGCGCATAAGGTACGGTTTTGTTGGCATTCCAGCACAGACAGGGATTACAAGTGATCCATTAACTTCCTGGTTTGTGTTTACCTCCCAGCAGCTACAGTAGCAGCAAACCTTTGACCTCACACAAAAGGTCATATTACCTCTGCAACTCTTTCTACATCTTGTACCCTTACCTTCAGCGTCGCCAAATGTCCAACATCAGCACCATGGAATACTGTGACATTTAGAGACAATTAGATGATAGACCAGACCGTTTGCCAGCACCCACTCACTCTGCTCCCATCTCCCCAAACCCATCATCTGTGGCAAAAAGATCTGCTTGCTGCCTCGTGTCACTCCATCTCGCCGTCACCTTGGCAACCGCTGCCGAGGTGAACCGCCATCTGGGATGGCCGACCTCATCCGCTGGCTGATTTCCACAGAACTGCACACCACAGCGCTGCCACGCCGGCTGGTCTGATGTGCAGTTTTATCACCCCACGAACAGGCTCATTAACTGATCCGTGATCAGTTCAGCCATTCTTGATAGGGTCAGTGGGGTTCCAACAGAAACATGAGGCGGATTATTCAGATTTGTGCACAGTATGAGAGCAAACTCATTTGTTTTGAGCAACCGAGGGTTCTGATTTACCTCAGATCGCCTGGTTATACTGTACCTCCATGAACAGACGAGGACTTCTAACTATGTCATTCATTGCTTCTTTTTCTTAAAAAATAACCTGAGAAAATCTTCACATGATTTAACATAAAAAGGTTAGACCAAACTGAGGCTATGTTGATTTTCTCGTACATAAGTTAAAATATCTCCAAGTTATCTCTCATTATAAATAAACTATGTTTTAAACTGTAAATCCAAAGCAATCAAGATTTTTTTAGGGGACCATAAAATTTACAGATCACATTTCTTAATATATCAAAAGCTAAGCAAGATTATGTTGATAAAGTGTTAGGATGTGTGAATGTAAGCAAAAAAAAACTCATTTATTAACTTGATTTTATGTCAAATTTATTAAATTATTGGTCTTCCATGAAAATAGACACATAGGGAAAAATAAATAGACTGAATCTTTTCACAGAAACACATAGCAGACCTTACATACACTTTTGGGAATTTGTGCTAAATTCTTATTGAATAAAAGGAGTGTTCAACTATATATTTTTTGCACTTTTTCTGTCACAACTTAATTCCACTTATACACAACACAAAATATGAAAGGGGGTGAATAAATTATTATTGCTGGTTTACAAAAACGAGTTGGTGATGAACAAAGTGAATTAAACAGATGTCTTTCTTTCAGGTCAAACAGGGTGGACATGAAAATCTGCAGCAACACAAATAAAACTTGTGCTTTGTACAATTTAGAGAAAGTGTTTTACTTTTAGTCGTCATATGTCTTTAACTTTATATTTAAAGTCCTTTATTCTGGATTCTGTGCAGATTCTAGATTAGCGTGAATGTTTTTGTCCCAGATGCAGTATTACAGACAAATATCCAACAAACATAAAAGTAGACCTTTTTAATTTTTTTTTTTTTGAGAGGAAAATATATCGAAAAACATGAAATTTCTGAATGGATTTAGGGGATGTCATGGATTTGGTGAGTCAGAAAACCATTTTTCATTTTCGCTCCCAGTTTTATGTCTGACGGTTCATGCAGGCTGTTTTCACGTGTCGCTGTACATCCTCTTGCACTCTATGGATGGGGACGGCGTGTCCGGACCGATGCTTCCCACCTGAGAATACGCGTCCTCCGGGGTGCGCGGCAGTCCAGGCGGCGTCATGCGTTTTTCTTTCTGCCTGCGGTTGCAGAACCATACCCGAACCACCTCCTTCTCCAACTGCAGCGTATCCGCTAGGGAGTTGATCTCCTGCGCGGATGGCTTGGGACACTTGAGGAAATGGCTCTCCAGCGCGCCTTTTACGCTCACCTCGATGGACGTGCGCTTCTTCCTTTTCCTCCCCTGCGTCGCGATCTTGTCGATGCTGGTCGGGCTCCCGGTCGTGGAGTCGGCCTCCTCCAGCCATTTGTTGAGCAGAGGCTTCAGTTTGCACATGTTTTTGAAGCTTAGCTGGAGCGCCTCGAACCTGCAGATGGTGGTCTGAGAGAATACGTTGCCGTACAGGGTCCCCAAAGCTAAGCCCACGTCCGCTTGGGTGAAGCCCAGCTTGATCCGACGTTGCTTGAATTGTTTAGCGAAATGCTCCAAGTCGTCGGACGTCGGTGTGTCCTCGTCGGACTGGTCGTGGCCCATGCCGTGGTGCTGGTGATGGTGCGTGTGGTGATTGTGACTCTGATGATGGTGATGATGGTGATCCAGCTCAGGGGAGTCCCCGCGAAGCAGCCCCGAATGAGCAAGGCTCTGCCCGGTGTGAGAGCTCAGCATCCCGTTGACTGTAAATCCTGACGGCTGGGAGTAAACCAGTGACTGCTGCTGCTGCTGCTGCTGCCCCTCGCTGATGCTGCCGATGTGCGCCGTGGAGCTGCCTCCCCAACTTCCAGCGTGCGTCTGATGAGCTCCCAGATGGGGCGACCTGTGGTGGAGAGTGGAGCCCGAGTGCACGTCTTCCCTGTTCCGCTTCACCTCTTGCGGCTGCGAGCTGGGCGGCCACGGGGAGCCGGTCTCTGCTGCTGCAGCGGCTGCGGCTGCCGCCGCTGCAGCAGCCGCTGCGTGAGGCAACGATGTCACCCACTGGTGGGCATGGCTCAGCATGTGCCCACCGTTGCTCGTCACCATGGCTCCGTGCATGAAGTCTGCACTCTGCACCATCTTAACCGAAGGGTCCACTCTGTATCCGCCGGACACAGTGGTCACAGGGGTGGTGCACGGCTGCATACCAGCACCTCTCCGGTCAGAGTGCCCGATCGGACCGGATAAAATCCTGCTGCTGGCCAAATACGGACTGGATGTGGCTGCTGCCATCCCCCAAGGCATATATCTTCAGATGCGTCTCACCTTTGAGTCTGGTCCACTAATCCATATAAAATACTCTAATTCTTGTTAGACGAAAACATTGTCCCATTTAAAAAGTACCAAACACCCCAGAATTAACAGTTTTAAGAGAAAAATCTTCTTTCAGCGTTTCATAAAGTTCACTTCCCTGTGTATTCCCGAGAGTTTGAGAACTTTTTTAAGTACCAGAATCCACGCAGTGCGTAATCCACTGTGGGGGGAAAAAAACAACCTTCTTTGATCAATCAGATGATCTTTTATCATGAAATTAAAGACACTTCAAAGTGTAGAAACTAACACTGTAAAAGTGTTTTTCCCTTCTTTGCATCCGCGCGATCTGGTGCGTCTTCTACGGGGAGCCACAGAGACGGATTGTGAGTTTATGCTGTGCCAAGGCTGCGTTTTGCTCCCACCATCTCCGCCCAATTACAACAGCAGGGCTGCGCAGAGACCCCAATCCCCGCTCCCCCTTCCCTCCCCCACCCGCACCGTTGATTGGTCGCTGTGCTGAAAAATAAGTTAGTGTGTTTGGTGTGTTTATACGGTCGGTGCAGAGTTTTTGCTTTCAGATAAAGATGCGACGATTTCCTGGTGAAAAAAATGAAAATAAAATAAAAACACACACAAAAACCTGCTTTCTCTCAGTCGCTTTTATGCATTTCTCACAACAGTATTAAACTTTGCGCCACTGCTACCAAAACATGGTAGATAACCTTCAAAAACGAGTGGCTTTCTCAAAAAGAAAAGTCAATTGCACAAAAAAAGCAAATCAGTAGCTCAAAATTGGTAGTCCCTTAATAAAAATGGATAATATGTTCTTTAAAAGCAAGTATTTGTGTCAATGAAAGTGTCAGGGTTGTCAAAATGACAAGTTATGACAGCAGCATCTTTAAACAATCAAGTAAAAACGTTTGAACTTGTTTTTATTGTGACAGATCACTCTGGAAGTGCTTAACGATGTCATGTAAAGTCAAGATGGCATTACATACCATACCATGCATGGTATTTTGTAACTAGATCTAAATAAAAATCAAGACACTGAATATGCACTTTACATTATATTGTATATATGCAACTGTTCACAGCATTATGCAGCTGAAAAAAACAAATATTTACAACAAATATAAGCTCCCTTTGGCTCAGTAAACCTTACTGCAGTAGTTTTGGAACTGAAAATACTGTATTTATGAAAATACTGTAAAACAGACATCCTCCTCCCTCTTCCACAAGGCTGACCTTCCATGTATTGCAGTTTTATAGATACAGTATGCACCTCATGTCAATCCTGTCTCCTGGTTTATACATACTTGTAAAGTGGGGGTTCATGTGATTCAACCACGAGTGACTGACTTTGTCAATGGTTGCAAGTACTAGTTCACACACCCCCTTTTCATCAGTGTAACATAAGGTTCACCTTAGAATAGTTATTAATGGACATTTTCATGGAAACACAAAAATACTTTTTGAAAATGGATGTTCCAAATGTTTGACATTTTCAACAATTTTGTGTTCAATGACGCAAGCAATGAAATGAAGATTACTAGTTGTGTGAACAATGACTATTCAGCCTGTAAAAGTATAGCTACTTTTGACAGACATGATAAAAACAAGTCAATAGTGATTAAAAAGAAGTCCAAATTGATCATTTTGCAGATATTTGTGCTTACACAATTGCGTCATGTCCAAATGCATATGCCTTTGGATGACATCAATGTGAAACTGCCACTAGGTTGCTCCCGTACTACTACATGTTACGGAGGTTGCACTAACTGTTGTGCAGACTTTAATTGTGTTGCGAGAAATGCACCAAAGCAACTGAGAAAGACTGTAAATATAAAAAAACAGCATATTTCACTAAATACTACGACTACTACTACTAATACTAATAATAATAATACTAATAATAATGATAATTATTATTATTTACTAGACAATTCATGTAATCTGGAGCAGTCTCGGCTTGAATCAAAACTAAGATCAGATTTGGGTTTGCATGTTGTAACCTTGACAGAGCTATGGTGAAACATTTCAGTTTTTTCCAAGACCAAACAAAACAAACCGCTGCCTCGGTCTACAGATGCAGCCTAAAGCATAAAGTGATAGGGGGGAATTTTGTTTCACTGGGTTGCCTCGCTTTTTTACAAGCCTTTAGAGAAAAAAAATGGAAAGCATGGATTTGGACAAATGAAGGTTTGTGTCTGGAGGAGACAGCCAGGTGCTGGTAAGTCAACTTTCTGTTAATTTATATCTTTCATTGGATTTATCTTGGGCTGTGTCCAAAAGGGGAATGATAAATAGACTCCAGTCCTCTTAAGTGAGATCATTAGGGTTACTTTTAGTTTATTAGGCAGTGGTTTCCAACACTGGGGGCAGGACCCCACTGGGGGTCGCAAAACAACAAGTGTGGTCCTGAGATTTAAAGATAGATAGATAGATAGATAGATAGATAGATAGATAGATAGATAGATAGATAGATAGATACTAGTTTGACGACTTTATGTTAAAAGATCAAATATAGTGAGAAAAATAACCTGCATCCCTACAATAAATAAATCTCAATAAATAAGAAAACAAATATATAATAGTACAAATATATCAAGGATTTAATTATCACAAGACTTAAGAATTGATATACATTTTTTGGTGGGAGGGGTTGTTGGCTAAAAAGGTTATGTACCACTGGATTGGTTTAAACATCAAATAAGAAATGTTAGCCTTTCATTTTACAATAAAACCTATTAATTTAACAGACTGTTACATTTATTAAGTAACTCCACCACTGAACCTTAAGATTATGGCCAAACACCTTCAGTGCAGACAAAGGACAACTCACAAAAAATAACTAAAGCAATTTAAAATTAAATATTTTTATAATTTATAGTATTCACAACAGAGCATGTCTGGTCCTACACTGTCGTTTAACATTTATTTAAGCATCCTATTTATGTGGGATGAATCAAATAGATACAGAAACCAAAAGTTTTGAAATATTACTAGAGTACTACTACGTAAACCTGCTTTAGAGTATAAGCTGGAGATCAAAGGACATTATTTTTATTTGCAGCAATCAATTTATAATTTCATGCTGTTTAATCCAATTTAGTCTAATTGTTTTTTTCGCCAATTCAAAACTAAAGTAAAAAAAAGGTGCAGTTAATCTTCAGACACTTTTTTTCTGTTTTCATTTAATTTCAATCATGAAACAATATATAAAACTAAACAAACACATTTGCTGCAAAAAAGTAGAAATATTACAAAAACTCAACAAAACAAAATTTATTTAGCCAACAATTCATAATATGTATAATAAGCACAATACATTATTGTTATAATTCCATCATGTTGAAAAGGGTGGTCTATTGTTGTTATAGTCTCTGGTATATAAATATTCCATTATTAAACAAAGCCTTGAAAGAGTTACTTATACTGCAAACTAATAATAATAAAAAACTTTCAGAAGAATTCCCTCTCCTGCAATAAGATATATTGAATCACATAAATAGATATAGATGTTCTTTATTGTATACTACACCAACAATCTGCATTTATTAGCACCGTAATGCTCCTAGTAAAGATGTATAAAAATCCTAAAAAATCATTTTATTTTATTGCAATAAAAGCAAAAGCAAACTTTTGAGGGTTTTTTTTCAGTTGCGATGAAATACATTTTAAGAAACACCTTTACTGTTTATATAAACGAGATTACATTTAGGTTTACAATAGGTGAAAATGAGAGGTGGCAGAGAGCAAAATTTATCTTTGTCGCTCTTCAAAATTAGTAAGACGAGACAAAGTGTAGTTTAAAGTTAATTCTCTTGAATTCATTTGCTAAAAGAAAATACCATCAAACTTGTCTATATTGTATATAGAACTGTCAATGTCAATTATAGAACCAAAGCAATAATTAAAAAAGTTTTAAAACAAATTGAAGTGGGGAAAAAAAGGTCAGTTTAAAGTAGTTATAATTTATGCTGCTGCATAAATTTTTCTGAAGAACTAGTGGTTAAACTTTCTGCAGGGTCTATGCAGGCCACTTAAAATACAGGAAGGCAGAATAACTACACCTAGTTGGTGCTATATGAGAAAAACAAAGCTTTTGAAGTCTGCTTAGATTTAAAACCAAGAATATATCTCCAGGATTTTGTTTTTTACAAAGCAAAAGTTTCATCATGACTGTGCATAGGTAGAGAAAAAATATTTTCCACAGTTTTTAAAATCTGCTCATTATCAAGCTGCATTCTGTGAAACGGCCCAACATAGATCCAAATGGCGGAGAAAGCACCACAGTGTTTCACGTGGTGCGAACGTCCCACCATAATGTGGAGAATAGCAGACAAATCAGAGAAGGCAGTAATGTTTTTCATGTGTTGTGCTGCCTGGTCACAGCTCTGGCTCCCCTATTTGTTATTCATGAAGGAAGCTGGGTGAAGAGGCCTTCTTATGATGCACATTTTTTCTCGCTGCCCCCACCTCTCCACCCGCTTCACCCTCTCAACCAAGAAGCTGCTCGACAACTACAACTATAATCTGCAATTAATCCAGCGTAATGAGCATGACACCGTCAGCTAATTGACATTATTGTTTCTTTAAGATCAACCTTGGATCATGTGTGCAGAGACTCTCTCTGTCGCCCTCCTACCCGTCCCCCTCCTCCTTCGCCCTCTTTTCAGTCCTCAATATGCAGATCAGCCATTTCTGTCCCTGGGGCTATATTCTTTGGTGGACTTTTGAAATATGTAAATGCCTCCAAAAAATTGCGAAAGAGAAAAGTAAATGCTTTCGTCTGGCAACCAGGAGTTTTTTTCTCTTTTCCATTCAGAGAAACAGATGATTTTCTTTAGTCTTTTCTGGTGTTTTTGTTTGGTTTGCTTCATCAGTCAAGAAGCAAAAGAATTTAAATGAGAGACAAATATCCTGGGTAAATGCAACAAGAGAAATTGTTTCCGCAAAATCCATATTGCCATTTAAAAAAAAAGTACTTTTTACGTAATTTTCAACAAAGACCTTAAAAAAGCTGCGATAACTAGAAATTAGGGATACAGAAAAGTTTAAATGTATTCATTTTGAATGTTTGCATGAAATAGATGCTATAAGACGGAGCAAACTGTTGCCATCTGCTTGAGGCTCTAAAATGTGGCCTTTGCAGAACAGACTGTCGGCAACAAACATTGCAAAGAGGAAACAGACCTCAAGTATCTTCGAGCACTCTTTATTTTCCACCTCTTCAGTGTTGTCCCACAGTTCTGATCATGAGTGTGTTTGACCTTCAGCTCTGCCCGAGCCAGAGAGATCCTTCACAGCGTGAGGTCCCCATGCCTACAAACCCCCGCTGCGCATGCTTGAATCAGGAGTGGAGGCAGTTGAGGGGAGAGAGAGACACCAGGACAGACACACCGTGGTGGTGCCGAGCGCAGAGAAAATGAAAAGCAAAGGATATGTAGGAGAGATGATCAAAGCGCATTCATCTCCAAGGTCCTCGTTTACCAAGACTGGGAAATATGACTTCAGTGATGGATATTTTTAAACCTTAGTCATTTCTCTAAGTGAGCTGGAATGTTATGTTTCAGCCAGGTTAAAGTATGATTCCTAAAAGACAAAGTCTTCTTCAGATTTTGTCGTGTTTTAAAGGGATTCTATTTGGCAAATCAACACAAAGTACATAATTTTGAAATGGACGGAAAAGAACAATTGGTTTTCTATTAAAAAATTCTAAATTCTTTGAATTCCATATTCTTTTTGGAACACATCTTGGTGAAATCTTAGCTACAAGTGTTTTGGGGTATTTTAACATATTCAACTTTTACCACACAGGATTTTGGCCTGGGCTTTGGCTACAGATTTGTGTTCAAGTATTGCCTTAAATGTGGCCCCATCCATCTTCCAAATAACTCTGACAGCCTCTCAGTTCCTGAGCCCCATCACAGCATCCATCCCCTGCTTCACCATGTGGCGGCGTGATGATGTGCACTGTTAGTTGTCCTTCATACATACCATCTTGCAAGTACTAGGTCAAAAGATTCAGTGACCTGTTTGTAAAGGGCATATTTAAAGGTTGTATTTGGAACATGAGCATGATAGATCATCTAGTTTTTTCTAGGTTGTAGTGAACAAAAACATAATTCCAGCTGTTAGGTTGCCTGGTTTGCTACCGATATGCCCAGTCACTAATCTGAACTGTATCCAGGGAGGAATGTTTTTTAGAGGAGTTTAACTGTTAGCTAACATTAGCCAAGTTAGCAAGTGAGTTAGCTTACCGATCCATGAGGAAAGTCGCCGTTTCCATGTGTGTTTGATGCCGTGGAAATGTTTTACGTGGGTCCATCTAGTGTAGGCTTCACCGAAAACTACTACTCCTCTACTGAGATGGATAATGAGATATCTGGGGCTCTGAAGGAGCTGCCTGACTTGCTGACTCCACCATTTTATCCCAAACAAGCCGAGCGGCGTCGAATGTAGAGTTGGATCATAGAGACCGTACCTGTCAACCCGGGGCCGCTTCTGGCTGGTACATGCAAACATGACGTGATAGTCATGCCCGATTTAAATCCACATTTTGTTATATTTTAATTCAAATATAATCTTTTAAGGAAATGTACTTTCATTCTACACCCCTCTAAAAACCAAGTAGATGTTTTTTTTATTTATTTTTAATGTAGCTTTTTATGAAAATGTTCCATTGATACAACCTTTAATTATTGTCTTGTTAACAGATGATCCTACCTGAGCCGTGGATCTTTGCAGCTTCTCCAGAGTTACAGTGAGCCTCTTGCCTGCTTTTTCTGATTAATGCTGAAAAGCCATGTCTTGGTAGGTTGGTATTTGTCACCTGTTGTCAGATGCTGGATTAAAGTATGCTCAGTGTGCAGTTCAAACCCTTGGATATAGATGCATCACCTAACCCTGCAATAAGCTTCTTCGTAAATTTATTGATGATCCATCTGGTGTGTAACCTGGTCTTTTTGATGCTGTTTACTTACTAATGTTCTCTAAACACCCATTAAATGTCATTACATACTTAAATTGCACAATAATTTCAAGAGGTCAGTTTTTTGGCCTACAAGCAAACTTGACAACAGTGTAGAAGATGATGATAATGCTCATTTTCTGAAAGAGAAATAAGACACAATTCTTTTACTTTGGTGCAATACATTGACAATGAACAACCTCTATCCATTTTCTCATTTACTCTGTCCAGCCTCCTTGTCCTTGCTGAAGAAAAACATTCCTCATTTCTCAAGTCAATTACTTGATGCAATCTACTGGGATTCCTTAAATCAAAAGCTTTTTTTATCTGTTTGGAATGTTTGTATAATTGTATTGAAATAACTTTTATTGTAACGTGCCTTGAGATGGCATCTGTTGTGAATTGGCGTTTTAAAAATAAACTTAATTGAATTGATGCTACTACCACCGTGCTTCATCATTGCAATCCTGTGTTCTTGGTTTTCTCTATAGTTTGTTCACTAAAGCTTTCTGAGAAACCACAGAGGCCTTTCCAGAATGGCTGTATTTAAACTGAAATTAAGGTATACTAAGATGGACTCTATTTACTAACTAGACAAATTTCAAAGGCAGCTGACTGTAATGGATTTTATTTTGTTGTATCAGAGTGAAGAGGCCTCAAACCACTTATTATTGTTTGTAAAACTTCAAAAGTGTGCACAGCTTTGTGTTGTTGTTGTAGTAATATGACAAAATTTGAAAAAGTTCAAGGTGTCTTACTGTTTTTACAAGGCAGAGTGGAGCGTTTTCTACTGACTACTTCTTCATCCCTTGCAGCCTAATGCAGAAACTACTGGACCAACTGTTGGTCCCAAACCTGCTGCAGTTTAAAGGAAGGAACCCAGTGAATACATTCAAAGGGAAAGCACAGTTGTGGGTCAGCCAATTATGTATGAATGCGAAGCAGTTAATGTGTGAAAATTACAATCATTAATCCCAAGAGATAATTTGAAAGGGACTAAAGTGATGCAGAGACGAGGTTTAGCCTAGAACGGCATCACTCTTGCTGTTTTTTTTATGTGTGCACCCAGGTGTTTGCAGGTGCTTGAAGCCCTTTCTAAGTGTCTGTATTCATTAACATAATGGTGAGAGGTAATCCAGAAACGATGGCGTAGAAGTCTATGATTAATGTTTATGCTAAACTAAACACGGAGTACAGCAACATCTGGGCCATCTCAGAGGGAGGAAAATAGAGGAAATTGCAAAAAGATTAGACTATTGGCTTTGGAGCATCCAAATAAAGTCCCGACCTGCATGAAAAACGTAGCCCTTATGCAGCGGCAGAAAATAACACATAAGATGGTTTGGGGGAAAGATAGCTTTAGGTTTTCTAATTTCCTTTTAGGCTTTTAGTAAAGTGTAAGCAGAAATAAAAGTAGGAAAATATGTTGCATCTGCGGTTGCTCTTTATGTTTTCCCGCTCTGATTCATCCATGTTCGGTCTCCAAAGTTTCCTTTACTGAATACAACTGCAAACAGCATGACAGAGAAATTTGTCAGGAAATACCTGCAGCTCTGCAGTTCGTGGCTACAGACAACTGTAGCCCTGTGCCGGGCTCTGGACAGAGAGCCAAGTCAAACAGCCGGTGTCTCTGAAGGCCTGGTCAGGCTGAATCTGGCTGGCGCTGTGCCTTTCATAAAGGAACTGCTCTCTGAAGCTCCCACCAAGGTCCACATGGTTATAAAGGTTCTCTGTAGTTAAGATGATTCCTCTAGTGGATTTTGGGGGGAAAGAAGGAAGTATTACATAAAGAAATATTAAGTGACTGATACAAGCAGCAGAATGGTTCGGGGTATTTACACTGCCCTCTAAGCTACATCCCCATAGCTCCTGGTTGATAACATCAAAAGAGGTATTTAAAATAGATTTATTAATCACATCCCTTCATGAACTGCTTACTTTTTGAAAGATATTCCAAAGAAATAAAAAAATAAATTGAATGCTGATAAAGGTAATGGAAGAAAAATAATGCCAATCAAAAGTCCACATACAAGTCTTACAATTTCAGGTTAGGGAGAAGTGAAACTAACCCAATAAATGTTTCCCCTTTGAAGGAACATACATTCCTCACAATCAACTGAAAAAAAAATCATCTAAACAATAAAAACCTGTAATTAGCTAGTTACACAAATTTCTAAACCCCCGTGTTTGACATTTGCATGTTTGCATTGAGGATATAAAATAACAACTACAGATATTAAAAAGGTATCAGTTGGGAGAAGATCAAAAAGAAAATAGACAGCATTTGTGTTTATAAGAGGAATGCAGCCATGAGGGGTCAGAAGCTAGTGATTTCTTGTACCAGTCCCAAGTTCGGAAAAATCCAGAGGGTTGTTTTAAGGAGGGCATCCAATATAAAAGCTGAGCCAAATGAAATGCACGAATCACAAACGTAAACTCCATACCGGATCACTCAAGACCCAGGTTAATAACAACCACCACTGGTGCTGTTGACCCACAGGGTGCTGGTGGAAATTAGACTACTGTCGGTCGATGGAAGAGAGGAGGAAGGCATGTCGGTAAGGATAGAGAAAAGAGAAAATTCAAGAGTGTGGAATTGAGACTGCAAGGTAGTGGTAGGCATAAGTGCTGATCTGTTGGATGAAACTGATGGTGACAAAGGTGAACTGAACAAAGACATAAGAGGAACAAGTTGTGGAAAATGAAAAAAAGAAGAGTGTTGTGACTGATTTGAGATTTTTATGATTTGTACAGGCTGGCGAGGCAGAGAGATAGAGAGGGAAAGGATTTGCAACAGGTTAGGGTGATTAAGGATAGGAATGGAAACGTACTGACAGGTGCCAAGAGTGTGATGAGAAGATGGAAAGAGTACTTTGAAGAGCTGATGGAGGAGGAAAATGAGAGAGAATTTATAGTAGAAGAGGTCCCTATTGTGGATACGGATGTATCTTAGATAATCAAGGGTGAAGAGAGAAAAACTTTGAAGAAGATGAAGACAAGGAAGGCGGTTGGTCCTAATAACATACCGATGGAGGTATGGAATGTGCCGAGTAAAGGTGATAGAGTTTTTAATTAGGTTCATCAACAAGATCTTGAAGAGTAAGAAGATAGAGGAGAACTATTTAGTACCAATTTTTAAGAACAAGGGAGTTGTACAGAATTTTGGCAACTACAGAGGAATAAAGATGATGAGTCATACAATGAAGCTGTGGGAACGAGTGGTGGAAGCTAGGCTTCGGTCAGAAGTGAACATCTGTGAGCAGCAGTACGATTTCATGCCAAGAAAGAGTACTACACATGAAATTTATGCTTTAAGGATGCTGATGGAGAAGTACAGAGGGGTCCAGAGGGAGGTGCTTTGTGTCTGTATAGATTTAGAGAAAGCGTGTGACAAGTTGCAGAGATAAGACTTGTGGTTTTGCATGAGGCAGTCTGGAGTGACAGAGAAGTATGTTAGAGTGGTGCAGGACATGTATGAGAGCTGTGAGACAGCAGTGAGGTGTGCTGTAAGGAACAAAATTCTAAAAGAATAGTTTGGCACAAGAACATCATTGCAACACCGTGGAAACAGTGAAACATAGTAGTAGCAACATCATGATCTGGGATCCCTTTTCTTCAGCTGGAACCATGGTTTTCATTGACTCGCAATAATCGTGAATAGTTCCAAACATTAGTTTGACCTAAATAATGTTGTAAAGATAAGGAGTGACCCAACTGCAGTCTAAAACTAAACCTGACATAAATCTGTTGTGTCCCCTGAACAGAGATGTGGACAGGAGATGATGCTACAATCTTACAGTTTAGAGGTACTATTACCAGTTAAAGTGGGCACATATTGTGAGGTCTAAAAGTGGGGTGATACATTCTGAATGCAGAAATCAAAACAAAGCTCTAGTTCAGGGATGCAGACACGTATCCAGCAGGTTATTGCAGCTTTTGATAGTTAATTTTACAATATTTGGGTCAGATCAAAGGTGGAAAAAAATTGGTAATGATTTACTAAGATTTACACTTTCTTTACAACTCTTAAAACTTAAAATTTGAACTGGTAAATGTACATATTAAAGAGCTATTGTGCTATAACATGTGATATTTCAATAGTATCTGTAATTTTGTGTTACAGATACTTTATTTTATATATTGTGCAAAATTGAAAATTTCTGTAAAACTGGATTTTGTGTTTTTATAAGTTGTAAGGCAATATTATTATTCCTTTAAATGTAATGCTCTGTGAAACTGGCTTTACATTTTTTTTTAACATTTTACATTTTTTTTAATTGTATTCTGATTGATTGAGATGCAGCTTTGTTTACCTATCACTTTATTACTTTGGTATTTTTAATTATTTAAAAGAGAGCAGATCACAAGTGAACGAGTATTTTTGTGGAAGTTCACTGGACCAGAAGTTTGAAGTCCATTTTTCTTTTTGATTTGGAATTTCACAGAGAGAGTAAGAGCTAATTAAGGCAGCGTACAAATTTCATACTGTATGAAGAGTCACAGCTTTTTAGGTGGGGGTGAACATAGATTAGCTGCACAGACGTCCAGATGGGAGGACTTCCAACCTCACACCAACATCTCACATGTGCTCGCTCCGAGTCCGGGGGAATGTGTAATCTGTGTCAAACGAGGACTATGTCCTGAACCTTTCATAGAGCTTTCCTGGTTACAGTGTTTGACCCCCCCCAATTTAATGAACTTGGTTCCTGCAGACCCCGCAGCTCACCTTGTGCCATCGAGTTGGCCTACATGCTCGCAGCACACAGCAGGATCAGAGACAACCTTGGCATGCACGCAACAAAAACACAGCCCACTTGAGCGTCTGTCTTTGATGTACATTATCAAAGGCCTTCTCTCCTCCTCTCCACGCTGGACCAAAGGCTACTATTGTTTTGTTGTTGTTATTGATATTGTTTTCCACCCTTATAACACAAAGCAGTCTGACCATGACTCTGATGCTAATGTGGAGGTGGAGAGGGTGTTTTAATGAGCTGCCGAGTAGATCAGAGGGGCTCAGGGGGGGCCACAGGGAGGGAATAGGTAGCTCTGAACATCAAAACAAAGCCAGTGCTCCACAACTTATGCTTTTCGCCAGCCTTGACCTTTAAATGCAATGTAAACATGCAACTTAAATTTTATGACTTTAAGCTATGAAGCAAATAATACAAAAAAGACAACCAATGATAGAGGATTATCTTCCATGCATGGCCACAATCAATAGTCATTGTCTACTCACACTTAGAGAGGAATAGTATGAAACTAGTTACACAGAACACATTAGATATTTACTTTATGTATTTTTGATACATAGAAACACACTTGTGGAATAGGTCTTGCACAGCTCGTAACACAAAGTTTCAAAATAAAAAAAATTATCACATTAGAAGTGTAATTTAAAAACGTAAGAAAAACAATGAAACTCAAGAAAAAAATGTAATTTTTTTACCTTCTTTTGAGATCGAACAAAAGGTAATTCTGAGTAGTAAGTGTATTAAAAGTAAGGTGTTCCAGAATAAAACATTTTGAATGAATCTTTTGGGCTCAGAGTGCTGTGAGTAAACAAATTACTTATGTGAACGCTATTGTGGGAATCCATCTATCAATTACCTATACCGCTTATCCTTGAAGGGTCTTGGGGCGGCTGGTTCCTATTTTCAGCAATCATTGGGCAAGAGGCGTGGTAAACCCTGGAAGGTTCGCCGGTCCATTGCAGTATTATGGGAATATTACGCTAAATTGAAATTTATTCACTTTTCTAAACCAGTCTATAAAAAAGAAGTCTCTGGTCGAAATCCTCATAACTTCATTAGGTGATCTCCATTACACATTTAAAGAAGAATAAGGACACTATGCATTTGTCAGGATTAGAGTATGTTACTATTTCATACTACAATGAAAGATTAAAAGAAGACACAATAATGGAATAAAATAATTAAGGTTATAATTGATCTACTCACAAATATAACCTAAGAGTTAAAACAGCAAGAAAATGTACCAAAATCAATGATCTTGAACCAGTTTGGATCCATCACCAGAACGGAAAAAGTAGAACAGCAAAAAGTACCTCAGGTGTGGGTTTTAGAACTGTCTCAGCTGGAGAGGTTGGATTCTGATCTAACTCTTGGAATCTGTCATCCAAGGGGTCATCTGAGACAGCTGAACTGTACTGGTGTCTTCTGACCTGGGTTTTAAGATACATTGAGGGTCTCCTCTTTTGGGTAACAATATAAATCCTACTTTATTGGGTTAGGTTGTAAGAACATTCAAATTGTGTATGGAGAAACAAACAAAAAAAAGCACTACATACAGGAACTCTGCAAAACATGGTTAATGGAGGCATTTCCCATCAGGCTGATCAGTTGCCTTTGAACTAGTTGGGGAAGTCCTTCAGATAGTCTTCAAAAGTCTGCTTCGATGTTCCAACCTTAGCTTTTGGAAAAAAGCACTTCCAGGAGAAGATGGAAAATTGGAAGATAAGCTACTTTCTTTGGCCGTCAAAGAGACAGCTTTTCACTTTCACAGATGTCTCTTTATCACTACGTCTAAAATAACTGAGGTCATGATTGAGGCTGCTTTCACTCATTCAAGAATTTTAACCAATGAAGAAAAGATAGGCATTAGAGATTTGGATAAGTAAGTTGATCAAAACAGCAAAAGCTGTGCGAACTGCATGCTTGTGATTTGTCGATACGCCAGCAGAATTAAAAAATGATTTGACCAGACCTGATGATTCTATAACATCTTAATATCAGACAATGCATGTCCAGTCCTGACAAAAAGCCCAGTTTTAGTTCTCACTCTGTTTTCAGTGGAACTAATTTATCATAGGTTCTCAAACTTTATATTAAAGTCCAAATCTGATTTTTGAATGAGGTCAAACTTAATTTTACAAACTTTAATATTCACTAAAAAGGTCCACTTGAATTAGAAATATAAAGTTATACCAAACCAAGTGGATTACTTTTTGTACCTCAAAGAAAAAGCAGCACATTTCATAGAAAAATTAACAAAATGAATAAACATCAATTAAACTGCCGCAAGGCAATTGTCTAAACAATTTAAGTAAATTTACCGGTAACCAAAAAACATATTAAACAGCAGCCTTGTTAGGAAAATGTCACTCTGTCCTAAA
This sequence comes from Apricaphanius iberus, assembly GCA_028564705.1. NCBI lineage: Eukaryota > Metazoa > Chordata > Actinopteri > Cyprinodontiformes > Aphaniidae > Apricaphanius > Apricaphanius iberus. The sequence goes on from JAPXFQ010002826.1 coordinate 694,497, forward strand.
TATAAAGCCTAAAATTAAGGCCCCGGGGAATGTATTGCATTCAGAAGGTTAATGTTTAAAACTAAAAGAGTAAAAATATATTTTTTAAGACTCTTTTTAAATAAAAAAAACAAGTGATTCATTTGAAAGTAGAAAAATATTCCTTTAGTATAAATCTAATATTCACACCGCATTTTGTCAGTATGGTCAACAATGATATTTTGATGTGTTCTGTTTTATATTGAAAGTGATTAATATTTTGAAATTGGAATCGTATTGTCAGGTCAGAGCTCTATAAAAAAAGGCCTCAAAATCTCTAATTGGAGCATCTCTACTCAATTCACCAGCTGTACCATGTAAAAGCTATCAGCTATCACTCTGCTGGATCCTTTCACTTTGTTTGAAACCCAAACAGTTATGAATAACAAGAGTGTTGGATTTTTTGGAAAGTGTTCTTACACTTAGGTAAATTGTGGTAAAATGAATTATTAATGTGTCATTATCATTTGCCCCAAATTATGCCACGTGAATTAAAGAATAGGACCCAAATGCAGACAAGCAAGGTGTGATCAGAAGAAGCTTTTGGACCTTTAAAACAAATAATTTATAGAAAAAGGTGAAGCCACAGCAAATGTTGAGGAGAGGCAAATGATAATGATCTCTGAGAGAAACAGAAAGAACAAGATACACTTAAAGTACAACCCACCCCAAAATCAACTTGTTTTTGCTGTTTAACTCCATCCATCCATCCATTCATTATCTATGCTGCTTATCCTAGAAGGGTCAAGGGGGAGCTGGTGCCTATCTCCAGCAATCATCGGGCGAGAAGTGGGAAACATCCTGGACAGATCATCAGTCCATCCCAAGGCAACATAAGGACAGAAATCACAAACAATTATGCACACACCAACTCATTCCTGAGGACAATTTAGAGAGACCAATAAACCTAACAGACATGTTTTTAACCTCTGGGAGGAAGCTGTAGTACAACATGGATACTCCATGCAGAAAGACATTGAGCCAGGATTCAAACCCAGGACCTTCTTGTCGCAAGGCAAGGGTGCTACCAACTGCAACACTGTGCAACCCAGAGCTGCCTATGTGTCTGCCAAAAATCATCATTTAACCGCTTTCTTCTGTATAAAACTTTGAGTTTGATCAGGCATTGCTACTGGCTTTGCCTTTATAGCTGACATCAGCCATTCTGCTGTTGTGGAGTATAAACCAAGCCCAGGTTCAGCCACACATCCGTAGCTAGTTGGATTTGGAATAGCAATGAAGTGTTGATGCCGACCAGCCTTACCGCCCCCGCCCCACCCCCCCCACCCCCCCCACCCCCCACCCACCACCCCTACGATCCACGAGGAATCATCTCCCCTTTGCCATCTTTTTCAAATTGGAAATGTGGGTGGAGTGAGACTCTAGTAGAAATAACTCTTGAATCATCACCTACGGACTAGCTTGGTTAACTTGCACGTTTTTCCCCTTTCCCTCTAAACGTAATGACGGTCATTGTAGCCAAACACGTCCATTGATGTCTCTTCAAATCACAGACAATTTTGATAAAATTATGCCAAAACGTTTTTTTCCCTGAGTGCATTTGCAAAATATATTGTGGCATTTTATGTTGCCTTTGGAGTGATGACCTCTTCCACTCAGGGGGGCCTTTCAGCCCATCTCAAAGGATTTGTTTCACTGTATGACGTGCTCTTATCTTTTTCTTATGGTCTTCTTCCTTTGTTCTGGGTTTTTTTTTTGCACATTATGTCTCAAAACACATTCATCTTTGGGACACAGAACGCATCTCTTTCCTGAATGGAATGATAGCTGGACATTCCCACTATGCCCTTTTTAGGCCTCTGGAAATTAAGCCAGAATTTGGAGGTACATGGTTATCTTTCTGATATCTTGACTGATTTCATTAGATTTTTCATTGATGGCCCACTTGTAAACTATTTTTCTATGATTTTGCCTAGAAAATAAGTCCACAGGTCAATAAATTTACCAAAAATTTTGTAATTAAACTTATGAGAAGTTTACCAAGCCCTGGTATGTTCACTTGGGCCTTCACAAATAGTTTTAAATTACATGATCTCAGTTTATGTACATTTTCATAATTTAAAAAAAATATTATGGCTCTGAATAAAATGTCTCTTTCATCAACACCTAAAATAAATAAAATAAAATGTTAAGTGCAATTCGTTGTTAGGATTTTTTTTTGGGATTTTTGTTTGTTTTTTGTTTACCTTTTATGCTGTGTATGTAGATTTCTGGTTTAAACAGTTTATAATGTATTCAGAAATGAGCTCCACTACCACAGATTAAAAAGATTAAAAACTAGATTACAGCATCAAAAGTTTTCTGATGTGGGCCACATTTAAAAATGTAGAAAAACCACCAAAACTTTTGTTTTATGCAAATGGATCTGAAGGTGTTTCGAATTTTGTACCTCTACAGCACACTTACAACTATAATCACAACTTCGCTAACACGTCTGTCTCTGAAAGACAAACACATTTTCGTCATCTTAACTGTCCTGATACTATAACAGAAAAGGAATTAAAAGAGCGATTTTTTAACCAAAAGTCTTAGAGCCTGGTTAGAGATCAGTGGAGGGGGAAAACAAAACAGATGGCAGGAAGGGAAAGAAAAGACTTGTTTACCTTTCCTCCCTTTCTGGGTGAAGGGGTATTCATTAGCTGCTGTGTAAATCAATCTGCTTCTTCTTAAAGGCCTGTCAATTTAACCGTGATGTCTGGCAGCCTGACATCGCTCACTGGATATTTAACTTGAAAGCCAATTAATCATCATGATTAATTCCCTCACAAACCGCATGGAACTGTTCTGCTTTACATTTTTGGAAGGAGAGACGAATTTTCCCAACATCAAAAGAGAAAGAAAAGAGAGGACCCGAAAGTCCCGATCACTCTTTATCAGCCCGTTGAAGCACTGTTTCAGCTGGAAGTCTATTCTTGCTCTCCGTTTTCTACAAAGCCAATCCTCCAAAGGCTCCTCTGCAAACACTGCACTTCTGAAGAAAAAGAAAACAACCGGTGACGATGATTATAGAGTGGTGAATGTAATTGGATTTGTATGTTAGCGTGGGTTTGAACAGTGAATATGAATTTGACTGCACACACACGCACAAAAAAAAGCCCCAAAAAAACTCTAGCAGCAGGGATAAAGAAAATACATCTGTGCTTACCGTTTCTCGCCATGTTCCGGCTGGCTAATATTTTTCTCGCTTAACCTTAATATGTCCACCTCTTTCTCAGTGGAAAAAAAAGGGATTACAGATCAGGAAAGTGGAGTATGAATATGTATTCCACTCAGTTCACTATCATCAATTTCCAAAGTCTCAGATGTGGTAATGGAAATGACCTAAACTGTGTGCAGAGTTACTGAGAAAGAGGGTTGTACTATCAGCAAACGAGAGATGACTTTTGGGTTCTTCAATCATCTTCTGTTCTTTCCTCTGCTCATTCACTGAGCCGTGGGAGAATTTAATCCATTCCTTTAGCTGCACGGCTCTGATAGACAGCCCCAACTGTGTGTTTTTTAATCGCACCTTTCTATCCCATTTTCCAGTGCAAATGGACATGGCATAATTGAAGCAGCGAAAGAAAGCTCTCAAAGTGTTACATTCACCCTCTCATGGATCTCGCCATGATTGTCCAAAGCTGATCCAACCACCTAAATAAGTGAAATAGTAGATGAATAATTGCAGCAATCGGCTGACCGATGACTTCCTGTTCCAGTCTCTGTTAGTGCTACTTTCTGTCGGAGGACACAATCAGCAGATCAATATACTAATGAATCATTTAACCCCTGAAATCACTGAGAACGTTCCTTAGTTGCATTCTAATCTGCTTGGAAGCAGTAATTGTGATGGTCAGATTGACCACATTTCTGTTTCTACTCTTTTGCCAGAGGCAATGAGTTCTATGTGTGCAGCAACATCTGTTAAACATCTGTAACGTCTTCAAATTACACCTGAGCTGGACAAGCTGGTTGGACTGAACACTCAAAAAATAAAGAACCCTAGAACAATCAACAGCAAACTGTTGATGCTGCAATGAAATATGCCTTTCTAATGGAAAATGCTGCATACAGACATAATTGAGCTTTTTGAAGTAATTGATTTCTATCTACAGTAAAATGTTGCATTTGAGCCCCAGGCGTAATAATTTAAAAGCTAATATGTTTGATAACATGCAAATAGTTCAGAACGCATGTTTAAAATGGCTAAATGATTTTGTTTTTTTTAAGTAAGCTTTAAAACTATGCCTAGCTTTAATCTCTCTTCAGAAATCAGTAAAAATCAGTAAACCTGAATTATCTTGCAAAATCTATTCAAGAACTCAAAACAGAAATGCAAAAAAACTTTTTTTGTCATTTCCAACTAGTCATTAAAAACAAGCCACCTGCTGTATAATACAATGAAATCAAATCAAAATAAAATAATGTACAGAAAATGAAATCCATGTTGTATATATTGTTGTTTCATTGTGATTTATTCACAGCATAAGAAACACCTTAGAAAAAGGCAAAGGACTGGCTAGTCATTTAAGTCACCATAATTAGGCCTAATAAATAACCAACAATCCCTTCAATTGTTTTAAAAAAACTTGCAAAGGAGTTATTAAAAGTCTTTGCTATGCCATCTAAATACTCGTTAAATTATATCAGCAATGTAGCTGCAACAATCTGACCTGCTTCTCTTGCTGTTTACATTTATTAACGTCCCTTTCAGACGTCAAGCCTGGTGGACTCGGTTTGATTGGAGACGAAAACTGCAGCATTGTTGCTTTTTTTTAACCTGGTGTGGTTTGCTTTCACACTGCACTTTATCAATCAATCAATCAATCAAACTTTATTTATAAAGCGCTTTTCAAACAAACAAAGTTACTCAAAGTGCTTTACAGATTTAAAATAACCCCACAACCCCCTGTGGGGGTTGAACCCCCTTCAAAAATAAAATCATCAATGCAAATACAACCCCCTCCCAACCCAACCCATCAGCCATACTCACTCACACACACACTTAGAAGCTACACTACCGTTCAAAAGTTTGGGGTCACATTGAAATGTCCTTATTTTTGAAGGAAAAGCACTGTACTTTTCAATGAAGATAACTTTAAACTAGTCTTAACTTTAAAGAAACACACGCTATATATTGCTAATGTGGTAAATGACTATTCTAGCTGCAAATGTCTGGTTTTTGGTGCAATATCTACATAGGTGTATAGAGGCCCATTTCTAGCAACTATCACTCCAGTGTTCTAATGGTACAATGTGTTTGCTCATTGGCTCAGAAGGCTAATTGATGATTAGAAAACCCTTGTGCAATCATGTTCACACATCTGAAAACAGTTTAGCTCGGTACAGAAGCTACAAAACTGACCTTCCTTTGAGCAGATTGAGTTTCTGGAGCATCACATTTGTGGGGTCAATTAAACGCTCAAAATGGCCAGAAAAAGAGAACTTTCATCTGAAACTCGACAGTCTATTCTTGTTCTTAGAAATGAAGGCTATTCCATGCGAGAAATTGCTAAGAAATTGAAGATTTCCTACAACGGTGTGTACTACTCCCTTCAGAGGACAGCACAAACAGGCTCTAACCAGAGTAGAAAAAGAAGTGGGAGGCCGCGTTGCACAACTGAGCAAGAAGATAAGTACATTAGAGTCTCTAGTTTGAGAAACAGACGCCTCACAGGTCCCCAACTGGCATCTTCATTAAATAGTACCCGCAAAACACCAGTGTCAACATCTACAGTGAAGAGGCGGCTGCGGGATTCTGGGCTTCAGGGCAGAGTGGCAAAGAAAAAGCCATATCTGAGACTGGCCAATAAAAGAAAAAGATTAAGATGGGCAAAAGAACACAGACATTGGACAGAGGAAGACTGGAAAAAAGTGCTGTGGACGGATGAATCCAAGTTTGAGGTGTTTGGATCACAAAGAAGAACGTTTGTGAGACGCAGAACAACTGAAAAGATGCTGGAAGAATGCCTGACGCCATCTGTTAAGCATGGTGGAGGTAATGTGATGGTCTGGGGTTGCTTTGGTGCTGGTAAGGTGGGAGATTTGTACAGGGTAAAAGGGATTCTGAATAAGGAAGGCTATCACTCCATTTTGCAACGCCATGCCATACCCAGTGGACAGCGCTTGATTGGAGCCAATTTCATCCTACAACAGGACAATGACCCAAAACACACCTCGAAATTGTGCAAGAACTATTTAGAGAAGAAGCAGGCAGCTGGTATTCTATCGGTAATGGAGTGGCCAGCGCAGTCACCAGATTTGAACCCCGTTGAGCTGTTGTGGGAGCAGCTTGACCGTATGGTACGCAAGAAGTGCCCATCCAACCAATCCAAATTGTGGGAGCTGCTTCTAGAAGCGTGGGGTGCAATTTCTCCAGATTACCTCAACAAATTAACAGCTAGAATGCCAAAGGTCTGCAATGCTGTAATTGCTGCAAATGGAGGATTCTTTGATGAAAGCAAAGTTTGATGTAAAAACAATCTTATTTCAAATAAAAATCATTATTTCTAACCTTGTCAATGTCTTGACTCTATTTTTTATTCATTTCACAACGTATGGTGGTGAATAAGTGTGACTTTTCATGGAAAACACAAAATTGTTTGGGTGACCCCAAACTTTTGAACGGTAGTGTACAAAAAGCGGGCTGAGTACAGATGAGCCAGGAAATGCCATCATGGGAGCCATCTGCATCAGCAGCAGCAGATCAACAGCAGCAACCAAGGCTCCGACCCAGGGCGCCCAGAGGAGGGAGTGCTGGTACCCCCACCTCCACCCAAGCACTACCTGGGGGGCACCCAGGCAGCCACAGCCGACCACCGCCCCCGATGCAGGGGGCCCCCCAGAGAGGAAACACTGGCAAGAAAGATTAAAATACATTAAAATATAAAGTTAATAAAATATAAAGTATATAAAGTATAAAACAATAAGTGTAAAACAAATAATAAAAATGCAAAGCAGATTAATAAATAAACAGTTAAAAGCTAAACTAAAAATTAAATCAGGTAAAACATGCTGAGCGACAAAAAATATATTAATAAATAATAATTAGTTAAAGGCTAAGCTAAAAAGGTGAGTCTTGAGCCTGCTCTTAAAAACATGAACATTCTCTGCGGCCCTGAGATCCTCTGGCAGCCTGTTCCAGAGGTGAGGGCCATAATAATGGAAAGACGCCTCACCATGATTCTGTGTCCTGACTTTGGGGATGACAAGGAGACGGCTGCCAGAGGAGCGCAGAGACCGCGAGGGTTCATACGGTAAAAGCATTTCTGACAGATAAGAAGGCCCAAAACCATTAAGACACTTAAAAACCATTAAAAGAACCTAATACATACAGGGAGCCAATGCAGTGATTCTAATGAACAGAACCTTTTGGGCAACTTATTAAGCCCCTCGCCTGTGGTGGCACTCCACCAAGAGGCACAAAAACACAGGGACACTTCCTGTTCCATGAAATGTAAAACATGGAGTGGCATCATATTCTACACGTTTTAGGATTATTGAATGTGACTGACAAGCAGGGTCGCCATGGGCAGAGAATGCGGAAGAGTTGTAGTTGCCCAGAATGTTTTCCTGGTCATTTTTCTGCCTAGAAAAGTTGTTACCCAGAATGCCCTATGCTATAGTCCACTTCCTGCTTTTGTGGCATCCCTCGGCCCACTTGCCATTCACATATGCAATAGAACCGCATCAGAATTCTCTTCTTTGGTCCACAACGGAGTTCAATTGCTCTTTCCCTCCTCATCACGCGAGCTGAAGTTTTTGGGAAAACAAATTAGAGTTTCTATTAAAGCAGAGTAATCAGGGCAGGTGTGAATGCATCCTTAATTTTACATTAATCTGATCAAATGAGCCTCTCTTAGCAACATCAATTCCTTTTTTTGCCACCATTAGCTGATGAATGTAACAGCAAACCAACCTTCCTCTGTATCAGACGTTCCACAGATCACTACATTTGTAGACAAATCTTGGCAGATCTTTCAGTTTATTTTATTTTATTTCTGAAGCATTAGCTGTTTTTAGGTGCATCCACTGTAATGAGCATCTTAAAACATTCTAAAATAGCAACAAAGACAAGCCAGTTCTTTAACTATAATTTCGAAAAGAATAAAACGATTTAATGTCATTGTACACAACAAGCTTTTCTGCAAGTATAGCACAATTAGAACGGCTACAATCAAAGTACTGTTGGACATTATATGAATTAAAAACAAAAGAATAAAACATGAGGAAAGTAAAATATTAAATGTTTTTATAGAAAAACAACATATTAAGTTTGCTGCAAATTTAAGATTATTGTATGCATGGCTACATTTATAACAGTTTTCTCCATGATACAATAGAGAATGGTTAAATCAAGCTAAAATCCAAACTTTCTGTAGTTGATAAGTTGATCAATCACTGTGTCGCTCCTTTAATTAACTTCTTCACCTTTATGGATAGGCATCCCTATTACACACAGAAAGGAACAAACTCAACATACAGCAACAACAAACCCACCTCCTGCTGTGCCAGATCCTGTTCCAAACTGTCTGCGACGCGAGCTGGAACCTCTATTTGAAGAGCTGGACATGAAAGCAACTACAGACCCTCCACGTGGGCTTGTATCGGATCTTAATTAAAAAGCCCTGCATATTATTTTCTGTAACAAAGGGAAATTTGGGGGTTCATTTAAATCCAATTAGGGCTGCACTGATGCCTCAGGAGATGAGGGAGTAATTGGTGTTTGAACACGAAGGTCTTTGTTCTGAGCTCTGGTAGATTGATAAAGGCAATACGCACAACATAGAGCAACTGGAGCTGGGACCAGGCTGTGAACTTGAGGTAAGGGGATGCAACCAGACCAACACTTCATAACAAGACAATTAACAGTAAGTTCAATGTTTGATTCTGTCACAAAGATCACCTGAAATAACAATGACAATGATAATGATTGAAGTTATATTTTCCTTCCATCTTGTGTTCTGAGCCCCATTGCATTTCAACTGAAGGCAGCTGTGGCTACAACACCATCACCAGTGTCTGAACGTATCAATAGGTGAATAACTGAATGTAGTGTAAAGCACTTTGGGGACTTTAGTAACTAAATAAAACGCTATACAAGTACAGGCCATTTACCAATTAGCATTTTGAATTTAAGAGCAGAAACCATAGTTTTTATGTGCTTGCAATCTTTTCTTGCGCATTTAAAAAATACTCAGGTGGTCCCTGAAACTGAAGGTTTCGGATGGTATCAATTATTCCAAAATACATCCCACTTTCATACTAAAGCCATTGCAAAATAGACATCATGAGTACATCCTGTCAGATGATGAACAAGTCAGTGACAGGCAATCACCACTCAAATTGATAACGGACTGCAAACATTTTCTTGTTTTTTTTTAATTAAGCTAATTATATTACTAAATGAAGCTCTGCTCACCCAACAAATGCAAGAATGGCTGGTAAGATTAAAACCAGGAGACTGAAGATTAACCTGCTTAGTTCTAAGGAGCAGTGCAAAAAGCTTGTGTATGGCAAGGAATTTATATTTATTTTGAGCTTCTGTGTTGGACTAACCATTGTACGTGTTTTTATATAATTGTAGTGGCCTTATTTTTCCCTACTCTATTTGGCTTGCCCTGCTGAGAATGTTACCATTCCTTTATAAGCATGGACAGATTTATATTTATTATGTTTTTATGTTTGTTACTAATTGTTGGTAAAAATGAAATGCAACTTAGTGCCCCCCTTTTCCGGTTCTCTTTTTACCTGTAAGTTTTGTTCACATCTACTTCACAGATTTCTTTCAAAAAAGATTTAGATGTTCAATTTTTTTTTGGTACTGTTCTGTTCAGTGCTGCAATGCAGGGCTATAGAGCCTATCCAAAATGTAAAACAGGGGATATGCACACTGGGCAGGTTACAAACATAGATACAAAAGCAAAAGGCTACTCAATCATTCCTACTGTCAATTCAGAATTTTAAATGTTTATGTTTCTGAACCACAGGGAGAAACCACAAGGAGAACTTCTTGAGACATTTATGTTTCCCTAAAGGTGCAACTTAATTATATATTAACAATCAGTGTACAGTAAGGGGTTTTCATGTCTGTTCTGTAATTCACTATCTTAAATATACATTTCCTAGCATGGTTCAAATTGCTGGCAAAATATTTAGAATAATGTATCTATTTGAGACATGTAGCATTAATCATGATGAGCATGCAACTGTTGCTAATCTGCAGTACTTGTTTTTATACGGTGTCTTTATGAAAATGTATAGTCTTATCTATTGATAACATGGTGTACATGATTCCTAGCTGAAAAATGTAATATAGTGCATATGGTTTTGTGTCTGGTGCACTTAACAGCCACCTGGATATGACTCAGAGCCATATTTGCTCTTTGCAAAATAGAGGTTATTCAAAATCACAGAAAATGTAAATATTGCATGAAATCCATAAAACAAGGATTTTAAATAGAGAAATGCTGGACCTGGAAAAGTATAATTATGAATATGTACTTAGTTCTTGGTTTGGGCCCCTTTTGCATCAATTAAAACCTCAATGTGGTGTGGCATGGATGCTATCAGCCTGTGGCACTGCTGAGATGTTATGGAAACGAGGATGCTTCAATAGCGGACTTCAGCTCTTCTCCATTGCTTGGTTTTCTCTTTGCAATGTCCCACAGATTATCTATCTATTGACTTCAGGTCAGGCCAGTTTGCTGGCCACTCAAGAACAGTAATCCCATGGTCACTGAACCAGGTTGTGGTACTTTTGGCAGTGCCGGAAGGTGACAAGTCCTGCTGGGAAATGCATCTCCATAAAGCTTCTCTGTAGCAGGACGCACTTAAAGCACTGGTCACACACACACATAAGTTAAACCACAAATAAATATACTTTTTCTGACTGAGCTGCCTTGGCTCAGGTCTGCGCTCTCCGAGTTCTTTTCTAGTTTTTATCTGATTTAATGGCTTTAAAAATGATTTTTGGTAAGTTCAAATAAGGTTACTTAAAAAATAATTAATTAATTTAAAAAATCCCTGATAGGATAGGATGATATTTTACCAAACAACTCACCTGAGCGAGAAAGTTCAACTTACATTATACTGAATTAGTACACTAGTAAACTTGACCCATCACTAAGTCTGTCCTATTTAAATTTAAAGGTAATCTATACAATACACAGAACCCTATAAATGCTTCATTCATATGTTTGGTCTGATAACATCCTGCATCAAAAGTTTCATATAGGTGAAAACTCTTCACTTCCTTATACGATCTCTCAAGGTGATCCTGGGGCTCAGGTAATTTGACCAGGAGCACTTCAACATTGTTTAAGTCGCATCTGCAGAGGCCAGAGATCAAACAATGAAGACTGAAGGGCAGTTTTCTGGCTTAAGGCCAAGGTCATGGGGCAGAGGTCAGTGTCTTAGTTTAGCCTCATCCTGCCTTTGGCCTTCAGTAGATCAATATGAGGAGGTTTTCTTTCTGCTTTTGTCAAGCAATCAATGAGATTTTTACATTTTGCTAAGTCACTCCATACCTATCCCAGTGTCCCCATATTTCACACCTTCACTATCTGTGGACTTCATGATTCCCGTTGTCCCACAACAGCTCTGCTTTTTCTTCCTGCCTCCCAGTCATTTTGTACTTTTAATGGAGAGCATATTTTATTTTCAGTATAGCCTTGTACATTTAACTGTTAGAGGAACCTTAGTTTTGCTTGCTTTTTGGAAATAGTTTTGGTTTTGGGTGTAACTTCTCCCAATTACAACTTGAGGCATATTTCCACTCTAGGACCTTTTTCTAGAAACAAATATATTTTGTAGGTTCAGTGTTCCCTATTGCTCTTAAAAAGAAATTACCAGGGTCAAACTTACCTAAGAACTTTTCCAGGAACTTGTGGATGGAGTTTTGAGGAAAGAGTCTAGTAGTCATTTTGTTGGGCAGAACATTGTGGTTACGTTGTTTCATATGTTGTTATGCATACTGGCATTTTGCAAAGTATCTATAACATGGGTCTGAACCTGAAATTGTGCTACAATCCTTTGTTGTCTGACATTTTGACTTACAGGGTCAAACATTTTTGTCATAATCATTCTTTTTCTGTAAAATGTTTAAATTATAACATATCCAGTTGTTCATTTTCATTCGTTTCTTGTTTATAATAAATCCAAACAAACTAAACATGAAATCCTCATCGTGTCTTCTCATATCATGCAGATTAATAAACTACCTACAGAACATTTTACCTGCTGTGAAATGCTTGTGCTTAATGAAGGCTGAAACACCATTTTAGCCAAAATTTTGAAATCAGGGAACATTGATCCAATTAAAGTGATTAGAATACGGCAAAACTCTATCAACAAGGGGCTTTTCTGTTTGCTTCAGAGGAAGGAAATCCCCCTGGATACTCTCATTTTGCATGAGTAGTTAAAATGCAGCAATCTGTCAGCCCCAGTCTGTGTCAGGTGCAGCCACAGATGCATGTAACTTCGCCATTCCACTTGTTTTTTTCTGATTTACATGCAATCTGTCTTGCTGCGACTAATCTAATTGCTCTCTCTAGCTTATCCTCCACCTCTGTCCTGTTCTATCTGCAGATTGCAATGTCATCTGCAAACATCATAGTCCATGGAGACTCCTGTCTAACTTCATCCATCAGCATAATCCATCACCAAAGCAAACAAGAAGGGTCTCAGAGCCGATCCTTGATGGAGTCCAACCTCCACCTTGAACTCCTCAGTCATTCCTACAGCAAACCTCACTGCTGTCTCACTGCTCTCATACATGTCCTACACCACTCTAACATACTTCTCTGACACTCCAGAATTCCTCATGCAAAACTACAGTTTTTCTCTTGGCACTCTGTCATATAATTTCTCTAAATCTACAAAAACATAATGCAGCTCCCTCTGACCCTCTCTGTACTTCTCAATCAGCATCCCTAAAACAAAATTGCATCCGCAGTACTCTGTCTTGGCATGAAACCATAATGCTGCTCAGAACTGTTCACTTCTAGCTTCCACTACTTTTTCCCAAAGCTTCATTGTATTTATTGACAACTTTCCCTCCATTCCTCTGGCATCCTCTCTTTCTTCAAGGTCTTGTTGAAGAACCTAGTCAAAAACTATACTGCCACCTCTCTTAAACACTTCCATGCCTCCACAGGTAGATTATCAGGACCAACTGCCTTCCTTGTCTTCATCCTCTTTAAAACTTTTCTAACTTCATCCTAATTTCAGCTACTTCTAGTTCCAAAACAGGAACCTCTTCTACTCTACAGTCTTGCTTACTTTCCTCATTCATTAGCTCTTCAAAGTACACTTTCCATATTCCATTCACACCTTTGGCACATCAGTACATTTCCATCCCTATCCTCGATCACCTTTACCTGTTGCACATCATTTCCATCTCTCTCTCTCTGCCTCGCAACCTATACAAATCATTCTTTCCCTCCTTGCTATCCAACCTAGCATACAGGTCATCATACAACCTTTGTTTGGCCTTTGCCAAATCTACCTTCACCATATGATGCATCTCCCTGTACTCCTGTCTGCTTTCCTCAGTTCTCTCTTATCTAACTTCTTTATCTGTATATGTTCCTGGACTTTGTTATTCCACCACCAAGTCGCCTTATCTACGTTCGTCCTTCAAGATGACACACCAAGTAACCTCCTACCTGTCTCCCTAATCACATTACAGTAGCTGTAGCTGTCCAGTCATCAGGGAGCGCCTCCTGACAAGCAAAGACATTTTATCAACTCCTCCCCGAAAACCTCACAAAATTGTTCTTTTTTTAGTTTCCACCACTTCGTCCTCTGCTCTGTCTTTGTTCTCTTCATCTTCCTAACCGCCAGTTTCATCCTACAGACCATCATTCTATGCTGTCTAGTTACACTCACCCACCACTACTTTGCAGTCACTAATCTCCATCAGATCACAATGTTAACATAAGATGTAGTCCACCTGACTGCTTCTACCTCCACTCTTATAAGTGACCGTATGTTCAGGCCTCTTCTGGAAGAAAATATTTACAAAAGCCATTTCCATCCCTTTTGCAAAGTCTAGCAGAGCCGATACCAAACCTGCCCATCATCTCCTCATCACCTCTGTTCCCTTCACCAACATGTCTGTTAAAGTCTGTATCATGTCCACCAGTTCGCTAGCTTTACCTTTCATAGTCCCAACATTCAAAGTCCCTACTCTTAATTCCACGCTCTTGAATTTCATCTTCTTACTCAGCCTACCAACACGCCTTTCCTCCTATCCTCTTTCGACCAACAGTAGTCCAATTTCCACCCTCTGGGTCAACAGCACCAGTGGCGGTTGTTAATCTGGGCCTCGACCGATCCAGTATGGAGTTCATGTTTGTGATTCACATATTTGATTTGGCTTAGCTTTTACGTTGGATGCCAATCCTAACACAGCCCTCTGCATTTTTCCGCACTTGGGACCGGCAGAAGAAATCCCTGGATTGTGACCCCTTATAGTTGCATTGAGCCAATAGAATGTAACAATGTGGTAAAATAAAATAATGGAAAACAAATCAAATCAAACTTTATTTATAAAGCGCTTTTCAAACATGGTTTCTCAAAGTACTTTACAGATTTAAAATGATCCCACAAACCCCCAACCCCCCGTTCAAAAACCAAAAATAAAATCATCAACAACTACACCCGCGTACCAACCCAACCCATCAGCCATACACAAACACACACACTTAAAAGCTTAAAAAATAAAAATACTGAGTACAGATGAGCCAGGAAACGCCATCATGGGAGCCATCTGCATCGGCAGCAGATCAGCAGCAGCAGCCAAGGCACCAACCCAGTGCGCCCAGAGGAGTGAGGGATGATACCCCCACCTCCACCCAGGCACTACCTGGGGGTACTGTGGTATTATTCTACATATGTTTTAAACTTCTATTATTCAGAAGGTAAAAGTTTGTTTGATATAGTTTGCATGGTTGTAAAAAATATATTGTCTGTCAGTATTTGTTATTGGGATAAGCTTTTAAGTCATAAAACTCTTGGGTAAGTTTTATTGCAGGCTGTAAAAACAGGATGTCTGTATAGATAAGGGTGGAGGCCATAAATTATGTCAGGAGGAAACCTTGGGACTAACGTGTGGTCTGATAAAGTTCTGGTGGGAGTGGTGTGACCTGTGAGGATCTCTGAGACAAAGAGTTTTGCTTAAGAAGGACCATAAACCATAAAACTCAGAATGAACTTTTGAATCTTTAATCCAGGAGAAAAGACACGTCTCATCTTATGACTGCATAATTCTCTGACAGCCAATCATGGTTAAGACACTGTATGGAAATGTTCTGATTGGAGCAGACTCGAGGGAGAAGAAACGCATACAATCCGCGCAAAAGTCCGGTGCCTATAAAAGTTATGACATGAAAACCACTCTTGGTCAGATCTCTTTAAATCTGGCCCAGAGAAACTAGGGCATCTTTCTCTGTAAACTGCAATTTGTTAATCTGTTCAAAATAAATGTTAAGAACTGGAAATTGGCTCCATTTTGTCTCTGCTTGAACATGCACTGAATTAATTTTGATAATATTTAATTCAACAGTACCCAGGCACCCACAGCAGACCACCGCCCCCGATGCAGAGGCCCCCCATAGAGGAAAAACTGGGACGAAAGATTAAAATAAGTTAAAATATAAAGTTTATAAAATATGAAGTATATAAAGTGTAAAACAATGAGTATAAAACAATAAGATATAATCAAGATAAAATGCTAAGCAGATTAATTAATAAACAATTAAAAGCTAAAGTAAAAAGTAGATTGGGTAAAACATCTAATTTAAACAGATAATAATAAATAATGGCTAATTAAAAGCTTGGTTAAAAAGGTGAGTGTGGAGCCTGCTCTTAAAAACATGAACTTTCTCTGCGGCCCTGAGGTCCTCTGGCAGCCTGTTCCAGAGGTGAGGGCCATAATAATGAAAAGACCCCTCACCATGAGTTCGTGCTCTGACTTTGGGAGACGGCTGCCAGAGGAGCGCAGAGACCGCAAGGGTTCATATGGTAAAAGAATTTCTGACAGATAAGAAGGCCCAAGACCATTAAGACACTTAAAAACCATTAAAAGAACCTTAAAATCGATCCAAAAACATACGGGGAGCCAATGCAGTGATTCTAAGACCGGTGTAATGTGCTCCTGCCTTCTGGTCTTCATCAAGACACGAGCTGCTGAATTCTGTAAAAGCTGTAAACTTGAAGTAGTCTTTTTGGGAAGACCAGAAATCTGGTATCAGTAATCAATTCTACTAGTGATAAAAGCATGCATTAGGGTCTCCGTATTGGCCAGAGAGAGAATGGAGCGGACTCTGGCAATGTTCTTTAGGTGATAAAAACCTATTTTAGTGATATTTTTAATGTGTGGAATAAAAGTCAGCTCAGAGTTAAAAATCACGCCCAGATTCTTCACTTGTAAAGAAGGATTAAAAGACAATGATTGTATTTTTGGTAAAAGTTTCTCTCTCTGAGCTTCAGGACCGATAACTAAAACCTCAGTTGTGTCCTGGTTGAACTGGAGAAAGTTTTCTGCCATCCAGGAAATGTATAGAAGTTTCTCATTCTACAGTTGGAATGTTTGCATTCTGCTCCTTCCATTTTGAAATATTTTTGTTTTTTCAGCGATACCAAATGGGGTTAAGGGTTGATCTATTTAATTGGGAATGCATCTTGAACTCCAGCTTTATGTCGTCAGAGATACCACTGTTTCTTTTCCATGTTATTGTGGATGAGTAACATTTTCAAACATGTTTAAAATGTTACGTCATTCAATCTAAATTTTCTATTTCCCTTGCCACCTTGGTTAATGTTTATACGTCACTATATAAATAAAAATATGAAATGATTTACTTTAACATAACTTCATACAAGTTCAGTGTCCCTAAAGTAGTTTCCTTACATCAGTTAGGTAATCACTTGTTTTTGTTGTCTTGTGCATTTTGTAATTTTGCAACAAGTGCATTCTTCATCCTCTGCATAAACATTCCCTTTTTAAAGCTCTGCATCAAATTTTAGACATAACTGTGCAGCCAACATCTTCCACCACATTCTTTGCTGAGTTATCTTCTTACCTCTGTTGAATTGCCTTCTTCTCCTTGCTTTGACAGCTATAATTAGCTTTCCTCTTAGACTTTTTATCTACTTTATTGTTTCTTGCCCGTTAGCTTCCCTCGCTCTTACCGTTTGCAGCCGCTATCATGAACCACTCTCCATCCTCTGCAGGTTTTTAGTAACGTGGGACATTTAGACAAACTGAAGCTATGTTGTTTGGACAGTGTTTCCTATTAAATGGCCCTTCCTTTATATTCACACATGGTGCATTTCCAGTCCCAGAGCAATTATACACATGACTACACATGGAGCTAAAGGAACGGGTTGAATCTTTATCACCAGGCAAAGAGCTGCAGCTCTGTGAGTTGAACTGAGCCCCCCACCTTTTGTGCTCGGGTTTACGTTCACTGCCACAGAGGAGGAAAATAATATTTTATTTTAATCTAATGACCAGGACTCAGACAGGAAAACATTACAAGTACGTCAATTAGCATTTTGCATTTCTTGCAGAATTTCTCCACCAACAGAGCTGAGATAATTATTCTCTACCACGAGATTTGGTAAGTCCAACAATACCATTTCGAATGACAAAAACAATTGCAAGCCAAGTCCTTGGACTTTGTTTCATTTAAAGCTGGTGTACTATCTATATTATAACAATATTGACATGCTGCTTTGCATTTGAAATAAAAAGCAATACTTTCTTTAAAAAAAAATTATTTTAGGGGAAAAATAATATTCCAGTGTTATACATTATGCAGCAGTCATAAATCACTTTATTGTATGTACAGTATATCATCTAGGTTTTCTTATAATAACTATATTTTTTCATATTTGACTCACCCTTTATTGGACCCCACACTCTTTCTATACTATCTGATACCACTTAAAAAGACTCTGAGTGGTAAGAACAATCGACGGACACCATTGCCTCAAAATAAAAATAAATGGCATTTAGAGTTGATTAAACAAAATGCATGTTATAAAAACAGTAAAAAATGCCAGGTTGAATTTGAAGGGTTTGAATTTGGGACTGACAATCTGGGTGCTCTCTAAAAAAACATAAAAAAAACCCGGCATGATATGTTTTTTTTCACTGGTACAAAATGGAACTTAAGAGGTACGAATTGGCAAAGAGTTGAACAGACCTGGAATTTTCTTAGCCTTATTAAAACTCAAAATCCGGTAGATTATTTTGCTCACATTAACATTTTTGTGAGATTGCTGTTAACTACAGTGAGAATAGTCTTTGTGTTATGATGTTATCTGTTGTGTTTTGAGTTTTAGTTATTCGGTTTCCTCGTTCAGTTTCCCTTATTTTAGTTTATTTCTTGGTGTTTACTTCTGGTATTTTAGAATTTTAGTGTCATAATTTTTTGCTCTTCCTAAGTTATTTTTCACCTGTTGTCCTTAGATATTTTCACCTTTAGTTTTATTGTTTTTGTGTTTAAGCTTTTAAGAGTGTTTCCTTATTTCATCAGTTAGTTCTGTTTAGCTTAATTTCCCTTGAAAGATTTTCTTATTTTCCCTGTTTTCTTCTCTCTCTTCACTGGTGCAGTTTTAAGCTTCTTTTATGGTGCGTATGCACCAAATGTGATAGAAGCTACCAAAAAGCGGCACACACCCCTAGCTGGTCACTTGCACATTCACACCTTGAAGCGTGTCCAAAGCGAACTGGTCGCACTTTAAAATAAGCAATTTTCACGCGTGTGAAGCGAAATTACGTAACTTGAGGGAGACTGACCGGTAACACTCTGCTGCCTCCTGCTCCTCCTCCCTCCTTCTCCAGACCCTCCGGGAGCTCCTGGTGGACTCTAGTCTCTGAGCTGACCTCGTTAAATGTTCGGCCTGCCCTCAAGCGGAGCTGTAAAAGGCTGTAGAAGAGGTTTGGAGAGCTACCGGTCGAGCTATGGTGGAGGGATAATATACAATAAACACCCCGGCTCCTCGCCCAGTTTGTGCCACAAAGGTCCAAGTTTTGCCTGCCAACATATCAACTAGTAAGCTGAGTGGCTGTCCATCTGTCTGTGGTAAAAGTTTATGATATAATATGTGAGCAGCGCGGGACGTGTTGTGGTGGAGACATTACCTGGGTGTCCGGGTTAGGAAACTGTTTATGGCTCACTTCTCGGTAGAGAGAGTGGGGCCTTTTGTTGCCACAACGGTTCTTTTAAGAGCCACCTACAAACCTCTTAAGAGCTTTCCTGTCTAAATAGTTTAACCTCTTTATAATGTTTATTTCTATTCCTGTCTCTGTATAGAAAACAGCTGGTGTCATGTAGCTTGGGGTGATTAGCAACGATTTTTATCAGTATCCATGTCCTGCTGAAGCTGTGACTCCATTCACTCACTCACAGAATCACTGACACCCGTCAGCTGGTTGGTTGTCGCAGCGCTACTTGAAGCTGGAGTTGAGATTTCTCCAACTTCTGCGGCAGACGCGATAAGTGCGAATGCACAAAATGAACCACATAAAATTCAGCGCGTATCTTCAGTCGCGCCTGAAACGCACCAGCAGCTCTTTTTTGTCACGCAAATCTGGCAGAAAAGCTTTTTTTGCAACGCAAATCTGCTTCTGATTTTTCTCTGGATCCCCAGTCGCGCTTCATCGCGCTCCTCCATTGACTTAACATGTAAACCTGACTCTCTGGTCGCTTCTATTACGTTCGGTGTGGATGCACCGTTAGGTTCCTGCTTCGATATCTTATCTTTAGTTACTTTAAAGTTAACGCTTCTTCTCATTTAGGATGGTTTTCTGCTCTTCTGTTTATTCCTTTGTTTTCTTGTCTGTCTCCCTGCCACTTTGCTTCCCTGCCCAGCTGCTAATTGTCTTTTCCTTTTCTCTCCTTCTCACCTGCATCTGTTTGTCATCAATTGGTTCCCAGACTTGGTATTGTATCAGCTCATAACTGTCCTCCATTATATGTGAGTTGTAAATTTTTTAAAGTTTCTCTTTGTCAGAGTCAGCATTAAAATTCATAGTTTTCTATTGATCAAGCTGACGGGTCACATCCGTTCTGACAGAGGTTAAATTGTATGACAAAAGACGCCAAAAGTCAAAATACAAGCAAAGAAAATTAGTGTGATTTTTGATTTTGAGATGACTTTTATCCAACACGTTAAAAACAATACTAAAATAGGTTTTTATAATCTAAGGAACATTGCCAAAGTCCACCCCATTCTCTCTCGGGCCAAAATGGAAACAATTTCAACCATTTCAATTGATTAGGTAACGCCCTGTTTTCTGATCTTCCCAAAAAGACTATCTCATGTATACAGCTTCCACAAAATTTAGCAGCACGTTTCCTGACAAAGACCAGGAGGCGGGATCACATTACACTGGTCTTAAAACCACTGCATTGACTCCCTGTATGTTTTAAGATCGATTTTAAGATTCTTCTTTTAATGGTTTTTAAGTGTCTTAATGGTCTTAGGCTTTCTTATCTTTCAGAACTGGTCTTACCGTATGAACCTTCGCGGCCTCTCCGCTCCTCTGGCAGCTGTCTCCTTACCATCCCAAGTCAGGACACACACTCATGGTGTGGCGTCCTGGACCTCTGACCTATGGAACAGGCTGCCAGAGGACCTCGGGCCACAGAGAATGTTCATGTCTTTAAGAGCAGGCTCAAGACTCACCTTTTTACCCAAGCTTTTAACGATTATTATTTATTAATATCTGTTTAAGTTCTTTACTTGATTAAATTGTATCCGTATCTTTAAAATTAAAGATTTTATTATTTTCCAGTGTTAAAATTTTATCAGTGTTTTACTATTTAATCTCATAGCTATCAAATATTTATTTTAATCTTCCTTCCAGTGTTTCCTCTGTGGAGGCCCTCTGCCTCAGGAGCAGCAGTCAGCTGTGGCTTCTCGGCGCTCTTCATCCTCTGGATGCCCTGGGTCAGTGCCTCAGGTGTAGGGGGTGGCCTGGAGTGGCACGTGCCGCCCCTAGAATCCAATTGGCCACCCCAGGTGGACACCCCCTGGAGTGTTCTGAATGAGGCCATAAGCTAGTTTTTTCATATGAAGGTTTATGAATGTTACAATTTTGAGATTATTAAAATAGGAAATTTGACATACTACATTTGTGCTTTGTGTTGACTGTTACAAGTTGTCTGATCTTGTAGCTCAATGCTTTAGAATACATTTAGCTTCAGCAATTGTTTTACAAGAGGGAAAAATGTCTGCTATTTTCAAACATTTATCAGAGAAAAGGCACGGGACATACATTTCTTTTCTTTACTCCGGATCCTTGATTTACAGTTGCCATCCCAGCAGAACTAGCTGTCCCCTGTGCCACACCTGAATAAAAAGTCTGGACATGCCACTGTCAGATCCTGCTGTCGATGTGCTGCTGCTGATGGAGATGGCTGGTCTGATGGCGTTTCCTTACCTGATCTGTAGTCGGCCCAATGTTCTTGTTTTACTGTTGCTTTTAAGTGTGTGCGTGCATGGGAGATGGGTTGGGAGAAGGGGATATAACTGTGATCATGTTTTTACTTCTCGGGGGGATGGGAATGTTGTTTATGATGGGTCATTTTAATCTGTAAAGCACTTTGAGATGTATTTTTGTATGAAAAGCACTTTATAAAGTTTGTTTGATTGATTGAAATAATTTGTGTATGAATACCTTTTTTGAAACATCGATATATATTTCTCTAAACAGTGGTTAAAGGGGCTGTAACATGCAACATGCTCTTTAAATGCCATTAGCTTTTGAAGAAATTGCTAGTGTAAACATATGGTAAGACAAACACTTCTAAGCATACAGTTTGTTCCTTGACTGTACCGAAAATGAACTGAACAGTGACATTGAACCTTATGCTATGAACCAGAAGGCTTTTGATGAATCGCTTTATGGGGAGCCTAAGTCTCCTCCCCTTCCAGTCGGTCCATGGGTCCCCAAACCGAAAAAATAATGAATGGAAGTCAATGGAGCAATAAAAGTTATTTTCTGGTCCGCTTTGTCTTATGTCCTGAATCACACATTTGTTATAATTCGATTTAAATGAAAACTAATGATGTAAATTTCGAAAGTGTTTTTCCAGTGATTTGGGATTTATTCAATTGTAAAAATTCACATTTAAAATGCCATTTAATCAGAAGTCAGAAGTCGCACATATGACGCCATTTCGCTAACGGGAACTAGCACTAGCTATAGCACGTAAAACACTCACCTACAGCTTGTAGAGCTTCTCCTCCATGCTGCTGCTAACAATTAATTAGCTGCTGCTTTCCACACTGTCAGATTTATAGTGGTTTTCTCTGTGTTTAATGCTCCTTTTTTCGTTCTGGAGGTTACGACCCTCGCTCTCCTTCTTCTTCTGCAGTCGTAGTCCGCTAAACATTTTCACACAAAACCTAAAGTAACTTTTGCCTCCGGTCGAAAATCTGTATTTTCTCTGCATCAAAATTTGCTTTGAAAATTCACAGACATCATATGTTCGATCCTGGCGCATTTCAAACTGGATCAGAAAATAACTTTTCTCGCTCCATTGACTCTCATTCATTTTTTTGGGCAGTCGGGGACCCGTGGACCGGAAGTAGAAGGGCGTGACTTAGGCTCCCCATTCCTGATTGGTATGCATGACAAATTAATCAATAGAATGATGATTGTTTTGGGTTACCTGTTAAGTTACACACAAAAAAGCATGATAATAAGATAATAATCATGTTACAAAACAAACTTGAGATTACCTGAGAACAGACACTGGCTAAAAATGGATATTTACACCCACCCATGCACGGGGAGAACATGCAAACTCCATGGAGAAAGACCCTGGGCCAGGATACAAACCCACAACCTTCTTGCTGCAAGGCAACAGTGCTAACCACTGTGCCACCGTGCACATGCTACTGAAAAACCTAGGATAATAGATTATAAGAGATAACACTTGCACAAGACAGGAAAAGAATCAATTGAATGAAACTAAGGCTGAAAATTGAATAAACACAGACTAAACTTTAGATGCAGTTTAAATCAGGTAGAACACTATAGAGTACAACAGATAGGAATTGCTCTTAAGTCATCATCCTTATTTTATCCAAGTTTTTGCTTAAACTCTTATTGTAGCTCAGCGGAATAAATAACTTTTAAAGATGAAAGATGTTTCAACCTGCCTGCTCTTCTTTGTGTCTCAGAAGGTTGAGGAAACAGGTTGTGTAATATTTAGGCTCAAACCTGACATTGTGCTTGACCACTATTTGATTGGGAAGAGCTTGCACTCTTTATCTGTGAGGCAAAATCAATCCTTCCAAATTATGCTGAACTTCTGATGTCCTTAGTTTTAGCTATAAAGCATAGAAACATGTGCAACCCACATCAAAAAAACACATTATTTATTAACCCCTTACCACTTCATCCCCCATTTTTACGTTTTACTCCATGATATTCTGATTTATAATTTCTATGAATGTATAAGTTTTATATCATTGGAAAGCTAATAGTATTATTTTTTTTAACTATATATGTGAATAAAAGACACAATCATAAGTGTGAGCACAGCAGTTGTCTTTGTCACCTCACACCCCATTCCCTTCCAGAAGAAGAATTGTGCACAACTCACATTTTTTAGCCTGCTGTCTCTCACAAATCTGATCCATCTTGAACAAAAGGGTCAATTTGGTGTACTCCATATATGATCATGGATTACATGTTATGTTATTGGAGAATAATCTGCTCTGAAAATTCAACAAATTTCAGATTCTTAAGTCATGTGGATTTCCTACAAAAAAAATCACACTGCGCATGCTTATGACTCATAACTTACTTGATGAAATAGCTGGCAGGTTACCCCGGTATTATGTGGTAAAATAGTCAGTTATTGGCTGATAGCTGAAAAGTACCTTCCCTATTTTCTCGTACGTGCTTTAAACCGGTCGCGGCTGAGAACAATGGAAATTGACGGATCGAATAGCCAATGGAATGCTGAAAACGACAATAGGTCACTCGAGGGGTTGGATTTTATCTTTGTGATAGGAAACAGCCCGCGTACAGAAGTTTATCCAAACAAAGATCGCACAGGATATGCACAGTAAGTAACCGTTTAAGTGCTGGGTCAAAACCCCTTTTTGTGTTATTATAGAACATGGTGGAAGCCGTAGAGCTTTGTTTGAGACAAGCTGTAATTTTTTTATCAGAAGGAAATAGCAGATTTCTCACAGACTGAACCTTTTTTGGACACATTTGACCTTTAGTTTATCATATATTATAATTTTTTGGTTTATTGCTGTCATCTTTTTTGTGGATAAATGTAATACATCAAACTTCCGACCCGCAAATTTTTTTAGGGTCACCACACAATTCTAAAACTTTAAATCTTTTGAGCATATATTTTATACATTTTAATAAGCAAACACATTTTATATTTTTCTTTGTATTAGAAATTATATAAGTGGGCAACAATTGCACTTAGATATTTTTTAACTGTTCTGTGAAATATTTCAGAGTATAGTCTGTAAAGGCTGTACTGCTTAAATGTTGTACAGAACTTACTAGGCAGCACTGAAATAATTATACCTACTATCCCACCATGAAAAACCACAGGGACAGAATGTTTTAGTCGATCCATTATTAAACTGGAAAATACAAGCAGTGTGATGTTGCCCTGTTCAGCAAACAAGCCATAGCTAATAAACCCTCTTTGTAATTAGAAGCTCTGATTTGTGACTAAAGCACCTTGTTAAAGGATCAGTATTATAATCCCATGATTAAGGAGCAGTTTCGTCTGTCAAAAGAAGAAAATCAGAATCCTGCTAATCGTAGGTAGAAGACAGTATAACACATACAGTAGAAAATGTATTAAAGAGCCACTAAAGACAAATCAAAAACAGGAGGGAATTTCATTTCAGTCAAATCTGCCAGAACAGGATCCCCAAACTGTCTTATTTTGAAAGGCCGTGTTCTGTTAACTGTATGCTAGAATCCACGCACTGTGTGGCAATTACTCAAAATTACAACATGGAGTGTCACCACGCAGTGATCAGTGGCCACAGAGAGTACATGGAGTCAGACATTCCAGATGAACAGAAAGAATCACTCTGAAAACCATGAACATATCAAGTGCAGAATGTGAATGGAGCTTTTTCCACGTGAATCTGAGATTCACCACAAACCAACCCTCTCAACACACTATCACCATCTGTCCTGTTCTTTCATAATACCGTGGGACCTTCTTTGACCAAGTTCAGTCCAATTCCTAATGTCAGGTCATGGGTATTAAAGGTACCCAAGATTGCTACTGCAAGGTGTGGAACAGGGAGCACGATGAGGGAGCGCCTTATCTAGCAATCTAATGAAATCGAATCAGTTTTAATTATAACAAAACAATATATACTTTTTTATTAGTTTAGAGTAAGCTAATAACAGCAAATTAAACAATTATTTTCACATTTTTTTAAGGTTTACAGTAGGAAAACTAAATCTAAAATCTAAGATACGGAACTTTCCCCTCCTGCGAGGTGAGAGTGGGAGAGAAGGGGAGAAGAGGCAATGAAGCAGGAGAACAATCCTAATTGCTTAGCATAATGAGGGGGGAAAAAACTTTGGGTGTTAAATAAAATTGTGTTACCCCTTTAATTTGTTAAAAATTTTCGTTCATCTTGACTCCCCTTGGGTGCATTTTTTCATTTTGAGCTATGAGCTGACTCTTCTTTGTCCATGCTGCATGCATAGAACATTGTGGGAATTAGCACATAACAACTGAACAGTTGCTAGAGCTTCTATGTTACTCAAACTGCTTAATTTGACTTTGCACATCAGTCTCAGATGAGTGTGTTCTGTCCCTGTGTCATCACCTTCTGCTTGGTGAATTACTCCTGCTGTGTGCGAGTTTACCTGGTCTGGGAAACATCAATGATTGTGTGTGTTCTGCTATCAGCGTTGACTTGAGTAGACTCTGGTCTCACATTGCTACTTTCGTTCCGGTATTGTTAGTTTTACAAGTTAAGCACTGATTAATGTGTGTATTTAAATCGATCTTTATCCATTAATCAAAATAATAGAGCGGGAGTCTTTATCCCAGTTTATGTCACTCAGAAAACTGAATTGTTGAGTAAAGTGTGTTCCGTTCTGCAAGGCTAGGCAGCTACATGTGACCTTTCGAGCTGACATTCTTCCATTGGACCAGAGTCACACAGATAGTAAACAAATGCTTTAGTCAGAGAAGCATACATAGTTAGCAGGATGTGCACAAAGGGTTAAGCAATGGAAAACAACAACGTTGCAGCACAGTACATTTTTCTCTACTGTTTGATTGTGTTACACTAATTGTTGCTGCTCATTCTAATGTTGGTATTCCCTCTTCCCCAGTTTCATCATGCCCAAGTTGCCAAAAGATTGGCCACTCATGATTGTTGTTTAGATGGTTTCCCATTCGCATTATATTGGTGCTTTAGTCAGATTAAGGCCACATCCACACTAAGCCGGATAATGCCTTAAACGTATAATTATTTAGTCTACACCCCCCTATCGTGCACATACACCCGGCGTCGTTTAAGGTCTGTGGCCGGATAACTATTAGCCGGGTAAGAGAGCCGTGTAAATCTTAATTCAATGGCTAAACGAGCTAGTGTGGACAGCTTCCCCGGATAATGAAAGGAAGTGGCGTCAATGAATGCTGCGTCATTAACAATACGACACTACAGACAAAGACAACAGCGAAGAGTAATAAATCGATCTCATCGTCTGTCCACACAAAAAATTATCTCTTCTTCTGAGCAGCTTTTGTTCTCTTCGGTTAACGGGACAAGCAGATATATACTGTGCTGTAGAGCTTCTTGTATATATTGTGTAGGTGCTGGCGTCAAGTAGATTATACGCATTTTTCGTGCGTCTTTTCGCGCATGCCCAGTATTTGCACAGGTCGGAATGGGATTGCGCAATCATGGGACCTTAAACGGGGCGTAAATGCTCGTGTTGAGTGGATAACATTAGGCATCTAACTCCCTGTAACCTTATCGGCTTAGTGTGGACGTAGCCTAAGAGTACTTTAATTCACTTCGACTTCAGCTGCATTTCAAAAATCCAACTTGGTAATAATTCAGGGTTTCTTTCTCGTTGCATGTAAACTAGACTGCATATAAATGGATAAAGGCTCCGTGGCATCACAGGTAGGTTTCTGATGAGCTGGATTGAAGCCAACTGGACAGTTCCCAACACTGCCTTCTTGGCTGCATCAAGCATCTCATCATGCCTGGGCAAAAAACAGGGAAAGGGGTGGGGCTGTGAAGTTGGGGTTGGATGATTGACACTCTGAGCCGATGTAGCTACAAGCTTACCGAAGCTAACAGAGGTTAGCAGGCGTTTTTAGCCAAAAAACTGCAGTTGAGTGACTCTGCTGCCCCTCTGCCTTCTAGGTCGATTCAATAATTTTGTCAAATTAAAGCACAAAGTCTTGTTGGTCCATAACTTTCACTAATACGATGTGAATTCTGATTAAAACAAGTGTTAATAATCAATCTTTAAAGGAGAAATATAATTTTACTTACAGAAAAAAAAATGAGGCAGACACTTCATGGGTGGCCTGTTAGAGCAACCAATACCTAAGCAAGCCATCTTTGCCCAATAAGTGCACTATTAACATTTGAACATGAATAAACATTGCGGCCACAACTGATGGGCAAATCACACTGTCCTGATTATTCATAATTTCAAGCTAAAATTACTTGACAGACCTGACCAGAAAGAAATAGGCACTTGCCTAAGCTTGTCCATATGCTTATCCAGAGCAATAACAAAATGTTTGATACACAAGCAAGGCAAAATGAAGAGCCAAATTAGTCTTTACACTACAAAGGGATTTTAAAGGAGGTTAAAAAAATCTCTAAAGATCACTTTTAGGTAATTGTTACAAAGAAGGGAACCTCGAGGCCACCATGTCTCCAAAACCACTATTAGATTCTACCAACAAAACAACCAGCTGTTTTGGAGGGGGAAATCTGTTTCTGTTTAAAACCATAAACTAAAAGGTCCAAGTTAATTTAACACTACAGGGACTTTAACTGGAATTGTGTGTTTTAGTTTGGTCAGATGAAGCTTTAGCTTTCTGGCAACATACATTTCGATTGGGTTTGTCGCAAGCAAAAGAATAAACATTAGAAGAAGCAACTCATAGTTACTGTTAACTATGATGGAGGATGTGTGATTCTGTTAAGCAGTTGTTTTTTTTCTTTTACAGGTCCCGGACACCTTGTGAGAGCGAATGGAATCGTGAAATCCTGCAGAGGATATCTTAAGAAAGATGTGGTAAATTATTGAAAACTGGATCAATCATTGGGTTCTTCCAACAGGATATTGAACAAAACGTATGAAAGCAAGACAAAAATGGTCAATTAGACATAAAATCAATCATTTCCCATTGCCATCTTAATTTCCCAACATAAACTCAATAGAAACCTGCAGTGTGAGCTGGAGAGAAGACCAGGGACTCTTGACAATCTATTGAGGCTATGCAAAGATCCCTCTTCTGTTTGCTCCGCCATTGTAAAATGCTACAGGAGAAGATTAAGTGATTTCTTCTTGGCAACACTGGCTGTATGAAGTATAAATACGTGTTTTACAATAAGCAACACCTCCATCCAAGACTTTTTGTGATTTACACACAAAAAAAGTGTTAACCTTCAAGCTACACTGTACATTGTCATGTTTAAATATTCCCCAGGAAGATTTATTGTCCTGCGTTGATAGGTCTGTAAAGTTGGACAAATGCCTCCAAAATATGGTTTATCCTGTCCCCCCCCCCCCCACACACACACACACACCTCATTCCAGTCAGTGCTCGGATCTACAGTCAAGATAATCCATCACTATGGCACATAATGCAAACACAGATATTAAACTCTCTGTGAGAAAATGTATTCCTGGGGACTAGAAATGAGTATAAAATGCTGCTTAAGCACTTAGTGAAGGTTAGAAAAGGAGACGACAGCAGGTGAGACGCCTTCAAACTGGATATCTGAGTTATTCGTTTGACTTTTTTTAAAATATGGTCTTGCATTTGACAACATTCAGTTTTTATTAAAACTGAGTGCACAAAGATGACATTTATATAAATTGTAGCTGAGCAACTGCAAAGAAAATTAGATTGAGAATAGGACGGGGGAAAGAATATTCTTTCAGCCTCACTGTCTGCGAAACAGATGCAACATTTGTTGTCCCACAGGCTCAGATGTCGGCTTGCTAACAAGCAGGTGTCCTTTGTGCCAATGGGCAAGAGACTAACATGGCATCTTCTGATGACTGCAGAGGGGCAGAGCAGGGAGTGAACGGGGGTAGTGCTTGAGCTATATCAAGAAAAGAAGCAAAAACAAATTTTCACCACTCACAGTTCTCCTATATTTCCTTCAGGTTGTTGCAAAAAGTGAGAATATTACTGTAAGTTCTGCCAGGTCATGCTGACAGTACCACTCTTCAGTGTGGTTTTGGTCAGTCTCACTGGAGTGTCTAAAGATGAAGTCAAAAGAAGATATATATACAAAGGAAACTATTTTGAGGTTATATCAAGCTGTCAGCAGCCTTTCAGTAAATCTTAGAGTTAAAGTAGGGAACGTCATTAATCGAAAGTAATACACACACAGACTAGTGTATAGTTTGTAATGCAAGGTGCACATTAAACACTAGTACAAGATACAAAATAAATTATAACTTTTTAATTAATTTGTGTTTGAAATCATAGTAAAACCCTGTTTAGAAATGATTGTACTCTCACATGTAGGTTGGCCTCATTTCATAATACTAGAAAAAAAATCAATGACCTCTTATTGTTGAAAAAACAGTTCTAATATTTAAAAATAATATAATTCTTTAAGAGAACTTGTAATTGTTAAGACTTTGAATCTGCAGGTTAAAGCTTTGGAAAAACAGAAGATGAAATATCCAACGGCAAACTCAAATTGCTTAATCTCTAATAAACACCTTCAATATGATCAACAATACTGTAAGACTGTAGGTAATTTGGAAGAAAAAATTAAATAAAAATCCCTTATTAAATTGTGATATGAATAGGATGAAACTTTTCTGCATAGCAGCTTTGCTTCTTTTTACATAATACAAGTACATTTTTAGATTCTATATTTTCAGGCTCTGGGTAAATTATTTTATCCTCAATAATTTTACCAAGGAGAACCCATGGAAATCTCTGACTAAGGGTTAAAATTGAAGAGTTGTACTAGAATAACAAAAATTGAGAAAAGGCTAATCTAATGGTAAAATATTTATATTATCTCTGTAAAAAGTGTTTTAGTTATGTTCAACAAAAATATAAACATATTGATTTTTATAACATAGATTTTCTGTTGGATTACAGATGATAATCCATGTAAAAGTTGTTTATTTTGTCCCAGTAATAGAGCCATCTTCTAATTATGTTTTTTCTATGGGGGAGTTAAAATCTTGTGCTCAAATTGCATTTTCAAACTACACACCATATGGCCTTAATTTGCACTTTTTATTGCAAAGGGTTTTTTGATAACATAAACCATCAGGTAGTTGCAAAGATCACTTATTCTTGTAATACCTCCATCCTAATAGTTATTTCACTGCAGAAAAATGAGCTTTGGTAGGTTATTGTTTGTTTGTGTGTTTATTTAAATAAAACAATTAAAGCTTACGTGTGGCACTAAGAGTTAATTAAATGATATATGTGTAAATACCACACAGTTGAACTGTTTAGAAATCGGGGTGTTGTGTGCTGTAGAGGTCCAGTGGCCACCATATGTATAGAGGTTGTTGGTCCTGACTCCAGTTGTGTGGGGTTATATTCCAGACCCTGGGATCTTTGCTGCATGTCTTCCCCCTTCTCCCTCTACCCTTTTCTGAATATTCTGCTGTAGATTGTGGCCTCTATTGCCAGAAAGAAAAGAAAAACTTTTTCCAATGACTTATGTAGAAATAGGCACACAAAGAAAGCCAGAAGTAGGCTACCGTAGAAATATTTAATATTTTCATATATATATTTTCATCAAATGACTGACTGTTATGAAAACACCCCAGATGGTTACCTTGTAGTAAAGTGTTTTGGCTTAGGTAAGATCGATATAAGTGTATTTTATGAGTTGTCATACATTGCTTGATTCTGTTTCCTTTAGTTGCTCATCTTTAAAGTGTTATATTGGAGGAACTGGCGTCCCACTTCTCTTTCTGCTTTAATGTTTTCTTTATTACTGCTGATGGATCTGTAAAGACAGCGACAGATCTCAACGGCAAGACAATCATCTTATTTGTCAATAGTAGATTTTTTTTTTACATTACGGGATTTAACACACAAAGAATACACTCCAAATTAGAAATTAGTAATTAATTAGTTATTAGTCATTTAATGAGTAACTAGTCATTAGTAATTCTATTTGAACAAAGCAAAGAAATTAGTAATTGAACAAAGTAAAAACTGAATATCTTTGAATAGTATGCTTCAAGAATACAGCATTTTTTATCAATTAGAAAAAACAAAGACTATTATTTCAGAAATAATTTAGTTTAATTTTCACTTCCTACACTGTCCTACTGATAACAGTAGAGTCGACCTGTTTAAACGTAGAGTTATATTGTGTTTTATCACTTCTTGGGGACATTAGAGATAATTGGTAGTAAAACAGATTTGATATGTTTTCAGATTATTTATTGAATGAAAAGTGGAGCTGAGCGTAACTGTGTTTAAGCTATGTGATCAGCTTCTGTAGATTTATTTTAAGTTAAGTACTGTATTACTCCTAAGAAAGTAACATTTAAACTT
Organism: Apricaphanius iberus; assembly: GCA_028564705.1. Classification (NCBI taxonomy): domain Eukaryota; kingdom Metazoa; phylum Chordata; class Actinopteri; order Cyprinodontiformes; family Aphaniidae; genus Apricaphanius; species Apricaphanius iberus. The sequence continues at coordinate 726,311 of JAPXFQ010002826.1, forward strand.
CACATTGTTCTACTAATGCAAACAAATTCAATCATCAGTATGTAAATCTTAAACAAAAGGGTCCCAGTCGTGTGTGTGTGTGTGTGTGGGTGTGCGTGCCAGTGGCTTTCGGTAAAATGCTATTTGTGATTATTCATGTCATTCAGGAGAGCGATTAAATATTCTTCATACCCTGAGAGCAGCGAAACAAATGAACCACAGCCTGCTTCTAACAGGAGCTGACAGATCTTTTAAATAATGTTTATTTATCAACGCTAACATTTTCAGCCCTCATCTGGTCCCTGTGGCATTTGACTTCAGCTGCCTCAAGACCGGCAGCTACATTCTCGCTCTGGCGTTTTCTTTTCAAACTTTGGAAAACTCTGCCAAACTTTGTGCCCTGTTTATCCAGCTTCTCCAGCTCATGTTCAGACATAAATAAATAACAAAAACATTGGACATATATGAAATCAAGTGGGTGAATTTGGTTATGAAACATTGGTGTAAACTGAAAAAGAGGGAAATTTGTCATTTTACTGTATGATGGAAATAAAGTTTAAAAGATCCCAATTAAACATATATGTTAATCTTGAAATTAATAATTTTAAACACAAGGTAAAATGAGATTAGTTTTAAATAACAGATTAAGAGAAAGCTAAATGCCAAATCCAAATGTATAAATTAATAAATGAATATATGAACATATTCATTATATGCACAGCAATACATTATTCACTGCTTTCTCCTCTCTGCACCATCCTAGTTATGGATATCATTATACTTCCATTAATACAAAGTCTACTTTTACCATTGCAAACAAAGGCAGCATGTTTTCCATACAGGATTTTACTTTCAAGGAATGTCAGTCTCAGTTGAGGTCAAAGGTATAATTTTGCAAGTTGAAACCAGTATAAAAGATCAGCGGCAGCTACAGGATGAGGACACGTGTGGAGCCTTTTCTGTTGCAGCGTTGAAGTAAAAGGACGGCTGGATCAGTTTCCTTTACATTCATATCAAGCTGCAGCCCAAATATGGATTTTGCTCTAGTGGGATGGCAAAGGACTCGTGAAGGTAAATTTTCCCCTATTTATCTGCAATATGTTTCACATTCTTCTGCAGTGCAAGTATCATACGTTTTTATTTTATTTATTTTTTTGCATGTCTTGCGGTCTGACTGAAACAAACTTTATAAAATGAAATTCATGATTTCGAATCAATGAGTTTCTAACCTTTTGCAGACTATTCTGCACAATCGAGAGCTCCTGTTTGTCGTGTTCTCTGGAAACTTGAACCTTAAAGGAAGTCAATAGTTGCTTTGCTGTTAGAAGAACATCGCCCCCGTTCCAATCGAAGCGACTTCAGCTGAGATGTAGCCCAAGCGTTAATAACAGGCAAATGTTAGCGCTGCCGCGATTTCAATATATCATTTTCATGAACGTTACCGCGACAAAATGAGGTTGCATATGAGGCGCTGCTTATGAATACACATGAAGAGTGAAACAAAGAGTGTAGGAATCATTTGAATAGCAACATTAGAATTGTATATTTATTTACTATTAATTATGGTAACTAGAGCTTGTGCCTACTTATTTTTTGAATGCTTTTGCGCACACTGACATGTTTAACATTAATAGATATGACAGACGCCCCCCTCTTGAAAAATGTCATTAATAAACATGTTTGTTGTTGTTAAAGCAGACTGTATATCCTTAGCTGAAGGAGCAAACACTTTTACTGTCGCTTTAATCAAAATGGATGGCTAAAAGTAACATTTGACAGAAAATGCTAAATACATACGTTTAAAAATATTGCTAAGTGAATCATTTAAAGCTAATCAAGACACATTTTAATGAGCTTTAGTTAAGAAAAGCTATACTGTTGTTTAAATCTTAAAGTTTTTTTGGGGAGAAAAAATATATGTAGGATATTGATGGTGCAACATGAAAAGACAACAATTACAACTAATCAAAGTTAAACCGTTAGCAATGAGTAAATAGACAAGCAAACATTCTTATTCTTATTATTCTTATTATTATCATTATTATTATTATTGTTGTTGTTATTATTACTTTTAATATAAAAAGAGGATTTGTTAGAAAAAAAAAGCCGTTGAGAGCAATAAACCTTTAAGCAACATTTGCAGTTCTTACATGAAAGAAGCCCTTACTAATCCACAGGTGAAAAAAACAAAACAAACATTGTTTCTTTTCTTGTATTTACCTTTTGGATTTTTGCGGTGCTACTGGCCTGTTTTTATAGCTTAACAGGGCAGACATAAACCAGGGTCGGGAATCAAACCTGACTGCAGCTCAGTTATGTTGAGGACTATGGCATCTTTATACCGTGCGCTTTCTCTACAACTGATCCACAGGGTGTTCTGAGCATTATAATTCAGGCTGACAGTTTGACGCATTTTCTACCTGTCTTGACCTACAAATATTAAAATGCAGTCGCAGTCCAGGTTTTTTGGAAATGCTGAAACAGCCCTTTTGATTTAGCACTGAATCCTTAGCTGTGAATCAAATACCAATTTCTGTTACGTTATACCTCCGCATTTTACAGACATATTATTTTGACAAAAAATGCAATACAAAACTTCTTTTGTAATGAATAAAATCAAATCTTGGAGTACTCCTAGCACTGCCAGCTGTGTTCCCCTGGTCAGTGCCCCAGTAAAGAAACCACTAGTGTTTGGCAAAGACTTTAAAAATGTAATTCATTTTTTTTCTATTTAATAGATAACTTGGCAGAACAGCCTTTAATTTTTAAAGAGATGTTTTCTAGATACAGGAACGACATTACATCCTCAAACCCATAAAAAGACTTACAAAGGAATAAGGTGTGATGTCCAGCCAAGAAGGATGCAAAAGTGAGTCATTTCTGCTGCACACGAGGCATTTTGAGGGAAACAGTCGGAACTACAGACAGAGCCACGACGGGGTCCCATTGTATCAAGATGTCAGAAACCTGAGATACAACCACTAAGAATTCACTTGAACATATGCAGTTATAGGGCAAGAAAAAGAGACTCAAACTGCAAGGTGAGATCAGTGTTTGAAAAAGTGGATTCGGCCTAAATCAATTAATTTTTAAGATCTAGCTTTTAAAGGGTTACACAAGAAACCAGACACAAAGTTAGAGCGATCATAAATGTAAAATAGAAACCAGCATAAGAATGTCACATTTCATTGTGTTAAGTCTCACATAACGGAAAAAAAAAACACCATAAGAGTGTAGATCGCAGGTTTATTGTTCACACTGAAACAGATACACATGGTACATGGAGCCTACTCCTTTGTGGCTCTGCAGCTCCACAACGCTGAGTGTTAGAACACTGCATGAGAAATTATATGCAAGAGAGCCGTGTTTGAATATTCATGACCAAATCCGTTGGCTGTTTGTACGGAAGCCTTAATTAATGGCTCGGGGGGGAAGCGAAACCCAAATGCAGGGCTGTACTTCTCAAAGCTAAAACACAAGAATCCCAAAGAAAGTTAGAGACGGGGAGAACTAGAGGCTTTTTGTGCAGCAAAGGATCCCTCTGAAGTTTCACGAGCTCACCTACAGTCAGGCTAAGCAGAACCGTTTCTATAAATCTGACAGCGTTGAAGTTGTCGTTTTGTTTAGGACTTGTGGATCCATATGCGCTGTTAGGAACGTGTGAATATTCGGGAGGCAAAAAGGTGGCTGTAGAGCCCCAATCATCCCCTTCACGCTTGCACTGGCAGTCTAAAAAAAAAAAAAAAAGAGCCGCTCAGAGGAGCAACGGACATTAGCATGTCTTTGAAACAAGAGACCTTGTGTACGAACAAGAGCTGTCCATACGCTCTCAGGAATGTCATTTATATGCACAGGCCGAGGTGTGAGGCCACAGGATGTTAGAAGGCCAGAGAGGATCCACTCAATACAGGTGTAGCTTTCACTGGCCAACAATGTAATAGCCGCTTTTAGGCTGCCGGCACTTTTTTACGCATCAGTGAGCTTTTCTCAACTTGCAGGCTCCATTGGAAGAGTCTCTCAGCTGAAAATGAGAGCTGTGTGAGAGAAACTAGATGATGTGCTTCTATGAACTTTTGTCCAGCTGTTTTTAAAAAAAAATGTTTTATCCTGCATCCAGATAAACGTATGGAGTTTTTTTTTTGTACCTTTTTATGTTTGACGACCCGAGTTACTTCCCCGTGCCACTGCCACCGGTGACCTATGCACTCGACTCTCTGAATTATGCATGTTGATTATACGACACAGTCCTCTGAATTGTAAATTCTTACAATTATGCGGCCCATTGTCTATTCATTATTTCCAACGAATGGGAAATTATGTAAAACTACCTCTAAAGAGGAAAGCAGCGTGTAATATGACTTGCCATATTGTTCATGCAATTCAAATACTTTTTGCTTTTTCGGAGAGTTGAAAGCAATCAGATTTAAATGAAATCCGACTTTGCGTGTCGCGAGGGATTATGATACAGTCGCGAGATAAGCTATGATAACCTCACTACACGCCATAAGGTGTGTGCATTCAGGCAGAGGCTGTTCTCCAATTAGCTCAAAACTCCTTCAAGGTTAAACAGGAAGGGGAATGACTGAGAGCTGAGCTCATCTTGCCTTGACCACATCAGTAAAGAACCTGCTTTGCAGTGACTATCCCTGCTTCACATGAGGCTAGATTTTCTTTGGTCCCCTAACAAAAACCAAGCGTGGTTTAAAGAAAATGAAAATTCAAAACGGCAATACATAAAAGCGTGTATTCAAATTAGGTGGAGGCTAAAGATTTTCAAAGTCCAGAGAAATCTTTGTGTAGAAAAACTTTGTTTATCCTCCTGCAGTAATTTTGATGTATTTTGTGAACATCCTATTGTAAAGACTTCCTACTGCATATGGGTGCTCATACAGTACAGTACGTACTCACTTAACAATGTCAGTTTTCTTTTTGTTTAGTTTTTTGTTTGCACTGATTCATCGTTTTATGAAAAAGATTCATGAAGACTGTTCTATTTATTTTTTTAGCACTGCATTAAAACAATGTATAATTCTGTGCAATAAAACCACTCCATAGTGATACAGCTATTCTTCTTAACACTCACAGCCAACAGATGCAGGTTGGTGTGTTAGACTTAATGACAAAACTTGCTGAATCATCAAGATTGGGCAAACATTTTTTAACGATTTTTAAAAGGATGTGCATTGCATTGGTAGGCATGTGTAAATTTAGATTAATTTAATTAATACATTTATTTATTTATTCATATACAAGTTATTTTTAATTGGGATGTCAGCTTTAAAACATTTTGACTTACCTTTTTCTATAAGTCACATCTGTTTTATCATACATTTTTATTATAGTTGAGGCAGTAAGGCAACTTATTTAAAAATCTGATTTTATTTCCATCTTTAATCCTATAATTAAAAAACGTTGACAGTCTGATTTCTCTGGTGCCATCACCTCTATGACTCAAATCACTTATCAGAAATTGTAAGATACAATATTTTATCTGAATAAGGAGCGAGTGTGTTAAATTGCCTAATTAAAGGACTTAAATTGAACTCTGATGGACATCATTTTAGGCTAAAACTATGTCTGAATCTTAAAAAGGCATATTTTGACTGCATCCTGGGATATCCACATTTCCTTGTATTATAAGATGTTGTATATTAATTTTGCTTGTTTATTTATTAAGCGTATTGTCTTTTTGTAGCTCTGTGTTTGTGCATTAAACGGTAATTACGGATGTATCATAATAATCGCATCACGATACATTTAAATATCAAGAAAAGAAAGCTAATAAATGTGAGTTACTTAATTAATTTATTATAAATATTCTTGACACACATGGTAATATAGTCCAAGCATTTATTTTACTTGACGATTATATCTTACGGCTACTGGAAAAAACACTTCTTAGTTTCCTTAAGAATTTAAATAGTACATAAAACCAACACAAAATTGTTGGGAATACTGATGTTTTGGCCTATATAATCGTTGTAAAGACTGAGTTGACATTTTTTCAAAAGTCACTGATATCCTCCACAAGCAAGTTAAGCCACAAGAGGTCATTGCTAAACAAGCTGGCTGTTTAGAATGATGGAATCACATTATTAGAAATATGAGAGAAAGAAAAACACAAAAGCCGCACACAAGCAACAGGGATAACCGCAGCCCTGAGAGGATTCAAGCGAAGCGAGTTTATGAGTTTGGGGAGAGGATTGCAGCTGGAGTCAGAGCTTCACGGGGCCACAGGACGGCCTACAGCTGTCATATTCCTTGCGGTGAGCCCTTTCTGAACAAGAGGTTTCAGAAGAATCCGAACTCATCTAAGGAAAACTAGACTAATGTCCAAAGGTATGTTTTTTTTTAATTAAAATAAGTTTTGAATTTTATTTATAGATCAAAATATCAGATTCTGGGAGAAGAGTAGAGAGAGAAGTGGAGAGTTCAAACTTTTTGAGATCCAGCCTGAAGCTTCTGCAGTGATGATTATGTCATCTACTTCATGCTTCCTTCTGCTGACACGCTTTAGGGGGATGATGATTTGATTTTCCAGCAGGACTTGGTACCTGGCTATACTGTCAAAGGTATCAAAAACAGGTTTAATAACCAGGGTGCCGCTGTAGTTGATTGAATAACAACACAACCTCACCTGAACTCCACAGAAAATCTGTAGAGGAAGATGCGAGACCCCAGACCAAACAAAGCAGAAGAGCTAAAGGATGCTGTTAAAGCAAGCCTCCGCTGCACTGTTACAGTAATTTAAACAAAAAGATCCCCAACCAAGCACTGAGTGCATACACTTTACAGAACGTGGACATACTCATCAGAAGCCATACATTTATATTATAGATTTGGGGGTTTCGATAGCTGTAAGCTATAAAAAACAAAAAAATGGATAAGTATCAGTCTGTGCAAAAAATCTATATAATGTATGATTAATTTTACTTTTTCAATTGAATGACTGAAATAAATAATTTTTTGATTATGTAATTTATTGAGATGCAGCTGTGTGGTTTTTTTATGTTAAAAAAAGGCCCATCTAGGGAGAGGTAATGCAAATGAATGAAGTCTGTTCAAACTAAGGACTTACACTGGTACAGGCGTCCCTGAACAAATCGATAATAAATGAATAAATGGAATGAGTTAACATGATTACCAGATTGGAGCTGTCTGCAATCAGAAATTAAACGCTGATCATGCTTAAAATCTCAAGCATTATATATAGCATTATATATAAACCAAAACAAATGGTTTTGTTTCTAATTCTCAAGCCTCCTTTAAAACTCAATTATATCTAATATTTTGTTCATAAATGAACATATCAGCTGTCTTATTAGGCGATTTATAAGTTATTATGAATTGTTACTACTCAGCATTCTTAGTTTCCAGGCATTATAGATATTCTTTTCCTAATTTTTAATGTTTGAAGGACTTTGTGGTGTAAATGCTTCCTCCTTTCTTTCCTTCTCTTCCCGCTACTCATCTCCCTTCTCTGCAAGCGCTATACCCTCTCATCCTCTATCTCCCCTCATCCCCTATTCTTCTCCTCACCTCCTGCCGCACTCCAGCCCTCTGCTGAGCACAGGTATTTGTTTAGGAATCTCTCGGTGGAAATTATACTCCATCTCCGGCGCTCCCTATCAACACACAATTATCATGGGCAATCATGCAGAACAGTGCTGAATTCAGCTGGGACTCCCACTCTGATGACATTACCAACTGCAGGGCCTCACTTCTCCAGGGTCGAGTCCGCTCAGCACATGCATTATATCTCCACGTTTTACTTTTTTTTCTCCTCTTAATCACACTATTTTATTTGGATATGAATTGAAGAAATTATTCAACTTTTTTTTTTAAATGAAATTAGTATTTCATTTAAATTGGGAAAGCCAGAAGATAAGAAGTCTCTTTTATAGGAGACTTGGCTGAAAGGATGGCTCTCGTGTTACCCTGGACAAATGGATCTAAGATCATATCATCCAATTTATTAGCATTTGCCCACCTGACCTGCAGAAGTTTACCACAGTGTGAATTCTCACATGGCTCAGCTGAAGATGATGCTGCAGAATGTGGAGGCAGAAATTAGGAGAAGAAAAATCTCAGAAATGTAGAAGTGGGAACTTCCATCATTAGAGTCTTTTGTGCGGGGCAAAGTCAGTCTCACAAAAATAATCAGTGCCTCACATTGTGTCACTCCCTCCTACGTTCTGAGGCAAACTGCAGATGCATTTTCTCCACGTGTGATAAGTACATTATAAATCTTGAAAGGCAGAGAGTTGATGCAGACGCACGAGAATCAACACAGGAGTACATTCAGATCCTGATCAAATGCTCCATTCATGAGTGAAATTACCATCCGTCTGCCAAGTCAAGGTGTGAATTCTTTCATCTACAGATCCGAGCGCTGAAGTTGTGATTAAATGCATAACGTCGCGTACTCTCCACACAGACCCTCAGATAAGCAAAATGGGATTTTTGCCTCTCAGCAGGAGTAGGCTGGAAAAGGAACTCTCCTAAGAAAACACTGCCATCTTGTGGTGTGTTACTTCAATTCTTTTATAATATTTCAGGCCTTCGTTCATATTTTGTTTTTAAAAAATGGTCGACCCACATGTAAGAGGATAAGTAAAAGAAATGTGCAAGTTGACAGACACAAGGCCAATGTTTAAACAATTATTCGTAAAAAAAAAAAAATTGCTCGAAGAGCTCAAAAAGTTTAATGTTGCAGTTATTTATTTGTTATAAATGTATTACAGCTGATTGAACTTTACCCTTGACTAAATCTGATACCCCATACTTTTAGTCTAATCAGTTTATGCAAAGTAAAAATGCAAGCAGACTTATATTTACACTGTAAATACAATCCTATTTTTTTTAAAAATGCCAATGCCTTCAAAGAAACTTTCAACCAATCCAATATCAGGTCAAAGTAGGCCTATATATAATTTTTTTATGATGATAATATGATGATAATTAACATTTTATTTACATTTAACACCAAAACATGTGGGAAAGAGAACCCCAAATCATAAGGTCCACTATTTGAACAATATTTATACCGGTTTATATGTGAACAGATGGAAATGGCACCTTCAGGCATCTGGAAATTGTACCACAGCAGACTTTAGACGATTTTGATATTGTTATTTGAGGGATAGGTGTGAGTTAGAAGGTGAGTAAAATGTTTGGTTCATTATAATGAAGACTGACTTACTCTGTCTTACAGGTTGTCATATGAAGGAGGACAGGAGGCATGCTGAAGGAGGAACTTGAGGTGAGGATCTCAAGTGGGTTTGTGAATCTGGAGAGGAGGATTATTGTGGTCTAAAGATGCCGCTAGCCAGTCGTTGAGGAAGTTAACAGAGAAAAACCTTGACTGTGAATTTTGATCTTGAAGTTGAGACTCTGGAGTGGAAACCGTGGAAACGAGGAACCTGTGGGGAACATGAGATGATGAGTTTCCAGAGAAGAAGCTTGAGAAATAGAGCTTTGAATAGACACAAAGAGAGGCTTAAAGTTACCATGTAGGTTAACACTCGGGTAAGGAATGACTTACTGTCGGCTCGTTTGATCCTCCAGCAGCCAATGACTGTTGTCACGCACACCTGTGAGCCTCCACCCATCAGAGTTGGAGCCTGTGCCTCCACTTTGCCCTCTGGTGGACAACTGCGGAAAGGCAAAACAGAGAGATACCCTCAAAAAACCAAAACTCCTGACCATTGACGTTTTTAGTTTATTTTTGAGGGGTGCTGAAGCCCCCCCATACTGAGTCAAAATTGGATAATGTTTAAGATAAAAAAATAAAAATAAAATTTACCATGTATATGATTTTTGTTTATAACAAACTAGAAAAGTGCAATGCAATAATACATTACCTGCGTAAAATGTAGTACTTAAATAAAAAATACAGCAACTTATATATTTTTAATGTGTTTATGTGGTAATGTATTTTCCGTCTCGTCTTTAAACACATCATACACGTACTTGGTACTTGCTTGCATCAGGTGAATCTCCGGCCAGCGGGAGTCAGATGCATGTTCAAAACCAGTAGAAGGCAGGAAAGTTTGCTGTTTTTACGAAACAAGTTGAGTTATGCTGTTGCATCTAGATGTTAGCTAAATGACCAGTTAATAGGCTACATGCCAATATGTCGTGTTAAGCTAGTTCCTTTCACCTGTTACCTTCTACTGGAGCACATTGCAAAATGATGGCTAAAAGACAAGCTTCATTTTTCAGTATCCAGTTCTTGTTTCTTTGAGAGGCACCCTGAGAGTTGAGGTATGTCTGCTACCTTGGGCTGCACCGGGGTTATCTTGGTTGCTTTATTTAATTCTACAGAACATCTCCTAAAAACACTGCATTGGTATTTATTCATTTATTTTCTATTAGTATATAAATATTCAGAAAAACATATTGTAATACTTTTTTTTTACTTTACAAAGCATTTGATTCATTATTTGTATTGGTTAATTCAGGGGGAAAAAAATAGCTTTTTTCCTTCAAGCATTTTCAGTGGTTTAGGAATCAAAAGTCCATCGAACTGCAGAAGAAGATGAAATAAACTAATTTCTCAACATTTCAAAATGTTTTCTAATGCTTTCATATGGTTCACATATTTCTTATAATCACTAATAATGGTATAATACCAAATTAAATCCAGTGGCGCCTCCTGAAATTTTTCATAGGGTGGGCCCACTCCTACTAATATACTAATGTTACTAATGCTATGTGCTTAGACTAATAACATAGATAGAATAAGAACAGAATAGAATAATAACGTACAGTAACCATTTATAGTTGTACAACAATTCTGCTTCATTTTTCCATGATATTTGGCATAGGTCAGAACTGGCCAAAGGCATAAGGGAACTAAACACTTCCTTAGGGCCCCCCAAACCCATCCAGGGACCTCCATAAATGTTGAAATTGTACAGACTACAGATGTTAAAATTTATGAAAATGTGAATATAACTCAATTTGATTTAGTTTTGTTTCAGTGTAGATTATTTTTAAAAAATGCCATTGTTTAAATGTTTAAAAGTAACTAGGCCCGTTTCTTTGTAACTAATTTTATTTATTTTTTTATGTACATTAATTATTATTATTATTTGTATTTTGAAAATGGTGCAAAAATATTTACATTAAATAAATTTAAAGCAATACAAATGTTTATAATGTACCAATTAATTTAGAAAAACATTAGAATTATTATTTAAATATTTAAATTAAATTAAAACAAACTTTAAAATATATTTTTAATATTCATTGTTTGATTGTTGTGTTAGCATTATTTCAATATGATCCTTTAGTTTAACATTTTATTTAGTTTGACCTTCAGATTGTCCAGCTAATATTAACAATTACCTCTGATTGATTTTTAGGATCAGCCAAATAAACTCCGCCTAATTTACCAGATTTGACCAAATCTTGATTGAAACACTGTTATTGTGGGTAGTGGTCTTAACAGAAAGGTGGCGCCCTTGAGTCAAAATCTGCTTAAGACTTTTGGCCAGCTCTGCATAAGATGTACATTTATTGTAAACAAAGCAGTTACTGGGGAAAAGCAGATACCAACAACTTTAATGAACTCTCTATTCACTAATTTATCGTAATCAGAATTGAAGGAGGCTGAAAGAGGCAAAATCAGTTATCTGCTGGAATAATAATAATAATAATAATAATAATAGTAGTAGCAATCCCTTCTCATTATTAGCAATTATAGCTGTGATAATGGCCTATAGTTATTTCTGTTCAGACTAATAAAACTCAACTACTAATGAATATGAATCACAAAGATTTAAGTGATTATGTCATTAATTGTAATTCAGTGATACTCTGTCTGTTTCTCTTCTCCATACTCCTTCTCCTCACAGAGCATCTGTTGCTGTCCCCATCATCTATTTCACTCTTCTTAAAATAAGAAGATATGTCTATGGACTATTTCTTCATTGTCTGAAAGTTGACATAATGCACCAACTAACGAAGTTATCTAAGTATCTTGTCAAAACATGTCATAAACACATCAAAAAGCTGTTGTAACAGTATACTGTAACCATCTGGCACCTAAAAAGCACATGTCACGACACATTTCCCAATTTTCTTTTACTAAAGAATATTTTCGACTTAACTACTTACCGGTAGCCTTTTTCGTCTAGTTTCTTAACTCTTAACATTTGCGCTGATCTGTTACTGTGTGAGCTTTGCAACAACACCTGGGGGGAAGAAGGGAGACCGAGAGGGAAGTGCGCTGCTGGTGGAGGAGAGGGCTGGCTGCGATTGAGGGTCTGGAACAGCTTACCTGCCCTGCTGTGCATTAGGGATGAAATTCACAGGCACGCGCTGAGCTGTTGCCGTAGGTGCGCAAAAGCGGCAAGGAGGGAGGGAGGAACGGGAGAGAGAGCTGGCTACTGCGTGTAATCGAAGGTCAAGCGCGACTCGCCTGCCTGGTTGTGAATTAGGGATGAAATGCACAACTCATGCTACTAAAATTTATCATGGCCAGTGGGGTGGCCTTGGCCATGGCCACCCCCTGATGGCACCATTGATTAAATCTGGCAAAGTGGTTATGTTTTTGTTGAAGTTTATTTGTTCATCTTGGCACAGGAGTTGGGAGTTTGTCTTGTAATCGAAGGGTTGCCGGTTTGACCCCCAACTCTGACTGTCTTGGTTGTTTTGTCCTTGGGCAAGATACTTCACCCGTTGCCTACTGGTGATGGCCAGAGGGCCTGGTGAGCCACAGCTGCCCTGGTGCGAATGGGTGTAATGGGTGAATGTAGTTTAAAATCTGTAGGGACTAAGTAAAGCGCTATACAATTTATCTCTAAATGAATGAATAAACAGACTATCGATCCCACAATACAGAAATTAAAATTTTAAAACAGCATACACATAAAACGAACAGAAGGCAGGGTAAGTGAAAACACAGACAGTAAACTACAGAGTTACATTACACAATAAAATAGAAATAAGTCTGCCAATAAAATAACTCAAAGTTGAAGACGGATTTAGATTCAGTATTCTTGAAATTTCAGAAATGGGCCAAGGAATGAGTGCTTAAGTTTTGGATATGATCAGGTATCATGAAGGCATCTAAACTGTACTGAGTTATTTGACAGTAATGTTTTTCTCATTTTTTTAAGATCATTTCTTTTTCTAGTGTATTATATTTTTATAAGCAGTGACTGTCCAAAACTTATGTTAGATGCATGTGCTAATATTAAAACTATGGCTGGGTAAAAATATTGATTCATTAATGCATTGCAATTATTTGTTTCTCAATTCAATATCGATTCATCAGATCTTATGAATCGTTTCAGTCCATCAGCCATTGACGGCGCTGTGGGCAACACTCTAGCGACAGCGTTCAGCAATGCACACAAGTGCAATATTGTACAGTTTTTTCTGATAAATAAACAATGACAGGAAAGATGGGAAAAAAATGGTAGGGTCAATTTGTTCTTAAAAATTGGTACTTCTACACGTATTATTTAAAAAAATTCTCACATAAAAAATGCTCACATACTTAATTACTTGCGTATTTATTTATTGTTGAATCAATATCGAAGCTAATAAATCAATATCGAATTGAATTGAAATCGATTCGAATCGAGGCCCCAAGAATTTAAATTGAATTGTCAAATTGATTAAAAATACCCAGCCCTAATTAAAACCAAGATGCTACTGACTAGCTAACTGGATGTCCATTACAATGATATCTCTTGTTGTGTGTTGTGTGTTAAAATGTACAAAACAGTGATATTAATCTTGCCGAGGAGCTCCCCTGATCCTACAAACGTCCTGCTCCTGACACTGCTTTAAAATACATTCACTGCTGTAACGTTTAAAAAATAAAGCATTCCAAAATAATAATCCCTCCTTTTTATGGCATTTACAATAGCAAAAAGGTCAAATATTTTTCATAACCCTGACATGTGAAACTAGGGAAAAATATTGTCTGATAGTCTGGTATCATCCCATAATAGGATTAAAAAAAATGTTATATAGTTTTTTTTCTAAGGGTAATTTTGGTTGTGCAGCTTTAGACAAACATTATTTTGTTGGCCGTTTTTGAGTCCAAAAGGTTTTTGACATTGTCCTCAAACCTTACAGTGCAGTAAATATCTTTAATTTTGTTGTTAGAACAGCAATTATTTACAAAAAAGGAACACGGAATCAATTTTATGATTAGTATATTAACTGGTATTCATTCATAAATGTATTAGTCTCTGAGAAGTTATTTACTGGTCACAATGTATCAGAATGTTAGAGAGTAGTTGTTGGAAGATTTCATTTTCACTGATGAACAGTTCATGCAACAAGTTTGACAACCTACTACTGTGCAAAAACTAGTAGAAAAAGAACAAATAAGCAAAACTCAGTATTTTAGGTAAAAATAATTAATCACTTTCCCAGCTGAAAAAACACTGAACCGGAAGCAGGGGAAATATGCCATAGTCAAAAAAAACACTTAACACAAATGAATATTTATTGAAGTTGTGATAAATCATTTACAACAAATAATGTAACAGCATCAACATAAACATTTTGCTTCAGACATTTAGCTTCACTATCAAACCAATGACTAATTAGAAAATTGTGAAACTAGTGAGCATGATAAACTAAAACTGAACTTATTACATGACGAATTAAAATATTTTTACTGCTGAAAACATGGACTAAAAGCAGCAATTATCTAAAGCTACTTATAGGTCTGTGTATAGATCTCCAACAAGTAGGGATATGAAACAACTGAAGCCTTAAAATATAAAAATTTTACACTCATATTTTGCTACACTTCTATGCACACTGATACATTCTTTGTTTATAACAAGTATAAATATTGTTTCTTCCACAGTTGTGAATGTACAGCTTGACAAATGTACCACAGGGACGATCCTGGAGCAGGTTTTGGACACACAATCCTAAAAAATGTGAATATAGAAATGTATTCATTCAACTTCTTGTGCGAAAGCAAGCAAATCCAGCTTCATTCAACAAAATGAAATAAAAAACACAATTTTTACACAGTGTTGTTGTACAGTGTTATACAGTGTTGGTAAAGCGGCCTAAAAATGGTTGCAATGCAAAACGTAGCTTTATACTTATGTGCTTTTATGGTTGCAATGGAAACATAGCTTTGTTTGAATTTATGGTTTCAAAGCAAAACTTAGCTTCATTTCTCTCTACACTTGTGATTTCAATGCCATACATAGCTTTATTTTTCTGTGTTTTCATGGTTTCACTGCAAAAACGTAGCTTCATAGTGATTAATATTTATGAAAGCATGCCAATGAAGTTGAATATTACAAAGCCAAGACATCTTATAAAAGCCTCTGAATTTTTTCTGGATCATTTGCATGTCCTCTTACCATCTCCAGTGTTGCCATTGTTCACCAATGTGATTTCTTTTATCCTAAATACTAAAATGCTTCACACTGAAAATGTCTGTTAAGTATCGGAGTCCGACTCCACGCGCACGCTTTGATAATAGCCAGTGTATGATGTTCTACAGGGGGAGTTTCACAAAGGGTAAGAGGGCTTAGAGAGGCACAGGTGAATATCAAGCCGTCAAATACGGAAGTGATGAGAAGGCAGATTTCTTTAAGGTGGATTTTGATATATACAGAATTTTAAGAATGATTTAGGGTAAAAATTTCATGTGGGTTTGCTATAGAATGGTAGTATGTGCCTGGAAGAGGCATAATTAAGAAAATTAAGAGAAAAATTGCATTTCTGCATACAAATCACGGCTGTCTAAAGGAGAATGAACTCCTCTGGGCGGGCTACAAGCTCCTGCGTTTGAATCCACCGCTATTCTGACTTCTAACTTTTTTAAACTTATAGATGTTTTATATCTTTAGAAAGCTACGAGTCTTGGGATTCTGATATATGCTAATCACAGATGCAATTATAACTTTAGAGACAGTGAGTGTTTTTGCCAACAAAGACCCACACACCTCCGAAGGAGGTAAAATGTTCAACTTATCCTTCGTAGTTCAAAAAACATGGCAAAACCGAACCATAAAAAAAAGGTATTTTTATATCCTTAAGGATTTGATTAAAGTCCTCATATAAAGTGGTTTGTCCAAGACAATAATAAAGGCCATAAAGAAATAATGAACAGCGAAAATAAACCTAAAATTTTTAGTCCTTATGTTTTGCCATCCTTCCACTCCGTTTCCAAAGATGTCACAATACCATTCTGACGCAACTTGAAAACAGCTACATTTATGTACTTATTCATGTTCCTCATCCAAGCTGGCATCAGGCTCAAAACTGTAGGGCTAGATAGCTCAAAAATTGCTCTCAGCAACGGTAATGAGGAGCGGAGGGAAGCGGTGGGTGACGTCTGCATAAAAGGTTTCGCCCAGAACGCAGAAGTTCTGCTAATGAGCTCCTGCTGCTCTGCAATTAAGCTACGTCCTATAAAACGACACCGGTTTTTTGATTTTGGCTAAAAACGGCATATGAATGATTTAAAATAGCTCAAAAGATGATCAGAGTGGGTATTTAACTATAAAAACCTCAATGTGTTTTATTGGGAATTTATGTGACTGACCAACAGAATGCATTGGATAACCGTAATGATCACAATGATTTTCACAATTTCCTACAAAAACAAATATCTGAGAAAATGCCACGCATTTACATTCTACCTCTAGAAGTTGACACCTTGTAGAATCCCCTTTTGTTGCAATTAGAAACTGTCACATTAGACTCTTCCTACACGCAGATAAAATACTCTATACTGAATCTTTAAAGGAACTTGGATAATTACATTTACCATCAGAATCAAATTTACCTTTGGGATCAATGTAGTGTTATGGAATTTCGGTTTCTGCAATTTCTGCCAGCTTTACATTTCTAGAGACCAGGGTTTTAAAGTGACAGTGTGTAGTTTTTGCAGTACATCTTTGAAAATACACATTAAATATTATGTAATAATAATTACGTAAAGCACATTAATTGCAAAATATTGGCGATGTTGTAAAATATGACTTTAAAAATCATTTTTAAAATACATAGGCGCGGGTCCTCTTTTCAGGGGAAAGCCGTATTAGATGACGTCTTTACTACTACAAGAGCCATGAACAAGCCTGCTTTTAAAACATTGATTTCCCCTCAAAATACAAAAAAGTTTTGCCATAAATACATTTTTACCTCTTCGCTAGTTCCAAGTGATGAAAGAGAGACTGATGTGCTTGTCATGTTTCTGCAAATGGATAATTCTCAGGGAATTGAGCGTTTGAAAACAGCACTAGTTGGACCTCCATTGTTGAGTTTCACAGATACCACATGCTTGTGATAATTAAGGTATGCACTACCCCCTAATGGCCGAAAATTACACAGTGTGCCTTTAATAGTTTTAAAATTTTCATTGGTTTTAGTTTTTATTTAGTTTCGACATAAGATTTTAAATTCTATTTTAGTTTTAATTAGTTTTTACAGTTTTTTAGGTAGTTCAGTTTTAGTTTTGAAAAAATGCTTAATTTCAGTTTAGTTGTTATTAGTTTCAGTTTAGTTTTTATTAGTTTCAGTTTTAGTTTTCGTCTTAACATTAAACAGGTTGTGTACCAGGGCAAAAGAAGAAACGTATAGCAAAATCTCAGAAAATCATTATGCTTTTTTAACAATCTATTGACATTGGCAAGATTAACAACCATACAAATCAGGCAAGTATAAAAGATGTATGGGAGAGTAACGTTCAAAGTTCTGTAAACACAATAACAGCACCTGTGCAATAGAAAGCCCAACAATTAACAATTGCTACAGTTCTAGAAAAACACTGACACTGAGTGGCAACACAATGAGCCAAAAGCCAAACTACCATCAGTACTATGATGCTTTTGGTCATTTTGCACATATTCTAGTAGTAAGTAATCCCGAATTGGACTCTGGCATTTTCTACGCTTACAAGACACTAGGGGGACCGCAGCAACACAGACAACTGCCCTGATGTATCTGACATGTTGCAATAATACGCTGCAGCGAGTAAAAACCACCAACAACCAGACACTAGTGGGGGATTATTTTTTCATCAACATAGCGGATACATGCACAACCTACACTGGCTACACAGCTCTGGCTCCCATTGCTTTTATTTGCAGTAGCAATGTTGGTTAGCAATGTTAGCTCGTTTGTTAGCCATAGCTTACCCTTTATGAAGTTTTGTCTGGAGACTGCTGCGTGTTTAATCATCGTTTCAATCGCATCTTCTGATAGCTTGTAATCAAAAAACTTCTTTTATTTGCTTTGAAATGGGGCGAGTCGATGGGATTTTAACTTTCCCGCTCTGTTGTTTTTATCAAAGCGATTTGTGCAACCAAAAAGGCACAACACATGATCCCATCTGTTTCAAGTGACAACGCAAAGTAGGCAGGGAGCGACTTAGAAATTCTTCTAGAATTTATGAGACACTTGATGAAATGAAAACTAAGCACATTTTCTCTATAAATTCAGTTTCTTTTTTTTAGTTTTGTGAACACTCATTGCAGTTTCAGTTGGTTTTGCTGCAGATTCTCGTTTTTCATTTTTATTTCAGTTAACGAACTTGTTTTTTTACTTCTAGTTTTCGTTATTTTAGTTAATAATAATAACCTTGCAAGAAAACTTTCCCTATTTTTGTCTTTGATTTTAAACTGTTGTTTCAGTTCACTAATGTTCTCTAATAAGCCTCTAAGGCGTGCACAGAACAGCTGGATTTACAATGGGATTTAATTACTCAAAGGTGGGTTATAGTTTGTAATTGTGTTTTTCAAAGGTAGCTTTCACCACAGGATTGTTTGTAGGGGTAACAGCGTCAAGAAGGGGTGAATGCAGTGCACACTTTCACAGTTTTTTACTTGTACAATTGTGTTATTTCGCTTCTCACAGTTATACACTGCTTTGTGTTGGTATATCCAACAAAAAGATTGAAGTTTGAGACTGTAATGTCACAAAACTGAAAAAAGTCCTAAGGGTTAAAAATACTCTTTCATAGTACTGTTTCTCAGGCTAACGGAAGAAAACAAAACAAAGGTTTCTCACACCAAAATGTTCAAGCGTGTCAGATAATTAAAACCACAGAGCAGCTAAAGAAAATCTAGAGTCATGTTTATACAGTATCTACCATGTGTGAACACAGAAAGCTTGCCATTCAGTGGTGAATCTGGACAGTTCGACCGATGAGCAGGAAAAGAAGGCCGGCCAAGAGGGAGAAGAAAACCCCAATGGCCGCAAACACGAAGGACAGACCGTAGCTTAGGGTCAGCGTGAACTCTCGACAATGGGAAGCACGCTGTTGATCGACGTAGGTTTGGATCACATCCAGGACCTGAACCCACACCACGTGCATCACCACAGCACACAGCAGGAAAAAACCTGTTGGTCCAGAGCAGAGTTACAGAGGTAAAGAAGGCAGACTGGGTTCCTGTGAACTTTCGTTTTAAGCCACCTTTCCCCGAATTAATGGTTTAAACTGAATAATAAATACTTATTCTGGAAGTTGTGCTTTTTAACCATAATTTGCTGACATTTGCTAACAAATACCATTTGATTTCCTGGCTCTTTTTGTAAGAGAACAGATGGCTTCATGAAACACACAATGAATGGTTATTTTCACCATTATAGGGTCATTCTCAAAATCCCATACCATATATTATTTTTAATAATCTGCATCCACTTAACCTCTTTCTCTCTAATAACAGGTAGTCTAATCTCTTTAAATATTCCCATTCCCTGTCAACTTGTTGCCACAATAACTTGAAGTACCACTTCTAATTGTGGCTAATCAGTACCTTGTGACAGCTCCTCTTTAAAAAGTAGACTGTGTCAAAAGGCAGTTATGTGTTTGAAGACACAGAGAGAACTGAACTTAATTAACGTCTGTCCATCAAAGAAAGTGAACCCAACACAGCCATAAGGCCTTACTGTATTTCATGCAAGTGTATTTTTCAGTGAAGACCTGAACAACTGCATGTGTCGCATCAAAAGTATGAATTTTTTTACTATACCAGCTAACGTTCAGACACAGAAAGCTAAAAAAAAATTCTTGTCTCTAACAACTTTAATCTTCCCTTGCTTTTTCCTTCCCCTTTTTAATCTTTCATCTTTGATCTGAGTAGAACTTAAAGGTCTGAATTAAACGATCAAAATTACTAATGCCTTTGCATCTTAAATTCAAATTGATTCATTTTAACTCTTAAATCAGCTTTAAATCTTGTAGAACTAGCACTACTCTTATGATTAAGTTTTCCTAAATAAACAGCTTTTAGCTTTGACGTGGAATTGTTTGCCTTGTTTATAAGTAGTGGATGTATAACTTGACTTTTGAGTATTGGATCTCCTAAGTCTTTACCATATTTAGAAAACTGTAGATTTTTCAAGTTGATCCATCCGTCCATCCATCGATTCATCCATCTATTATCTATACTGCCTATCCTTAACGGGTCGTGGGGGGGATGGTGCCTATCTCCAGCAGTCAACAGGTACACCCTGGACAGGTCACCATTTAGTCTTTCAATAATTATAAATCATAAAGAAATGTAAGACATTTTCTCTTCTTACGAGTGCAATAGTAAAATGCCCCAAAATGATGAATTCATAATTTAGATGGATTCATTTAGTGAAAACTGTGCAACTGATTTTATTTCTAACCAGGAAAATCACTTGTAGAAGGCAGATCTTTGCCAAGGCAGCCTGGTCCAGGATCCTGGAACTGGATCACCTCTAAAATATTTCTGGTCTCACTGTGAATATTTCCTAAAAATTTAATCCAAATCCATCTACAACTTTTTGAGTTAACAGCCAGACAAACAAACATATTCTGGCAAAAACCTAACTTCCTTGGCAGAGCTAATAATCCACGAGACTTATTGACAAGTAAACATAAGTGCCTTTTTAAGTAGTTGATGTTTACTCCAGGGTGTTTGTTGTTTTCAGTACATACAGCTCATGTTCATTTTCCCGCTGGATTAAACTCACCAGATGTCAGGAAGAGGCCACCTCCAACTTTGTACAAGCAGTGGCTTGCAAATGGAGCTGCACAGAGGATGAGGAACCCTCCAAGAGCTACCGCTGCCACACTAATGAGTATGAAGACACTCCAGAAGCCTCTGTAGACTGGACAAGCCGGAGATGTTAGCACAGATTTGCTTTATCTTTTCGTAAACTGATTAAATAATAAGCTACTCACTGATTGCTGAATTATCGTTTGTTGTACTGTTGGTAGGACTTGTCTGAGGGAATGGGTACAGGTAGGCAGGGTAGCAGAGTTTTAGGGGAGACTTATGTGCTGAAGAAAAGAGACATACATATATTTCAACACCATAACCAACTGGTGCAGGAATTAAAGTTAATAGCAGTTAGTACCTACAACAGGTCGTTTTTGTTTTTTGAAGATTTGCAATCTACTTTCCACTCATCACAGACAGTGCATTTCTATAAAGTTCTTCACACCCTCGCATTTTTATCTCTGCAGACTTGATCTGGCAATAATTTCACCAACCAAAGTCACCATTAAGAGAAACATAAAAAAAGAGAAACGGGTGACGCATAACCAGCTGACAGATAATATGCAAAACATCACATGATGATGCCTCCTTCATCCAGTCACATGAGAGTTTAGGGGATTTCTATTAGTAGTAACAGATGGAAATAATCAGCTTCTATTTTGAAGGCGCAGATTATTTCACTTTTGATAATGCTTTGACACTGTTAAAGGGTCTTCAAAAGACTAAATGCACAAAAACGTATCAGTTTGTTGTCTCTGCAAACAATTCCTGGAAATGTCACCAACAACTTTTTTGAGTTATGTTGCTTACAGACAAACAAAACCTGGTGAAAACATAACCTCCTTGGAGGAGGTAATTAAAACAGAAAACTGCAGCTCACTCACAGAACCATTGTGTCCATGATTGGTTGAAATTGTAATCCAAATTGGCTCCATAATAGCAACACCAGAAGAAACCAGTATTGAATGAAATGATGTTGCCACTTTCGTCATGCACCACATCAACGGCTAGCTGAAATGAGATGCACAAAAAAATGTTAATTTGGAT
Source organism: Apricaphanius iberus (assembly GCA_028564705.1). Classification (NCBI taxonomy): domain Eukaryota; kingdom Metazoa; phylum Chordata; class Actinopteri; order Cyprinodontiformes; family Aphaniidae; genus Apricaphanius; species Apricaphanius iberus. The sequence goes on from JAPXFQ010002826.1 coordinate 748,315, forward strand.
GTATTCTGAGTATGTTCAGCTTTAAGACTCTGTTACAGTGTCGCATATAAATAATCATACCCCTCAAAAAACATTGCAATCAAATCGGATTTTATTTAGAGATAGTAGGAGAAGGGAGCAGAACACCAATGCAAAACACTCCTCAGATTTCTTTTTGTGTAACAAATATAAAAAAAAGTGTATTATATAAAATTATAAAAACAGTTCAATACTTTGGAAACGTACGGTATGAGGAGTGTTGGAGGCAACATTTTGTCAAACTTATAAGATGCAGTTGAAGAGTATGCCTTCAGTCTGTCGCAGAGCAGCTGTTATAGCAGGTCAAAGGTTGGACAGAGCAATGCCCATTAACCTCTGGCTGGTCCTTTTTGGTTCCAATTGAGCTTGCAGGTTTTACATTCACTAAATGTATGTGAAGAAAATAGTGAGATTTTTTTTTCTCACTTTTCCCTAACGTAGGTGATAAGCCGATCCTCATTTTCTTACAGTGAGGCAAAAAAGTGTTTGGCGGCCACTGATTTAGCAAGTTGTCCCACTTAAAAAGATGAGAGTTCTGTAACTTTCATTATTTCAGCTGCAAAAGACAGCATGTTAAATAAAATCTTATTGTATGATTTTTGAAAAATGTGTTTGTTTAATAGTGCAGAAAATAAGTATTTTGTCATTCACCAAAGTTCACCTAAATACTTTTTAATGCAACCTTGGTCGGCACTGTTAGAGGTCAAATGTTTCCTGTAGGTCTTCACCAGGTTTGCACACACCAAAGCTGGTATTTTGGCCCATTCATCCATGCAGATCTTCTATAAAGCTCTGATGTTTTTACTTTTAACTCCCTCCACAGATTCTTTGTTGAATTGAGGTCTGGAGACTGGCAAGGCCACTCCAGAACTTTGAAATGCTTTTTTATGTAGCCACTCCTTTGTTGCCAGAGTGGTGTGTTTGGGATCATTGTAATGCTGGAAGATACGATCAAGTTTAATCTTCAATGCTCTCATTAATATGAGTGGTTTTTGCCCCAAATCTCAAGATATATGGCCCGATTCATCTGTTCTGTAATATCGATCAGTCATCCTGTCCCCTTTGCAAAAAATAAGCCCCAGTGCACAATGCTTCCACCTCCATGCTTCTCAGTGGGTATAGTGTTCTTGGGATAGAACTCTGCATTCTTCCCCCTTAAAACACGGCGAGTGACGTTTATAACACAGTTCTATTTTGCTCTTATCTGACCACAAGACATTCTCTCAATCCTCTTCTGGATCATCCAGCTGTTCTAGAACAAACTTTAGAATGCCCTGGACATGTACTGGCTTTATCTTGAAGACTGCAGGAGTTTGATCCATGATGGTGTGGTGTGTAATTAATAGTTTTTTTTAATTTAATACTTTGTTAGAGTGGTCCCGACTCTCTTCAGGTCATTGACCAGTTATCCCTGTGTAGTTCTGGGCTGTTTCCTCACCGTTCAAGGTGAGAGCTTGCATGGAGCCCCAGGCCAAGGGAGGTTGTAAGCAATCCTTTATTTTTTTCATTTTTTTATAATTGCTCCAACAGCTGATCTATTCTCACCAAGCTGTTTGCCTGTTGTAGATCGGCACATCTCAATCTTGTGCAGCTGCACAATCTTTTCCCTGTTGTCCTTGGGCAGCTCTTTGGTCCTGACCATGGTAGAGTTTGGAGTCTGACTGTTTGAAGGTGTGAACAGGTGTCTTTTATACAGATAATGAGTTTAAGCAGATTCCATTTATACAGCTAAACAGTAGAGGATAGAAAAACTTCTTAAAGAAGTAACAGGTCTACGAGGGTCAGAATTCCTGCCTGTTTGTAGGTGCTAAATACTCATTTTCTGCAATTAATTCATAAAAAAAATAGTACAAATGATTTCCTGTATTTTTTTTAATTCCGTCTCTCACAGTTAATGTCTACCCATGATAAAAATTTTAGATCTCTTTCTCTTTTTTTTTCGTGGGACAACTTCTACAATCAGTGGCTGCCAAATACTATTTTGCCCCACTGTATATTGCTATATTAACATAAATTTATAGGAGATATTTTTGAATGAGATTATAGATATACATACTAAGCACATTATGATATACTAAGTATTATAAGTATTATAACTTTTTTCTGATTTATTGCAATTTATGTTAAAAATGAAGACAAAGTAAAGGATAATTTTGAAGTAGAAGGAAAAGCATTTCAAATGCTTTCCCGATTAAGTACTTGATTTAGGCCTTGATATTTACTAGGCCATTCTAATATGTGAATATGCTTTGACAGACTAAATTTGTGTAGCGTTTGATTAAAAGTCATTACCTCAACAAATTATTTCACCTGAGCTGTAGATCTCTGCACCTCCTTCAGAGGTAGATTTTAGAAGAAACATTGTCTTTGCCTAATGAGGTAGGCAAGGCAAGTAAATTTGTATGGCAAATTTATAATACAAATGTTGCACAAAAATTTGAAAACCATCTTACTCTTCCTGTTCATATCAAATTTAATATTCCTCACATAAAACCCCACTAATATACATTTAAATTTGTGGCTCTGACATATTCAAACCCTGACAACTTTCTAGGAGCATTTCACCTTCTTGCTGACATCAACTTAAAGCTTTATCACTGATTAAACTTGTAATACATCTCAGTGTAGTGTGCACGCCTAGCACCACACTAGTTTTATCGTTCTGTCGTCTAGTGTCGGTGTCAGTAGAAGCACCCACTTTAGAAGCTGGAGAGCTAAGTATGTACTACTCTGTGATATATAATACGCCATCATACCTTTGTGAATACTGGTACTTGTATTTCTATCTTAGAGGCGCATGGTACAAGCTCGGCCTCAATCACTGCATAGCTGCACACACATAACATTAAAAAGAGTCGAATTACATGAAGGGATCCCTCCCCACTCTGCAGTCCAGCTGCTGAAAAAGTAATCGGAGCTGATCACAGTCTTAAAGAGCAGATTTGAATTTAGTTGAAAGTCAGTGACTAAACAAGTCGGTATTTATATAATATAATTCAGTAATAGAAGCATAATATTAAGAACAAAACTTTCTCCTGTTCAAGAAGTTGTCACTTTGGTTACATTTACAACCTACTAAAGCCTAACCAATAACTCAACTAGTTAGAACTCAAAACAATTCTGGCTGTTATATTCTCGCTGACCAGTAGCTGTTTAGACACCAGTACTCACCGATACTGACAGACCATCGGTATCTTTAGATTCCTTACCATCTGGGAGGCAGGTTTCAGAACCTAAAAGCCAGTAGTCAGTTCCAAAAGAAAGGAAGATAAAGGAGGCTGCCAAAGCCCCAAAGACCCCCGCAAAACACAATGCCACGTTCAGCTTCATATTCCAGAATAGTCTGCTAGATTCACACTCTTGATTTTCTTTAATATAGATTCAAATCCACTGAGTTTAAAGGATTGCTATCCTATCCAGTTGTGTTTCATTTGGGTCACTGGGTCTTCAGTCCTCCTCACTATCTGTTTCTGTGTTGTGGGAGGATAAAGTTGTTCACATGATTCTCTTAGACCCTCCGCTGGGGTCTGAAGCCAAGCCCAGTCCTCCTCCCTGCCCCAGGGCTATTTTTGATATCTGATTGAAGACGGCTGCTCCTCTCCGCTGTAGAGCATGAATGCATGGAGCATTTGGAGAGTGTGAAGGGAGGGGGATTAACACAGAAATAACTAGGCAACTGGACACCCTGCATCTGAGAGGGAATGTCAGAGTGGGGTGAGACTGAAATGACAGCAAAGGAGAGAATAATCCACCAATCACTTCGACCCTGGAGGACAACAAGGTGATGATGCCCCAGGCATGAGAAGTTTTACATTAAGATTTAGTCGTATATAAGAGGTTTTTATCCAACTTATAATTGAGGATTTGATCACTTTGAAATCTTGTTTTCTCTTTGGTATACTTTTTTTGTCTTTACTCTTTACTTGTATCCCTTCTCTTTTTACTTTAAAAAAATATATGATGATACATTCAGAAGATGTAATAACCAATAATTATTCATACAATATAAATTGACACAAATTAATAGAGAAATTTAAAAAAAGGAATAAGAAAATGAATAAATAAATAGAGACCAAAGGAAAATAAACATAAACCAGAAACATGTATTCAATTTACACATTCGAAAAAGAGTGGGAAGAAGTACAAACTTGTTTTATTCCACCCCTTCCTATTAATTCAATATTATTTAATTGTTAAACTTTGGGTAATAATAATAATAATAATAATAATAATAATAATAATAATAATAATAATAATAATAATAATAATAATAACTAATAATAATAATAATAATAGGGGCTGCACGGTGGGCGTGGTTAGCGCTGTCTGCAGCAAGAGGTCGTGGGTTGTTCCGGCAGGGTCTTTCTGCATGGGTTTGCATGTTCTCCCCGTGTATGCGTGTTCTCTCGGGTACTCCGGCTTCTCCACAGTCAAAAATGCATGATAGGTGAATTGATCACTCTATTGTCCTGGTGTGTGGGGAATGGTTGTCTGTCTCTGTGTTGGTGCAACAGACTGGCGTCCTGTTCAGAGTGTACCCTGCCTAACGCCTGATAATTGCTGGGATAGGCTCCAGCTGCCCCGTGACCCTGAATTGGATAAGCGGTTAAGAAGATGGATGGATGGATAATAATAATAATAATAGTTATTACTATATTGTATTATAATAATAGTTATAATTATTATTATTATTAGTAGTAGTAGTAGTAGTAGTATTATAGTCTACTGCACTTCTACTACTATAATAATAATTACACAAAAAATGACTTAAACTTTTAAACTTTTAAAAACAACAACGAAATAATAACTGAGAAAAAAACTGAGAAAAAAAGCGAAGAAAAAGCACTTGGTCAAAATCAAACACCCTCTTCGTTTCTATACCTAATATAAGTATATTCTTTATATATATTCTTTTTAAACTGCATCATATTTGGACATTTTCTGAGTGTCACTTCTAAAGTTTCAGTTTGACTCCAAAAACTGAAATTCAAACTGTTTTCCTATAGTTGTGCAAACATGAATAATTCTGAAATAGAATTGCTGCCTTGAGCTATAACCCCCTTCCCTCCTAGCAACTATTTTTTTTGTTTTAAGGTAAGATTTTGTTTTTTGCTTTAAATGTTATCTGTCTAGTCTGAAATTCCACAATGTCTCTGAATTTTTCACTGTAAGAATGAGTTTGAGTGATCCCTATATCCTGCCCTATGAATAATCCGCATTGTATTATTTTGCAAAATGAATAATCGTTGTGTTGTACTGATGTAATTATTACCCCAAATTTCTGCACAGTAACTGAGGCCTGGAATAACTAATGTAAACAGTAAAGTCTTCGGGTGATTTATAATCCACTGTCTGGTTTGCTTTATTTAATACTGCAATGGACCTTGAAATTTTAATCTGTACATGTTTGATTTATGATTACCAATTCATTTTGTCATCTATGATCACCCCTAGGAATGTTATTTCATCCACTCTTTCACCACTTACCCCAACCAACTGTATATCCAAATGCATATAAATTTTGTGCTTACCAAAAAGTATTAGTCTTCTTTTGCTCACATTCACTGATAATTTGTTTATATCCAGCCATGCTTTTAATTTGATCAATTGATTATTAATATCTTGTGTCAGGGTTCCTAAATCATTGCGAGAACAAAATATATTTCTATCATCAGCAAATAAAACCATATTCAGTACTTGTTAAACCTCACGTATATCGTTGATAGGACCCAACACTTACCCCTGTGGGACGCCACAGGAAATGTCCAAACACGACAAGCAAACATTATCTAATTTCACAAACTGAACATGGAACTCAGATTCAGGTCTATTAGATGATCAGATTCCTTTGCAGATGTTACTGGGTCAGGAATTTGCTCTGCAAGATTAGGTCCGAAACTTGAAAATAATTTGTTAATTCTGTGAGCCACCTCAGGAAATGTTTGTTTTAAGCAAAGGTTTCCTGTTTTATAGATGATATTAATTCCCTGTTTTCCTTCATTCTGTGAAGTACTGTATCTGGTTGTACTTCTACTCTCCTATCTTTCTTTCTACTTTAGTCAATCTGTATGTTGTCAAGTTTTTTAGGTCTCTAGATGATCTTTGATCAAAGTCCATCATTCTTCTTGTAATTGTAATGCTTCTCCACTTTGTTTGTGATTTTAAGCTTCCTTTTTCTACTGTATATATCAATGTATATATAAATATATTTTGTACATTTGTACTATTTTTGCATGGACTTCACAAAAACCCCCTCATATAACCACCTAAAGTAAAATATTTAGCAGTGAGTCTACATATGAGCATTCTCCAATTAACACACATATGTGATCAGTCAACTCTCGACCAAGGTTGCTATATCTCTTTTTTGTGCAAAAGAAACAACACCTAACTTCTTGCCGTCAGTATTTCAGTGTCAGCGTTTATTCCAAACAAAGTAAAATCTCATTCTGATTCCCAACTAAAAATGTTCAGTTAAATATATATGTCAGTTTGACAAACTGACATATATTAACTTCAATCAAACTGCAGGATATGTGTTTTTATGACAAAACAATCATTCACATCAATTATCATAGTTTTCTTTCTTTCTTTGGGTTTGAAAAATGTTTTTTTTTTTACTTTTACCTCTGATTGTTGAATATTGTGTTGTAATATTCTTTTTTTGTCTGAGTAAGAAATGTCTCACTAAGATTAAAATATTTTTCTTTCAATGCAATAGTCTTCTCCGTTTTTACACACAAAGCTTTTAATGACTTAAATTTCAAAACACTTAATGTTTTTCATCTTCATATTGAAAAATGTTCTTGATAAAATCTTTCATACGTCCCTTTTAAAAGAAAGTACAACCTTTAAATGCTATGATGTTGTGTATCCGGTAATAATAAAAACCCAAAGTGAAAGTGGACCTCAAACAATTTTAGTGACTTTCTGGTTTGAAAGGGATGTTCTCAAATATGTTCTTATAACAAAAATCCAATAATTTTGTTTTATTTAACTTAACCCCTAACCTTTCATTTCAACTTTCTTTCTTATATTTGGTTTAACTATTTTAGTTTTATTTTGATTTAAATTATTAAACACAGTAATTCTTAGAGTCCACACCATACCTACTTTTAAAACATTTTCAGAGCATGTTTCCTACAATTATGTATATATATGCATTTCGGATAAAATGGATATAAAACTGCTGAACCCCCTGGGCCAAATAATCAACAAGACTGGTTATGGATACCGCCTCAAGAATTGAGTTTCGATCAGCCACCTCTTTTACATGGATGACATCAACCTGTATGCTAAGAGTGAACAGGACATTGATTCCCTGATCCACACCACCAGGATCTACAGCAATGACATCGGGATGTCATTCGGGCTTGAAAAATGTAGTAGGATGGTCCTACCTGGCAACCTTGACCAGGCAACAAGGGAAGCCGCAACAGCCAAATACCTCCAACAAGTGAGGCAAGTCCTAAGAAGCCAGTTCAATGGAAAGAACAAGTGCAGGGCAATAACCAGTTACACCCTGCCAGTGATCAGATACCCTGTGGGAATAATAAGTTGGCCAAAGGATGAGATACAGACCACAAAAGTTAAGACACAAAAGCTCCTCACCAAGCATGTAGGGTTCCATCCCAAATCCAGCACCCTGAGCCTGTATGCACATCATAAGGGAGGAGGCAGAGGACTGATGAGCGTGAGAGCCACTATCCAGGATGAAACATTGAAGCTCCATAAGTACATCAAGGACAAGGCTTCAACGGATGACGAACTTAGTGAATGCCTGAGACAATGGCAAGATGAGGAGGTGCTGGAGGAGGAACCATCATGGGAGGACAAGCCCATACATGAGATGCACCATCGGAACATAACTGAAGTGGCTGATTGTAAAGAAATCCTACCAATGGCTACAATGGGCTGGCCTACAGAACACCACAGCGGCACTCATCCTGGCAGCAGGGGAGCAGGCTGTGAGCACCAGAGCGATAGAGGCCCAGATCTACCAGACAAGACCCAAGGTGTAGGCTGTGCAAAGACTCGTTTGAGACAATCCAGGATAAAACAGCAGGATGTAAAATACTTGCTTAACGTTAATTACATTTTTTATTTGATATGTCTGTAAGTTTTAATTATATTGTTTACAATTTATTGTCCTTTTTCTGCAGCTTTGAGAATATTATTTAGAGATTGCTATTTATGTATTTATTTAAGGTCTATATGGTGCGTGTAAGCACAGTTGCTTTGCAGCAAGAACGTCCTGGGTTTGAATCCAGGCCTGATTTCTTTCTGCATGGAGTTTGCATGTTCTCCCTGTGCAACCGTAGGTTCCCTCGCGGTACTCCAGCTTCCATCCGCAGTCTAAAAATATGACTGTTGGGTTAATTTGATCACTCTAAATTGTCCTTAGGTGTGTGCATGGTTGTTTGCTCTGTGTCTCTCTATGTTTCCCTGCGATGGACCCCAACAAAACCCGGCATAGGTAGACAGTATAGATGGCTGGATGGTGCACGTGTGAAAATGTTTTGTATGTATTACCCGTGCAGTGCTCTAGATAACCCAGTAGATGGCATGCAAGTCGCCAAAACATATTCGGTTAATCCAAAGGTCATTAAAGAAGGCAAAAAAGTTGTCCTAAAAAAGATGAATCTATACATTTTTTATGAACTGTCAGTATTATTTGCAACACCAAAATGAATTAGAATAAAATATTTCAAACAATTACAAACAGAAACAAAAAAAATCAAATATACATTTTGACGTGTACGGATGATACCATCTGCGCTATGATCATGGGGGAATCTCCACATCAAGAATTTATCATCAAAATAAAACAAGTTAACTTTGACCCCTGCTATAAAGATAGACGTTAGATCTAACGTTTAAAATGTTATTTCTATCCCAGTAGCTTTAACACGATCCAACAAACATTTCCCCCTCACTAGTAAGAGTTTACCATAACCCCCCCGGAGCTGCTGGAGAGGCCCGCCGGCTCAGAGACGTGTGCCGTGTTTGCTTACAGTAGAGCCGGATGGGAGCTTCCGCCTCGGCTGAAAGAGAACTGTCACTGCGAGAGGATGAACCACCGGAGATGTAGCACTTTATTCCTGAAACTGAAAGGACGGAGGGGGATCATACACTGTATCTATGTGGTGGGCTTCATGGTGAGTCTCTGAGTGAGATGGGAAATCAATGACACTGACGGTCTGCATGGGCTTTCATAACTCAGGTGTGATGTCAAGCATGTACAGGTTACAGAATAGAACCGCTTCAGTCTGCTGGTTTAAACGGAATACAGCCCAGGGACAGAATACATTTGAATAATTGATGCCACTGGTTGACCAGTGCTGTTGTATTGTGCGAATCAATGAGACATCTGAGAATGTCAAGTTGTTTTAATAACTGTTTTCAACAAGCTGCAGTGGAGATTTAGATGTACCAGCATCTCTTTAGTAATTCGTAAAAGCTTTTTTGTTTAAATAAGTGGGGGGTTTGGGTCACCTCTCAGATTCCTGAGAATTAAAAGGCTTCAAAGTTTCAGTCATCTAATAAAAGGTGACTAAAATAATTCTGGAAACTGACCTCAACTAAGGGGAAAAGGCAGAAATGTTACCTAAGCTTTAAAAGAATGTCATTGATGGACCGTGTTAGAACGCTCTATGAGGAGCTGTGTGCCTCCAATTAAGTGTTGGGTAAAAGCTGCTTCAACCCCAGCTATGTAGAAAAACAGGATGTAGCTGCTGGCAGTGCGTCCTAGTTGTACTGTATGTGTATGCACTGACTATACCGGAAATAATAGTTGAATATTATCTGTATGTTTCACATTTTTCTAATATGATGGCTGTATTATTTTTCTTTGACTCCTCCCTCCTGCAGGCAGTGAAGCTCCTGTCAGACACCCCCATGTCCTCCATCACTTTCTCAGTATGAAAGCAAAACAGTATGGTTTAGAAGTTTGTGTCTTCAAACAGTTTTGCATTTTTTAGATAAATATTTGCAGATCTATTGTAAGAGTAAATCTGGGGGGGAGTCTCGTGAATAAGATCTTTTCATTATTCCTATGTTTGTTTCTTATCTGGTTGCCCAGGGAAACATGCATCAGATTGGAAGAGCTGCTGATTTTAATTTCCGCAGCAGCAAAAAGTATACAATCTAGGAGGATAAGATAATTAACTTTTTCTTTTTCTGTTATCCTTTCTATGTTTATTCATTACCCTACTTTTTACTATTGGTAATAAAAATATTTTTTAACACAATATATATATTTTACAGTCTGTTGTATAACTTTTCTCACGCTATTTGATAAAGCTTTTATTTAGTTTAACTGGTTTCCATACCATCTCTGCGATGATTGTGGATGCGTATTTCTCTTGGATATGTCTTTTCTTTTTGTGGAAGTTATTTCTGGACAGAGTTGTTTTTTTGTTTTAACGTATAAATAATTTTGCAATGATATGTAAATGCGGACTGAATGATTACAATATATATACACCTTTTATAAAGTTCATATACAGTCATAATCATTCAATTAGAAAATGTTCTCCAAATAAAATACATTTTCAATATAACAACCTTTTTAAGCAGGTATTAAACATACTTAAAAATGTTTTTATTGGTCTGTTGTAATAGTCTAAGCTTAAATTCAGTGTTTTTACAAGGTTTCAAAACAAGGCTTTAAATTAGTGTGCTGTGTGATGACTTGAGTCAAAATGAACACTTTTTTTCAATAAAGTTTTGCTTCATTGAACATGACTGTGTATATGCATCCAGTAAGCCATCTGTATGAAAACCATACTGTTAATCTCCAGTTTTGTTGTCTGTTTTGCTCATTTAACTTTTCAGATCATTGTTGTTGTCTTCTCTTGTGTTCTGTAGGACTTGTTTGGGGTGAGCATGATCATCCCGCTCTTGAGCCATCACGTAAAAGCTCTGGGAGCAAGTCCCACAGTGGCTGGAATCGTGGGTAAGATTTTTTTTCTCTCAATATTTTTAATTCATGTAGCTGTTGTACTTTGAGCTCAGACCTTCAGAGAGAAACTGTTTATATGATTTTATAATGACTATAAAAGACAAATCAGATTGCCTAAACATCACATTATAATTAATCAGTTACTAATAATTTATAGATGAGTATAAAAATGACAAAATACGTAAATTATTTCAGAAGACTTTCAATTTTTACTCAAAACTCAAATATAGGAAAGGTGTTTTTACCAAAGTAGGTATGCTTCACATAAGACAGCCTTTTTTTTCTGAAACACATGAGAACAATAACTGACATAATTAGATCATTTTGAATTTCATCTACTCTTCTGGGTTTTGTGGAGGAGCAGCTAAGAAGAAAAACTATAAGAAGTGCTGTTTTTGTCAAAGGTAAACACCTGGAAGGTGTCCTTGTCAGATAAAAGCAACTTTTAAACTTGTCTGCCTTCACCTAAAAACTCAATTTGAGGTGGAAAACCTTCGTACCAAATCAGTCTGAGCTCTCTAACCCTGCAATAAAACATGGTGGTGGGAGCTTCATGGTGATCAGACATTTTTAGAGTTGATTGGAAGATAGATAGAGAAAAGTGCAGGGCAAATATTTAAAGCCAAAACTGTAAGAGGACACAAATGAACTGTTGACTGACAACATAGGTTGTAATATGAAAACGATCCGCAGGTAAGAACGCTTCTGGAATTGTAAGGATTATGAATGGTTACCTGTGGTACTGTAAATACCCAACCTTTAGTGTCTCATTACTCATTTTTGAGCGTAAACTGATAAGGAAAAAAAAGTAAATGTAATTTAAATGCAACTTCTAATAAATATGAAAAAGTACATTGTGTTTATACCACTCGAACAAACAATTCATTTTTCTTTTTTTTACATAACCTCTGTTCAGATATTCGGATCTATCCATATAAACTGTTAAAATATGGAAGTTTAAATTTTTTAAATCATGAAACAAATTTAACAGTCACCCTAAATGTTTAGTAGACTCTAATCAACTAATAAATAGTACTTACTTTTTTAATTGTAACATAAAAAATCTGGAAGCCTTGAATTTATACTTGGAACTCGATCTATAATCTTCCTCTTTACTTGCCCTTCAAATGAAAACAATTATCACACCTTTGCAGGATCTACTTATGGAATATTGCAGCTTTTCTCCAGCACAATAGTTGTGAGTATTGACTTTTTTTCTCTCTCTCTCTCTTTAACCTCCTTTTGTGTTGGATTTCCTGATAAACAGGGCGAGCCCACTTTAGCAGCCATGATGGCGGAATTCCTCGTAGTTCATGGAAACAAAAAACACTGGCTGTTCTAGATTGATTAAGATCGCACAATGGATTCATTGTGCAGACTTTAATGCACACAAGTGACTCCTCATCAGCCAGAAAATCATTCCTTCTATGCAGAAATAATTTCTAAATATTCTCACCCCCCTCAGATGAGCGTCTTAATTAAAACATTAATTGTTAGCATGCATGATTTACAACATTTAAGAAACAACAGTAGAGTTGGTATCTGTGGTCAAATTCTTAACTTCTGCTGCTGCTGTTGCACACGGCTCCTGAAATCGTTTTTTGTTTCCGTTTTTTTTTTTTTCGGTGTCATGCGACAAATTAAACACATAAAGACTCATCTGTTGGTCCCTTCATGCACACCGGCTGGATCCCTGTGAATGTAGGGATGATATGAACAGCTGGGTCGCCATGGTAATCCCAAAAGTTTACATCAAGAACACAGATTAGTTCAACTGTTCCTACTTTCTTTATTTAATCATTGCTGTGTGTCTGTGTGGGACAGAGGGAGGAAAGGCGAGAATCTAATAAAACCTGAGCTGCTTGGCGCCAAGAGAACGGGAAGTTTTAGGCGTTGTGGCTCGGTTTTTTGACACGTGATTTTTTCGGTTCACTACGAACATAGTTTCAGAACAAAATGACACTTTAAACATCTCTTCACTGTATATGCTTGAATGAGAGATAGGCTTTCACTTTGTCTAACCCTATCGTTGACTGTTTAATAGTACATGTACTGCCAACATTTGCTGGGCCTTTAGATGTGTCTTTGAATGGATTGATGTGTGATTGGCAGGGCAGCTGGAGCGACGTGGTGGGGCGTCGCTACTCTCTGCTGACTTCTATCCTGCTCAGCGCCTTTGGCTATGGCCTCCTCGGGATCTCTACGAGCATAACTTTGTTTGTTCTCGCACGAATACCCGTGGGTGAGTTAAAGGCCACGATTTTCATCATCCAACCACAAACCTCTGTGTTATTCTTTCACGTCATTGACATTTCATATGGCAGACTACCGCAAAGTGTAAGCTGTGAGGCAGAAGGAAAATCCATCCATCTGTCGGTGCCCGCTTATCCTTGCCAGTGTTTATCATTGACCAAACAACAGCCAATGAACCACATCTGACCGCCTTCATAGTGGCTGCTCCTCTAAACAATGACATCCGAGGCCGTCACCCTCCATCAGTTCAACATTTTATCCCATTGTTCTTTGCAAAATACCTCAGGTTCAGTCGGATTGGTTTAGAGCTTCTGTGAAGATATGTTTTTCCTCAGATTGTCTATTGTATTTGAGTCTTGACTTTAACTAGGCCATTCTAGCACATGGATCAGCTTTGATTGAAGTCATTCTGGCTCCTCCTGAGTTTGAACCATAGCTTCAAATCTCTTGAGTTTAACATTATTTTTTCTTCCAGATTTTTTAGCTCAAGCCATGTTTAGCTACTCTATGCCAGCTGAACAAAAGCCTCCCCACAGCATGATGCAGCCACCGTATTTCTCCATAGGTTGTAAAGTGTTATGTGGAGGGTTAGTTTTTTACATTTAGGGTTTTCCATCCAAGCCTAGTTTAATTTAGATCTCATCTGGCCAGAGCACCTTTTTTCCCACATTTTGGCTATGTCAAATACACAATTGTCTTTTTGACACTCTTTCATATAGACCAGATTTATGGAATGGATCTCTGCGGCTTCTGTAAAGTTACCATGGGCCTTTTGCCCGTTTTCCTGAATAATGCTTCCTACCTGTTGGTTTAGGTGGACAGCCGTGTCTTGTTAGGTGTACAGTTGTGCCATTACTCTCTCCAGCTTCCCATAGGGGATTAAACAGTGCTGTGTGGTAGATCCAAAGCTTGAGATATTGTCTTCTTGATGCTAGGTTGCAACTGAGTGCCGAAGGAGCAGGACGTGTTTTCCTCTCCTCTACTCCTGCTCTCTTCCCCCCGCTACCTATCTCTCTTCCCCCCGCTACCTATCTTTCTTTTTCTTTTCTTTTATTTTTTATTTACTCACCCTAAGGACACTAGACGACCTCCCTGGGACAACTTTTATTCCTTTTTCTACTTTTCCACTGTGGACAAAGAAACGAAGACTACAATGGCTCTCAACGCTGATGTCACTCTCCAAAACATTCTGGAAAGAAGGAAGGACATGGAATTAAAAATCCAACGCCTGGAAGAAAACGCCAGAAACAAGACTACTCTGAGTATGGCATGCGATTTTCAACAACCTGGCAGGTCGATGCCAACAACAACACAGAGTTCCCCTCCAAACAGACGGCGTCTATCCGGAAGGACCCCCCACTCATTAGAAGAGTGGACAGCACTCAGACGACAGACACCCAACAAGAAAAATAAGGAACGTAAAAAGAAACCCCAACAACCAACAACTTCTTTTATTCCTTTAAAAAACAGATTCACAGCGCTGGCATCTCCCAGCTCTTTGAGTCTAACAGACGCACAGCAAAGCCAACAAAATGCAAACAGTTCCCTGGAATCAACGGACCCACACAGAGTTTTCCTCTCCTCTCCTCCTGATAAGAAGAAACAGCAGCAAGAACACAGAAAACCAAAGAAAACAGAACACAGCAAGAAAAGGAAAACGCTTGCTATTATTCATGACGGATCGATCCAAGGTATTGAACTTCTATGCATCAATACAAAAGTCATTAATTGCCAACAAATGACAGTTAAACAACTTTCTGAGATAATTCCATCAATTATTGAGAGCAATCCAGAACTAGAAAAAATTGTTGTCCATGCTGGAGCAGTCGACATCGCTCACAAGAAATCGGAAATTTTAAAGAAGGACTTCATGGATCTACTCCAGAACTTTAACACCAACAAGATAGAACTTCACATATCTGGACCAATTCCAGCAACACCTTCTGATGAAGAATGGAGCCGGATCAAAGGTTTTAGCAGATTTGTTAAAACTGTCTGTGCAGAAAGGTCTATTCCATTCCTGAATAATTTTAAGATCTTCTGTGAACGAAAGCATCTATTCTCAAAAGATGGACGTCATATCAACAAAAAAGGTCAGAAGCTCTATCTCTGGAACTTGTTATCTAATGTAAACAATGCAAAAAAACCGCTCTGTCCTCGAACTAATGATAAGCCTGCCACAGTCATGCCAGCTGACTGTGCAACAACACCATCAGATGGCCCTCTAAAGAAACACAGAGTTCCAGTATCTCTATGTGTTGATTCTACTGTACAGATGATGCTCCCTGAGACGGCACATCCAATCAACACACCAGCTGATCTAGGAAAGACAAGCAGATCCATTTCATCTTCAACTCCTGACTCTGAGACGCTCTCACCATTCCAGGAATTCTCTGAAAAACTTAAAACTCAAGAAAAAAAAGGAATCCTCCTTTTAACTCCACGCCCAAGCAGGAACTATGAACATTATTGCTCTCCAATTCAACTCACCATATCAGACATCTGATACCGACCGAACACAGCCAGAAAAACTTCTTTCCAGAAAGTGGTGTTTGGTCAAGATTACTCACATTCTCTCCTTGAAAGTAAAATCCCAGTTATTATAAAAAAGAGGTATTCACACACTAAAACTAAAAATAACCGAGCAGTACAGAATTTAAAAATAATACCTAGCAAACAGAATCTTTTTTTCTCGAGAAGAAATATTAATGCAGCTATACAAAACATAAGATCACTATCAGAAAAATCACTGCTAATCAATGACTACATCATCACACATGATATACATGCACTATTTCTCTCAGAAACTTGGTTAGATGAAAATACAGAACAAAATGTATTAATAGAGACTTGTACAACTAATTATCACTTCATTAGTGAGACCAGGAAAAATAAAAGGGGGGGTGGTTTGGCCACAGTTTTTCATGATTCCTTAAACTTTAAAAAAGTATCACTAGGAGAATTCAACACTTTTGAATATTTAGCTACTGAAACAAATGAAACAAAGTCATATTTGTAAACGTATACAGACCACCAAAACCAAAACTTAACACAAACTTTTATAACGACTTCAATGACCTTTGCTCTGCAATATGTCTAGACTATGACCACATAGCAATTGTGGGAGACTTCAACATTCATACTGACAAACCCCAAGATAGCGGAACAAAAGCACTATATGACGGCCTTCATAACTTTGACCTAAGCCAACACATTAACGAGCCAACGCACAACCGAGGACACACTCTGGACCTACTTATTAGCAAAGACTTAAATATCTCTAACATTGCTGTAACGGATATAGCATTATCTGACCATTTCTGCATCTCATTTCAAAACACCATCCAAGAAAACATACCTAATCAGAGTAAATCCACTGTTAAAAAACGCTTCCTTAAAGAAAATTCAGCTGAAAACTTTAAACTGATGTACACTCCAACCTTGTCTGAATCGCCAACATCCACTAGCACACACTCAGTAAATAAACTGACAGATGATTTTATATCCAAAGTCTCAGACGTGATGGATACAATTGCGCCACTTAAGGTTAAAACTGTCTCTAGCAAAAAGAAGTCTCAGTGGAGAATCAATCCACTGGTATGTAAGGAAAAAAGAGAGTGCCGGCGCGCCGAGAGAAAATGGCGGAAAACTCGACTCCAGGTTCATTATGAGATTTATAAAGAGAGACTGAACAAGTATCAAGTAACCTTAAAGGGTGCAAGGGATTCATTCGTTTCTGAGATTATTCACAGAAACAGCAATAACGCTAGGACATTATTTGCTACAGTGGAGAGACTAACTAACCCTCCAGTGACAATACCCCCTGAACTAAACTCCACCAGGGCCTGTAATGATTTTGCCACCTTCTTCACTCAAAAGATCTTGAACATCAGAAGATCAATCAGTACATCAGTTCAAACCCCAATACCAACTATGAGCCCAACTAACACTCACCCAGAGAAAATGACTCACTTCCAAACAATAAATCAATCAAGCTTTGATGAAATTATTGACAAACTAAGCTCTGCCACCTGCTGCTTAGATATCTTACCAACAAATTTTCTAAAAAAGGTCCTCCCATCCATCAGAATGGATCTTATCAAAATAGTTAACTCATCGCTCCTATCAGGTGTTTTCCCCAAAGCCCTAAAAACAGCAGTTATCAAACCAATACTAATGAAGAAGAACCTAGACAGCACTTTGATGCAAAACTACAGACCAATCTCTAATCTCCCATTTATCGGTAAAATTATTGAAAAAGTTGTGTTCCAGCAGCTAAACAGCTTCCTAGCAATGAACAAACGCCTTGATGTTTATCAGTCTGGTTTTCGTAGATACCACAGCACAGAGACAGCCCTCGTCAAAGTTTTTAATGACATCCGTACAAATACTGACCATGGAAAAACAACAGTGCTGGTACTGTTAGACCTCAGTGCGGCGTTTGACACTGTTGATCATGATATATTACTGGAACGTCTAGAGAGCTGGGTCGGACTCTCTGGTACAGTACTCGACTGGTTCACATCCTACCTCAAGAACAGGAACTTCTTTGTAGCAGTTAGCCAGTTCTCATCACAAAACACAGAAATAACATGTGGGGTCCCCCAGGGCTCCATCCTATTTAGCATCTATATGCTTCCGCTTAGCCAGATTATAACCGCCAACCATGTTAAATACCACAACTATGCTGACGACACTCAGCTTTATATCTCAGTGTCACCAGATGATGTTGAACCCATCCAAATCCTCAATAAATGCAGTGAGCAAATTAACAGCTGGATGTCCCATAATTTCCTACAACTGAACAAAAACAAAACTGAAGTGCTTCTCTTTGGACCCAAAAAAGATCGATTAAATATCAGTAAACAGCTTCAGTTGGTCCAACTAGAAACTACTGACCAGGCCAGAATAGGTGTAATAATGGACTCAGACCAGAACCTCCAGGGTCACATAAAGGCAATAACAAGGTCAGCTTTCTATAACCTGAGGAACATTTCTAGGATTAAAGGAATGATGACACAAGGAGACCTAGAAAAACTCATCCATGCATTTATCTCTAGCCGCCTTGATTACTGTAACAGTATCCTCACAGGTCTACCTAAAAAAATCAATCAGACAGCTGCAGCTGATCCAGAACGCTGCTGCTCGTGTTCTCACTAGAACCAGGAAAGTAGAACACATCACCCCAGTTCTAAAGTCCTTCCTCTGGCTCCCTGTAGCTCAGAGAATAGACTTCAAAGTGCTTTTATTGGTATATAAATCATTGAATGGTTTAGCACCTGAGTACATTAGAGATCTGCTATCATGGTACAAACCATCCAGATCACTCAGGTCCTCCAGCTTTAATTTACTAATCGTCCCTAGAACCAGAACCAAACATGGAGAAGCAGCTTTCAGTTTCTATGCTCCTCATCTCTGGAACAAACTACCAGGAGAATGTAAAGCTGCAGAGACACTGAACTCTTTTAAGTCTAAAATTAAAACGTATCTATTTAAACTTGCTTATGAGTAACTGCTTTTTTTTTTTTTTTTTATTGTAAACATTTGATCTTTATATTATTTTATTGTTGTCGTTTTAATTTCTATATTTTATTCTATCTTTTAGCTTTATTTTTAAGTGATTGTGTATTAATTACGTGGATTTGTTCCTTACAATATCTTTTCTTACTGATTGATTACTGTTAAACTTATATGCTTTGTAATCATGTGGTTTCATTATCACTGAATCATGTAAAGCACCTTGAATTACCTTGTGTTGAAAGTGTGCTATAGAAATAAAATCGCCTTGCCTTGCCTTGCCTATTTACTTGTTAATTTTCTAAAATTATAAAATGTAATACTGCTGAAGCCTTCACAGAACATTTGGAGTGACCCATATAAAAAACATAAATAAATAAATAATAAACACAGTCAGATGACTAATTAGACTGCAATTGGTTGCACTTGATTGGATTTTGGTGTATGACAACAAGGAGGGGATTCAATTGCAAGTCACACATTTCAGATTTTTCTTCATATAGCTTCCATTTTAATTCCAATTATATGCTGCTTTGCTTTAGATATAAAAAATAAATTCGTAAAAAATTTAACAACAACTTTATAGCAAGTGTTTTTTGTTTTTTTGTTTTTATTTTTTTAGGGCTGTTCAAGCACTCCTTGTCCATCTGCAGAGCATTGCTGTCTGACCTGGTGTCTGAGTCAGAGCGCCCTCTTGTGATGGGACACTTTAATGCGGCCTCCAGTGTCGGATTCATCCTGGGTCCTGTAGTAGGCGGCTACCTCACTGAGCACGAAGGAGGCTTTTACACCTCATCGTTTACATGCGCAGCCATCTTTCTTCTCAATGCTGGTGAGCCACAGACGCTACGAAATGTCGGCTTCTGCAATCACTGTTGTCTAATGTTGTGTTTGTGCCTTAGGGCTGGTGTGGTTGCTGCCTTGGAGCGAGACGATAACAGATCGAAACGAAACTAACTGCAGCAACAGCGGCAGTAAAAGATGTCAGGATGAACACTGCGGGAAATCAGCGCAAAATGGCTCTCATGCGAACAACCACCACTCGGTGTTGAGCGCGAAGGCCGAAGCAGACTGCAGGGCTCCTGGGAAGTCCCGCCTCAGGTGGAGGGAGGTGTCTCTGCTCCAGCCTGCATGGAGACAGCTGACTTTGATCAGCTCCAGGATTCACATGGTGGCTTCTTCTGACATGTGGGACCTCTTTCTGGTGCGTCTTTTGATGGCCATCGCCATCATGCTCTACTACAGTAACTTCTCTCTGGCCATGGAGGAGCGTTTCTCTATGAAGCCGAAGATGACAGGTTATCTGATCAGCTATAGCAGCACCTTAGGGGCCCTTGCTGGGTTCCTGGTGGGGCCAGTCACGAAGCTCTACGGAAACAACATGTCTGCTCTGCTGCTTCACTCCACCGTGCTCACCAGTTCGCTCATTTTCCTCTACGCCACCGCTCCAAGTGTGTGGCAGGTGCTACTCACCTCCACCTTCTTTGCCATTTCTACCTCTATCGGACGGACGTGCATCACAGATCTGGAGCTTCAAAGGGGAGGGGTCCACGCCAGCGGGACTCTAATCGGAGCCGGGCAGTCAGTGACGGCTGTGGGTCGAGTCCTGGCCCCCCTCCTCTCTGGTCTGACCCAGGAGATCAGTCCCTGTGGTCCTCCTAGTCTGGGGGTTGTGCTCGCTCTGGCAGCTGTGGGTTTGCTTCTCATCAGAATCCCAAAATGGGACGGTAGATCTCTGGCAAAGACGGTAAAACTTTAAAAAAAACTACTGGTGAATGATTTTCTTTTATGAATCAGCAGAAATCTACCACTTGGAGGAGTCTTCTTATTTGCAGGAAGCAGCTTCGATAAGCAGCAGCGCCTCAGCAAGAACAGCGTTTCTTCCTGAAACGTGTTTTTCACCGTTGGTGCCTCCACCAAATGAATCTGCTGATGTCTTGACACGACACAAAGACCGCAGGCCTTCACTCAGGGACCGTGGAACCAAAAATAATTAGCAGCTTGTGAGGAAAAAGGCTGCAGGGTTTACTCTGCTTCCAATTATGCTGAAGTTTGATCAATCAGAAACACGCAGTGAGGTCCTTGACTTGGCTCATTGTCTGTGTTGCTGCAATAATCTACACCATGTTGTGAATTTAGTTCTGTCAGCACTACTTCTGAGTCAATGAGGTAATTAGAAGTTTGCTAATGGTTCACTACAAACCCAATAAGCTACTGATTTACGTAGAAAAAATACGAGGGAAGAAACCACTGACATTTTCATTTCTAGAGATTCACTTTTCATTAACTTTGTGGACAATTCGCGATCTCCGGTTTTTGGAAAAGTTTATAAAGATTTTGGTCAGGTAAAATTCCTCTTTCCAACTGTTAATTAAACCGTTTGATTAATATTAAATTTAGGCATGATTCAATTTTGCGACATGAAACATTATTTAGAATAATATTAACTAAACTATCTCAAGTACCTATATTATTTTATTGATGCTGCTATTGCTAAACAGGGCTTTGAAATTGAATTTTAGCTTAAATTTATTGCAGTTCCATTAACCCGGTATTTCAGAAGCACCTTAATACCGCAAAATCCCAGCTGGTGCGTCCTGTTCACGCTTACCTCTAGATGGCAGGAAAACGCTTCTACTGTGATCCTTGGTATATTTGCGTGTATAGTACAGGTGCTGGTCATAAAATTTGAATATTTGCGAAAAAGCTGATTATTTCAGTAATTCCATTGAAAAAGGTGAAACTTGTATATAAAATTAATTAATTAAAAACAAGCTGATATATTTGAAATGTTTATTTCTTCACATTTTGATGATTATAACTGATGAAGGTCCCAAATACGGTATGTCGGAAAATTAGAACACTGTGAAAATTTTCAATATTGAAGGCACCTAGTGCCTTGCTCTAATCAGCTAATTACCTCAAAAATGGTATCCCTGTTCTTTATATATTGTGAAGACCAAGATGCAATACGTCAGACCCAACAACTCAGAAGAGCTGATGGCCACTATCAGAGCAGCATGGGTTCTCATAACACCTGAGCAGACTGATCGACTTCATGCCACGCCACATAGTTCCTGGCCAAAGGAACTATGGCCAGGAAAGGAGCCCCAGCTAAATATTGAGTGCTGTACATGCTCATAGTTTTCATGTTCATACTTTTCAGGTGGCCAACATTTCTAAAAAAAAAAAAATGTTTTTAATTGGTCTTAATTGATATTCTAATTTTCTGAGATGCTGCATTTAAGACTTTCATTATATTTCAGTTATAATCATCAAAATTAAAGAAAAAAAAATTGAAATATGCCAGTCTGTGTGTAATAAATATGTCTAATATAAAAGTTTCCCTTTTTGAATGGAATTACTGAAATAAATGAACTTATTCACGATATTCCAACTTTATGATCAGCACTTGCATCCATCAACAAGGACCTCAGCTGCATTAAGACCAGAAGCAGTTTTGAGTTTGAGTCTCAAGTTGGCGGTAAAGGGGTTAAGTCTTGCTCTCTCACACTGTCTCGCAGCCCGAACGAACTGCAGACATGTTTTGAAATGTAAAAAAAAAAAAAAAAGTTCCCATTTAAATAACTTCATACATCTGTCTTTTCTCTCTGTCTTTGTTTAAAACCCCTTCCTGAAATAGAAATTTTGTAACTTTGAGTTTTCTTTACCAGTGTCCACACTGAAGCGTGTGATCTGGTAGACCACAAAATAAATTTCTACTCGTGGAAATTGGGGTGAATTTGAGATTGTGAGTTTTACCATTAAAAAAAACCCTGAAATAATATTTTGGGAATCTTTTTACATAATGATGTAAAAAAAGTGACTTTTCCACATTACGCCTCAATGACTCTTTATTTTTCGAAGAATAATAACGTGAAATAAAGGGTTTCTATTGTGGTGTAAAAGTGAATCCTGGTTCTGATTTTTGGATTTTAAAGTTGTGGCTGAAAAGGCAATAAAATACAAACCAAAGAAAAAATGTAACTTTTTTTCATATATTTTTTTTGTATATAATTTTTACACTGAGCATTTATTTGGTTTATTGACCCTAATAACATCTGTAAATGGAGTAAATCCCTTTTTTATGTCTGTTTACAGAACATATAAAAAAAAAAATAACTACAGCCCTAAATAATATTAAATAATATTCAAGTTGCTTTAATGAAAGCTTCTATGTCTGAATCGAAAATGTCTATCTAATTACGAAAAAATGTCCACTTTGATTTACAATGTTCTCTTAAATGTTTTAAATTATCTAAAATTTTACAACACATCTATGCCTCATAGAGGACCCACAGCTGTAATATTGAAACAATTTGCAAGCACAGTAGACATTTTTATCAGAGACTTTTGAAAATATTTTTGTTCTTTTAACTTCTGTGTTAAGTAAACTTTTTGCATTCTTTAGTTATGTCCTGAATTTCATACAGGAGTTTGTTTTTTTGAGGTGTCATCACACTGTTGGTTGGACTAATGTTTTGATATTTGCAGTGCCTTTATAAAAGTGTTAATACCGCCTCAGCTTCTTTATGTTTAACGCACATTTCTGTGTATTTTCTTGAGATGGTTTGCGTGTTCTTTAGTTCCATCCAGCTTCTTCATCCCAGCAGAAGAAAAGCATCCCCACAGCATCATTCTGCCATAACCATGTATCGCAGTGGTTATAATGTACTAAGGGTGTACTGTTTTTGAAGACAATTGTTCTGACAAGATCACCTTATTCCATGTGGCAACTATATTCCCTACATGTGAATAGAAGATATAACTTTTTTTGTTTCTGTCAAAGATAGCCTTCTTGCAACTCAATTCATTAAAGGAGTTAACGTATTAACTTAGGTTCAGGAGCAGGACCACGCCTCAAACCCACTATGTACTCAGTAATCAATACGAACTCAACTCACCTGGCTCCCCAGGCCTCTTATGCCTCTAATCACTCAGCGATCTGTATAAACTTAGTCTGCCTCACATTCTACATCTGTCTCATTTATTTTGCACCCCTCCCTACCTGATTCGCTAAATTGCTTGACCTCAATCTCCTTCACCGCTCTACACCTCTCCGGTCCCATCAGCTCATCCCTGCATCGCTCCCTCATTCCCTTGACCCTTCCCTCGTCCCTTCAACCCTCATTCCCTCACCCGCTTTTTTTTTATTGCATCCCTTCATCTGTACATCCTCCTGGTTTCTTATTGGTCGTTGGGCACGGCCATCCTCTTTTCACCCTGGTTCACTCCCTGACGGCTTTCTCTTTCAGGTTCCGTCTAGGTGTTCCTCAGCAGGTTTGGGAAAGGCCGATTCCTGAAGACTGCACCTCCACACGTGAGTCTTCCTCCTGGTCTTCATTAGTGCATCTCCCCAGACCTTTCTTCCCTCCCTTCCTTCAGTACACTTTTAAATTCTGATCTCCGAAGCGTGGTCCTTGCTAGTGAAAGGCCACATTGAGGTGCATGATTAGTAGATCACTCCATTCCACTGTAGGTCGGCGCAGCTCCTCCAGGCTTGGCTTCTTAGTTTCTCCTTTCCTTGTACGGCCGGTTAGTTTAGTTTGACGACCAGGTCTTGATAGGGCGTAGATGTGCCACACCGTTTTTATTGTTCCATGACTGAACAGTGCTCTGTGGGATGTTGGATGAAATAGTGTTCTACAACAGAACCCTTTTTAAAACCTCTCTACAAATTCATCCCTGACCTCTAGTGTTTCCTGGTCTTCATTATGCTGTTTTTTTCACTGTTCTTTAGCCAATATACGTACATGCAAGTTGAGATTGAATTAAAGACAGATGGACTCTGCAAATTATGAAGGCAACTGGGCTTTTTCTAGCATTATGAGGGTGAAGAGGAGCATATCAAAAGGCACACTTTGCCTCTCACACCTGGGCTTCAGTTTCCCTCAATTTCCTAATTATGAGCTTCTTCATGTTGATCTGTTGAACGAAAACCCAATAAAATACACACAATTGCTTTAACAAGATATGGGGGAAAAATTCAAGCCACTCCATAACATGTCAACTCAAACCTCTCCCCACAACTCTTGTAAAATCCTGTCTTCTCTCTCTTTCCCCTTATATCTGCTATCATTCAACCCATCCTTCACCTATGGAATTGTTCCTACACTTTTCAATACCACATCTGTCCCCTCATATTGAAAAAGCTTGGTTCAGATTTTAACTTTAATTACATTCGTCTGATTTCTGATCTACCATTCTTTTCCAAACTCTTTGAGAATACAGCTGCCACCCAGCTCCATTTACATGTAACCCACAATAGTCTATTTGAAATGTTTCAGTCTAGCTTTCGTCCTCAAAACAGCACAGAAACGGCTTTACTAAAAATCACCAATGACCTGCTGGCAGCTGATTCTGGTTTACTCTCAATTCTCATTGCCCTTGACCTGAGTGCAGCTTTCAACACTATTTCTCACTCCATCCTCCTCAATAGACTCTCTGCTCTTTGCATCACTAGTAAACCCCTTAGCTTAGTTTCAATCACATCTCTCAGGCCGCACTCAATTTATCCAGCTTAAGGTGTTTAGATCCCAGGCTTCCCTTGTCAATATGGTGTGCCCCAAGGCTCTGTCCTTGGGCCCCTTCTCTTCATCTTGACAAACTTCCCCTTGATAGTATTTTCCAAAATTGTGACATTCATTTTCACTGTTTTGCCAATGACACCCAGCTTTACCTCAGTCCCTCACCACTTGCCAATCTGTAAATCCTGGTTTGCTTCCAACTTCATTGAATGAAATGACAAAACTAAAATCTTCCTTATTAATACAACATTTCTAAAGTTGACCAATCTTCCCTCACAATCAAAAACTCCTCAGTGTTCCCCTCCCCTCAGGTGAAAAGTCAGGTAATTATCATTTCAGTCGCATATCTTTAACCTTACACAATCCGCATATTTCCATGTACAAAACAAATCGCCTTCGTCCCTCCCTCACTCCTCATTCTACATGCATTTTGGTTCACAGTCTGGTTACCTCCAAAATTGATTACTTTAATTCTCTCCTCTTTGGTCTCTCCCAAAAATCCCTTCATAAACTGCAACTGGTCCAGAATTTCATTGGCTCCCAGTCAAACTTAGAAAAAATTGCTAACTTCTCCTGTACACATTTAAATCCATTCACAATCTTCCCCATTTTGCTTCCTATTCTCGTTCCCTAAGCTCTTTCTTCAGTCTTGACACTAGCTGCTCCAAACTCTAGAATTCTCTATTATCAGACATCCATAATATTGACTCACTTTCTCTCTTCAAATCTTGACTCAAAACTCAGCTGTTCAGGAGAGAGTCCTGGAATTATACTTTTTTTTACCGCTTTGTTTCTATAGTGGGTCTATATTGATTATTATAAAGTGAAGTTGAGTGTACTGAAAGGCACTTATAAAATGCATTATCAAAATTAAAGTGACTTAAACATTGGCCTAAAATCTTAACAGCAGTTTGTTTTCCACTATTACAGATTTTGTAGGCTTAAATATCCTAATTCATCTAAAACATGTCATGATGTAGTCTCGTTTGCCTTTCTAAAATTTCAGAAAAACAATTATAATTTAAATTCTTATGTTATTCCGTGGTTATCTTTATTTCTCCAAGTAAATTTGTTTATGTAATTCATCTTTTTTACTGGCCTGTCTATATTCAACCTCACGTTATGTTTGGGGACAACTTAAGAAAAACATTAACCTTACATCCATATTATATACATAATACTTGATAATTCCATTTAACACCACATAACACTGAAATTAAGTAAAATAGAACTGTGGTTGACAACACCATAGTGACCATAAGGTATCAGTGACGTTTACTTGGTTTTTAAACATAGAATAAAATAAATATATTTAAATGTAAAAACACAATATTACATTTCCTTAATAAATGTTTATTAGACAATTTAAAACGATATAAAAATATCATAGAAACATTGTTGAAATTTTTGAACATTTGAGATAACATTCAAAATCAAGTAACATTCTGCAAACAGTTCTTTCACTGGAGTGCACTGTGCTTCGGATGTGCATGACTCCTCTTTCTAAGAGGTATTCTTGTGAGATGGAAGTAATTTTTTTTTAATGGAAAGACCTCCACTGGAAATGTTCTTTCACTTTTGAAAGTGGAAAAAGGGGAACACCAAGTTTTGCGTTTTTTTACGAGTGAGGTTTTGTTTGAAGCAGTCCGTTACTTCTTTGGGTTCCACTGTGGCCGTCTGAGCAGAGGGTTTCGAGGTGCGTCGTTTCTGGGTTCAGCTGCCCAGGTTGGAGGTGGCACCTGACGCTGCCGCCGCCTCAGTTCTTCTTCTGCATTGTCATTTTCATTTCTTAAATCATCTGCAGAGCCGTTGTTATTGTCAATACGAGGATCGAAATGGCGAAGAGGGGGCGGAGAACGGGTAGCGGTCCGAGGTATGCCGTGTCCTTTGCTGCTGCCCTCACCCTTGCTATCATTAAGAAAATCAGAAGAGGGGACTTCTTTTAGAGTGCCCAACCTGTGAAGTGGCATCATGGCTCCAGACGCGGAGCGCTTGGGCCTGCTGAATCGAGAACGCCGAGCAGGATAGGCCATCTCTGACATAGTTTCATGGTCATCTGAGATTAAAGGGATGGGAAAGAAAGGAAAAATTATAAAGCAGCAATTTAAGGGAAAGAAAAATGAATCTTACATTCTTCCACTATTTGATGGTCACATTAGGTTATATACTAATACACTGATATGTTGTAATAACAAAATGACAGTAAAGTTATTGAAAGAGTTCTCCATACTTTTGCAAATTTAATCTTGCACTTAATGAAAGAGGACATCTAAGAATGGCAGAACTAAAATATAACTTCTGAAGGTAATTGGTTGCACTGGATTATGTTTTATTTTGCCTATTTTTTCCCCAATCTAATAAAAAAAAATATTTGTTTGGAAGATTAGTTTCAGAAGATTACCTGCATAACTCTGCCTCGGTGAAGAATATTTTGACCCCAAACTCTGTCCAGGAGGGAGTGAGAAATATTTCTGTGACTTTGGAACCATCTGGGAATAAAAACAAAATAACAGACCATTAGCATACCTTCTAAAGTTTTAGTTTTACCTTCACGGATCTACATCCCATTAGGAATATCTGAGAAACTACATATGTGCTAGAATCTATAATTAACGGTGTCTCTCCAAAATTAGACCTACAACATTCCTAAACATCAGCAAACCATGTAAGGCAAAAGGAACGATTAAAAAACTGCTTTAACTCTGTAGAAGAAAGGTTATCAAATCAAACTTTATTTATAAAGCGCTTTTCAAACTACAAAGCTTGTCAAAGTGCTAAACAGATTAAAATCCCCCCCTTCCCAAAACCCAAAATAAAACGTCACTACAGCTATACACCCCCTCCATCCCCTCTCCCATGCTTGCACAGACTTAAAAGCAACAAAAAGCAAAAACGGGCTGAGTACAGATGAGCCAGGAAACGCCCTCATGGGAGCCATCCGGATCGGCGGCAGCAGCAGCCAAGGCATCGACCCAGGGCGCCCAGAGGAGGGAGGGCTGGTACCCCCACCTCCACCCAAGCACTACCCGGAGAGCACCCAGGCAGCCATAGCCGACCACCGCTCCCGATGCACAGGGCTCCCACAGAGGAATGCTGTAGGAACGCAAAGAATGCTGTAGCCTCTATGCAGGAAAACTCAAACAAAAAACATTTAGATTTAAAAACCCATTAGTTTGGATACTAATAATACAGACATTTTGCAGAGAGCACTAGTGGATGATCAGCACTAGTGAGAAATTCTACTTCAGGTATTTAAAAGAAGTGAGGACAAAACTACCAATCATAATATTGCCAGGGACTTGACCCTGCCATCCCCAGCAATACAATTGAGACATCAAGTATTGCTACTATGCTGATAATATTCTTCAATATTGTATACTGTTGTATTTTACTTTTTTTGGGGCTATTTTTATATACAGTTAAGCATTCAGAAGTAAAAATCTGTTTTATTTTACTGCATGTTGTAAAACCAGGATGTCTGTAGATTAGGAAGCCAGATGTAGGGAGGACGGGCCATAAAAATCTACTTCATGGTACGGCTATAAATCAGGTCAGGAAACCTTGAGAAAACGTTTGGTCTGATAAAAGATGTAGGGGAGGACCCGGGACCATAAAACCATAAAACTCAGAATGAACTTTTGAGCTGGACCCAGGAGGAGGACACTTCCATCTTATGAATGCATAATTCTTGACGGACCAGTCGGGGTCAAGACACTTTTTAAAAACGTTCTGATTGGAGCAGATTCCGAGGGAGAAGAGACGCCCAGATCCTGGGAAGTTTTGGATGTCTATAAAAGTTATGGCATTAAAACCATTCGTTGTCAGATGTCTTTATCTGGCCCAGAGAAAATGGGCATGTTTCTCTGTAAACTGCATTATCTTAATCTGTTTAAAATAAAACTGAGAACTGGAAATTGGCTCCATTTTGTCTCTGCTTGAACATGCACTGAATTATTTTTTTACAAAAATTTAATTCTACAATACATAAGATGCTCTCTTATTTATTCCCAAAGGGTAAATCCAGGCGATACAGAAAAATAAACAAATTACAGATGTTAATATACGGTTGTCCTAACCTCAGCTTTCAGAATCTCTGCTTCATCGAGTCTGAACTTTCCCAAACTATTGTAAGGCTTTGTACAATGATGGGAAATTCAAACCTCGTCTTGCCCCCTATGGGAGGAGTTAACAATAGAAATCACATAAAGTGAAAAAGGAGTAAGAGGGTATTGCTGTAGGCACCGCAAGATTTCACCATCTCCAGTGGGGGAAAAAAGTATTTGGGAGCCACAGATTTTGCACGCTAGCCCAATTAAAAAGACGAGGTCTTTAATTGTCATCATAGGTACACTTCAAATTTGATTTGATTTTAAAAAATAAATTCAGGAAACCACTTTGTATGTTTTATTTTAATAATCTAATTGTATAATAGTGCAGAAAATAATTATTTTGTACCTAAAAACAAGCAAGGATTCTGACCCTCACAGACCTTTTACTTCTTTAAGAAGCTCTTATTTCCTTCGCTTGTTAGCTGAATTAATCACACCTGTTTGAACTTGTCATGTGTATAAAAAGACACCTGATCAAACCATCAGAGTCAGATTCCTAACTCTAACATGGCCAAGACCAGAGAGCTGTCTAAAGACATCAGGGACAAGATTGTAAACCTACACAAGACTAGGATGAGCCAATCAAATATTGGAAAATTGAATAAATACCAGATAACTGACTTGGGGCTCCACGCAAGAGCTTACCTTGTGGTGTACACATGATCTTGAGAAACCGCCCAGAACTATACAGGGGGAACTGGTCAACGACCCGAAGAGAGCTGGGACCACAGTAACAAAGGTTACCATTAGTAACACACAATGTCATCATGGATTAAACTCCTGCAGTGCTTGAAAGGTCCTCCTGCTTGAGCCAGCACATGTCCAAGTCCATCTAAAGTTTTCCAAATACACTCTATATCCAGAGGAGGACTGGGAGAATGACATGTGGTCAGATGAGACCAAAATAGGATCCTTTGGTATAAAAGTCACTCATGTTTGGATGGGGAATAATGCGGAGATGCAACCCAATAACACCATACCCACAAGAAGTGTGGTGCCACGTATAAATAAGATTATGTATAGAGATTTTAGGCAGAACCTACTACTAATTAAAGCATGTGATTTCCTGGACTCAAAGTTGAAATGTACCTATGATAAAAATGGTAGACCTCTCTAATCTTTTTAAGTGGGAGAGTTTGCACAATCAGTGGCTGTCAAAAACTGTTTTGCCTCACTGTATATTATTTATTCACTTTTCAGAGCTGGAAGGAAAAATAGAAATAGTTCTCCAACAAAGAAATGAAATATGGATGGTGTTAATGACAACCTGCAGGTTTCTAAAAAAGAAACATTTCAAAAGCTTGATATTTCTATTTATTGTTTGTTCATCACATGAAAACTGAATTATATAATTACATTTAGAATTATTCCATGTCATATTCAAAAAAGGGGGAAAAACTGAATAGAGGCAATCGTCGTTTCAAATTTTTAAAACTCAATTGTACGCTAACAGCAAAGTAAATAAAAATATTTTGTCACCTGAAGTTATTAATTCTAATTAGAAAATATTACTCTTTGTAGGATACTAGGAACATTTTTGAAAGTCTTCCATACTGAGGAAAGTCACCTGATAAACAAAATTATTTTCTCATTCATTTTGTCTGCCGTTTGTGATTCTTGTGAAATTTCTGCTAATGTTGCAAAAAATAAATAAATAAATAAATAAATGAAAATCTTTGTATTGGTAAAACAAAATAAAATAAAGGCACCAAGCCATTTGGAACAATCACTGAAACCCTAAATTTGCGCTTACCGTTGACTGAAAGCTGCCAGGACGGAGGCTTCGCCGGATGCTGGTGTGGCGTCTGATCAGGATCTCTCTGGGCTGGCTCTCATTGGGCAGCGCAGACTTACTAGTAAATGCCACCGTCTGAATACATAAACATTGAAAACAAGAATTTTATGCACATGGTGCTTTTGGCTTTTACAACATTTAACACATTTGACTAAGTTTGGCTGCTGAGGACATTTGTGGAAATCATAACCGCAATATCATTGTCTGCATTATTCTCTCTAGATAACCAAGACTCAGATAAATAGACCATTAAATACTTTGAGGGGAGACAGCATTCTTTGAAGCTCAAGTTACCTAACCAAAACTGACCACACCTGTCTGAACAACAAAGGGGCAGGTTTCTGTGCTTGTGCTTTGCAACCATCCAGAACATTATCCTCCATGCTGCAAACCTACCATCTCCATCAACTAGATATGAACAAACCTAAAGTGAAACAGAAAAGGGACTGTATGGAGATAAATAGGCTGATCACTAAATCAAAATTCAATTTTAAATGTCATCTTAAATACACAAGGACAAAGTTTAAGGCTTGGCAGGTACCATAACCCCACAGCAATTCAAGAAGTAGTATGACAGTTCATCTCATAATGGACACTGTTTGAAAAGTACAAACACAAAAAAAGGTAATGTACTGTGCAAGACAGTACTGAAAATATTTAAAATAAAGCATTTATTTGCCATTCTGATCAAGAAGCACACAGTTTCCGCTTGTCTACACATCAAAGAGTCTTTTATGGGCTGATGTCACCGTCACTGGTGGAAAAGTACTGCCAGTGACACGCTGTCGTTATGCAAAACAGGGGCCGATTTCAGTGTTTGGGATGTCACGTTGACATTATTGAACGTTTCTGAGGAAGCTCTACGCTTATTAATACTGAGCAGAATGTTGGATTTTCCACAGATATGCTTCGCTGTATTTTTTTAATCAAAGAAAACATCTTAAAATTACCCTTATGAACAGGGAGTCTTTTATAAAACTATAAGATATGTAACACTAGAGAAAATTATTTTTTTGTGAAGCTTGAGATAACTGAAAACTAAAAAAAAATTACCCAGTACTGGAAGTAAAATAAACAATTGCATCTCCAAAACTCACTATTCGATAACTGCAGCAAATTTACATTTAAATTAAGTGTCAATCACAATCAATGGACACCATCTACAGGCGACCAAGCATGCATGGACTTAGGAACCATAGTCATCTAAATACCTGAAATCTGCAAATACTTTAGACCAGGGGTGTCAAACTCATTTTCATTTTGGGTCACGTCAAAATCCTCAATGTCCTTAAAGGGCCAGTTGTGGTAGAAAGTAAAGATAAAACTATCAAACTAACAAACACTTATATATTATGTTAATAATATCTATATCTGGATTCGAGAAGTACTTCTTAAAATTAAACAATACTATTCAAATAAATGAAAATGATTTGACTAGAACTTAAAGATTGTGTTTATATGTTCCTCTAGGGTTTAGAGGGCCACATAAATGGCTATGGAGGGCTGGATCTGGATTCCCCAGGCCGGGCTTCGAGTTTGACATCTGTGCTTTAGACCCATTGGTAGCTCCAGGGATGCAATAGCTCCCTGTAAATCCAACATAGCACCCCCATAACAGAAAAATACAAATAAATATTTTTCTTTTTAATGTGATGAAATATTTTATATCCAACAGTGATCATCTTAAACCTCAACGCAAAAATAATCCTTATTAAACAGTTAATTATGAATGTAGTTAACAGCAAAAACCAAAAAGTGGATATACAGTTTGCGACAGATAGAGGCAGAAAGTCCAAGACTAGAAAAAAAAAATATCCATCATGCCTGAGGCTCAACAAAGAAGCAAAAATATAATAAAAAAAAAGAATTCTGCTCATGTTGCATCCTTGTACTCAATGAGGAGAACAAGGAAGCAGAGCACCACCCTGTTAGCAACATGCTGACAAAGAAACAAGGGGATGCAGGGACCATTAACATCATAAATAGACTTTTTAATGCTTTGTCCCTCTACCATAACAACAGGTATTATTTTCCTGTTAATTGGACACCAAATGAAAAAATGTCCCTTCTGTTTACGGTCCTTATGTTTTGGCGATTCAGACCACCAGGTCGGTTTCTAAAACAGTTTACAAATGTCTTGTTATTATATATACTTGCAGATGCCAGCCAATAGTATCAACAAAGTTGGATATTTCAGCTTTCCAAGCTGCATTGTGTTTCAAATTGTTTAGACGTGCTCTACTGAAAAATATATACGAACAAGTGAATCCTGAAAATGGAAGGGAACCATTGTGCGTGCACAAGTTGGCTGGATTTGATGCTAAAAAAAAACAAAACCCTCACATAAACATGAGGGTTTGACTAAAGTCCGTTGGGATTTTTACAAAAAGGTTAGGGTTGAATTTTTTGACAAAAGAAAAAAACTGATTATATATACATATATATATATACACACACACACACATTTTTAGAAATGTGTTTATCTAAAAATTTGGATTTTTAGGGTCAGGGTTTGCTAAGAGCATATTGCAGTAATGTTTTTATTCTTTAATAATTATTGATCTTACCCGCTGCCTGATCTTGTACATGTTTTTGGAGAGGAGGTTGTGCATATTTTTAAGGTCCTCAGCCATGAATTTTTTCTTCGGCCTAGTAGATTCCTTCTTCTCTTCCCTAAATATCAAGAGAGAGATAAAACAAAACAGTTACTAGTTAGGCCTCTGTCGATCTGTCCTAACAATGATGAAGCTGTGTGGTTTTTTTTAGGATCAAGGTTTCATACTGAAGGGAGACAAGCGACGGAGCAGCACTGACGTCCCCAGACACGGTGTCCAGGATCTCCATTGCATTCTGCAGCTCCAGCTTCTTGTACAACGCAACGATACTGGACTCGGCTCTGCTGTCTCGGATAAGGATCTTACGCAGTATTCTGTTGTTGAACTTCATGAACCTAAAATTGGAATAAGGTGTCAATTGTCATTTCATAATGGAATGTTCTGTCTTCAGAGCTAGACATGTACACACAATTTGACAAACAATTTGAACGGGAGAAAAAAATGTAACAATTAATCATCAAAAGAAGAAAACACAGGATGTGCTTCATTCTAATAATTTAAACACTCAGGAAATTTAATGAAAAGACATTGATATTAGTAGACTTACTCTACCATACCAGCCAGTTTTTGGCACTAAATTTCAATAATACATTAGTTATCAAAAACATTTGTTGAATTTAGCTACAGATTTACCTATAGATTTAAGCTTGAAGAGAGCTCTATTTTTTATGAAGTTATACATCAAAGCTGTGTAAATGTTCTGAAGGTTGCGCTCCTTTTTGTACCATTGCAAACAAATTCCCCCAAAAAACTACTTATACCCTTTAAATTTGGTCTTGTTACAATGATAAACTCAGTTGTATTTTCTTGGGACTTTAAGTGACACACCAACACCAAGAAGCGTACAATTTAAGCAGGAGGAATATAACACATGGTTTTCATATTCATTTTTCAAACTTATCTTACGACTTACAATTTCTGCCAGATCTGCACATGTAGAAACTGACGTTTTTCAGGAGAGGTAAGAGCAGCATAATGCTGCCACCACCCCGATTCCCTGTAGAGATGGTTTGTTCAGAACAACGCTAGTTAACTCCGCCAAGGAGTTTCTGTTTTTGAGTGAGTTTGTTTGTCTATCTGATAGCAACATAACTCAAAAGGTTAAGGGTGGATTTTGATTAAATTTTCAGGAAATGTCTGCAGCGAGACCATGAACAAGTTATTTGAATTTGGTGGTGATCTGAGAAAAAAAAAATACCATTAACGGAAAAAAATGGATTTTCATAATCAACTACTGAACTAACTGATATCTGTGTGAATCCAGCTGCTAAATGTATGTTTTAATTGTCAAGGAATCTAACCAAAAAAAAGTTAGATTTAGATGTTGACACTGGGCTGCCCTGGCAGAGGTCTGTGCTCTCCTAGTGCTTTTCTAGTTTTTAATGATCCACTTGCCCAGCCTGACACCTTTAAATTATAGTTAAACCTCAAATTGGCAGAGTATGAATTGTTATCTTTGTAAAAACCATGTAACAATTCCTTTCTAAACAATTTTCCGTTGGTTCAACATAAAATGTCAATAAAATAGTTTGAACTTTGTTGTTTCAGGATAGCCGAACAGCGGCACATTGCTAGCACTGTTGTATTGCAACAAAAGGGTTCCCTGGCTGCATCTTTCTGCAAGTGGTTTCCATGTTGCTCTGCATGCGTTTCTTTGGGTACCCCGGCTTCCGCCCACAGTGAAAAAGGAAAAACACGACTGACGTTATGCAATTTCTCAAAGTTGCCTCTAGGGGTGTCTGTGTGTGTGCGTGTGTGTGGACCTGGTATTACTATCTTTGTGGGGACCAAAATTTGGAAGTTTACTATCCAAGTGGGGACCGACCTCCCTTGTGGGGACCAAAATCCCGGTCTCCACAAGTTTGAAGCAATTTTTGAGGCTTAAAATTTGATTTTAGTGTCAGGGTTACACTTAGGTTATGGTTAGGTTGGGGTAAGGGTCAGGGTTAGGCATTAGTTTTTGATGGTTAAGGTTAGGGTAAGGCGCTACGGAAAACATTATGTCAATGAGAAGTCCCCACAAGACATAGAAACCCAACATGTGTGTGTGTGTGTGTTGTCTTGTGTAGAACTGCTGACCTACAGGATCCATCTCGCCTCTCATTCTAAACTTGCTGTGCCAAAGGAAACAGAACCCAGAAACAGAACTGATCTAAATGTAAGTGTCATGTTCAGAGCATGTTTTGACGGGTGAAACATAAACTTC
Organism: Apricaphanius iberus; assembly: GCA_028564705.1. Lineage (NCBI taxonomy): Eukaryota > Metazoa > Chordata > Actinopteri > Cyprinodontiformes > Aphaniidae > Apricaphanius > Apricaphanius iberus. The sequence continues at coordinate 784,318 of JAPXFQ010002826.1, forward strand.
AGTTAAAAACTTGATAAACCCGTCTCACAAGGCAGGCTAGGGGAATGTTAATAAAGTCAAGAGGAGGAGGAGGAGGAGGAAGGGGGAATAAAGGGAGGGGAAAAGAAAATGAGGGGCAAAAGAACCATTTTCCACCAGGAGAGAATTATATTTTTTTCTTTTTATGGCAAACTGAATAATCCTCCTTTACTAAAGTAACAAATCACTGCTTTTATTGCAAATTATAAAGCGTATGCTTTACAAACTGTAAAAAAACACTTAATGTTAACATTTAAAATAAACAGCGGAACTCTGGTAGTAAAGCTTTTCCGAATTTAAGAAAGAAAAGCAGGAGCTGCTACAGACCACAAAAGGTGAACATTGATCAATTATCAACATTGCCTCAGCTCTCCAACATGAACACACATTGCCACACATGATCTGATTCCTCCAGTTCTTTTACAGCTTTTGTATTGTTGGTATTCAACAGTGAGCGGTGCCAGATCTTAACACATACAAGTCTCCTTTGGTAAAACATTAAATAACGATTTAAGCAGGATTAGGATACCAGAGGTCACAATGTACTCACTTGTCCTTCCAGTAGAAATGACTCCACTGTCCACAGAGATCCTCTATTCCTGCCATTGTGTGCTCCATCAGCTGAAAGTGAAAGACAGCCTGAGCACCTCCTTGGAAACACACACTGTGAAGATGAGTAGAAGTCTGTGTCATACCCTGCTGTGAACTTCTACGTTGATAGTCTCCACATCGCGGTTTGTTCTCCGTACGTTGATGAACTCGATCAGAGGTCGGATACTGATGCCCTACAGACACAAGCAAAAACATACAAGGGACTTCGAAAGTTTCTAAAATGTTTAGAATAAGACTGGCTTTAGATTACATTAAATGACAATTACTTTTTTCAAGTTTAATTGAAAGGCAGATTTTTTTTTTTATTGCAATTTAAAACATTTTTGGTGTATCCCACCTCTTGTGCAATAACAGCTAGGCTGGGCTTTATGCACAGAGATTGTGCATAAAATTAAATGGAAACTCTTACCTGAAGGAACACTGTGAAGAGAATGATTACGATTGTGGCAGTGACGAACAGCGGCTTTCGGCCGATGTCAGGAAGAGTGAAGGCCAGAGCGAATGAAATGGCACCCCGCAGCCCTCCGTAGGCCAAACCGAACTGATCTTTCATGTTGAAGGGGATGGTTCGGAAAGGGTTAATGATCTGAGTCAGTACCAAAACACCTGGAGGAGTAGAGTAAAAAACGGTTAGCTGCTGCTAATGTTAGCCAAAATTAAGATTTATATTATGGAAGTTTTAATCAAGTCAATATTTAGTTTATTGTAGGACCATTTTTTAAAGTTCATATTTATCAGCCCTATAAAGTTTCAGACTTTAAAAGTAACATTTTTAAGGAAGTTTGACTCCAAATCTCCAAAATCTGACTACCGTAAACTCATCTTTAATAAGTTTCACAGGTACCATTAGTTAGATTTACTCCACTCCATCAATATGTGTCACTAAATATTATTTAGAAGTTATAAAAGTCAAAGAAATTTAAACCAATTTTAAATAAGCTTCCCCATTTGGAATGATGGAAGGATGCAGCACACTGAGAACTTATGGTGCGTTCACACTGCTCCAAACGGTAGCGTCAGTTGCAGCAAGATTACATGTAAAGTCTATGGTTGAGTCCATCAGAGTCTCTGTGGTGCGTTGTGTCCGTTGGCTCAATCAACTTTTCAAGCGTTACTTGCGTTTCAAGCGGCAACGTAGCAAACGCAAGCAACGCAGCAGTTCAGTTGGCTGAACTAGTGTCTCACTGTAGTGGCGTTGCCCGACGTCGACGATGTCTAGCCAATCATGATCAGCTTGTGTTTAAAACATCCGGCAGAGAGAAGCCCGCCCACGTGCTTTGCAAGATTCAGCTTAAAAATGTATATACCTCAAACTACATTGCCTGACACAGACAAATTGTGCGGTCTATACGCCCCATAAATAGGAACATCAGATGAAACCAACAGCTGACATCACAATTAGGGTTGCAACGATACTACTTTCAAAAAACATGACAGATAATTGGGTTTGAGTACCTGCCAATACTTCTAAACAAAAAAGCCAATGAATTGCAAGTCTTATTCTCTTCTCTGCTCGTTGCAACTAATGATGCTGAATTATACAGACATTTTTTTTAACAAAAATGAACAAAATTAAAGTTTCAAGTGAAAAATAAATATTTTCTCTGAAATCATTAGTTTCCACATTTTAAGTAAAAGCTCCCTTTTCATAGTGACTTTGTGTGTCTTTAAAGTGACAGTGTGTAGTTTTTGCAGTACATCTTTGAAAATAGCCATTCAAATATTATGTAATAATAATTACGTAAAGCAGATTAACTGCAAAATATTGGCAATATTGTAAAATATGACTTTAAAAATCTGTTTTTAAATACAGGAAAAGCCATATTAGATGACGTCTTTACTTCTACAAGAACATGCCCGCTATTAAAACATTGATTTCCCCTCCAAATGCAAAAAAGGTTTCACCACTGATGTATTCGTCATGTTGCTGCAAATAGATAATTCTCAGGGAATTGAGCGTTTGAAAACAGTACTAGCTGGACCTCCATTGTTGAGTTTCTTACTCAAAGACACAGATACCGCATGCTTGTGATAATCGAGGTATTGACTGCCCCTTACTGGCCGAAAATTACACACTGTGCCTTTAAGCAGGTTATTTGTACCTAACTGAACAAAAACTACAGAACAGAATTTGATGCAAATCTTAAAAGTAGCACTAATCCTGTAATTTCATGAACTGCTTCCAAGTCTGAGCTCCAACATGATTCACACCACCTTCCATCCAGCTTACCCAGAACTCTCCATACAAAGGCAAACAACAGTGTGAACAGGATGTAGCCCCAGTTCCACTCGTGCTCGGTCGTTATGGTGACGACCCCCAGAAAGAAGAAGATAAGGGTCTCTGAGATGGAGCCGAGCATCTTGACCAAATGCCGGATGGTTGTGCAAGAACGCTGGGAAACGTTCTCCTCAACATAGTACTTCATGGTAAGGGCACAGCAAACAATGCTGCATTAACACACAAACAATTATAAATATTAGATGCACTCTGGATAAAAATGGTTTACAGTTGAAGTACTTTAAAATGTAAGGATTTTTAAAGCCACTTACGCCATGATGGAGGAGATGGCAAATAGCTCGGCCACCAGATACGACAGATAGGTGTACATGAAGATGAAGAGGGGCTCGATGTCTCTGACCTTGGAGGTGAACCTCGTTGTGAAGGCAGCCACAAAACCAAAAAGGATGCCAAAACCCATCCCCCCGAGGCCGACCACAAAGAACCTCGCCACTCCCAGGAACACGTCCACTGGCTCCACCACCGGCATCTCTGCCACGAAGCTAAACATGCTGTACAGCACCTGAAATCAAGCAAATATAAAGGCTCTCAGAGATCATGGGTATGATTTAGAACTGTGGTCTCCAATGACAAGGGATGGTGGAGGTCTCATTTAACCAAGAGTCTTGAATGAGGCAGAATAATTTTTGATATAAGTGGTAAAACAATTATTATTTCTTGGTAAAGTGAAGCCTCATCAACTGGATGTTAATATGAAGCTGTTATATTTGGGTAAGGAATATGTAGACAAGTCCTTTTAACTCTATATCCTGTTGTATTTATGCTTATTTAGACAAAAGGAAAGAGTTTTTGATTCCACCTTTTGTGTTGTTGGAGTCTGCTCAGACGACTTGACTTTGTTACAAAATCATTAAAGAGACCTCTGATAACATCAAATGGCTTATCTGGGATCATTTAGGTTAGACTGTTGAAGCGAAAATGAGCAATGATGAACAAGATACGAAGGATTTGTTACCACAGTAAGAAACAAACATTCCATTTAATTCTCTAATCTCCGCATTCAAACATGTTCATAAATCGAGGTTGCACAGCACCATGTGTGGCCCTGGTTTATTCATATACACAGTAACAGAAATGCTAATGAATAGTTTATATCTGCAATTGTTCTGCATATTTTTATACAGCAGCCATAGTGGATAATAAACTTTTTTTTATTTTAGCAACCTGTAGCTTTCCAAATCAGATTTACTATCTTTATTTCTGTCTGGTAACTGGAAAACTTTCAAGCATAAAAAAAAAAAAAAAATGCAAAAACTGCAGCACTCAGCTATTGTTTTCCACCTTATGAAGCAGCCAACATCATCTTATTTCTCACTAATCTACAGTCATTTGGGACTTTTTTTGAATCCTCAAGATCTAAGTATTTGAAATGGTTTCAAACTATGCTGAAAGACATTGCACAGGGTGGTAAGCACATTTTTTACCAAATAAATTATATATGTCACTAGAAATAAAAGTCACCAAATTTTTAAAATACAAGTCGTTTAAAACTAGGGATGCACCGATGCCGATACTGGTATCGGGTATCGGCCCCGATACTGCCTAATGTACTGGTATCGGTATTGGTTAAACTTAACCGAGAACATGAACCGATACTCAAAATGGTGGAAATCTGCAACACATTCACCAAAAAAAGATTAATTTTTCATTTGAAATTTTATTTTTGTGGTAATTTTATATTTTACATCTGTTATTTTGTCTCAGTTATGTTTAGTTTGTAAAGTCTGGTGCCTTTAGTATCTTCAAGAAAGGCACCAGAAGTTACACAGTTTATTAATTCAATATTTGGCAAGGTACACCCAGTCGGGATTCGATCCCACAACTCCCAGGTGAAGGTCAAGTGCGCTAACCAGTCAGCCAAAGGGATATCCCTGTGGCCAAGCAACCAGGGCACATTATCTATCGGAGTCATAGTGACAGGACCTCCACACTGTCACAAATAGTATCGGATCGGTATCGAGTATCGACAGATACAAAAAAATCCAGCCATCGGTATAGGAAGTGAAAAAGCCGGATCGGTGCATCCCTATTTAAAACAGACTCAGGACTCATCAGTTTCAAAAACAGAGATTACAGCTTTTTTCACTCCCTCTCTGTAGTAACTATAGAGCCCTCAGTCATATCAATATCAGAGATACAAGTAAACGCATTATCAGCCAAAAGGAGAAACTCGAAACAAAACGACCCTGCTGTTAAACGTGGAGTAAACTAGATGGTAGCTTAAGTCTTGGGAAAACCGTATTAATTATGCAAACACTGCTCCCATTTTTAGCTGGTAAACACTTTTGTCAAATTTTACAACTGCTGTGTGTGGGCCACTCCTGGGCTTTCCCAACCGCCTTTGTAATGTGGTGTAATGTTCTCTGTTTCTCAAACTACTGTGTACCAAACAAAGAGGTCACAAACCCAGGGCGAAGAGAACTGGTTTACAGTTCTGGGTTTGGCAGAGTGTTTGAGCATAAAACGAACAGGAGAGGGGGGGGTGGCATGAGGTCACTTTGGTCATGTAACACTTCATGTGTTGACTCCTCCTATGCTCCTAAATGCACATGCAACTGTGACCTCAGAAACAGGTTTGGCAGCATCTGAGCAAACAGGATCTCAATGTGACAAACATGGCTCTTTAACGTTGGACACGTTTGTTTCATTTCCCGATCATGCTCTTGCCCCCCCCCACTTCTCTTTAATCTTCTCCCACTCACATTATGTTGTCATGCATGCACCACAAGTCCAAAAAAAACTAAATGAATGAAAGAAGCGTTATTAGGAAGATGAAACCTGGGTCGAAACATTTTGAGTGCAGAAGAATAGAAAAACTTGCTCACGGCACAATAGTAGATGTGTTGATTAATGTGCCAACAGGGTTTTAAATGACAGAAGGGATAAAGCTGTGACAAAGATCAATTAAAACTCAGAAATATAAAGAGACGAATGTTACTGTGGGACTTTTAAAACAGCCTGTGTCCATGTGGAGACTTGGCCGACTTTGCCTTATATTCGTGAAGACAAATGGCAACAAATCAACAGAGTTTTCAAAACAAATAGTGACTCATTACATTCTAGATCAGGGCAGCGAGTTCCAACTTTAACCGTAAAGATCACAAGCATCCTCACTCACCACAGTGACGGCGTCGTTAAAGAGGCATTCTCCGAACACCACGATGTAGAGCTGCTCGTTCACGGAAACGTCCTCGAAGACGTTGAGAACCGCCACAGGGTCCACAGCCGAGATGATGGCCGCAAACAGCAGGTTCTCCTGGAGGTTGATGTCCTGCACGCCGAACGCTTCAATCTGGCATATGGCGAACAGGGACATGCCGATGCCGATGCTGTTCCACAGCGTCCCCACCACCGCAAACCAAAGCACCTGCACACGGAAGGAAGAAGATATGCCGTTATGTGCGTATTGGTAGCGGCAAGGGGGATTTGTGGCGGAGTTGTTACTCACCGTGCCCATGTTCTCAAAGAAAGGCCTGGTGGGCATGAAGTAGCCTGAGTCAAGGACAATAGGGGGGAGCATGTAAAGGAAGAAGACATTGCTGGTGAGAACAGCTGGGGGTTCCTCGTGGACTGAGTGCATGATGGCTCCAACAATTAAACCAATGGTTATGAGAAGGCATGACTCTGGCACCCAGATGGTTATCTTGTGGTACACATGAAAACCTGGGGGAAAAAAGAAGAAAGATGAGAGTAAAAACCAGAGCACTTCCTGGGTGCAGGTGCATCTCAATAAGTTGGAAAATCATGGAAAAGTTTTTTTTTCAGTGATTCAACTAGGAAAACTGTAAACTTATACATGGTATAGATGTATAACACGCAGAGTGGTGTGGTTGAAGTGTTCATTCCTATTGTCCAGACTTACAGCTTATAAAACCACCAGAATAGTTTTCTAAGAAGAATGAAAACATTGCATAGGACCAGTTAAGGAAAATGATCAACCATGAGAAAGAATGCTGAAATGACTGTTGCAGCAGACATAGTTGATGTTGATGCTGCCTTTTCATACATTGCTGTAATCTAAATACATTATTGGGAAAATAAGTGGAAGGAAAAAGTGCGCAACTAAACGTGGATTCCCGCAGCCTAAAGTGGACGACAAAGCAAAGCCTGTTTATCAATTTTGGGAAAGAGTTGTAAGGTGGTCATGGACTGGACTGTTGTTCAGCATTGCAAAGTACTTCTTTGATCAGGAAGAATCGAGGTCACAAAGTCTGGAGGATGAGTGGAGAACCACAGAATCCATGTTGCTTGAGGTCTAATGTGAAGTTTACACAGTTGGTGATGATGTGGGGAGACATGGCTTCATGCTTCCCTCTACTGACGAGCGTTATGGTGATGCTGATTTTTGGCCCCGGTCCACACTGCCAAAAGTACTGCTCTACGGTGGTATCATTTCATCACTGTTATAGTCGTACCAGCAACATGACCTGACATAAACCCTATAGAGAATCTATAAAGTAATGTCAGAGGGGGATGAGAGAGGCTTACCCAGCAGTGTGGATAGAATAAAAGCTAATATTAAAGTGATCTTGGTTTCTTTAACACCTCAGCATCTCAAAAGGCTGATTACCGTAACAATGATGTGGAAATTCATGCAAAACAAGGCCCACTTTAGCACATTATGAATATATACTTTGCAATAGGATATTTCTGTATTCGAAGATATTTTTATTTGTTTTTGTCTTATGCAACATTCAGTTTCTTGAAAGCAATATTTGGGGTTTTCATTAACCTATACAATAATCAGCTAAATTTACAAAAGCAAACACCACTTTTTGTTTAATGAATATTAGGGATGCACCGACCCGACTTTTTCCAGTCCCGATACAGATACCGATGGCTGGATTTTGAGTATCTGTCGATACCCGATACAGATCCGATACTATTTGTGACAATGTGGAGGTCCTACTACTATGGCTCCGATAGATGATGTGCCCTGGTTGCTTGGCCCTTTGGCTGACTGGTTAGCGCACTTGACCCTTCACCTGGGAGTCCTGGGATCGAATCCTGCCTGGGTGTACCTTGCCACATATTGTTGAATTAATAAACTGTATAACTTTTGGTGCCTTTCTTGAAGATACTAAAGGCACCAGACTTTACAAACAAAACATACCTGAGACAAAATAACAGATGTAAAATATAAAATTACCACAAAAATAAAATTTGAAGTGAAAAAATTAATCTTTTTTGGAGAATTTGTTGCAGATTTCCCCCATTTTGAGTATCGGTTCATGTTATCGGTTAAGTTTAACTGATACCAGTACATTAGGCAGTATCGTGGCCAATACCCAATACCAGTATCGGTGCATCCCTAATGTATATGCAGGGATGAGTTTCATTTTTTTTTACTGAACAATTTAAACAAGTTGACGTTTTTAATTCTAATTAACTGTGCTGCATATTTAGAGGAAGCTTACATTTAAAATTTGATTATCTGACCTTATCTAAATTATCAAAGAAACTATACTCACCAATTTTTGCAAAGGAGGCCAGCAGCACCCACAAAGTGATCTCAAACGGGATCTGAATTCTGGGATAGTCCATAGTGAACACAGGTAAATTTGTATTTTCGTCGTCTGGAAAAGCCTGGGGTCCATCATCAGGCTTAACCGGGGGCAAAATCGTGACCCCTGCAGTTGGTTTAGGTGGAGCTTCTCCATAGGAGCCATAAGGAAGACTTAAAAATGTGCAGACAATGAGTACAGTGAGCGCTCGTTTGGTGTAGCTGTAATTCATGGTGCAAAAGCTCATATACTCCGCTGAGGTTAAAACGAATATTTCACGAAATATGTACTTGAATAAAATAAAAATCGAACACTGCTTCTCAAAAAGAAACAAACTAGATTAAAATCACAGCATACTGTTAAGCAAACATCTTCAGTGATGAAGAAGCAAGGAGTCGCGTGGTGGTTGTGTCTCCTAAACCTGCAGGACTGCACACCTGTGCTTCACTTGCTTCCAGGAGTTCCGATACTGACTGGGTGTGGCCACGAACCTGCCTCTGATTGGCTGTTACCTGATGCAGGTAAAGGAGGACGCAGCCGCTATGTTTCTGCGCCATTCATGAGCCACCCTAAACAGTTTCGGTGAAAAGATCTATAGCCTAAAAAAAGATCCAACAGCAACTGAAACAGTGTGAGAGAGCCAAGCTTGTTCTGAGTGACATGACTAGGTTAGATTAGTTGTTGATTAAAATTAAATTAAATTAAAACACTGCGAGAAATTGTGACTGAATTTTTTTTGTGTTGTCTGCCCAGTTTCAGCAGTATTGATCTCAATGAGTTCCTAGTGAAACACTTAAAGCCACAACCAGACCATTAAGAGTACTACCCACACTAACAGTGTTTCATTCAAGATTTGGTCCAATCAATCAGATTTTATTGTTAATATTATCTGAGACAATTTCAAGCTCAAACAAAACAGAAAGATTATACTAAATCAGCAGATTGTAACAATGGCAACACAACAATCAAACAATGAATATTAAATAAACAATTTTCATTTTATTTTCATTTAATCCACATTTTTTAATATTTATTATTAAATATAATGATATTTATTATTAAATATAAAGTTTTTTTTAAATTAAAATGTACAGTATATACAATTTTACTCCTTTTAATGCATTAGATTAAAATATTTTTGCAACATTTAAAACAAATTTAAAATATAATTGGACTTTCAATTTATATTTTTTTAAATAATTACCTACAAACTTGTGTAGTTACTACACACAACAGTTTAGACAATTTAACATTGTAAAATAATATACACTGAAAACAAAAACAAATGGAGTAATGTTCATATTTTTATACATATTCTCTATTATTTTCAATTTCAGCATTTATGGGGGTCCCTGTATGGGTTTGGTGAGCCCTTTTACCTTGGGCCTGCTCTGCATTTGTTGGTAAGATAGAATAAACACTTGCCTGCACCATGAAAGTGTTAAATGTTTAATTTTAGTATGTGCAATATCTGTCAGAAATTGCCTACTTTGTTTATCAAAAAAGACAAGAAAATGGAAAAAAAACTTTAGTCTGCGCTGCTTCTCCTCTATAAGCCTTTACATGCTTAGATCAGCTGATCAGATATATTAACTGTCCCAAGAAGCTGTAGTAAATCCACAGGAGACAGAGCTTTTTCAGCTCAGGCCCAGCAGCCCACAAATTTTCTCCTTGGCTTTCAACCCAAAGTGAGTTTTCATATAACTTTTATATTGTTGTTTCTTTTTCTTTGAATGTTATTTTATTTTATCTATTTTTTTAATTTTTCTGTGCTCAATTTTTACTGTACAACTTTTAAAGTGATTTAAAAATATGAAATGGAATGGAAGAGCAGCCAAAACGTTTTTCTTTTTTTTTCTCTTGCATGTTTTAAATGATAGTCTGGTATTCCCTCATTGCGTGAATAATTTCATTTACACCTGGCCATTGTATTACCTGTTAGTGCTCTACCCATTTACCCTCTGGAAATGAAGACAGACAAAACAATGCAGATATTTTTTTCCTTTTTTTAATACTACACTTTAATACTACCAATAATAATACAATATTAGTTTGTCTATTTGATATTGTGTTATTTTATTTTGTTAAAATGTTCTGATTAACTCACATTGGCAATCCCAAGTGATAAAATTTACCCTAGCTACTTTTGATAACAAATTATTTTAATGTCACCATAGCTTAGACTGTATTTACTAAAACGTAAAATCCTAACCATGTTTGAGTGGCTATTTTAACGTTTATCTTCAACATAGAAGTCACATATTGAAACTGTCCATAATTCAACTTTTCATCATCCAATATAATATTTACAATGACCATAAAAGCTTAATTTCCTATTTTCAAATAAAGCGCTAGCAACCTTCTTTCCGGAACAGATAACATCTCATATTCATCCATGTTTCCTAGGCTGCAGATATCCAAAACAGTCTTCTTCCTGTCTGCGATGGACATGTGACCTCTCCAAGGTGAACCCAGCCTCTCGTCCAATGATCGCTGGACATAGATCCATAGATAATGGATGGATGTTGTTCCTGTGTGGCGTGAACAGTCTGAATGTTTGACAACATAACTGACATTATTCGTTTCACTGGTGTATGCCAAAATCACACACCAGATTGCAATAAAAATACAATTATAAAAAAAAAAATCAGTTGTCATATAGCTGTGGTGTAGATCAGTAGTTCCCAAAGTTGGGGTCATGACCCCACTTGGAGTCACAAACATGTAAGTATGGGGTCCTGAGATCCTCTTGAGAAAACTATATATATACTAAAAATAGCAACGTGAAAGCATCTGTTTTTTATAAAGAGTTAAAAAACAGGACCTGACCTGATAAAGGCAATATATTCATGCTAAGAACATATGTTTATTTTTTAATTAAATTGTGTTGGCATGTTTAAATTAGAGGCTACTTCTACAAAAATTAACAAAAGAAATCAAATTAAATTAAATTAAAATGTTTTTTCAGATATATAGCTACAACCCCATTGATTGTAGGTGTGTAAAAAGGTGTGGTATCGGTGATGCTGTATCAAAAGATGTCAAAATGAAATCTTTTTTTAACTTAATTGAAACAAATGCAGGCACTGATGATCTGAATATTGACTTTCTACATCAGTGGTTCCCAAACTTTTCAGCCTCTGACCCATACAATGAAAGGCATGTGTCCTCGACTTTTTGGTGGAGAAAAAAAGTCAGTTAAAAAGTGGTACAATTGCAGCACAATCAACATCAGCAGTCATTATATTGTTGAACATGGTGTGTAACATAATCTGAAAAATGTATAGACTTATTGTATTATAAATTCCCTTTCCACACAGTTCGGCTTTCTTCAAGAAGTACAACAGCGGCCCCGTGTGGATGGAGCGGATAGAGCCTTGCCTCCGTCAGGGATATTACGTCTGGATGTGTCAGAGGGAGTCAGGGCGAGTCTTCACTGCAGGCATCGTCATTGCAACCAGGATGCGCATCAGTGTGTCAAGAAGCCTTCGCCTTTTTACTAAAGGTAAGACAGATTTCTGCTCAGATTTATGTTCCGATGTGATTTCTTTGTGATGGGTGTTCGTTCTCAGTGAAAGACTATCTCATGACGCGACGGCGTCGCGCGCTGCTTGATCCCAATGAGACGTGTTTTCAGCCATAACAAGAAGTCCAGATGTCAGATTGTTCAAATGTACCAGATCGGGATGCAGCTTGTATATCCTGCAGCCCTACGCAGTAGAACCGGAGAATGAGCATCAGCGGATACCGTGACGCAATGTTTGTTATTATACGTGAATAAATATAGACATTGAATATAATGGCTAATGCTGCCATAAACATAGATTTACTCTAGAGTGGTTTCTGTGTACTGTTTACGTCCAGTCAAACATAACAACGTAAAGTAACAGTCATATAAAGGTTTATGAAACAGAATGAAAATAATTTCAGGTTATAAAGGAAATGATGCGATCCACATTTAAAAGCAGAGTTATATGCTGCCTAGTTAAGCAACGTGTCACTCCAGTACAGGCCTTTCTAAAAACGCTGCCAAAGGCGTCCAAAAGAACACTATTGATCAGCAGGTTGAGTTCTTGTTTATTTTTATTTGTGTGTGTGTGTGCGTGTGTGTGTGATATCAAGGCTGCATTGAGGTATTAAGATACTGATTCTTACTTTCATGTGTCTTTTTAAGAGGATCTACGTGTTTGTCTATCTATAATCTATGTTTAATTCACAAGTGTTTATATATATATATATATATATATATATATATATATATATATATATATATATATATATATATATATATAGAATGTTGTGGAGGAGGTCTGAGAGAGAGCAGCTGCAGTGAATTTGCTGCTGACGGAGTCTGGAAGAGGTCCGCTGTGTGCAGGCAGCTCAACAAACTGGGTCACTTTTGTTTTCAGACCATCCCAGAGGACCAAAGACCACCTAGAACTAGATATAAATACACCCATCATGAATGTTTATTAACTTTTGACTTTTAATGATACTATTTTTTTTTCCTGGGTAAAGTGATTTATTGGGGGTGCACAGTGATGCAGTTGGTACCACTATTGTTTTGCAGCACGAAGGTCCTGGGTTTAAATTCCCGGCCTTGGCTCCTTCTGCATAGATTCTGCCTGTTATCCCTGTGTATGTGTGGGTTCCCTCCAGGTACTCCAGCTTCCTCCCACAGTCAAAAAACATGACTGTTGGGTTGACCGGTCCTGTGTGTCTCTATGTTGCCCTGCGATGGCCTGGCGACCTGTCCAGGGTGTACCCTGCTTCTTGCCCTATAAATGTTGGCGATAGGCACCCGCTCTCCCACTACCCTGCATGGGACATACTTTATAGAATAGATCAAGGATGGATGGGTTCTTAAAGATTAGAACAAAATGAGTAGTTTAACTGTATTGTGGATTTTTTTAATTCAGTGTTTAAAATCATGCATGCAGACGTCATAGTATTTAACAATCGGAACTTCTACCACGCCCTTTTTTTAGCCCCCAACAGGTTCCTTGGAGAATTTTTCAGGCGTGCATACAGTCCTAAGCCATAGAGCCATAGTCCACAATTTTGAGTGTTACATCTTTTAGATCCCAAATTTTCTGGAAAGTTAATGTGTGCCAATTTAAATCTAAAGGTATCCAATTAAAAAACAAAATAATGTCCAAGTTTCATACGTCTAATCCAAATTGTCACCCTCAGGTGAAAATAAATTGATTACCATGTTCAGGGGGTTCCCAGCATCCACCATAGCTGGAGCCTGTCATAGGCTAGAAGATGCTGGAGCAGCAGTGTAGCTGTCCAATGTGGTACTGAGAGTAAAAACCAAGAAAGGAGTCCCTGCTCAAAGATCAACATTTTGAACCATGAGTATCTGTTTCAACTGCCCACACAGACCATCAAACATCTCATGGAGAAAAGCTTTATAGTCAGATGACACCAAGATTGATGTAATTGGTTGCAGTGGCAATGATAATTCTTGGATGAGAAAAAGTTGAAGATCGTGCCAACTATTAAACATGGTGCTGGTTGCATCATGCTAAGGGACTGTCTCATGCACAGTGATATGGTGCATTACATGAAGCTAGTTATAATAATGAAGAAAAAGGGTTATCTCACCTGAAATTAACACCTGCAGCTTGCAAAATGTTTCCCTGACAGGTTTAGATATAACATTATTTTCTTTTAACCAAAAAGTTTATTTCTGATTGTAAATGTGACAGGTTTACACTTAAAACATAACCAAACAATATCAAATAGTATGCATTTATGGAAAAAACGTTTTTATTTACAGTTTTTTTTTTTCATATTGAAAATTATTTAGGCCTTCTCAATCATAATTAATGGAAAAAAATGTAATTACAACAATTAAATTCTTATATCACTGTCAAGTTTTTTCTTGTTGTTTTCTTTTGCATATTTCCACTGGTATTTGGATGATTTCTCTTTATTAGATTGAGATTGGAAGACCTCCCAACTATCACTTTAATCTTTAGCCCAATCAGAAAATTGTCCATTATAGATTCAAATGTGATTCCAAAGGTGAATATTACTTTCAGTCAGAAGGAACATGTTGGTGAAGCTAAATTAATAATGTAAACCTGAGCCTGCCAGGGGGTATGATTAACTGTGGTTTTAGCTTTAGTTGATTGAAAGTTGGACATAATTAGGTCTTCTTGCAAGACAATGGTTGGATGTGGGTTTGTAGGAAGAGCAGTTGTCTGGTAAAAATAGTTCGATTCCGGCTCCTTCTCTGCAGATGTCAAGGTGTCCTAAACACCTAAGCTCAGTTTTCTTAACGATACCAGGTTTCAGTGCAGAGATATGTAAATTTTGTGTGTGCTGTAAAATTGACTTGTTTGAAACTGTTTGGGATGCTGATACGATCAGAAAAAGAGCTGTAAGTTTACTCCTTGTACTGTGTGTCTGAGGTCTGCTACAGGATAGCAGCCATTATGAAGTTCAAGATTTACATTTAAAAAAAGAACGTCTTGTCACTATTTTCTCATTTTAATTATTTTTTTTAAGATACAAAAGGAATATGTTTTAGTTAAAATATGTTGTGATGGAACATTATTAGAATGTCCTGACAGTTTTTAAGGGTGTGGGAAAACCAAAGGATTAACAATTAATCAACATTAAATGGATCATGAACTAATTATGTCAGGAGCTAATTAGTCCTAAATTGCCATTGTTCACATTCTTTCAATTTTGCATATTGATAAGTTCAATATTAATTTCATTTTTCAATTGAAGAAGTTACTTTATTTTTCTAATTGATACAAAAAAAAGCTTATTTTAATTTTGTGTTTAAATATAGGGCCGCAAAGTAGAGCAGCTGGTAGCACAGCTGCTTTCCAGAAAGAAGGTGATGGCTCAGAGTTCCAGCCTGGAGTCCTTCTTCATGGAGTTTGCATGTCCTCCCTGTGCATGAGGTGGTTCTCTGCAGGAACTCCTGCTTCAATCCACAGTCCAAAGACATGACTGGGGGTGCATGGTTGTTCGTCCCGCGTGACTCTGTGTTGCCCTGCAATGGACTGCCGACCTGTCCAGGACGTACAAAGGCGTACCCCACCTCTCGCCCACTGAAAAATGGAGATGTAGGCCTCACCCTCAAAGATCTCTGAAACAAAGAACCAAAAATTCTCCAGCTTTTTTTTTTTTTTTTCTCATAGTGAGACAGACCCTCAGCATGATGCCACTACCACCGTACAAATATTGATTGGGATTGTGGCTACACAGTTCAGTCTTTGTATCATATGATCACAAAACTTTTCTGCAGAATCGATTTGGCTTGTTCATGTGGGCAGCTGCAAATTTCAGTCATGCAGGGAGGTGTTGATTTTGGATCAAATTTGTGTCAAAAATCTATTGAATAAATTATTCAATATTGATGACGAATTAGTAAATTGTGAAAGTGGTGCAGCACTACAGTAGGGTTTCCTCCCTTCATGCGTGAGACGTATGTAATTGCTGGCTGTGAGACACGAAAAGGATGATTATCCTTCCGTGTGGCGCTTTCAATTAGTTCCAGCGTCTGTTTCCTATAGAGCTTAACACAGTGCCCAAGCCAGTAAAGATTACAGCATGTTAAAAGACGTCTCCCACTGACAAACACTCCCACATGGCCTAATGAGCCACAGCATCCGTGGTGTAATTCTCATCTTTTTCGGTCTTGCATGTCAGTGTCAAAAAACAGAGACTGAACTGGCAAAGAGCATCACGCTCACTGGATGTTTGGATGGTGTGAGCCTGAGTGAAGGGTACTTGGAGCGTCGTACGTGTGTCATTCTGAGAGATGCTGTTTTCATCTGCACGTGCTGCATGACGTCAGAACAGATTAGGAGTAAAAATAGATCCCCATTGCTGTGGTCTTCAAGCTTGAATGCACAGCATCAAATAGACAATCAGGGATGAGTCTGAATGGAGTTGTGGCAGACACACAAGTGTCTTAATCCTAGTTTGGGTGTTTCAGGACAGAGAGGGGAGGAGGAAGTCTTAATCAAGCCGAGCAAAGGCGGCTGTGTGTTTGAAGGACGGACACAGATACCAGAGTGGGGATGTTAACCGAGTCTGACGTGCCTCAGGAAATGTAAACATTTACCTGTCAGCTTGAATAGAACCAACTCATGATAGTCATCACACCACTGGCTCTGTCCTTTTCTCATTTTGCAGTTTCTGTCAGATTGCCCTTTTAAAGGTACGGAGAGCTATTTGGATGTCTGACAATGCCGGGAATTGTTTTCTGCTGGTGCTACTTGACCTAAGCGCGGCATTTGATACTGTGGACAACAGATATGTACTCGGTTGCAGAGAGGTGATGTACAGCTCTTTAAAAAGAGTTAGATTTTGGTTATCTGTTCTAATCCAAGCACGTTCAAAAGACTGAACTTTATTTGCGATTTTTTTTAGCAGCCATTCTGAGGTAGCTTATTTTGTCTTGGGAGCAGTCACTATAAGAAATGAATGATTTGGACTAGTTGGGTCATTTTTGTTTTGATCTAGAGGAATTCGCTGGTCTCCTGCCCCTCACTTCATATGAAGCATACTGCCGCCCTCTTAGACCGCTGCATGTTAGCCATTCACATTAAAGCAATGTGGAAACTTAAATGACAATGATATATTTCCATGTCAAAAAGCACAGCCTGCAGTCACCTTTTTCCTGTTCTCCATCTCACCACATGGAGTAGAAGCAGGGAAGCTTACAGCAGTTTATGTGGAAAAATGTTCTTCTAAACAACTTTGTTCCCATTGTTTGTGTTAAAGAATAGCTCTGTTTTTTTGTTTTTGTTTTGTTTATGAAATCCACATTATCCAAAAGGCTGAAGCGTATGGGCGGTATTTCTGGCTTTGCATTGGGCTGATTTCCATCCAAATGTATGTTTATCTGGGGAAACATTTGGGGTTCCACAATTTGCAATACTTGATCCACTGTTGCATAAATTTTACATACTTTCATACTTGTATAGATACTATGAAGATAGATCTTTATAAATCTTTTTTGTCAAGTCAGGTTTATTTGTATTGTAAATTTTCCACAAAAGGGCAATTCAAAGTACCTTACATAATAAAGACACAAGATAATAAATACAAAAATAAAATAAAAAACATAATAATGTGATGGCAAAATAAGTAGTAGTGAAGAAATTTGTTATCCATATTAGAGCTAATTATGTCACAGGTATTATTAATCAAATACCGTCTAAAAAAATAGGTTTTTACCCTTGGTTTAAAACTAACTCAGTATTTCAACATTTTTGTTGTTTTCTGGAGGTCAATTCTAGACTAGAGGAGCATAGAACTGAATGCTCTTTCTCCATGTTTAGCTGTTACTCTGGGGATGCAGAGTAAATTGTAAATGGCCTGTATTTATATAGCGCTTTACTTAGTCTCTATAGACCCCAAAGCGCTTTACATTACATTCATTCACACGCTAGTGATGGTAAGCTACAGGGCACTGACAGAGGCAAAGCTGCCGGACACTGACGCCACTGGGCCCTCTGAGAAGACTTGAACCAGAAGACCTGAGCTATCTGGGTGGTTGATACAGCGATGACAGATCTTTAATGTATTTTGATACTAAGTCATTCAGTGATTTATACATTAACAAACGTATTCAGAAGTCTATTCTCTGAGCTACAGGGAGTCAGCGTAGGGACTTTAGAACTGGGGTGATGCGCTCTACTTTCCTGGTTCTAGTGAAGATGCGAGCAGCAGCGTTCTGGATCAGCTGCAGCCGTCTGACTTTTTAGGCAGACCTGTAATGACACTATTGCAGTAATCAAGCGACTTGGACCACCACATGGAGGAGTTTCTCAACATCCTGCTGTGACATGAGTCCTATAAGCCTGGAAATTATTCTTCAAATGATACGCCAACTAAGTAATTGTATATGTGTTTCTGAAGGTTCAGTTCTGTGTCCGTCTTCCTACATCAGATTATAGCCAAAGCTAGTTTCCATCTGCAGTCCCTTAGCAGGTGACACATGCTAATTAAAATATTCTACATTGTAAAAACACAACAATCACTATTTACATAATACAATCATCTAATAAAATATCTCTAAGACCAATATCTTGAATACTTAAATCCTTAAGGTTGACAATGCTGGTTTTCTAATAATGACTTCCTGACTTTACAAGAAAAAATCTTTAGTTCAGTGGTAGGTTTCAATTTCTGTGGGAGTTAATTCCATTCCTTGATACCTTTGTAAGAAAAGGCTGTTTGTGCAAAGGCAGAACTACGTTTTGGTAATCTGCAGTCATTATGACTTGTTGACCTGGATGTTCTGGTTGTTTGCTCAAAACAGAGCTGGACGTATCGTTTCAGAGGAGGAGGCGCCTTAATATTCAGGATTTTAAAAATTAATTGTACATTTGAATAAACAATTAGATTATCAATGTTTAACATTTTATATTTTTGATAGTATGGGGCAGTGATGATGTATCATGTGACCATGTCTATGAAAAGTGCTTCATGAACATATGATTCTTTCACCTATACGGTTTCTATGAATAATTATCCCTTACCGTGATTTAATCAACCAGTTTATCTTATGTTAAGGGGCATACTGTAAATTTTGCACTTAAAGTATTATCTGCAACTCTGACACAGAGTTCCTTTCCCTTCAATGAAAAGGTTTATATTTACATTATTTGGTTTCCTGAGAACAAGGGGCTGAAACACCTGAACAGACAAAAGAGACTGGTGATGCAAAACTGAAAAAGGAAATTGCGTGCTCTGTGGTAAAAAAGAAAGAAAAAAGTTTCAGGTTAAAAATGACATCCGGATCCCATTTCTACCAAATCAGAATACTTTATTTAATTTATTATAGTGCTGTAAGCTTAGGGTAAGGGTAAGTGTTGTTGAGTAAAAAAAAAAAAAAAAAATCTTGCTAAACTTATTATTGCATTTTTAATGATATAAAATGTGATTTTGTTGTGGCCCCACGTGTACTTCCAGTTCGCCATATGACAATCTCAGAACCATTTTGCATTAATTTATTTTTGTCATGCTTTTAGATATTGGTCTGACCTCCATGCACAAACTCTCATGAGACCAGAAAGATTTAAAAAAGGTAGTGAGTGTGGATCAGGGAGCTTTTGGGGACCAGAAGCTGGAGCACTGAAATTATTCAGATAATTAAGTAAATGCTTACTGAACAGAGGAAGTGGAGTACATTTAGAAAATGACAGGTTTCACAGAGGGCTAGAAATGTTAACACAAAGACAAACACTCAATGGCAATGCGTGACTGGCTTCCAGCTCCCTTTATCCTCCTGCTGATCCTCTGATTTACTGCAGGTGTGCAGAAGCACTCAGAGCTGATACTGGTTACTGGTGTCTCCACTGCGCCCTCCGGTGGATCACCTGTGGGACTGATATTAATTCACAACCACCACACAGAACAAACGTCCTGACTTTTAACAATTATTTTCGTCTTTTATGTGGTAAATGTGTGTAATGTGTTTTTAAGCATTTACCAAAATATATATGCGCTGCAAGTAAAGCATCAGCATTGGTGTTCCAAAACTAGCAGAATGGGATTAAAAAGCAAGGAGTAGTAAGAGTTTTATATCATAACTACCAAAAGTAAAATCTTACTCCTGACAAGCAGCAACATGAACTTGACAGACAACAAAAACGTCATTATCTCTTTTCCATATATTTAACAAAGTAGATATGTTGATCTGTTCTGTTAAACTTTTGTTCAATTAAAGGCTGTTTGCTATAGGGGCAAATTTGAGGAAAATATAAAGAGCTCAGTGCCAAGTCTCCTGTTATGGCCCACTTGGCACAGCTTTAGCTTCCTGTTCCCAATGAGCAACCTTATGTGCAGCAGCATTTGCTTCTTGGGCTGCAGTTTTCTCTGAGCGCACAGCAGACACCATTGAATGTTGGATAGTAATTGTCTTTAATGATCCTGGTGTGAGTGAAAACTATTAACAAAGCGCTGTTATAATAAATACCAGATTTTAGAATGTTAGTAATAGTAAAAAGGTTTGACTCCTTTTATTGTATTTCTTTTCAACGGTTCTTCTGTATTTATTTTAGCTACATTTAGGCATTGCAGAGACAGTTTTATTGGTTTAGATCCATCTTTAAATTCAATGCATTCTAACATTACTCAGTCATAATGGAGATAAATGGTTCTAAACCTAATCACGGTGTGAACTGATGTTAGAAATCTTGGCCTGTAGACATTTTTGTTTGTTTAATGGAGTATTAAGTCAAAGCTGATGTACACCCTATATAGAGGGATTAAAACGGCTTCTGGGCATCGTCTCAGCAGGAACACATAACTCAAGCAAAACAGAGCTTCTGAAATTGCCATTTAAATCTGTTTGCCTCCTAACAGATCTCTGCTTTTTGTTTTGCCTTTTTGTCTTTGTTTATTATTTCAAATCACTAGATTTTATGATCAGACAACAAAGATAACCCCAGTAAATACTAAACAGTTGCTACATGAGTAGCTACAAGCTGTTCTAACAACCATGAGGAGCAGTAATTGCTTCCTAAAGGTTATTGGCTCTGACTGTAGCAACTACCATAAAGTATTTGGGATAACAGACAATCTTTTACATCCCTTCGGAGGAATTGTTTTCCACGTTTCTTTGCGAATTGTTTTAATTTATCAAATCAGAAGGTTATCAAGCATTCAAATAGCCTATTGAAGGTCATGTCAAAGCATCTCAATTGGATTCAAGTCTAAACTTTGACAAGGCCACTCTACAACATTGAATGCTCTCTCAGAGGAAGTTAGCTGTATACAGCTGTTCCTTGGGTTCTCTATTTGTGGATGTGGTGTCTAACAGTGGTTTTCTTGCCTTCCATAACTTTAGAGATGGCTTGGTAATGGTAACCCTTTTCCTGACAGACGTCAGTGACTTGGTATCTTAACTGTTCTTGAGTTTCTTTAGATTAGGGGATGAAATCATACTTTTAGCCTGCTTAATGTTGTCAGACAAGTTCGTAGTAATCAGGTCTAGGTGTGGCTGGTGAAATTGATCTTAGCTTTTGTGATTATGCTCAGTGTTCGGTACCCTGTATGCATACTCTCCACGAAGTGACAGACAGCTAAACAGGAGTACTGAGCACTCAATGTTTAAAGATGACAAGCACGTGGAAGTAAAGTTCAATTCTTTAAAGGATATATATCATGCTTTCAAATCCTTCTTTTTCACATGTAAATCATTCACTTGTGGTCTATATAAAGTAGAACCACCGTGGTTTGGTCTGAATTCCATGTTATTGTAGCCCCACAGACCCTCCTTGTACCGTTCTGAGGAGCATCTTTAGAGCAACTTATTTTCGTGCGGTACCTTTAAATGTAAGCAAAACATTTCATGCCCCGCCCTCTCCAGGTTACAGAGTGTTCCGCTCCACCCCGTCCGGACATTTTTGTAGTCTGATAGCAGCGATTCGATTACTACAGATAAACTTTTTATTGCGAAGCGATCGTCGCTAAATTCCTGTACATCATGTGTACCCCACGACAAAAACCGGCAAAAAAAGCCCAATCATTTTATTCAAAGCATGCAGTACAGTTATACCCTCAGCTAAAAGCTGGCACACATCGCTAACAGAAGCAGAATGTACAATGCTACAACTATCAAAACAATTGCCCGTACGACATATCAACACACAACATTCATGTCTAAAATAAAGTTTACTGTCATTTTAGTGTTATTTGAAGCTTACCGCTTTGCTTTGTACGTGGAGAGAAGGAACTGACCCCTCAATCAGACGAAGTCTTTTCGGCAAATCCCTCCTGATATAGACCGAGGTTGCTGAAGCACTCGTCCTCGAAGTGCTTCGCGCAAACGAGAAGAACTTTCCCCAGGGATATCGGTATATTTCCACTACAAATAAAATTTAACCAGGCACTTCTCAGAAGCTCTGATGCTGGGGGTCGATGTAGGGATTTGTGTGGGTTAATACACCCAATAACTGAGCATTTTGACTTGCTTTCTTGTAATTTCGACATGACTGACCTTGGACTACGAAATCGCTGTGGGGGAGAAAAAATGACGGCTTCATGAAATTGGTTACCCGGAAGTCCATTACCTTATTTGGCAGTTCAACAACAAATGCTGTGACGTAATAGACAAGAAAACGTATTAACTAATAGAGAAAACTAAACAGACTGAAAAATATGACCAAAAAAGAATGTAAAGATATAAACAGCACCAGAAGAAAACACCCAAAATACACATTTACATGCATTTAAGGGCTAAAAAAGTGAATTTTC
Organism: Apricaphanius iberus; assembly: GCA_028564705.1. NCBI lineage: Eukaryota > Metazoa > Chordata > Actinopteri > Cyprinodontiformes > Aphaniidae > Apricaphanius > Apricaphanius iberus. The sequence continues at coordinate 806,992 of JAPXFQ010002826.1, forward strand.
CATGATATGTCTCTTTTAACTTGTTTGTTGTCATCACTTCTTTGTTAGAGTGCTTTTCCACTTTCTTTGTGAACCTAAAAAACACAAGGAAACTTTCTTTCAGTGTACAGTTATATCAGTCACAAGCACTCAGTAACATGAGGTGAATATTTCACGTGAAAGCAGGTGGCCGTTATATATCTTACCACATCATAAATACCGATAAAATATACATCTCTAACCATAAACAAACATTAAATATGCCAGGTCTACTTACAAGCATAGCTTCTTCAAAGTTCAACTCAGGCAGATGCTGCAGATTCAATAGAGGCCCAACTGAAGCCTCTTGCCATGCCAAACATTGATCCAAAATGGCAGGTCTTACCTAGGGCCAACCATGTGATCAAACACACCGATAGGAAAACTTAAAAAAACAAAAAAATACAAGTGAGCTGTCTGCTTTCTCCATACAATCATGCTGAAACACTCTACACATACATAAAACCTATAACATCACACTCTGTTAATTCACAATTTAACATGCCCATTAACCACTGGAGATAACCAGCTGCGATAAGTGGGTATAGATGGATATATTTCACATATGGACAGATTTTTTTTCTTCTATTAAGAAATTGTTTTTTCTGGTCTTTACTCTGGTTCTCGTTTTTTTTTTATTTGTTGGATGAGTTAAAGGATTCAAGGGGTAACCAAAAAAATATACTAAATTGATATCATGAGTGAAAGATGTAGATTCAGCCTTCGGTGTGTTCAGAGTTTCATAGCCCACAGCTATGAAACTCTTTTCATAGCTCATCTTTACACTTTTCACAGCGAGATTCATCTCACTGCATATGTTATCGGCCTCAAAATCCAAGAACTAATTATGTTCAGCATAGAAAAAGGCATCGTACTTGTTACGACGCAGTTGGATTTAATGTCGTATTTTTGTTACACTGTTAATGACACGAATGAACAGCAGGAGTTAGTTTGGTGACTGAGTTGAATTTCTCGATTTAAAAAAAACAGTGTTTGCTCTAATTAGATTTCTTTTCTTTGTCTTCCAGATTTATCACAATCAAGCGCCTGAAAATAAAAGAGAGAACAACAAAGAACCAACAGCTTTGAACAAAGTGACAGACCAGTATTATTCTCCTAGTGTGGTTTTTAAGCTCCTTCCTCTACAATCCATCCTCTGCCCTGACACCAGCCCACCATGTCTGGGAAGGAGCGCAGCCCCCGCCATCGGCCGTGGTCGGTCTACCGGGCCAACACCTTTGATCTCTCTGCTGAGATGATGGGGCTCGCTCTATCAGGTAACTAAGTAACTGGTACCGTGGTAACCAGTGTTAGAAATGAGATTTTGCTCATGTGTTCATTTGTTTTTTTTGTATACATCATAGGGAACAGTCAAGATCCAGATGAACCAGCCCTGGAGTTCAGTGTGGGTATGTTCAGAAAACTCCTACTTGTACCAAATTAAATCAAATCAAACTTTATTTATAAAGCACTTTTTTCAAACACAGTTTCTCAAAGTAATTTACAGATGAAAAGAAAAAAAAAAAACCCTCCTCAAAAATAAAATCAACAATGCAACTATACCCACCTCCCAACCCATCAGCCATACACATACACACACACTTAAAAGCTACAAAAACAGCTGACGATGCAGATAGCTTCCATGATGGCATTTCCTGGCTCATCTGTGCTCAGCCAGGAAATGCCATCATGGAAGCTATCTGCATCGTCAGCAGCAGATCAGCAGTAGCAGCCAAGGCACCAACCCAGGGCGCCCAGAGGAAGGAGGGATGGTACCCCCACCTCCACCCAAGCACTACCTGGGGGGCACCCAGGCAACCACAGCCGACCACCGCCCCCCGTGCAGGGGGCCCCCAGAGAGGAAACACTGGCAAGAAAGATTAAAATAAGTTAAAATATAAAGTTTATAAAATATAAAGTGTACAAAGTATTAAAACATAAGTGTAAAACAACAATAACATAGATCAAGATAAAAATGCAAAGCAAATTAATAAATAAAGAGTTAAAAGCTAAACTAAAAAATTAAATCAGCTAAAACATGCTGAGCAGTTAAAAATATATTAATAAATAATTCTTATTTTAAAGGCCGATTAAAATTACAAACTTCAAAAGTTTTAATCAAGTAAAATGTACATTTTCATTCATGAATAATTCTATCAATAATAAATGTAAATCAAAAATGTAGATTCTTGTCAAATTAGCTGCATCACTAAGCTTTACGTTTCATATGTAATCATCTTAGTGTCGATAGTACAATACCACATTATCATTAAAGATTGAGTTAATATTTATGTTTAGACGCACTTTATTCAATGACCACTGCAGCATCACTGAATGGTTCCTCTGTCTTAAAGTTTAATTTGATGGGAAAATATTGAAACTATGTATATCTGATGGCTGCCAGCATGACTGCCATCCTTTGGATTTCATGGAACTACTTCTCTTAACATTGTATTTAACTTTAATGATTTTATATAACGTGATAGGTGTCTCTTGAAGATGAGAATTTATTTTCTCAATGAGTTTTATTCTGTAAAAGTAAAAAAAAAAAAAACAACAAAAACTAACAACATTTTATAAATTACAAGATTATTAGAGGATCTGAGCACCATCTCAGACCTGGACAGTGTGCTCTAAGCATTTCGCTAACTAGGAGCTGACAGTGCGTTGAAGAGTTGCTGAGTCTTCGGAGCGTGCTGCTCTCAAGAGCTCGGCCTGGTGCCAAACATAGCGCTTATATGCTGAGGAATTACCTCCCGCTGAAGCGATAGCTCGAAGATCAGGAAACACCTCGTTCAGAGAGTCTTTCCAACTTTTTTTCAGTTCATTTGGATACATTTTATTATTTTTTCAAAACTTTGGCCGAAATGGTGCTTAATTCCAGTCTCCAGCGTGGCAACAGAGCTAAGATTCAGCCTCCATAACAACATTTAAACGCCCGTGTCCGAGGTAAAAATCCTAAACATCATGACAATAACCTTCCCATCAACTCCACTATTTGATTACGCTCAAATAGGTGCAATTCCATGCAGAACAGGAGAAACTTGTGAGACTGTGCTTTCAGGACACAACAGGTTAACTGTTCATATTTTACAAGCGCTTGTTTAATTTAATTATTTTAATTGGGTCTCTGTTCAGGTTGAGACTGAATGTTATATAAAATGAATAGGAAAACAATAATAGCATTGAATATGTTGTCATTTGAAAAGTTGACCAGATTTTCTTTTGTCCCCATCTGTCAAAATGATGGTCAACAAAAATGTCTTGCGTGACATCTGCTACAGGCACACCAAAATACAGAAATAAGAATCAGAAAGTAACACGAAAGGAAATAAATAACCCAGAACAATTCTGAAACTGATTCCTTCTCTAAACTAGCAGCTGAATGAATTCAGAGCCAGATTTGACAAAACAGTCATGTCACTGATCAGAGGAAAAACAGTATTAAACAACATCTGCTTGTAAAGCACCAACAACTCAGAAGTTTTTTTTTACATGAGTCGCTCCTTACAGGGATTATATGCCAGCCAACCATTCAAATCCTATTTAGTAATCTCTTGTGTTGGCATGTTGCTGCAGCCTGCAGTGAGCTGGTTACACCCTCTCTGGACCGCAAGCCAACCAGCTTTGTGGCTGTCAGCTGCACCACTCCGCCACAGGCCTTCTGGACTAAACACGCTCAAACTGAAATCATAGAGGTATATTAAAACAGTTTGCTCTTACCTCCTTAAAGCTTTGTGAGACATTTACCATCTCCTCACCTTTCTCCCTCAGGGCACCAGTAATCCCATCTACCTGAGCAGCATAGCATTCTTTCAGGACTCACTGATCACCCAGCAGACTCAGGTCAAACTCTCCGTCTATGATGTAAAGGACCGATCACAGGGCACGGTAATTTCTAGAACAACTGTACTCAAATGGAAATCCAACATGGTGTGGTTCTGTCTGCATTAAATCCTTCAAATCCTGTGTTTATGCCCCCACACGACAGATGTACATGCTTGGTTCATCCATGTTTTCTGTAAAGGAGTTGCTGAAGGACAAACACCACAGGCTGCACTTGACTCTAAGGTGACAGAGAGGAATATTACAATATGGATGCAAAATGCTCAATTATGCCAAATCTATGGTTGGATCTGATATGTTATGATGTGTGTGTGTTTGTCAGGTCAGCAGAGAATGAGCGTGTGGGCAACATCACTGTCATTGCCTGGCAAATAGAGGAGAAGCGTGAACAGAGGGCACCGGTTGCAAGATTACAGAGGGGGGACACGATAAATGGAAGGGTAAAATAGGCAAACCTTTTTCTTTAAACTTTTTTTTTTAAAGAAAACTATAAAAACTGAAGCCATTTCATATAATTTTCTGATTTAAGCTATTTGCAGAACTTGTATTTAAAACAGATTATTTTAATTATTATTCTAAAGTATAAAATGCAAAATATCTTACTGGAAAGTTATTGAGAAAACCATCAATTCCGTCCCAATTTGATGGAGTTTCGATCATGATTTCATAATAAGAAGTGAATTAATGGTTGAATTCTAAAGCTTCGAATATCCTTGTTTTTGCTGTCAGATGGTTCTCCCTGTCGACGAAAGCTTAACTGGATCTACGGGTATTAAATCCAAGTCTTCATCTTTATGTAAAGATCCGATGCTAAAAGCAGGTGAGTGTCCTGATAGTGGCGCTACATACTGCACATCTCCTTGCTAAGTCTTCACCATCCTTGTATATTTTTGTACTTTATCAAATTACATCCACCAGACTCAATGAGGTTGATGGGGATTTTATGTGCCAGCTGTGCATACTTATGAAAAGGGAAAAATAATTATTGTGCATGCCTAAATTTGCATTCAGACCTTGAAACAATACAAGTATTTTTGGGATATGAGCCAATCGGTTTTGCCAACAAAAGTATTATAAAATAGCTCATAATCTGTCAGATTGCCTAAGGTCTTTAAATAGGATTTTTTTTTATACCAATGATTCTCTTTTAGATTAAGGTTTGAACTAACAAAATTTTTGAATAAACTTAGATCTGAGACCCTAATATGGCTTGTGGGAAGCTGCAGAAAGAATTTCATCCGACTTTCTTTCAACAATTCAACAATCTTGCAGATTCTCTTTGCATTCAAGGCTTTGTGAAGTACATGGCTGTTAGGTGTCTTGTCTGCACATTTTTACACCTGAGTTGGGGATCTCTGTAGCTTCTCCAGAGTTGCATTGGGACTCTTGACACCTTCTCTGTTTAATGCCCTCCGTTGCCTAGCCTGTAAGTTCAGGTGGAGGGTCATATCTTGGTAGGTTTTCTCCTCTTTCCATGTTCAGATGATGGATTCAATAGCATGCTGATATGTTCAAATCTAGGGATATTATTTATAACTTCACCCTGCTTTAAACCTCTTCACAATTTATCCATGATTTATCTGTAGTGTCACATTTTTTTCATGGTCTACAACCACATGGTCATTGTGTAGTGAGAACATAAGAAAATGTTAAAGATGATAAAAGCTTTTGCATTACACTGTATTATAGTAACCTTATGAAGTCTTATGAGTTTTATTATCTACCCCTGTGTGTCTCAAGTTTTTGGAGGTGTCATGTCACGGACATATCGTTTTCCAACTACGGATGGAAACCACCTGCGTGTCCTGGAGCAGATGGCTGAAAGTGTCCTCTCCTTGCATATTCCTCGACAGTTCGTCAAACTGCTCCTGGAGGAGGATGCAGTGAGGTATAACTAAGAAAAGCTAATATGGGATCAGCTAAAGAAATTAATGGGACAAAAACACAAATCAAAGAAACTAATTGAACTAGCAGTAGATGGAAACAGTATAAAGATCCCTTCTGAAGTAACTGAAACATTTAACCAATACTTTGTTGAATCTGTCACACAAATTGCCGAGAGTTTTCCACCTTCAAATATTGAGTCGCATAAACCTCAGACAACATAACTATAACTCCCTCCAAGCTGAATAACGTACACAAGGCGTTCTTGATTTCTACTGGCATTTATTGGACGTGGATGCCACCAAACATGCCGTGAGAACTGTACAAAGAACATAAAATTATAAATTTCTGTACAGTAAGGCATTCTCATAGAGAATAGACAACAAAATCATATCACTCAACAAAATCCATAACAAATCCGTTATTTGACTTCTACAAAATCTTGACACATTAAGAATTACATTAACAGTAATTTTTGTGAACATAAACTCAAGTTGGTCAAAGAAAGACATCTTATTTTCATACAAGACAAAAAAAATAAAATACAAATTACATACCTCATTGGCCGCATTAACTTGAAGGAGTTATTAAAACATCTTGCAGTACTTCTTTGATGAAAAACATTGGAAAAATGTCCCTGCACCCATCTCAAAGGCTTTAACCCAGACTAACAGTGGAAAACCATGCTGCCCTCTACTGAGTGTGACGTGCAACTTAAAAACTGATCAGACCAAAACAGCATACTGAACATTAGTTCCACCATGAAAACATTCTGCAGGACCTTGAAATGAGAAGTTTAAAACAATATATAAATTAAAGTATTCCTTTTTAAACAACTTACTTAACTTGTTTATTACAACTTGAACAATGAAATTAACTTAAACTGCATAACTGACACTGTCAGCCACAGTAACCATGTCTTGTTTTTGAATATGCCACAGAAACAAACATAGAAAAACTCAAACCATCCAAAGCTAAAGATGTGTTTGGAATGGACACAACCATCTTTCGAAATGTCAGCGCATCGCTTATCAATCCCATAACCAAAATTATCAATCAAGCCATAGATCAAGGAGAGTTTCCACTTGCATGGAAACTAGCCATTGCATCACCTATATTTAAATCAGGGAATCCACAACAAGTTTCAAATTACAGGCCCATCAGCATTCTTTTTTCTTTATTTTTAACGTGTCCTGTCTAGCAGTTTGGTACTCAGAATTGGTGTCTGAGTACCAACTACAAGCCCAACAGATTGACTTTCCCAAGCAGAGCATTACAGCTTTACGATAATACTCCACTTGATATATATTTATGAAAAATCTTTATTAGTGATTACTGTGGGTTTAATTTCTTGAAGTTGTGGACACAAAATTGAGATAAGAAGGAAGAAAGGAAGAAGATGAAGAAGAGAAACAGGACTGGTAGAAGTGTGAACTGACGACACAAGATAGGGAGGTAAACAAAGAACTCAAGAAAACACCCCAGTCCTCCACTTCTGTTGGACGGCAGAGAAGTGGGCAAAAAAAATAAACAAAAACCACCAATAGAACAGAACAACATCAACAAAACCGATCTAGTAATATAAACTAAAAATTACACATTCACTACACATAAAAATGAATTAATGAACACAACACTAATGTTTCTGGTAAGCTCCTTGTAACAACTGACTAATGACGATAACCTCAGCTCAAGATATGTCCGTACACACCAATGTCCCCACACCTATGTGTGTGTGTGGGCATGCAGGTCTGAATAAGGTTTCCCCATGCAAGTGATTGATAGCTGGTGTAAGGAACCGTCAATCCGTCCTACAGGAATCGACGCAGAAATGAAGGAGGCAGGAAATGCACGCGTCCAGAGTCCCACAGAGCGCAGGAGACACAGACGGACCAGCGCAGGGCCGATCACCCACCAAGAGAGGAACAGATGGAAACCCCAGGGGAACACCCACCAGCTGCAATGATGGGGCCTAGGAGATCGCAGGGACGAGCCCACGGGCTCCGCCGAAGACCAGCTACGTCCGGGCAGGCCCGGAACAGGACGACACACTCCACTGCCACCCCGGACCAATCCCCGCCACCAACAACCCAGACCCCCCCACATACACACCCACCAGGGAGCCACAGAAAAAGCCGCAGCGGATGTACACCCTCCGCAGGCCGCACCCAGCCACCACCTGGACACCAGACATCACAGTTTCAGGAGGAAAACTTCCGATTGTCAAAAAGTACAAATACCTAGGTATCCAAGTATAGTCCAATTAAAACTTCAAGCCACACTTGAAGGAAACCTGTAAAAAAGATAAAATATACATTAATCCGATACATCCGCAACTCCATATCCATCCCGGCCGCTAAAACATACATGCACTCAATGATCTAATTCCAACCTCACTTATTGTTTGACATCCTGGTCCCAGGCAAACTCCACAACACTGAAACCACTGCATTCCCTGTACAAACAGACACTTAAAGTACTGGATAAATAGCCAAAACAATTCCACCACTGTCCCATCCTATCAAAGCACAGGCTTTTTAGCTGGGAAAATCTAACCTAATTTCCAAGAGCATGTCAAATGTAAAAACTTTTACGTGGAATAGCTCCACCACCTCTCAGTGAATTTGTGAGCATCAGAACATCCACACACAGAGTCACTAGAGGACTGTCCAGAGGTGACTGTATCATCCCTCTAGGGAAAAGTACATTAGGTCAGTCATCTTTTCTGTGTTAGGGCAGCTCAGAAATGGAACAACATCCCAACATCAATTAGAGAAATCTCCACATACACCCTAGTCCGTGCCCATCTGAAACACTGGCTCTTCACTATTCAAACATATCAACACTGACCTTTTGTGCTGCCATCTGTTTTCTTACATTTTATGTCCTTTGATTATTAATTATAATCAATGCGTGTTTTATACTTTTACTAATAATATTAACAGTGTCCCTATTACAGTATGTCTACTCTTTTACAAAGACTGTAAATAGGACCTTGCATAAGTTCCATGCTAAAAAGATTTGTCGACCCACCATTCTCATTTTACTTTTGCGTGTACTTTAATCTGTTTAATGCATTTGCTGTTTATGCCTATTATTCTTTGGGTTTCATTACTATTCTTTTTAATACTGCTTCCATGCAGCTTTTACTCTATATTGGATTAATACGCTGCCTTAGTCGTATGTCATTGTTGTGTGTGTGTTCTATAATGCTTTTATATCCGCTCTAGGATGCCGAATGTACAACTGGCCAAGGACTACAGCTGAAAACTAGCAAATAGTTAACTCTGGCATGTTTCAGCGTGTCTGATGTTAAAATGGACTGTCCTGATTAACAAAGAAAATAAATTAAAAGCTGAGAACATCAAGGACATTAAGATATTTTTTATGTTAACACTTTCTTGTAGCCATCATGTGCATTTGTTCGAATATAAAATTTTTGATGTAGATTTTTTTTTTTGGTGCAATTTTTATTTTCAACCACTTTAAGTGCACAGTGCTGATAAACCTTTTTTTTTTTGTTACTCTGCAACCAGAAACAATGGTGTGTTTTTATACAGTCGTCTTTGCGTCTGAAAAAGCAGCACTGAACACAATTTTTTTTTAATTTTCTGTTATGTCGCTGAGTATCTTGATTGTTACAGCATGTGCATTTGTTCCCCAGGGTGTGTGAGTTGGAGGAGCTGGGTGAGCTTGCTCCATGTCGGGAGAATCTCAGGAGGCAGATCATCACTCAGTATCAGACCATCATCCTCACATACCAGGAGACCATAAGTGACCTGCATGAATACAAAGGTCAGAAACAGAAACGCACCTCCCACCACAGGCACAACACCAAACTATGAAATGTTAAATTGTTGGACAAGGTGCAGTAGAAATTGTAGATGATCTCACAATGTGAGATGCAAAGCTTTTATCTCTACAAGAACTCATCTCACTACTTTACCAGGGCATATTTGCTGTCCTTCCTAAAACAGTTAATCAATTAATTCTATTTGAAAGCTTTTCAAACAGGTTGATATTTCAGATGTTTTGCCAGCAAAAACTTATGGGAGGCTTTCAGGTTAGAGGTTTTATGATTTTATTCAGTTATCAGGATGTTATGGCTAATCGTAACTGTGGAAGTCAAGTTGCGACGGAGACAAGTGAAACTATCTAAGAGAATTGCTTAGAGGGTCAGAGTGACTAATTACCATACTAAAGAGTTTAGGTAAATTGTAATTTTGTCAAGAAAGACCATTTTCTACATTGAATAATTGGTTAAAGATGTTGAGAATTTTTTTGTTTTTAAAAAAACATAAAATTGCTATTGCCTCACTAATTGATACTGATGTAGTTAATACTTTTGAAATCAGGACAGCAACAAGGTTAGCGGGGGGGGGGGAGAGAGAGAGATGTTTCACATTCAGTTTCTTCAGATGTCTTGATGTAGGATTTGGGTCTATTTCTGTGGTATTTTAACTAAATATTTTTGGATCATTAGCCTGCTGCAAGAACCAGGAGCAACCCTTTTTCAGATAAGCCTGTGAATATTCTCATTCATCCAGGTCATGGTTATCTCAAGGAAATTTCAATCGAACGCAACTGGACTTGGTAATTTGTCTCGGAAGACGTTTCACCTCTTATCCAAGAGGCTTCATCAGTTCATGCTCGCCGCTGACCAGGCTGGGACAGGCCCTTTTTTAGATATCTGGCTGATGGGATTTGTTTTTAAATTATTTTGTTATTTAAAATAGTTTATGTTGCCATGAACTCCATTAAGGTTCCCAGGGCCTTTAGGAAGAGAAATAAGGCCATAGAATCAGTGATTCTTCACCATGTGTGACAGAATTAACAGGGGCCCACCTTAGTTATCTCACCAAAGCCCAAAAAGTTTCAGCACAGTTTAAGAAGTTTTCCAACAATCAGAATTTGGATAGCATGAAATGGTTGCTCATGATGCCACATTGTATGGTTTGCTCTAGTTGTTGTTAATATGCTTCATATCTTTTTCTTGAGTTACACATTTTAACACTCACCTACCTTACGTGAAAAGCTTTTTCTCATATCTTTCCCATTTCGAAGAGAGGCTACCGGAAATGTACCTCTGTGGAACGTGATATTTAAACACTTGAGAAACAGGAAGTTATGGTTTGACAGAAACACAAGTTGTGACAAATTCTCATCAGCTTTAAAAATAAAGCCTTGAAAATAAAAGTCTGTTACTTTGTTTTATGTAACCATGTTGGTCAGTGGTAGAGCATGTGCACTACACGCTCTACTAAGAAAATATCTCAAGATCTCTTCATCAATAATTTTTGTCTAAAACAATCTGTTTCTTCATCTCTTGTTGTCCTGTAGGACCTTCGTTTAAGCCCAGCACCTTAAAAGCTGAAAGAAAGTTGGAATTCATTCCAACTAACCTGCACATCCAGAGGATGAGGGTACAAGGAGAGACGGGTTATGGTACCTAATTCTCTATAATTCTTCTAATTATACAGCTGATTCAGCACAGCCACTTTACATTCGGGTTGTCTCGTCCCGTTAGATTGGACATATGATGTTGTGACCATAGGGGCTCCTGCAGCACATCATCAGGGCTTCAAAGGATGCGGTCTCAGAAAACTGCTGCACAGGCTTGAAGAAACCAGGAAACAGTGAGTGGTTGAAAACAAAACAAAGTTGTTCAGTAGCTGTGTTATTTGTGCTCATTCATGAATCTTTTCTGTCCTTCTTTCAATCAGCACTTATGAGGAAGAGAGGTAAGGATTATTGTGAAGGGTTACACGTAGGCATCTACTAAGAGTTTTATGTTTTCTCAATTTAGCCACACCGCTTCCTCTGTTTACTCTATTTATCTTCTTTTTTTCCTATTATGTGGACAACCTGTCACACCTAAAGCTCTGCTGGCTTCGGGTCCAAAGGAATGACCTACCAGCCTCAGGACGTTGTTAAGGCAAAGGAGCTGATTGCTCAGATTAACACTCTGAAGACGCAAGTGTGTTACTACACCGAACGTCTGTCCAGGGCTGCCAAGGAACGTTCAGCCAACGCTCTGGAGAGAACTCTGGCTATATTAACAGAGAAGGTAAAACATTGTTCGGAGGAACTAAAAGCATGTTATATGTACAACAGATTTGATCTTTATTACAAAACAGCTGCAATTACTTGTACGAGATTAAAAAGTAGCACATAATTTTGAAGTGAACGGAAAATGGTGTATGATTACCAAAAATCTTATAAAATATTTTGTTTGAGGAAAAAACTGATTAGAAAATCAAACACATCTTCGCAGTGAAGCATTGTGCTGTGGGGATGCATTTCTTCACTGGGAAAAGGAAAGGTTGGTGAGAGTTGATTCGAAGACGGAGGGAGTTAAACGCAGGTCATTCCTGGATGCAACCCTGTTAGAGGCTGCAAAAGGATTGACATTTAGGCAAAGATTCCCCTTCACGTAGGAAATATGTGAACAACTAAGTGTGCAATGCAACAGTCTGGAGCACAGCTGCAAGACGTGACTACAGAGATGGCTCCAAGCTTTCACTAAACTCTGCAATTTGAGAACATGATGTTTCTTCAGTCAGGTACAGTGGAGAAAATCAAGGTGGAACGAACCAAGTATTTCTCAATAGCAGTAATACATAGGCCTATCCCTCACTCTGTAATGAACCTAACTACTCACCTGAAGCTGAATTTAAAAATCACTGATGCTGAAGAAAAAGCACATCCAACTGACTTCCTGTAGCAGTCGATCAACCCAAAACTCTGTACATCATGTAAGTGCAAGTTGAGGGGATTTTCCTAAAAGCTGCCACGCTGGATTCAGCTACAAGTGGTAAACGAGATTTATCGAAATATGAAAAAGATTTTTTTTTTCTATAGCAGTGCTACACAGTAATTGCAATAAGTCCAGACCCTAATGTGGTTCAGAGGAAAGAAGAATTGACAATATTTTAATCTTTAGATATGAAAGCTAATTGAGTTTTGTTCCACAATACCTGTAGTTGCAAATGCATCAGAAATTGGGTCTACAGAGAGGAGCTGAGTATAAATACTTAAACAAGAATAGAATAGAATAGCATTTATAGTCATTGCACAAACTCTTTTACAATGAAAATGGAATTGCCCTCACTCGCTGTTGCACTAAAAAACAACTCAAATCAAAATATAAACACATATTAAAACAAATTCTAATAAAGTCAGCAAAAATCATTTGATTCATTTAGAGTGCAGGTATTGTTGTGTTTACAGTTATTATGGCCCAAGGGAAGAAGCTTTTTTGAAACGGTTGGTCCTGGCTGAAAGATTTTTTTATCCTTTAAAAAGGCATTGAAAATTACGAAATCTTTTACTTCCCTTTACTAAAAATGTTTCTTAAGAAAGCGAATAAGCATGCATTACTTCACATTATTTAAGCAACATTTTACGCATCATGTAAGTGGGAATTTAAACTTTCAGCTGATAATGGGAGAATATTCTCTTTTCTTTTTAGCTTGAAGGATAGGTCATTTACAATTGATTCCAAAGATAAAGTCCCACTTCACTTAAAACCTTTTTTAACATCATTATTTTGCAGAATAATGTGTTTCAGTGTCCTTTGTCCTACTATTACAGACCCGTCAGCTGGTGACTGTGTGCGACTCCAAGCTGCTATCGTCAGCCATCGTTGCCCTTGCCGCCGCCCGCCCACAGTTTTCTCAGCAAAGCACCCCGTCCCCATCCAACTCTTCCCTCTCACCTTCTTCTCGCTCTCCATCCCGTTCCCCCTCTCGTCACCCGACCTCGCCTTCCCGCCCAGCCACCTCTCCGTCCAGGCATGTAACTCCTCCTGAGGGCAGTGAAGGAAGAGGCGGCAAGCGCGCCTCGACGCAGTCGGACTGCCACGAGGAAGAGTGGGTGAGTGGAGAATAATTTCTCTGCTTTTTCTCTGTAAAATAGTCTTTGGTTTTCATTCATGATGTGTGTTTATGTGCAGGAGAAAGTTTGGTTAAATGTCGATAAAAGCCTGGAGTGTGTGATTCAGACGGTGGACCGGCTGCTGCAGAAAGACAAACTCCAAAGCGACAGCAGCTCTGAGGATGTCTTTCTACTTGCCGATGAGGTGCCGAGTAACACTAAGAAAGGTAATTTAGTGAATCTTCCCAAGTGACCTGATTCTTAGAGCCTGCGGCACACCGCACACGTTAAAGTGTTCCAACAGGGTAAGCCCTCTGAAGTCAACTTGAACTAAAGACAAATTTTGAAAGGGAAGTTCTTTTTTTTTTCAACCCAGAGAACTTTGGAGCCACTTGGAGTCCATCGGGAAAAGTTTATATCCTGTCCCGATCAACGTATATCCATATAATAGGAGTCATAGGGGCAGGCGCAGGGCCGCCTCTAAATAAGGCATTATCTGCCACAAAACTCCTTCATTTAACCAATGTCTTGTTTTCAATTACTAGCACTATTCCCCTCGGAGTTCAGGGCACCTTGGAAGTGCTTCTTGTGTGCAGGGGTGTTTTGCAAGCTGTTAATGAACTATACTAACACGCGATCTCAATGACGTCGCTGCTGTCCACCATGACGGTTGTAGTCTGAGCAGGGATCTCACTCTGTGCTAAACGGCGACGGAACTTGCCACTGCAAACATCAACACGATTCACGCTTGCGTGTTTCCAAATTGCACAAGCAAAACGACCAAGCGGACTGAGGCCGTCATATAGCACCAAGTTACAGTCCTGCTCGGACTACAAATGCCATGGGGCACTGCAGTAACGTCACTGAAATGGCAGCTTGTTGTAAGTTGTAATCAATGCCTGCAAAAAACACCCCTGCAGTCAACAGTCAATCACTTCAAAGACGCCCCAAACTGAGGGAAATAGTGTTAGCGATTGAAAACAAGACATTGGTTATATGAAGCAGTTTTGTGGCAATACTTCTCTTGCAGTCACAAATCCTGTTAAATGGATTACACGCTGATCGCGACTGGATTCAAAGGATTCCAAGTGGCTCCAAACTCAGTGGGCGAATAAATGAACATAATGCATGCTATAAGTTACGTCGTGGTTGAAAAAAAAACTAAACTTCCCCTTGAAGGTCCAAGCCTTTCTCCAGCGTTTCTCAAACCATCTGCATCAACATCAGCACCATCATTTCTCTGGACTCCGCTTTGTCCTGTTGATCCTCAATGCCATCAGCTTTTCAAAAAAATTTAACTGCAAACAAAAATTTGCATTAAACCTGCTTCGATGTCTTTATTTTATTTTTTTTTGTAGAAAGCAGCCCAGAAGCTGAAAAGAAGTCTCCTGGTGAGTTTTTAAAAATAAAAAGTTAAAAATTGTGTTTTATTTTTAATTTTGCAACAAGATGTGTGTTTCTTACCTCCCATTTACATCCTTCAGGTGAATGGAATGAAGTGCTGTATCCCCTCCTCACCACCCTGACAGAATGTGTGTCTTTGATGAGCGACAAAGCAAAGAAAGCCTTGGTGTTTCTTCTGATGCAGGACAGCGCCCCCACTATTGCCATGAGCCTCACTATGCAGTATCGTCGCGACGTCGTTTTCTGCCAGACAGTATGTCAACTCATGCAACCAAGCCCTATACACCCTCGCATACATTAATGTGATAAAGTTAATATACTTACAGATTTATCTGTGCATGCTTTTTGTTTCATTTTTCAGACTGTTAAACAAATTTTAACATCAGACAAACCAACTTGGCTCTATGTGATCAATCAAATAAATCCCTATCTTTTTAAATGAAAGATGTTTAGAAAGTGAGTTCAGAGTTCAGCTACACTATTCACAAGTTAGCCTGAATTAGAATTAAGAAAACACTAAAATAGAACTGACAGCATGAAGAATGCTAAAGATCTTAGGAAGTAACACATCATTCCCTGACCTAAAGAAAGAAGAACAGATAGGAAACAAAGTCACTGATGTTAGTCTCAAAAGAATTAGAAAACCATTTTAAAGCATTGAACCATAGGGAAAGTGGTGAACTTCCATGAAGTGGCCGGTTTACCAAAATTACTACAATGATTTATTAAGTATATTATTAAAGATATTACTAAAGATATTAACTAAAGGCCTCACTTACCTCAGTTGGGGGAAGACTTCATGATTTAACAGTACAAAAAAGGGCCAAAACGGCCTCCATAGGTGATTTCCTAGACCAAATCTACTGACAATCAAAAAAAGGCTCTCCTTTGTCCAAAAAAACAAAGCTATAAATCTCTAAATTTTATAAAAGAAACCCTGTGGACTGACAGAATAAAGGTTGACCTTTTTCCAAGACGAACGTCCGGTTTTATATAAAGCATAAAACACAGGATTTCCAAAAATAACAGTTTACCTACAGATGTTATGCATTCCACTTAACCCAGAATTCAGAAATCTGAGCTGGGTTTGACATCACAACCAAATCAGCAACATTCCCATTAATATAGTCAGGATTCTAATATGCCAATGCCCAGGTAGTCATGTTTGGCATTACCTCTTATAAACATTGTTTTAAGATATACTTTCTGTATGCAAACACCACTTTTACTTTGTTAATTTTAGAGTTGGACTGGACAAAATCCAATGGATAGTCTTTGGCATAACCTAAAACAGCTTGTCAATAAAAATTGGCTAAATTAAACCCTGAATTCTTCAAAATTTAAAGGACAGATCCAGTCATCAATTCATAACCTAAAGTTTCAGTACACTGTGATTATTCAACAGAATAATGGTCTGAAGCACACTAAAGCAAATCCATCAAGTCCTCCATTGAGGCTCAGTTAGAAAAATTCTGCAAAGAGCAGTGGTCCAAAATCCTTCACCAGTTATTGCAAACACTTGGTACAGCTGGTACAACAAGTTGCACAACAGGTTAGTTTGGAGAGCTTTCTACCCTTATTAAATCAAATTACTCTTTAAAAAAGGGGATTTGTATTTACTCTGGTTATTTTTTATTCTTTTCAGGACGCTCAGATGAAACTTATAATTCAAATACTGTTACACATAGCTCACATAACCGTTTAATAAACTCTCTCTCACACAGACACACACACAAAACATGACATATCAGATCATATATATATATATATATATATATATATATATATATATATATATATATATATATATATATATATATACAGCAGACCCAAATAATGAGAACACGACTACAGAATGTGCTGATATGAGCTTTTTGTTTACAGCTGACGGCACTGATCTGCGGATTCGTTCTTAAGCTGAGAAACTGTCTCTGCGATTCGGGCTTCTTGCGGCAGCTACATACCATCGGCTTGTTGGTTCAATATGAAAGTCTGCTCAGCACCTACGGTAACTTGATTGAGATCGTTTTAAGCTAGACTAAACACAAAAAACTACTATGCTCCGGCTCCCAATATATGTAAGAAATTACAAATTGTTATATAATAGGGATATTAGATGGTAAGTACAGTGTAGCCAGTGTCCTTTCTCTGGTTATTGTTGAACCAGTTTTTGTCAGTTCTCTTGAAGAAAAATAATTTATGGAGATATAACAGCAATGAAAATATTTAATTACCTTCCTGATGTGGGATCCTAACTGTTTACATTCAATTTCAATTTATTTAATGTCCTCCAAGGGCACTTTCAAAGACAAACAGATGCAATTTATCTACAGACGAAAACAAAAACATTACTGTGACGCACTTAGCCTTTCCGTTACCTGCTGAAAGTCAAGCTCTCTCTTGCACTATGTTACTAAAACTGTGTTTTGTTTTAAATAGATTGCCTTTTTATATTTATGTCCTTCCTCGCTCTTAGTTTTCAAATACCTCATTGAAACTGAAAATAACTAGCTTAAATAGCTAATTAATATATAAATAGCAAAATTAGGAGCATGTTTTGTTTAGGCTCTGACAGAGAGTTTTCACAATTATGTTAATGAAAGGATGTATTTTAGTTGTCAAGCAGATTTTAAATTGCACTAAGTTTGCTTGATTTGGATATAACACTCACAAGATATAGAAATGCAAATATTTAGATATTTATTCTGTAATATACTTGTGTATTACAAAATTAGTCTTAACTCTGAACAATATTTAGAGGCAAAGTGTTTCCAGTATGATCCCAGGTATGTATGTATGGATTGGAATATGAATAAACAGGCATTAGTAATTTAAAATTATGTACGTGTGGAAGTAAATGCAAATAGCTTATTTTTCAATACTATCCTAATATACCTGAAGTCTTATGATAGTAATGCACTGTGACCATGGATAAGAGTGTTTTTATGTGTGTTTTATCTTTTTTTAAACGCATCATTCACTAGTGTTAGCGATGCATATGGTTTAATAAACCTTTCTACTGAATTTATGAATTGTTACTTTAAGTGTTCTTTGTAACTTCCCGTTTCTTAAAGGGGAGGAGTTGGCCATGTTGGAGGACATGAGCATCGGTGTGATGGACCTGAGAAATGTCACCTTTAAGGTTACCCAGGCAACCTCTGGTTTCAGCCCTGACATGCTGCCGGTGATAACGGGGAACAGGACTGGATTCAACGTCAGGGTTCCCATGCCCGGTGTGATGTTCGACACACTGCCAAGAGAGATCCAAAATGGGATGCTGCTCCGGGTTCAGCCCGTCCTGTTTAATGTAGGGATCAACGAGCAGCAGACGCTGGCTGAGAAGTGAGTCATGAACACTGATCAATACATTCGATAGGTTTAATATTGAAAATGCTGAACAAAACCTAAATAGGTGTTTGAGCCAATAGCAACTGCCTAATAGCAAATGATAGGAATATTCCCAGCCCATATATATTAGGGCTGTCAAAATTTTATTCTAATGAATCACAGGGTAGCTGTGAATTAATTACAAATCTTCTCAGGCGGTACCCAATGTAAAACTTTTGAGAAAAACTGATGTAGAGGTAAGCAGGAGCCTTTCATTTATGACTTACGTCTGTACAGATTTGGTGACACATCGCTCCAAGATGTCATCAACATGGAGAGTGTGACTCGCCTCAGTTCATATTATGATCAGTTTAAAGAAGTCCTTCCAGAAGACTGTGAGTCAGACACACACAGTCAGTTTATATTAAAAATAAATATGTATTTTCGTTTCTCAGATTTCTCCTTCCTCATGCCTCCTGCTCTGATATCTCCTCAGGTCTCCCTCGGTCCCGCAGCACCACCACTCTACCCGATATTCTCAAGCTGCTGAGTCAGAATGTGAACGCTAAGAAAAACAAGAACGTAGAAATCCTTTGGCAGGCAGCTGAGGTTGACCAATTCTTCTTTTCCTCTAAAAGTTGCCACAAAACACTAACTAAATGAAACATCTGACTTCTGCTACTTAATATCTTAAAGGCATGCCGCCGCCTGAATGGAGTGCGTTTCACCAGCTGTAAAAGCGCCAAAGACCGCACAGCCATGTCCCTGACCCTGGAGCAATGTCAGATCCTGCAGCAGGAGCACGCCATGGCCCCACAGGTTTTCTACCAGGCCTTGGATTGTATGCGCAGGTCAGTTCCGCTTCCTGTTGCTCATCCAGAGAAAAATATCCTTTACCAGATAACTTAGCATTTTTTCTGTGTCTCCACAGTGAGGGTTGCAGGAGGGAGAACACCATGAAGAATGTGGGATGTCGAAAATATGCCTTTAACTCTCTTCAGCTCAAGGCCTTCCCCAAACAATATCGCCCCCCAGAGGGGACGTACGGGAAAGTTGAGACCTAAGTGGACTCATATTTGATGGGACCAAAAAACTGAAAATAAAGACTGAAAAAAATATACATATATATGTTTAAAAAAGACGATAATATCTGACAAACTGACACAACAGCCCCCTGGTTATGTGTTTAGTCCGTGTTAGGATAATCAATGTCCAAGTGCCAGTTCTACTAGATTGTTTTAAAGCTGTCCCCCCCTCTCAGCATTGCTAAAAACACAATTCACAGCCATTTGTCACATTATAGGCTTTACCATGGCTGCACCAGCTGTAGCATCTTGGACTATTAATATACTATTTTCTGTATGAGAAAAAAAAATCTAAAATGTGTCTGTATGAGAGACGGATTACAGTACAGGAAACAACTATAAACTCCTTTACAGATTTCTTCTGTTTGTTTTTTTTTGTTCGACTTAAGTTTTTTACATCAATAATTACATTTTGATATTATAGAGACACAACTTTGCTCTTTGTGGAGAAAGTAACGAGGCCATTGTTAAATCATGAATTAACTGTGATTGACCACATATTTTCAAAGGCTGCATTTAGAGTCAAATCAAATCCCTTCCCTCAATCAAAAAGTGACAGAAATGCTTCACATTAAAAATAAATAAAAATACAGCTAGCATTTAGCAATGAGAATATGTGTAACAAGACAACAAGTGTAAAAAAGATCAAAATAAAAAAGCACCAGCAATAAAACAAGAAGAATAAATATAAAGTTTTAATTTATATAATTAATTGTTGCAGCAACAATAAGATTGGAATAAAAGCAAATTAAAGAAAATAGAAGCTCAATTAAAGCAGAGCACAATAAGTTTCAGCCTTCCTAGATATTTAAAGCCTGACAGAAAAGGTATGTTTTAATTCTACTTTAAAAAGTATAATCCTTGCAAAATATTAATTGGGGGTCAAAAATAAATGGAAGAGCTGCGAGTGACACAGGGTTGATGCGCGACTTAAAAAAAGAAGGACGGCAAGCCGCAGCCAAAATTTTGCTGCAAGGTGTTCGCACGGTTACAGAGGGTCAGTATTTATATTCCCTGTTTTTTGCATAAGCAAGCTTTATAAATGAGACCCCCACCCCGGTCTGTAGAAAAACAAAATCAACAAAATAGAACCTGCTTGTGCTTGATGACATGAATTTGGCCTTAAGGATCTTAAAAGGAACAGATCATAAAGCAAATCGAGAGCGGAAATTGAGAAATAAACTGACCTCTATTAGTATGGACAGGGTTACTGTCTCTGTTACTTTCTAATGCTTTGGAACACAAGCAAGCTACAGTGTGATTCCTTAGCAACAAACAGAGAAAATATGCAACAGTAGAGAACCTTTCAAGGAGTGATCACTAAACCAAAAATTACTCCAAAAGTACCTCTGTGATTCATCCAGGAGGTCTAAAAAAAAAACACCCAGAACATTTGAAGCACCGCAGACATTTCCCAGAAAACATATTAATGATCCAAAGAGTTTGGAGAAAATATTCTGTGTTTTGATGAGACCAAAGCTGAACCATTTAGAAGGTGTGCATTTCAAGGTAATCATACGGACAGTCAATCACAGTGTTGGTGGTGTGGTGTTCTGGGGCTTCTGTAATGCCTTTTCATCTGCTCCACAAAGTAAACATGAAAAGGGATTCAAATAAAATCACGTAGGAGAACATCTTGCTATCATTGTCTTACCTTAAGCCCTAGCACACTTCTGCAGCTGGGAAATGATCTAAAACACACCAGCAAGTTGTGCTCTAAATGTTTCAAGA
The DNA here is from genome assembly GCA_028564705.1 of Apricaphanius iberus. Lineage (NCBI taxonomy): Eukaryota > Metazoa > Chordata > Actinopteri > Cyprinodontiformes > Aphaniidae > Apricaphanius > Apricaphanius iberus. The sequence goes on from JAPXFQ010002826.1 coordinate 828,162, forward strand.
ATACAAAAAAAATTAAGATATTTGAGTTGCTTCATCAAAGTCCAGACATATCAGTCTAAGCTACTGTTGCCTGACCTCAAACAGGTCGTTCATCCTCCTATGTGAAAGAATTTAAACTATTCATCATAATACATTGATTTGACTTTTTCCCCCCTATTGAAGGTTGATTTTTTATGTAAAACAGAATAAATCTGTCAGGGGTAAATACTTTTTCACAGCACTGTATATGGCACTTGTTTGTCCTTGTCAACACTGTTATTATTGGATCTCATCATAATAGCAGGTATAGCAGCACACCAGCTTTATATGCTTTTATGATTTTCAACATGCATGGACCACAGCCTTATCTCGCTTATTTAACTTTCACTGAGCTTTGTGAGCAACCTGCGACTTGATTCCTCATCAGTAAAAACCTTTGTTGCTGTGCACTGCTTTAAAGAGGAAATCCAAACTGCATAATGTTGATTGATTCTTGAATGAGTTCAATTACGTTTGATGCATCCTAAGCAGTTTCAAAAATAAATTCAGCTAAAGAAGCCAAGGAAAATGTTTGGACATCCTGAAGAGTCATCCTAATTTATCTTATCTATGCAAGTAAGCAAGTCTTAATTCTTGCATAAACTGAGCGAGCTATTCCTCATTAGCATTCTGAACCATTAAAGGAAGGTGTGTTTTTGCATTTTAAACATGCTTTAGGCTCGAATGTTGCAGTTGGCAAAATTTCTCTTGGCTGATTTCAGTTATTCAATTGTGAATTTAAATTTTTGAGTTGTAGAAACCATTTTGAATATTTGATCAATACCGATACCTGGATTTGAGTACTTGCTGATACCAAGTACAAATACCGACACTTCTACAACACAAAAATAATGCAATTATTTGGAAGACAGGTTTTATTTTCTTCTCTGAATAACCAGAAAACGAACATTTCAAGTGAAAAATAAAAATTTTCTGTGAAATGGTATCAGTTAACTGTAATCGATACCAATACAGCACATTAGAGTGGTATCGGTATTGGTGCATCCCTAGGAGAAAGCATCAGACAGGCGGGTCTGAATATTTAAGACGCTAGTCATCTACTATAGAATTTTCACACACAAACAGTTCTATGCTTTTAGGGAAAGTGGTCTGAAATTAACCCATGAGGAGAAGTTCAGATGAAAATGCCTGCACTCAAAAAAAACAATTTCCACCCAATTGATTTTGGTTGATTTAGCAATAATGAATTTTGTTGAGTGAACTAAATGTAAACATGTTGGGTCAATTTCATACATTCAGGTTGCTGTAAGGCACAACTTAATTTCCAGTGTTGACTAAACATTATTACAATGGTTTCGGTAATACAATGCCTTCACTTTTTTCATGAAAAAAGGGAAATAGCAGGTATTTATAATATTATAATAATGTTTAGTTAACAACAGAAATGAAGTCATATACGTACATGTATATTATTATATACAACATTTTTTTCTTTTTTTCTTTGAGTTATCGTGTAGCAAAGTGGTTAGTGCAGGTGCTCAGGAAACAGGTCCTTTTCTGAGTTTGAGTCCATCCCCTGCTTTTTATTTGTGTGCCTTATGATGATCTGTTACCTGTCAGAAACCTTCCTTTGGACCTCAGGATGACATGTAAAAAAATCTGCTTTGTTGCAGCGATCATTCCTCAAATAAAGCACTTTGCTTTTGACGGGGGTGGCTAACAAGGGGGTAGTTTTAGGCGCGGGGCCATAGAGAAATTGGCCCATGTTGAAGTCTGATTAGCCCTCCCAAAACTAACTAAATAAATAATCTCTGAAATTCTGCCCTAAAAATGAAATCGGATTCCCGCCCCTGGTCTCAACACCAGACTATTCATGATAGGGAAGCATAATAAACGGATATGTGGTTACTGTGTAGAAGAATAAACAATAGAAGATGTTATATTACACTGTCAGAAGTGGAGAAAAGGCAAACCTCAGTAACATGCAAAATTTCATTGCATTGCAAATGAAACTGGATCTTACTGCAAAAGGACTCCAGAAGTAAAAGTTATCAGGTCGTATTCCAGTTTTTAAAAGTAAATAAACTGTTTGGGAAGGGAGGGTTTTTTTTGTTGTGTGTTTTCTATTTAGTTTTTTTGATTGACGTCAAAGACCACACTCCACACCAGTTAGTGGCGCTAATGAGCAATTTAGTTGTTCACCATCCGCCACTACAATTTACATGAAGAAGAAGACGTCAGCTGCATAATGCCATATGTCAGTATATTGTTGTAGTTTCTAAATGATATTCAGTAGGCTTTTACCCTCAGTAACATCTCAATTTATCAACATCTCCTTGGAAAGGTGAGACGATGCTACATATTCATCCACTGAAAAAAAGACCGTAACGGGTGGAAACAGTTTCACTTTCCTTTTTAGTGTATATTATCTTTATCTTGCTGGTTATTAGCAACATAGCGTGCTTAAAAAGACTTTTGATTTTCATTTTAACATCAAACTAAGGGCTCCGTTGTTTTTGGGGTCTGATTCTCTAGTTTCCGGTGTTGTGTCGGTTTTTGTCTAAAGTCGTTAGTGATTTACGGTAAAGCGCGCGAGATTATTACTCAACCCGCCAATTGAGCAACATATGTAGATGTTGGAGAAGAGCTATTTTATTTGAACACATTTATTGTAAATAAAAGAGAACTGGGTTGCTCTGCAGCACAAAGTCACTGCTGCTGCACAGAAAACAAAACTAGTTGGCAAACTAGAATAGGAATGAATTTGTACAGAAAATGTATCCAAACTAATAAGTAGAAACATGTTAAATAAAGCATATTGATAAATATAACATAATAGAAGATGAAAGTACAGATATTTACATCCGGCCTCAAGAATGTTAAGATTTCTTCACAATAAATTCAGATTTACAGCCAGTGCTCATCTCCAGATAAATGATTATGATGATGGGCATGATTTGACTTGTAGTGTCAGTAAGATGTTAAATTGAAGTCAGCAGAAGAAGAATAACATATTTATTTATGTTGAATAAACTATTTTTTGTCTGACTGCTTAAAAACACAATTCTACAAATATGCTACCATTCAGTCTGTCATTACACATTTATATATCAAACACTGTCAGTTTTTCTGTCAGTTGTTTAATTGTGATTTTAATATCAGTAGATCTTTGCTAAATGTCGTGATTGGCAAAAGTTTTCGAACAACTTGATCTTTCCCATGTTCTGTCATGTTACACCCACAAACCGAAATGTACTTTGTTGCCCCTTTATTTAATAGACTAACACAACATATTTATGAAAATGGACCGAAAATAGTTTTACGAATAAAATCTAAAAATGCAACATGGATTTGGCTGATACCTCATTTAGTCAGACATCCCTTAAATATAGGGATGCACCGATACTGATATCAGGTATCGGCCCGATACCATCTAATCTTCATGCACTGGTATCTGTTAAACTTTACCGACACCATGAACCAATACTTAAAAAGTGGAAAACCGGCAAAACATTCACAAAAAGGTTATTTTTTCACTGTAAATGTTAGTTTTGCTGTCATTTTATATTTCGCATCTGTTATTTTGTCTTAGTTATGTTAAGTTTGTAAAGTACGGTGCCTTTAGTCTAAAGTGAAAGGGATACAGTTTATTAATTCTTTTATAGTATCGGGTCGGTATCGGGTATCGACAGATCACAAAGCCCAGGCATCGGTATCGGGACTGAAAAAGTCGGATCGGTGCACACCTACTTAAATAAAAATGATTTATTGAAATTATAGAAGTGCACGTGTTTAATACACTGAAGGAGAGGCATCTGTGAACCTGTGAAGAAAAGTGCTGGACATGATCTTACACACACACCACTTTAAATGTGAATTATGGTGGTGGCAGCATCATGCTGTGGGGATTGTTGTTTTTTTTATCAGGAATAGAAAAGCTTGACAAAGCTAAGAGGAAGCTGGATGGTTTTAAATGCAGAAATACCCTGAAAGAAAACCTGTTAAAGACTTCTGTTAAAGAGTTGTAACTAGGGTGGAGGTTCACCTTCCACTTCAGTAATTTGCTACTTTACGCTGCTCTGTCACGATACAGCTGGTGTTAACACTGGAATTAGTTAAACTGGTCTTGAGTTATAACACCTCAATAAATAAATATAATCAATATATATCATTATAAATATGATCACCGCCCTAAAGTTGCATTAACTAGTAATTATATTGACTAGAAAGCTTTGTTCTGGTCCTTTTATAACCCCGAGAACATTAAAACAGTTCAAAAAGAGCATTAATTATGTAGTTACCTTTAAATTTCAAGATGTCTCCCTGTGTTTTACCTGTAGGTCCAACCACGACAAAAAAATACAAAACGTCGGGGTTTTGCGTCCGCCGGCATCCCCGCTGCTGCTCTTTAACCGTTTCTTAAGACGCACAGACAGACGTTTTTTTTCCAGCACTTTGGTTTCATTACAAATGAACTTATTTATTTGTCTCTCTTTATTCCTTCTCGTTTTATTCAAGTTTCAGTTCCTATCCTGTGAGATCAGCTTGTTACAGCATCCTCACTCAGCAGTGGGTAGGTTTGGTCCGGGTTCACATTGCAGCTCGGACTCCATTTCCAATCGTGACGTGTTCTTACGCTCCCATTTTCTTGCTCTCACAGGGGAAAATGGCATCCCAGCGTAGGAGGAAGACAGAGACGCCTCAGATGGCAGAGCAAAGAAGCAAGGGGAAGAAACCGCAAGCTGTTCAAAATTGTCAGGAAGGAGGTAAGAAGTTTAACGCTCCACCCCTAGAGGCAAAAAAAAACCTCCCTCCATACTGAAACTAGAACTGAACTGAGACCTCTGAGGAATACCTTTGACTGTAAGGGACTGGATAGAAGGAAGAAGTTCAGCTAACCGATTTGCTTCTTTGATTGAACACGTAAAAATTGTTCTTTCTTTGGGTTGCAGTGGACAGGATGTCCAAGAGGCTGCTGCTACTGGACGTGGACTGTGGTGTGGACGATGCTCAGGCCATCATGTTGGCACTGGCCGCCCCTGAAGTGAAGATCCTGGGCATCACCTGCGTGCACGGAAACACCACAGTGGAGAACGTGTGCAAGAACGTGCTGCGGGTTCTGCAGACCTGCGGAGAACTGGAGGTGGGGGTGATTGAAACCTGAGTCTCATTCTTGTTTTATGTAGACTGTAAAGAAAAATCATTACAGTCATGTAGGTAGTAGAATTTATTCTAGATATTTTCATGTTCTCTCTGACCTTTTTCTCTTGCCGTTCAAAAATATTAGTCAAGCAATAAAATGTTTGAATTATCAATTTAGTTCAGTTGGAGCTAGAGATATTAAAAACTTGCTTTATTCAGAGCTGCCTGAACCAGCTTTTCTAGCACATACCCGTGGCAAACAGCATATTGCGTTAAAAATCAGGCTTCATAATGTTTGATCTTTGCTTCTAGAGATTCAGATCTGCATCTAAAATGCTGCATTTCTGGAATCCCCTGCTAAATGTTATCACCGATCGTGTTGAACGACAGTAATTCGCAGTGATTGCCGTCGTGTGAGAAGTCAGCCTGTTTCAAATTTCCTGCCTAACAATGAGCTCCTCAAGTCACGCGATTTTGTGAAATAAGATAGACGACAAGTTCCCTAATTTTACAGGACAAAACAGAGTTGTGTTCATTCTGTATGTGGACGTGTTACAACACCTCCTTCCTGAGGAATTAAAGGGGGGGAAGTTTGTTGGAGATGAAAATGAGATTTATTTACGGAGTAAAGTGTCTTTTGTTATTGAGGTTTCAGGAGGAGGACTTCTGTCTTGTCACAACTGTAAGTTTTAATACATTTGATTGGGATTTTCAGACATGAAGTACACTCCTTTGCTCTGATACCCCTAAATAAAAACCCACCTATGTGTAAATTCTCTATAGGCCTCAGAGGTTTGTTAGAGAAGATTAGTGAACAAACAGCATAATGAACAAAGCGGACAGGTCGGGGAGAAAGTTAATGACTTCACAAATCTGGATTTGATTGAAAAATAAAGCCATAAAAAGCACTTGCAGTCATGCAACACGTGGAGCTCTCATTAGATGAGACTAAAGCTTTTTAGGTTACATCCAGACTGCTCTGCGTGACGGAAAACTAATGGCGCACAACACCCTGAAAAAACTATCCCAAAACATAGTGGTGGCAGCATCATGCTGATGGGAGGCTTTTACTCAGCTGGTTCAAATCGAAGAAACATACAAGCAAAGCTACAGTGGAAGGTTTTATGTATATTAATATAACATATTAAGCATATTGATGTGTTAGGTAGTAACAGTAAAAATCTAAACCAGATGTAGAATTTGAGGTGAATTTGGAAATTTGCAACTAGGGATGTCCAGGTCAGGAGTCGGAGTTAGGGATGCTCTGATCAGGTTTTAGGCTGCCGATCAATTTATACCGATCAGCCAAGATGCCGATCACCGATACCGATCACACAGTTTGGCTGTACATTTTTCATTTAGTTATGGTGAGTGCTACTGCATGTGTTACGTGATTCGGAAAAAGGAACAATAAAAATCACCTTAATTTAGAAAAAGCATGGTTCCAAGTGCGCTAGTAGTCGGCCAAATTCGGTGTCTTCCACCACTGAAAAACGCTGGGCGTCTAGTCCGATAAACTTGATGATTTTTCGGGTAATTTGCTTAGCTTTCTGACTGTAACGCTCATATGCCTTCTTTTCATTCTCTGCGGTGAGCCTCAAAAACTCCCCATGCTCCGTCAAGTGTTTATTCTTTTAAATGTCGGATCAAATTCGATGTGTTGAAGCTTATAGACGTGCTTCTTCCGCTGGGTATTTTTTCGTTGCAGGTTTTGCAAGACGCAAACTTATTATCATTCTCACAGACCGAAAAAAGTTCCACAGATGTTTGTTATTGTGGGTTTGCCGCCATGCGCACTAAGTAGAGTGAAGGGGAAGGGTAAACTACAGTGCCTCTGCCGGCTGGGAAGAGTAAACGCTTCATAGTCAGTACATAGACTATAAAACAAAGTCAGAACCATTACTTCGTTATTGGGAATGAAAGGCAGTGATCTGCGAACACCGATCACCCACTTTTCCATGAAAAGCGGCCGATAATTATCTGTGGCAGATCAATGGGAGCACCCCTAGTTGGAGTCATTTAATTTTGAGTATCTGTATCTAGGTAATACATTAAAAAAAGAGGAATAAAGAAGAGTGAAGAAACTGATTCAGGATGTTCCTTCTTTTTTTATTCACCTTATTTTAATATTTAACAATTCTGTTAACAAACAGAGCACTTCTGTGAGGTAGCTTGAACAATCAAGTAAATCACATAAATTATTAACTTTTAGACTTTAGTAGAACAGTAATATAAAAAGTCTAAGATTTTCTGTATTTGACTGGTTTATTAGAACGGCGACAGAAAAATCTGGTGGCTGTCAATCATTTTTTATAGATTAGCATTCACACTGACCACTTGTTGCAAATTCCCAGATACTTCCAACTTTAAGGTGACAGTCAGTACCATTAATCTCTGGAAATATCCATCGAAATATTGGTGAATAGGAATAAAATGATCCCCAATAATTGAAAAGTCTTGGCGGCTTCACACCATAAAACATTAAAAAGTAGGTCTAAAATACATGGGCGCAGGTCCCAGTGTATGGGGGCGGACAGTTTGGACGCAGTGTTTCCTTTTATGTGAGCTTGTGTGGACAAAACGCCTTTACGGATTTTTGAATACACGGTTACTTCACTATCCGCTCGTCCTCATTAGAAGTTTGAATAAAGAACTCTATAAACAGACCTTAAAAAAAGAAAAACTTTCTCCAACCGGATCTGAGACGCACCCAATTCAGGTCGCTGGGGCGTAACACCTGTTCCCCTCTCAGGGAGAGGTGGTCACTCAGCTGTTGTGTCTGAGCCTTAGTTTATCCATAAAAAAAAGTGAATTCCTACAAAAAGTTTTGCCAGTCACAAATGTTGTTTCACACATTACCTCTTCTCTCCCTGCCTGTTTTCTTTTGCTGAATATATGAATTCGCTGGAGGTTGAACTATCTGCCTTGTTGTAGAAAATTGCACAATTTCGATTATACGCCCTGTACAACCATCCGTTTGTAAAGTAATCACTCGAAACACAAAAATACCCCTTGCTTGCAATGATTTAGGTATGTATTGTCCCCTATTGCCAGGAAACTACACAATGTCACTTAAGCGCAGATTCCAGATAACTAAATCAATTCAAGAAAAGATTCCCAGACACTTTGATCAAGGGAGCTGACTGCAGGTCGAACGTTTTCTGAGACTTTGGCGAACGACTGCTTTTGCGGCTGGTTAGATGCACCACGATGTGTGCCAAACACTGGCACCTTCTGCTGCTTTCCGCCCGCGGGGTTTTCTTGCCACTGAAGCGTCATTTACGGATCAGCAAAGAAGTTCGTTCAAAGTCTTTCAGACTTCTGATCGGTTATATTGAAGAAATGTTTCCTCGTTTTAAACGTTGGTTGAAGCTGCGTAATTTTAGTCTCCGGTGCATCAGCGTGTGGATACAGCCTCTAGAACATCTAAACCCCCATGAGAAGTAATCTGTCTGAGGCAAAATTACCACTGTTTGATTACACACTGATGTCCATTATGGTTTCCATGAGGAGCAGGAACCGCAGCAGGTGTATTCTAGGTGCAACTTTTTAATTTCACTTTAATAAGTAATTCTCTGTTCAGCTTGTTTGAATTGATTTTTATTTAAAGTGAATAAAAGATCGATACTATTTAATAGGTATTACACTTGTGGGGCTACTACCCCCATAGCATTTTAAAATTTACAGGTACTTATATATTTGAGTTTGAGATTTTTTTTCAAGGAGCAGAGGAAAATCTTTGTTTAAAAAAAAACCCCGGCTACGTGTGGACATGGCCTTAGTCACATTTGCTTTGATTTTCTAAAATGATCACACACAAAAAAAACTCCAGGTTGAACGCTTTTTGGATTTTCACCTCTTTTTATTGGATAAAAACACTTGAAAACTTTCAGGTGACATTTAAATGGGATCTTCTGCTATTTTGTGAACATTTGGTGTAGCTTAGAAATGTAGACCTTTCATCAGACCAGGATAAAGTCTTGCTATGATGTACATTTTCACCTGTCCTCTTGTTTTCATTGGCTAGATTCCAGTGTTTAAAGGGGCTGCGAAGCCTATGCTCGGGACCAGCATCAGTGTGGGAAGTTTCCACGGTCAGGATGGCCTGGGAGACGCTCCTGACGCCAACGCTCCCGGTCTGGACCTAATCCAGGAGGAGAACGCTGTGTCGGCCATAATCAGGATCGTTAACGAGAACCCTGGAGAGGTGAACGCTGGGAAACCACTGCATGTAAACTGGATTTCTGTTCTTTCTGCATATCCTGAGTCTCTATGTTTCCTAGGTGTCGCTAGTTGCCACGGCGCCCCTGACCAACCTGGCTCTGGCAGTGAGGATGGATCCATCGCTACCGAGCAAACTCAAGGGGCTCTACGTCATGGGAGGGAACACTGAGTGTGAGTGAAACACAGACGGTTTGGTGGTTAGGAGGCAACATTTATCACAGCTAAAGGGAGACTGTGGTATAAAATATTTGTATACGTGGTTAAAGGAATCCCATTGGTGTATCTGACTTGAACTAATGCTCCATGAAAGTGTTTTCCCCACTACAAACACCAGCCACACCAAGGGCTGATGGCTGACAGTCCTCTATAATCAAGAAATGACCTAAAAATAACCCGTCTGATAACATAAGGTAGGCAAAAAGCAATGTATCTTGCCATGAGCTAAAGACATTTAAGAGCAGATGAGAAACCAAATCATTTGCATCCTTCAGTCTGGAAAGAGATATATAGCTGTTTCGTAGGCTCTGGGACCCCACAGTGAAAACTGTTATCCACAAATGGATAAGTAGAGACCAGCCAGCTAAAATCACTCTAAAGAGTGTGCTGGCTCATCCAGGAGTTCACAATAGAGCCCAGACAAACATCTTAAGGATCATTCCTGCCATTTATGTAAATTAAGTTCCCTGAAGTGAAACGGGTCCTACTGTAGGAATGCTGCTGCGATCTGTGGACATAAGTCTCCGCCGACAGCAAAACTAGAGTCCAGAATGAGATTAAAAAACGTTAAAATCAGACAAAAACAGGTTGCTTTAAAGGGGTTTGGGTATGAAAGCTACCGAGCTCCTCAGCAAGCTGCTGGATATTGTGATGAAAGGTAATGAACCACTCTGAACTCTACTGCGAGAGACCAGAAAAGCATTTGTAAGGAAAGATCATTTGTCAGAAAAACATTTTTGGAAATCATTTATTTCCATGTCATAATCATTGATCCTTTAGTTCTCTCCTCTGCTATTCCCAACCTCCCTAGCAGGGACCACCTATCTACTGCTGATGAACTGGTAGCTTACTATAATGATGGCCTGCTGAGTCTCTTGGACCTCCTGGCACCACTAAAAACTCGGACTGTCACCTTTTCTCATCCTGCCCCCTCATACACGTCCGAATTAAGGAAACTTAAATCTGAGGGACAACCTCTAGAGAGGCTCTCAAGGAAGACTGGACTAACCATTCATAAAGACAATCACCTGTCAAACTATAAAGAAGCAATTTCCAGGGCAAAATCGGTTTACTATGCTTCACTTATTCATTCTGTGAAAGGACATTTTAATGCTCTATTCTCTACGTTAAACAATATCATCAAGCCCCCTGATACTTTTTCAGCTCAAATGTATTCTACCAGTCTCTGATCAATTTATGGTTTTCTTTTCTTCAAAAGTTGAAAATATAAATTTTCAACTGTCTCCTTGTAATGCATCTGGCTGCATGTACTGCTCGTCATTCTCCCCAACCTTGTCTTCCGCTCTTTCTAACTTCAGCCTGCGGTCCATCAGTGAAATATCATATATCATTATAAAATCTAAGTGTTCCACTTGTAAGTTATACCCTCCACCCACAAAGTTGGTCAAACCTTGTTTACCCTCTCTGCTACCTCTCATCAATGATATCATACGCCTCCTCAATGATCACAGGTTCTGTTCCGGCATTACTCAAAACAGCAATAATTACTCCAGTTCTTAAGAAACCTGGTTTGGCTACAAGCAACCGAAGTAACTTCAAACCAATTTCTAACCTCCCATTCCTGTCAAAAGTACTAGAAAAAGTGGTAGCCCTACAACTTAACAATCATCTCAGTGACAATCATCTCTTTGAATTGTTTCAATCTGGTTTTAGGCTCAACCACACTACAGAAACTGTTCTGGTTAAAATTACGAATGATCTCCTGATGGCATCACACTCCAGTTTACTCAATTTACTCATGATCTAACAGCAGCATTTGATACAATATCTCATCCGCTACTTTTAAAACGTCTAGCCTCTGTTGGTGTCCATAATATTGCATTATGTTGGTATTCCTCATACCTGTCAGATCGCTCTCATCATCTTCAATTTAAGTCCTTCCAATCACAATCTTACCCAGTTAACAGTGGCGTGCCCCAAAGCTCTGTCCTTGCTCCCCTTCTTTTCATTATCTGCATTCTCCCCTTGGGCAGTATCTTCAGAAAATATAATATCAATTTCCAATGATATGCAGATGACACCCAACTCTATCTCTCCACCAAACCAACCCCATATGTTCCCTCTGTCTACCTGTTAGATTATATACATGATATAAAGATCTGGTTTTCTCGTAATCTCCTTAAACTCAATTAAAATAAAACCGAGTTACTCCTCATTGGTACAAAATCCACAATCTGCGAATGTCCAAAATGTTCTTTTGAAATTGATAACTGGCAGGGTAAGAGTTTGGGTGTCATTCTGGATAGCAACCGTCCTTTTCAGCCCATATAAAACATCACCCGCTCTGCCTACTGCCATCTACGCAATATTAATAGTCTCCATCCTTCCCTTACCTCCAGTGGTTCTGCGATCCTAGTTAATGCCCTGGTCACTTCTCGGCTTGACTACTGTAATGCACTACTGTTTGGCTTACCACAAAAATCACTCCACAAACTGCAACTGGTACAGAACTCAGCAGCCCAAATCATCTCCAGGACACCATCTTCACATCACATCACTCCTGTTGTCAAGCAGCTGCATTGGCTCCTGATCCATTTCCGTATTAAGTTTAAAATCCTTTTGGTAACATTCAAAGCCCTCAACAACCTAGCTCCTCCCCCATTTTTAACTAATCTCGTCCATGTCTACACACCGTCTCGCAACTCTTTGTTCCTCTTCAGATTGTCTCCTCACCACTCCACATCCCCGTCTGTCTACCATTGGACTCAGGTCATTTAGTTCATCTGCACTGCGGCTTTGGAATAAACTCCCACTGGACATTCGGACGGCTTCTTAAAACTTACCTATTCAGACTTGCATACCCTTCTTGATTCTTTCCAATTCTTTTTCACTTTTTTTAACCCTATTATTTTTTTTTTTACTTTGTCATATGCTCTGCAGTTGTTGATCTATATTGATTGTATCTCTTCTTGATATGTTGATTTGCTTGTATCCTTTTGAGTTATGTGTTTCTGTGTTTGTTCAGCGTCCTTGAGAGTTTTGAAAGGTGCTCACCAATAAAATGTATCATTATAATTATGCATAATTTATTGTGAGTATTAGGCAAACATGAGTCTACCACAGTTTAGTGTGCCGTTTGAAAAGGGAAAAGGTCTTAACATCTCCTGATTTGCAATGATACCCTGTGTGTGTAAATGCCCTGTATTGATATTTCTCCTTTGGTCATATTTTTCTATTACTGTAGCAGATATAGTTTGTGGCGTTAAAATAGTTTAGTTGGTTGAATACATGAAATGTAATGAAAATTATGATTTATTCAATGGGTTTTAGAACTAACTGAATTGATCTAAAGCTTTCTGTTAACTCCACAGAAATACACACAGTAAAGACAGAGAAGCTTTTCCCGAAATAATAATTCATAAAATAATATTCGTACAGCTCATCTTACTGTGAGACATGATTTGGCGTGGCCGGCGGGGACACAGCTTGTCCATCTGTCCCCACCTTCGTGTGAAACATCTCACTGTATCTTCAGTCAGCTTTCACATTCCATCACTGAGCTTGCATGCCCCTTTTTAAGCTCAGCCTTTCATCTCACATGTATGAGGCTGAAAATGGTTACGTAGTACTAAGGCCTTTAAAGATCAGACTTTTTTTTTTACTCCAGAAATAAGATAAAGTGAGTTGAAAGGCGTAATCTAAACTGTGAGCAGAATGTGTTTATTGTTGTACCAGTGTTGTAGTCAAGTTGCCAGGTTTTATGAGCCAAACCTCCTAAAAACCTCTTCCAATCTAAGTTAAGTCATCATCAGCTGAGAACAAGTAAATAATGAGAGTGCAGAAGGTGTATTTTAAGACTAGAATTATGGCAAGAACTAGAGATGTAAGGAAATATCGATATGCCAATATATCACGATATTTGATGTCACGATATTGTGTCGATATTTAAAAACAAAGTATCAATTTTTATTTGGAAGAATTTGAATTGAGTCATTAATGAGGACAGTCATTTTTGTCATAAAATTACAAGCATGACTGCTAGTTGGTGTCTCACCTTCTTTGTTCCAGTGGATCAACTAGATTTAGTAATAAAACTGGGTGTGTTATGAATGAAACAGGTTGGAGTGTTTAAAGTGCTGCGACAGATTTTCTACAACTGGATTGGTCAATTGGCATAACAATTAAAACATACCATTTTATCGTGATCAAGCTTTTGGATATCGCGATTTTGATTTAAGTACGATTAATTGCCCCGTTATACTTAAAATAACATTTGAAAACGATTATTTATCATCATGACACCCATACACCAACAAAGACTTTAGGAAGTTAATACATTTGTCCAGTAATCTGACCGAACATAACAAGCTTACATTAGTATTGCCTACATGCCAATTCCAGCAACAAGTTGTCATCGAAGTCATAAGTCCCTTAAATGTGACTGGAGTCCTTGATCTCTGTCTTGCCTCTTGCATCAGTCTGAACGAAGTCAAAAAGCACTTTTCTTAAATCTTTTCTGTTTCTCCTGTTATTCAGCTCGAGGGAACACCACAGTGTGTGCAGAGTTTAATTTTGCTGCAGATCCAGAGGCCGCCTACGTTGTGCTGAACGATTACCTGTGTCCCACTTATTTGGCCTGCTGGGAGTTTACCTGCTACAACCAGCTGCCATGGGTAAGGCTCGTTTTACACCTAGATAAACACAGTCATAGTACAGGAACTGTTCTCAGATCGTAGCTTTTTTTTTTCTAGAGAAAAACATGAAAATACTTTCCTTTCAACAGGACAAAAAAAAATCTGATTCCTAAATCTAATTTGTTATTAAATAAACTAACAAATCCCCAACAACCGACTGACATATAAAATCGTCATTATTTTTTTTTAAAAAAAGTTTAAAAAAAATGTTTTAAGCAGGTCAAAGCTTCACAATAAGCCGTAACATTTTTGATCAGAGCATCTCTAGTGATCACCAGTCTACTGTTTTTCTCTTGTCATCCTTTGTTTTGGTGTCATTCTTGTTAAAAAGCTAACGGACTCCTAATATGTTCTTCATTGTTCATCCAGTGTTGTTGATGCATGAATTCAAGATGTAGTTTTCTATCCGCTTTCTTCTAAGCCTCAGAAACGGCTAGACCATACATCCATCTAACAATGACTTCTGTGCCATGTTTATGTGTTTATAACCAGTAAATCCTGCAGTTTGTGCCTGGTTTCCTTCCTCCAGGACTTCTGCGACGCCTGGTTAGGTCAGGACAGCGACAAAGCTCGCTTCATGGCAAGGATCTTCCGCCACAGCATGGAGGAGGCCAAGAAGGAAAGCCTGGAGAACGGGGGTCTGGGTTGCACGGGCTTCGTATCCTGTGACTCGTATGCCATGGCGGCTGCCGTGGACGACTCCCTTATCACAGAAAGCGATAGTTATCCGGTCAGTGTGGAACTGGCGGGTACTTACACCAGAGGAATGATGATAGTGGACACTTTAGGCCTGCTGAAGAAGACACACAAAGCTTTTATTATGAAGAAGGTGGACCTGGAGAAGTTCCAAAACATGATGATGTCAGCTTTGAAATGACAGCATGGAATGAACGGAGGGAACTGAAGTCCTGGTCAAACTGGGCATCAACACAGTTATCAAGATAAAAACAGACAAAATGAAGTCTGGTTGTTTTCTACCTGGATTTACAATCACTCCTGGATGATCAGATCAGCAGTTTAACAAACTGGAACGACATCCATGTTGCATACACCTGTAGAGATTTAAGTACTCTGAGAGTAAAGTGACTGATTAAATATTAAAGTGGCTTATTAAAAATCACTGATTACAGTGATTTAAAAGCGATTAAAGTGATTTGTGCGAGAAGCACTGCAAATTAAACACTGAGCGGCTTTAAAAGTGTCAGTGTCGACACAAAGACTATGAAGGTTTAAACCTTTTAGAAAACGTACAGCAGAGATCCACCCGCTGGTAGTGGTCAGAGGGAGCGCAGCTGGGACAGTCACCTTTATAAACAGTATGAGCAACTCAACACTTGAGAGAAAACTCAATTTGGGACTATTTCCAATTATCCGTCCGTCTCTCCACATTTCTCCCACTTACCTGAAAATTGGGTTGCAAATGTAAAAGGTCGAGGAGGTGAACGCTAAAGTTCCTCTAACGCTGTCGTCGGCTCTCCAGCTTACTTCCAATTGAATCCAAAGTCGTTTCAGATCAGAAGGGATCTGGAGACTAAGAGACATTTTGATGGGATGCTGAAATTTCCCTCACTGCAGAAAACAATTTCCTCCTTCTGTAAAGCCAGTCTTGCACGGGAGCCTGTGTGGGCTACCTCGACTCCCTGCAGCTAGAAGGAACGAGGAGAAAGGCCTCCTCGTTGACATCTAATGATCTCTTATTGCGCTGTATTCCGTAGATGCGTGTACTAAAATGTAATCAATCAATTCTTTTACATAGCCTTGAAATATTTCTTTAACACCAGCCTCCTTTTGATGCAGAGGTTACAGCAGCTCTAATCTGACTCCAGCATATTTTCGGTTATGATCCGTATACCATGACTGTCGGTGAGGGTCTGGATGTTGACAGAGTGTTAAACGATGGGCTTCTTTTTAAACCACAACAGACACAATCGACTTCCTCATCACTGCGGACCACAGACTCTCTTTATCTCTCTATTTCCTGATCCATCCTACCATCACTTATACATAGCTCTAAAATGCTAGAACTTCTCTGGAATATTTTAGAAAATGGTTTACCACTAGCCGTTATTATCAATGTAATAACTGCTGCTTGAATGGAGTCCCTTCAGGTCAGTTTGGTATCCTTTAGTGTAGTGGTTCCCAAACTTTCCAGTTTCTGACTCGCATAATAAACATTTAAGAGACCCGTGACCCCCAACTCTTGATGATCACTTATTATGGTACAATGACAACAAAACCAACATCAAACACCAATATATTGAGCAATATGTGGGATTTTTTTTATCAGATATTTTTTTTTTCCTATCTTTTATTTAATTTATAGAATCCAGATGCTTGCTCATTGACATTTGCGGTATTAACATTTTTTCTCAAGAGAATCCACAGTAACATGTTTGTGACCCGAAGCGGGAGTCCGACCCCGAATTTGGGAACTGCTGCTTAAATGCGTCCAGATCACAGTTGAATGTGCTCCAGAAAAGCTTTTGTAGTCGTCACGTTGTTCACATGTGGAGATGGACTAGACGGTCTCACAGACAGACCCAGTTGACGGCAACACCTTTTGCAATTATGGACCGCCTACTCACCAACCTGACTCTGTCTCTACCTCTCCTGGCACATAACTCATCAGTAATCAGAAAGAAACAGCCTCGAGTGTAATTTACCGCCTGCTTGTGTTGCGCTTGTCATTTACCAGGACACAACCAGATGTTACGGGTCTGCTTTGGGAGTATTTTTTTTAAATGAAGCTTTCGTAGAGGGCATTAAATCTTTAGCATTGAAAGATTAATGCTAGTTGAAAATAAGTTTTCTCCGGACCTCCGTGTGGAACTAAATAGCAAGAAAACAAAGTGGAAAAAGCCATGCATAGGAAAAAAAACATCTCTTATTTTTCAACTATAGAAACCATCACAGCAGGTTTTTACTGCGTGGTTTAAATATTCCGTCTAACCTTGAGAGAGAGAGAGACCACGTTCTTGGATAGAACATCACATTTCTTATTTTCCTTTGGGTTTTTCTGGATTTATTATTTTGTAGAGGGTGATAAAAGGTCAAACTGTGTTTAATGCAACATTATTTTTTATTTCACACTTATTTTTGAATTATATTACACACAATATTTCAAAGATAGTTTTCCATCTACCTTAGATAATTTTGTGGGTTTGACTCTTGAATTTTTGGACGGAAATGAGCGGGAAAACTACAGAAAACATAATCTATGGATTAGGACGACTTTAAAAGATTAGGAGAAAGCCTGTCTACTTAAAAGAAAATAATAAAGAAATTAGGGGTACCATTAGTTACTTTTTTCCGGAGTGCAAGAAACACAGCATTTTTTTTCCCAGTAAATATTTTGGGGAAGTGTATTACCATTTTTGTGTGTGTGTATATAAATAAAGGCTGAAAGCAATCAGAGCTCAACATGAATCTGAAAAGAATCAGTCATTGAACACGCTGAGAAGAATGTAGGTTTCTGTGTCGGAGCTGCAGTAGAAGGACCAGACTATCAATTAGAACTAACCTCTTTGTGCCTCTTATGTAATTTAAATATAAATACTCTTTTACATGAGAAAGCCGTTTTAGATTTCAATTTCTGTGATCAATTAGGAACTAAGCAGAGTCTACAGAGTATGGCCTAAAGGTTTTGGCTAGGAAGCTCTGAGCCAATCCAAAGGTGGAGGAATAAGTGAGAGTCTGCAGGAACTGTTACTGACCCAGAAGGAAAATAACTGAGACATTTGCCATGCGAGCAAGCTCTTTACTTTTGAGAACCAGTCTGCTCTACACGCTTGAACAGAGGCAAAGTAAAAGTTCATTCCTTTATTGTTTCAGTTTCCATCAATTCTGGTCTAACTCATTAAACCATAATACCATTTAACGTACTCTTCGGTGTACTGCCGGATCTCCATACTGTATTCGAAACCTCTGGTAAAAGAGGTGCTGCTCCCTATCAACACAGAGGCGCATTCTTTTTAATTGGAGAATGTTGTGATTTGATTTGGTTTCCTGTATGATCAAAAAGATTCAAAACAACTAATGGGTATTGGGGTAGTTTGATGTGTTATGGTAATTTTTCTCATTTAGAAATGCTGAGTGTGATGGCAACAATTTTATTACAATCTAATGTGACTTTAAAAATCTGATGGTCATGTTATGTCTTTATTTCAATGCCCGTGAGCTTTTCCAAAGGGAAATTGTCTGAGCTAAAACACACTCGAGGTTATTGTAATGGAGAAGTTGTTTTCTACAGCTGCAAAGGGAGTCCGACAGTCTCCTCAGTTTCTCTTATCTTCTGCCTTTGATGTCTGGAAGTCTGTAAGGCAGAGCTGGCACTCTGATCAGGTATTTTCATGTGACCTGTTCAACTGTATTGGATCTATATGGTCTCATATCGTGTAAAATACTGATAAACCTGACTGAGTGATTTTCACCTTAACAGTGCTTCCATAATTCTGATGTTCGTGCTTTTTCTTTCATTTTGATTGCACCTTTTTCCTTTTGTTTCGTGTTTTATGGTCCATCTATAATTTAAGAGTTTGCGATCAGGCAGGTTGTATTTTTGTTTTGCTGTACTTCATCTTGTATAAATAAATCTTAACTGTGATAAATTTACAGTGATTCTCAAATTGTTTCCAGTTACTGATTAAATTAGTTATTGCGATACCTGTGGTGTTGTGAAAAGATATGTCACCTTCTAGTTTTCAGCTGTTTAAATTTTATGCCATGTTAAACTCTTTCAGATGAAACCGTTTTCATTCCAAATGTAACCTAAGGGAATACAAAAGTATGTGTTTTATTTATTTATTATTTTTTTTTTCAGTTTTCAAATGAAGACAATTTAAGGAGCAGAAAAGCTCTCAAAACCAGCCTCAGCTTTTGTGAAAAGAGATCTCTGTAATTGCTGATTAACAATGTTTTTCAAAAGTTGTATTTAATCTCACTAGTCACACCAAAGACTGATTACTGTCGGGCCTTGAATAGAACCTGTCCAGTCTAAATAAATTCATAATCAGATTAGTCAAAGTATTTGACGTCTTAATAATCTGGTAAATTGAGTACAGACAATTCCAAGGCTTTAGGACACACAAATTCAGTTTATTTCTATAGCGCCGATTCACTGCAGATGTAATCTCAAGGCACTTTATAAGAAAAGTAATTTAAGTACAATTACACAAAGATTCCATTAGTTAAAAAAATTTTCTATTTAAGGAATCCCCGTAGATTGCGTTGAGTCATCAACGTGAGGTTGTACCCGGAACATGTAGACTCCAACCACAGCTATTCCTCAGTAATCCCTCATACTGAACAAGCATGTTGCAACAGTGGAGAGGGAAAAACTCCCCTTTAGCAGGAAGAGACGTCCAGCAGAATCTGGCTCAGTACAAGCGGTCATCTGCCACGACTGTCTGGGAGTTTGAGAAGAGACACCAAAAGAACTGATGTAAGAGTACTTTCTATATTAAAGAAAGTAAAACGTTGATAACAGGAAATTGAGGATGTTCAGTCACAGGGAGCATCACCCAATTCGATGCTCCGCATCCAGCAGGTTGCTGCACTTGAGCAGGATACCAGACCAGGTGTAGCTTTTACGGGGAGAAAAAGAAGAAAAGTGGTCAGTCTGTCCTCCAACAGTCTAAGTTTATAGCAGCATAACTACAAAAATAGCTCAGGATAACCTAAGCCTCTAACTATACGCGTTATCAAAAAGGAAGGTTTTAAGCCTAGTCTTGAGACAGAGTGTCTGCCTCACAGACTAAAACTGGGAGCTGGTTCCACAGGAGAGCAGCCTGATAACTAAAAGATCTCCCTCCCATTTTACTTTTAGAAATCCTAGGAACTACCAGTAAACCTGCAGTCTGAGAGCTAATTTCTCTGTTAGGAACATATGGAACAATCAGATCTCTGATGTACGATGGAGCTGATTATTAAGGGCTTTATACGTAAGGAGGATCTTAAACACTATTCTGGATTTAACAGGGAAGCAATGGAGAGAAGCTGTAAAAGCCAATTAGTGGCTTATTCATTTATTTTTGTGAATAAGTAAAAATATAAACATTTGTTGTCAAAAATATTATTTTGTAAAGATACAGAAACATTGTTGTGCTAACATCATAGAATATTGAAGTGTGAAATTCTGATGCACTTTGTATTTTAGGCTTCCTGCACGCTGCAATTCCTTATATAGAGTTTTAAATACTTAGGGTGACCATATTTTGACTTCCAAAAAAAGAGGACACTTGACTAATTCCTGAAACACTTCAACAAATACTCTGTTTTGTTCAAAATACTTTTGATTTCAACATTATTAATGTGTTCCTTCTTTATGAGCTAAGAAAAAAGTATTCCCTGCAACAGACTGGCGTCCTGTTCAGAGTGTACCCTGCCTAACGCCTGATAATTGCTGGGATAGGCTCCAGCTGCCCCGTGACCCTGAATTGGATAAGCGGTTAAGAAGATGGATGGATGGATGGATGGAAAAAAGTATTCCTTGAAATGTAAAAACAATGTGAAAAGTGGAAATGTCCTTGGAAAAGAAGACAGTTGGTCACCCTATACATGCTGAAGTTAGTTGGGAGTCAAGGATGCAACACTGTTTTGACTGAGTTGTACAATGTTAATTTGCCTTTATTAAACCCCCTTTAAAAAAAAATATTATCTGGTCTGGCTAGAGTTTTTTCTTTCTTTCAAATCTATGTTGTTGGACTGACTTCCAAAAGTTGCCACCTTTGGAAGTCAGTCAATTTAATGAAAAGAAGGAACCAAAGTGCCACCACATAATCTAAAGCAGGAGAAATGTGATCTCTCTTTTTAATATTCATCAGAACTCCTGCTGCAGTATTTTTGATCAACTGAAGGCTTTTAATTGCATTTCTGATACTAAAGAATTACAGTAATCCCACCGTGATGTAACAAATACAAGAGAACATCAGTTCCATAAAAGGAGAAAACATGGAGCAGAGGCGATCCCAGGAGGGGAAGACCTTTCAGGATGATTCCAAGAGTGCATCGTCTCATCCAGGAAGTCTAAAAAGAGCAGAGAACCACATATGAAACACTGCAGGCCTCGGTCACCTTAGCTAAGGTCAGTATTCATGACTCAACAATAAGGAGTCTGGGGGGAAAAATAGCAGCCATGGGAGACCTTTAAGGTCAAAGCCACTGCTGGATTGATGTGACAAATGAGGACCAGTTTGAATGGGATGACCACCGTTACATCTCATTTCAAGAGGACACAGGATTTCAGAAAAAAAACTTCATACTAATAGTCAAACACGGTGGTGTTATGATTGTTGGGGGCATTGCTGCCAGCCTTGTCAAAATATGGACTTCAATCAAATTTAGATCCCTCTGGCATGAACCTACACAAGCTTTTCATGCCTAAAAAAAAACTCTGATGTGTCCGAAATAAAGTAAAACTGCAAAGATGAGTGGGTTAAAGTTCCATCACTGTGAGTGCGATTGTTGCTGCTGAAAGTGGAACAACCAGTAATTAGGTTAAAGGATTTATGCACACAAAATCAGGAACAGCCCTCAGGCGCTCAATTATTTTTTGTATTAACTTAGATTGTATTTGTCGTCTCTTAACATTTGTTGGATGATCTGAAGCATTTGAAAAAAAGCAAAAACCAGAAGAAAACTGAGATTGAGTCTGCAGGAAATAGGTTTTAGTAAGCTGTTCTACTGAGTGAACTGTAGGCCAGCGCAAGTATGAGAAGAGATACAAGAGTATTTCCAAACAGATGTCATTCTTTTTATTCTATTAGAAAGAGTCTTGTGTTTTTTATTTATTTAGAAAACCTCAACTGTAAATGATCTGTAGGCCTGGTTAACAAAACCACATGACAGCCTACTGAAAATGTCCCAAAAGGAACCTAAACAGTTCTGAGAGGAAGAAGCGACATTTTTCATATTTTTTTGTGGTGTGGCCGAGTCACAACAGCGTCATGATATTCGATAAGATCCCAGCTGGAGCAGCATTTGCACAGGGGAGACGAAGCTGCGCTGACGCTTAACGTGAAGGCAGGAGATCTCAGACTGGGGACATTTCTGGGTGTGTGCATGTACCGAGCTGAGGTGATGCAATTTGATCTTTGCACCTTGTTTTCATTTTGAGAATCTTTACCAAGAATCTCGTTTAATAAAAATAAATGTACTGTCTTGACGTGTTTATATGTAGAATATAATTAAAGCCACTGAATCTGTACCAATGATAATGCATTCTGTCATGACTAAGCTTATTTACAGTTCATATAAAATGTTTTATAATCTGCTACTTTCAAGTAAATTATTACTTAACACCTTGCTTCCTGTTTTGTACATTTCTCCTCATTGCCTCTGCTTGATTCAGCTGTTTTTTCTGCTCAAAGGTTGTTTTCAGCCGACTGTCCTTGGCTATATTTCATTCAGGAACAACATTCGCTCTACATTTCCAACAAGTTCCAGGTAGGTGAAAATGTTTCAGATCATTTCTGAGGATCTAATTACAGGTTTTAAAAATGCAATTACAGAAAAAAGAGACTGCTTTATGGTAAACTCAGACTATTGTACTGATTAATTAAATATTTGAGGTCAGTGTTTCTGAATCAGACATAGACTTGTGTTCCTGCAGGATTTAGAATGATGAAGAGGCTGCTGGTGGATGTGGATTGTGGTGTGGACGATGCTCAGGCCATCATGTTGGCGCTGGCTGCCCCCAAAGTGGAGCTCCTGGGCATCACCTGCGTGCACGGAAACACCGCAGTGGAAAACGTGTGCAAGAACGTTCTGCGGGTTCTGCAGGCCTGTAATAAGCTGGAGGTTGGTCAAAGTAATTTTCATTTATCATCCGTTATATTTTTAGTGCTGCTCTGTACGTGAGTGCGTTAAAGATGCTCTTTTTGAATTTTATTGAATGCTCTCGCATGATTTTGGACCAGATTCAAGTCTTTAAAGGTGCCGACAGGCCTATACTTGGGAACAGACTAAATGCGGGATCCTTTCATGGGAAGGATGGCCTTGGTGACGCTCCTGATCCCAATGCTCCAGGTCTGGACCAGCTTCAGAATGAGAGCGCTGTGTCGGCCATAATCAGGATTATAAATGAAAACCCAGGAGAGGTGAGACACGCAGAATAATTGGGTCCAGTCAAATCTACATGCTACGTTTGTTTCCGCCTCATTGATAGTCATTATAAATGGGTTAGGGTTAGAAAACTGTGTTAAAGGATGTTAGTGAACAACCAGATTGTAAAACAAGATCCAAAACTTCAAGCTGTTCAATGAGTTCCCTGGGCAGTGTTCAGTAGGTTCACCTTCTGTAACGACCCCAAACATACAGCCAGCGCTACAAAGGAGTGGTTCCGTTCCATACATTCTAGTCAAAACCCAGACTGAGATCCAGCTGAGAATCTGAGGCGGGACGTAAAAAGCATAATGTTGCAGAAGCTCTAACAATTGGCTTTTTAGATTTTATATGGTTATGGGCAGGAAGGATCTTCTGTAGCAGTCTGTGTTACGGCAAGTTTTGAAGAAGCTTCTGGCTAAAAACACTTTGTCTTGTTGCTTGAATTGATAGCAGCAATATTAAAAGCAAGGATGGTGAATTTACTATCCTCATATATATGGGTCATGTGTTTGATGCACCATTACAAATGCTGATCTTTTATTTTATAATGAGTTCATTCAATGTTTTTGGGTGAGCTATGATCTTAATTGTCTTTATTTTTAGATAGAACAATACACTGAGATAACACTTCAAGCTAGAAGCTAATGATGGCTACATCAGAGCAGTTGCATTGCTTGTGAGATATAATTTACATGTGATCCTATTAGCAAAGAAAATCATTTGTGAAGCCCTGATATGATTGTTTAGTCTTAGTTGTTTTTTTTAGCTCTAGAAAAGAAAGCAATTTTATATCAAGTAAACACCAAAAATTAACTTTTCTCATAATCAAAAAACAAAAATCTCTAAAACATTTTCAAGCTGAGGGAAAGTCAGAAAACCCCGTAGCCTAAAAATTTGTAGTAACTTGTTCGGCTAAAAGTTTCTAAAATCAAACTAAATGTCTCAGGTTTAAGCAGAGAAAACCTTATTCAAATTATTCAATAACAATGTTCTCACCATGTGCAGCTGAATTTAATTTTCATCCCGTTAGATGGGAATTAAATTCGGAAGTGTCCTTATTTATTATGCACAAGAACTAGCTTTTTAAAATTACATTTAACATATTAAAAGGTCTTTACTATCATTCATCGTCATTGTATATCTATCCATCCATCCTGAGTACACCCTGAACAGGTTGCCAGTCCATCGCAGCAGCATTGTATTAATTATTTTAAACTATACATATTTTTTAAATATGTTAAAAACAGACAACCCACAAGCTTTCATAGATGGTACATATTTCTTAACAACTGTAATTTAATTGTCTTTCGTGTCCATCTGAATCTCTCAGGTGTCCCTGGTTGCCACGGCACCCCTCACCAACCTGGCTCTGGCAGTGAGGATGGATCCATCTCTGCCGAGCAAACTCAAAGGACTCTACATCATGGGAGGGAACACTGAGTGTGAGTGAAACACTGATGGTTACTAGATTTAAAACAGGCAGGCTGCCTTGTACACTCTATCAATGCAGCTTAAACTCACGCAAACACAGAGGATGTTCAACTTCATGTCTTTGCAAGTATAAGACAATTTCAGCAATTTTACAAATTTGACTCACCAACATCAAGGATCATTAGAAGACTTTTTATTTTTATTTGGGTAAACATTTTTACCAATAAATTATATTTTTACATAGGAAAATAGCATACAAGTACTCGTTTACTAAGCAGGTTTTGGTGCATTTTTTTCATTTCATAGAAAATCTGTCCAATAACATTTCTTCAAAAGCCAAATGTGTTTTTGATTAATTTAGTAAAACTTGGTTAAAGGGGACATGTGCAAATTAAAAATTTTTTTCATCATTTTGTATTGCCATTTGGGTCTCTGCTGTCTCAATGGGAAGCCTTTTGGTACGTTCACATAGCCCCAAACGTCAGTGTCGGCACCGGCAAGACTACATACAATATATGCCTATGAACTTCTGAAGTTTCAGCTTAAAAATTTATGTTCTGTGTATATTGGTGCATTCAGACCACAGGCTTTGTCAGCCTCAAGCAACGCTCATAAACCGACTAGTTCGACGCATATACACAGAAGATACATTTGTAAGCTGAAGCTTACAAAGCTCGTAGGCAGGCCTTTCTCTGTTGGATGTTTTAAACACTAGCGGATCATGGTTGGCTAGGCTGCATCGACGTCTGGCAACGTCACTACAGTGAGTAGCTGTGATTGGTTGCCGAGCTGCATCAAGAGCGTTAAGACTGTCAAAAGTTCAACTAGCTGAACTTCTGCGTTGCTAGCGCTACGCACTTTGAAGCTTAAATCACAGGAAAAGCTTGAAAAGTTGATAGAACCAACGCTCACTATGCGCCACAGAGACTGCGGCACTCCTCCAACGGCCTAAACCATAGACTTAACATGTAATCTTGCCGCTGCTGACTCTGCTGTTTGGGGCGGTGTGAACGTTCCATAATGGTTGAACTAGTCGCTTTGTGAGCGTTGCTTGACCCTGACAAAGCCAGTCAGAATAAGTCTCCTTCCCTTCTTGTCGGCCCATGGATCCCTTGACCAAAAAAATTATGAAAGGAAGTAATTGGAGCGATAAAAGTTATTTTCTAGTCCGCTTTGTCTTACATCCTTAATCACACACATGTTGTAACTCAATTTAAATAACAATCTATGTATGTTTCGACTGTGTTTGTCAAGTGATTTAGTATATGTTTTATTCAAAAAAATTGCATTTAAAAGTTTTCTCTGCATCAAAATGTGTCTTTAAAATTCACAGACATCATATGTTCGATCCATGGTGCATTTCGAACAGGATCAGAAAACAACTTTTAGTGCTCCATTGACACTATTCCTTTATGGTTACAATGTTTATACATGTCTATAGTAGGGGACCTATAGACCACCAAAGAGCGTGACTTTTATGTTTTCTATTTAACTTGGAAGTCGGAACTCGGAGCTGGGTTTGGCTTCACGCCCGAGCAAAAAGTGTTCCAGTAAACATTGTAGCATACATTGGTATGCCAATATAGCAACGCCCAAAAAGTTGTCATTGTAGTACCTTTTACAAACATCGTTTTAAGCCTACTTTCCATATACAAACACCCCTTTTATTTTGTTAAGATTAGAGTTGCTGGCTCTGCATGTAAGATGGGATTTAGATATATTCTTACTATTTTGTCTTGTAAATAGTCATTTTTCCACCACAGATACTATTGTTGATGTGAGGAGCGGCCATATTGAAAGTCAAAGTCAGAGCAAAAAAAAAATCTCTGACTTTCTGAATGGGAAGTCTGACTTCAGAGGGCTTTCCAGTTGATTTTTCCCACTTGGAAGTCGGAATTTCCAAGTTCTGAGTACAAATAGAACGCACCATTAAGGCTTCCCATAAACAGTCCAAATATAAATTAAAACACAATAAGCAGAACATGCATATAACCACTGCAACAGTCAACCTTACCCCTCAATTGTAAACCCTGCCTAATTGTTAAACAATGCCTACTTGTTAAACCATGCCATTCTGATGCATCACAAACGGGTGTTACGGCTCCATCCACCCAAATGCACCAACAGTGAAGTGGGCAACTGCAAAAGGCTGACAGGCAGAGAGGAAACACTATTTGTCGGCCCTCTCAGGATCTGTTCTGTCAGGCTAAATTGGCTAAATAAACCAGTTATTTGTTGAAACTGCACACAGTGACTTATTCACAGGTAGGCCTAATAAGTTATGGAAATAATTTCCAAAGGGATGTGAGCTTGTTTACCAGTTAATCAGAGGGGGAGCCCTATCCGACAGCCCTTTTCTTGACATCATAATTCTGCCAAACATTACTTATTTTTAATTAATTTGAATAAAAGTAACAGAGCCTTCTAAACAGCTCATGCTGAAAGGGACTGAAACTGACTAGAACTGAGCTGGTGAGGTCACTTTATGTGTGAGTGATTTTATGTAAATAACTTCATTAACGTGTTATGTATGGTCAATAAACCAATTAAAACTAGTTTGAAAAGAGGCACAATATGTCCCCAGCATCTGTTTTAAGAGTGAAACAAATCAGATTTTTATTGCTGATTTTTCCCCCTTTTAATTAAACCCAGAAGAATGTGCAAACTAGATTACTTTTTTTAAATTATTATTCTAAAACAGCTTCAGTTAATA
The DNA here is from genome assembly GCA_028564705.1 of Apricaphanius iberus. NCBI lineage: Eukaryota > Metazoa > Chordata > Actinopteri > Cyprinodontiformes > Aphaniidae > Apricaphanius > Apricaphanius iberus. The sequence goes on from JAPXFQ010002826.1 coordinate 855,624, forward strand.
CAGCTAGAAACTACTGATCAAGCTCAAACTCTAGGTGTAGTTATTTACTCCAAACTGAGCCTCCAAGGTCACATAAAGGTAATAACAAGGTCAGCCTTCTATCACCTGAAGAACATTTCTACAATTAAAGGACTAGTGGGACGTCAAAAAACTCAAGTGGTGATGTTTAGTTATTTTGATTGATCGCAACAAGGTCCTCACAGGTCTGCCTAAAAAGTCAGACAGCTGCAGCTGATCCAGAACGCTGTTGCTCACAAAGTATGTTGAGGACCTGTTTTCACTACCAACACAGTAGACCACTCAGGTCCTCCAACTCTAGTCAACTAATCATCTCTAGAATCAGAATCAAACACTTGTAGTTTCTATGTTCCTCAAATCTGGAAAAAACTCTTGATCAAGTACAGCAGTCTGCAAGTGGCTCTTTGGATATTTCCCAATGGCTCCGGAAAAAAGATTAAAAACCAGCTAATATTTTCAAAAGTAGATTGATTTTACCTTTTTCATGGAATATTTGCGTAAAATCTCCAAAAAATAACATATTACACAGTAATTTTTTAGATTAATTCCTCCTTGCCTTTTTTAGATCACTTTCCCATAAATAACATCCTATTAAAGAAAATCCATCCGTCCTCTTATCGCAAACTTTTTTTTGTTACTCAAAATTGAAATAAAATGGTGGTTCTTTAGAAACGATATAAATGTCTTTTAGTAAGTCTAAGTTTTTCTTTCAAAAGGTCAGATAACTTTTGCTGCTTTAACAAGTTTTATTAAGTGCTTCTCCTGTTTTGCAGCCCGCGGAAACACCTCGGTGTGCGGAGAGTTCAACTTCACCGCCGATCCAGAAGCTGCATACATCGTGCTGAATGATTACCAGTGTCCCACCTACTTAGCCTGCTGGGAGTTTACCTGCTACAACAAGCTGCCATGGGTAACCACCAATTTACACATGAATGCGACTCACTACCGTCATCCATCTACAGCAGGGTTGTCCAAAGTGTGGCCCTGGGGCCATTTAAAGCCCTTGGACCGATTTTGTACAGCCCCTGACCGCTACCTAAGATTGGAACATTCTGCAGATGACACCATAACACAAATGATTGATTCAGATGGAAACTTTTTAAGTTTTTATTCGACAGATTGAACAAAACAAATTATTCATCTTTTAGCAATGCAGCTTTTTAAAATTTTCTTTTAAATGTAATTGCTCAAACAACTAATGCAAAAGCAGACGTGGAGGTAACCCAAAAGCTAAGAATAACATTTTTACGAGTGTCCCAAACCTTGTTCGTTCTACTAAGACAGATTTTTGCTTTAAAATTGTCCCCACAGAAATATTTAAAAACTTTTTTATAAAGCAAATATTCAAAGTTCAGTGTTTTGAATCTGGAATCATAAAAAAACATTTTCTACAAGAATTCCTACCTTATCTGTTTCATCAAAATATGTGTTTAATTTATTGTTAAGGAGATAAAAAAACAGCATTAAAAAAAATAAACTTATTTTTGTGGCCCATTGACACTTTCGGATTGATGATTTTGGCCCTTGCAGCAAACAATTTTGTACATCTCTGATCTACAGTAAATGTTGCAGCAGGTGTACGTTGTATTTTTTTTTTTTTATGTCTTCAGGAGTTCTGCGACGCCTGGTTGGCGCAGAACAACCAGAAAGCTCGCTTCATGGCGAAGATCTTCCAACACAGCATCGAGGCGTCGAAAACCGAACGCTTCGAGAGAGAGTTCATCGCTGGCTCGGGCCTCATTTCCTGCGACTCGTACGCCATGGCAGCCGCCGTGGACGACTCGTTCATCATAGAAGCCGACCAGTTCCCAGTGAGCGTGGAGCTGGTGGGCACTCACACCAGGGGAATGATGATAGTGGACACTCTGGGCTTACTCAACAAGACACACAAAGCTTTCATCGTAAAGAAGGTGGACATGGAGAGGTTCAAGAAGATGATGATGGCGGCTCTGAAATGAGAGCTTGAACTTCTTATCCTCTGTTATCTCAATGCTGTGATGGCTCCACTATAAACAGACTGAACCCTTTGAATTCGGTCATCATTTATTTAAAGTCGATGATTTTCGTTCAACATCACACATTTCATTCAAGTTTTCAAAATGTGAAAACCAAACAAAAAGAAAAGAAAAGCATGCTGAAATGCTCTGACCAATGAGAGCTCTCGTATTGTTCCCAAACCCCACGTTTTACAGATCAACAGGTAATCCCGCTGTAGGTTCTTTCACATTCTCTGGAGTTTGTTGCTGCATTTCCCCCGGCATTGATAATGCTGAAGATGCAGCGTTGATTTCAATCAAAAATAATTGTATACAGCTGTTCAGTCAGTTGGTTCCTCAGTATCCTTTCCTCCCTCTGAATCGCGACCTCGTGTCCAGCTGCAGGCAGAAGACGATTCTTTAGCAGGTTGTATTAGTGTTACTGTATATGCAGATCAGTAGAGAGGAACATGCAGTATTCATTTAATCCCCGTTTAGTGTCCTGTATAAACATCAGTGCGGTAGCGTAGAGTGACGACGGTGTGCAGGCTTACCATGGACCTTTTGCACTCAAAGAATGACGTCTGCAGGGCTTTGCAGTGGCCTTCTTTCAGACACTCACTGGGCATCTTTCCCTCCTGTTAGATAGAGGGACACTTTAAAAACGCACCACCCTAAAGACGTGTCTACACAGCAACCATCGCAACAGATCTTACAAAAGAACCCACATTAGGTTTCATGCTAGAACATTATAACAATTAGTCTTTTTTTAATCATGTAGGATTTAGGTTAAAAAAAAAATATGGCATGCAAGAAGCTTGTTCTAATTATTTTAAATTTTATTGATGCAGAAAAATTGTCATGAGTAAGAAATCTTTGTACGTGAACATTTGCACGTGCATAAATGGGAGAAAAAAAAAAGTTGTCTTTCTTGAAGATTGGCCCATATTCCCCTCAGCACAAAGCCTTAAATATGGTAATAAAATTTTAAAACAACTGCGGCTTTTAATCGGGTGCAGCTTGTATTTGTACAAATTTGTGTGTTTTTTGCCTAAAATAGGCTTTTGCAGCTTATAATCAGCAGTGCTTTATAGTGTGGAGATTATGGCTACGCCGATGCTTCTACCACAACAAAAAAATGCAATGATATGTTAATGAAATGTTTTATTTTCTTCTCTGCTAGTTACAACAGATGGTGAATTAGATAAAAAAAATAGAATTTTTATAAAATTACCACAAAACTAACATTTAAAGTGAAAAATGAATATTGTCTGTAAGTTATTGCACAGTTTTCCACATTTTAAGAATTGGTTCATCTTATCGGTTAACTGATACGAGTGCATTAGAACGGTATCGGCCCAATACCAGTATCAGTGCATCCCTAATAATAAAAGGTGCTAAAAATGCTGAACTCTTTAGCTCCTCACCCAGGAAGAGGTGGGAAATAGGGGGAGCATTAAGACCCATGTGCAACAAATGTTCTGTTTATTTTATACATATATATCTGGATATATGTATAGTTTTCGTTTTAATGGTATAACAGTGCTGGACAGCTGTTGTAATTTCCTAGAGAGAAGATTACTTCATTTTAAGTATATTTGTGATTTTTTTTTTCTTTCAAAATATCAGAATATTTTCTGAACAGAAATCAGTAATTGCCACTAAAAAAAAGGTTATCTGAGTTTTGTTTTAAGATACCAAACTTTACATTTATATATCAGCCGTTGTTTCGATTACCAGTGTGGATGATTAAGCAACTAATATTTCACTTGAATTTCTCCTCATGTTTAAAAAAATTGAACTGAAACAAAAATCACATTTTCATTACTGTAGTCAGACACCTGATTCTGGAACTGTTATATACTATGATTTTAATAGACACCGTGTCTTATGAACACCTCAAAGGTGAATTTTATTTCATTGCATAAAATAATTTTAGATTTTTTGTAGCTTGGACAAGAGTATAAAATATGGAGTCCCATTCAAAAAAATTGTTAACCATTCAGCAGGTATGGAATGTATTTTTCATTAAGGCAGCATTTCAGCATTAGGTTTTATTTCATTTTCTAATCTAAAATGTAATGTTTTCATTTACTGTAAGCAGAAAATGATAATTAACAGGAATTAAAGCCGTGTTAAACAGTTTGTGTGAGCAATGAACATAATCTGTTTTATTTAGAGATTTAAGTTAATGAAATATCTGTTCAAATATGACTTTGTCAAAATTATTATAGTACATCATAACACTCATTGGCAATTTATGAGGTGCAACCTTATGGAGCTAAGCATAAACTGTGCTGCTGCAAATTGAGGGAGTCAGAATATGAGAAAACAATGAAGGTAATATTTTAGACATATCTATTGCTTTCAATGATGATATATATATATAGTCATCCAATAAAGGTTCTCATTTTAGTCCATTTAATTTATCTGCATTTCCTGCATCATTACTTTCCCTCCTATATCTCTGATTTTAGACTTTTGATGAGTAGAAAAAATAAAATAATTTATTATTACAGCACTTTTTCTTGTAAGGTGTTTTGAAGGTCGTTATGAATAAAGCTGGATTCAACTGGACTGAAAACACACACACACACTCTCTTAAGAATAAAAAGTTTGGATCTAATTTGAAAGTAATGCTTTCTTGACCATAAAAAAACCGTTTACTGGATTTGTTTGTGGTGTTACACCAGAATCTGTGACCCATCAGAAGGCCACTGTTTTGCTGAGCTTAGGTTTAGGCAATCTTAGCTTTTGGAAAGCTTAGGTTTAGCAGGCCAGGAACTTATGATTACGGAAAGGACTCTGGGTGAGGGCATAAAATTAAAATTGACTCCATTCACAATTCTTAGAAATGCTAGAGTCACATATTCTGGTAATTCTGCTATCAAAGCCCTCTGACCACAATTTGAAGCCAGTTTTATTTTTTTATCTCAACGTAGAAATAGCCATGTAGCTCATGTAGCTTCCATTGGCTTTGAACAGCAACTGAGTTTTAACTCCGATTAATGACGTCGAGATAATTTCTTTCTTAGGCGTCTACCAACTTTCATCAGCCTGACTTACCTTCACTACACAGTCGTGCTGAAGGAGACACGCCTTGAAGTCCTCTCTGATACCAGCACAGGCTCTGCTGTCCTCCTCTTTATCCTCGTAATATTTGGGCATCGTTCACGGTTCACTTTAACAGCAGCAGCCGCTGACTGACTCACTCAGAGCTGCAACAATTCACGCGTAAACGGCGGTGACATACAAATGTTATGAAATGCTGTCAGTCGCCATGATCACGAAAGGCACGATGGGAAAGCGGAAACACAAATGCATGTTGGGATTACTTGTAGTTTTTTTGTTTACCCAAATCATACGTCGAAATGAATACTTATTTTGTCTGTTATTAGTATTTTTAATTTTAACCTCGCGATGCAGATGAGATGTGGGATGAAAGGAGAACTAAATAACACAAAAATGACAATTTCTTCTACCCAGTTCAGTTTATTTAAAATTTATGTTCATGGAAAGTTGATGCCAAAAAGATCACCAGAATCAAACACATGAACACGATGAAGGCACAGGAACTAATGGGCCTTTGTGTTTGTTTTTTATGGCGTATCCCACAATCATTAGAAGGAGTGGAGAAAATCCCAAAATATCAGATGACAATTCTTGCCGTACATGCGTTCATTTTCTGTGCATGAATGCAGAGGAGACAGCTTAGTAAGATTAAAACGTCCCTTCACCCCCAAAACATTACTGTGCTAAGATCTCCAAATTAAAAGAACTAGCGGAGTGAACGGAGCATTTAGACCAAAATCAAAACGTTGGTAAATTACAAGTCATGAAATGAATGCAAAAAAAGCATGACAAGCCAGAATTAGAGCTGTTAGAAAACAATCCCACCTAAAGGCACTTCACTAACCCCTTTACAGTGAAAACAACAATCACTAATACAAAAGATTAGTCAAGTTTCACTTACAAATAGTTTCCACTGAGATAGTTGGCCACAAACATGAAAATGTATTAAAAAATAAAAAATAAACTCTTCAAACAGGGGAAAAAAGTGATAGAATATATATTTTTGAATGTATGTACAATCAGAGGTGCACTCTTATAATCAGTAGTTATCTTGTTCTATTAAAAAAAGGGAAAAACATATGGTTGGGTTTGTTTAAAAGATGTGTGAAAGTGAACTGTGAGGTACAATGAAGACAGTGTGCTTTAAACAAAAATGTAAATAAAAAAAACAGAATAAAGCAGTGCAAATAACGCTATGTCTGATGGTAAACTGATGAAACTACCTCTTTCGCAAATTTAAGTCGGTAGTAATATCTCTGACATCAGTTTATACTCAATGCTATTTTAAATATTAATATACCATTCACCATTCAACATATGTTTAGGCAAGACGTGTTGAGACGGATTATAAAGATTTTGGGAAAAATGTAAGATAGCTGTGTTATAAGGCACATTTTTTACTATTCAGACTCATATCTACAACCATAGGATTCCTACTCCTTTTCTACTTCAATTTCAACCAGCCCAACCCATTTTCTGTTTGCTTCAACCAAGTACAAACACCTAGGTTAAATAGCTTTCCTTTTCTTTCACACTCTTTTAGGTGTACCATCCATGTGCTCCCACAATTACAAAACCTTATAACTTTACAGAAAACCTGTTTTCGTACAGAAGATACAGCTGCTCTTCTTGTAATAAATCCACCTAAATATGACATCCTTATTGCAACCGGGAGCCATAATCCTTCAAAACCAGAGGTATAAAACATGTTTAATGTAAAAAAAAAAAAAAATTTCTAAATATTCTAAGGAAGTGATTTCTTGAGCTTGATTTCAGTTTTACTTCCATCTAATTACAGTAAAATTTTGACATTGCGGTAATATAACGGGTTAATTTTTTAATTTAAAGATATTTTAACTAAACAGCTTATTTCATTATATCAACATCAGCTATATAGCTTTTAATTTCTCATACAGATATGGCAAGACCTCAAAATCTTTTTTGTTGTATTTTTTTCTCTTGAAATTGAAATCTCAAATTTGGTTTTGGGTATAACTTGACGATCTATATATATCAACGTACCAATATTAACTGTGTTTTAATCAGACAACCGGTTGATGATCTAGTTATATTGAGACATCAGGACCTCAAGATCATTTTGTTAAAAGTTTTATCATCTCAAGAAGTGAAGATTTTGAGTATGTATTTTCAATACCTTGATCAAGTATTATCTTGAGCCAATTAAATTGGTATAACTGTTAATATCAAAATATATTGAGACACCAAGGTTCAGGTCTTTTTAAAGTATACCACCAGCTTCAATATGTCGTTATATGAAGAACTGGAGCTTTTTTTTGTAATGACAGTTACATTATCTCAATACAACAGTGTCTGGAACGTTAAGCACCTCCCTATAAATGGCAAAAACCAAGATTTCAAGATCAGATTATTCTTGGTTTTCTCATTCTAGTCTGATAAATTATTACAATAACGATTTTGAGCACATCATTAACTTATTATGTTAAAATAAACGTTCATATTCTGGAAAGAGTGCAAACTTACCGTGCCTAAACCGTTTGTTTAAAAAGTCTGATTTTATGTTCTAGAAAACAGAACACAGTAAATTCTAGAAACAAATATTTTACCATAATTTCGACTTTTCTCCATGCCAACATGTATGAAAAACATTTAAATTACACCCCATACTATGTGTAGGAACCCTGTAACTACAACAAAATCTAGTACAAATCCTGTATTGTTTAGGTTTCTATGAAATCAAATTTAACCCGCAGATTTGGGACTTTGCAACGAGCTGTATACCATTAATATAAAATGTACAGAAGCAAATTAGATAAAAAAGAAATGGAACATAAAAACATGGACTCATAACTACCGTAAACATCTCTTAGAATAAAAATATATTTTACCTCTTGTACAAATTAAAGATTTATTTCCAATAAATTAAGTCAACTTCATAGATCGTCAGTCATAGCTGTAATAATAATTATATATCCGTATAACAATATATTTCTTCAAGGAAATGTTGCCAGGCTAAAGTCCAGCTTAGTTGACTATGAACTGACCTTGAGGTCAAACAGCATGTCAGAAAAAGGGGAGAAAGATTTGATGTCAGGGTGCCAATATTCTCTATGGATCGCTAGGATGCCCTACAGTCAAATATCACCCAGATGGATTATGGGTTGATAGGAGTAAAGAAAAGACATTTGTTTGGGCTGGTGTTGATCTAGAGTCAAATGATGGAAAATAGACCTACGCCATTTCTGTTTAGAACGCAGAGAAACTGGCCATCAGAGACGTCAACATTCTTGATCACCGTATGGCTTACTGAGGCAATAAAGACAGTGCAATGCCCCTGCTCACCCAGGTGTGGCAGCATTGAGTAACAGAGGGATTTGGCAGCATATCCACCACCGGCCAGGCGAACTGATTCTCTCCACCTTTAAAGATTCTGGCCTCCCCCCCAGCAATGATCTGATTGTTTTCAAAGGTGCTCGGCAAGACAGTCACTCTGAGAGTCCGGGCTGCGAGCAGATGTCTTCACACCCTCCTCGGTGATTGCAGACAGTAGTATTCACATTCTCAAAGATAGAAACGGAATCAACAAAAGTGTCATGGAGAAAGAAAGAGAGAAACTGATAAATAAGAAGCGGAAATCAAAGCAAATCAGGAAGAACAGGGACGGAGAGCTTGCATTTCTTAGACGACTCTAAGCTCTAATGACTTCTCTGCTGGTTGCTAGGTAGGAGAGACCCCGCATTTGCAGTCTGGGAGATTTTGGCCCTCCAGGGGCTATGATGCATGTACCTCCTCCAGAGCAATCAGCCGGATACTCTCTTTATATGTATCTGCAATGAGAGAGCACACCAGCTTTCATCCAGTCATTTTCCTCGGTAAATAGAACCAACATGGAGTTTCACACCTGGACGTCAGACTTACCTCACTGAGGATGGCCCACACCGCGGAGTCTTTCAGAACGGAAAGCCGAAGGGCAACAACGGGGTTGAAGGCTGGATCTACAGCTCCCTCCGCCACGCCTTTCTCAAAATGACCTGAATGTTCAAACACACGAGATAAAACAAGGGAGGGAGATATTTCTAAGATAAAGCAGGAAAAAAAGGTGCAAAATGTAAGTCATACCTATAAACTGAGAGCAGGGAGAATAATTATCATACTATTTATTAAGAAATTATAATGGGAGAAACATGCAGAGGAAATAAAGTGTGTTGTAAACCGACACTTCCTTATCAGTGTTACATAAGCATGATGTTCATCTGTCTCCAACTAAATTTGCAATTTTTCTAAGATTTTTCTCTTGGAAATCTTTATTTTCCTGAGTTTCTTTAGTGTGGGACAATCATGAGAATTATATTCTATTTTTCTAACAAACCCTTGATGCTTTAAGTTGATTTTAAGTAATTCCTAGAATGGTTTAATTATCAATCCAAGACTTCCTGATTCTTTGGGCTATAAGGATAATGTGACACATGAGCCAATTTCTCTTGAGAAAAATATCAGAAAAAAAAGTATTTTCTGTTCTATCATATTCAGGTAATCATGTAATTTGCTATAACCAACCAGGATTTTGTCCAGAATTGTATTTTGGTTAGCTGAAGCAAAGATTGAGCTTTGTGGCAACTAAAGAAAAGATAAATAAGTGGAACGGCCCTCCAGTCCGCTGTCAAGTATGGTGCAATTATTTGGAAAAGGAATGTTAGGGGAACCAATAATTGTGCTTCTGCTCTGTAGAATCAAAATACTAGAAGCTCTCACCGATCCTGTAAAAGCGATCTTCGGTTCGCTTGTACTTCTCTTTGGTCTGCAGTCTGCTTTCCTGTTGTTCAAACAGAAAACAAAATGTAAAGACAAATTAAAATCCCACTGATTTACCATTCAAAAATCTAATGTGATAAGTGCAAACATTTTTTACACTAAAGGTGTAAATTACATAGAGTGAACCGATAGAAGCACCGGCTCAGAGATTCGGTCATGCTCACATTACTGTCAAAAATCAATATGCTACGTCCAAAAGTGAAACCACTCAATGTAATCTAATCAGGGCCTCCTGCACATCTCTTTAGGGTGGGGCGACAGACGGTGTGTGTGTGTGTGGAGGTGTTTTACTACCGAGGAAGGCAGGATTTCCACTGTGGTGTTTTCAATCTTGTCCCCTGGGTGCTCCTGGTTACCGCTGCGAAACAGGAACCTGCCAAATAAATCATGAAGTATTTTAACATTTACATCCATAGATCAGCATGAATTAACTTTATCCTCCATGGCAACTTCAACACTGAGAAAGAGTTCATGACATATTCTGTACACAACAACACTGCAAAGTCATGACCTCGATACATGTGGTTAAGGGCAGTCAGTGCCTTGCAAAAGTCCAGACCCAAATCTAAAGTTACTCAGAGGAAGACATATTTATCATGATATTAATATTCATCCAATCTGTTTGATAAAAAGCTCATTCAAAGGAAAATAGGCAAAAATGTCGGTTTCTATATGCAGAGCTGCTGTAAAGAAAGCAAATAGATGCAACATGTTTAATACTTTCCTTCCACTTCACAATTATGTGCCATTTGGGTACATGGGTATGAATATCTTTGCAAGAGACTGTAAACAGAAGTTCGCTACAGTTGGGTAAAGCATGACAGCTTTTTGTCTTTAGATGGCATGTTAGAGCAAAATTTTCTTAATATTATCAATGCTTTATTCTGTTTTAGATGGATGCAGAATTCAAAATGAAAGACAAACTAGAGGAAGAAAAAGAAGAAAAAGAAGAAGAAAAAAAGTTTCTCCCTTTCCATCTTGAAGCGATGTCCTTTCACCGTTTGGATTGTTGTAAATGTTATAATAAATGTAAAATGGTTGTGTTGGTAAGAGAAAACTGGCAGCGGATCAGGTTGACGTGATGATTTTAAAACTTTAGAAGCTAAAACAGCCTTATTTTAGTTTGTTAAAACAGGAACAAAAGTTTTGGGTTTGCTCTGTTCTGAAGCTGCTTTAAACCGGCTCATATTCCACCATCTTCCTTCCTCTCTGTTTCAGCACTGCAGAGAAGCAGCCTGAGAACGCTGAATTTAGAGCACTCTCATTAGCTCACCCGGACCTCCAGAGACATGCACACACACACACACACAGCCCCACTAAAGCTAGGCCTCACTTACTGAAGGACGGAAAGTGAAAATAGGTGAAATGCTTTCTGCAAGCTCTCTGCCTTTGTATGAAAATGTCAGGCCCTAAAGGTAACGATAGTGGGCTGCTGTGTATTTAAGCTGTGCTTATTACCTTTCTATGCTAACTGGTCTGTCAAATTTAAAGAGAATGTAGTCTCCAGATGTAGGTGTGACGGCCCAGAAGAAATCTTCTCCAAGGTACGTTTTCTCCAGAGTGTGGCCCTGATAAACCTGAAGGATCCAAGAGACGCATTTACTTGTGATAAAAACCACAATCGTAATCAGATGTAATAAATCGAACCATTATAATTTAACCAACAAATAAGGCTGATGTACCAAACTCGGGGGTGTTACCTTCATTGAGGTGGAGACTTCTGCTGGGGGGTTAACATGCATCTTATGGAGCAGCGGTTTCAGGAAGTCCTTATCCTAGAGACGCAGACAGAAAGGAAACCCCAGTTTCTACACAGGAAATTGATTCATTTGATTCTGAAAGTCAACAATGCCCAGAACATGAGAACTCACAGTGAGTTTCTGAATCTTTCCAGCTAGAGAAGAATGGAGTCCAACGTGCTGAAACAGCGAGGGTCTAAAGCGAACTCGAAGGCTGGATTTCTGCCGCTCACAGTGTTTCTGGAGGGTAAAAAGCAGCGAATGAGAGGATAATCAGATCAATCTTCCGAATATTTAATCTTTTGTTTGAAGAGTATTGAGAGGACATACCGCGTCTTTCTCAGGGTTACAGACTTTGACCCAGAGTATATGGTCCAGCAGCCAGTCGATAGGTTTCTCTTTGTAGAACATAAAGATGAACTCAACAATGAGGTTCAGGTCTGGAGCCTGAAACATTTTCCCTGTAAGAAGCAAAAACAAAAAGACTTCAGAAATGTTTATTTGTTGCTCCACAGAAGATCAATAATGAGCAGTTACTTGAAACAAGATAATTAAACCAGTGAAAGTGTCTTAAGGGGTATGTAGCCAGACTGGATAGAACTAAAAATCCCATTAAAATCTCTATATATATATTCTATTGTATAACAAAACAGATATAGCATGAGTGTTTGTTTATATCTTCAACAGATTATTGGAGAGATAAAAGCACAAAATAGATTAAAAATGCATGAAATGATTGCTAGAATGCATGCAATGAACAGCAGTTCAGCCTCCTGGTGGTTTTTGATGTTTTAGTGTATTTTTGGCCGATGGCAGAACGGGGTTGGTGCCCATCTCTGACAGTGATTGACCAAGAAGCAACTTACAGGTACATTGGTTGAATGATTTACTAGGGATGTATATTGGCAAGAATCTGGCAATACGATATGTAACAAGATATATTACAATACTATGAGTAACACTATACTAGTTTTCCAAACACTCCAACCCGTTTCATCCACAACACATCCAGTTTTATTAGTAGAAATAGTTGATCCACTGGAATGAAGAAGGTGAAAACGGCCACCAACTACCTGTCATACTTTTAACTGTACTATAAAAATTTGTCATCATTTATGGTTCCATTAAAATTCTAAGAAATAAAATAAAGATAAAAATCTATACACTGCTTTTGAATATCAATACAATGTCATGATAAAAATATTGTGATACATTGGTGTATCAATATTTTCTTAGATTCCTATAATTCAATAATATTTTCTTGTTTTTTTTAAAACACCCAACTAGATCGTCAACTATATATATTTTTCCAAATAAAAGACATTAAATACAACAAACCAGCAATACTTTGTATTTCAGTTTTTTTTCTCAGTTTCCAAGTTCCCAGTTGGAAATATAAAAAGAATGCTGACGTCCTAATTTCACACAGGAAAAGTAAATCATCATCTGTACTTATAACGACAACATGTGTCTTATTCTAGGATCCACTAATCATGTCACTTACTAATTCAGTTTATTTTATTGATTGAAAGTATTTATTATTTTGTTATTTTTAGAACTGCATTAATTCTGTAGTGCTATGTTGAGCTAACCCTACAAATTTCATTGTATTGTCTTTATTAACAGAAAAAAGATCCATCTACACTGAGTATTTTAGAATATGAATTATATAGTTAACAAATAAACAGTAAAAGTATATAAAACACTGCAATTGTTCGAAAGAGTTTAATACCAATGAAGCCAAGCTGGGAGAACTCCAGGATCATCCAGTCCTCTGAGGACAGCTGCAGGGCAAAGTTCCTCATGGTGGCAAAATAGTTGGGCTTGGCCACAATGTCATCCTCCAGCTACAAAAAACAAAACAATACACAGAATGACAAAAATAGCAGAAAAGAAACATGGTCTCAGATCCAGTGGGGGGTTATTGTTGATGGGGAGGGAAACTCCTCTATCTTCATGATCAACATTGTCTTAGCTGAGCAAGGAAACAACTAGGCCAAACTAGAGTAGCAAGTTACGCTAAGACTACTGAAAATATTTACTCATCACAAACAATACCTCTTCCTTCCACATGTGAGCAGATAGTAGGAATGACATTTCATGGATGAGAGAAAAAAAGAATTTATAACTCAGTAAGAACATATTTGTTTAATATATATTTTAACAGTCACTGCTTGTGCAAAATAAAAACATTTTGTGTCCCATCATGACAAAACATGAACAAGTTTTAATCTGAATGTGGACTTTAGCTTGAACCTTGTGAAATGTCTAAATGAGAAACAAAAAAATAGATTTGGTTTTACTCTAATAAGATAGGATCACATACCCGCAGTGTTTCCCTTACATAGGCGTTAAAGTGGCGCTCCGCCATGGCTACAAAATGCAAACCTGCCAACCTGTAGCCTACGTGTTTCGCGTAGCAAGTACGCAATTTAACATCTACGTATCCTGGTACGACTCGCCCTTCTTAACTACGAAAAATGGCTGCGGACACGCAAGTTCTGTGCTAAATGCGCAGTACTCTTGTATGCAGCAGCACGGAGAAGCAGTTTCAGTGGATCGTGATTGGCTAGACATCATCGACGTCACTACAGTGAGACGCTCTGATTGGTTGGTGCACTGCGTCAAGTCCGTCAAAAGTTCAGCTGAACTTCTGTGTTACTTGTGTTTGCTACGTTGCCGCTTGAAACGCGAGTAACGCTTGGAAAGTTGACGGAGCCAACGCACACAACGCACCGAAGAGACTCTGATGGACTCAACCATAGACTTTACATGCAATCGTGCCGCAATTGACGCTGGCGTTTGGGGCGGTGTGAACGCAGTATTGGACTCAGGGCAAATAGTAAAAAAATGTATCACTCAACTAGTCAAAATAAGGACTATTAACAAGTGTGCGTGTGTGTGTTTTGCAGACTGTCAATAAAAAATTTAAGGATTGTGACCTGTACAGTACAAAATGTTTATTTTCTCTATTTAAAATATTGCAACCAAAAATATATGTTTTACAGTGTTGCGATCGAAGAAGAAAGCTAGCAGCCGAAAAATTGCTTTTTTATTTACACGTTTCAACGGCATGAAGGTATAGATGAACAGTGCTCACAACTCCATCCATTATTAAGAATTGGTTTGCATTTGGTACACCCCCCGGTTAGTACTACGGTTGGAAAAATTTTTAGGGGAAACACTGGCCCGACTCAAACATCTGTCCAACCGGCTTTCTACCCTTATGATCAGAAAGAGGTTTAAAGAGGAGCAGCAAAAGCAAATGAGGTGGATTAGCAGCGCTTGCAAACAACTGAAGATGTCATCAAGGATATGTTAGTGTTAAAATGAATCTCTGCTGCCTTGATATTGAGCTGTGAGCTTGTCATGATGGTCATGAGACTGCAATACAGCAACAGTCTTCAGTCAGAGGCTATGTAAAATTCGCTGGAATACCAACAGCTACCAGAGATTCTTCCAGCCCACAGCATCACCATCAATAACGACTCTTTGAAGATATTTGGATGATATGAGGTATGACTACATGTAACTTCGCTTTCGGATAAATGAAGTATACAATAACCTTAATTGAAGAACACAGTTCCATTGGTAAACTGGGCTATAACACAGGCTGAAAAAAGGGGCACACTTATTTTGGCATTAAAATTTACTTACATGGGATTCTTTTCCCACCAAATAAATGTGTAGCTTATGTCACTGCAATACAAGATGTATTTCACACATCTTTAGCAGGGTTGCTAGTAAATGGGGTTCACACTGCACCTGAGCGATTAATACATATTGTACACTTATCCAAATTGACATTTAATATTTGCCCACACTCAAATGTTTATTATGGTTTATTTCATTAATCATTTAGCTTTCACAGTGTGAATTGACCTATATTTTGAGTTTAATTTATTTTCATACATCATCAATCAGACGCATCAAGCTGAGACTCCAAGTGAATTGTGCGTCACACTTAATGATTCAGCTCCAAACAGGAGGACTGAAGTACACATCATTAAATATAATTTCTGCATTAAAATTGAAGGACATACCTGGACGTAATACATCCCTTTGCTCACGGCATACATCATGAGGAAGGAATAATCCAGGTTCTGCTTTGTTCGCCATCTACACAAAGACAGAAGTCATTTACACACAAACATGAAAAAAAACGACCCATGACAGCAGAGTTATTCTTCCTGCATGTTAAGAAATCTTTTACATGTGAAACGTGTGTCAGACGAACTGTTTTACATGAAAAAGGCAAAACCGTTTTCCCAGGTATAAGCAGTAAAGTTGCGAGAGCACACTCTGCTTGAATAATTTATAAACCCCAGCTGCCACGCTAATTATTTGATCCAAATGATGTAGCAGAGAGGAATGATTCCGTTCACGGAGGACTTCAGGTGTTTTTGTGCGACAGCTGTCAAAAACATATTTCCGATTGTACATGCTCTGCTACATGCTTTTTATTTTATTTATGGAAGTCCGAAATATTTTCCTCACAACGGATTTATAAGTAAACGACTAAAATGTGACGATCGTTGTGAACAAGATGCAATCAGAAAAATATCTGCCCACAAACACCCACACACAGACTCCTGAAGGCTTTTATGTGAATACATAGAAGAAGGCTGCACTGTTAGCGGATTTCTAATTAATTCAACTACAAAGAAAACATAAGCAGGGTGGAATCAGATGGAGACCCTGCTTGGAGACAGCGATACGGAGCGCCGCTGCTGATGACCTTGATCTGACTTTGACAACTGCCTGTGGAATACTAAGCGCCCCATCAAGCCACCTAAAAGCTATAGCACATTCCCTCCTCCCTTTTCCCCTGACTCATCTCTCCACTTTTCCTGCAGTTCTCATCACAGCTTTTACAACTCATCGCAGCTTTTGTTAAGTTAAATTTATCTCTATTTTCTGTCCTATTTTCAATACTTACAAGGAGGTGAAAAATACACAACAAACACCACAGATCTGACCCCTCACATAGGCTTAACTGCTGTCTTGAAGATTGTCAAATGATGAAAATATTAATTATTTATTGACCCTTAAGTAGTCTCCTAGTAGTAGTAGAGACTGTTCAATCTGAACAGTGATTAGTTGAATATAAATATGGATTTAGGTGAAAATTTTATTCCATGAAAAGATTGTATGGATTATGATATATTTTTATTTACAGTAGATGATCTGTTTGCATTTTAGATTTCAGCCAAAGTTAAAATATTATGCTAGCAATAAAATAAAGAATCGAATGGCTAGCTAGCAAACATGAGCAAAAATTTGATTGCCTGGAAGCTGGAAGTTCCTAAGGCCATGGAGTTCTACACTCACAGAACCCAGAACTGTAGCTGTGCCCAAAGAGGTCAGAGACTGATCACCTTCTGATCACTTAGGTTTTTCTCTTCAGCAAAGCTGAGTGATATGTGTCGCACCAGTAGCTACTAGACACAAAGGAAAGAATCTCTTTGGTCAGGAACCAGAGGAGGTGTCAGTGGGAACAGCAGCTAATGAAACATTTGGAGTTTAAAACTCCACAGCTCAGTTTTTGCTTCAACTATCATAACATTTCAGATTAGCATTTTAATAATACAAGCTTAAAGTCTCTTATCTTCCAACAGTTTACGTTAAAATCCCCAGAGTTTAAGTAGGTCAATGTGCAACAAAACCCATTTCCGAACTTAATAATGTCAGCCTTTTAATATCAGCAGGCGGTGTTAATAACTCTTGCTAGTAAAAGTCATTAACTCTCGTTTTTGCTGCCGTGCAGTTGCTGAAGACTGATCGGATGATTAGAATTGTGACACGTTCCAAGCTGCAATAATTGCTTAAAAAAGTGATTATAGATTAAGTTGGGGATATTGGGGGTTCTAGTTGCAGGGATATTTGGTTAAATAAATTGATTTATGTAAATTTACTTCACGAGACCTTTTGTGAAGTGGCTATAAAGAAGGCAAAGGAAGGTAAGGGCCTCAACTTCTTTCGGTGGTTTTCTTGTGTCTGGAAATTGTCATATTAAGGTGGTTTGGAAACTATGAAACGCCCTATCGCGATTCAGAATAAATGTATTCTTGATTATGTTATTAACCATTCCACAGTGGCTTTTAATACTTGAAGCATAATCCTATTTAATTGGCGCTAAACACATTTTTAGATATTCCTACCTTTCTTTTCAGCTTTTGATAAAAAAATATTCAATTTGAAATCAAACAATTCAACCATTAGACATTTTTAGAAAGAATAGGTTATAATCTAAGAGACTGATTATTTATATAAATTAGTTTAACATAGCTTACTGCTAAATTCATGTTACTTGTGTTATGCTTTTTACTACCTGACTCTTTCTTTGGAGTCTCCAAACGTCTCTTTGAGGTTGTTCAGGTCAGGATAATAGGCAGCTGGTGGGGAGATGACCTCTAACAAGCCCGAGTTGAGCTCTGTAGAAAATCTAATGAAAGAAAGCGTTCGGACACAGATGAGACATGACGCTTTCTGTGGGCCGTGTTGTACAAATGTTAGCATTCTGAGCTCTAAAGCGGTCTGCAGAAAAGCGCACTTACTCCTTCTCGAGGCCAGCAACCACGCTGTGAACATAGTCCAGGTCCGTCTGTAGAGATCATACCAGAAAGAAACATTACACCCACGCAGCGATGCTTTTTTTGTTCTTCTTTCGATTCTGAAAAAGCAGCATACTAAACTCTTAGTCAACTCCAGTTCTCACCTCCCCAACAAACACAATGATGACACAGTCAAGCTTTTCCTCTGGTGAGAGCTTGTCTATTAGGGAACGCAGCGTCTCCGACAGATAAGACTTCACCTTTCGCTTCACTGTGGGGATCCCCATCACCATGGTGACTGAGAAAGAGAGACAGCGTGAGGTGAGAAACAGGAAAGGGCCAAGTGGGTAGCAGTTTGATCAAAAATGAGTGGCAACATAAATCATCTTTAGAAAGTCAAGGACAAATTAGGTCAACACAAATCCACAAATATATATATATATATATATATATATATATATATATATATTAGTGCCAAGACTAACAGATTGATTACTAGTGCTAGAATTTAAGATATAATGCCACAAGATGCGAATATCTTTACACAATAAAGACTCATAACCTGAACAGGAATTTCATTCATTACTAGCATTTTCTACCTAGAGAGTGAGGACATGTATACAGCTCCATGACCAGGGGTGAGAGATGCAATGAACAGAAGTATCTAATAAGGTTCATATACTCTAAACTTCATAAGATTTTAAAAGACAATTGTTAATTAGAAAGTATGGTTTGACATAATAGCATATACTTACTCTTAAAAAAAAGGGCCAGAACGCCCCCAAAAATTTTTGCTCTTCAGCTGCTGGCTCACAGCAAGCTAAATAAAATAAATCAACTAAAAATACGCAATACAAAACCTTTTATTTTAGTTTCTCTTAAAGGCTTTAGTAGTTTGCATGGTTTACATGAAGTGCAGTGTCTTGCTTGGGAAAGGTTAACCAGGGTAGAGCTCTGTTAGCAGTTCTAGCTGACTTGCTTTACTGGGACAACAACCACCAGATACGAATACGGAAAAATGACAGTGCGAGAGTGTGTGTATGATAGTGCAGAAAGGAGGAGGTTAAAAACGGGGAACATGCTGACTGTGCTGATTCAGGGGACACATAGGGCCCAAGTTAAAGCACACAGTGAAACTTGAGGTGCAGCGTGAGCGAACAGCACTTTGGCTTGAGAAGGTGGTCCAATCCTCTAGAGCGATTTGTGCAGCGTGAAGAATCTGTCCTAGTTCTGCTTTTGTATTTTTCACACTGAGCTCCACGCTGTATAGAGACGCCCACCGCCACCAAGAAAGTAGGTCGAGGATGAAAGGAGAACGTGGGAGGAAGGCGAAAAAGACAAGAGTGACAGCGCAAGGAATGAATGAGGGATAATGCATGCTTGTGCAGCAGGACTGCACCTCCCGTCATTCCTTGATCAGCTTGATCGCTCTGCTCTGCTGTCCTCACTGCTCCAGAAGGGAGGCGGAAAGAAAGCTAACGTGCTACATGTTTCAGTCAGACCACTGAAAACGAGTTATCCAGTTTTTCCACAAAATGTTGTTCAATAATTGGCTGAAATAAGTAGAACCTGGTCATTGTTTTCAGCTTAGAGAACATGACCAAAGTTTATTAAGTTGTTTTTCGTTTTCAAGCATTAATAAAACAAAATGAAAGAGCAAAAAAAAAAATTTTTATACTACAGCCATTTAGGAAATGGCAATTTTAATACATCTCTTGTATGAAGCAAACTGGTCACGTGCGTTGCTCAGTTCGGGATTTTAGTCAATTCTTCCACAACCTGAACAGGAATGCTTTCTAAATACCCTGTTAAATCTGGGTTTAAACTGAGAAAAATATGAATAGATTCAATACTTATTTTATCCTTCTTATGAATATCAATACTTTGGTTGCATCTAGAAACCCAAATTACGCTAATTCTAATTAAACTAGAAAAAAAGGCCAGCTTGTTTTATGTTTTGCTGCCTGTTGAGAAGTCCATTTTAAACATCCATGAACAAAAAAGTGAATAAAGACAGCAAGTGATAATATATGGAAACCTGAAATCAGATAAATTGATTAGGAATATTGATTGGTGCTTGTTGAAACAAAAAAATTCTAAACAGTGCCATAAGAGTATCATACATGTCATATTTCTATTTTAAAACATGACGTAAGTCAATATTGAGCAGTGTTTAGCAGCACAGCTGGACTATTTAATCTAATTTAACTGGAATTAGCAGATTTATTAGTTTAAGAGCAATATTGGTGTTTGCTAAATGCTCAAATGTATGCAGTAAAGGATTTACAGCCTAAAGTTTCCCTTGCTGTTTACAATCATATCAATAAACGCCACAAAGTATTTTATTAACAGTTTAAGTCCATACTGCCCCTCTCCTCCATGTACCAACACTTGACGTTCCCAGGAAATGGAATAAAAAATTTTTTTTGATTTTTTTTACTTTCTTTAGAAAACTTAACTGCCATTCAGGTGCAGATTAAAACACGAAATGCATGTTTAACACACTTTGCGTCTCTTTTCCCAGGCCCTTTTAACCTGGCCATGAGAATCCATCTTCCCCTCTTTTGTCTTTATATTCACTAAGATGAAACAAGGATTAACGTTGACTATCACCTTTGAGTAAGAGAGTTTGCTACAAACCCACGTTGGCAAGCAGGCATGAAGCGGCTTGCGGTCGGAGACGCAGCTGTGACAAACTGGATTCACAGAAGTGGCTGCATTGTTAGCCTATATCACATCATTAGCTTCATCTATTAATCTGACTTCAAGGGTATTGGTTGCCACATTGTGGAGAAGCCGTGTGAAAAGACTGAGGTATACCATAAACGAAACAATGCGTTTTTGGAAACAGTGGCATGGCTTGGGAGATACTGTGTAGTAGCAGATAGTTCTGGTGAGGTTTTGTCCAGTTGTTCTGTGTTAGGTATCATGGCTTGACACCACTTCATAAAGCACTGTAATAAACAAAACTTTGTGACGTTGTTTAGTCCCGGTAGTCCTGAAAAACAAGATCTCTTCAAGCGGTAGCAAACATCAAGCCAAGTGAAGTAAACGAGAAAGGAAAAATGCTAATCTGAGATTTGTCAGCTATTACCACTGCTGTACCGTTTCCTTTTTAAAACCAAGGTAAGAATCTGTCCATCAATCATTCTGGGATCCTTACAACAATCATAATGGTGAGCAGCCAATGAGAGAGAAAAAAAACAGGACTGGAAACTCCAACTGTCCAATCTGAGCACTGAAATGATCCTTTCCTCCTCCCATTTTCAAACTCGAGAGACAATCGGAGACATGAATATCTGAGCAGGCACATGAATGTCCATCCAGGTCTGTCTCAGAAGTTCCCCCAGTTGCTTTGTTTCCTAAGCGTCTTTACATTTCGAGTTGGATGTTGTCCTGAATCACGCAGCTATAAAAAGCTCAATGCCAAACACTCGCCGACTGGCAGTAAAACGAGACGACAAGAGGATAGACTTTTGAGCTGAAGGGATATTACAGGCAATGCTGTTATCTTGACAGAGGGGTTGCCAGTGGCAACTATCCATGTCCTGTATCCAGCATCACTGGTACAGTGTGAAGGTTTTTGTTTTTTTTAAAAATTCCAAAAATCAATAAAAAACAATTCCTTAAAGCAGGGGTGTCAAACTCATATCCGTTTTGGGCCACATCGAGCTCACGAATATCCTTAAAGGGACGGTTGTATTGATGAAACCATAACAAATCGTAAAAATATGAGTTTAAAAAATGTGTATCTGCATTCGACGGTTTGAAATTCTTGAAAATTTTATCTTGAAATTATATAAAACTGAACATCTTGGGATAATGATGGGATTCAGGGCTGTTTAAATAAACACAGATTTGATTTTGTATTAAGGTGCACATAAATATAAGTTAAAGGATCTGTTTGTAGGGTCTTGTAGAGTTTAAAGGGCCACATAAATGCCCTTGATTTAGCCTCCCGGCCTTCAGTTTGACAAGTGTGCCTTAAGGGAAAACCTTCAAGGGCAATTTGTTTTTTCCAACCTGGACATTATTTTTGGCAAATTTTATGTTTTCTTACTCCCCCTGAGAATTTTGGACCCAGTCTAAACCGTTCAGCAGTATTTCTATTCACTTCCTCCATCAGCGGACATCCGTACAATGGGAGTGCTCGGTTGTGGACAAATTCTGCATGTAATAAAGTGTAATCTTCTCAAAAGTTATAATAGTTTTACCAATTTTATACTCCCCTTGGCCTTACGAACGCCTTTGAAGCGCTTTTTGATTCTCATCGAGGCCGATTTGGACGTAATACACATTTACGCTGCAGCAGGACTGTTAAAGGAAAACTCTGGGGGTTTTTTTCAACAGTTCTGCTGCGGCGTAAATGTGTATTATATTCAAAACGGCCCAGAAGAGACTCAAAAAACACTTCCGAGGCGTTCTAAAAATGCTGGTTCCCTCAGATCTCTGACTCAATGGATCGATCCGTCCTGGCGTAGCCAGCTGCCGGCGGGGCCTTAGGGCTCGTCACTACAGACCCCTGGGTCTTCTGCATTGTAGCTCCTCGATATTGCCCAAGAGTTCTCCTCTGCTCCTCTGTGGGGGGGGGGGGGTGTGCCGTCAGTCCTACGTTGGTCTGCCGGGGGCTCTCGTGTTCTGAAGGTCCTTTGGATGTCTAAGGCCCTTATCTCCTTTGTGTCTTCATCGAGTATTGGGGGCAGATCGGTGTCTCCTCACACTCATATGGAGCAACCTTATATATACACAAGCATGCTCACACACACACACCGGTGGTTGGATTCAGTTCTTTATGGACATATTCTGTGGATAATGTTGCCACTAATAAATCTTGTAATTTGTAGCTCAACCAGGACAGGGCTATAAAAACGCTTCAAACCTCAAGCTTACTTCATGCTTAAAATCTAGAGCACGTATAATCCACAGAAAGCAAGATAAGAGCTCCTTTTAACCGGAGCTAGGCGAGGTCCTATGGTGCACGCCACAGCTTACATAAACTAAATCAGTAGCAAAATAGATGGAAAAACAGACTGAGGAGAACTGCTAGCTCATAAAAAACACCAATGTAGGGAAGATAAAATAAAATTCTCCACAGGAGGGTTCACTCCATCATGTATTATAAGATATTCTCATCAGTTTATGTTACCAGAGAAAACTTTTGTTGCATTGCTCTTAAAGGGAAACATGAGAGGACAAACACAGATATATCAACGATGGAAATTTTAATTTAAATTTAATTTACCTTATATAAATATCCTTGTGGAAAACAAACTCCTCAGAGAATACTTTTTCTAACAATCTGAAAACATGTTGAGACCTGAAAATCTCCCCGGTGTAATAAAAATGTCTGCGGGTTTTACTGTATTTGTTAATCATTTACAGCACAGAGGTGGGAAAAGGACCATTCTACGTTCGTAAAGTTACGTTTGTGCCGAGTTAGTGAAATGTATAAATACACTTCTTACCTCCTGTGCGTCCGGCGCCGACTTGGACTGCCGGCTGCAAGCTGCCCTCATTGTTCAGGAGGTGAGGCAGGTGGTGGTAGATGTTTGGCACCTGGAGAGGTTTCCTGTTTGTGAGCTCCTTCAGTAGTTTCTGCGTCTCAACTGAAAACAGGTTCATACAAAACAGCTTCCAGTGAGCTATTTTAGGAGATACGACCCGCTGGAAATGATTCATGTGAACATGGTCCAATTGTTCAGGTTGGCTGTCACATCAGAACCAAACATCACTTAACTCATAGGTGGCTGATAAACATTAGTTGAAAGCTAAAGATCATATGAAATGCTGATAACATAGTTCTGACACTCTGTGGCTTTGAGAAATGTTTCCATTCAAGTCAACAAAATGGAACATTAAAATAAGGTTTTAGGCCATTTCTCACTTATTGGTTATGAGGTTTGTCTCATCACCGTCAATCTGACCCTAATCAGCTGTTTTTAGTGGGTTTGATGTATTTTCCTTGAATTAATAAATGTTTCTTTACACCACTGTGATGCAATAACATAAAATCCATAAGCAAGCAAAGGCTAAAGATCCTGCATCACATCAAGAGGTGGAAAAAAACTTAATATCTTACTTAATCTAAGAAAAAGAGACAGCACAAGAAGGAATGCTGTATTGGATCAAACAGGATTGCGAGCACCGCCTGTCAAGCCTCAGATGGAACTATGTGTTTATGAAACGTAGGCCGGACTTACCTGAGAAGTTTGTGAGCGCATCTTTGCTGCTGTTGGTTTCGGCGATGGCCCGTCTGAACTGCTCAAGAATGTGGTTGAGCTCAGACGAACGCTGCAGGGTCCTGTGTTCTGCAACACGAAGCCGTTCTTTCAAGGCATGGAACTCCCGTTGGTATGCTATCAGCTTCTCTGGAAAGACGAAGAAACAGGCGGATTAAACTTAAAGGTGACAAGCTTTATAACAAAAGAAAAGAAAAAGCAGCTCAACATACATTGCCAGCAATGCGAAAACACAAGTTCCTTAAAGTATCTTGCAAAGAAATCAAACAAATTATAATGAAAACTGGTATCATGTTGTCAAGACATACTGGATGTTTAGAACTGAAATCCTAAATGCATTTTTGTAATGTTTAGACAAACTCCAAGCCAACTACCTGCTTCTCCCTGCATTTCATGCAAATGAACAATAAAACTCAGAGTATAAAGGAGCATGGATCTTTTATCTCACTGCTCCGCTTCCATAGTTCGAATTTCTTAAAGAAAGCAAAAACAACGGGTTACAAAATTATTTATATTTCCAAAAACCACGTTTGACAATTATTAGAAAATTAAATATTAAATATCTTGTTTCTGGGTTTGTTTTTTAGAGTAAACAGGTTATAAAAATAGAACTTGAAAGGTACCATGTGACGTTTAAAAGTTTTGTGCTCGCAATTGCCCCCTCAGGCCAAACACATAATTGCAGCTTTAATGAGAAGCTTGTGCATGAGTAAATTTACAGGCATATAGACAAGTTTCACGGGCATTTCCGGTTTACTTCCGCAATCGGTCTATTTCTGCATTTCCAGTTAAGTAAGATCAGCATTCATTTATATTTGATATAGATGGCTTTAAAATGGGTACAGTCTCATCTATTCCTCATAAAAGACGGTGCGTTTTCAATTCCTCACCCAGCTACCATATCAAACTGGAAGGATAATATGACGAAATGGCCAAATGTTACAACAAGCAAAATATTTTCCTACTTTGTCGAGTCCATGGCGGTAGACGGGAACGCCATGGACAACCTGAAAAGCGCCGACGTGTATCAGTACGTACACAAAGACAAAGTCGGCTGTGTGCTGATACACAAACACAGCAATTTTTTGTACATGAAGGCGGACGTACAACCAAGCCAGTGTCTTAATGATTCCGGCCATAACGCTTGGGTGGTGGTTACGGAGGATGGAGAGGTGGAGACTGTGGGCTGCGGCTGAATAGTCGGCCCGGTCGGTCATGCATCTACGCAGCTGCCGTCCTATGGAAGGTAAGTTCAATGTTTATTTGTTGTTGATATTGCTGCAATTGCTTTAATGTGTGATGTAGTGGCACAGTAACACTAGAATCATTTTGACCACATAGAAAACAATGTAAAACTTTTAGACAGCCGCAGCCCGCCGCATCCGTGTTCCTAAGCAACCGGGTAAAAATGACAGAACTTTGATTCAGTCGTTTCCACGAGTTCCTGCATCAACGTATGGCACAATATGTCCCAGAACCTTTTTTGGGTTTCACGGTATACATTTTCAGTAATAGATTTTAGGAGCTCTTCTTAGTTGTGTTTTTTTAATTCGCGTAGTTCTCAGTCTAAAATTCACAGTAACTGCGGTAACCGGAAGTTCTTAGCAGAAACCAACAATGATGGCGGCGCCCATTGTTCTAACCGGGAAACTTATGTATAAAGGCAACTGCGATTTAAAAGGCCAGGGTTCATGCATGATGAAGAAAAATTTTAAATTATTACATACTTATTTGTGGTTAAACTTATGTATAGTCCCTTTGTACTGAACTTTGGATGAATTCTTTTTTGGAGTGGTACTAGAGACGGGGAACAAGATCAACACTAGCGGAGGAGAAGAGTAGATGGGACGGTGAGATCTGCACTTCACAATAAGAGCAGGCGAAACTTAGTCAAGTAGCAGTTTGTGGTTTCATAAAACAGTCAACAAATTAAATGTTTCAAAGCTTTTTTCTTAATGTTTTTCCATGCACTCTCCAAAAACAGAATGTTCACAGGTAAGATTCCTTCCTTTCTGTCTTCTGAATATTATCTACTATAACAATGTGACATTGCAGCTCGTTTTTCACCTAAAAAAACAATACAGTCCAATGCCGAGAACAATAAAAGCAGTCACTCCACCAAGCAGACATTTTTTCATAGGGAATTTAGAAGTTGTATGTACCAACATGAGGTCCTGTTTCCGAAAATTACGTGTAAATGGTTAAGTGTATGAACAGCTTACAATGGGTATATGCGAGCAGATGTTGACGAATGGCAAGCCTGCATGAGTCAGCATAAAGCAACCTGCTATGCAGCAAGACCTAAATAATATCATTGTGCGAAAATCCAATATACTTAAACAACTATAATAACAGCAGAATAATTAAGTCCAGGTTTGAGCAGTTTATAGGTTGTGCTTTTCATATTTGTCTTGATATAAGGTGTTTCCAATAATAAAGAATGACTATGTAAAAAGTGTAGTTTTTTTTAACAGGCACAAACAAAGAGTATTTTTGCAATTGCACAGAAGAAATTAAACCTCAAATTAAATATGATTAATTATATTTAGCTAATTTAACAGTGTTTTTCGCTTGAGGTCTGAAAGCAAAACTAGAACTATTTAAACCAGAAATAATCAATTCCAGCCCAGAACATTTAAATCAACTTCTGCCTCAACAGCCACCTGCCCCATCCCAAAGTTGGTACCTGACTACAACCTGTTATTATTTGTAAATAAGCAACAGAAACCTCCTTCAAGGCGCAACTGGCAGTTTATTTTGCATCCAAACAACGATAAGAAAAGTGAGTAACCTATGAACACAAAAATGGGGCTTTCGAAATTCTGAAGTGAGATTATAAACCAAAAATAAATAGAAAATGCTGCAGATGGGTAAAAAACAGAAGAGGTTTAAAGAAGGCTCATGTTAAATGTGCAGGGCACGGAAGGCACCGACACAGGAAGTGTATATGTGTGTGTGTGTTTGGGGCTATCCCACGCATACTCAGCTTGCGTTACGCCCATGATAAACATTACATAATGCTAATTGTTAGATAAATTATGTAACTTATGTTTTCAAGGGCTTTTAGCATCATATGTATTGTTAGGATTCATTACATTGTAAAATATTTTCCCTCAATTAAACTAAAGGCACATTAACTTAATCCAAATACGGAGCGTTTTGATGCATAATGGAGTAATGACCATAAGGCCAGCTGACAAGCTACTGAAACTTGAGAGCATTGAAAACAATGTTGGACTGAAGAATCATTTAAGAAAGTCATGGAGCCAACACTAGAAGTATAAACTTCACTTGCAATGTCCTCTTAGGATTGTGTGTGTTTGAGTGAGTGCTGAGAAGGTGGGTTATGAGTATGGCTAGTCTCTGATCTTCCTTCTTTCAGGTTCAGAGTGGCCTTTGACAGTTCGGTCACAACAACAAAACAAAGGATCCCTTCATCTTTCCCTCACCAGCACTCTTCCTAAATAAGCTACTGTCCAAGCACAGTGGTCACCATATTGTTTTTCTTTTTTCTCGTTGCACAGAAGCTTGTTATTTGCCCCTGAATGTTGATGTCCAAGCCTCACACAGATGCTGTCATTTGGCCCACACTTCAAGGAAAGGGCAACTTCAAACTGCATACAAGACTTTCATCTTCACTCCCAACCCCTTCAATTGTAGGATGTTGCTGAAACGAAGCTTCACCTGCAGCCTTACAGTGAGACAGGATCGGGGGGGTTGGAGCGAGTTTCAAAAGACAACGCCGCCATCAGTGCCAGCATCAGGGAACCTTTTGGCCATTCATAAGTTGCTGATCTTCATTTACAAGACAAGCATTTCGGGAATAGTGCTGCGATATTACTACCAAGCTTGTGGGCGCATATGCCGCAATATTTCCACAAGGTCATGCCGCATTCATAAGACGCACCGTGCCGGCAATATTACCCAAATATGCTGGCAGGGCGTGACTTATGAAAAAACACTTATTCACTTTAAATGGATCTCCTCAAACAATGTATTGATACCAAAGATGTGTATTGGCAAGAATCTGGTAATACAATATTTATCACAATACAGGGGGGGGGGGTAATTTGTAGTTCTATAAGTAAGATTATATGTTGGGATTTTAAAAACTGAATTTAACTGTCACAACATTTTAAACACTAAAAAAACACATCCAGTTTTATTACTGTAATAATGTAGTTGATATTACTGTAATAATGTAGTTGATCCACTGCAAAAAAGATGAAAACGGCCACCAACAATCAATTATACTTTTAATTTTACCATTGTAATCGGTAATGGTTCCAGTCAAATTCCAACATTCTGTGGGGAGGCTTTTCTTATAAAGAATAATCGTTAAACATCCTGTTGGGGGGGGTCAATGACCTTAAACATGCAGCCAGAAGTACAACAGAATGGTTTAGATCATAGCATATTAACATGTTAGAATGGCCTAGTCAAAGCTAAGCGCTAAATACAAGAGAGAAACTGAAGCAACACTTAAAACTAATACAGACAGATGATCTCCATTTAATCTGACTATCAGCTATTTCACAAAAACCAAATGATTTTTTTTTTATCTCCGTAAAGGTAGTGAAGAAATATTCCCTAAAAACCTGCAGCTGAACTTTCAGTGAGAGGAGTTTTTTAGTAAATTGACTGTAACATGAAATCCTAATAGGAAAAAGAAATCTTTGGAATGCCTGGTTGTAACAGAATGATAAAAAAGGGCACTGATACAGCCCTTTCCTGCTGTATTTTGCCTCAATTCCTTTGGCCAGTATATTTCATAAGTGACATGTGGGAGGAATGCGGGGGCAGATATGTAAATGGACGCTCAGCAGCCAGTCTTTAAAACGAGCTGTATCACACACACACACACACACACCGGAGATAATAGAACTTCGTTCAAAAAAATAAAACAATGTTAGGTTCCTTGCGTCAATTCTTCTGGAACTAAAACTTTGCTCAACCATTTGAACGGCCGGCTAATTAAGTCCAACAACGTCTAAGGGATTGCTTTATTTGCATTCCATTGATGTTTGCAGCACTGGTTTTCTTGGTTGCCCTAATGGTTGCAAAACTGTTAATGAAGCACAAAATCAGAATAAAGGTGAGGGTTTTACATTCACAAGTCAGGTTATATTACTGTACGTTTGGTCACATAAAAAGACCCAATTAGTTCACCTGACTGAATTGTAATGAGTAAGGTCAACTTCGGTTAAATAGTGATGCTCAAAACCATAAGATTTTGCCTTGATGTAATACTGGTTGCTGTGTTAATTCAGTTATCACCCACACTCAGCTGTTCTCTTAAGCATAGCTCTGCTCTAAGTTTAAAATAACATTACCTGAGGTGTGTAACTGCATGCATTTGAGTTTGGACAAGTAAATGGAAAGCTTAGCTCTCTTAATTTAAGGCTCACACTAGTAGACGGGAAAAGACATGTCACTTTGAGATAGCAAGAAAGGAAGTAAATGCATTATGTCGAAAGATAGCAATGGCCTAGACCAAATCAGGACATATGTAAATGATCGGTATCAGGGTTCCTGACGAAATTAAAATTCCAATACCTGTTGTTGTACGGTTTTAAGTCCGTTTAACTCTCAGCAAGCCATGCAGAAGCTCACACAATACGTTTTTGAAACTCACAATCCATTTTCTTGTGGACTGCTTATGAAAGCTATACTAAAGGAAGTGGATACTCTTTACACGAGGGAGTGTTTTTCTTCTATTACAATGATGTGCATACTGTAATAAAGGTCTTATTGGCTGCTCCAGTGCACAGATCACCTGTGTCACATGACCAGCTCTGGTCATTTATTCTGATAACCTTTAAAGCAGTTCATGATGAAGGTGAACTACTTTTTGTCCATATAAATATTTGGCACCACATAAAAATGTTATGAGCTGAATTGTCAACAAGGTAGGGCTTGGCCATATGGCTCAAATTAATATCAAGATATAATGAGCAGTTCACATTGATAACAATAAACGAATGATAAGTACACCAATGCCAAAACCACCTTTTTTTCTAGAAACCACTAAATATTTTTAGTTTTTAACCACTTAAAATGATATGTATTTTGTTGCACTATAGGCTTATTGATAAAAAAAAACCGAGATTGCAATTAGTTATCTGACTTTGATTATGTTAATAAAAGTCTACAGCTAAATGTCTCTGATGGGTATCGATCGAGAGAGAGAAAGTGATATTAAAGCATACATTCGATTCCAATTTTCAAGTGTTAGAATCGATTATCACGATCCAATCTGTCCCAATTCGATCCTGATATGGGTCAGTACTAATAAAGACATGTTTTTTTTTTTTTACTATTACCTAAAAAATATGTCTGTATTTCAATGACATAACACTGGGGGAATAACAGTTCACCGGGGTACTTGTAAAAAGGGCAAACTATGTTAAAAATGGGAGGCGGCACGTTTTTCTCAGGCAGGCAGAACAATTCTGTGGTACAGTAAAGATATAATATTACTGTAAATAAATCTGTAATTTCAATAAATGATATCTACTACCTATTTGAAATATTGCACTCATAATATGTATATATATATACATATTATGCATAATATGTAATAATATAATATGTCTTTATAATATGTATTTTTTATTCCCATCTCTGTATAGAAAAAAGCTTGTGTCATGTAGCTCAGGGTGATTAGCCACTGTGTGTATCAGTATTTCTTCTATGTAATCCTGATACAGTGCTGTGGCATCAGACTTGTTTTTCTTCCCCAAGGCATTAAAAGATTATGCAAACATACCTAAATTACCCTAAGAAACACTTTAGGCATGTTTTCAAGGAGAGAATGACATAAGAATGTGATGAAAAGCTTTGAAAAGTGGATTTTACATGCCACCCCCCTTTAAACAAACATATTTTTGGACTTTTAAATCGATTCGATCTGACTTTTAAAGGAACCTATTTAAAATACACTTCAATTTGTTTTTTCAACTTAAGCAGAATAGTTATTTTTGTGATAAAAATTAGAGGCTGACAGATATATCGGGCAGATATTTTCATTTATTTTCTGTTGGCCAAAAAAAAAAAAAGATTAGCCGTCTGTGTAGCCTGCTGCAGACACTACTTGACTGAAGGAAGGACCCCCACACACACAGAACCACCGTGAGCCAGCCCACTCATATTATACACTTAAGTTTGGTGTTTGCTCTTCGACCACACTATTTTTATATATATTTTAGATTTTATCATTTACTACCATGTGGTGGTGTGCTTTAATTTGTGGTGATTTTTCTTTAATTCATGTTCTAACTCAGCCAGCTATTTGCAGCATTATTCTGGTTACTATTCTAATTTATTTTATTTTGTATACTTAAAGAAACTTTAAAATTCTGTTTTATTTTCTATTGTTCTGAGACCATGCAGGTTACTGTTAAGAGTTTGTTTTTATATCGTCTTGTATTTCAAGTTCAAAAAATATTTAAAGAGTTTTAATTGACTTTTTATTTTATACCACACAGAGTTAGTGCTTAATTGTCTTTCATAATGAATGTGCTGCTAAAAACTATATATATCAGCCTTGGATATCGGCGACCAAATAAATAAAACATCTGCATCGGCCTTAAAGAAAACCATATCGGTTGGCCTCTAATAAAAATACTTAAAAACCTTCTAACAAAGCCCATTTATCTGTTCATCCAAAGCCTTGCTGAGGCAAGGTGCTGACAGACTGTTGAGTGCTGAGGTGGGATTTGTGCTGCATGTATACAAAAGTGAAAGAGATGAAGCACAGACAAGTTTCACATTTTCCAGCACATTTTTACTTTTCAACACACAACTAGTCACCCACCAATCTCAAATGGTATCAAGACAAATTCATATGAAATCCATGCATACAGGGAAAGAAGGTTAAGACCAACATAAAACATAATAAAATTAAGATGATTTAAGAGTAGATTTTTTGTATGTTATCACACACACACCCACCATAAAACAGGATGTTAATTTATCTGCGGAAGTCTTAAGCTCTAAATATATCGTTCTGTTCCACATTGTCATATTAAACATTTTTACATGTTTGCCACACATTTATTTTGCTTGCAACATTATAAAATACATTTAGCAAATTAATGTGGTAGCCTAGTAACAAGGAAAAATTCTCTAATAACATGCTGTAGCCAAGTTACCTGTAAGGCAGCATTTGTTCATAAAGTGTAATCAAACAGTTATTTTATGGTGCTCCTCACAGGTTTTTTGCTTAAAAGAAAAAGATTATACGTGCAAACGTGAACTTTACAAGACTGGCATATCTTAAGAAGCAGAAAGAAGACTGATGTTAGTAGAAGGCATCAAAAAGTTTGCACATCTGTCTATTTTGACCCATTATAACACACACTCCCCAGAGATTAAACACCTAAAAGCATCTACTCATAAATCGTTGTCTTTATGCTAATCTTTTCAGGTTTCTCATTGCGTAGAAAAATCTAAGTGAGGATGAACGCCATCTTTGTTTAAAGTCTCATGTCAGTTCATGCAGCCAGCATCACAACAGAGAATAAAAACAAGCTGGAAAACACATATCACTAATAGTGCACGAGCACAGGGTAGCATTATTGATTTTTGGTGGTACTGTCTTTACAAGATGTGCAAATCAATCCGTGAGTTGGCATGCGATACTCCCCAAACGGTTTTAAGTAGTTTGCAGGGAAAAATGCATGCCTTTATCCAACTTTTTTTTTTTTTTTTTTTTACAAGGCTTCAGACTCATTTTACTTCTCTGGTAAAATAAAGCTAAAAGGCCAAGTGTTCAAAAAGAGAGAAGAGGGCCTAAAAAGCTGTTCTCAGTTGGCCTCTTGGCAGGTGTCCAACCTAGCGTTTTAATTTTGCTTCCTCACCATTGACTCATTGTTTTACCCCAACCTCCACCCCATGTTCTTCCTCTCGGGTGCTGCAAGCCACGATAAAACCCCACAATCAACTGCTTTTGTGTGAAAGAGAGCGAGTGGCGCGTTTTAACCACATGGTCTCGTTCATCTTACTTCCACCTCTCTGACCTGGCCTTACCACAACAGAGAGCAGCTTCTTTTTTTTCTTTGAAGTTCCATTCAATGAAAGGGTTTTTATTTCTCAACAAATCAGCCTCCTGACTATAATAATAAAGTATAATCTTTTAATAACTTTATCACCATCAATTAACCCATGACTGATGCTTGAATGATTTTCTACTTCCTGTTTTCATGTATCAAGTGGATTCATAAATCTGTATAATAAACTCATTATCCTGATAGCAGCATTCGAAAAAGCAGAAGTGGTTATGCAGCCGAATATGTTGTCAGGATTATTAATAGACTTTTTGATTCAATTTCTTTTATTCTAAATGACAATCTTAAAGCAAGAGCATATTTTATTGGGAAAACAAACCTGAAATTATTTAGTCTATAGATATCTTAGAAAACCAGCTCTCCTTCTACCTGATTCCATCATCCTAAAGAGGTAGCATGCTTCTGATGGAAAAAGTGGTCCTGTTAAGTTAGATGACTGATTTATGGACATTAAAATGATTTAAAGCAGCCGCTACAACATAGAAGCAAATGTCTGCCATCTACAAAACGAGACATACAAGGGAACATGTCATTCAAGTAAATCAGTGTGTGTATTGAAGTCAAGAAATGGCAATTGATCTAAGTTTGAACATAAACTGTTCAAAATCGTTTCAACTATATAGACAAAGGCAGGATGAGAACTCATGTTTATCTTTCCATGACACAGTGAGCAGGTAGGTAAAGTAAAATGCATCTTCAAAATCCGATGCTGGAACAAAACAAAAAAAGTATATAAAAGCCTCAATATGTTCTTTATGAACATTTATGTTAAGGCTTATGTGCAATTCTTTACCAGGGGTGGCAATAATCAAGGATGGTTTCAAAAACTTATCAAACCCATCTGTGCTGCCAAGAAGTAGTGGGTAATATAAAATATATAAGGTAGAAATTATATAAACTTAGCCAAAGGTAGAGATTTTGACTGTATGATGTCATCAAGTTTTGCCTACATACTTTGTACCTTGTACACAAGCCCTGCATCCGAATCCTTAGTATGTACTACATGCTACATAGTGGCTACTACTTGCGAGTTGATACAGTGAATACTGCGTCGCAAACGAGCAAGTAGTACGCATGAAATCTGACGTACTGCTCCATAGGGCTGGGTATCGATTCAAATTTCAAGAACTGATTCGATTCCGATTCTCAAGAGTTGGAATCGATTCGATTCAATCTGATCCAATTCAATATTGATATTGGTCATTGCTATTAAAAGCTGCTTCTTTTTTTTTACCGTTATCTTAATTATATGCCAGAAATTCAATGACTTAACACTGGGTGAGTGACAGTTCACCATGGAAAACTGTATTATCCCTGTCAGACACAAAACTTAAAATAGCTGTCTGGACTGTTCCTTATCCAAAAACAATTAAACTAATCAGTAACATCACTACACTTTTACATTTGTAAGCTGAAATTGCGGCGGTGTCAATGGTTGATACTTCCTTGGTAGCCGAGGTCACTTTTCTTCTACGATTTTGGGGCTTCTGCTGCATTGTGGGATAGTGTAGCATACATCGGCTGCTTACTGTGGCGGTAGTACACATCCGGGAACTTTATGCCTACTACTCCAATCCATAAAGGAGATTCGACTCTACTACATCGCTCACATACTGCTTTTCGCCCTAATACGTAGTAGGTGTAGTAGGGGTATTCGGATGCAGGGAAGGATACAGATGATCAGTGTTTGTCTTCACACTATATTGAAACTTTAAAGTTTGTTGTTTTCCATGTAAGAAAAGAAACCTGTTGAACTTGAGGTATGTTTAACTCAAAATATATGAAGTTATTTTTTGTGCGATATTAAATGTATAAATAAGTAACCTGGAAAGTAGACAATTTTGAACTTCACTTTCAAAAATTTCCATAATATTTAGCTTTTATTGTAATTAAAATATTGTCCTGAATATTTTTGGAAAAATAATTGAATACATTTTTAATGTATTTTCCACAATACATGTTCTTTAAATGGCATGAACCGTTTTAAAGTTGTTCTGGTGCAATGTATCTTAAAAGTGATAATTGGATCAATTTCCCTCTGGGTTCAATAAAGTATTTTTGAACTGAAGTGAATTGAATGTTCCTACGCAGTCATTTTGACATATTTAAATAAAATAAAAAAAGAATGTACCGCAATACATAACGTTACTGCACATGCTTTAAATTATATCTCAATATAGATTTGAGGCCATGTCGCCCAGCTCTTCTGCCAACCTTTTAATATCTAAGGGAGAAATATTTTTGCTTGAGTATAATTTCTGGATTTAACACTAAGCCACTGTGAGTAAACTCACTGAATGAAGAACAAACATATTTTAACCAAAAATGCATACTTTCAGTACAGTTTGTTAAAGGAGACTTCCTGATTCAACAAAGGCTTTCTAATGTAATATGTCTGTTGAGTTTTTTGCATTTTGTGGTCAAGTGAATAGTAAACACCATAAATTGTCACTAGAAGTACCTTTAACGTTTCTAGATATATCTATTCATTACCAACTGTAAGTTATGGAGGACCACCCCTGCCAAAATTGTCAATAAATAGTGATCTAAAAATAGATTATTTGAATAAATACACTTGATTTTTTTTCTCATTTATTAGTTAATTTATTTATTTTTCAACTAACTTGACCCATTTATTTATTTTTTTTACATATTGTCATTTTTGGCAGGGATGGTCCTACATAGGGGTATTCACATTATATTGAAAAAATGACTTAGAAAAGTCTATCTTCTGCTTAAATTTTCTTTAGGTAATTATATTTATTTGTATTTAAGTGAGTCACAATGCACAATTCCCTCATTTACCAATTACTTTTTTACTTTTGCTCTAGTACGTTTTTGAACAACTACGTTTTACTTGAGTACAATTTGTGGGTACTCTAGCCACCTCTGGCAATTATCTTATTGCCCAGCAGTCACAAATATTTGCTAGCATGCATGTAGACAAGGAAGTATATAGACCAGTATAAAAAGAAGTCCCATGACGCAGATAATGAACAGAGAACTACTAGAAGCTAACAACAGCCATCCCGCTTCCCTGACTGAAAGGAAACTGTGTGCCGTCTGGGAATGCTATTCAGAAGAAAAGAGGGAAAATGCTCAAATGAATGGAGAGCACTGTGGCACAGAGGAGACAAACAATAACGATTGTTAACTCACTAACAGCTGACCATGTCTGTTTAAGTGGAGCCAAACTGCCTTGGAGAACAACAAATGCGTATGTCTGCACCTCACTGATCCCAGGCCTCGTCAGCATTCAAAGCCTCCACCTTTTCTGTTATACAGATACGACACCTCAGGATCCTCCCATCTTACGATTTACTCCTCCTACCCTCTTCTGCCTTGCAGGCCACTGGGGATTTGGCTGGCAAAGCGCCCGGTTTCAAAATGCATCCACTCTAAATGTACACACATATACACACTCATACGGTGAGCGACTGCAAACCGGATATCGCAGCATATCCAAGTCACATCCTTTACTATCCCAAAATGTATTATGTAGCTACGCTTTCAAACAGCATCTGCTGGTTCACTTAGCTCCTATGCTGCAACGACACAAGTTATTTCTGGCATATTGTGTGTGAAATGATGCAATGATGAAGGAGAAAGAGAAACAAAAGTAGCAGTAAATGTTCAATGAAAGCAATGGGGAAGTAACATTTACAAAAAGAAAGGTATTTACTGTTGTAAATCGCAGAGTTAGCCTTAATCTTCTGTTAAACGCATTACTTCTTGAAGCAACCAAGCCTACGTGTAAAATAATCCATCAGAAATCTTAATGTGCGCATTTAACATGTAGAAAAAGAAGAAAAAAGTCCAGGGTGAATTTCTCAGAATGATCTAGGCTGTGAGCTCATCATCCTGTCAGACTAAAATAAACACCTCCAATCCAGCTTTTACCACAGAGCTTAGTCATTCATTATTTAAGGCTGCAATCATAATAACTCTGGGGTAAATGAAAAGGCTAGCTGATCAACCTTATATGTAGAAGGCAATAAACACAAAGACTATTGTTCTACTGCAAGAAAAGCTGCCAAAACCATTCAGTCAAATTTAAAGCAGACTTCAAGTGCATCTCAGCTTCATTCTGTTTTATATTTTGCTTATTGTAGACTCTATGGTACACAAGCGGATGTGACCCCAATAGATAATATCTATTTGGTAGAACTCAGAGTTATTTTGGTTCGATAGCTTTAATCAATCATATTTTATAAACCCAAATCCAAACAAATGAGACTAAAGTCCAACACAACACAGATGATATTGTACAAGTGGCTCAAATCATACGAGAGAGTTGAGGACTGTCGAAGGGGCAAGTTGAGCTGGGTTTTATGGTAATTCCAACAAAAATATTAAAACAAAAATTTAGACTGTGTCATTAGGGATGCAATGATACCGATAATCTACTCGTATCAACTGTTGAAACAAGCAGAGAAGAAAAGTAAAATCCGTCTTCCAGTCAGCACTTCTTTCTGTTGTAGAAGTATTTCAGTTGGTATTCTGTATCAGCAACTACTCCAAGTATCGGTATCCGTTTAAAGAAAGGGCTATCCTTGAATCTGTATGTGTTATTATGACTTTGATTTACAGATAGAAAAGCATAAAGTATTCCTACCAATGTAAACTTCATATATTGATAATTGCAGGCATGTTACAATCAACACTTAATCTGATTTTCAAACAAAAATAAGTAGAAAATATTAAATAATTAACTTTATGTGTAATGACTTTAATTACCTCTCATAATTTGTCCAGCATCTCATTAAAAGCCTTTTACATCAACTGTAAAACGAAACAGTAATGGTTTTGAACTCCCCAATTAAAACCACCTCAGTATACCAATCAGTAACTGGGCCAGGCATATTTTCAGTATCCGCTGTGAACTGTGAAAGATTGCTATAAAGTGCTAAGCTTACAAGCACTATTTTTGTTTTAAAGACAAAAAACAACCAAACTGAATCCAGAGCCATTTATTTATCGTCACATTTCAAACTGCTATTCACGAACGCTCAAATGTCTCACAGCAACTTGTGTGCTGTTTGGTGTGGTTTCACTGTTTATTTTTAATCTATTACAACAACAACAAATAAAAAGAATAGAATAAAAGACATTTCCTGAAAGTAAAGACATTCAAACTGTTAGTGGAAAAACTGGAGGAAGAATTATTTGAGGTAAAAATAATGAGGTTACATAACCGGTTCATTTTACACGTCTTGAGGTTGCCAACCGAAGCGTTTGAGATATTCTGTTGAGATAAAAGAACGAACTGATTCTCTAACCCTCATCAAATGTATCTTTATTTTTTGCTGTGAAAGCCTAGAGAGCTTATTGGCACTTAACTGGCTGTCTTCAGTCACTACAAACTCAAGCTCTGGAAGACATGTTCTCAGACATTTCTTTAGAGGTTTCTTTTCAGCTAAACCACATTTTTATGAAACGTTTTGCTTCCCACCAACAAAATCCAACTTATATAAATAGGTGTCAAACTCGTGTGGTGCATGGGTTTAATACACAGGACTAGTAAAAGACGATTCGCAATAGGAAACCTTCATATCTTTACAAAAAATAAAAAATGCAGATTAATGATAAGAAAAACACATTTTCTTAAGAGTGATAATCATAGTGTGTTTGCTGTTGCAAAATGCCAGGCTGTGTATATAAAGCTGTGGGTTCTAATTTTACACTCAGTCGTCAATGACGTCTCCTCAAAGCAGCTGGAAAGGAAAAAACAACAACACAGTTTTCATGCAAATCAAACGAATCTGTGTTGGCTTCTAAACAAAAAAAAAAAGCCACTTTTTCTTCTGTGTATTACCATCAAAACACAATCTGAACTGTATTTATTCTGTTTGTAAATGTTGTGGCAATCTACTTGAGATGAAATCCCTCAGAAATCTCCCCACTAGTAGGATGAAGGACACCCTGACAGAAAAGTACACATTCTGGAGAGTCGCTCACCAAAGAATGTTTGGACAGCTGACAAACTAAGCACTAAACGAAGTCAAATAAGCTCAACGAGACCGGCTGTCTGACATGAAGAATACATCCAAAAATAATAAATAAATAAAAACTAAATCTCCAGCATTATTTCTTCTCCAACTACATTTTCTAAATGTTAGAATTCTAGTTACACACCCATTTATCAGCGAATAAAAACGTGCTTCCTGTGAAAAATGTTTTTTTTCAAAATGATTAGTGCTGAAGTGACAATCTCAACGGTTGTGTTCAGGAAGAGAAGTCACAAATTACCGGTAATAAAAAGAGATATGAAAGTTAATGTGAAACAATGCAAACTATAAATATAAAGATTTGGTCATTACACACCAACCATTCACTTAAAGGCCACACGTTAAACAGAGAATAATGTGACCTTTGACAAAAAGCCTGGGGATAAAACTGATAAATAATTAAACAGTAAATGTATTTTTAATGATGGAATATCGTGCAGACCTGACTGCACAGCTTGGCATCTGTGGCTTAATTTCTGGGAGGAATGATGTTGAAAGATTATGTGTTAAAACAGGGCTGTGTGTTAACCTTTTTAGCTTATAGCACTGGTAGCTATGAGAAGTTGCTAGTTTTGTAGCACTGCCAAAAAAAAAAAAAAGTTGTAGCATTAACAGATAATCGCTAAAAAACGTTTCTTCTCGTCTTCGAGATGAGACTTTGGAACATGATATATTATTTTCCCTGAAGAATACTGTTGAGAGAAGGGAGCGTGTACAAAATTTACAAGATATCAGATTGCAACTGGACGTCCGAGACGTTTTAAACTAAATTTGTAGTTTTGAATTTTAATTGTCGATACATGTTTAAAAAAAAAATCATAATTGGTAAAAAACAATATTCCTTGAGAAATAAGGACGTTCTCAATCACCGAATAAACTGAAGTTGATAGTTTATTATTTTTCGTGTTCGTTGCTGTACATTTTGAAAGGCCTACATTGCTGAAGCATATCTTTTTGAACGTTCCTTGAATACAGAACAGGTGTGGGATGTCTAAAAGAAAGATTCAAATATGCTTGCAGATTTTTTATTTTTTTTACTTTTGAATTCATTTTAAAAAGAAAAGAACTTCGTTGGTGATTGGGTGAAATCAACCGAGAAAGGTTTATGATTGGTCAATTGACATGATGTGATAATGATGCACGCACATTGTTTTTCTGAGCAGTATGGATGCAAAACAGTCCAGGTGTCTAATCTGCAGCAAATATCTTCAACATGATTTCACAGATGGTAGCTAAGGGTGAACAGAAATGTCACTAGGCACATAGGCACTTTTTGGACAAAAAAAAAAGTTGCTAATCTAACTTAATCTGAAATATCATCATTTAATACAATGGTATATTGGCAGATATCACAGGTCCACACTTTCACAAGACGCCTGCCATTGCTTTCCCATCCAAAGAATATCCAAGTTGATACTGACACTGGTTGAGAATGTCAGCTAAATCGGTCTGACTCAAAAAGTCTGCCACTCCAGTCCAGACCTGAAGATCCACCGTCCTGCAACTTGTGGATGCATCCCTGCTCCAACACAGCAGAATCAAAGGGATGGTTAATCACCAGGCCATTCCAAAACTTGCAGACACACAAAGGAGGTCATTCAACCTTTTGTTACAGGTCTGCAGGAGCAGGGATGCATCCAAAAGTTGCAGGCCGATGGCACTCGAGAACCTGAGTTGTGCCCCCCCGGTCTCACTGAACGGCTGATTGTGACATGGACAACGTTAAGATCTGGAGAAGCACGGGAACATACCGACTTCAATGCTGTTGAATAATGCACTCTGTCACAAATCAAACCTTTCACTCCACCCTCCATGGATTAAGCACAAACTGTCGCAGCAACAAGAACAAGCATAGCCAGAAATTCTTGTGAATAATCTCCGGTAACAAAGTAACCAAAACTCAAGTTTTAGTTGCTTCCCTGCTTGAACACCTGATTCGGGTCCAAATTATCTCCCCAGCCAGTCAAAGAGTTTGCAGGTCATTTAATTCAGGACAACATTTTGAGCATGCAGGACTAGACTTCCCAATCCCGGCCTTGTCATACGTTTTCCTATTCAATTAGAAACTCAGAGAAATAGTTTTTCTAGCTACTGTTTGAGGTCAAAACTTAAATTCATGGAGACGCACTAAAATGAAAAACATTTATTAGTAACTAGTTTGTCAGCTAAATATAGCAGCATATAGAGCAAATAAAGAAAAAAAGGAAAAATTCAACTGAAACAATTGTGGGTTTAAAAAAAAAAAATTTTTTTTTTTGAAAGATTTCACTGGTCACTATTGAATTTCAGATATTAGAACATGGGATGCAATAAAAAA
Source organism: Apricaphanius iberus (assembly GCA_028564705.1). Taxonomy (NCBI): domain Eukaryota; kingdom Metazoa; phylum Chordata; class Actinopteri; order Cyprinodontiformes; family Aphaniidae; genus Apricaphanius; species Apricaphanius iberus. The sequence goes on from JAPXFQ010002826.1 coordinate 897,406, forward strand.
AAATTCAAACCGAAATGATACCGATAAGATCTGTGTACTTGCCAATACTTCTACCACACACAAAAATACAATGAATCGGGAGACAGGTTTTATTTTCTTCTCTGCTCAATACAACAAATTATTGTGAAAAAAAAAAAAAATTATATCAATAAAAATGATCACAGCTAAAATTTCAAGTGAAGAAGAAAAAATTTCTGTGAAATTATAGCAGTTTCCACATTTTAAGTATCGCTTCATGGTATCGGTTAACTAGCCGAACGGTATCTGCCTCGATAACCGGATCAGCGCATCCATAATTATGACACTAAGTATTTATTTTCATTTTAAAATATTATTTCATTTTAAATCCAGATTAGTTCATTAAACCTTCTGTCTCCTGACCTTTGGCATTATATTTTTTGCCGATATATTTTTTACATTTTTCACATATTGTCACTATTTGCAGACACCACAATGGTTGTCTTTCAGACTGTCTCAGCAGACAATTGGACAGTGCTAGGACTAACTAGAGCAATGAACACCATGACGTATTCATGGTGACAAAAATCCATTAACTAGGAAAAAAAAAAAATATGGACTTAAGTGCCTCTATCTACTCATCTTTCAAATAAAAGCCCAAATCTCAATCGTCCAAAGTTGACGTCAAAGCTGTTTCGAATGAGCGCCGTTCCTGATCCGCCGCCATCTTTGTTTTTTGCAAAGAAAAAAAACCCAGCTCTGACGCAATGATGCAAACACATCTCTCTCTACAAACAGAGCGCTGTGATTGGCCCCGTTTACACTTAGTCAAGCCAATGGTAGAACTGCTGAGGCTACAATGGAGCACGGCAAGACCAAGCTGCAGAGCTAAATTTACTGCTACTTGTTTAGATATCTAGGCTACTCAGTGCATTCAATAGCTGCAGAAGTAATAGCTTGCCACAAGGCCTTTTAGTCGAATTCACAGTTTGAACTTCAAGGTATGTGAATTATCCCTGGAGGCATTTCTGCATAAGCAGAAAATCCATTAATTGCACTTTGTGTGAGAACAGAGAATAGCTGCAAGGTTATTCATCATCATCATTTCCAATCCAGTCCAAAATGAGTCAAAATGGGGGAACAAACAGGTAATACAAGACATGTATGGGACTGTAACCCTAAGCCTAATTTCATTGATGGAATACATTTCTATCAACAGGGACTATAAACAAAGCAGACGGCATAATCTCTTGGACGCTGCTTATTGTGCTTGCCCTCTTAACTGACCAGAGACTGACCGCTCTCTGCTTGCTTTTAGTGCCGCCACTGACTCACTCACCCAGTCTGCCTTTAATGGAAAATATGCCATCAAACGATAAGCTTCTGAGAAATCACAACATGAAGCTTGGGTCGGTAATTTATCTAAGAGCTTCAATTATTTGCACTCTGCTGATAACGAGACACTAAGGCCCTTAACCGTCCCAAACGTATGCTGGAGCTCAGTATAATTCCCCCCAGGCCTCAACCCAAACGCAGATTCATTGGGGTCATAATCTCAAATGTTGACAGGACGTCTGGAAATAGAAATAATGACCTCATCAAAGACCCCAAGGGTTTTGTGGACAGCTAAATGCATTTCAGTCGTGAAGCAGGCGTTACAACTGTGCTACCTGTCGCTGTGACTCGCTTACTTGAGCAGCCGATTGTGTTGACAGATGTAAATACGCTCCCATGTAAATGAGCTGCAAAACTCGAGATTAGGTTATTGTTTTAAGTAGGCTCCGTGTCCCGGCGCGAAGCGAGATCGTTTCCTGTGAACGCTGAGCTGCTGGATAAAAGCTTCCATCAATCTACAGACACAACAGCACCTGCTATCTCGCAGCATTCAGCTGGCCCCCACGTCAGCTTGTTGTCGTCCAGACTGTTACCCAAAGCCTCATCTGGAAGCCGATGACAGCGCTGACTATCCCGAACCATCTTTTTAAAGGCCAGGCAAGGCAATTTTATTTGCATAGCACACTTTCAACACAAGACAATCCAAGGTGCGTTACATGATTGAAAAAATTTAACAAAATTTAAACATGGAATCACTAAAAGAAACTTAAACAAAGACAATTTATGTAATTAAAAGAAAAGAAAACATTTAACAGTAAAATTTAAACAAGGGATAGACCAACATCAGCTGGTGATTAAACTAATAGACAGGATGTTATCAGCAACTTAAGAAATAAAAAAAATTAAAAAACAAAGTGATGAAGAAGAATAGGGTTTCTTTAAGTTTTCCACTTCTGAATTACACACTTTAAAATAAAAATTTCTGCAATTTTTATGACTGAACTGGATGTTAGAAGTGTGGGATCTACAACTGATCAAACACCAGAGCAATAAATGGCTATTTTAGTGCTTTTTACCACCACCTTACAGCGACCCCATTTTAAAGTTCAATAATACCTCGACTTATAAGATGTGAGCTACATCAGCCAACATAAAAATGATGTAAATCAGTGGTTGCCAAGGATGGGATCAGGACCCCAACTTTGGGTCGCACATAAGCAATTGTGAGAGATTAAGACGCTCTCCATAAATTAAACTAATACAAGCTCATCGTGAGGGAAAAAAAAACAAAAAAAGTTTTGTTAGTCTTAGAATGAATAAAAAATATATAGCTCGAAAATCAAACAAAAAATCCATATGTGCAAAATAATCACCTAAATATATGCCAGAAATTAAACTCCTCAATTAAAATGATGAGCTCTGATCATTGTTTTTTTGTTCTCTCAAGAGATTAAAGCAACAGAGTTGCACTATTTTCTGGCATCTGACCAATCAACCAACAGAAACATTTGAGGCAAATATGCTTTCATGTGCCAGCAGGCACAAACCGATGATTCCTTCACTTTATGGTGCGACTGCACACATCATGTGACGCTTCTCCTTCAGTCATTTGTTTAACAATTCCTGGAGCGTTAGGTGAGGAAGTTTTGTCGTCGGGTACCAACTATCGTTGAGTGTTCAGATCTTTACCCATAATGCTCTCCTTGCACGGGGTCAGCAGTTATGGCCTGTCGTTACACTCTCCCTTATGGCTCATTTCTTCTCTAAACTTCTACATCAATATAAAAAAAAAACTAAAGCATATGTCTAATCTAGAACTAGATGTTTACAAGGGAAAACTTTTTTTGAACTGGAATCAGTGAATCTGACCTTAGACAAAATTGAGTCATTATCGGCCAGGAAAAAATACTGATCGGTGAATCTCTGACAAACAGTGGCCAGAAGATGCTATTAAAATCAAATGCCAAGGGGTAAACAACAACTATAGTGAATTAGTGTCCAAAAACCTTTACAAGGTACTTCGTTTTCAGGCCCATTCGAACCAATAGAAGACTTTATTTATGCTTTGCCCAGTCACGAAGTCTTAGCCCTTCATGGCACAAACGGGCCCCCCCTCTACTTCTGATTTCATAGTCGGCCCATTGATGTGGGTCTTACTGAACCTACCTTTGCCATTCTGCCATGCTGTGTACCAGGACAGGCTGAGGAAGGACGTGAAGAAAATTAACGCAGTGGCCACAGTTCCATTTCTGAGCCTCATCTCATTTCAGCGATGCCTCTCCTCGGCTGAGTGTCGGGGGTGGGGGGACCTTTGCCTCCCTCCACTCCCTCTTCGTCCGACCGTCTCTTTCAGCCTTCAGGACTTCGAGACAGGCGTAGGCGAAAGCACACGAACGTATCCAACAGTGTAACGGCCCAGTTCACGACACAGTAGACACCGACTTCTCAGCTGAGAGACAGAGAGATGTAACCCTGGTCTCCCTGCCTTCTCTCGGGTCGTCGTTTTTGTCGGAGGGCTGAACGGTGTGCCTTCCTATTGCGAGCTTACACAACGCGACAAATATAACTCACATGATCGCCTAGCTGCCCATATTCATATTTCCAACCGCCGCTCGTTACCTACAAGTTCCGAGTAGAGAGCATTTCTAGTGTTTGACGGCTGATCCTCCGGGATAGGCTGCTGAAGCTCTGACGGCTGGACGGGAGGCTACGCTTCAATATACGTCGATTCCGCTTCAGCTACCGACAGACAAAGGATGGGTTTGCAATAGAAACCTACGTGTTGCTGCGTCCTCGGGGGAGGGGGGCACGTCAAAAGAAGCCGCAAACTTTCACCAGTTAGGCGAGCCCCGGTCTACTACGACACCCTCTGGATAAGCTAGTTAGCTACTGAGCTAACACGTAGTAGAAACTCCGCTGACTGTGTCGGTCAACCTGTGTACCAAGGCTACCAGAACAGGACCAGCGACTCTTTTTACTCGTTATAGGCTAATAGAGTCTCATTTGGGGGTTTTCTATTTCTGTTAACAGACACACCACAACGAACCGACGTCTCGTTGTTTCCATACATTGTGTAAAACACAGACGTAACGTTATTTTGGTAACTAACGTGTCCACACAGTCCACCTGTCACGTCAGATACATGAAAACATTTTCCGGCGAGAACTTTCAAAATAAAGCTCCTGCTGCTCACCGAATTATGTTTCAAGTTAAAATGGGTTGATTTGCTCATTTATCGAAAGGTAATTTAAACCAAAATCGCAACTATTAGAACTTTTTTCATTCTCAGATCCTAGTTCTGACTTCAGAGGTAAACGGAACACAGCTTGATATTTCCATGAGACTCCCGAATTTCAGGGACACTCCCGACAATCCCCCACGGCCACCATTCTCCCTAATTTCTCCCGAAATAAGACGGTTTCGAATATGCTACCATGTACAATCCCTGTTTCTAATGTGAGAGGGATCGAGGATAAAACTTGTTACATTTTAAATAACTTAACAGTTTCTTCGTTATGGACATGAGAATCCTTTGTGTTTGGCGAAATTCGACGTTTTGAATCAAAAATAGGTCACCTACGCGATTCTTCTATGAGGAAAACAATCAGCTGTAATTCGTGACGCACGGCGAAGCAGCAGCCGCAAGTTTCCAAAAACCAACATCACAGCGTAAAAATATAAACGAACTTAATGATGTGGTGCGACCAAATTAAGGAAAAAAAACTTTCTCACTCTCTCCTGACACAGAGACTCCTACGAGTTTTTGAATGATTAATAGTGTTCCTAAACGTTTAGTGCTGCAGAGCAGGGGTGTATCCAGGAGGTTCATAAAGAGGGGCTAAAAGGGCCCGGGGTGGGTCTGGAACTGTAGCACCAAAATAAAAGCAGAGATATTCTTGTAATGGGGACCCAATCTGAGCTGGTCACATTTAAGAGCTTTCATCTGTTAAATTTACATTTGAAGTCATTTTATTTTGCTAAGGTTTATGTGACAATGTAATATAAAAGCAAAAATAAATAAATAAATAAAAATGCAACCTTTTTTCACCAAAAAGGCGAGCGACCATTTAATTTCTTGACTTACTTATTTTATTGCTGTGGACTGTTATTTTGTCAAATACTCTAAAATTCCAGTATTCTGAACAATAATAATTCATGAATTTTTATATATATATAGATTTTTTTTTACAAACTCTCCCCCCATGCCCCGCTTTTGAATGTCTCCCTAATTCTAAGGTCTCAAGGTTGGCAAGTATGGAGTACCCACCAGCATCTGTTTGTCGTTCACCGTCCAGCAGTAACACATCCTGAGAAGCAATATGTCCCAAGTTTTAAATAATGTTTACACAAGACAAACACCAGGTAAAGTTGTGTTTCTATTTGTCGTCAGACCTCAGAAATCCAATTTCCGAGTCAGAAAAATCCGCTTGAAGGTTACCCGACCCTATCACTGATGTTAGACATAGTCCCCCCCCATACAAAGCTTTATGCATAGAGTTGTCATATTTAAAAAAGTCTGTTTTTTTTTAAAAGTCCAACTTTTCGCATGAGCAGTTCGATTTCAGCGGGAGCGTTTTAGTTTCCTTTTCCAACTCAGTAGTCGGAATTTCAGTGTTCACACTACAAATGAACAACACCATAAACTTTGGTGAACTACGGGGTAAGGATAGGTCGTAATGAAAACGTTTTACAAGATTCATGCTTCCACAATATGGCCACGGGAAGCTCTCTTTCCTTCTAAAACGTTCCTGACATGACCGCAAAAGCCACAAAACCATCTGACTCAAGATTTGGGGGGGGGGGGGGGGGTGGGGTGGGGGGGGGGGGATAAGCATAATTTATAATTTCCTTGTCTTTAACTGGCAAATAAATGACATTGACGTTTCTCCTGAGAAGCATCAATGGAGAACCATAGATCAAACTCTATTGTTCCTTAAATATTTCAAAATAAACCTGAACTGAGTTTTTTTGGCCATCTTTTATATTAAAAGCTAACTTTCCAATGATTTCCAGCAGGAGGTTCTATGGTGGAGCATATGGTATTGTGGTTGACTTGCAGTGAGAAGGTCATGGGTTTGAATCCTAGCCCTTTCTGCATGGAGTTTGCATTTTCAGCCCGTGTATGCGTGGGTTCTCTGGTTTCCTCCCACAGTCATATTTGGTTATTCTAAACAGCATTTACTGTAGGTAAAAGTAACAGCCAGTCTTCACTACATAAGGCTAATGAAGTACTTTAAAGCATACCAATTTTAAAATATAACCAAAAACTAAACATTTTTGGCATATTTCCATGACATTATCATGGTTACAGAGGCGATAAAGAACCATGGATGACAGTGCTTGGCCCAAGAGGAGTACTGAAATAGGAATATGTCATTACGAATGTCAATAGGAAATTTTACTTTATTTTTAAAACACCATTATTGTATTGCAAACCCATAAAACATACTATAAAGATTACATTTACATAGTTTAAAAACACTATACATACATTCAGGCATAAAGCTCATGAAACCGTTAACCGCTATTGTGCCACATGCTGGGAGGGAACAGAAGACCTGCAACACCCTTTACCTCTAATTAAAAACAGAAGCACCACTCTGAAAAGCGATAGACAAACACACTTTGATATTTATAGTCTCACTGCTTTCTTGTCAGAACGTGCCAAGTGTTAACGGTGGCACAGACAGCAGAACTGATGTGAATCAAGGCGAGGCAGGATCTCAGAAGGGTGTAGCTTTGAAGTAGTCCTCCAGGGGGATGACTGATACCCCCCCGATCCAGTCCTGCAGCCAGACCTGAATCAAATCCATCTTCATGAAGAACCACTTGTGTCCCACTGGCCACTTTGCCATCACAGGATGTCTGTTCAAAACAGCGCAACATGTGAGTTTACACTTAGCAAATGTACCGTTAGCATTCAACAGCTGCTTACAGACCTCGAGAACAACGCCTCCTTTGCAAAAGCGATCTCCTCTGGGGCCACCTCCACCATTTTGCCCGTCAGTGTGAGTCGAGCACATCTGGGATCCTCTGGATCATACACCATTTGCCTTGAAACAGAATATGACACCTTTGTTTAAAAAAAAAAGGCTTTCAGATCTTTTAGGTAATCATGTTGTGGCATCAACTTTTTTTTTCCGGCCTAAGGCAACAAGAATTAATACATTTTTCTTTCACTGTTTTATTCCTAACCAGTAGCATTTTTCTTTTTGATGACACACATAAAAAAAATATCTATTAATACCAAATATATATATATAATTTAACAAGGCAAGTGTTTGTTACTGGTTTCAAGGTATACCAACACTACAGAATGGAGCAAATTCAGTAAACGTAAAAGAATGTTAGCAGGACTTTGCCCCAAAGTAAAATGCAAAGTCAAAAACGTCATTTCAAAGCCATCCATGTCTCCTTGCATACCAATTTAGATTTATTTTTTTAATGTAAGCATAATATGAATCTAAGAAAGGTCCTGTCTCTGTCTTAGTTAATTTATCAGTGAATGCTTGCATGAAATGTACAAAACACGGAGTGCATCCCCCCCTTCCTAGAATTTATATATCTTTTTATTTTGTGTGAGTTTCCACATAGAGTGAATGTTAGAAATACTTTATTGTATGATACGGTTTACAGAATTGCATATTACAAATGCAGGTTAGGGAAACAATTATAAAAGTTTAAGATTTTTGTCTAAATTTTTATGTTCTTCAATAACTCCCTGGAGCTGTGTGAGGTCCCCTCCTGCCTCAAACGCTCCACCATCATCCCGGTTCCCAAGAAGTCCCCAGTCACTGGATTAAATGACTACAGACCAGTTGCCCTAACATCTGTGGTCATGAAATCCTTTGAGCGTCTGGTACTGACCCACCTGAAGGACATCACAGATCCCCTGCTAGACCCCCTGCAGTTCGCCTACAGATCAAACAGGTCAGTGGATGATGCCGTCAACATGGCTCTACACTACATCCTGCACCACCTAGACTCTGCAGGTACCTACGCTCGGGTCCTGTTTGTGGACTTCAGCTCTGCGTTTAACACCATTGTCCCAGAGCTCCTCCACCAAAAACTGTCCCAGCTCACCGTGCCTCCCTCCACCTGTCAGTGGATTACCAGTTTCCTGACTGACAGGAGGCAGCAGGTGAAACTGGGTAAGTTCACATCCAGCTCCCGTTCCCTCAGCATCGGCGCCCCCCAGGGATGTGTTCTCTCCCCACTGCTCTTCTCCCTTTACACCACTGACTGCACGTCGAGGGACCCTTCTGTGAAACTCCTGAAGTTTGCAGATGACACCACCGTCATTGGACTCATCCGCGACGGCGACGAGTCTGTGTACAGAAAGGAAGTGGAACAGCTGGTTCTCTGGTGCAGTCAGAACCACCTGGAGCTAAACCCGCTCAAAACTGTGGAGATGACAGTGGACTTCAGGAAGAGACCACCATCAACATCTCCTCTCATGATCCTCAACAAGCCAGTCCCCACAGTGGAGTCTTTCAGGTTCCTAGGATCCACCATCACACGGGACCTGAAGTGGACCTCACACATCAACATAATAAGGAAAAAGGCCCAGCAAAGGCTGTACTTTCTGCGTCAGCTCAGGAAGTTCAACCTGCCCCAGGAGCTGCTGATCATCTTCTACACAGCAATAGTCCAGTCTGTCCTGACCTCATCCATCTCTGTCTGGTTCGGATCCGTCACCAGGCAAGACAAGGACAGACTGCAGAGAACAGTCAGGACTGCAGAGAGGATCATAGGAACCGATCTTCCCTCCATTCAGGACCTATTCCGGGCCAGGGTCAGGAAGCGGGCCAGGAAAATCACCTCTGACCCCTCACACCCTGGCCACAATCTGTTTAGGCTCCTCCCCTCAGGTCGGCGTTACAGAGCGTTGTACGCCAAAACCACCCGACACAAAAACAGTTTTTTCCCCCAGGCTGTCGCTCTGACGAACTCTGTCTAGTCACAGTGTGTGAGTGCACTCACATAACAATAAACTATAACTCTGCACTTCTGTACATACTCACTGTAAAATAACCCCGGCTTGGTGTATATATTATCCTTTATTATTTACGATCTGATATTTATTTGTATTTTTACTTATTTTTGTTCATATTTTTCTTTTTTTTTTTTTATTTTTTTATTTCACTTATTCAAGTTCTGTACTGGAGGAAAAAGTTTGCCGGAGTCAAATTCCTTGTATGTGACATACTTGGCCAATAAACTGATTCTGATTCTGATGTCAGCCTTTTGATTTTAATCCCACTAAAATGTTGCCACCTGCTGACAAAAACTGGTTAATGCAGTCATCTCTGTATTTGGGGGAGATTAACGTTAAAAAGCCTTATGCAATCTGTGAACTGCTAATTTGACGTTTCTTTTACCGCTTTCAAACTGTTGCTTGAGATAAAAAGATAGGACACTAAGTGCTAAAAGCAGAAATTGATGGGATTCAAAGGAAGTACTTTTGCATAATGTTCTGAGCCTCCTAGCGTGTTTTAACTTTGCATTGGTCTGTACGTGGCATCAGATCTAAAGCATAAAACACAGTTAATGTTAACAGAAAGCCACTGTTTTTGGTTAAACCATAAGCCTTTTAGCTTTGTTTTGTGTATGCTTTATGTGTTTAACCAAAGATTTATTCCACCCCAAGTTAAATTTAATATGTTGCCATATACATTAGATAGTAAGATAAGTGAGAAAAAGGATTTTGTAACCAGCCCAGTCATTCTAATCCGGCAGCAGTCCATTCGTTTAATTTAGGGCTGGGTGATTAATAAATATAAATCGATTAATCTAATTTTAGTTTATGAAACACCACAATTTTGATGTGTTTTTTTTATTCAACCTGCCTAGGTCTTACCATCTTAACACGCTGTTTTTAGTTGGATTTAAAATTTAGGACAGCTCCGGGGCGGGCTGATTTAAATAAATGTAGGTTTTGAAAAATGTTAATCACTTGCAATTTCTTTTAAAGAAAAAATGGGTAGGAAAAATAGAAAAAAAATAGATTAAAATCTGGAATCGGATATAGTTTGAAAAAAAACCTGAGATTAAATTTTTAAGACATATCGCCCAGCCCTACTTTAGCTTAGCATAAACAATGTAAGTGAATGGTAACGGCTAGCATTTCGTGCACAAAACACATGAAAATTACTCAATTATCCTAACTATTCCTAGTGACCTCAATAATCATTAATTGAAAAGGAAAATAATAACAAGAAGGAACTACAGGAGACGATTTAGACTTGAGACTACATTGTGACAAAGCACCACTGTAAGCCACCGCTGCAAGGTGCTAGGGCATGACACACCGCCCGTAAATAAAAATGCATGCCTGATAGCGCTCCGGCGCTATGACGGCTTTCCGGCATACTGAAGTGTTTGAGAAAAATAATAATAATAATAATCACGTTTGCGGGATCTGAAAATTCCCAAGATCTGAGAGGCACTTTCACTCTAAATCACACCACTGTAGGCCTACTTAAGCCAGTCGGTTACAGGCATAGATTATATGGCAGGGGCTGGTCTTGAGTTTTCAATCAATCAGATAGATGTAGCAGTTACTCCACATGCTACTGTTAGGATCTTTGTTCAAATCAAATCAAATCAAACTTTATTTATAAAGCGCTTTTCAAACAAAGAAAGTTACTCAAAGTGCTTTACAGATTTAAAATAACCCCACAAACCCCCCCCCCCTTCAAAAAATAAAATCATCAGTGCAAATACAACCCCCTCCCAACCCAACCCAATACTCACTCACACACACACTTAGAAGCTACAAAAAGCGGGCTGAGTACAGATGAGCCAGGAAATGCCATCATGGAGCCATCTGCATCAGCAGCAGCAGATCAACATCAGCAGCCAAGGCTCCCACCCAGGGCGCCCAGAGGAGGGAGGGCTGGTACCCCCACCTCCACCCAAGCGCTACCTGGGGGGCACCCAGGCAGCCACAGCTGACCACCGCCCTCGATGCAGGGGGCTCCCCAGAGAGGAAACACTAGCAAGAAAGATTAAAATACATTAAAATATAAAGTTAATAAAATATAAAGTATATAAAGTATAAAACAATAAGTGTAAAACAAATAATAAAAATGCAAAGCAGATTAATAAATAAACAGTTAAAAGCTGAACTAAAAATTAAATCAGGTAAAACATGCTGAGCGATTAAAAATATATTAATAAATAATAATTAGTTAAAGGCTAAGCTAAAAAGGTGAGTCTTGAGTCTGCTCTTAAAAACATTAATGTTCTCTGCGGCCCTGAGGTCCTCTGGCAGCCTGTTCCAGAGGTGAGGGCCATAATAATGGAAAGACGCCTCACCATGAGTCTGTGTCCTGACTTTGGGGATGATAAGGAGACAGCTGCCAGAGGAGCGCAGAGACCGCGAGGGTTCATACGGTAAAAGCATTTCTGACAGATAAGAAGGCCTAAGACCATTAAGACACTTAAAGACCATTAAAAGAACCTTAAAATCGATCCTAAAACATACGGGCAGCCAATGCAGTGATTCTAAGACCGGTGTAATGTGCTCCCACCTCCTAGTCTTCATCAGGACACGAGCTGCTGAATTCTGTAGAAGCTGAAAACATGAGGTAGTCTTTTTGGGAAGACCAGAAAGCAGGGCATTACAATAATCAATTCTACTGGTGATAAAAGCATGCATTAGCGTCTCCGTATTGGCCCGAGAGAGAATGGGGCGGACTCTGGCGATGTTCTTTAGGTGATAAAAACCTATTTTGGTGATGTTTTTAATGTGAGGGATAAAAGTCAGCTCAGAGTCAAAAATCACACCCAGGTTCTTCACTTGTAAAGAAGAATTAAAAGACAATGATTGTAGTTTTGGTAAAAGTTTTTCTCTCTGAGCCTCAGGACCGATAACTAAAACCTCAGTTTTGTCCTGGTTGAGCTGGAGAAAGTTTTCTGCCATCCAGGATTTAATGTCTAAAATGCAGTTAAAAAGTGCATCCATTGGCCGTGTGTCATCAGGAGACATGGAGATGTACAACTGTGTATCATCAGCATAACTGTGAAAGTTAACTCCATGTCTCCTGATAACACTGCCAAGAGGGAGCATATACAGGTTAAAAAGCACTGGGCCTAAAACTGAACCCTGGGGAACACCACAAGTGATCTTATGGACCTTAGAGGAACAGGTATCTAAACTTACCGTAAAAGTCCTGTCTGTGAGGTAGGATGTGAACCAGTTGTGAACAGCACCAGAGAGGCCGATCTGTTTTAAACGAGTTAAAAGAATAGTGTGGTCTACTGTATCAAAGGCAGCGCTTAGATCCAGAAGAACCAACACTGTCACCTTTTTAGCATCATAGTTTAATCTAAAATCATTTAAAATCTTTAAAAGCGCCGTCTCTGTGCTGTGGTTCATCCTAAAACCAGACTGAAATTTCTCTAGGACATTATGAGCGTTAATAAAATAAAAAATCTTTTATTGACATCTTTTGCGCATGCGCGAGTGATTGGGTCGCAGAAAGCAAACAAAATTCACGGCGGCTACAGAGACGCAACGAACACTTCCAACACGGTTAGCAGGCAAAATCTCCGATATATAACCACTTTAACATTTGAGACTGGGAGAACTTTAGAGAGAAACTTAAAATCGCAATTGACGGTTAAATAGAAGTTATTTAACGCGCCTTTTAGAAATGTGAAAGACTTTAGTTTGATTCACCGGCGTCACGACCACAAATCCGCCGGGGACATTTATCAGTATTCCAAAACCTGACCCTTCACTCAAAAAGTTTACGGCTTTCAAAAGACTGGAGGCCTGAGATGATGTTGCTTAAAGGGGAGTTGGGCCGTTCCCTGTGAAACACAAAGCCGTGTTTGTGCTAAAAGCGTCAAGGTCAGATGAGCAGAAGCAGCGGGATTCGTATCAGCTGTGAGGAATTGCAAAGGAGAATGGCAAAATCCTCAACGCGACTGCAAAGCTGGGCAAGTCCTCATTGATCATCGTCCTTATAGCCTTTTTTTTAATGTATTTTTGGAAATACGTTAAATTGTTCTGTGACAACTTTAGTAATTCGGTGGTGTCTGGTCTCTGGCAAAAACATAATATCCCTGCTTACACTGTTCTTTTTTTAAAATCCAGTCTTGGATAAAAACATACAGTCACGTTGCAGCTGATTAAATTAGAAGAAGGTGTCAGGTTAGGATTTAGAGCTGCTGCTACAGCGTGAAAAAATCAGGTGCTGATAGTGGTTTGGGACATATGTATCAGAACGCGAGAGCAGTATAATGCAGAGGATTTTAAAATACACAAACCTCACGTTTTTTAAATACATTTTCTCTAAATTAGAAATACGTGATAATTTAAAATAAATGGTGCATATTTTTCAGAAAAATGAATGTCTCCTTGTTCATGCCCTTTAGTTAATGGTTAGGCTAGTAATTAATACCTAGTAACTTTTGAGTTGTATAATTGCCACCTACTGACCTGTTTTAGTATGACTGTAGTAACCGTAGACTCAGTATGATATACAAGCAATACCTGTGCAGGTAAGTGAAAGTTAAAAGCAGGGATGTATTCCTGAACAGGCCCAGGGTCCAAAGAGCTCTGCTGCTCTACACATATATGCTGCTGTAATATAGGGTTGTATTGGGTTTGTTCATCTCATGTCTGAATAATTTCCATTTATAGCCACAAAAATCTTCAGAACCTTTAATGCAATGGGTTATTTATCAAAATGTTCTCCCAGGGAGCACAACCCTGGATCTCGCTTAAAGTTACATTGATCAGGGCACATTTCTTGGCTTAGGGGCCTCCCAGGGAAAATAAAAAAGTTCAGGCTCAGGATTTCTTTTTACTATCACCCCAGAAAATGTGTTTAAAAAGAGTTAATAAGCCTGAAGTAAACTGTTACGCTAATTCAAGCGAGGATATTTCAAATGAGCCTCGATTAATTGGGCTCGCTTCGTGGAATACCCCCAAAGAGTAATTATGATCATTACCAAGTTATTTTCATGACTTTTGCACACAAAATGCTAGCCGTTACCATTCACTTACATAGTTAAAGCTAAACGAAAGCAAACAGACTGCTGCCAGATTAGGAGAATGACTGGGCTGGTTACAAAATGTTAATGCAATTCTGGGGTAGATCACAACAGACTAGGGATGTAAGAAAAATATCGATATGCCAGTGTATCGCAATATTTTATGTCACGATATTATATCGATATTCAAATAATCGATTTATTTTTTTTAAGAATTGCACATGAATTCTGACACACCACAATCATTTTGGCAGTAAAATCGAAAGCAGGTATGGTAATTGGTGTGTTTTTTTACCTCCATTCCAGTGGATCAACTAGGACTAGTAACAAAACTGTCTGAGTTATGGATGAAACAGGTATGTTTAGGATGCTGTGACAGGTTTTTCGACAATTAAATGCAGTTTTGAAAATCGCAATATATAGTATTACTCATCATATCATGATATATTGTGATACATTGTATTGTTCCCTCTGTATTGTGATACACATCCCTACAACAGACTAAATTTTACTTGAGGTGGAATATTTATTTAAAACAGAAAAACCTTTCAGACTGGTGTAAGTAAAAAAATATACACAGTGCTCTGCATAAATGAGTACACCCCATTTAAAAAGTGTGAATTTAATCAGTAGCTCAATGAACAAAAGAACAATTTCCAAACTTTCCATAAGGCCAAATTTTATTGAACACTTATTTAACTCCATAACATGAAATTAAGGTTATTCATCTTATTTAGATCACAAAATCTTCAGTTTTACACAAATTGGTTGAAGCAAAAATGAATACACCCTGCAGGAAAAACTACTACATCTAGTATTTTGTATGAGCACCATGAGCACCATTTTAACGACAGCACCAAGTCTTCTAGGCATGGTCTAGGGAATCTAGGCAACATCTATCTTTTTCCATTCTGCAAGAATAACCTATTTTAGAGCCTGGATGCTGGATGGCGAAGGATTATCATGTTGTCCCTTCAGAATTCCCACAGGTGTTTGATTGGGTTCAGATCAAGAGACAAACTTGGCCATTCAATCACCTTCACCCTGTTCTGCTTCAGAAATGCAACAGTAGCTTTAGATGTGTGTTTTTAGACCTTTTTTGTGCATGGGCATTAGGAGAGGCTTCCTTCATGGACGATACCCATGCATGCCATTCCTCTGCAGTGTGCGCCGTATGGTGTCCCAGAACTGCAGTGAACACAATAAGTGAACTTGCATGGCGATTTTCTTCAACCCTTCTCATCAGAAGACGCTCCTGTCGAAACGTTAACTTCGGTGGATGGCCTGGACGTCACTGTAAGATGGTTGCACTTCCATCTTTCTCAAATTTATGGATCACTTTTTATACAGTATTTTGACTGATATGCAAAGCTTTGCTGATCTTCTTGTAGCCCTCAACTTTTTTGTGTAAAGAAATTATTTCCTTTCTCAGATTTCTCTTCCATGGGGAGCCATTACTGACTGCATGAAATGGGAAGGGCTTTTCTTTGTAAAGTAATGCCCTTTTATTTTCACCTGTCTGCTGGACACCTCTTAAATGAATCATTAGACTCACCTGTGGTTGAATGCCTGTTGATTAGAATTTTGTAGTCTTAAGTGTGGCTTTTCACCTAGGACTATAATTGGGGTGTCATTTTTGCAACATGGGCTTGACTGAATTCGTTAATAAAATCACTTTTTTGTGTGTGCAAATAAACAAATCTTCTTTGCAATGAATGGCCCACATTTGTGGGAGTATTTTGTAGTATAGTATATCATACAAAATGTTCATTCTGAAAGGAAGCTAAAGGTTTTCTGATAAACGTAGTGGGGTGTACTCATTTATGCAGAGCACTGTATAAATTCAAGTACAGTTTCAGTAAGCCCAGACTTGCCTGCAGAAGTCCCCCTCAGCCTCTGAAAACGTAAGAGAGGCATACGGGTAACTTTTCAGGTCCGTCACAGTGTTGTCCATTGGAGTCACATAAAAATAAATCACTCCAGTGCTGTTGTCAACTGGACCATCACTGACCGAGAAGATGTTTCCAAAGGGAAGACCTTTGATCTGTGGAAAAATAAATGTTACAAAAGCATTTTGTTATAATTCTGGAATATTCATGTTAACTCCACTAACTATGCCATATTTTCCCATTAGTTACATGACCAATATGGCCTTATGAAAAGGGACCCATTCTGTCATGAGGTGGCATCCTCTCCCAGAAAAAAAACTAAAAATAGAACACTGGGCCAACTGAGTTTGTCAACACTTTCTCCACTCAATGCAGCATCCCTCTGTGTTGTGTGCAGCGTTGCTGTAAACTGCGTGTTGGTAATTGCAAGAGAGGCTAAAGTTTGGTAGCAAACAAAAAGAGTCGAATCACCGTTTTTCCAATGAATGTGAAATCTTTGATCAGCTCTTGTACCAAAAACATAAAACTCCTAGACCAGCGTTTCCCAACCCTGGTCCTCAGGACACAACGGCCTACATGTTTTAGATGTTGCATTAACACGTCTGCTTTAGATGACTGATCTGTTTCTGCACAAGCAGGGAATCATCTAAAACATGCAGGGCAGTGTATCTTGAAGACCAGGGTTGGAAAAACTCTGACCTAGACTTCAAACTGAACAAACTGTTTAAAAGACAGATTTATGAAAACACAAAATTAGCATTTTTGATTCTTCTTTACAAATGGGAAAACCTGAACTTGGATTGTGAAAACGGCAAAATGCAGACTGGGTAAATGAAGGGTCAACAATTATTAATTAAGTTAGGATTAAAAAGAGAAACTGCTTGCAATGTTAAATCTATATTTGAAAACTAAGAAAATGCCATGTGGCGGGGGATTCTTCGTTTTCTCTCAAACACAGTTAAAGGATGGCTCTCTCCACTACACACCTCTGCTTCAAATGTTATAATGGAAAAAAGCAGAGAACATCAGACTAAATCACTTTAAATGAATTTCTGGCTGCAGGATGAGTCCAATACTTTTTTAAAGATTAGGGGGCTGTTTTTTGTTTAAAAAAAACATCCAAGAATAGTATTCAGTTGTTGCCTGAGGTTCCCTCAAAGGAGCGCAGGAAAATACAGAAGCTTAAGGGTTTCCTTGATTCAAGCTCGTAAAGAAGAGAATTAAAGAACAAAATAGCACAAGGATTTATACAGAGATTTGAAGAGGGGCAACAAAGAGAACAACAATACTGTTGTCAGGACATATAAAGGGGTCTGTTAAAGGTTGAATATGGAACATTTTTCTTAAAAGCTATCTCTTTAAAAAAGTAATACTTCAATGACGAGTTTGGAGGTGTGCAGAATGAAAGTGCACCCTTTCCTTTAAAAGTGATATTTTACCTAAAATAAAAAAATTTTCCTGTGGAACCAGCTCCTAGTTTTAGTCTGTGAGGCAGACACTCTGTCTGTTTCCAAGACTAGGCTTAAACCTTCCTTTTTGATAAAGCTTATAGTTAGTAGCTTAGGTTATCCTGAGCTATTTTTGCAGTTATGCTGCTATAGGCTTACACTGTTGGAGGAAGGACTGACCACTTTTCTTCTCTCTTCTACTTTTTTCTTCTACCACTCCCCAGATATATTTCTTCTGCTGTTATTGTGATTCTTAACCCAGTTTTCTCTCAGTATTTTTTCCCCATAGAAACTCCACATGGTCTGGTACCCTGCTCAACTACAATGCCCCCTGCTGGATGGGGAACATCGGTCCAGATGATGCTCAAAGTGATCGAGCATCCTTCATGCTGTCTCTTCTCCGTCTTCTCAGCCCCCCCATACCATCGTGACAGATGACCGCTTGTACTGAGCAAAGTTCTGCCGGAGGTTTCTTCCCGTTAAAGGGGAGTTTTTCCTCTCCACGGTCGTTAAATGCTTGCTCAGTATGAGGGATTGCTGAGGAATTGCTGTGGTTGGAGTCTGCATGATCAGGGCACAACCTCACGTCGATGACTCATCACAATCTACTGGGATTCCTTACATTGAAAACTTTTAACTGATTGGAATGTTTGTGTAATTGTATTGAAACGACTTTTGTTGTAAAGTGCCTTGAGATTACATTTTTGATGAAATGGCGCTATATAAATAAAAGTGAATTGAATTGAAGAAAGAAATTATTGATTTTGAAGAATAATTTTTAATAAACAGAAAATATGTGTATATATATTTCAATTCAAATTCAAACATCTATTCAATTTTGGAGCTGTGTTTTATATCATTTCCAAAATTATTTTCTTTCATCACATGATCAAAGTTTTTCTGGTCTGTGAAGTTATTTCTCTGGGGTTTCGCAACACCAGTTTCGCTGTATTTTTTTGGTTCATGACCTTGAGAAATCTACTACATAACGCATTGCAGAGCGTCAAATCTGACTTTGTGTAGGCCGTTCGTCGTTTCTATGATAACAACATAATTAATATGCAAAGGTAGTTTGGTTTTAAAAAAAAAAAAAAAGAAATAGTTGTAAATGGATTTGTTTGTTTTTTACCCCTTATTACTTCCAGCCTTTTTGCTTGGCTGAATAAAGTCTAGCCCCCTTGTCGGCGTTACCTTTTCTTGAGTGGAAATGGTGGCCAGATGACCCCAGTCGCTGTAGTGAGCGATGTATCTGGCCGTCTTGGCGGTCTCCTGGTGTGGAGGAGGAGAGTCGCCGTTAACGCCACCAGACTTCGTCACCTTCTCCAAGGGATAGGAGAAGAGGCGAGAGGACATCTGTGCCGCTTCATCGCTTTGGGGCTCCGCCTGCTCTCCCAGTCCGGGAGTCTCCAGGCGATCACCGAGGACGTTGGCTTTCCACAACCCTGCGCCTTCCACCAGCAGCTCGGGGGCAACCTCTTCGGAGAGGTCGGCGTCTTCGACATCCACGTCGTTGGAAGACACGAACCAGGACACGGAGCTCCTGAGGGTGTAGCCCCGGCACAGACACAGGAGGCTGGCACACAGGGCCAGGAGAAAGTAACGGGGCCTCATGGAGCTAGGAGGATGGCCGTCCACTCTGGTGTTTACAAACTCACGTGTGTGTGTGTGTGTGTGTGAGCGGGTTTATGGCAAGCCGTTAGGGCCAAAATTCGCCACTGGCTTGCCATACAGTTTCTTTACGCGACGACGTTCAGCTTGCATTTGCAACTACGTTGTGCAGCGGTTCTATGGCAAGCCGTCGACAACATAAATAGGACGTATAGGTAAAGCTCTACCAAATTTCACAGAAAAACGTAAAAATTAAAACAAAAACTCAAAAATTCTGAGATTATTTGCACACATTTTCCAGGGATACAAAAATCGGAATTTCTGTGTCACAAAAGTCGTAAGATTAAAAGTTAAAATACATAATTTTTTTAAGGTAATTTTAGATATTTTCTAGGAAAAAAAGCGTAGTTCTCTCAGTAGAAAAGTAGAACATTTACGAGAAAAAAAGAAATTCCTATGATTAAAGGCATGCTTTTTTTCTGACTTTACAATGTCAGAAATATCAAGTTATCGAAAATGTATGCATTTAATTGTATGATTTTTTGTATCAGAGAATTATGCTTTTTTTCTGTAAATCAATCTAAAAAACTCTTTTTTTAACGTGTAATCTTTCGACTTTTGTAACAGGGAAATTCCGACTTTTACCCTCTTTAAAGCGGCTTCCAGTTCTTCAGATGTGCTCTCATCTCCATCTTGAGAGTTTACTGCACTGCAGGAGACATCTCTGTTAGTGTAAATTATACAGATCCTGCACATTAATCTTGTAAGACTTTTTAATTAGCTATTTCATTCGGTCTTGGGGTTTTTTTTCTATACCTGCTGAGCCAAGAACTATCTTTTGCTTGCAAAGATCTAAACCTTTTTTAAATATTCTATTTTGTGTAGCAGACTTTTGTCTGTGTAACCTAACCTGATACATTCGAGTACATCATAGTTTATTTTTCAAACATATTGCCTTGTAATATGAGAAGCAAGTAGAAAGTATCAGTAATTAAAGACAGACGAAAAACTTAGTTTATGTTAATAAATACACTTTTTGCAGAATAACTGGTTAAAATGGATTCCTAAAAAACAAAAATGGTGCATGAAGATGAGTTTCAGTAGCGCACCATAATTTTTTGCAACTTCAAGTTACAAAAAACTTAAAGAAGTCTTAAAGAAATATTATTCTGTAAGTAAAACTATATATACTTTAAACTGTCTGTATTAACAATGTAACCATTTAGCTGGCGTGAAAAGCAGTTTTGTATGTTGAAAAATCTATAGTTATACTATATGCTGTTATATTTGACAAGAAATTAAGTATTCAAGCTTTTGGTTTATTTGACATGTCATAGGGGGACACAAATAGGTACGTTAACTAGGCCTACTAACAGTTGTCTTTCATCAATGACAAGATTTTGCCGTTGTACATTATTCGTTATCCCTAGGGATGTAAGAAAATATAGGTATGCTGATATATCGCAACATTTTGTCATGATAATGTATCGATCCTCATGGCAATGTATTGATTTTGATTTTGATTTTTTTAGAATTTGAAGGAAAAAATTAATGATGCAATAGCGATTACATTTCTGTAGTTAAATTAAAAGTATGAGGGCTTTTTTCACCTTCATTCCATTGGATCCGCAAGATCTAGTAATAAAAATTGTGTCTAATAGGAAACAGGTTGGATAGTTTAGAATGCTGTGTTTTTCTATAGTTATATTCAGTTTTTAAAACTACAATATACAGTCTTACTCAGAGTATTGCAATATATCGTATCGCCACCCCCTCTATTGTGATACAAATTGTATCCACGGATTCTTGTCAATGCACATCCCTAATAATCAAGGATTATTTGGTCAGTGAAATAAAGTTATAGATCACAAACAGCAGTTAATACACTTGTGTGTTTGTTTTCACATAAGAAACATGTGTGCTAAGTACTGTAAGTATCATACCTTCCCTCAGAATTTAAAAAAAATCCTGCCATTTACTATGCTGGCACCTGATTAATAATGAATACTTAAGATGTCGATTAATCACAACCACATCATCTTTCAGGGATGTAAGGTTAAAGATTGAGTGTTTTAGTCAATGTAGCTGCTTAAATTATCGTGTTTAAATTGCTCTTTTAATTTTCATATTTTTATCATGTATTTGGTTTCTTTACCACTGAATCATGTAAAGCGCTTTGAATTGCCTTGCGTTGAAAGTGTGCTATATAAATGAAATTGCCTTGCCTTTCCTTGGTAGGTAAGGTTTATATCTTATTGGTAACATTCTTTTAGCTTTTTTTGAATTAAAATTTGAGAGAAAGACACGAGAGAAACCACGTAAAATTTATTTATGGGGCTTGTAAATAAAGCTGTGAAACAGATTTTAACCGTCTTCACTTTTACTCCTTTGTGTTTAGTTTTTTTTAAACTTCAAATAAATAGAAATAGATTATAATCGTGTAGAAGAAAGTTATTTTTTCAGTAAAACAGTTACAATCTGACAAGTAGGTGGTGCTGTTGGCCAAATTTCCTCGATATGACAAGAGAAATGAATAACTTTCTGTTTTTGTTTACTCTTTGTAAATAAGATGCTCAACATGTGTTTGAATTTTAAATTTTTTATTGTTTAGCATAAACATTTTACAACAATAAAATGTTGAATGTAATTAAAAATCATCCATAAACATCTTATCATGAAGTAGAATTATAATGAAATATGAATTTATCCAGTCTCTCTTTCTGATCCTAAAACAATAAAATTTGTGATTGAATAAAAACCGATTGAAATGTTTCCACCACATCTGATCAATATCTTCCATGCAGCCTCACTTAACCTTTATTTCATTCTCTCATTCAATTCAGTACGTGTTATTGTTTCCAGAACCTGTAAATCTCTTAGTTTCCCTTCTTAGTCCATGGTCTTATCACTCCAGGCCATTGATTTCCTCTTAGCCAGCTCCATCCAGGACGGCTGGTTGCTGTCGGACTGCAGCACCGACGAATGAGTGCGTAAAGAAGACGGGGATGAGGGCAACTCCACGTTCCTCTGGGTCCATTTGTCCTCCCGAGGCTTTTCTAAAACCCTGGAGGGGCTGGATTCTACAAAATGAAGAGAACCCCATATCAAAGCTCAACTTGCCTTAGTCAATATTAGTGAAGCATCTCTACATTTAAAGTACCTCAAACCTTTCTATATTTTGTCCCATTTCAAACCAAAGCCTTCATTTTATTGAGGCTTTGTGCGATAAATCGATGCAAAATACTGACATGTGGTTTTTAAAATAAAAAATTAAAAGCAGATTTAAAAAAATGTATTTGTATTCAGCCCACTTTACTCTGATGCCCTTAAACAAAATCGTTGCAGTCAATGTTTTCAGATGTGATCTGCTTTGTAAATAGAGTTAACACGTCTGTAATTTATTCTCAGTATAAATTCAGCAGTTCCCTCAAGGCATTTGTAGTCTGTTAGAGAGAATAATTGAGCAACCAGCACAGTGAAAACCAAGGGACACAGAAATGTCAAAAAGAAAGTTTAAGGGATGGTTCAATTATAAAATAATAGGCCAGGCATTAAACCTCGTACTGCCCATGGTTCACTACATCATCCAGGCATGGAAAGAGTCTAGAGCAGGGTTGCCCAAAGTGAGGCCCGGGGACCAAAGTTGGCCCCCCAAGTCATTTAATTTGACCCACCAGGTGCTGCCTTAGATCATATATAAAATGCTACTTTGTCAGACATTAACTTAATATGCATCACTATTATTCTCCCACTGCTGACACCACTTTTGATAAATGGGCCTCAATATATGCTGTGCTGGTTTAGTCCTCACTCATGGTGCTTACATTCTATTTGAAATAATACAAATCAGATTTAAAAATAAAATACAAGAAACTACAAGGAACATGTAGAGTAGAGCTGTGCATGTATTTACATTTGCACACTTTATAAGAACAGAAATTGTCATATTTTATTCAATTTACAATTTACCATGAGATTTTGCTTCCGCACCAGGCTGGATTAAACTACTACATGTAAATTTACCGGACGTCACCACGGTGGCTGCTAGCTTAATAAACAGCTATAATCACATGGAGCGGCATTATCAGTGGCACACAGACAAAATGTATTTTTAAAAATGCTAGGAAGGGGTTGTCGCGTGGTGTAGGGGTTAATGTAGGTGCTACATATGCACCTCAATGCAGCTTTTCCTGGTTTAAGTCCTGTCCCAGTCGACTTTTTCTGCATTTCTTCCCCCACTTGTCTCCCCTTTCCAATCTACTGTCTGCTGTCAAATAAAGGCCACTGTGGCACAAAAAACATTAAAAAAAGCTGGGAAATCTTTTTTTCCCATCATCAATACTAAATCAATCAAATACTGAAGTTCAGTGTTCTAAATGGCTATATATGAATTGTATGTTGTATTTCTTAATGCTTTTTACTCAGAAATGAAGGTTAAATGTTTAATAGATAAAAGTATATTACTTGACTATTAGTAATTGTATTTTGTGTAAAACAAATTACTATATCTGGGCTGTGGCTTTCTGGCAGAGTTTCTTTTTGGCCCGCTGAGGCAAAAAGTTTGGGCACCCCTGGTCTAGAGGAAGCAACCAAGAGGCTAATGGTACCTTTGGAGACTTGCAGCTGTTATTACAGGTATAGGTGGTTCTATAAAGTTTTGACGGATGGGGGCTAAATAATAAAATAAATACATATTTCAAATTTTTTCTAAACATTTCTGAAAACAAATCATTCTCCTTCAACTTATTGTGTCCTACTTTGTGGTGTGTGGATAAAATATTATAAAATGCTAAAATGTTTAAGTGATATGAATGCTTTCTTAAGTCACCGTCTTATTGTGTGCCAATTTACCTGCTGATTTTACCACTTGTTTAATTTCCATTGTCTCTTTGCTTAGAGGGAAAAGTTTAACCGAAGTGTCCGCATCACCTGAGATCTGTATTTGTGTTTGAGCTTTCCTCTGTTCCACCTGAGAAAGATACAAAATTATTTGTTTATTTTTGTCAGAAAATGAGCAAGGACATATTTTACAGTTCAAATATAATGAAGAACTGTCAAAATCATGATTTTTGAATCAATCTGATTAAATCAATTCTGTGCTACTGTCTGACATACGTCTCCAGGGATCTCATTTACAAAACTGCATAGAATCTTTTCTAAAACCATAATGAGGCTCAGCAAAAACTTTTAAACTTATGCCAAGTAAGTTTCAGATCTATCAAACCTTGAGTAGCAACACACAGCAGCATGCAATTTTAACTTTATAAATCACATTCCCTAGAAATGTACTCTGGGGATTTTGGATCATATCCCACCCCAACACACCAACTTTCTGGCATAAATGATCAATGGAAAGTGTCTAGTGAATATTCTGCACAGACTTAAGACGGGTAAATGCGGTAAAACAAGAGGCAGGGAAATCGAAGTAGTTATGGGTGAGGTAGAGGCATAGAAGTTTTATTTCAATCAATAACTCAATCAACATTTTATCTATATAAAAGAGAAAAATATAGTTGCCGATGAGAAAGTTTGTCAAAAGATAACGGCCTAAAAAGATTAAAATAAAAAATAAAAGCAGCAGCGCCAGTCATAAAACAAATAAGAACAATAGTTTGAATGATATGATTACTTCTTATTCCAACAATAAAATTGGAACAACAGCAATAAAAAAAAAAAATAGAGCATATACCTCTGCCAGCGCCACTCATCCCCCACCCAATCTGTTAATGAGACTCATGGCCAATGTTCATGGTGAGCTGTAGGCTCTGTGAAACGGGAGAGGAGTCCATGATAGACCCACTGGTCAGTGGGTGGATATGCTTCATGGGTCAACCCCAACATTTAATCAGTTGTTCCGTGTCCAAATGCGGACATTCCAAATTTTATTAAGATCCATCCGTAACATTTTGAGTTATCTTGCGAACAGTCAGACAGATGGGCACAACAACATATAACACCTAGCAGATGTAAAAAAAAGCAATATTACATCAGAATGTAATAAGTTTCAACACTGATAGAAAAGGTGCGTTTTAAGTCTGCTTTTATCCACATAAAATATTATTTGGGGATCCGAATAAACGGAAGAGCTGTGAGTGACACAGCTTTGATTTAGTAGCGTCCCTAACATAAAAAAGAAGGGGGCGGGTTGCATTCAACACCAGACCCACTTCAGCACATAGATCTTATAGGGTTAGGGGTGGGGGTAGCTTTAGGGAATCCACATTAGTTCCCCCGTCTAGAGGGTACCAGTGTCGTGATCTTCAATGAGCACCAGCGCATCAATTGTCTTTGTAGTATTTATATTTGTACCTAACACAACTGAGGCACCAATAAGTGCATTTGCTGTATAATCTGAAGACTTGCATATGAAAATGTTGTGATATAATTCTTAAATGCAACATATTTTCATTCAGATTCTTATTTTTATTCCCAGTTCAGAGATCGGGATGAGGGCTGATTGATTGTTGTGCGTTTGTGTGAGTGCGAAGCTCTACAAGCCTGATAATGTGGCTTCAACTCACAATTTTGACATCCCACCGAATGCAGTTTCAGTGTCCTCCATTTTCTGTCCACATTTTTTTTTCAACAAATCTCAATCTTGGCGTAGAAAGACTTTTTTTCCCCACCTCCTAATTTTCCTCCTGCCTAATGTGACCGTGTCTTACAAGTAAAAGGAGCGACACGCTTGGCTGCTCCGACAGTCAACCTGATCCTGTTCTGTTTATTGTTTTTTGGTATATGTTCTTGCACGGGTTGTACTGTGATCTGAAATGCCCCTACATGGGATCAATAAAGTGTTCATTCATTCTATCTAAGTGACTTACACAATTTTCAGACACCGTTTGTGCATAAGCAAGCTTTACAAAGGAAACCCCTGTTGTTCAGAAAAGGTTTTACAAACTGTCCTATAAGATAGGTACGGCTCCAGAGTGCCACTAACCTCCTTTAGCGATGGCGGCGTTGACCACTCTGCCCGTTTCTCCATGAAGGCAGCCCTGTCAGCCATCGATCCAGTCCAGAGTACCCGCTTGCTTACGAGGGATGGGCTTTCTTTTGGAACACTGACTTCTCTTTCTCTTCTTTCCTGTGCAGACTCTAGAGTAGGAACTACAGCTGATGTGACTTCAGGCTCTGACTCCAAAGCTGGGGGTACATGCTTGAGCTGAGTGACAGGTTGAAAACCTCGACTGGTCCAGGGGGTTTGCTGCT
Organism: Apricaphanius iberus; assembly: GCA_028564705.1. Classification (NCBI taxonomy): domain Eukaryota; kingdom Metazoa; phylum Chordata; class Actinopteri; order Cyprinodontiformes; family Aphaniidae; genus Apricaphanius; species Apricaphanius iberus. The sequence continues at coordinate 923,861 of JAPXFQ010002826.1, forward strand.
GGACTGAGGATGGGTGGGACTGTGGAACCAACTGGGGTGCATAACCTTTCGTAAATGGAGAAGTGTTACCTATTGGAGGAGATGAGGGTGAGGGAGGGTGGGTTGTTCTTGGGATCGTCTGGGCGTCTGATTGAGCTCTGTTAGGCTGCGTCTGGCTTTGGCTCCTTTGTCTAAAGATCTTAGAGTGTCTAGGGCTGTTTGACTCTATCTGAGAGGACTGCATCATCTTCTTTTGCGTTGCTGCTGTTGAGGGTTTGACAGCTTCCTCTTGACTATTGCTTTGAACCGATTCTTCTTTCACTATGTCCGACGATGGCTGTGTTGTGCTTTGTTGAATCTTCACCGCCTGGACCTTTACCTGAGACCCAGTCATTGTCTCTTCTAAGCTTTTAGGCTGAGCTGCAGTTTGTGTGCCAGTAAAATCTCTTTGAAATCTGCTGGTCAAAAGCTGTTGGAGGCTCCTGGTCTTTTCCATAGCCACACTCATCCAGGACACTTCAGATGAGGATGTCTGGGGGCTAGGTTGTGTATCAGAGGGGGTAGTTTCAGCTTCCCTTGGGTTTGCAGAGGTTTTTTGGACTTCTGTAGGAGTGGTTTGAGGACTTTCTTCAAGCGAAGTGTGACGCCGGACTGGGAGGGTGACGCCAAAAGGAGCTTGATCTAAAGGAGCGACACAAATCTGTTAGATATGTTAGCCAAGTGATATTTTAATGAGTACAAAGTTCCTGTGTGATTACAAAAGGTCCTATCTTTTTAGATTGATTATTTACCATGTGGGACCATTCTTCTTATTAAGACATGGTTGAACAGCGGGCAATGTTTAACTAGAGTAGTAAAATGACAAAATAAGTAAAACCCACAACATGCTGCAGTACATGTGGGGTCTGTAAGCTGCAGTAATTACTGTTTTATCTTATCATACTACAAATGTTATCTTTATTTTTTTCTATTCTGCAATGCTATGTATTGCTAAAGACACTTATTAGCTCACAGGGTAAAATGCAGCAAAAGCCTTAAAAGGAAATATTTGTTATTGCCATTTTATACAATTATATTTTATACATTTACTACATCTGTTCAGTACAGAAAACTCCTGAATTCAAATTCATAAAGACATTTGAACAAAATCACAGGTGCTCTGAAAAATAGGAAAAACAAGAGACCATTCCATTCAAGTGTCATAATGTTTTCATAAGTTAGGAAATTGATATATTTAATAAATACTTCCACAACCCCATTTTTTTTCTTTTACAATTAGCCCTTCTCATGTAACATTTGAAAAGATCAGAGAGGGCAGAGGGAGGGAGCTTTTGGCCATTCTCACTTATACTAGTTTCTCCTCAGGTTACCTTATAGGTTTGTTATAAGATTTACATCTGAGGACAAATGTCATTGGACAAAATGTATATGTATCTGATGAAGCATTTTTTCCCTCAATTTGGCCTTTGGACTTCAGTGACGATTCATTTTCAACATTCTGGCAGAGGTCACAAGATTTTTATTCTAAATTTCAGAGTATTTCAAAGATTGAATTATTTCAAATATACTATGAACTCTAGTAAGGTTTCAAGAATGAGAAACAAGCCCACAAGATCACAGATCTTTTGTCATACTTAACACTGGAGGTAAGGTGCTTTTCCATATATTCATCCTTTGTTTTATGACAGATTGACCAAAGTATGATTCCAGGTAAAGTCCCGGTTAATTTTGAAGAGATCCTATGTTTACATTGGTGATGGCATGACAACAGAGACTGTACAGTTGGCATTTGAAATACCTCTTTTAATATTTCGAGGCCCCAAGTTGATCATCTTTGCTGCAGTTCTCCAACAGTGAGCTTTTAAATGCATTTCTACACCCCTTACATTCATTGCCACTGTCTATGTAGGCAAGATAAGGCTAGACTTCATCCAGGTTTGTTTCTCAAATTTATTTTTTCTTTTTTTATATTATTTATCAAATTGTGGCAATGGACAAGTTCCATGCAGTAGCTTTTTTTTTGCTGTGATTTTTTGACTTATGAACACATATTCGTCTTACTTGAACAGAATGCTCGGATGTCTATCCCACTTTGAAGAGCACCAGGGAATCAGAGAAAGTGAATTATTTCCAACCATGAGTTTTCTTTCATTCACCACTGAAAATCTACTCAAATTTAAGGTTTGGTCTTTCTTCATTTTTCCGTGGCGGGCTATGGGAGTGATGGGTGCTGTCAATTTCTGTAAAAGAGGTAAAAATAACAGTTGTGACGGACTCACCTGATGATTTGAGGGAGCTGCTCATGTTTGCTAGTATGCTTTCAGACATCTGACTAGAACCATCACCCAACCGCCTTTTCTTTTTATCATCTTGGTCATTGGACAGCCGTGTCATTGAATGGCGGTGAGAAGCTGTTTCTGAGCGGAACTTAAAGGATTGCGATGTGGTGCGAAGCTTTATACCGAACGGCGTCCTCATTTCATCCTCAGGAAGTTCTTTTGCCTCTTGGGCCTCCTCCACTAGTTCCTGGGTGCCGTCCACTCCCACTGCCTCCACAGTATACGTGTCTGTGGGAGCGTTTTTGGCTGTTATCCCTGATTCAGATTTTTTAAAGCTGGCATTTCTCTCCCATGAAAAAGATGAGCCCTTGGATCTGTCTGCAGCACAGTGACTTCCTTTAGGCTGTAAACTTTTAAGTTCTTCCTTTTCTCTTGTGAATCTCTCTTCTGTTCCCCCAGATGATCTAGTCTTGGCTTCAGGACTTTCCAGGAATCCTGTGAAACTTTTATGTTCTAAGTTTTCTCTACTGGGTTTCTCTTCTGTTCCCCCAAATGATCCAGTTTTGGTTCCAATCTTTTCTAGGACATCAGGAAAACCTTTAAGTCCCTCCCTTTCTTTTGTAATTTTCTCTTTTGTTCCTCCAAATAGTCTAGTCTTGGTTTCAGTTTTTTCTTGGACTTCAGGAAAACCTTTTAGTTCCTTCTTTTCTCTTGTGATTTTCTCTTCTATTCCCCCAAATAATTTAGTCTTGGCTTCAGTCTTTTCTAAAACTTCAGGAAAAGCTTTGAGTTCCTCATTTTGTGTTGTGATTTTCTCTTTTGCTTCTCCGAATGATTTTGTCTTGGTTTCAGTCTTTTCTAGAACTTCAGGAAAACCTTTCAGTTCCACCTTTTCTCTTGTGATTTTCTCTTTTGCTTCTCCGAATGATTTTGTCTTGGTTTCAGTCTTTTCTAAGACTTCAGGAAAATCTTTTAGTTTCCACTTTTCTCTTGTGATTTTCTCTTCAGTTCCCCCAAATGATCTAGTCTTGGTTTCAGAACTTTCCAGGACTCCTGTGAAACTTTTATCTTCCACTATTTCACTTGGGAGTTTCTCTTCTGTTCCCTCAAAGGTTTTAGTCCTGGCTTTAGACTTTTCCAAGACTCCCGTAAAACTGCCTGATCGAGGTCGTTCCTCATCCCAGTTTCTGGAAAAATGAAATGAGCCAGATCCTGGTGATGGTCTCTTTATCCTCGTTGAGGTGTCTTCATCTCTTTGAAGCTTCTGCAGCTGAGATGCCATCAATAAGCTGAACGGGGAGAGCTGGTCAGGGGACACTTCATTCATGCTCCCAACAAAAGTATTTCTCTTGTTTTGGGATGTTACTTGGCTTTCTAAATCTGCTTCCTTTTTCTCCTTGATTTCTGACTCGATGTAGGACGAGTGCGGCCGTTTACTGGGAAATGCATCCAAGTGCCTTAGAGGCTTGACTCGAAGAACTGGGAAGACTTCGGTCTCAGGAAGAGCATTGTCCAGTTGGGTGAAACTCTGACTGGGTAATTTGGGCGCAACGTCAGATGAAACTGGTGACGCTTCTTCCAATTTTGGTGGATAAAGTTTGGAAATATTGACCTGCTCTATCTCTGTCTCTTCTGCTTCTCTCTCTTGAGCTGCAATCTCCGGTTTCTTCTTAGTACTGGCCCTCTGGTTTCTGGGTTTGATGGACATCCTGTGGCGCGCAGCAGATGTATCTAAAGAGGCAGTGAATTCTGCTGGTGTACTGAAGTCTACCGGGGCCTCCTCTATATTTGGTGATGAATAGTTGGGTCCAGAGAGAGAAAAGTGGAAGGAAGGCATTTGGGGCTGAGATCTTGTTTGAGCCAATCTTGAGATGGGTGAGAATGGAGGAGAAGTTGGTTGAGATGTTGTCTAAAAGAAAAGGTAACATAAATTTCAATATTGAGTCAGACTAAAATGAGCTTTTGGTCAGAGGTCACATTTTATTGTATTTAAAAGATGCCATTGATTACAGTGCCTTGCAAAAATATTTACATCCAAAAACTGAGAGTTTTTTCATTTAAATCTCAAACTTTAATGTAATTTATCTGAAAAGACTGGTGTGCATTTCTATGAGGCACATTTTCTTGTAATTACAGCTGCAAGGTTTGCACTGTACATTAAGAGAATAACAAATTCACCCATTCTTCTAAGCAAAATAGGTCAAGCTCATTAAGATTGTGGGGAAAGCGTCTCTGTACAGCGTTTTCTAGCACTGTCTCCAATTCTCTATAGGATTTAGGTCTGGACCAATACTAGACCATTCATTTTTATTGAAATTGTTGTTATGTAACTCTGTTTGCTACTCCAACCCGGTGTCATGAGTTTAACAACCTTTAAAAGGTTCTCATCCAGGACTGTCATTTCATTAGCTTCATCTATCAATCCATGCTGACCAGCTTTCCTGTCCCAGGTGAAAAAAACAACAACAACAAATAAATACATCCCAAGGCATGATGCCACCACTATCATGTTGTGCAGTGAGAACTGTATGTTCAGGTTCATGTGCACAGGTCACGTCCCCGAACGTTTTGCATGTAGACCAAAAAAGTAAAATGTCTTTCTCCTCCAACTAAAGCCTAGTTTATGCTTCTGCGTTTTAACAGAGACGGATTGACGCAACACTATTATCCGTCAACGCAAGGGCTCTCCGTCACCTACGCAAGGACGCACGGAGTAGAGGCCCAAATTTTAACTATCTGTCTCCGTCGCCGGAGAGCGTATGCCTCTGATTGGTCAGTTTCAGTAACAGCCAGAGATCGCATCACCAGAACGGGGCTTTATAGTCGCTGTAATCAGTAGTTAACGCAGCGTTTGGCCACTATATGCTTTATATTGAAAGGAAAGTAATCTAATCTGTTCTTTTGGTGATTTTGAACACAAGGAGGTGTAAGAGAACAGCAAAAAATGGCTGCTGTGTTTTGTTTCCATGTGTTCCTAGAGTATTCTAGAAGCCACCATCTTACACATCTTTACACGACTTGGCAAACTTGAAACAAGATATCCTATGGCTTTTCTTCGACTAAAGCTTTCTTCTTACCACTCGTCTAAAAAGGACAGATTTGAAGAGTGATTCTCTAGTTTTTTTTTATTAACACATTCTCTCCTCTGAGCTGGGAATCTCTGAAACCCTTCAATATTACCCCACGCATCTTTTCTGCTTCCCTGAGTAACATTTGACACAATGGCGGTTTAGGTGGCTATATACAGTTAACCAGAAGTTTGAATAAACCAAAAAAATAAAAATTAAATAAAAATCCCATAAACATTAGTTTTTTTTTTATCACTGTCTGAAGTTAAATCAGATCAAACTTCTTATTTTGGTCAGTTTAAATTACCAAAATTATTTATACTTGCTAAATGCCACAATAATAAACAATGATAATGATTATCATTTATACAGAGAGAAGAAATTTAAAGCACATGGAGCAGCATAGGAGGAAGAGAGAGTCTGATCTGGCAGAAAATTTACTCCAAGAATAAAAACTACAGCACCTGAACTGCTTTCTGGCAGGTTGTGTTGTCACTCAGATTAGTGTGACACATTTTTAGATGCATCTGGACCCAAACAGGGTTGAGCAATAAAAAAGTGCCAGAATTCAACACCCCAGATTAATGTGACAACAAGATTCCTATGACAAACAGAACGAAGCCTTTTGAATATGTCTAGAGCGTGAAATATGTAATGTTCTAACAAGAAAAATATATTATTCCAACATGATGTTTTTTTAAATTTGCCCAATAAATTATCACTTTCATAACGTACAAATAATATTTGGAAATAACAGGAAAGGTTTATGTACTAAAGCCATAAATTCGTAAACTGTAATAGCATTATAGTTTATTGCACAAACATGTTTAATGTTAGAATGTGACATCGCTCTGTCTGTTTTGCCTTGGTGGCATCTCAACGTTTCTGTTGTAATGTGACAAATATGATCAAATATGAAATTTTTCTCGCCCCGTCATTATTGTCCTATTCTGATTGTTACCCTGCCTATAGTTTAGAAAAGTGACCAAAGGGGTGGTTTAACAATATATAGAGATGGTTAACACGTTTATTAAAAGTTTATTGATTTATTTATTCTGAAGAACCCCCCCCCCCCAACTAATCCCACCATCCCACCCATCCACAAAACAGATAGGGCCAATATCAATACACCATCTGCCATAAATATATCACTCTCAGTAACTTAAATGTTAGTACTTCTTGGTTTGCTTTGATTATCAGTTACATACAGTGTTTAAGTGTTCAAGACAATGTTTTGTTCACACTTTATTTCGATTGTACAAAACATGGAATTCAGGGATGCCCGTATGCATGCTTTTATAGGTTCAGTAAACATGTTGGAGAAACTAAAATCAGAGGATGGATTACCTTTGTGAGTGTTTCCTCTCTTGAGGTCTCATTAGAGCCGTGGAAAGGAAAATCCTCCGACTGGTGAGCCGTTTCCTCTGGACTCCTGATTGGCAGAACCATTGGGGGTGGCCCAAAATGCATTTTCTGCAGCTGGAGCTTCATCTGTGATCGAGAAGCACAGGGTGTTGCTGTTAAAAGTGTCGCTATCTCCTCAAATTCCTGGGTTAGAGTGAAGAGATGAAGAGAGAGAAAAAAAAGAGCCATACCTGTAGAGATTTGATTTTGCTGTGGACATTCTCCTGAGATGAAACCCTGACTGGATCAGGATCCGAAAGGACCTCATCAGCCAGAAAGATGCTGTCATGGGAAAACGCTCGGGAGCCCATGGTACCCTGAGAGCTTTTAATGACAAGAGGATAGAAGATCGAGGGGAATAAGGGTGTCAAATTAGATGTAATGTTTGAAAATATTTCCTGTCATCCGTACACTCACACTAAATCTTCATCTGAACCAAGTCCTTTTCCAGTGTTTATATCACTCGCTGACTGGCTGAGCTTGGCATCTGCCTCTGAACCCGTTTTCTTACTCCTCCTGAAGAAACGGGTTTTTATAGACTTGATTTTAAAGCTTTTACGTTCTGCGAAGACCAAGAAAAAGAGAGATTCAGGTAGATCACGAAAAAAAAAAAAGCATGCATTAATTTTACCAAAATCTCTTGCTTTTTTTAAAAAAAGTCTTCGTTTGCAATTTAACACCTTTCTAGCAGAGATAAACTCACTTGTAATATCCTCTGTGCTTTCTTCATTGTCTCTGGAGAACGATTCCATCTGTCGGATTCTTTAAAGGAAAACATAGCAAAAAGGACAAAAATGTGTTATTATAATAAAAAGGAGACATTAACAAAAAACCATGCTGCAACAAAAAGTCCAGGCATACCATGTTTGGAGGCTGCTGTCCCGTGGTAGAGGACATTTAAAGTGGCACGGACACAGCAGTGTTTTGCTCTTTGTTCTCAAGCATAATTACAGACCTGCAGTTCAAAGGTTTATTGCTTGGCTGATTATCAAGAGTTGGAATAATCTTGACAGTAAAGCAAGAAATGGTGGGTTACAGCACCTTGTCATGATCAGCAAAATGCAATCACTGTTATGAAGAGCTGACTGAAAACAATATCAAGGTGGTCTTTTTGGACAAGAAATTAGCCCAGAAGCTTGTAGAGCAGAGACGAACGTTCAACAAGCATCATTACAACATGCTGATGAAACAATGGAGTCACGTCCAGATGCTCGTTTTTCTCAAAAGTTTTGACAATTGCATTAATTCTGATTTTATAGCCCTATTTAGTTTTTCATTTGGTTAGCCGTCTAATTATCTAGTTATTGCTAAAGTATTCTTTAGAATAATTTGACAGCAGTAGAGAAGAACGCAGAGAGAAAACACTTCTGCATACTGCATACACATTGAATTCTTATTTCGTCACTTCACAGACACAAACTTCAATGTGCTTTATTCAAATTTTGTTATTGGTTGACGCAAAGCAGCATAATGGTGAACAAAAAGGAAAATAGTACATGATTAAACAGAAACGAACTAACAAAACTTTTTCAGCTATTTTTGATTCAGATTCATTTATTAATGACCACACAACAAGTTGGTGGGATTTGTTACCAGGACAGCATAACATGCTCACATCTCTGTATCAAAAAATTTTTAAATAGACAGATACACATTAATACTTTAGATGGAGACTTGGTTTAATGTCCGTACGGTATCACTGTACAGACATTTTGCTTTGTGTGATAGACTAACACAGAGTTTTCATTTTTCTCCCTGTTTTATTAATCTAATTCTGAAAATTGTGTTGAGCTTTTATTGAGCCCCGCCTTGAGTCAATGTAGTAGAACCTGGAGTTAAAACTGCAAGCCTGTAGGGGTATTTCTCCACGAGTTTTGCTCATCTAAAGGCTAACATTTTTGCTCATTCATATTTACACATTTAAGCTCAGACTAGATGGAGCGCATTGATGAACATCAAACTTTAACCCAGGTCTGGACTCTGGGTCATTCTAGCATATAAATGTGCTTTGATTAAAACCTTTCCATTTAAACTGTGGCTGTAAGGTTAGAGTCAATTCCCAGCATGATGGTTTAGCCTGCAGTCCAGGTTTCTAAACAGCTGCCCTTGCCCCTCTGAAGACAAGCAACTCCACAGCATGATGCTGCCACCACTATGTTGCACTGTTGAGATAGTGTATGCAAGGATCATGAGCAAGGTGACATAGTGTGTCGGCTAAAAAGCTCAATTTTTGTCTCATCTGACCAGAGTGCCTTCTTCTACATGTTTCAATCAGGACTTTTAATCGCTTTCTCTCAACAATACATTTCTTCTTGCCAGTTTTCCACAAAGTTAAAATGTTATTTGTCTTCCTGTGAGATTCTACCTCCTGAGCTGGTATTCTCCATAGCTACTCCAAAGTTACGATGGGCCTCTTTGCCGCTGTCCACATTATAACCCCCCTTGCCCTTTCCTGCCAGTTCACAAGGATAGCCATGTTTTGGTTGCAATGCAGTTGTGCCAAACTCTTCTAACTTTGGTGATGGATTGAACACTGCTCTGAGATGTTTAAAGCTTGGAATATTCCTAACTATACTTTAAACTTCTCTCAAACTTCATGGAGGCTGTTTGTTTAATAATGTTTCCTAAAAAAAAAGAAATGTTTTTTGTTTTTTTTGGGACAGAATTACACACTGGTGGACTCTACGTACTCACTACAAGACTTCTAAAGGCCGTTTGTTGCCGTTTTGTTATCTAGGTATGTCAGAGTATTGGGGGATGACTACAAATGCACGTCACACTTTTTCGTGCTTGTCCAATAACATACATTTAACTTTGTGTTTGCAAGGTGAGAATATGTGAAGAAATATAAACAGTTTTCCTAGAGTGAAGATATTTTATAAGCACTAAGATTTAACACCAGAACCAAGACAGAAGGCAGTCTTCTTGCAGCTTTTTGTACGTTTTGTATTTCAACTTCAGACACTCTCTGTGTTTCAATCTGTTGTGCCTCAGTCGTCAAGGAGTCAACAGGGCGTAATCTTGCTTGTCTGACTGATAACGCAACAGAGATCGGGTTATTGGCAAACATGCAAAGTCCATTCTGCCCCTTCCGTCTCAGTGAGTACACCTTCTTAATGGGATACAAGCACATGATAACCATGTGATAATCAGGAAACAAAAATGTAACATTAAAATAACATTTGCATGGTTCTTTTAGCCTTAAAAATTGATTTTAAAACAATTTAAGCATCATGAACTGATCTGCTGATATTCACAAAGCCAAACCACAGCCACAAGAGCAACACAGGATAATCTGGTGGATTATTGACATCGCAGATAGATCCTTGTAGGATTTCACAGCACCATAGTAATACACAGACATAGCTTCATCTTTATAGAATTTCAAAGGATTTCACCTGGAAAAACACAAACACACATTTCCTCTCCTTCCAGTCTGAAACTCACCAAACAACCAAAACTGCAGCTCTGCTTCACCACCTCCCGTTTGTCCTCCTCTCCAGCCGGAGTTCTCGTCCGTGTGACAGACTTAATGTTTAACCCTCAGGCTGACAGCGTCCACATCTGCTGAAGCAGAGGCAAAGGAGCGGGGAAAGTGGAAAAAACAGGCTGGGAGAAAAGAAATAATGGACGACAGAGGGAGAAGGTCACTGCATGACAGCATAAGCAAATGCACAAAGAGAAAAGAGGACAGATGAGAATGTGTGTGTGAGAGAGAGAGGGAGAGGGAGGGATACTCTATTACATTAGTGGCACACTGTGGCCCTCTGCGCTAAGCTCCTTATAAAACGCTAACCTGATTTTTAGGCCCAGAAACGAGTGGAGAGGGAAAAAATAAAGCTCCAGTCCAGTTGGAAAGAGGGCATGCACACAGGAATCATGGATCATGAGATTGTTTATAGACGACACTGGGTCTCACAGGAATACAGGGGGAAGTCTGGAACAAAAATATAAAAAGTTTAAATGGTCAATCATAAATTAGTGCTCTCATAATTCTTAGTAATATCTAATTAAATACACAACTTTTTTGCCTTTGAGATACTTTTAGGGTATTAAAAAGTAAAAATAAATAAGCTAGAAACTATTTTGCTTCCATAGCTTTAAAAATGCTAAAATACTGCAATAAAAGTCAGTTCAACTTTACGTTTAGCTCAGTTATATAGCGCAAATTCACAAACACGCTATAAACTCAAGGTAGCTTTGCAAGACATAAGGTCCATTTCATTTTCCAATTATTCAGAACGGAGTTTGGTAAAGATTTGGTTCAAATCGATCAAATTTATCCCAAAACAATCTAATCATATAGTCATATCCATAGGATACAGTCTAAAGCATCATAACAATGCAATACATATTATTTTGTACCAATTCTTAAATATGTATTTATCTAATAGGCTTAGGCAACTCAATGTAGTCGTCCACTCTAATCTCTTAACCTGAGCAAGCATGTTGGCGACAGTGGGGAGGAGCAACTCAACAGGAAGAAACCTCAAGCAGAACCAGAACTGGGCTGAGTATGAGCAGCCGTCTGGAATGACTGGCCGGGGGTTGAAAGGACAGGAAGTGGTTGTCGAAAAGGACTGAAGCACTTGATTGACATTTCTGCAAGAAAGAAAAACTAGCAACAGCTCTGTCAATCCCCCTGTCCACAAGGAAGACGCAGTGACAGCAGCAAATACACAGGGAACACAAAATTAGAGGCTACATTTATTGTAAGTAATACATAAATGAGTAGCAGGAGAAATGTAAGAATGGTAATAGATAAAGTAGGAACCAATGGTTTAGTCCTGCAACAGGTTAATCTATGACAGCACAATGAAGAGCAAAAAATGTTGAAACAGAGAAGGTGAACTTCAGGATTAAAAGAAAAAACGGACGCACTTTAAATCCAACAGGATCAGGTGCACACTAATATAATATTTTACAGAAGGAAAAAATAGAACATTACAAAAGATAATATTAATCTAACTTCAACATCTTAAAAAGAACTAAAGAAATCATTAGAGGCAGTAGAGGCTATAATTATAACTGCTAGGAGTTCTGACTGGAGTACAACCAAAAAAAAAAAAAAAAGTAATGAGTTAGAGGAATATATTACATTTTTCAGTAAGTGAGTAATGTAACACATTGCTTAGAAAATATACAGCAATATATTACTAGTTACAATTTCAGTAACTCAAGTTACAAGCGCATTTTAAATTGTTTTTCTGGCCAACTAATGCAACAGGCCAAATCAAATTGGATACCATAGAACAAGATCCACCATCCACTTCCTGTTGCTAAAAATCAAAACTTCAGAGCATCAGGATTTGCTGAGAAAAAGATCGACTGTACATTTACATGGTGGCATTACTCACACTCTTTTCCTAACCACCTGTCTGTCTCAGGAGTCTCATCTTAGTGATGAGCACTTTCAGCTCTTCTGTTGATGTGATTTAACAAACATTACCATGAGTTAGAAGGCATGCAAAGGAACTAGAGACTTAAGTTCAATAAAATAGTGTTACAAATACAATATTAGTGGTGTAAATTGAAAAGTTATGGTGGTTAGAAGTGGTGTTATATATTCAAGATATTTCGCCAAAAGTAACAAAGTAGTGTAACTCGGTTACATTTTTGAAACAGTAATATGGAATGCAAACGTATTATATTTTTGAGGCTGTAACTAGTAATATGAAATATATTAAAACAGTTTGTGACTAACACCCAACACTGAGTACAACTAACTGAATGGTTATATATGAAAATCTGATGGATTTGATTTTACTTCCCAATAGAGTTTTAACGTTAAAGGTTTGCCGTGATTTGGACAAGGAACACTGCTACCACTATAGTCTTCCCGATTTGTTTTCAAACTCCAGAATTTTGCAAAACTGTGTATTTTTATTTTTCAAGAAAAAAGAGAAAAAAAGAAATGACCTAAAATGTGTCACTGAAGCACTACCTAGATCACGTTGCAATAGTGAGGGATAGCAGCCAGGCTGCAAAAACATGTCTATAACACACACATCATACAAAACCATTGCACTTGAGTATAAATCCAACCTATAATATCCACGATACGACAAGCAGCATGCAGAGTGTTGAAAGCCCACAGTGAGACAAGAATCTGGGATTTGCCCTATTTAGGGAATTCTCTCCGATCTAACATAAAGAAACAATATGGCTGCTTCTTATAACCTGTGTAGAATGTGATCCCAGATTATTTACATTATTTTTACTACACTGAGAAAATAAGAAGATGAACTGGACACTTTCCCTCCCTGCTGTGGAAAACCAGATGGGAAACAGACCTTATTTAGTGCATATGATTCTCTCTGGTTCAGGAGGTTTCCTCGTGGATTATAATTTGTTCGTCTCTGAACCCAGATGTTGACTGTGTAGATCGAGATTAAGGTTGATAGATAATCCGATCACAGAGCTGCGTGAACCAATGAGAGTCGCCATTCAGTCAAGCAAAGGAGGTCCCGTGAGGAGTCTTTTTTTAACCCTCCTTTTTTTCTAAATTTAATATTTCAAGCTTTGGAGTTGTAACACTGAATCGTAGCACCATTGTCTGTTTTTTAAGAGGGATTCAGTGTGCAAAAACTTAAAATCTAATTGTGTAATTTGTATTGTTTTATGTTAATATTTATTCTGGATATAAATATGATTTTATTATGAATGCCCGAATGCCATGTTTTCTGTAAACTCAGTTTGTCAAACCACCATCCCTGTCCATTTTAATCCCAATTCACTGGAGGAGAAAAAAAACCAACAGATGCAACAGAAAGATGGATGAGAGCTATAAAGCAATAAAGCTCGTTAACGCGGATACAATATCTGTGACTTTTAAAGGCAAAACTGGAACTGAAATTTTTTGGTAAACCCTTTTTTATACATTCATCCTTCACTTCAAAATAAACAGCACAGTTTTGAGATTAGATCAACAAATGAAACCATTTAAACCAGTCCTTTTGCCTCAGCTTTTATGTATGAAAAAAATACTCCTTTGGAACAGTTTATAAATTCAATTTCTGGCATAAAATTCCTTGTGAAACTTTTTTTGAACTGTGCCTTTAAAAAGAGACACGAGTGTTGTGTTTTCATCCATGTACATATCCCTTTCACTAGAGGTTCACAAACTAGTAATTAAAACTAGTGTATTGACTCAACTGACTCTATTGTCTTAACTTGAACTCATACTAAGCTAATCCTGGTTTGGGAAAACCCAGATGAGAATATTATGGCCATGATGGAAAAAACTGAAAGAAATGAGCAAAGATATTAGAGTTGTGGTCCTCCACCAGTCTGGTTCATCGTTCATCCATGGGGACAAGTCCAATAAGTCTAAAGGTGCCATGTTAATTTCTTCAAAACCTGCACAAGTGTTCAACCTTTATACCATTCAGGAAAGAAACAGGTTCTTGGTTTCAGCCGTGTTTAATGGTTTAAGATGACAGTTTTTGCTTTAGACACTAAAAGGCAAATGTAAAGGGAAAGCATTTCACTTAAACGGATGGTTGGATAAAAAAAAAAAAGATTTTAATATTCTAGTTCGTAAAAAATAAAATAAAACATTTAGAAATGGGGTTTATTCAGAAAAAATGTTGACTTTGTAGCCAAAAACATCTGGCCCAATGATTGATTTCTCAGAGAAAACAGTGACATTATTTGATGTATATGACTCTGCATTTTGGATTCAGCAGTATTACACTGTACATCAAATGCAGACTCAATCATATACCCATCTTTTCATCTAATATGAATCATCAGGATGGATCTGATAAATGCCAAAGAAGAACTGCTTGTTTGATAAACAGACTGTTAAATGTTTCGAAGGTACACCCAGATTTTGTTTGGACAAAACATACAAATATGATCCGCCTTCCTACTATTAAAGGTATTTTTATCATAAAGAATTTAATTAAGGCAAGCTGTTTTACTGAGTTTTCTTATAGTAGTAGTAAAATATGTTACTTAAGTGGTATGGATTTGAAAATCATATACTGTCCCCTTACTAACATTGTGTTAATACTTGAGATTATTTTATTGTAAAGGTAAATTAATATGAATGTATTTTTTCTTTAAGTTTATTTTGTCATACTGACCAGCCAGGGTGATTTCAAAAGAAATGTTCTGACTAAAAATTAATAAAATAGAACAACACCTCATTCCCACACTTATTACCATGATGCTACCACTATCGTGGGCTTATACTTTGCATTCATTTAATTCTTTGGTGTATTTTAAGAACAATCACAGCAAAACAACAGGGGTGCATTTAAAGATCAATAAAAGCACATTTTAATCATTTTAGAAATTATATAAAAGCACTTTACAACTGTTTTTCTCAACATTCATTGGTACAACACCCATAAAAAGCATCCTTTATAAATATAACCATAGTTACAGAAAAGACTTACAGATGGAAAAAGCGAGGTGAATGTACAACAGAACCCCTTAAATAAAAGAAGGAAGGGTTAATGGTCCAGTCAGCTTTGGCTATTACACATCAGTGCACAAAAAAAACCCCATAAAATTCCAAACTCCGCGTGAGAAGCTGTATGTTAAGGCAAAGATTATAACCACTGCAGATATGATTCTGTTTAGGTTTTGAGGTTAATCTAGAGGAATAGTTTCCTTTTAACAGGAGGAATCTCAAAGTGTTTTTGTGTGTTTGGTGTGAAAAATGTCTACAGAAGTCTCATGGCAGTGTCTGAGGTCATAGTCACAATATCCGATAGAGAATCGGCCCTGTCGGGACACAAAATCAGAATTTAATATTTGAAGAATAGCAGAAATAGAAAGATGATTAGTTAAAGTATGAAGTTGCAGGCTCACCTTTGGTTTCTTGAAGTAATCCAACCCTCTTCCAATTTTTATAATCCAACCATTGTCAAACCTACAAGTATTCCCAAAATAATAATTCCCCATTTTTAACAAAAGAGAAGAAAAAACCCATAATTGTAAATAGTTTAAAACTAAAATCAAATAAATAAATACGACCGGTAGGTACAGTAAAAGACAAACCTGATCTCTCTGTCATGGATGGTGGAGGAGTACTGCACATCCAGAGTCACCCCCTGCCCCTCCAGACTGTCCCTCAGCTCTGACAAAGCACCACTCTGCTGGGTGTTATCTGCCTGCTGGACACGAAAAAATGCCAAAAAAATATAATCAGCATGAAGACCTGTGGCTGCTCGACATTCTTTACACAACGTCAACTCGTTATTTAGGTAACCTACTTCATCCTGTGATGTGAGGAGGTGGATCTTTTTCACCTGGCTGCACGATTTTAGCAACATCTCACAGAACCGCAGGAAGTTGTACAACTGGTATAGAGGAAAATGTGGGGGAAATAATGAACATGTTTACAACACATCTGTGATTGGATGAAAGTCAGATCTGTTAAACTTTATAAAATGTACCTCAAAGCAAAGCGGAAATAAGTTATACGAGTTAAAAGCAAAAATTCAAGGGATTTAGGAAAGTCTTCAGAGCTGTGTTGGAAAATTGATTTTCAGAAAAGAATGATTAAAAAAAGTAAAATAAACATATGTTATTGCACTTAATCATACACTAAAAAAATAAAAATTTAAACCTCAATTTTTATTATATTGATTAGATAAAGAAAAAAAACTCACATTGAGAAATAAAAATTTGACTTAAAAAGAAAATTATCAAATTACTGATTCCACAATGTTGGGGGGGGGGGGGAGGGGCTAACAATCCAGATATACTAAATATGGATACATTTTTGAATCCTTGGTCAATCATCATCAAACTGACCTAAAGTCTGATAGTCAAATCAAATATGTATTACAGGGCATTAGTGTGGCTGCATAAAAGGAAAAAAAATATCTAAATGTGTTGCTAATGTTGAATATGATATGACAACATAATTGATGATTAACCCACATTTCCTGACTATTTTACTTTATCACAACATCCCCACCACTCTGTCAGCTTCAGCCCCTAAAAATATGGATCCGGGGTGGGCAGCAAAGGGAAATAAAGTCCATCCAACAGGCTAAATATTGTCCTGCAGAATTTGTGTACATGCCAGCAAACTATTCCCTTATTTTTTTTTTTTGGTATTGCAATTCAGGGGGAAAAAAATCATAAAGGATGATTATCAGAATACAGACATAAGAAGCTGCTGCTATCTTTGAGCAGGAATCCTAAAGAGTTTGGACTGCAGCGAATGGAAACCAACACAACAATAAAACAGGGATCAAACCTGGTGGGTATGACGTATGTATGGATCCTCCACCCAAACCTCAGAGAGAGCGCTGCTGATGTATGGTTTAAAGAGAGCCTCATAGCTGTGGCCTGTTGCATCCTCTGAGATCTTTATCTGTTCGTGATATTTCCCATCTGTCCAGACAGGAAAAAACAAACAAAAAAACCATGAACCTGTGGTGCCTTGAAACACTATTCACACTCCCCCATATTTTGTGTCATCATTACAATTACAAACTTGAAGGTATTGTAAGAGAATTTTATGTGCTGGACCAACACTTGAAAAGAAAGATATATTGTGTAAAGTCTGCCACATGAAATCCTAAGAAAACAAGAAGAAGTTGCAATGTGAATACAATTGAAAACATTTGGTTCTTTACATTGAAGCCTTCACTGTTGGATGACAATACCTTCTTTTAACTGGTTCACGTGAGCTTTGATTTGCTCTGCTCTGTCCATGTAGCCCTTGATCTTCTCCCTGTAGTGTCCTCTCTTCAAGTCGTCTTTTAGAGCTGTTAAAACCGCAAGGACATACGTAAACTGAGGATGGGGGGTGAATTTTATTCTTTACATCAGAGAGAATGGGTTACCTTTCAGCACGTCTATGAGCAGCTGGATTCCCTCCTGGTAGCAGACCAGAGACTCTTGGAAACGGCCGCCCTGGTCCAGCTCCACGGCGCGTTTCAGGACGGACACGGCGGAAGCCTCCATCCCGGACACATGGTTGTCTGTCATTTTCCTTTAATTTTTTTCACCCTATGTTATCGCTGCTTCGCGCTTCATTTGTTATTATACACACACACACAAAATATGTGGACAACTGACATAGTGTCACTGCAAAATAACTCCCCTGGAAAACGGAACCGATCTTTTGTCAGTTTGAAATAAATAGATGAAACCAAGATTTAAAATACGCCCTAGAAGTGTAATATTATTTAAATAGAATTTTAAAACATTTAAATTCACATTTAAATCAATAATACAGTTTGTATGAAAGAAAAGTATTTTCCAATCGGAGCTATTTAGATGTAACTCAACTACGTTTCCGGTTAGCTCCTTGAAAGTAAACTTAGGACAAACGTGTTTAGCTTATTTTGCAGTTATTTAGTATTTTCTCGGATATATGTTCTGGTATTAAATTTAAAGAATATAGTTAGAAAATAAACTCTTTATTTAACTTGGCTCCAGTATTAGCCGTTTTTTAATATTTAGCTGTTAGCAGCGCTGTAACCTTGGTGTTTCTGCGTCTGAGGAGCAGCTTGCGCCTCTCGCATTCAAAATGTCAGGGGTTTGTCGAAGTCTGGGTTTTCTTACAATTAAGGTAAGTGTATTACCACATTTTTGGCTTTTGTTTCCTTTATTTTAACGATAATGAGATGTGGCTGTAAGTTCTCTTGGTCATACATTTGGATCTCCAGCTGTATACTGGAGAGGGGTTTTCTGTATGGTCCAATACAGATAGCTTTGTTACACTTTACATGCTTCTGCTTTCATGCAACAAAGGAAAAATTCAATGCTGGGAACTCCTGCTTTGTGGAAGCATGATTAATCCGATAGAGAAGATTTCACAGAATTTTCATCAGTAAAAGGACATTTCTCTTGCTCTAAGTGCTATAATACAGTCTGTATTTCTTCTTGTATTACAGACCTTGAAAGAAGCCACAGTTTTATCACCTTGTGTGTGGTTTGTGTCTGCACGAAGCAAATTTTCCAGAGCACGAATCCCGAAGGAGGTGAGAAGCAAGACAAACTCCTTCAATTTTCATATCCTATCACTTTGTTTTAATATACTAGTCTAAATTTTATTCATCATATTAGAATAAGTTATAATATTTATATAAAATGTTTTTTTCGTTTCTTGTTTATATTTCAATATTTTACATTCAAAAATGTACATTTAATCTTTAGTGCTTTCCTTATTGCTCCAGAGTGTAGAAAGTGCTACAGAGTGTCTTTTGCTACTCGTTTGCCTGTCTTTTGTTCCCATTTGACAGCTATTTGCTGAGAGATCAAAAGAGCACGAGAAATATGGGGGCGATCCAGAGCAACCTCACAAGCTGCACATAGTGACCCGGGTTAGAAGTACGATCCGAAGGCCATACTGGGAGAAGGAAATTGTGAAATACTTTGGACTTCAAAAGGTACTGGTAGCATTTCAGTCTGCATTTTGTGTGCAACCTGGCATTTATTTCAATTAGAGGTGAAACAACTAATCGATTTAATCCATTTTAATTGATTATTAAAATGGTTGACGACTAATTTAGTCATTGCTTAGTTGCTTTAACCCCTTAAGTCCTAGGGTCTGTGTTTACATTTTTTTAACAGGCCTTAAACAACACTCACAGTACAGCAAAAATAATAATAATGCATATCAAATTAAACGGCACACCAAGCACTACAAAGCTATCTAAACTACTTTTACCAACCTAAATCACAACTCAGATCCAACGTAAAAAAATATATGCAAAAAAACTCATAAAATCATATTTTCGTCAACTCTGCTGCCACATATCTGGCTCTAACGCAACAATCCGACAACCACTCAAATGAAAGCAGAAACCCAGCCGATTCCAAAAATGCGCCAAAGAATGACCACAACAATGAATCGCTTTTCAAACTCACAGCAGTAATGTTTGTCTTACTTTTACAGGTTTCGTCATGGAAAGATGATTTCTTCGACAAATAAACGCTATTTTCTGTGCAAAATCCAAAACTTTAATGGTGTTTCTATCACAGAGTTTAATTCCTACGCCTCACTCAGAAGGAAATCACGGCGAAGCCATTGGTTTCAACAAGGCTCTGTTCTCTGCGCCCTGGTGGGCTGACTCTGTTGTCAGTCTATTTGGGGAAGTTTTAGCGTTATTCTATTGGCCGCTATAAATTTAAAACTAGTGAGAAAAATGAAAGAACGTTTAATTTTGTCTTAGAAACATGTTTAAAGTGTAACTAAACCTCAAAACCATTTTTTTGCTTATAAACTGTATAAATGGGTTTTTACCAATGCAATATTTCAGTTTAAGGGCATATATTTGACATTTTCGTGTAAACTTGTTAAAGTCCACATTTTTTGGTCTAAAAACGTGCTGCTGTTCATGGTCATTGTGTGGTATTGCATTTGAATTTTCTGATTGGCTGAGATTAGTACATGAGAGACCATGTCTACTTCACAGGCATGGTTTCACAAAGACGCACTCCCTCTCTCAGACACGCTCAACTCGCCCCGTCTTGAAATTGCTCATCTTGTGTGCTACATTTGCACCAAGAACAATACTGAGAGAAACGGAGGAAGCCGAAATCCGTATATCGCACTTTGGAGGACCACAACGTCAAAGTGGTTTAAAGCCATAAGTTATAACCTATATGTTTTAAACACACGGTGAATAAGGAAACAAAAGCTGAGGTAGTTCCCTCCGAAGCTACTTAGCATTGATGCTGCTGTGTCCCAGTCAGGGAAAAATTTAACGGTAGTTTACAAAAAATATCAACTTGGCTCAATGACTCCTGTTTGAGCGCAAATACTAAGAAAGTGTATCTGCTTTATTTTATCAGGAACACCTTTCAAATTCAACCTCCCAGTTGAATTTTAAAAGTCATGTTTAAAATAATCTACAAAACTGTCAGATAAACAAATAATGAGAAAATGCTTGACCTTTGAGTGTGTACAGTTGCCCTAAATTCTAGGATTTTATCACATCTGTCCTACGGAGCTACGGTGTGGTCACAGTCTCACCAAACTGCTCTCAAACCAACAGAAACTCTTCACAGTCGGGCTTTGAGAGCTTTACACCAAAAGCCAATTAGATTTCATCACTGTATTATTTCAGCTAAGTTCCGTATTTTAAATTTAGCAAATATAATCAATCTCAACCTTTTAAAACTGATTTTTAATATCTGTGGTCTTGCACCTAAACCTTTAAGTTACTATCTAAATAAACAACATGGCTGTAGCAGACACCAGAGCAGCCTCTAAGGGAGACTGTAAGGTTCCTTTCTGCAAAACGTTTTTTGATAAAAGTAATCTATCTGTGAGAGGGACTGGACTTTGGAACTCACTTCCTGTACACCTTAAATCTGAGACCAGATTTTACGATTGAAAGAAACAAAAGAAATAGTCAAAAATAGTACTTTAATAATGTTTAATGTGTTAACTGTATTGTAATTTATTCTGTACTGTAGGGTGCATTTTAATATGTTGCTACCATCACTGGATTCCATTTTTTATTCTGTTATAGACTCTTTTATAAAAGTGCTGCGACCTTGTAGTTTGGGCTGTTTGTTATTGTTATTTGTTATTGTGTATCAATAAATAAAGATAACCCTGCAGAACCCTGAATCTAAATGTAGTATAATGCATAGATAATGCGCTGACCTAAGTCTCTGTTGTCTTCCTGTCAGGCCCACAAGCCTGTAATCCATAAAAACACGCCTTCAGTTAATGAGCAACTGAAAATTATCAAGCACCTTTTAAGGTAAGATTACTATATGATGCAAAATAAAACACTTTACATAATGTAGGGTTAAAATCAAAGCTGATGTAAAAAAAAAATAACCATGAAGAATATTCATTATATGAAGTCTACTGTGACATTCATCATAAAGATGGAGCTTATATAGCTGTATGACCTGGACATGTTTCTCATCCGTTGCGTTTTCCTGTTGCATGAAGGATACAGCCGCTGAAAACTCCACACGGGCTCCCTGCTGAGGAGGACATGGCCGACACGTACATCAACAGCAAAGGAGAGCTGATTGTGCGTCGCCTCCTCCAGCCCGTCGACGACAAGGCGATTAAGACTTAGTTCTGCTCTGTGGAGTTTATTTGTGCTGTTAATAAATGTTTTAAAAATTGTTTCCCGTCTTGTTCTGTGTTTGTCATGAAAGGGTATGCTGTGATTACTTTGAAATCCTTAAGCTTAAAACAAGTACCCAGGTTAAAACTTCAGGTGCATCTGAATAAATGAAAATATGAGTAAAATGTTTGTTTTAATCATTAAAAGTATAATTAACCTATACTAGTAAAACTTAAATGGGTTCATTAGACACATCGTGATATATTGTTTTAATTTGGATCATTTTGGCTTACAGCTAATGTTGAATGAGACTGTAAACGACAGTTTCAGTTGCAGACTCATTGTTAAAAGCTGAGTACAAGCATAACGGAAAGTGAAGTGGAAGGAAAGAATAATTAGAATAATATACCTTGGTAAAGGGGGGAAAAGAGCTTCACAAGCTATACACAATGGTTAAAGCATCAAGGTTGACTGCACACCGATGTACCAGTTACATGAGTATGCCTTCCCCTTTTTAGGCATTTTCTGTACCAGAGACATCAGAAGCCCTTTACCTGGGTAAAAAAAAAAAAAAGAACCTTAGAACTGTGTGCCCTTTTTGGTTGCTCTGTCTTGTCAGTGACAAAGAAGTTAGGGTGACACTGCGTGTTAATATATCCTTTCAGTATAAACACTGCAGCTCTTTGACAGCCAATATCCTAGACTTTGAACATGGAAATATGGCCTGACTAGATGCATGTCAGGCAGCAAGCTACTGTTGAAATACTGAGAACTGATTAGATATCCATCCATAAAGAAGCCACGTTTGCGCTCTGCCACAAGACACATAGGGAAACATGATGGAACTAAGTGTGCCGGTCAAAAAGGAAACGAAGTGAGTTTTTTTTTTTTTGGTGTACAGCCACCGTCCTTGCATCGACATCTGGCAGTGGCAGTATTATGATGTGGGGATGTTTTTGTTCAGTGATGACAGGAAAGCTTGTCAGAGTAGAAAGACGTGAGATTGAGGTGGAGCGTTCCCCCTTGCAACGCTATGGCAGCCCTAAAAATACAGCCCAAGCATGAATAAAGTGCTTTAGTTTGAATATTTGTGCACATGAAAGGTCTGGTTGTAATTCTACGAAGATTCTGTGACAAATTTTAATAAATGCCTAACATTTAACTTTGGGTGATATACATTTACAAGCAATGGGCAAAAGTTTAGATTAGATTCACTTTACGGGCAAACTGAGATACATCTCAAGTCTTTCTCATGTAATTGCAGCTAACCATAATTTTACAATAGACTTGGGAACAAGTGAATAAACATGCAAAACAATTTTTAAAATTACTTCTCAAAAGGTTTTAAAACCATGTATCATTACTTCCCTGTGATGATTATAAACTCTCATATTGCTTTATGACATGAAATCAAAATGAAACCTGGACTTGTTTCCACGGCTACAGCTGCTCATATTGAACCTCCAATATGACTTAACCCATTAGGATCCTATTTGCAACAAAAACCACAGAAGCAAAGTGGAATTCTCTCACTGCTTTTTATTACGCAGGTATTTGTCAAGTCAAACTCTTTGCTACATGTTCATGTAAAAATGTATTCTGATGGTAAAAACTGAATAGACTTGATCTTGGCACCGACATGCATCACAGTCTGTTCTAACATAAAACTCAACAAAAACCCAACAAGCCTGTGACATCAAATGAAGGTTTAAGGTTTCAAGGCCATGAAAAGACAAAACGGAACCACAGTGAATTTCACATTGTGGGTGATTCCTCATTAGAGGCCTACAACAGCTCGACAAATCTGTTTGTTAAATAAAAGCTGAAATCACAGATCTGGTAAATTATACAAATACATCAATGAATAAGTAATTGAGATATAAAAAAAATAATCAAACAGGGCTGTTTGCGGATTATAATAGTTTAGTAGCCCTGAGAGAGAAAACCAGCCACATCTAAGAGCCTTTCAGTCATCGTCGTCAGAGTCGGACTCGTAACCTCGTCCTCTGATGCTTCTCTTCTCCACTTTTTTGATCTTTGAGCCAGACTTTTGTTTTCCTGTTGGCGGCTCCATCAGGTTACCGCTACGAGGAGAAAACAAGAAGGTTGACGTTAAAACAAATGAGCGACTGTTGTAATTTTTCCTTTGTGAAATCCTATAGATGGAGGAGTGATTGCTCTGTATGTCTCACCTGTAGTTAATCACATCAGCACATCCAAGTCTCCATTCCAGCATCTCAGTGGAAAACTCATCTGTGTTGCCCAGATCTGTGAATCCAACAACATAATCCTTGGTTTTGCCATCTAAAAGCAAAGCCAGCGTAGGAATAACTTTGATGCGCAGCCTCTCTGACAGAAATGGGGCCTTTTCTGCGTTCAGTTTGATGAACTTTGTTTCAACATGCTTCTTTGCCAAGAGAGCCAGGTGTTTGTCCAGGATCTTACATCTAGAACCAGAGAAATTAAATGGAAAGAATGGCAAATTAAACAACTTTATCACCAACGGAGCAAGAAAAAAAATCTGGATTTTGACCAAAGTTTGTATCCGAACCCAATGGTAAAACTGTTTGTTTTGTAGATTTGCTGTCTGTTTCTCCATCTTTAGTTCCACGGTACTCATATCTATAAACTTGAATAAGCTGTTAGAATTTCCGTGTTGATTTGATTCCTAAATAGAAGTCAAACTATGAGGAATCTCTAAGTCACAAAAGCAAATTTTAGCTTCCAGTAAAGTTAGAATTACCATTTCTGATGCAACTCCATTATTATGAAACTAATTTAATTTCTGATAACGAATGATAATGGATGAGTTGTTAATGTTTGCTACAGCAGCTATTAGAAACACTGGAGTAAAAAAATTCTACTTTAATAAAGGTCAGATGCATGTAACATGCTGTGAGGATGCATGGAGTTACCTGTGGGTTGAACTTCTGTAAAAGTGGCAGACAACGTTCTTGCTCTCCTTCACTTCGCCAAAAAAGTCCCTCTCACTGGAAATTTCTCTGTACTCCCCATGGCCTTTGGAAAGCCACTCCTTTAAAGTAGAAAATTCAGCAAAACATGAAAGTCTGTTATTTTTAAGTGCAGTGACACTTCAGCTGGTCCTCTTCCCAATGTGGCAAACCATACATTTTGTATGATTTCACTACTGGTTTCCTATCATAAACTAAGTACAAAATTGTCATTCATTCTCACTTTCTACATTAGACAGTAAAGCAAGAGCCTTCATCAGGTTATAATGGAATCTCTCACTCACCGAGAATGAACTAATGACTACCGGTAATTTTACTGATCATCTTAGCCACAGTTGCTTTCTCAACCTGAAACACATGCAGAGAGTTTATACAACCTTTCCAGCCACCTGTGTCTGTTTCTGGATTTTTCTAGGCGCCTCTGGTTTCTTCTCACTAAGTCAGATGACATACTGTCACCCTCCCTTTCCTCCAAATCATACACAAGCTCCTCCTGCACACTAACTCTCTCATTATTAGACGAGCAATTGTTCCTTCAATGAAACAGCTGTCTGTCGTTGACGCATCAACTCCAGGATCAACTTAAAATCCTACTGGAGCTGTTACTGTAGCCCCTGCTGACAGGAAATAGTAGATCTTTGTAGAATTTGACAAAATTATCAACCGTGATAACACAACGTAATATTAATAAGCGAGAGTTATGCAGGTGGGGAAAACCTCACACTCACCTGCTTTTGCTTCTGTGCTTTTTTAAGTGCCTCCAATCGCTTCTCCTTCAGCCTCTCGAGATCGTCGTCGTCCATTTCATTCAGTTTGCTCAACTGCGCCTCCACCTGCTCGTCTACCACCTTAGCCGTTTGCTCTATCACCTTGCTTAGGATTTCAGCGGGGATGGCCATGGCTGCCTGTTTAAAAAAAACCTCTAAATCTGAGGAAGAAGAAAGAAAGAACATGTGTAAAGTGAGACAAGGCAACATTGAGTGTAAATTCTGACAAGTAAAGCTATTTATGCATCTAAACATAAATGCCTGTTTGCAAAGACTTTATAAAAGACAACTAGATACATGTCTAGCGATGTCTTTTATCACTAAGCACATTATTCTGTCATAAACATGGTGTCATTTAAACAGTGTGTGTGTGGGGGACCATTTGGTTTGAATTTGCATTTCTTAAATATAGCTACACAACAGCAATGGGCTGGTTAGTGGGATAAAGGCGTAGCAAGAAAATTACAGCAGGATTGATCCCCTTGCTGATACATTGCTGCACACTGCTAAACAGCTGGTTGAATGAAAGTCACCACTACAACCTCCATTCACTGCCATGAAAGACGACTTCAAATGTGTAACATTTCATGTTGGAGGAATAAAAGTCAGAGATGAAACTAAAGGAACAAACACTCCTAATAATTCTGATGCTTTAAATAAATAAATAAATCTGATCTTTTGCCAACATCAGCAGACCCCAAGGACAGCTGAACATAACATTCACTGAAATTAGTTTAAAGGCTGGTGGTAGCGAGGAGCTGAACTTACAGCAAAGCCTAAAACTGTAACATAATAATTCACAGTAGGATCCAGGACAAAACCAAACAAAGTTTCCTCTGTTTTAATCTGTAATTTTTATTCTAATTAATAGTCAATCTATTGTATAGTTTTCAATTTGCACTACATTCTACAAGAAAAAACAACAACAATTAAAATAGCCAATTTTAAAGTCTTTATTGATAAAGATTGCACTACGTTGAACAGTTTTAAATGTGGAACTAATAACTGTACTTCATGTACTATGATCCAACACAATGAGAAATGTATAATTTCTGTTAATTTCAGTTTAAATCTACTGTTCCTTTGTAAAAAAAAAGTGCCTGACAAAGAGATAGCTCGTCAATCTGCTGCCAAACTGCGTCTGTTTCATTATGTCGCACGAACTAAATGTAATAAAGGCATTGTTCAGAATGTCCAGAAAGGTATTCCTCTGCGCAGTTCATCTCAAACACCTGCAGCTAACAATGCCATGGTAACGACAGGGCACACCTTGTTTCCACAGACTGCAGTCTATTATGAAGCGTAAATACAATTGTTAAGGTTATTTAACAATTTCATGTAAAAAGAGTACCTCTGCACATTATAATAAACATATTAGGGCAACCCTACCAGTTTCAGCCGGGTATCACAAACCTTAAAAGATGCACCACAATTGGCTTTATATTTGCTTGTTATGCTATGCTACCTAGCTGGCTGGCTAACACTGGCGCTACGTTCTGCTTATGAAAGTACGGAAGATATATATATATATATTTTTTAGAGTATATAATTATATAATCGTCAGTAATTTGTTCAGTTAAAGTATATATAAACGGTATAATAATTAAAAAAAAAAAAACATTACCAGAGAAAAATGCCGGTAGTTAATCAGCTTCAGTTCGTGCGCGAAACTGCCTCACTAGATATTACGTCAAAATAGGCCAGGTTGTTGTTGTATAGAATTCTTCCGGTTAGTTTCCAAAATAAAAGGCTTTTTTTGAGGGATCAATTTAATGTGCCAATTTTGGGGTTTTATGTTATCTGTATGTCATAATCATCAAAATTAGAAACAAAGTATTTGCATACTACACTAAGTGTAATGAATCCACGCAAAATACAAGTTTCAATTTCTGAAATAAGTGACAAACATTAGTTTTAGGTGACAAAAAATATTGTTTCGCAACGTACTACAGCACTGCATACCAAAGTCCCTTGCAAAGTATAAAAAGAGGCAAAAAGAATATATATTTTAAAAATACAGTTTTAACAATCAGATAAAATATTTAAGTTTTAAGCAAGTTTGATCTAAACTGAATAAGACCAAAATACATTTACTGAAACTAACCAAATAATTCCTTGTTATTAGCGAATCACAGCACAAGATGACTAAATCAATTCATGTTACATTATGCAACAGCAATAATATAATCTGGATCAGTGCAAAACACCTTGAATATTTTTTACATTTTGTCACATTAAAACCATGAATGCCACTGTTATTGAAATGTTACTTTTAAAAAAAGTAGTACAGGTGAAGTGGGAAATGCTTCCATTTTTGTCTTATTCTGTTTACATCTGGACTTTGTTAACATTCTAACATGAATCCTACCACACTCTCCATCTCAGTTTTTTTTTTATCCATTGCCCTTTATTTAATTAACAAAACCATCCCACTGCGTAATGCTATCACCCCCATGTATAATGGCTAGGATGCTGTGCTCAAGAAGCTGAAAACTTTATAGATTACTTCCTATGACTCACTTTCAGCATGAAATTTCTTCGCACCACTCTTCTACAAAACAGTACCTTAGTTCAGACTTCCTTAGCTATTTGCGATAATCTTCTTCCAAATTTAAGCATCAGTGTCTTAGAAATGAAAAGGTCAGGTAGAGTATTATTAGTTTAAGTTTATTAGCAAGGTTTAGAAAACTTACAAACAAATTCACAGCTTCAGGTCTTCAGGCACAAGCCAGATTAGAGAACCCATCACTGGCCAGTTTTTACTTGTGGACATTTCTTTCAGGAAAGAAGTGAAAAGTGATGTGAAGCAACATCTTAAAAGTGAAAACTCACACATTCCAGATTACATTCAGACTGATTTGGTTTGCATATAGAGTTACTGCTTTAAGCAAACTTTTCAACGACGTACTAGTCTTCTGTGAGGAAATCAGAAGCCAGTCAGCTTTGTCTGTCGAGTGCCTCCGATGACAGGTCGTACAAGGTAAATTCAGAGGTTATATACAGAAATGAAGTCAAGTGCCATACAAGTGTTGCCAGAGTGAATAACGAAACATGGGTCACCTGAATGTAATGCAAATCCAGCAATATCTTAACAGATTTAAAACCTAATGAAAACATGTTGTAACGCTCGAGTTATACCCAATATAAATCTTAAGAAATGTTTAATTAGCTTCAGCGTATCTCTCTCGTCAGTGAGGAAAAAGAAAGTAAAAAAATGCATAGGCTGACTGATTGCCATTAAAAATGTTGATGCCCCCCCCCCAAATTAGAGTGCTACACAGAATCAACAGCTAAATGCCCTTTAGATACTTTGGCTAGCTTCAGATTTCCATGTTGGAACACTTACAAGCATTTAGACTTCAGAGTTACAATTTAAAGACGGTTACTAAGAATTTACTACTGGTAAACAATACAAGAGGCAATTCCTCCACTTACACTTTGTTTAAAACATTTTGACAAAGATCTTTCAAAACATTATTTACACTTTATAACAAGGTTTGGCACTTTTTTTCTAAAAAAACAGACTTGAAAAATACTACAGAGTGCAGCAGTTAGAAGCTATCTTTCTTCCAAAGATAACGCTTCTAGATCAGAGCACCGAAATAACAGATAAAAAATATTGTCTTTTTGTCGAACCACTTCGGACAGCTTCAAATGCGTATTAGGAGTGCTACGAGGTTAACAGATTCCCAAAAGCATCCAAGAGTTTGGATTTGTGTTCAAGCATGATGAGCCTTATATTCAACACTAGTACCTGGTACCTGTGAGGTAAATCGACTGTTCCGCTGAAAATAAAAGAGGAAAGAAAAGCATCTTTAACTGTTACAATGCTGGGTCAGATACAAATATGAGTGAAGCGTTTGATTTGTACTTGAAAGTCGGAATTTTCAGAGTCCCAAGTTGGAAAAATCAGAACTTACACCAAAGTGTGAATGCCAGCTGGGTAAGCAAGAGGTCCCTGAGCACTTCCATGTTCACGATCCATTATGGCTGCCACAGGTATAAAACATGGTTAAAGTTGTAGGAAGAAGCGGTTTCTCTGCACTTCCGACTATCTTTCACACATTTAACTTCCCATGTTGCTCCACTGCTGCATCCATAGACCGCCGTGACTGGCTTGTAAAAATAATGATAGCACCTCAGTGGTGAAATCTCATTGGTTTTCCAACCTACAATCAGAACGGGCTCAACTTAGGTATGACATCACGCCCGGACCAAACTTCGGAGACAAATCAAACAGTGCTAAACATCTAGAAAAAGGAAAACGATAAAAATCACAGATTTACAACCAAGCTGTAAGGATTACCAGCACTCTAAACTGCAATAAGTAGACATTAATACCATTTTTTTGCCCTTCAGATTGAGCTGATCCAATACTGAAAAAAAAAAAATATATATATATATATATATATATCTACAAAAAGTGACATACTTTACATTCTTACAAAAAATACACTGATGGCTCCTTGTGTTTCTTGAACTATTTTGATGGCCACTGAAGAAGCAGAGATGTTGCAGGAGAAGCAAGGAAAGAATAAAGTAATCCTTCTGATGTCATGATTTGTTTGGTACAGAGTAGATGATGGTAGAACAAAAAGGTACTTCTCTCCTCTTCATGTTATCTTCAAGATGCTACCATAAGCTTGATGCACAACCACCTGTATGTTGTCCAAGATGAAGTCAAACGCCATACTCCAAACTGACTCCACGGACTGCTGCATGAGCCTTTAGGGTAAAAAAAAAAAGAAGCAACACAAAACTATTAGCAACATGAAAAAAATTCAAAGAGAGAATAACTTGTGCAAAATGTGCAGCACTGACCTTTTCATGTATTTTATTATTAAATTCAACTTCTCCAGGTCTTTATCTTCAATCAGATCAGTGCAGTACTTTACTACCTGTAGGATGTCCTCCTCCATCGGTTCTAAACAAGCAACAAGCATTTTAGAAGTCAACACCGTTGTGCATTTGTTTATTTTTTATGTACTTAAATATGTTCATAAATTAAGAAGATGAATAATAAAAAAGGGAAGATCTAAACTAAAGCATGAGAACAGACTTAGGAAACCACTGGTTCAGATCACAACATATTCATGCATTAGAATGGCCCAGTCAAAGTCTAGAAGGTCCTCACACCTCATTTGTCCTAAAACATGCACCTGTTATGGTGGTGACCCATTCCCGCAGGAGTGTTTTAATGTCTGCGAGGTCACAAGCTCCGGCCAGCGTCGGAACGGGACGAGGAACCGACTTAGACACCGTGACGTCCTGCTCTGAGGTGGAGGGGTTCAATTCAGTCTGAAGGAAGAGAAAAGAAAGGAATGTCAAAAGTATTAGTTCCATAAATGATTAAAAAATTAAAAAATAATCCTAATATTTATATCTGTAACCACTCATAGAATCACCTTTGGTACATTCCCAGGCTCCTGTGGTTTTAATGGCGGCCCGTTTTTGGCTGGGCTGTTTGCCAACTGACGTCTCTTTAAGGGTGAGGCTCCTTTTTTCACAGGACTCGCTCCGTTCTTTCTCTTGTAGCGGCGCTTCAACCGCCCAACGCCGGTTCCCGCAGCAGGCTGCCTGAGCTGCAGCAGCGGGTTCTTCTGGTCGGCTAAGACAAACCAACATTTCAAAAACAAAAAGAGACATTACACCAAGGAGAAAAATAAATAAATAAAAAAGCACCACGTGGTGAAAGCAGGAAGCAGCCAAAGGTTAGCTCACCCATTTTAGCCTGGGGTTGGACGTTGTTTGCACGGCTGTAGGCAGACTTCAGCTCATCCTGCAGCTCTTTGGGAAGGGCAGCAAATACATCTGGATCAACCTGCGATTAGTTAAAGAAGCTGAGTGTCCAGAGAATCTCGAGGAGAGACTATTCACTCATCTGAACCATCATGCAGCATTTTTTGGGCTCTTTATCGAATGTAGACAGAGAGAGAGCGTTTTCAGGGTTGTTACATGTGATAGTTATCCCTTTTCTTTGCTACAGCAGCAGAAAAAAAAGGGATTCAACAATAAAACAAACATGCTTGAAATATTCCCCCTTCGCCGTGTTCTAGGATCATCACAGATCATCAGCTGCAGTTCTACCTGGGAGAAGTTTGGCAATTCAAGGACGATTCCCGGATCGCCTGGCTGGTTCTGAAACTGCAGCACCAATGTCCCAGGAGGCGGAGCGTGCGGCGCGGGGCGGGGATTAGGGGAGAAAAGCTGCAGATCGGGTGAATGGCAGTGATTCGGTCTTTCGTCTCGCTTCGTCCACGACTGCTCCACTTGCTCCCTCAGCTCGGCTGGCAGGGCCTCCAGCACAGAACGATCCACCTTGAAGATTGTTCAGAAACACAGTGTGGCAAAACGCAACACAGCTGGAATTAAAGGATGCAGGTAAAAAAAGGTCAATTCTTGATTGCTTAAATAAAGATGTGCCGTTTTGTGATTTGGTGCTATAAAAGTTAGAGATGCAACGGCAGAACTTTTTTTTTTAAACAAATACGATACGGATACGTGGATCTGAGTAAAAGTAAATTATTTAAAATTGTATCGTTGTACCGGAAGGAACTATGGTTTTTCTGCTTTAAGTAAAAGCAAAAACATCATAGTGTTTTTGTGATTTTTTTTTTTTTTTTTTGTCCAAATACTGTAAAACAGTTTTTTTCTTCCAAAATGGTATATAACTGTTACTGTCCCAACCTCCCTGCTTTACCTGCGAGGGGGAGGGGACTTCAATGCTGAAGTTGAGGCAGGTACGGGAACGTTTGGGCGTTTGTCTGCAGATGGCCGTTTCTTTGCTTGTCCCAGGGACTGGCTCAGCAGGTGTCAGAGGATGCAGCGATGAGCTACCTGAGGGAACTGCTGTTGAGGAAGTCTGCTGGTGCAGAGAGCCTGCCGCTGCATTCGTAACACACATTAAAGACTACGTTAGCAGTCTAGACGCGGGGAAAAAATAAATGAAAACCATTAAGACAAATCGGACCTTTGTAGCTAGTTGTGGCGTCTGATCCCTGACCTAACAGCATGTCTTTGATGGAGCGAGATCCCCGGCAGTCCCGCGTCTGGGGTCGACTCCCCTCGAGCTGCTGAACCTGAATGCCGACCCCTCTCAGGTCCTGGACCTGCAGCTTCATGGCGTGGAGCAGCTTGATGACGGCCGAGGCGATCAGCTGACCGCTGTCGGTGGACTGGGCGAGCATCACCGTCCTGGCGGGAAGCGAGAAACAAACTTTTTTTACTCACTTATCGATGCTGGTCTCCCATCTTCAACATGCAGCGCCTAGCATGTTTGCCTATTCGTGACCCTTTCATTCGCTGACAGTTGAATGTTCTCAAATTTGTCACGTTAGGAATACAAAGTTGAATCAATTTTATTGGGATGACATATGATAGACCAATGCATCAGGCAGAATTGTGACATTTTTTTCTTTTTTGTGCACTAGTTTGTGTTGGTCTTCCACAAAATAGGTTACCAAAACACATTAAAGTCAACGGCTGCAATGTGAGATAATGTGAATACTTTTGTAATTGCGAATAGATGACAGCAAGCCCTTACTTGGCAAGATTATCACAAATGCCGTGACCGCCATATTTGGCCGGCTCCAAAGGCGCTCCAACCTTGCGAACCATGACCTTTAGAGTGACTCTGCGACCCCGCAGTCCTGCTTCTTTGAGACGTCGCTGCACCTCCATCGACAGATTAGTCAGGAAGCACTCCGCCTCGTCGACCTGGTAGGTTTTAGGGCGAGAGGATCAGAAATCCGGCGCCCTTTGGACGGACGTGGGACAGAATAAACCTCGCGGGTCTAACCGTGGTGAAGCGGATGTTGTAGTTCATGTCGGCAGAGACGGACTTTCTCTCCTTCTCAAAACGGACAGGCCGGTCATCCAAGCCCCTGCAGAATCGGAACAGAGTCTGTCCTGTACGAGGGCCGAACTTTTTCTGCAGCTGAGATAGAGCCACTTGCTGGAGGTCCGCGCAGGACTTCACGCCCATGGCAGCAAGTTTTTTGGCCATGACGTGCCCAACACCTGGGAAATAAAGTGAATAATTTTTTTTTTTTAAAGAAAATAGTTTAGCTACATGGTCATTCCAGAATCCTTTCTGACTCTGGAGCAGAGCGGCATGCAGGGAAGTGTATCCACCTGGTAAACTGGTCACTGGTAGGTCCCTGATGAAATCATCCACGTCTTCAGACCTGAGGAGGAACTGACCGTTCGGTTTGCCTTTGCGGGTAGCGAGTCGAGCCAAGAGAATGTTGGAGCCTGAACAGAACGGAGCGATCCGTCTGAATGACTTCCACACGAACGTTGTCTTGATTTTTAAGAAAACTGGAGGGAAAAGAAAAAAAACGGGGGACTCACCCATTCCCACTGAAGCACAGCATCTCGTTTTCTCCTCGATGTCTGCTCTGATGGCTTTGGCCAAATCCTCTGGGCTGACGCCCACCTCCGCCAGCAGAGAAGAAGCATCCATCAGCGCTTCGTCGCAGCTGAGAGCCTCGATGTCGTGGGTGTAACTGCACAGAGCACAAACGAGATCGGCTTTGCAAGGAAAGCTCTTCTAATCCGAGAGAGACCGACAGACTCCAGGTTCCTCTTACCTGGCCAGGATCTCGTACATGCTTAGAGCAACCTCCTTGTAGGCGTCGAAATCATACGGCACCGACTGCAGCGAGGGGCAGAGCTGCTTCGCCTTGCCAAAAAACATCCCGTTCCTCACACCCGCCCGCCTGTAAAAAAAAAAGAGAAAACAACAATTCCTTACATTTCTGTTCGCGCAGAGCGGTCATACTCATGTCAATATCTCACCTGGCCTCGTAACTGCAAGAGGCAATCTCCGCCATTGACAGAGCAGCAGCATCCTGGTCCACGCCGTTGCCGTGGGAGTCGGGAATGTCTTGCGAGGGAGTTACAGGTAGATCATCATCTGCCGTCTCTGACAAAAAGCAACATTATAGCAGTTAGTTGTGCTTAAATGAGGCATTAAATACATATAGATGGGGACATTTTAGTAAATTCTAGCCTGGCCTTTAGTGGTTAGTGTTCAGCAGTGAACCCATTTTTCCACGGAACCCATTGTGGCTCAAAATGGGATTAACAGTGTGAATAGAAAACAACATATTTGGCCTTGGAGTCTTCAAGGCCCTTTCACAGAAGCAAGCTGATCAGTGGAAAAGCTCCGACACTCTTTGGCTTTCCATGGATATGTGCAACATTCGTTCTGAGATTTGCTTTTTTTAAGCCCTGTGTTCCATTAGGGGGATACAGTCCGGTAGTTTGTTCTCTCAGAGTGGATTAATAGAAGTGACAACAAAACGGTCGATGCCCTTTCTGAAGATCTTTGTCAAATAAATAATGAATCATTCATTTTTATCAGCGTACTGTTCCCTCTTCCATAAACTAAAGGTATGCAGATATTAAGTCAACCACTTTTTCTGTTGGGCGCTGCTCTGACCATGACCTGGATGAATGAGAATATTCACAGGCTTATTGCTCTGGTTTACAAGAAAATGTTCCCCCTTGAATATCAGCAACAACCACTTTTGAATTCGTAAGAAAAAAAAACCCAAGACCATCTTCGAAGTAAAATTACTACAAGTATAGCTCCCCCCCCCATTATGTAACAATCTCCAACAACGATTCAAATACATTTTTAACAAAATCTTTCCTCTTTCTACAACTGCTTTACAAACAGAACTCCCTGAGAGCGAGGAAATAACTATTGTAAAGGACTGTTTTGCAAAACGGAGGTCCTCAATCATCCCAACTATTCAGACACTGGTGTGTGAGGCTGATGTGATGTCATTATCTGGCTGGTGGGGTTGTTTTTGCCCTTTACCTGTGAGTCCAGGTAACTGAAGATCGGTTTCAGAAATTCGTCAGTGTATAAAGCTTCGTAAAGAACCTGGTACGGTTAACTTTGTGGGATAGATCTCTTCCTTCTTCTTTCAAATAGATCATTCCCACGTTAAGGCCATGAAACAGAACAGCTGGCTAGTCAGAATCCATTACCTCCTAATGATGCAAAACCTGTCCATTATGTCAGCACTGTCTAACTATTTTTATTTATTTATTATTTTATACAAAGTTTCCCCCACTGCAATGACTCCTCCAGTTTGGGAACCACAGCTTTTTTGCGCCTCTGTACAGCGCTAGGGCTCTCTGATTTACTACCTGGGTGACATCATCCCACCTGGCTGAGGATGAGTATGCTTCCTCTGGTAGTACTGCAGCTCCACCTGATGGTTGGCGCCGGGTCTGACGGGGACTTTGCCCAGTCCACGGTTACTGGTAACTGCCACAGGCTTCCCTGCATGGAATAGCAGAGATTCAGCCAAGAACAAAGACAGAATGTCAAACGTCTCTTAATTGATGTATTTTTTTGCGTTCACAAGGTTCACCGTGTGCATCCAAATGGTAAAGAAGACTTGCCTTTAAGCTCGGTTCTATGCCGAATCCCCACAGACACAAAAAAGCAGTCCATGTCTACGTGGAAAATGCACGTCTTCATGCTGCCTGCAGATGATGTACCTGGTACAAACAGGGAGAAATTAGAGCAATGAACACTATTCATGCAGGAATAACACATACCTCGCTAAAAAGAAACTTTCCACGTATTTGTCTGGGGGGAGTTTTATGTGACAGATCAACACAAAGTATTGCATGACTGAAGCGTAAGGAAAAACACATGACTTTTCTAAATTCTTCACAGATATTAATCTGATAACGTGCCGCACATTTATATTCAACCCAGTTTATTTGGCCTATGATTAGTCAACTAATTAGTAAGTAGAGATCCCCTGAGTGTTATTTAAACTGTATAAATCCCACTGTACTGTGAAGGCCTCAAAGGTTTGTTACAGAACAAAAAGTAACATGAAGAATAAGAAACATAGCAGACAGTTTCAGAGAGAAAGCTGTGGAGAGGTTTGATATATTTAGCTTTAAACCTCACAGAGCTCAGTTCCTTACTGAACTATGGGAGCTCCAGAGATGTGCAGCTCAGCGCAGTAGAGAAAATCTGTCAATAAGAAATTAGGTCATTTTCAACCTGGGCCTTATTTTTTAGAGAATATTACTTTCATTTAAAACAAGTTTGGAGCCACTTTGAGTTTTTCTGTAGTAGTTTATATAGCATATGGCCAGAGATTTGCAGCCTCTAATAAGGCATTATCTGCCCCAAACTCCTTAATTTAACCAGGTTTTGTTACGAATAGTTCGCAATATTCCCCTATGAGTTCGGAGCGTCTCGGTGGTGCTAAGGTATTAGCCTCTGGGTGTTTTACCGGACTTTAATGTAACAGATTCCAACTTACACTAACCAGCGATTTTAATGACGTCCGCCATTACATGTGCAGTCTGCTTAGGTTGCAGAAAGAGAGCCTGGGGAAGCTAAACTTAGTCTAATTGGTCATTAGGTCTGTCTAACCGACTGCCGTAGAGCAGAGAGTGAAAGCGCTGCTCAGACTACAACCAGGATGGAGCACGGCAGTGACGTAATTGTAATCAGGTCATAGTGTAGTTGTATTATAGCCTCTAGGTCACCCCGGAACCCAAAAAATAAGCACTTCTGAGACATTCTGAATGCCGAGGGTAGTATTGCTAATGCTTAATAACAAAATATGGTTAAATGAGGCAGGTAATGCCTTATTACAGGCGGGAAATCTCCTGCCCCGATTGACTCCCAGTATATGGATATATGCAGATCGTGACAGGATATAAACTTCTACTGAAGGACTCCAAGTAGCTCCAAAGGTGTCTGGGTGAGTAAATGAACGCAATATTGCTAAAAATAAGGTCCAGGTTGAAAAACAAACAAAAAAACAGACCCTCCCCTTTAATCTAGCATGCAAAAAATTTAGACAGCATTGATTAGAAACTGATGGCTTTCTCTCACTGTTGAGAGAAAGCCATCAGAAATCAATGACGGGTTGCCAGAAGGTATTTAATATGAAAACGAAGAGAGATGCTCTGCTCATACGAGATCAAAGTTGGACTTTTTGAACTATATCCAACAATCACTGTGAGGAGATGACTAAAATCACGTAAATACCGTGCGTCACCAAGATGAAACACGGAAGTGGCAGCATCATGCCTTGTCTTCAGAGGGGAAAGGAAAGCTTTTTGGAAAAACTGAGCTAATTAGAAAACATCTAAGAGGCACCGATACTTGAGATTTGGCCTGCGCTGCTTTAGCTCCAAGCATGTTGTCATGTTAGGACGGTCCAGTCAAAGTCCACAGTC
Organism: Apricaphanius iberus; assembly: GCA_028564705.1. Taxonomy (NCBI): domain Eukaryota; kingdom Metazoa; phylum Chordata; class Actinopteri; order Cyprinodontiformes; family Aphaniidae; genus Apricaphanius; species Apricaphanius iberus. Next base: position 961,578 of record JAPXFQ010002826.1, read on the forward strand.
CGGTTCTATTGGGAGCCTATGGCAGAAGCTGTGAATTGCTGTTTACAGAGCATCTCCACCAGATCTGTCTGACGTCGACCCATTTTGTAAAATGAAAAAGAAGCAATGACTTCAGTTTCTAGATGTGCAAATTTAGAAACACCCAGGAAACACCTGGAAGTTAGCTTATTTCTTAAAGAAGGTTATCCATTTCCTTGCACTCACTATCATGCACTGTGTTTCTCTATCATCTAAAACCCTAATAAAACACACTAAAGATTGTGGAACATACCGTCACCTTTCTAAACCAAACAGGAAAGCAAAAGATCCTTCCCCCCACCTGGTCCACGTGTGGATTTCTGCGCCGCGGATTTCCTCAGCCGATCTTTGCCGGGATAGGACGGACTCCCCTCGGTTTTCCGTTTGATGTGCAGCTCGTTGACATACTCAGAGAAAGCGACCCTCCAGGTGGAGATCTGGTGCAGCCGGGAGCGCGAGTAGAACTCCGAGATCAGACCCCCTGTCTGCGCTAGCAGCTGGTCCGAGGACGTGGAGGTTGAGGGCCCCTCGGCAGGAGGACCTGGATGGGCTAATGCGTGGGCCGCGTCGAGGAGAGGGGCGTCGCGCGAGGAGACTTTGTGGTGACTTCCGTTCGGTCTGACGGAAAAGTGCGAAAGGGAACGAGACGCAGGAGACAGGGGAGCCCGCTCGGAAATCGGTTCAACCTTAGCGGGAGGATGGAGCGATTCTGGAGGCGGCTGGGGTATCCAGGAGGTCGGTGGGGGTTTAGGTTCGTCACCACCTCCTTCTTGTGTGCTGGACCGCTCCGGAGGAACATGAGAAAAGGCCGATCGCCTCGGAGGGCTGGGGGGGAACTCGTATGGGTCGGTTTTGGCGTGTGACTGCACTGCAGGACTCTGAGGTTTCTCTGTTGAACTCCTCGCTCTACATGTGGACGCGTCCCCGTCAGAGGAAGATGGATCCGCGGCAGGGGACAAGTCCTCCGGCTTTAAGGCACCGTTAAACAGATGAGCGTGTCCGTTGGTGAGGGGGGCTTCTACGAAAAGACAAGGATCTCCACGCTCTTGCATTTCCTTCATTTTAAAATGGCTCGAGGTATCCAGTGAGGTCTGTGGAACTGCGTTTCTAGGGGGGAAAAAAGAGTGCATATGAAAATACTATAATTAAACACTGACTATTAAACAAAATGTACACCTGGAACTACATAAAAAGAAATGTATCCGGCTGGTAATTTCCTGAAAATTCTCACATTTTTAAGTCTTCTTCGTGCATGTGAGCAGAAGTGGGAGAGTTCGGCCGCTTTCTGTGGCTCTTGTTGAAAAGGTGGCTCTTGTATGAGGAGCCGGCGGTATGCAGGGAACCCGAAACGAGCTGACTGGATTTTAAATGACTCGCTTGGAGGCAATCCAAGCTCGCACCGGAGCCGTGGCGGGCGGCGGGAGGCTCGGCTTCGCCGAAGCTGGGGGCAGCGAGGGAGTTGTTCGAGGACCCCCCGCTGCGGGGAACAGAGGGCTCAGTGTTGCGCGGCGGCGAAGGAAGCTTCTGACGAGTCTTCGTGGAGAGGGGACAGTGACTCGGTTCTAACATCTCTGAGGCGTGGCGCAGGACCACGCCGGGGAAGAGCGTGTTCTTCTGTTTCACGTACAGCTGATACTTCAAGTGAGGCAGGAGACAGCCGGCCTTAATGCTGGATCAACAAAAAACCAGCGCAGACTGTCAGCTCACACCGCATAGACTTCTATGTGAAAATTATTGTCTCGTACCAAACGCACCTGTCCGTGATCCACTCCGGCCTTATCACCTTTTCCCCTCTGAGCTCCTGAACTTTGCAGTTGGGCAAGTTGCTGGCGATGATGTGGGTGGTCTTTGAGCGCGAGTAATAGACGTGGAACTGACCGCCGTGCACCATCATCAGCCTGCGGAGCTCATCTGCGCTCGGGTCTGGATGGAGAGATAAAGCACCCTATGAACCAGTGAGACGCTCACTGACTGATTAGAGTCTATCACAGCCGTCTACGAGTGTGAGGAAGAGCACGCCGTGTTGGCAGAGCGCCAGTCTATCGCCGAGCCAACGCAGACACTGACTCATGTCGATGCAATTAGAGCCCAAGCAGACGAGCCTGTTTAAGAGAGGGAAGGGATTAAAAACCTATGCAGACAATGTATCGGCTGTATTTTATCAAGGTTTATTTTCTTGTTTATCGATCAATATTGGGGGGAAAAAAGAAATTCACCAATATATCTATTGGGTTTCCGTAATTCAGAGCCATGTCAGCCCTCCAGGACTTTCCATCTTATTTTAGAAGCATGTTTTACAGCGTTTGGCTTTTGGACTTTGAATTAAGTTCAACTCCAAGCAGGAATGCTTCGAATACAATCTAATTGGAAAAAAATCTTTCCGTTATTTGTAATCTATTTTTAACAATGGAAAGCAAGGCATAAAACAAATATATAAAAAAATCGAATTAGGCACGAAAAATGTTTTGAACATTTTATCTTTAATCCATAACACTCAGCCCTAACCACCTTTATTTTTTTGGAAACTGTTTTATAATGTTCTATGACATGTTCAACTTTTGAAAATAAGTATCTAAATTAGACATAACCTAATATCTCTAAATAGTACCAGAGAATGTTAAATATTGACAGAAATTGGGATTTGATTTATATTTTGATATACATCGATATAAACTGAACTAGAACTATGATTGTAATCTTTTTTTCTTCCTCCAAAAACCCCAGCGTTATGCAGACAGAGACCTTGAACAGTCAAAGTGAAAAATCCAAGAAAATAAATAAAACCACAATTAGGTCTTTCCACATTTGACAGCAATAAACACCCCAAACAAAAAAAGCAAGCTAAGTTTGAAAACAGGCTGATTTTCTTGTTCGATCCTTGTTTTGTTTACCGGTGTTTATTTCCCCCCCTAAATATATAGTTTAGTCCCTTTAAATATGCAGCTATTAATTCATTAATATCAGATGCGATGTTTAACCCCATCATCTTTGAGAACTAAAAGTCAGACTTGCCAGAATTATTTTTGTGTAAATATAAAATCTTCAGACGACATATTTTGTTGATAAGCTTTGGGACTGATCTAATTTTGAGCACCAGCAATATTGGTTAAACTTTAAAGCTTCAAATAGTTGGTTAACTACTCAGTTTACAGTGAGGTTATATATGTCTTTAACAAATAATATCTAAAAGAAAAGGGCTGCTTAGTTTTTCTCTCCAAGGTCCCTAAAAATTCATTATGCATATATCACCCATTTTCCAGACTTTAAGGTTCTGAAGTTCACAGTTCCTTTAATTCACCTTAAATCATGAAGAGCATTAGCAAATACCTAAGATGGGAAGGACACAAGGAAGAAATAACTTTTAAATAACAAGAAAGATAATATCCTATTGTTCATTTGTATAGTTTCCATACACTTATTTGCTTTTTTCCATTATTTTCCAGACGAGGAAAAGATGATATTGAATTCCATACTGATCCACATTGCATATGGACCCCGTCTCCACGTTCTGTCAACTGGAAAAAAAGGAGATCTGAACGAATGGATATGAAATATAATCTACAGTTTTTGGAAAATAATATACAATTAAAATATGCATGAGATGTGGACATTTGAGAGACTATTTATTACAATTCACAATCTATTTACCTGCAAAAAAAATAAAAAAATAAATTGACACACTATGGTTTAAATGCCTGGGTGAAAAATGGCTTGTTTATGGGTACAAGTGCGTGCACACAGTATAGGTATGCAGGGTTACCTGTGTATCCGTTGACATAAATGGCCACCCCTCTGAAGATGCTGGAGCTGGTCCCTTCCTTCTGTTTTTCTCTGGTGGCGTTGAGTTTGAACTGCTCGTCCAGCTTGGTAACCTTGGTGGCCATGTAGCCGCCCTGCACCAGCAGAAATTCAGCGGTAAAAAGAGAGAAAGGGACAGTTAGAAATCCCCCAAAACCAAGAGATAGATGAATCCAATTTCCATTAACATTTGTGACTGATCAGAGCTACATAATTACTGGAGAGTGGACAGGATTATAAAGATTTATTCACATATGCATTTACTAGGGATGCACCAATACCGATACTTGTACAAGTCTCCTTTAGGACAGTGGACTCTTATAATTACTTGGGTGTTCACCTAAAGGTGAGGTCTTTTGGAGTCCAGGGAACGCTTCTAGAGACATTTTTGTGACTCTTTGGTGGCATCTGCCATCTTTTGTGGTGTTGTATGTTGGAGGAGCAGCTTATCTACAGCTTCTAAGGAACTCCCTGGATCCAGTGCAGGTGGTGGGAGACAGAAGGGCTCTGGCCAAAATAACATCACTGGTGGACAGAGTCTCCCATCCCATGCATGAAGACTGTTACGTCCTAGATGCATGACGGAGCGTTTTTGCAGGTCGTGGGTATGCCACTATATCTTTATTTTTAATGAATGTACAGTTCTCTGGTTTTTCTAACCCGGTCCACAATGTGCATACTATTCTTGACTCTTACATTCTATTTTTTTTTTTATATATATTTTCCACTTTATTAATGTTTGCAATTATAGCCACTTTGCTGCTGTTACCACAGAATTTCCCATTGAGGGATAACACAGGATTGTTCTACTCTATTCTTTGTGAAATAGCTCAAGCTCAATCCGCTCGCCAGATTTTTGGAGTGTACAAAATGCCTGTCATCCCTCCTAAATTGGGGATCTCTGCAGCTCCTCCAGAGCTGGTCCTTTTGGTTACTTCCCCGATCAATGCTCTCCTCGCTGGTGGGCGGCCATCTCTTTGTAGGTTTCCAAGTTGCTTTTTTTTTTTACCCTCCATTTTCAATCATATCCAATCTTGGGATATGATTTTAGTACCTCTTTTTAGATGGCTTCATTCTGATCTGGTATGCTAAAATGGATGAAAGAAAAACTCTCCACACTTTTCATGCCCTATTTTAACCCCCCCTCCACTCACCCTTTCTTCCCAACCATTGTCATCGCTGGCATTGGCTCTCTTTCTCATCCAACCATCTCGACTCATACTGAGCTTCCTGTAAACATAAGGAGAGCCAAATCTTTAAAAAAAAAACACCAAACCAAAACAATTTAAAACGTAATAATAACGCAAATAAGTGACACCTAACTGGTTGATAATACATTCTAGAAATGTCACCAATGCTTAACTGTTAGTTTTTATGCTTTTCAAAACGTAACACAAACACATTTACTCCGTTTAGCGAATAATCTTTATTAAAGCATACACGGGCTCCTCCAGAGGCATGTCTGGACATACTTTACCCCTCTGAAAGATAGGTCAAAACAAGCAACACGCTGCTAACGCTAGCCTAGCTGCGGGGAACCGATGCATTACAGAGCAGCACGTCGCTTTAACGTGCTGTCAGTTCAATAAGAACCGCTGGAAATGTTCTCACTGTACTTGCTAACGCAACAAAAGCGAGCGAAATTCGCCGCCAAACAATGAACGGGCTGTGTGGCTGTGTAAGTTCAGCGCAGCGGTAATCATGTGTGTAAACAAACTACGGTCCCGCCAGCAGAAGTCATTTTGTACTTCGTTTTGTTGTACCTTTTGAGCTGTCAGACGACCACAGACTCCTCTCTCTCTCTCTCTCTCTCTCTCTCTCTCTCTCTCTCTCTCTCTCTCTCTCTCTCTGCAGATACCGCTCTGCATAAACGTTGCAGGCTTCCCAGAGCTGCTGCTGCTGCTGTTTGGGTTAAACGCGGCAAGGGAGCAGGGCAAAGCGAGATAAAAACCCTTCAGAAAGGCGGCTCGAAACAACGGCGTTTACTTTGTTCCTCAGAAAAGTCCTGTTTTTGCTGAGGTGAGATCCTCCTATTGTGTCACACCGCCACGCCATGTCTCCTCAATATTTTTGGTCACCCTCCCAATCCTTTCGCTCTCCATTTCAACCGCCTGATCCATTTACCTCCTTTCTTCCCGCGAGCGTGAAAGCAGCCAATGCAGAACGTCCGGTGTCTTCTTTCAAAATAAAAGGCCGTTGTTGTTATCATTAGGAGTAGGGTAGCACGACAATATAGTGCTCAATTACACTTTTCTGAATGACTTAAAAATTAAACTCCTGTTTCTCAACAAAATCCTTAGTGGACTAAACAAATATTTTAAATGAAACATTGTTTTGGCAAAATGTTAAACACAGTTCAGATACTTAGACATAATCTGTTAAACTCATCCACTCTTTTTTTATTATTATTACTTTAAACACATTCTTAGTCACTCAACATATATCACACATGTATAGAAAAACTGTAATAAGCATTGGCAGCAAAATGTGAACACATCTAAAACACAACCATCTTCTTTTACTCACAGCATCTCACAATTCGACATACATACACGTGTATCTGCACTGGCCAAAAGGCTATAGAAACAAGTAATACAAATACAATGGTGCTTGTGTGGCACCAATGTATTTGTATTTGATCCCATGACTCCCGGGTGAGAGTCTTGCAAACTTACCATTCAGCCAAAGGAATATATCTGTGTCCAAGCAGCCAGGGCACATGATCAGTCGGAGACACAGTGACAGGACCTCCACACTGTCACATCTCTCCCCCTCTTATCACAAGCACATCCTCGTGCTCCCACGCGGGGTGCCACCAATTCCAAATCCATGGACTTATTACCAGTATTACATGGATCCTGCCAGCAACACCAAACGTGGCAAGGTACACAACGAGGGCCCGGGCGGAATTTGATCCCGCAACTCCCGGGTGATGCGTGCTAACCATTCAGCCAAAGGGATATCCCTGTGGCCAAGCAGCCAGGAACATGATCAATCGGAGCCACAGTGACAGGATCTCCACACTGTCACAGTTGTAATATACTAAAAACAATATAGCAATGGAACAATTTGAAAATGTTCTCGTAAAGATGTTTTCAAATAAAACAATATTTAGAAAAATGTCCATATACAAGGGATTTTGACTTTCTTGAAAAGCGTTTTTAACAGTAATGTGATGTGATCATACCGATTGGGGCAGGGTGTAAGTCAGTTCAGAGTGTACAGGTGGCTCATATACAGAGAGGAAGAGGAGGAAGAGTATGTGTGAGAGGTGGTGGACAAATTGGAAGGGGATGAGATTGACCAAGCCTGTTGTTACTGTTGAAATCCTGCCAACTATAGTACACTATTGTAAATCTGAAAGTTACAGTAATGTGATTTCACTTTGGTGTTTTTATTTTGTTTTATTTCATTTATTCACATTTAGTACTTCACATCCCACTGAACAATGTTTCTCGGATGGCCTTGGGATTCCTCCTGAGGAGCTGGTCCAAGTGGGAAATGGAAGTCAGGGTCTCTCTGCTCAAGCTGTAACCCTGTAATGTGACCCCGCATAAGTGATAGAGGATGGATGGACAGACATTAAAATAATTCCTGTAACGTAACAGATGGCCATACTGTGAATCCTGATTAATTACCCTTACTTGGAAAAAAGCATGCAAACCGATTGCCCTTAAAATAATAAGTGCACAGGACTAGGTAATTCTGTGTTGGAGCCACTATGTATACAAAGTAAAATTAACTTGCATGCAAGTTAGTTTAACTAAGATAAACCAGTACAACATACTTAAACTTAAGAATTGTAATATTTCAAAAATTAAATTCATTATTTAGTTCTAATTTTCATTTTTGATTCCAGTGTATTTAAGATTAATTTGGCCAATTAAAGTATTACTGCCATTTAAATCTTTTAGTTATTGACATTAGAGTTTTCAATTTTATTAATCCAGTTTAATAAATCAACATAACTTCACAAAAGTAGTGAACACAAAATAAATTCAAAACTCTAAAACTTGACCTTGAGTGACAATAACTTAAGACATTCTCAATTTGAGTTAAAATAACATTTGCTCAAAGTAATTTATGGCATGCAAATGTCACTCGGAATAAGTAGTGAGATATACACTCAGGTCCATAAATATTGGGACATCGACACAATGCTAACATTTTTGGCTCTGTACACCACCACAATGGATATCAAATGAAACGAACAAGATGTGCTTAAACTGCAGACTGTCAGCTTTTATTTGAGGGTATTTACATCCAAATCAGGTGAACGGTGTAGGAATTACAACAGTTTGCATATGTGCCTCCCACTTGTTAAGGGACCAAAAGTAATGGGACAGAATAAGAACCATAAATCAAACTTATACATTTCAATACTTGGTTGCAAATCCTTTGCAGTCAATTACAGCCTGAAGTCTGGAACACATAGACATCACCAGACGTTGGGTTTCATCCCTGGTGATGCTCTGCCAGGCCTCTACTGCAACAGTCTTCAGTTCCTGCTTGTTCCTGGGGCATTTTCCCTTCAGTTTTGTCTTCAGCAAGTGAAATGCATGCTCAATCGGATTCAGGTCAGGTGATTGACTTGGCCATTGCAAAACAGTCCACTTCTTTCCCTTCAAAAACTCTTTGGTTGCTTTTGCAGTATGCTTTGGGTCATTGTCCATCTGCACTGTGAAGCGCCGTCCAATGAGTTCTGAGGCATTTGGCTGAATATGAGCAGATAATATTGCCCGAAACACTTCAGAATTCATCTTGCTGCTTTTGTCAGCAGTCACATCATCAATAAATACAAGAGAACCAGTTCCACTGGCAGCCATACATGCCCACGCCATGACACTTCCAGCACCATGCTTCACTGATGAGGTGGTATGCTTAGGATCATGAGCAGTTCCTTTCCGTCTCCATACTCTTCTCTTCCCATCACTCTGGTACAAGTTGATCTTGGTCTCATCTGTCCATAGGATGTTGTTCCAGAACTGTGAAGGCTTTTTTAGATGTTGTTTGGCAAACTCTAATCTGGCCTTCCTGTTTTTGGGGCTCACCAATGGTTTACATCTTGTGGTGAACCCTCTGTATTCACACTGGTGGAGTCTTCTCTTGATTGTTGACTTTGACACAGATACACCTACCTCCTGGAGAGTGTTCTTGATCTGGCCAACTGTTGTGAAGGGTGTTTTCTTCACCAGGGAAAGGATTCTTCGGTCATCCACCACAGTTGTTTTCCGTGGTCTTCCGGGTCTTTTGGTGTTGCTGAGCTCACCGGTGCGTTCCTTCTTTTTGAGAATGTTCCAAACTGTTGTTTTGGCCACGCCTAATATTTTTGCAATCTCACTGATAGGTTTCCTTTGTTTTTTCAGCCTAATGATGGCTTGCTTCACTGATAGTGACAGCTGTTTGGATCTCATCTTGACAGTTGACAGCAACAGATTCCAAATGCAAATAGCACACTTGAAATGAACTCTGGACCTTTTATCTGCTCATTGTAATTGGGATAATGAGGGAATAACTTATCTGAAGCAAGTCATGATAACTATTTGATTTCACAGTGTGCAAAAAAAAAAAAGATTCAAGCAAAAATTTAAGAATAACAATTTGATCAACTCTGATTTTATTTTGAAAAAAAACAACTTTGACAGACAAAAATATAGTTTTATGTAAAATATGTTATTTTAAATACCTTTTTTAAACTAATAATGTAATGACAAAATAACCAATTTAGGTAGGCAGACCAGAGATTCACAATTTTAACTTTGTTCACAGAATAAAGCTTTTGAAAACAAGTAGGCTGATTACAGTAGATCAGTGTTTCTCCACCTGGGGTCCGCGACCCCGAGTGCTCTGTAGTGTTATTACAAGAGGTCCTTCATAATAATATATATATATAGTTTTAAAGATCCTCTGACATTTATAGAAATAGATTATTATTTTACTGAGATGTGACCAAGGCCTTTATCTACCTTAACTACAGAAGATAATATGGCCTTTTCCTCTTTCACAAGTGTAATTCATTGTACAAGTGCTAGCCAAAAAATTAGAATATTATGGATAATTTATTTCAGTAATTGCTATAAAAAAGGGAAACTTGTATATTAGATTAATTTATTACATATAGACTAATGTATTTCAAATATTTTTTATTTTAATCATAATGATTATTACTGACAATTAATGAAAGTCCTAAATTCAGTATCTCAGAAAATTTGAACATTGTAAAAATGTTCAATATTGAATACACCTTTACACCTTTATACAGTAGTTTTCAGAAATATCTATGTAATACATCAGATTTTTTTAATACAGTATTTTTCAGAAATATGTAACAACATAATTTTACATACATGTTTATAAAAATACCTTACAAAGTGTTTTTACTGTATTTGAAAGTTACCGCATTTATTTTGTTTCATAACGTTCTGTTATATTTTTCTGGAAGCTGCCTAAATATGCCAAGGACCGACTGTTGATTTATTTTTGGTTCTAAAAATTACAACTGAAAGCTCATGTTTGCCTGAAAGAGAGAATAACTGCTGCAATGCAATTCGAAAGGCAGTTTTTGCTGCCCGGAGATAAGGGGAGTCGTAAAAGTTGATCGAAACATGCAAGGGGTTTAGGACCGCAAAATGGTTGAGAAACACTGCAGTAGGTTGATGCTGGTTAGAACAGTGCACAGCTCTTCCATTGACAATTTGTACCCTTTACTGTATCTTCATTTGACTTCCAAATGTCTCAGCTGAACAACAAAGCATATATACAAACAAGGAGTCTTAATGGAATAGAGTTTAAATGCCTCTTTGTCTGGAAAATTGGAGGTAAAATCATGTTTGTAGACTGAAGAAGTATCCCCACCCCCAAAAAGTTACTTAAGTTAATGTAACTAAAAAAATGTAACAAAGTACTACCCAATTTTTAAGTTGTAGAACAGTATATGGAGATTATGAATATTATGATGACTATCATGTTTAATATGTTAAGTTATTAATTACTCTTTTGTTTGTTGATTTTAATTACTTCAAGCATTCCAATAAAAATTAATTCATACATTCTTGCAGGATCAAAAGAAGATTGATTAATATATTTATTTGTATATCAAAACTATTGAGCAATTATACATTTAATAGCAAATGTAATCCATCATACACAAAACAACTACAGTAGGCTACTGTAAATGGAGTCATTATTCATGACTCATTGACTTTGCTTATAGTGGCTAATTTTAGCATTAAAAACCCCACAATAAATGTAAGATTTCAGCACAGGTTTCAACAAAGTTTTACAAAACTTTAATTAAGTTTTAATTCTATCTTCAAAAACAGGATAAACGCAACTTCCGTGATTGGGACGTTTTTTTAGTAGCTTGACAAAATGCCATTCCACCGGCTTTTTGTTTTGCAACTCCAATCTGTGTTATAGCGCCACCACATGGACAACAGAAAGAATGTCTAGCACATGAGTTTATTGTGAATTTCAAGACCCCCCCTTCACTCCGGTTCCCACAAAAGCGGTTTATATGCAAAGAAAGCTGCCGTATGTTTATGTAACGGAAGCGCCTTCTTTGTGGCTGTAATAGTGAGTCCTGTTTGATAACCTAGCACCAGTCTTGTAAGGGATTTTTGTTTGACTGTTAGTAATATACTATTCCGAAACGTCACCATGACCCATATGCTGTCTCTTAAGGCAGAAACGAGTTCGCCCTCCTCACAGCATGATTTGTTTTGGACACGTGATCTCCAGGCTGTCTCAGCGCGACAGGACAGATGATGACCATATATTATTGTTTCAAATCAGCCTGCCAGATGACACCGCCATTCTTCAGTCATTAGGTTACACCGAAGAATATAGGCTTAATTTATGCAAATAAGACCTCGTATTCTAAACAAAAGTCACGATGCTGTTTGATACTATCCCAAACAGTCTTCTTATTGGTTGATCTCTGTTGCTATGGCACCAGACATCTGATGCTGAGCGCTTTAGGTTCCTAACCCATGTTGTTGCAGTAAGCGCTTTCTTAGCTGAGCTCTGAGCAACTGGATTGAGTCACAGGTCTGTCTATGAGACTGCGAGTAGACATGTTCGCTGTTACACACACAGTGTTGTAGGAAACCTGTTGAAAGTCACATCTATTGTCCTTGCTTTGACTGTTCAAAAGCCAACTCTTATGATGCCAATAATACTTTTTATACTAGACATTTGATTAATGATTTAAACATGCCTATATAAAGTATGGACCTGTTTTGGATGGTTCATCATTTGAGTGCTTTTGTAAATTAACTCAATTTCAGTATATTAGATGTTTTTAACTTTAATTTGAAAAAGTACTTTAGTCTGACCTAATTAATCAGATTTCCTTAAGGGAAATCCATCACTGAGAAATGGAAAGATCTGTTTAAAGATGGCCACTCTTATGAATGAGTAACTGAGCAAGAATAAGAGAAATTGGTTAGGATGTTCAGGAACCATCCATGAATCACCAAGGGTCCAGTCCTGCCATGAGGTGGAAACTAGAGGAACACCACCTTTGACTGAGAGGATGGAGACCGTAAAGGAAGCCCCTGCTCCGAAATCAGCATTCATGAGCACAGATTAAATGTCAACTGCTCACGTTGACAAACATGGTGACTTCCGTTTAGAAGAGACAAGGACTGAGATCATTGGCCACAATCCCAAGGAGACTATTCGGAGGAGTAAAGTTGAGTCTTTCAAAGCCATTTTAATTGTTAAGCATTGTGTTAGCAGCATTGTGCTTTGGGATTTGCATATAAATTGTATGGAATAAAGATAATAATACTAACTTGAAATTCTTAGCCATCTCAACTCTAGACGGTTAAGACTTTGATACATTTGGTTGCTTCAAATGGAGAATTATAACAAACACATAAAAACTGTTTTAGAATGGATAATGTAAACTATCATTAAGCTTCCAGGATGGTTTTCCCAAAACACAGACTTCAAACCTGGTAAAAATGTTCAGACCATTCATAAAAGCTGCATTGATGCCAACAAGGCATCTAATTAAAATTAGCTCAGTCAATTCTATCAGGAGATGTGATCCAATATCCATTCAGAACTCAGTAAGGAGCATATTGATGCCGATAGAAAAGTGTGTGGAAAAAGTAAAACTTCCTAAAAGACAGTTAAAACAGCCATTAAGGGTCTTTATGTATGTATTTATAAATATATTTAACATGTATGACAAATTTTGACCATGTGAATAAAAACAGTAAATTCCTTCCTTCTCGGATAAAGAACAATGGAAATAAACTATTAAAGGCTCCAAAGTTATTGATGCATTCAGGTGAATTTGAAGAAATACGATTCGAAACTCTTAAACTTAATGTCTCATGAAATTCACAACAGAAAACATTCTTCATACCCAGTTTATTTGTTTTTCTTACAAAGAACATGGTCTATAAAATATTGCACAGTAAAAAACATAAAAAGTGAAAATATAAGATACTTGAACGGAAAAATCATTAGCGAATTCCCCCTCATTGAGAGTGATGGACGGTCAATCAACCACAATAACAAAGTCTAAACCACAGAAAGGTTTCGCTCATTTATTCTTTGAAACTGAGGCTTGGGGTAGATTTGGCAAAAGTTTAGAGACCTTAATCGGCCGCAGACAAATCCAACATCGAGGAAGAAGGCTGTGAAGCTGGTCGTTCGGAGGACTTTGCACACATAATGCTGGTGTTCACGCACCCGATGCTCGACAAGGATCTGTGGCTTGTTGAGATTTATAAGTCAATTTCCACACATCACATTGGTTATAAGGACGGTTCTGTTTGCTGTGAGTTTTTAACTCATTTGAAGCCAAATTAAAGCTTGAGGAGCAACTTGATTGGTCAAGGAGAAATCCTCTCTGCTTGAGTCAGTTCAGTTTGGCACTAATGCGTATCCACTGAAGAGCCTGCCTGGTGTATTGGACCGCATGAGCGATGCTACTGTGAAGGGTCAATGGTCCAGATAAAGTATTCAAGTAATTGAAGAACTCTGTAACGACAATAAACAGAATTCCTAAAAGCTTTGAAAACTTGAACTCTAAGTTCAAGAAATTAATGTAACAACATTAAAAAGTTAAGGGGATATTAATTAATCATTTAATTATTAATTGCAAGGCACTGGATACGTTTTTTTATTTTATTTTTTACCTTTATTCTCCTTTGCAAGGTTGTCTGCCACATCCCAGTACTCGTAGCTGTACAGGACACTGTTGGTGATGTTCAGGTGGTTTGCTGCCATCTGGTGGATGCGCTGGGGGATGCTTATGAGAGATGCAGAGCTGCTGCCCCCGTTTGAACCCCGTCTGTGGTGTTTTGCAATGGGTGACAGTGACGGCGAGAGTCCTGTTGTAGCCCTGCGAGCGAGAAGGAAAGCACAGCAGAGTGATGCCAATCGGTATAATTTCAGAGGCCGGAATGAAGGAGCCAGGAGGATTAAACATAGAAGCCTAGTTATTATCCACTCACTTCCCAGAGTCCATCCAGCCGGGTGGCGTTGTAGGCAATTTGGGAAAACTCTATAATAAGACCAAAGCAAAATTTATGAAGCCAACCGTATGAAAGTTCTAACAAGTGGTGACTTTTGAGTCATTAGATATACCTTGAAATAGTCGAGCAGCACTTTGGAGTACTTTAGCGCATGATCCTTTTTCAATCGGAACATCTGCCAGTAAAGGAGGGCAAGGCATCTGAAACTGTAAACACAGACAGGCCGCACAAACCGTTCTCAAACTTCTCATCCTTTGTCGCAGTGACAGATGCGGCATAAACAGAGAGGATGACAAACGCACCACAGAACCGCCAGCTGTTTGTCTTCCTGTCTCGCTCCAGGGCCAGAGTGGCTCTTGAGCCTCATTGCGTACCTTAACGCACAAAGGTGTCAGTCGAGGTTTTTAACGGCAACACTTCAAGTCACATCTTTTTTTTTTTTTTTTGCATCTTTATGTTGAAGTAATTCACCTGATCAGCTCAACTGTCTCAGAATACATAGTGAAAGGCGACTTTGCCTCGAGGGGCCCTTCCTCCATCGCCTTTCCGCATTCCATGAAGGACAGAGCAGCATCGATGTAGTTAACAGCTTTTCCCAGCTTGTCCACCTGGAAAAGGCAGGCAAACAAATCAAATCAATAAAGAAAGCATGCAACAAAAAACGTTGTGGTTTTTGGAGATTTTCAATGATAGATCAAAATAAAGTAGACTGCAATGAAACCATCTACACATTCATCCATGGATAACTATGCACACATGCATGTATAGCTGAGGAAAATCTAGAGTAAACAATGAACCTAAAAAGTCATATTTTTGGACTGTGGGAATAAGGAATAACCAGTGAGTGAAAAACTTAAAAATAATTTACTTTCTAGCTGTTGCTGTATGCTTGGGGTTGTGGCCCTTCACTCAAGCATTGTGGGTATTTACAGATTCCCTTCAAGCATATCCCTGAATGCTGCTCCATTCATCTTCACCTCAACCTTTCACTAGCTTCCCTGTCCCCAATGAAGGAAAGTATCCCCACAGTACGTTGCCTTACATCATGGATTGTGTATTCCGTTTAAATTGCAGAATAAACTTTTCATCGCTCACAGTTTTGCATGTAGATCCAAACATTTAATTTTAGTTTAATAGCTGTTCTTTCAACAGATTCTCTCCCATGAGTTCTCTGATCACTGCAGCTCCTCCAGAGTTGACTTTGGCCTTCTGGCTGCTTCTTCCATTACTGTGTTCTTGGCCAGCCAGTCAATTGAGTTGTACAGCCACAGAAGGTACGCTTTAAAAATGTTCAAAGCTTGGAATTGTTTTATAGCATAACCCTGCTTTAAACATCTGCAATACTTTATTTCTGACCAGTATGCTGAGCTCTTCTAAACAAACCTAAAATGAACTTAGTCTTCCACTCTTTTTCTCTCCAATCTGAATATTTTCAAGCATGAGGTATGAATATCCACAGAGCAAGACACCTAATGCGACGAATAAAGTCATGCATGTTTTTCAGTTAAAAAAAAGAAAATACTTCAATTTCTTTAAACGTATTCCATAACATCACAGTTGAATTTTGACATTGCATCAAATTTGAAAAAACTCACCATTGCATCAGCACGGTGCTTCATCCTTTTAGCTTCATGTAAGTAGTATTCAGCATGATGAGAACTACAGGAAAATCAAACATACCTTAAAACCTTGTGGTGTTTTGTCACAAGTAAGTTTAACTTATCTCAGCTTTTTATGTAACAGGAAAGCTGTGCAGAGGCTAATTTGTGGACTCACATTTCTTGGTTTGGGACAGTTCCCCTGTGACCAGCAGGTCCCCAGTTGGACTCGGTAGGTGGCTGAGGCTGCCTCGATACTTTTACACACTCCACCTCCATCTTTGGCTGCTCAGAAAAATGCCAAAATAAAACACAATGTCTCAAGGAGCAGAGCAGTCTAAACAAAAGTGTATGTGGCAAGATGTCACCTTAACAGCTGCTTCTCTATTCTTGTCTTTGCTCTTCTGTGTGCGGGATTGCTGCTGTTCAGTCATTGTCTTTGCTTTGGAGGCAGGCTTGGTGGGTTCAGGGCTCTGGGGCAGCGGAGACAAAGGAGACAGAGGAGACACTGGCCTCTTGCTCTCCAGGAACTCCTCCAGGTATCTTCAAGGAAACAAATCCACATGCTACTTTGGAGTTTGTCATACTGCATGTATTGCACCAGTCAATTTAAAAATGATCCCCTTACAATAAAAATGAAAACCTAGACATTTTCATGAATGTATGAAATTCCCCCAAATGCTGCAGCAACGAAAAACTGGACATGTCCAGAAAAAAGAGGACGAATGGTCACCTTAACTTAGGACAAAAGAATTAAGATGTTGTTACTCAATTGATTTCAGAAAAAAAGAAAAAAATAGCTGAGGTAGTAATCTCACATGTGTTCAAGTACAAATGTGTGCCACCTAGCAGGAAGAAAGCTTTTTGGCTTTTAGTCAGTGAATAATTAAAAAAAGAATTATCGTTTATGTCATTAAGTCAGCTTCAAAGACATTTGGATAGGAAGCAAGCTCAACATATTCTAGATCCTCCAATTATCGATGGTTGTTGCATGCCCTGGGCGAGTCCCACCTTCTGCCACCTCATAAGCCATCAAATAGCAATATATCAGAAAAGTCGTTGGACAGGATGAAATCCAGCGGAGTCTTGCACAAAGCACATTTAATATTCTCTTTATTTTCAGCAACAAACAGGGGGCCCAAACTCCCAAATAAACTCATCCCTTCTCTCACATACCATCCTCCAGGCCTTACAAACAGCAGTTATCAAACCACTACTAAAGAACAACCATGTTAATCCAGAACTACATGCCAAACTATAATCTCCCATTCATCAAATGATTATTGAAAAAGCTGTGTTTCGACAGGTTAATAGCTTCCTAACAATGACCAACCGCTGATATTTTTCTTTCTGGTTTCCATGCTTTGATGAGACTACTCTCATCGAAGTTTTCAACAACATTTGCATAAATACAGACTGTAGTAGAAGCACAGTGATGGACCTCAGTGCAGCATTGGACACACACTATTGGGAGATTGGAGAGCTAGGTCTGACTCTCTGGTACAGTACTTTGCTGGGGTGGGGCTTACCTTAGGAAAAGGAAAATCTTTGCATCAATAGACGGATTTTCATCAGAACAGATGGAAATCACATGTGAGGTCCCCCAGGGCTCCATCCTGGGACCTCTTCTATTCAATATCTACGTAGATGCTCCCACTTGCCCCAATTTTAAAATCCAATATGATGAGTTACCATAACTATGCAGATGATACTCATCTTAACATTACATTACATGTACACTGCAAAAACATCCTCACAGGTCTACCTAAAAAGTCAATCAGATAGTTGCAGCTTATCCAGAATGATGCTGCCTGTGTCCTCACTAGAACCAGGAAAGTAGAGCACATCACCTCAGTTATAAAGTCCTTACACTGGCTCCCTTAAACTCAGAAAATATACTTCAAAATTCTCCTACTAGTTTATTAATCGTTGAACGGCTTAGCTCCAAAATATGTTGAAGAGCTGTTGTCACCATACACACCACCCAGACCACTCAGGTCCTCCACCTCTAGTCTACTAATCCCCCCTAGACCAAACATGGACAAGCAGCTTTCAGTTTCTATGCTCCCCTTATCTGAAACAAAATTCATGACAACTGCAAAGCTGCTGAATCACTGAGCTGCTTTAAATCAAAACTTAATCTAATTTGTTTAGAGCTGCCTTTGGTTAAACGAATATGCGTCATTGTGTATCATATGTTGTGTCTGTTTTGCGCTTAGTTGCTGTTTTTTATTGTCTCATGTATTATTTTGCATTCATTGTTTAATCATGTATCATTTGTTTTGTTTTTGTCTTTATCAGAAAAACATGTGGAGCACCTTGAATTACCCTGTTGTTGAAAGTTTGCCATGCAAATAAAATTGCCTTGCCTTACCCTATGGACTACACCTTCATAAAAGCAATAAAAACTGACAGATGTAAGATATTTGTTGCTATTCTGTGTGCTCCTTACATTTCTAAAATCACCTGAGATAACTGTCCAGATGGCCCATTCAAAAAAAAACACCACTCCCTCTTTTATACCTAACAGTGGGCATGGGATATTTTGCAGATATTCAGACCTACCTGGAATCTTCAGAAAACCCAGTTTTACTTTCAACTGTTTAAGGAAGCCGGTTCCAGTTAAAGCAGAAGTCATGAAACTCACACATTTATGTTGGTGATGGAAGGACAGAAATAGCTTTCTCCATGCCTCCAAAAACCAGCTGACTTGTAGCCACATAAACTAGAAGTACATTCATGATGAAAGGTGCTGTAATTGTTACCCATTGTGCACTGTCTCAGTAACGATGTTCTCAGATGGTAAGGATGAAGGTTCTTTCTGCCCTGGGGTCACATTTGGATGAAGAAGACTCATCTTGGTTTCTCTCTGCGCTATACCATTTTCCAGCTAGTGACAAACCAATGAAGAACAAGTGGACATTAAACATTTCTGTCATATTGTCTTGAAAATAATTTTGGTTTGTCTGGTTTGTAAAAGTGAAACAGCTGTTTTCTACCTTGCGTTTCCTTTTCCCATGTTGAGTCTCAGGGTCATAGATGTGTTTCATAGCCTCCTTAGGTTTTTCCGTAGTCAATGAAGAATATTTGGTAGGGGAGGGATTTTTAGCAGTTGTATTTGTAGGACTATCTGGGACTCTTTTGAGAAGACAGAGGTCTATCTGCACCACTAGATTTCTTAGCCCCCTTTGGGCAGTGGAAGGAGTTTTTTCTCCTCTGCCAAATGGGACTAGTGTGTACAGCCTTTGCTTTGCCTCAGTTTGCTGCCCCTCACATGGATTACCTGAGCTGGGTTTTCTGGGGAATATCACCTTAGGTCTAGTGGTGTCAGGTCTTCTTGGAGCTTGGTTCCCTGTTTTGGTAACACTCCTATGAGAAGTGGACTTGGCTGAAACCTTGGTGATAGAAGCAAGATGTTCAGATTCAGAATCTGAGTTGGAAGGGGTTGTGGAAGTTGATGGTGATGATGATGAGGAGGAACCAAAGGATGGTCTTTGGGGAGTTGGGGAGCATGTAGATAGAAGAGGTGATAGATCTCTGTTTATATCTCTGTCCTCCTCACACCTCCTTCCTCTTTTTGTCCTCTCTTGACAGTTTAAACCCACTTGAAGGCGCTGTTGTTTGTCGTTACCTGATTTTTGTTGTTTGGCTGTTTTCCATTCTCCCCTCGCATACTCCCCCTTCCTCCCGTTTTCCCCTGTTCCTATGTCTTTTCTTCCACCTAGCAGTTCGGTTGTTCTTTCCTCTTCTTCCTCCTCTTCTTCAGCTGAACTTTGGATCAAGGGACGTCTTAGCAACTGCTCCTCCGCCAGCCTTCTGTCTTCCTTTTGTTCTAGTTTCTCTTGTTGTTTTTTGCGATTATGCCTATCCTCCTTTCTTTCGTGTGTTCTCCCCTCTACTTGAGTCAGATGAGGTCTTCTCTGAACCACTTCCTGTTCCCTAGACTGGAGCTTCCTTTGTGAGGTTTTGGCATGATTTGCATGTGTGGGGTTTGGGTCTGCAGCCTCCCAAAGCTTTGTCCAGTGTATGAGGTTAGAGATGGGTCCAGAGCTTGATCCAGTAACAGAACTGTTGGTAGTGTTACAGGTAGACGTGGAATGAATACTGGGAGCTGTGCTGGTTTGATGGCCAGTGGGCACTAAGTGCTTTGATCTTTTAGGGCTAAGCTGTGAAAGCTGATGAAATGGTGGTCGTTGCTTAAATTTGCACTGGTTACCTTGGATTTGATCAAAATGTGTTGGGTTTCTGGATTTAGGAATGTCAGAGAGCTGTTTAGTTCTTAGATATGAAGTAGGCTTAGGTTTAGATTTTGGGCTGGGATTTGGTTGCAAGTTTAAACCTACAGAACCTTTCAACTTGCTTTGGCTTTGGACTTGGTCCTGTGAGGGGTGGTTCTTAGGCTTCTGCTGATAAGATGGTTGAAGATGGCTGCTACTTGTGGGCTTACTTTTTGAACTGCTGGTAAGGAGTGGTGCAATCCAAGGTCTTATTTTAGTCCTGTGGGGGGTAGAGGTTAGCACAGAATGTGAATGGTTCTGAGTCCCAAGGTAGTGAAAACCCCTTGATGGAGCAGGTAAACTAGGACTTGGACTTCTTGGGGGATGTTTAGGTATAGGGCTTGGGCTTCGACTAGTTCTAGGGCTTAAGCAAGGACTGGGGCAAACACTTGGAATCGGACTTGGAGGTGGGCTATGCCTTGGACTAGGGGTAGGACTTGGACAGGTGCTGGGGAATGGGCTAGGACTTGGGCAGTAGCTGTACCCAGGGCTGGGAACTGGGCTGTTATCGTGGCTGTAACTGAACTGTGGACTTGGAATGGGGGTTTGGCTCGGACTATACTCCTGATTGCTGTCCAATGACCTGGCTGGTGAGGGGGCTCTCTGATTTATGGGAGAGACTTGGGGTTCCTCAATAGCCTCAGAGAAATCTTGTTCAGTCCTGGCAGATTTTTTCTTTGACCTTTTCAGCCATTTATCTAACTGCCACTGGGTAGCAGAACGACGATCAGTCTTAAGAAAGTAAAGAAAAAGAGAGACAAAGGGACAAGCATGATTTGTCTTAATTTTTTTTTTAATCTTTGCTGAAAATAAGACTAATCGACAAAGCAACGTAAAATTGAAATTTTTTGCTAAAATGAAACACGCCCGAAAACTCAGGCCAGGTCTATACAACCCCAGATATTTTGCAAAATAGATATTTTAAATACCCTTATAAAGTCAAATTAGGGTTTTTTTGTTAACAAAAAAATATTTTAAAAAACCCTGTTCAAGGAGGATACTTCAATAATCCCCAGTGGTGATGATGTGCACTATCTGAAAATTATAACAACAACTACAAAAAGGCATGAATAATACATTCCCCCTCTTTTCTTCTGTACTGGAAACCACAATAGCAGTGAAACCATTGTTGAGGGTTTTTTCCTGATTAGCTTTGTCCCAACCATGTTTCTGTTGGGCGTCAAATATGCACAAAACAAACATTCAAAGGCAATAACCAGAATAAAAGCTCAAATTGGCAATACCATACACAGCTGCTTTAGTAGCATTTTTAGCTTAGTGGTGTTTAGCAATTGTGACAAGCTAATCTTGAATTTTTTCAAAGTTAATTTTGACTATATCTCCATATTTAACATAACGTCTAGGTCCATTTATTTATTTACAAAAATGGAGGAAAATATTTTAAAAAGTATCCGTAGTGTTTTGCTTTGGTCTTCAATGGCATGTAGAACCACATTTAGCACACTCACGTTCCTCAACAAAATACAACATTTTGTATGGGGGAAAATAGTAGCAATTAAAATCAATGTTAGATTTCACAGATTTAGTGTACTTAGAATTTACAGTTACGTACACCGAATTAAGGAATTTGCCTTTAAATATTATTTTCTTTACCAAAATAATACTGAGTAAACCAATATGACTGTACACAACTTTGAGAAAGTTACAACAATAGTGAACAGCAATTTCATTTTTCCTTAAATATCAAAAATATCAAGCTTTAACAAATCCAAAGTAAGATTTTTTTTATCACAAAAAGCATAAAAAATAAAAATACATTTTATCAATAGACAGCATATTTCGTGCACTTACGCCTGCAGTGTACGGAATATGTAAAATATGAAGCACCCTGTGCTTACAATATAACTGAAGACCTGTTTAGTCATGTCAGCTATAAGTTCCTTGATTTTACCTTTAAAACTGGTTTGAAAAGAATAAACATTTTGAGGTACACAGAAGTTTTCTCCCTAAGTAAAGAAACCAAACAGTACTTACAGCTTGAGAGCAGGCTTCTTTTTCTCTTATGCGTTCTTTTTTTCGGTCTAAGAGCTAAATTAAACCTCGGCTCCTTACTCAAACAGTGACCCCCACCCTCTCTACCTCCATCTCCTCCCCTCATCCCTGGCTCTCTTTTCAGAAAAGACACTGCATCTCTTGTACCATCTCAACTGCCCTCCCGCCCATTTTTTGCTTGCTACCTGAAACTCTGGGTTTGCTTCTTCCATAACTGCTGCCCCCATTTTTTTTTCAGAAGGAGACACTTAAAGACTCCACCTAAATGAAAAACATATGGTGCACCCCCTCACCCCAACAAACACCTCCCCCCTTCCCCTCACAAACTCTGTAGGGGCCCACAGTAGCATGTTCAGTAGTACAGTCTGCAATGTCGCACAGGGCCTTCCATTCATAACAGAGAAGCAAGTTTCCCCCTGCATTGCATACATCTCAACCCCCCCACAACACCCTGCACCTCCACACACTTGGTACATAAAAATCTTAGCTTCATGAAACCTATCTGCAATAGATTCCCCAGTACACTTTGTTTTTATAAATGTCATCATAAACTCGGTTCTTGATTACTTCCACCTCCTAGGGCTTTGGTCTAAGACTCAGACTGTTGACATGACAGTGAGACTCTAATTCCCAAAGTTGCCCCTCAAACCCCAATTTGCAGGCATTTCTCATTGCTCTGTCCCTCCCCACACCTGCTATCGACCGCCTCAAGCCCACCCCTTGTCTTTGGAGACTTCCTCCTAAGACACACAATCTCAGGAGGAGAGTTACATGGAAAGGAATAAATAAAGTTGAAACAAATTGTGACAGCTGTATTCCTTACCTCCTTGTTCTTGCACAGTGGCTGCGTGTTTGCGGGCGACGGAGAATGTGGGTGAAGTTCTGGACTCGGGCTGCGGGAATGAAGGCTGCTGCTGCTCGACTCTGCAGAGGAGTCTGATTCCGAGGACTCTGAGCTGGAATGTCTCGCCCTCCTGCCATGTGAGTGTGCACGCTGCACCGACAGGCTGTCAGTCAAAGTGGGGCAATGTAACTTGCACAGTAAAACCCAATTTCCCAACCAAAATACCTATAAAATCGTGAAAATAGCAATCAGCGGGAGTACCTGTGTCTGTCCCAGGAGGCTGACTCACGATTGACCTTTGGGGACACAAAAACAGAAATTGATCATCCACTGCAGCAGCATAAATTAACTAGCAGGAAAAAAACCTGTAACCTTCAGAGTCAAATTTATTTAGACATGCTTGAAATTACATTTTAAAAAGCTGAGTTTGACCTACCCTCTGAGTGTCATCTTCATCACTACTCAACTTCAGGTCATCAGCAAGCATTCTGTGAATGTACATTCAGAAACCTGAGTTGTTCAGCTTTTAAAGCTGCATAAAATACTGCAGTGAACTCACGTGAACAGAATTTCCTTTATATTGAACAAACCTGTACTGTATAGTCAGGTTCAGACAGCAATGCTCAACAACGTTCTCTTATAAGTTGCTTTTTTTTTGTTAAAAATTTTTATGTTTTCTTAAAATGTGAATTTAAAAAATGGTTTTCCATTTTATTGATCCATTTTATTGGTCCATTTTATTGGTCCTTCTTTGCATCTATATAAGAGTGCATATGTGCTCTCTGCTTTATGCTTTCTTCTCATCAGATATAAAGCCTTTACAATTAAGAACTGAGAACTAGTATGATAATAAAAAGGTTAATTTTGCAGCCGCTGAACCCTTTCTGTGTCTATATTACACATTAAATATTAATTTGGTTTAACCCTGATAGAAAAATGTACAAGTTTCTGTCTAACACCAGATTTTAAGATATGTCATATTTTTAAACTTGTGTGTTTATGATTGAACAAGATTAAAATTAAAAGTAGTTAGACGCAGTATAATAAATACTTATTTTATATTAGCATGGATTGCTGAACAGAGTTGGTGAAATAAATACAGTAGACATACATTACAGATGAAAGAGAGCATCTATAAATTATTTTTGAACATAAATTGTGTTTAAATAAGCAAATAAAATCAATGTCTGACAGTTTAGGGGGAAAAAATCTGTTTCATAAAAACATTTCTACAACAATTCGATGCACGCAGTTGCCTTCCACCTCTACAACATGTGTTTCCGATTAAAAGCAGGATGTAAAAAGTTAACAAACAAGAACACATCGGTCTTCGCTGACAACTTTCAGGAATGTAAAGTAACCCTTGACCCAAACTACTGCCTGAATCACAGTTAGCCTGGTTAATGTAATGTATCCAATTTCACATATGTTCTTTTTTCAATTTGCCTTGTAACTGTTTGAATGATAAAGATCATAAATAAGGTTTGAAGAGGTTACACAGACAAACAAATCAAAAGAGTGGCCATTCCTGCACATGGCATGGCAGAGGTTTACGGTACATGACCCGGGCCGGATCACATTTCTTCATACCCGACTTACGATTTGTGAGGTGCCACATAAGGATGACGAGCCATTCGCTGCTGAGTATCCCCCCGACCTGACAACAAAGGGACAAACCATTAAAAGAGAGCTGCTTGGGACCCCTTCCATCTAATTAATGTGCAAAAGTATGAGTAAGTAAATTCCTACTCTGCCTTTGTTGTGCAGCTGATTGTTTTGCATCCTAGGGGGAAAAAAAGTCAAAATTAAAAATGCCATATTTATATATACATATCAAAAAACGTTATTATTGCAGATGAATGCTCTGCTCTGTAGCCAGGCACATCAAGTAACATTGAGGTTTGGTTGCTGTGGGATTTTAATGTTGTTTTCCAAACTGAAGACTTGAAGATTTGTTGACATTGTGTAACTGAATATGGATGACTCAAGTAACTGGTTTATTTTATATTTTTAGTAAACCGACCTCTTATCTAAACTCCATAATGTATCCTGTGTGGTACCAAAAAGGGTCAAATTCAGCTTCTATACTATAGAGATGAAGTCAGAGGTTTACAAGTAGTGATCTAGAGCATGGATGTTATGTTAATAAGGGATATTTAAACACAGAAAATCTAGACCTGATTTGGACTGTTTAGTCATTTGAGCATCGCCACAAAGTTTGATGTTAGACTGACTCATTCAAAAAGCTTTTTTCATGTGTAATTGGGATCAGTTGTCTCTCTAGTTCCAACCAAGCATGGTGGCGGAAGCATTATACTGTAGGATTTTTTTCCTTAGAGTGGTACCAGGGTATGTATATATTTGAGTCTGTTTGTATTATTTTGACTCAGTTTGGAGAAGTGGATAAAGTTCACTTTTGCATCCTACTCTATTTTAAAAGGGCCTTTAATTTGTAAGTTGTGTATATTTTAACAGTCCCACTGTGGGAACCAAACAGGTTAAATTCATCATTAAAACACCTAAACTTCCTTTATACCAATTAAGAGTGTATGTAAACCTCTGTCTCAAGCTGTACAATGGTGGCAAATACTGGGATAGTGAAACTTGGACAATTGATTTCAGAGGTGTGTTTAATAAAAGGAGCAGAAATCAAAGAATTTAAAAAACAGAAAGATGGTTATAAAAAATACTTAATAAAAATACCTCATTAAACCTATTAATAATATTTATTGTTATATTCCAAATATATTTCAAACATATTGTTTCCAAATTATTAGATGTACAGGTTGAAAAATTGCCATTTTAAAAAACAGCACTTGATGCACTTTGTATAATGTATCCCTCTCTCTACGAGATTCCTGCAAATATGTAGAATTTTCTTTTTTTTACCAAATGCCATAAGAAGCTCAACCTCAATTTCAATACAATTAGGATTGAACTGCATTTTAATTTAATTTAAATCTGTTAACATGATTGGATTAATTGGATTATGTCTCACTTCATAAATTGGATCAGTTTCTCTTGTGCCTGAAGATTCAACAACAATTTGTGCAGTAC
This sequence comes from Apricaphanius iberus, assembly GCA_028564705.1. NCBI lineage: Eukaryota > Metazoa > Chordata > Actinopteri > Cyprinodontiformes > Aphaniidae > Apricaphanius > Apricaphanius iberus. Next base: position 987,679 of record JAPXFQ010002826.1, read on the forward strand.
AAACAAACTGAGCTAAATTTATTTATGCAGTTAATTGTTGAATTTCCTTTCATTGTATTTGCATCATGTCATTTCTTTTTATACAACATTTTGTAAACTACCTGTCACAGTTAGTATGTGAGGTGCTGCATTACAAACTTCATTAATAATCTCTCTCATTACCTAGAATTTATTGAAACAAACCGCATAAAACACCCTCCTCCTTGGGAGATTTACTTTGTGTTACCCAAAATGTTCTCACAGTGTTTGTTTTTTTTCAGAATGCGTTAAAATATGTGAGGATTTTTGTGTTTTTAGTGTTGTAGGTCCCTGCGTTGCAAATTTGATCAACACCTCTTTTAGATTAAAACAGAAGAAATGGGTATAGTTTCAAAAATGAAGTCTTTAAAAATACTGTAAAAACCGCATTTAAAATATTTTTTTTCCCACACAGTTCCACACAAACTGTTGTTGTACATATGCCAGGCCCTCTAGGCATGGGCAGTCAACCCCGTTGCAAACACGACAATTCTAGCTTCAAATGAGAGCTTTATTCAAGCATAGCATACTGATGGTGATAGAGGCGGTACAGTAAGTCATATTCTAGGATCCATAATGAGGTCAGTATTTGCTTTATTAGGACTGCAACACCATGTTTGTTTACTTTATCATAGAATTGTGCATGTGCGTTAAATATGGGGTGGAAACGTCATCCATTCAGAAAAAATGCTGGAGAGCTCATAGTAACGGAGACAAATGAGCCGACGTAGTAAGTTTTCACCACTTTAGGGACCAAACAAACATGATAGTTTATGATGTCCTGCAATGCCGGCTCCTTGTGGATGACGCACTTTTTTGACTAAATATCTTTGCTGCTACACCTGGTTTCATTCCGTATAGATGGGGCCTTACTCAATTCTGTGCTGCTTTCAAAAATGCTGTAATTGAACCTCTTCTGAAAAAAAGCAACCTAGATACTAATGTTCTTTCAAACTTTAGGTCCATTTCTAAGTTGCCTTTTCTTTCAAAAATTCTAGAGAAAGTTAATCTACAACCTCAAGACTATGTACAACTTAATGCAATTTCTGAAAAAAAATCAATTCAGCTTCAAAATCTGGCACAGCACATAAAAAGCAGGTTTTAAGTGCTTAAAGACTTACTTTTTACTTCAGACTCAGGCAACTCTGCCATTTAATATTGCTGGATTTGACTGCTGCTATTGACATAGTGGACGATGACATTTTATTATAACAGCTGGACTAGTCCAACTGTATTAGGGTCAAAGTTGTTATTTGGTTCAGGTCCTATTTGTCTGGCTGGAGTTTTTCTCTCCGGTTGGGGCAGAGTTTCTCCTCTGAGGCTCCTTTGAATTGAGGGGTTCCTCAAGGCACCATTTTGGGACATATACTCTTTTCATTGTACATGCCTTCTTTGGGGTTGATTTTAAGGAAATATGGTCTGTCTATCCATTTTTAATTTTTTCGCAGACGATAGTAAATCTGTCTCCCACTGAGAACAAGTGTAAGTCTGCAAAATCTACTAAACTGTATAAGTGATATTAAAGTTTGGATGGGGTTGAACCTCCTCCACTTGAGTGAAAAGAAAACAAAGCTGATTGCCTTTGGAAAAAAGCTGACCTGTTTTCAAAATCCATGTGTGCATTTGGTCATTTGAGTTCTTTTAACTGTACTGGTGTCAGGAATTTGGGAGTATTATTTCTCAATGCTTTAGAAGTTCAACATGTCAGTACAGTGGCTCCGTCTGGTTTTTATCATTTGAGATTAATTAACAATATCAATCCTTATTTGCCAAATGATGGCCTTGTAAAAGTAACACATTCTTGTCACTGTGGGGGACAGAGCTTTTTCTGCTGTTGCTCCTAAACGCTGGAAGGATCTCCCTCCTATGGTTAGAATGGCTGGAACGTTGAAAGAGTTGAAATCCCTGCTTATTGAGCAGAAACTTTGAGACCAATTTCACCATTAGTGCTTTCTCCTTTTAGTTTGTATTTTGTTATTATTAACTCTTTACCTAATTTTTATTTATTTATTGCATTTCTATGTGGTCCATTGACTGATTATATTTTAATCTTGTATAGCACTTTCATCTCCTTTGTAAAGTGCTTTATAAATAAAGGTTGTCTAATTGATTGAAATGTTCGACCTTAACAGATCCAGTATTTCATTAATAATGTCTCTGTGTGTCCAACACACACCAAAAACCAAACAACAAGGTCTCAGGAAACCACGTGTAGTTCCCCTTTAATCAGATAAACAAATGACACACCTTTGAGTTGTACAGGATTCGCTGGGCCTGGTCCCCCCCCAAGGCTTGCTGGGATGGCCAGGACTGAGTCATGTCCTGTGCAACAAAAATAGGAATGAGGTTAAAGGTGACCTGGGAATCATAACAGGGGAAAACTCATTGCATTTCCTCATTTGTCTTCCACACTGGGCCAACTTTGTTCCCCCTTTCACAAAAATACAAAGCAGTGATCGACATCTGACTCTCATTAATGGCCCTGCTCCTCTCCTCATGATTCTTGATGTAAACGAGTGTTCATTTCGAGGTCTAGTTCAGGCTGAAGGAAGTGAATTACATGCTGGAAGTGGCTGTGATCTGTGACTGACTGTGTGATAAAATGAAAGCCCTGCTGCTGCTGCTGCTGCGTGCACCTGTTCATGGAGCCGTGCAGCAGCTCAGTTTCTGGAAACATAAACTAATCACACAGCAAAGGCTAAAAGCTGGTTCTCATAAACATGAAAGCAGGAAGGATCTGTTTATGTTCAGCAGGAGAAATGAAAGCTTTGCTTAGTATAAGCGGACTTTTAAAAGTCTTCATTCTGAAGCCTGTTAGCCACCATGCAAAGAAATATGCAAAACATAGAAGATGTCAGTTAGAAATGATAAGCCTCCAGTGAAGCAAAGTCAAGTTTCTTGCAAACTGCTTCCAGCTGCAGTCAGTTGGACAAGTATAAAGAAAGAAAATTCACTCTGCATATTTGAATTATTCGGAGAGTCAGAGGGGGAACTCACTCTAAAAATCCTCCCCCCCATAGTGGTGCACTGAGACAGGAAACACAGCTGGTATCTACATGGTGTATTATTTCTGAAGAGGTGTATCAACGTTCATAACCACATAAAAGTGATTTGTGACTGTGCTCTTTTGAAAAACTAAGAAAACAATTCTTATTGGTTGAAGCATTTTGAATGCAAACATCTGGCTTCAGTCAACTGTATGCCCCTCAGATAGATTCAGAAGAATTTTAAACGAATGAAATGCTTTGTTAAATACTGTATTTAATCGCAGCATCAATATGTTTTTTATTTTATTTTACTTTTAAATTGATAGGTGGGCCTTGAAAGAACACTATCTATCCGAGCAGAATTAAAACTGATGCATAAAAAGGATGAAACAGGTGTCTTGAGTGTTGTCTTGTCTCGTCAAGTTATCCATTTTATGAATTGTTTTGTTAATGTTAGTGCAGTTGTTGACTAGCATAAAATATCACTAGTAGAGACAGGAGTGCAGCCTAAATATATGAGGCCATTGAACAACAGAGCAAACATAAAGACAGCAAAAGGTGCCAATACAGGAGAACACTTCCAGAACGTTCACAGATGCCAACAATTAAATGGCACATGTCATAAAGGTGTGTGGAAATCCTCAAAAGATATATTTACTTAGCCAAAGATAAACAGACTAAGTTTGATTACATTTTTTTATTATAGTTCTGCTCTAAAACAATGGCTTACCAGAGACAATATTCCTCATTCAAGCAACAATCTGAATTATGCAAGGCTTCTTCGAATCCAAATTACTTTAGAGATTATTTGTTACTCCGAAATGTGATCCAAAGAAGCATCTTCTAAAATATCTTACTTAAAATTTTGAAGATTTTATGTATTTTTTGAGTTAAAAACGCAATTTTGTTGTGGATTTAATAATTTCTTTCAACGACACTGATGAGAATTTGGCAGAAAAAATGTTGACACGTTTCACCAAAGCTGTTTTTGAAAATAATTAGAGCTTACATATTCTTCAAAATTTGCTTCTCACTGCATGCAAAACCACCCTAATGAGTCTAATTTAGATTTAGAGAATGTATATGCGCATGACTGTAAATCAAGCAAACAGCATCCTGACCAGATGCCTGAGCCACCTCAACTGGCTCCTCTCGAAGTGGGGGAGCAGCGGCTCTACTCTGAGCCCCCTCCGGAAGACGAAGCTTCTCACACTATCTCTAAGGGAGAACCCAGACAACCGATGGAGGAAACCCATTTCAGCCGCTTTTATCCGTGATCTCGTTCTTTTGGTCACCACCCAGAGTTCGTGACCATAGATGAGGGTATGTAGATCTAACCGGTAAATTGAGAGCTTCACCTTCCGACTCAGCTCTCTATTCACCAGGACAGACCAGTGCAGAGCCTTACCAATCCGCCTATCGATCTCCCGCTCCAGTTTTCTTGCCTCATTCGTGAACAAGACCAGAACCTCATCCCCGAAGAAGGCCCATTACCCTTTTCCAGCTCAAGACCATGGTCTTTGATTTGGAGGTGCTGATCCTCATCCCAGCCGCTTCACACTCGGGTGTGAAGCGCTCCAGCAAAAGCTGTAGATCGTGTTCCGATGAAGCTAACAAGACCACGTTATCTGCAAAAAGCACAAACCCCATCCTGAGGCCACCGAAAAAGTTCCCCTCAACACAAATCCTGTCCTTAAAAAGCTATGAACAGGATCCGTGACAAAGAGCAACCTTGGCAGAGTCCAACTCTCACCGACTTAAAGCCAGCAATACGAACCAAGCTAACCTAACCAGCCCAAAATCGTACAATACTACCTAATACTAAGTAGATGTATGTAAACTTCTCACTTTAAAGAAAGAAATAACAAAAATCCTCTAAAATAATACATCTCTCATTCATCATTTATTTAAGTCGTAGATGTAATTTTGGTAATTAACCTCACTAACCAAAAACAGTATGCGTTTAGTCTGACTTAAGGTCAGACATAAATGTTTAGTGTATTTTTGTAGGGTGTAAATCTCTAGGTTTGACTATATATTGCTGGATCCACACTTTCAGTGACTTTGTGTCTGTCAAAAAGCAGCAGCCAAACCTATTTGATGTCCAGTGACAGAAGTAAACCGTCTGAATTATTGATCCTTGCCCCCGGAGCCTCTTCCATGGGTATCAGTTGGTGTTTCCTTTCAGACAGCAAACTATGAAGACACTACTTTTTAAATGAGTCAGACTGACTGGGTCACCAAACTCCAGCCCAAAAGATGGGATTTTTTGAATGTCAGGAATGATGAAAAACAATGGAATTTGTGCATCTACATAAATCGGTTTCTGTGCTAAAAACTTCCCCCTGGACTAATTTATTTAAGTTTTGGATTATCCTATTTTTATGTCTTTAGTAGTTACTTTACAAGTTACTTTACCACTTCCTTATGATATGACATGTTTATATATTATCAAAAAAACAACTATCTGTTCAATCAATGTATAGGGGCATACAAATGGGCTGACTTTAAGGAATTTTTCCCAAGGAGTCAAAACATTTCTTCAACTCCAAGGGGAGTTTAGTGAGGGCATTTGAGGCCTGAAATATGCTCAGTATTTGGTGAACCTAGCCAATTTCTGAGTCTTCTCTCCCCCTCCCCACTCATAACAGTGCACTCTGGAGGGGGAGAGTTTCCTCTCTGTGCTCATCCTTTTCACTTCATTATCTCCTATTCCTCAGTCACCAAGGACACAGTGCCAAACGTTGTCTCTTTCCTCCTCCAACAACAACAAGGTCTCCCAGGTGGAACATCGTGTGCTGCCATCTTCCACCTGCTCTTTCCCATCCCATTCCCTCCATTTACAGTGTTATCTTTTATACTTATTCCCTTAAGTTCAATACAGCAGAGAAAGAGGAAAAAAAATGCCCATCCATCAGGGTAATTCATTGTCAAAAAATTGGAAAGTAACATAAAACCCAATGACTCAGACATTTGCTTGAATGTTGCCCTTCAGACAGTTACCAAAAACCCTCCACAAGAAGGATAAGCCACAATGAAGGTTATTGTGTTTCAGAGCATATCAATGGAAAGTTCATTGTAAGGAAAAAATGCTGCAGAAAAAGAGCGTAAGCAACAGGGATACCTTCAACCTTGAGGGAACTGTGAAGAAAAGTCCATTCAAGAGTTTGGGGAAGATTTACAAGTCATGGATGGAAGCTGGAGTCAGTGCTTTAAGAGGTACAGCAAATAGACACACCCAAGATATGGGCTACAAATGCCCAATTTTTTTGTGTTAATCCACTCCTGAACTAAAGACGTTGGAAGTGGGGGAAAAATGTATATGGAGAGGCTAGATTCATTGGACATACTGTAAATGATGAAACTTTTAGATGATATTTTAATTTATTAAGATGCACCTGTGTAAATGAAACTATGCCCATTTTAATTAAATGTTTTATCTATCCTCTACAGATTAACTTTTATTTTATCTGGAAAATTCCTGAGAAGAAATATTCATTATCTTCTCAAAATTTAGCTCAAGGTTAAATCAGTGGATCAACTGATGCATAAAGCCATGTAAGTTGCTGCTTGTGCTTCCTTCTCTGAGCAGCTGGATCGTTCGTTGAGTCAATTTTCAAACAACTGAACGTTTGCGATATTAAAAACGAATGTAAGAGAGGGAACTTGCAGCGCTTCAAATAACCTCAAACATGAGGTGATTCATTTGGAGACAAAGTTGTCATTAGAATATATATATATATATATATTCCTATTCTAAGTTATTTATTGGCTCCTTACCTCAAGAATATCTTTGGCACAGCAGTTGTGTTGGCTTCTTTTACCCTGTACAAACCAAAGGATGGAGAAATTATTATAAGAAGCAACACACCTCAAGAAACTTAAAACAGACACTGATACAGACAGAGAGCCCAGTTCATCTCAGAGTGACTTTAGATGCAAATTTCAAATGCAGACCACATTTACGCATGACATGCTGATCGACAAACATAGTGGGACATCACACACAATATTTAGAAACGCTGCTCATCGCTTATCAATTGATGCTCACCATCTGGTCTTGAAACCTCTGTCAACCAGACACTCAAAAGAAACGTTCACCTTCGCGCCATTTTTTTAAATCTTCTGCATTCAAAACCCACTGTAACACTTTACTGTAACTCTAGCAGCTTCACACACACGCACACACACCTACACACGTACACAAACAGTAACTGTGAGTCTCTCTGAAGCTCGTTGATGACTCATATCTTAGTAATCACAGCTGCAGGATGATCAGCCGGATACCGACACTGAGCCAAGCTACTTTCGGTTCTAATATCTCATGGTAAAATCCCTCTCTGAGTTACTGAACTCACAGGTAAAGGTCAGAGAAAAAAACAAAACACAACACAAGCATTCGGCTACACAGTCATGTTGCTGTACTATCACTGCTGATCTGTGTGACCACAGAGGATTCTGCTGCACTCATTGACAAATATCACTTTCCCTTTTTCTTGTAAAAAATTTAGAGGCTGTGTATTTCCACATAATCCTCATCTACCAAGTAGGGCTCAGCAAAACTCAATGGGCAGTCGAGTGATTGACAGCACAATGCTTCAGACTAGAGAGGACATAAATCCCCTTACAAGTGCTCACACTCTTTTAACATCTTTATATTCCGTCAAGTTTCCACATTTTTAGGATTTTTTAATTTGAATTTCATGTGAACAACATAAAGTAAACACTGGCTTGCGTATGTATTCTGCCCAATTTACTTTGTCCAGTGCAACCACTTACTTTCCGTTGGTAAATAGAGTCCATCTGTGAGCAATTTGAGGTCAGCATAAATACAACTGGCCTTAGAGGTTTATTAGAGAAGATTAATGGACAAACAGCATCATGAAGATCATACAGCTACATCTGCTGCTCGGGTGAGAGAATATGTCAGCTATGCAACTATAAGTTGTGGAATCCACAAATCTAACCTTTATGAATGAGTGGTATAAAGAAAGCCAGTAGCCATTAGCAGTTTGCTACAAGGCATTTAATAGACTACAAACACGTGGAAGAAAGTGCTCTGGGCAAATAAGACCAAAAAAAAATAGCCTTTTGGTCTATGTAAAAAAGAAAGGCAGAGGAAAATGTATACTATTACAAAAACCCCACCCCAATGGTGAAACATGGCAGTGGCCTCATCGTGCTGTGGGCATGACTTTCCTGGTGTTTCCACAAAGTACAGACAAATGTGGGGCTGAATACAAACACATCTCATGTTTTTCGCTATAATATTTGTAAAAAAACAACAACTAAAAGTTACATATAATTTTCCATACCTCTGAATTGAGGGCTATGGTGCTCTCTCATCTTTGATTACCAATAAAATACACTGTTAGGTTCAATCTTAGTGTATCATCTGACTCTCCAAATTTTGGAGCACTTTCCTGGCGTTTAGGCACTAATTCTAGCACATAATTACAGAGTCAGCTTCCTGTGGTTCTGCACATTAAATAAAACTCTGTCCCTCTTCACATTTCTTGCTGTTTTAGCCTCATTAATACGTCAAACATTCAGCCACAAGTGCTGCAGGCTACAACTCTGGTGCAATACCCAAGTGCGTTAACCCCCATACCCCAGGGGCCAAACAAACCACAACCCATCATAACACCTGCAACAATACAGACAATAACCAGCTGTTGCATTCTTAAAGTATTTCCAATCACTAAAGTTATGCTTATCGATTGCAGCATCTCATCCCCTGTTTTTTTTAGAAGTGTATCTATTAAAGCAGAAAAACGTTAAACGCTAAGTTAGGAATTTTATGAGGTTTATTTATTAAATCATCTTTCCTGCTTCATTAAATTTCAAACTGTTTTCCTCGAATTTGCTGGTTCCAGAATTAAGCAGCTTAAGCTCATTTTAAGCAAAACTCCTCCAGCCTATATTTAAGAAGTTCATAATAAATTAGCCTACGTAAAAATAAAAATGTGTCTTCAAGCTTTATTCCACGCTCTCACCTGAGAATATGCGTATCGAAGCAAAAAGCAGACAATGGAAAGTTTCCCTTTGCCACCGAGGACAGTAGGCATGGTTCCTGGATGTTCAGTGTCCTCGTCCGGTGTCCATATCAGTGAGGACGCGCGTCTGTGACCTGGCTTCGCACGTCGGGCTTCTCTCTCTCTCTCTCCCTCTCCATCCCTCCTCCCTTTGACGGAATAACACGGACGGGGGATGTAGGCGGTCCGGGAGCGTCACGGATGACGGAGAGTTTACGCGAGGGGATCACGACTCGCTCTGCTGTGATCACCGCCGGTACTTTGTTGGTAATGACCATGGAGGGTATCACTGCTAGAATACTGATGATATAGAGATGATATTTAAGTGCAGTCTCCACTTCAGAGGTATACTGAAATGATGTCCGAGTGCTTTCGGGGTATAAGGGAGCAGAGAGCTGTAATAATAATAATAATAATAATAATAATAATAATAATAATAATAATAATAATAATAATAATAATAATAATAATAATAGCGATTTACTGATTAGCCTTATTTCATAGAGGCACTATAAAACACAGCCACATAGTTTTAAAATATATTTTCAAACCAGCTGAATATGGTAGGATGCCATGTCCAAAAATGACCCATTTCGCATTTTCTTGCATTACAGTCCCAAACTTATAGGGATTTTATGTGATAGACCAGCACAAAGTAGCAAACATCGCCGTACTGTCTTCATGCTTTGTAAAGATAAGCTTTGGGTTATGTTTTAGAACCGGATCCTGATTTAAATCTCCCCATATCTTTCTCCACGATCTGTCTGCTGAGGTCTTTGGTGTTAATGATTCTGTAATAAACCTCTCATTCCTTCAAAAAATAAAATAAAATAAAAAATAAAAAAAATAACTGAATTCACACTGTAATTAAATTACACACAGGTAGGCTTCTAAAGGCAAAGGTTTGCATTGGATTTTGTTTAAGGATATCAGAGTAAAGAAGTCTAAATAAGATCTCAAGCCACCTTTTTCAGATTTGTATTTATAAAAGCATGTTCAGAACTAGGAATCCTTTTTCTTTCACTTGACAATTAGGCACTACTTTGTATTGGTTTGAATCCTAATAAAAAACACTTAAGTTTTTGAAAGAAATATGAAAATCATCAAAGGTTTGTGTACTTTGCAATGGACTGTATATCACTCTCTTTAATATTCTTTGAGGCAAAATGTATTTAGCAGGTATAAAATGACAGATACATACAGTTAAATTATTTCAGATACTTGAATTTTTATATTATTATCTGCTTGGAAACAAATTGATCCCCCAAAAACATTTAATAAAATAAATACTAAAAAGTAATCAATGTTCTTCATCCTGACCTGGGTCAGACTCACTGGTACAGCACCTCAATGGTTTAAGTCTTACTTCAAGAATAGGAAGTTCTTGGTGTCCTTCGGAAATTTCTCATCAGAAAAAGCAGAAATCACATGTGGGGTCCCCGAGGGCTCCATCCTGGGACCCCTCCTGTTCAATATTTATATGCTCCCACTAACAAAGATTATAGCAGCCAATCAGATAAGTTACCATAACTATGCAGACGACACACAGCTATACATTACATTATCACCAGGTGACTTTGATTCTATCCAGACCTTAAATGAATGTATTGAACAAATTAAAGACTGGATGTCCCATAACTTTCCACAGCTAAACAGAAACAAAATGGAAGTAATTATTTTTGGACCTAAGGAGGAACGATCCAGAGTCACAGCTTCAGCTAGTACAACTACAAACGACTCATCAGCCCAAAATCTAGGTGTAATAATGGACTCAGACCTGAACTTCCTGGGTCATATAAAGGTAGTAAGGTCAGCTTTCTATCACCTGAAGAACATCTTTAGAATAAAAGGACTAATGTCACAGAAGGACCATGAAAAACTGATCCATTTGTTCATCTTAAGTCGGATTGATAACTGCAACAGGGTCCTCACAGCTCTACCTAAAAAATCTATCAGACAACTGCAGCTGATCCAGAACGCTGCTGCCAGTGTCCTCACCAGAACCAGGAAAGTAGAACACATCACCCCAGTTCTAAAGTCCTTACACTGGCTACATGTAGCTCAGAGAATAGACTTTAAAATACTCCTACTAGTTTATAAATGACTGAAAGGTTTAGCACCAAAGTATGTTGGAGATCTGCCATCACTATACCAACCCAGCAGACCACTCAGGTCCTCCAACTCTTGCTTACTAAACATTTCTAGAATTAGAACTAAACAGGGACAGGCAGCTTTCAGCTTCTATGCTCCACAAATCTGGAACAAACTTCCAGAAGAATGCAAAAATGCTGAATCGTTAGACTCCTTTAAATCAAAGATTAAACTCTACTATTCAGAGCTGCCTTTGAGTCCTAATAGTGTTTTTTGATCACTCTTTGATTCTCATGGTTTGATTTTTATTCTAATTTTTCACTGTTTTTTCACTGTTTTTATTTCTATATTCGTTTGCATAAATTTGTTCTTTACACCTTCTCTTTTTATTGATGGATTCTTATATTTTATTTGTTTTTAAATGTCATACTCTCACATAAATTTTATTTTTTATACTTTTATCTGTTTTCATTTTCATGTAAAGCACCTTGAATTGCCTTGTGTTGAAAGTATGCTATATAAATAAAATTGCCTTGCCTTGCCTTCATTAGTTTGCCTAGAGTTACTTCCTATAAAATAGAGATTTTTTTTCCATTTTAAACCTTAGGCAATGCAAAGTGTCTGTATAGCACATAAAAAAATAAGTAGCCTGTGACAGAGTGGTGTGTTATTTACCTCGGAAGTTGGAACTCGGAGCTGGGTTTGACTTCACGCCCGAGTAAACAGTATTCCAGCAGCAATGTCCGATAATAGTTGGGATTCCAATATGGCGACGTCCAGGTAGCTCTAGTTATAGTACCTCTTACAAACATTGTTTTAAGCTGTGCTTTCCACATACAAACACTACTTTTATTTTGTTGAGATTAGAGTGGCAGGCTCTACACGTAAGATGGATTTTAGACGCATTCTTTCTAGTGTGTCTTTTAAAATACAAATGTTTTCACCATAGATAGTATTGTTGATGTTAGGAGCGGCCATATTGAATGTCAAAGTCTGAGAAAAAAAAATGTCACACCTTCACAGTGGGAGGTCCGACTTCAGAGGGTGTTCTAGTTTATTTTTCCTACTCAGAAGTCAGAATTTCTGAGTTGGTGGTATGCTCTGGACATCTCTCCTTTATATGGAGGCTATCATAAACTCTTTAAAATACAACTTTTTTTTTAATCTGCTGAAATCAAAAATTCAGTTTAATTCAGTTTATTTATATCGTGCTGATTCACAACAGATGTCATCTCAAGGCCCTTTACAAGAAAAGTCAGTCTGACAAACATTCCAATCATTTAAAGGTTTTCTATTTAAGGAATCCCACTAGATCACATTGAGTCATTGATTTGAGGTTGTGCCTCGTTAATGCAGACTCTAACCCTAGCAATCCTCTCAGCAATCCCTCATACTGAGCAAGCATGTAGCAACAGTAGAGAGGAAAAACTCCCCTTTAACAGGAAGAAAACTCCAGCAGAACCTGACTCAGTACTAGCGGTCATTTGCTGACCGTCTGGCATTTGAGAAGACAGCTAAATCACAGCCAAAAATACAACTTGAGAGTAGTAGAAGAAAAAAGTAGTAGAGTAAAGAAAAGTTGTCAATCTGTCCTCCAACAGTCTAAGCCTAGAGCAGTATAATGGCTTAGGGAAAACCTAAGCCATTCTGAAAAAACAAAATACAACCTCTTATATGGTCATGTCAGTCCACAGACCTAAATCCCATGTGTGAGCTGAAGAGAAGAGAGGATGAGAGATCACCAAGGAGTGTGTGGACAATCAAGAGATTCGGCAACAAATGGTAATGGTGCTGTATATACAAAAAGAATAGAGCAGCTGAATATGTGATAGAGTGAAAACGTATTCAAAGTTATTTACTTTCAAGTAAATTATGCAATCATTTTTTCCTGCCTAAATGAAGTGCATTGTATTTCGTTAAAGTAAAAGCTTTTTATATTTTCAATATCTTCCATAGCTTTTCATGAATGAGTTACACTGATGATAAACATTGGCAACAGAAAAGAAAATCAATTAACCAGATCGTATTCTTCCCTTATCTTCACAACATTTTTGGGGCTCAGGGGTTAGGAGCTCGTCCTGTAATCAGAGGGTCGCCAGTTTAAGCCCCGGCTTGATTTTTGGGTTTTGGGCAATAAACTACACCTGCCAGCTAGTAATGGTCAAAGCGCCTGCTGGCGCCAGTGTGCAGCAGCCTCACTGCTGTCATTGCGCCCCTACAATGTAGCTTGCCATCACCAGTGTGTGAATGTGTGGGTGAATGACAGAATGTAGTGTCAAGTGCTTTGGGGGACTAAGTAAAGTGCTATACAAGTACAGGTCATTTACAATACAAAGGAACTTAGCTCTTATGTTTGCGTTATTATAACACTCAGTTTATATTTGTTCTTTTAAACATTAAAGAGTGCCTACACTGCACAAAAGGCTTACAAAAATGTTCAAGACTAAATTCTGGTTTGTTGTCTTCTCTTGTCGACTGCTTCCTCGTATCATAAAATGCAGGTCTGATCATCTCTCTTCCAGACGTCTTGTCATTGTTTCCTGTCTGGCCCATAAGTTATTCTGCTAAATACACTCAGAGCTGTGAAGCAGCTCTGAGCTGTACAGGCTTTAATTTGTCATCTTAAAACGCAAGCTGTCTCCCTGAGTCAGACATGTAGCAGGGAGAGAGAAAAGCAAGGTCTTGTGATGGCTGATTTTATTTTGATTTACTAATATTAGCTGACACTTTTATAGATAATTTTTGATTAAGCAGGGAATTTTGTTATGTCTTCATCTAACAGAGAGCTCAAACAGAGCCAGTCTCCTTCAACGGCAGCACCCCTGGTAACAGACCCATGGCGATAGGACCTCAAAGGCGCAGCAGCATCCCTTGACACTGTGTGTTTCAAACGTTTAGCCTCAGGAGTCAACCTTCCTGCCAACGCACACATTTCCTGTTGCTCTTACATAAAGAAGTGTGACGAGAGCTTAAGTGAGTCTGAGTTACATTTGAAATGTCTCGACCTTCAGCTTGATTATGTTTTCTTATGGATACTGTCGGGAATACAGGTATAGGCCTAAATAGACTACACATATCCATTTTCTAACAGATAATCTATTATCAGAAGCTTATAACCCATAAAGATAACATTTTATTTGATCTTTGCTGATATTGGAAACTATTGGCTGATTACCATATCACACAGTAAAATTTGTGATATCATCCTCAGGGGCTTTATTTTTTACACTGTCACCAACGGCTTGTGTCTCATAAGATGTTGAATGTTAATCTATTTTGTTGGCTTGGACCACTGGTGACAATGACCCTCAAGGGGCTCCTGGCTGACATTACATCTGCAGAGAAGGTGGGATGAGTTGGTCAACCTGCCATAGTCAGTGGCTGATGAGTGTAACAAGACAAGAGCACCATCTTGTGGCCAGTTTAAGAAATAGCACCTTTTTCTACACAGGAAAGCTACTGATCAGGATTTCTAAACCCACCCATCAGACTTAAAAATTAATTAGTGATCCTCCAGAAATGTGAACTTCCAAGCCAGTCTAAAGTGTTCTCCAGCCTCTAACACGTCTTTTTATCAGATTAACGCTGCACTTAGCTGCACCCATCTTCCCATCAAATTTGACCAGCTTCTTTATCCCTGAGCGACATCTCGGTCTCTCGTTTTGTGGTCATTTTGTGGTCATTCTTTCTCTTTCTCTCCTTATCTTCATATTATAATTGTGATATCCAGGGAAAACACCGATTTAAGGCTAAGAATTAGAAAGAGAGAATATTATATGGTCAATCTTCAGTAAATTCAGGAACGTCATAATGGGGTTTAAATGACTTTCCACAAAGAAACGTCATCGTTTCTGAATAGAGACTGCATGGTAATTTACTTGTTTGCAACTAACACACTGTAGGAGTGCATATGAACCTCTTTTTGACACACAAATAGCACAGTGGAATACACTAGTTTGTATTTGTTTCTGATCCTATTGTAATCTACCTATTGCGAAATTTTAATTTGTTCCCAACAATGAATGAATATACAGGCATGGACAAATTAGTTAGCAACTATCAAAATTGCCAGTAACCCTAAAAAAAAAATCCACTTAAAAAACAACAATGGGACTTAAAAAAAAGTATTTAAAATGGCTTCTCAGTCCTACTGTTACAAATGTAAACTTGTGGAGTTTGCTAAATGCTACCTGGACTTCAAGTAGAACTTTGCGCCTTGGTAAGATAACACTAATAGGCTACTGAGCTTTTCCACAACAACTACTCCAGCTGTGGATGGTGTAGAACCATAGGATTGATATGTAAAACAGCCAGCTTCAGACAGCATTTTCACTAGTTTATTGTTCTGGGGTTGATTCACACATTTTGCACAAGAAACACGTTCAAATGGGGTCTCCTTCCTGATGGGTGGTCATGATGATTATGTTTGCCTGTAATCATTTAAAGAGATGCAAGTTGCAACTTCAGGCATCTGAGGACTGTAACCAAGGATAAACCATATTTGTTGAGATCCACAATTCTCTTCCTTGTGTATTCGCTGGCGACCATAACATTTCCCCTTATGTTGTCACATTAGGGAGCAAAACAAAAAACAAAAACGCAGTTGTGTCTTAGTTTAACTCAGATAATGTGACTCAAACTATCAGAGGCGTACGAATTTAGGAGATCATTTTCTGGGCGTTCCCAAATTCTTTAAACCAATAATCTCAGTTTATGTTAACTCTGTTTCATTATTCTGGCATTAAGTAAACAGAAATAAATTAGGTTATCCTACCAGACCTAAAAGAGTACAAATGATCCAATATGAGGCTATTAGAAACATGGACGTATATCTTGTTGTAGGTGAATACAAACCAAAGCCATCCTTTAAGGCATGATTCTAAATTAGCAACACTGCTGCTGCTTCCTTTTATTGAACTGATGTCTGTTCAACTAAACAGCGCTTTGAGGAGATAACGACCCACAGCCTGTCTATTATAGCGTGCCTATAATGAAAGCATAAAAGAGCAGGTCATGCAAAGCCGCGAGCTGGAGCGGTCCAACAACTGGTTGGACTGGCTTGTCTCCCCCCCCTTCCCCTTACCCCCCGCACCGTCCTCCCCTCTGCTGTGATGTCACCATCCAATAGAAGAGCGTCTGGCGGCTGCGATGCGCATATGTATGCGGTCCGCTGTCTCAGCGCACCACAGCGAGCCGCAGCTGACAGCTATTCCAGGTTAGACGGGCTGGAAACGTAGCGTTGAAGGAGAGAGGAATAGACCTGCTAAATTTCTACTAATCAGCCGTTATCATCTGCCTCCAGCCGACATACAGCCTCTACTCCCACCGCACCTACTGCATCTTCTTTCCCTCCCCTTCTTTTAGAGGAATAATGGTGTTGATTATATTCTAACGCACAGATGACAGCTTAACCAGGGCGGCGAGCTGTCAAACACTCCACTGCAGCCCCTTTGTTGAAGAAGCATCTGTGGCTACAGAGCCTGGACATGAATTCGGCGGAGCAGACGGTTACGTGGTTGATCACGCTCGGGGTGCTGGAGTCCCCGAAGAAGACCATCTCGGATCCCGAAGCCTTCCTGCAGAGCTCCCTGAAGGATGGAGTGGTCCTCTGTAAGCTGCTGGAGCGGCTCAGCCCGGGTTCCACGGAGAAAGTAAGCGCAACACATCCCCTCCTCCTCCTCCTCTTCTTCTTCTCCCTCCTCCTCCTCTGTAAAACCCAACCGCCCGGCCTGTCCATCCGTCGGCGCGTCTGTCCACGTCCGTGACACCGACGCGGCCGTTTGTTGTCTGGCCTCTCTTTTTGTCCACTGATCCATGAGTGAATTTCTTTTGTAGGTCAGAGCGGCTCTTGTTATTGTCTACCGTACCAGCTTGCGCATATGTTGCCTGTGTCAGCGCGTAAAAACAGACGGGCTCGTTTTGTTTCCTATTGATCTGCCATAAATAAGGCTGCTTTACGTTTCTCACTATCAATAGGAAGTATTCCATCTAATAGGCGCTTTATGGTGTTTTCAATGATGCTGAAAATGCTCAATGTAAAGCGTGTTGATAACCCCAGCGGTGAAAGGCTAAAGCAACATAATTCATGGTTTGTTGCATGTCATGTTGGTACACATACTGCAGGCCTGGGGGTGATCAGTGAGGGATGAGAGGATGATATCTGTACACAGAGCATCAGTGAGAATGGGCCGCCATAGACAGCAGAGGTGCACTCAGGCAGAGATGGGCTCTTTTCCCAATTTAAAGAAACAGTGTATTTGTCAGATTAACAAGAGCTTTACTGTATCTTATTGTGATTAATTAGACCAACACCTACACTAAAAACAAAAACAAAAAAACATTCCAAATGAATCCCAAATTCCAAATGAATAGCAATAATGAATTTTGTTGAGTGAACTAAATGTAAACATGTTGGGTCAACCTCATACATTCAGGTTGCTGTAAGGCACAACTTAATTTCCAGTCTTAACTAAAAGTGATTACAATGGTTTCAGGAATACAATTCCTTCACTTTTTTATGAATAAAATTGAATTGTCAGGTATTTATAATATTCTAATAATTTTTTGTTAACACTGGAAATGAAGTCATATACCTAGATCATTATATACAACATTGGTTGTGGTTAGTGCAGGAGCTCAGAAAACAAAGTCCCTTTTCTGAGTTTGAGTCCCATCCCCTGCTGTTTATTTTTGTGCCTTATAGCAAACTAAATGTATTAGGTTTGACCCAACATCTTTACATTTAGTTCACTCAGCAAAATTCATTATTGCTAAATCAACCCAATTCAGTTAGGTGGAAATGTTTTTTTTTAGTGTAGTATTGCATGATTGTGATGTGTAAGCAAAATTAATTGTTTGTTTGCTATGATGTTGTTGTTTTTTTACAAATAAAAATCTGATAAATATGGAATGTATTATGTGCAGTACCACTGAGTCAATACTTTAACGTCAGAATCACCTTTTGCTGTAATATTAGCTGCAGTTTTTAGAATTTTTCTCAAACATTTGTGCATCTACAGCATATAAAAAAAACCTCTTAGAAAAATTGTTCAAGTTTATTTATTTATTTAAATTAGGACAATATATATTAATCAACATGTCAGCAAAGCTTCAATGTAAATATGCCGGAAATTAGCACAGCAGCTAATGGGATATGTAAAATACTGATGGGATATGTAAAAATTCATACAGACATATCAAGGACAACATACATAAAGCCAACATATACAGCCTCAAGGATGCCCCCTACACTCCCAGAAAAAAAATTGTGTGCATGTCTGGTTAGTTTTTAACCAAACTTTCAGGAACCTTTTAAAAGGAAAATATGCACCACAGTTCCTGACTTAGGTTGGCAGTGTGTTCCATGACCACCAGCCTCTGATACGCAATACCATGTCACCATATTTACTCCTGCACCGTTGGACCTTACAGTCGCCTCTGGACAATTCCGATTGACCAGTTTCCAGGTCTGTGGTAGACCGTATGTAGACAGGTTTGAGGGCAGAGAGGGAAAAGCAATGTAACAGAAAAAAAGACCATAAATTAGTCATTGCACCTATGCAAGCATAATCCAGCTCATTCTGTCATAATCATTTTATCACATAAAATTCTAGAGTTAATGGTGAGAGACTTGAGGTAAGGTACAGCGTGAACAGATCCGTGAACAGATTAGGACAATAGGGTACTCAGACCTCAGGCATTTTAGAGAGACTAATTAACCTAACTGTCATGTCTTTGCCCTGTGACGTACCCAGTGAGATCCCACATATGCACAGGGAGGAGCTGCCATCTCCACACAGAAACACCTCTTGGAATTTGAACCAAGGGTGATGTGTCTGCAAAGCAACAGTACTAACAACTGCTTCACTGTGCAGCCGAAATGTAATGGTAGTATTGATATCTGAATCTTACCAAGCCCGTGATCATTTGACATCTTCCCTTTATAATAACACTTAGTAAAAGTACCGTGGTTTAAAGGGAACTTAAAGCAAAAATGTATAACAGATTGGTTTTATTTGTAATAAAATGGCAACCTTTATTAATAATACTGCAAAAGTAATTAGAAAAATAACAATTTAGGGAAAATAAACTGGAAATCAGAAAGTTTGCACTTCATTAAATCATTGATACTTATTCTGCATATATTATAGAGCACAACCCTTTAGTATTTGGTTGTATAAAACTGAGAAGCAGACTTTTATTAGCTTGTATAAATAGTCCTTAGCCTGACTGTCATGGTCATTTCCCCCTTTGACCTTTCTCTCCTTTGTAATTTTGTATTTACCTGCATTTGCTGTGGGACTCGTGTGAACTTTGTATTAAATAATTAGTAGTGAATATATAGCTTACTTTAACTTGACTGGCAGTGTGCAGCAACAGGTTGGGGAGGAGGACATTTGTTTTTCTCTTTAGACATTAAACCATCTGAACTGTACAATTTCTAAGCATTATCTTTTTATATATTGATATACCATGATAATGATAAGTGGTCGATGTGCTAATATGTGCTTTGTGATAAGACATGCCACCTCTAATGCGAGTTTGCACAATGCAATGTCAGATAATAAATGCATTTGAAAGCCGTGATTATAAGTTGTTGGAATTCAAAAGCTGGGGAGTCTTGGAAGTGAAATTGAAAACAATAGCAGCCATGAATGTCACAAGCACAGTGACTTACTTACAATAACATGTCATAGAAACCCAAAGAAAACTTTGATTTGAATTACTTTAAAAAAAAATCATCCTAATAGGCACACAATGTGAAGTATTTTAGCACAAATACACAGTAAGCTTGGACGTTTTAAATCTCTCCAATGAATGATTGTGGTATACTTCATTATATACATCTATTTCACTCATTCTTCAAAGTGCATTAATGTGTGGAGAGAATTGTGACATCTGTTGATAGATTACATTTAAGAAACAAGCCTTTCATTGTGGTCTGCTAAGGCTTCAAAATCCTTTGTAGAATTTCATTAATCAGATAGATCCTTAGAGGATTCCCTCCACAGTTAAGTAGAATGAACCAGTCTTTGTTGAATATTGGTATCATCTCGCTTTATTTTTTATTCATTTTCATTATTATCATCTGTTCAGGCCAGCATTAAGTTACTCAACCTAAATATTTTTTACGTACTCTCCGGCCTTTCGTGTTTACAGGCTATATCAACATATTCTTATATTAAATTACGTTGGTGTACTGATAAAACTAAAAGAAAAAAATCTTATGAAGTTTAGAGTGTGTTACATTAATAAACATGAATTTTCATATACCATGCATCTTAACCCATTTCAACAAGCAGCTTTTTATAGTAATTTTCTATATTCTACTCATAGTCTATAATATTCAACCTAGGTTTTGTGACTCCAATAAAGCATATCTACCAGTAGGAGGTTAGCTAGCTATTTTGATCTCATTGGAGGTCCTAAGATGTCTTAATTATAATAGTCAGATGACATAAACAGTGTCAGAACCAAAATAAAAGGAATTATGGTGGAAAAAATAAGACAACAATATACAATTCAATTAGGGATTGCATTGTGAAAAGGTATGGCACAGCCATGAAACAGGGGCGAGACATTTCCAAAAGAGATGAAATGGCCCTTGATCTGACTACTGAACTCAAAAATAAGCTAAAACCTCTACTTGTTTCTATGGTGCTCAGTTTTCAGATCAAATAAAAAAAAGTGAAAGAAAACCTATAATGCTTGTTCATCCTTTACTCTGTCACAGTCAGTCAGTTTTATATACTGTATGATATGTTATGGCTATGGATGCAAGTCAGAGTAGAGTGACTCAGTTTTACGGAAATACCACAGTGGTTAGGTTTTTCCTTCTTAGTGTCATCATCCAGCAAATCTGAGGATGTTTTGATTTTAGCAAAGCATGTAGAGATGTTACACATAACCAAGCTTGGAGCTCAATGCTGTGTATCCTGGTTCTAGACAACACGTAATGTGGAAATCGAGCACTGCCACTAGTATCATAAACAGCTTAAGATTCACAATGTATCATCCCCAAGTTCTGAGATGTTAATGGTACGATAAAGCAAAAATCCTGTTTACCCTTATTCTAAAAGGTATTTATTTAAACAGTTGTAAAGAGTGGTTAAAGACCTGAAAAAAAGCACATCAGTCTTTCTCCCATTCTACTGTTTGTATAACAGCATTGAGACCCTGATAAGTGGATTCTAGCAAGTTGGTTTTGAGAGTGAGGCCACAATTCTTCCATCAACATCTATAAGCAGACATGTTTCCTTATGCTTACAAACAAAATCCTTAGCCTTGTATTGCTAATACTCATCAATTGGGTCAGAAAACACAAAAATGAGCAAAATCAACTGGTTTTCCAACATGCAGATGGAACATTGGGAAACGGTTGACATCGTTTCCAGTTCTGACTTCTGAGGCCTGATGAATGTAGCTTATTCGTTATTTCAAGAACAAAAAGTATTCTTTGTGTTGTGTAATAATATTTGGCTGGCAAAACATTTGTGCATTACTCCAATAAGGTGTAACTGGTAATATTTCTATAACAGCTGTTAAATTTAATATCGTATTTTGATTTTTTACGTTCTTTTGTGGTTCTGTCTCTGAATTATTAATAGGTAGAAAACCCCCCCAAAAAATATTCAATTATTTCCTTTTTAAAACAAATCTGTTTCTATTTTTCTTTTAATTTTCTACAAAAACATATTTGAGTTTTTCTCTTTTTTTGCATTTTCAATCTTTTGTCTATTTTGTTTGATACTGATTTAATTTCTTCTTTATTAATGGTACCATATAATTTTTACCATTTCATTCATAAAATAAGATTGTTTCGAGTGTTTGTTTGGCAAATTCTTAAAGAGAAAATTGGATTTCGCAACAAAACCCATAGGAGCAATGTCTATGAACTAGTGACAAATAAGGTGAACTTTGTTACGTGTTCCTAAATGTTTTTTCCTCTCCCCAAATCTTTAATTTACAGTACCTAAGCTGTTTTTTTCTGAGCGTTTCTGCTATGTCTGTTAGTCAGTGTTTTTCTAATACATCCTCTGATGCTAAGCAGGTCCTCCTCCATCTGGAGTGCTGTTCATTACTCGGGACATACAGTATATCTCTGCGCACAGTAACAGCTGTGTCTAATGCAATAAGTCCATCAGATAAAGATATAATTATTCTTAGATAGTTTCAAAGCAGTTATGGTTTAAAGTTCAAAAACTGACACTCCAAACTGTGGGGAAATGTGTAGACAAGGTGAGTTTTAAATTTACTACACTAAACCTGAGACTCAGAAAGAGAAGAAAAAGCAGAACTTTGATCAGGATTACAACTGGATATCTTACAACATCATGTATGACTATTTCATAGCGGTTATGCTATGGAACTAAATTAAAAGAACTTCTAATGCAGAAAAAGTTAGTAATAATTCACATTTTGTACCCAAGAAGAATATGCAGTGTTTATGCTGCATTCTGACTTAAAATCAGTGAGTGACCAACAACCCTGGATGGTTGTGACAGTTTTTATCTGTTTCTCAGAGCAGAAATGCTGAAGAATTTGTTTTTGCTGTACTGGTTGAAATAAGAAGATCCCGGGTGTGAATCCAGGCTTGGGGCCTTTCTGCATGAAATCCGCATGTTCTCCGTGTGCGTACGTGGGTTCTCTCCGGTACTCCGACTTCCTCCCACAGTTCAAAGACATGACTGTTCGGTTGATTAGTCTCTCCAAATTGTCCTTAAGTGTGACCGTGTGTGTACACGGTTGTTTGTCCCATGTGTCTCTATGTTGGCCTGTGAGGGACTGGTGACCTGTCCAGGGTGTGCCCCCCCTCTTGCCGGATGACAGCTGGAGTTAGCACCCCCCAACCCCTGGAACCCGAGATAGATAATGGATGGGTGGTTAAGAAGCTCTTTAAAAAACGCTGAAGGGTTTTTTAAGGATGGCAGGTTTTAAGTTGAATGCAAAACGTGCAAATCATTGGAACATGCAGCATGGGTGGTTGGGTTAAATTTTGTGATTGCAAATATTAATAAAGAACTCCTGAGGGAATTTTAAAATAAAACTGTAAATATAACATACAGAGGACTATATACTGGGATAAAACTGTAAAAAAAACTGTTGGGAATTTCAAACAGCGAGAAATATTTACGACCCTTCCACCTTGGAACTCCACCTTTCAGTTTAGGGTTTACCCTAATATAAAAAAAAGTCCTCCCGCAGGACTGCTTTTGTCGGATTTGGCCTTGGTTCCTTCAGTGGAAACAAGGGGGAGAAAAAACTAATCTGGTTCCTGAAAAGGGTTCTGCAGGGAACTCTAGTGGTAGATTTGATAACTGCAAGGTGTTGAAAACTGGATATCCTAATTTTTTTTCCAAATCTTCCTTATATACCGTGCTTTTTTGGGTTGTGTGTGTGTCCATATATGTGAACAAATTTGAGGTCAAAACTAGGTTCGGAGAACAGTTGCGTAAATGTTAAATCATTTTGGATACATTATTGGGAAGTATTATGTTATGACTTTCAAAAAGATTAAAGAATTTTGCATGTGTTTTCTACCTGTTTCATAGAGGTTATTCTAAAAGTCTTGCAAAATCATCCTCTTGATCATCATCATCATCATCATCATCATCAACGGGGGATCCCTATTTGGCAACGTCATTTCCTCGTCTGAGTGCTTCCAGCCTCCTTTACTTCCCTGCAGCTTGGTTTGTGTGCAGCCTCCAGGAGCGTCGGGCCCCATTCAGAAACAGCAGAATGCGTCCTGGAAAAGAGAAGCCACTTAATTATAACTAACAGATTCCCAAAACAAGCGCATTACGAGCGGTAACCCATCCGCAGCGTGAAGCGGGGCGGGGGGGTCACTTGATCGATAATCAGCGTTTCCGTCCCATTGTTTTTGTTCCAGATTTACCCAGAACCGAAGAACGACGGCGAGTGTCTGAGCAACATAAAGGAGTTTCTCAAGGGCTGCACATCGTTCCGCGTCGAGGTGAGTACATTTTTTAGAATATGCAGTAACATTTGGCTCTTCTGCAAAACATGTCCGCCCCAATAAAAAAAAACAGGCTTTCTGAGAGGTTGAATGTGTATGTTTGGGTGGATTATGGTAGATAAAAGCGTTGGTTTATGGAGCGGACGCTCGGAGCTCCTGACAGAAAAGGGGGAGGAGGAGTGAATTTGCTTCCGAGAACAATCACCTATTGCCCGCTTGGAGAGCTTTTACCGTCCCTTACAACCTGCAGTTGTAATAGGACAGAAGTTTATTTAAAAACGGGATTAAACTAGGTCTGTTTATGTTTCTCTGCTCATACTTTTAAGCGTGTAGTAAACCTTTATTCTTTCTTTTAATTAATGGAAAGCTTTGTCCAGGGTGCTTGGCTTTATTGTCACCAGCACTTCACACTGGCCATTGTAGATCATCTTCCTTTCACCCTACAGCTTTGAACAAAGACTTTTTTTTATGTAACTTGGGCTTTTCTAACGTAGTAATACTAGCTGTATTATTTTTACGTGTTGGTTAAGTTTTGTAACTCCTAATCGGAATGTGTTGGTTTTCTGTAAAGAATGTCAATGCGAATGCTACCACAGTCTAAAAGCAAATTAAGGACAGGGTGTTGTTTATCTCTGTGTATTGGCCAGTGCATAGATGGGTCATTGAACCAGTCTGACAATGCAGCTCAGTGTTCCTCAGCATTGCCTCTCCCTACTAAGCCTCCAGCCACTGAGCAAGAAGAGCTGCACAGAGCCATGTCACACCGAGTCTGGGAAACATGCAAATGCAAAGTTAGACAACACAAAACTGCAAGAGACGCACAGGCAGTGCAACAATACTTTATTGGTAAAGGTCTGTGTTTGTTTTGGCGTGCTGCAAAGCACCGTTGAGAAATAACCTGCAGGTTTCTGCCGATGTGGCTCCATCCTTGTGGTTTCGTGTGATGCCAGGGTTTTGAAATACAGCTTCAGACCCGCTCCCGTGGCCCGAAGAGATGGGAGAAGGAACGGAGATATCTCCGCCTGAATGTGGTCTAGGGTAATGCTGCGCACCCTGTCAGCTGGCTGAAAGTGAGCGGCTACTATTTCCCCCTTGTTTTCAAGATGGTAATGATGTTTTCATTTTACAGTAGGCAAGTTGCCTACTGGTTGCGCCACTGTCCGGCAGCCTCGCCTCTGTCAGTGCGCCCCAAGGCAGTTGTGGCTACAACGTAGCTTGCCATCATCAGTGTGTGAATGTGTGCGTGAATGGGTGGATGACTGAATGTAGTGTAAAGCACTTTGGGATCTGTAGGGACAGAGTAAAGCACTATACAAATGCAGGCCATTTACCATTTCAAATTTTGACAAAATACCATGAAATTGTGTTATTTTTGTTTAAGGTTGTCACACTGTCAGAATTGCAGCCTCTTATAGCCTCTTATATTATCACAGTAAGTGCTGGTTCTGTGCCATCAGAAACCATGTCTCAGTCTTTTACACCTAATGGGTTCTTGCATGCAAGATTTTGATCAGATGTGTATGACCTTTTTTAGTGAGGTCGACAAAGCAGGATTACAGTAATTTGCGTTTTTGGCAGTCAGCCACTCTCTGTCTACAGAGCCAAAATGAGCATCCAGAGCTCTGCTGGCTCTGACTACTGTCAGCTTTGGTGGCAGATAAGAGGAATGGCTTGTAGTATATAAAAGACAGAGAATCGTGGTTCGCTTTTGCAGCTCTGTAAGTCTGCTGTTAATGGAGATAATGCACTTCTATGCATATGTTGCTGAATGTGGCTGATATGTTTTGCATCTAATTTGGGTGTTTGGATAAGTCTTTGTGGAGCTACTTATGCTGACCACAGGAAGTTCTCTTTATTGTCCCATGACCTCTCTGGTGCCTGTAGGTAGCCACCTTCACCCAAGCAGCTACCTGATGTTTAACTGCTATGACTATCAAAGACATATAAATCAAATAACCTGTTACTTTTTCAATTGTTTGGTTTGTCAGCCTATTGTGGAATTATCCATCTTGCCATGTATTTTAGACAACACGGTATATATATATACATATATATATATATATATATATATATATATATATATATATATATATATATATATATATATCACTGTAAATTGTCCTTAGGTGTGAGTGTGTGCTTGGTTGTTTGTCCTGTCCTGTCCTCTATGTTGCCCTGTGATGGACTGGCGACCTGCCCGTTGACAGCTGGAGATAGGCACCAGCACCCCCGCGACCCATTCGGGATTAAGCGGTTAAGAAAATGGATGGATATATATTAGGGATGTGTATTGGTAAGAATCAGGCGATGCGCTATGTATCACGATACAGAGGAACCGATACGATATATCACGATTTGATGAGTAATACTATATATTGTGATTTTCAAAACTGAATTTAACTGTAGAAAAGCTGTCACAGCATTCTAAACACTCCAGGAGGTTTCATCCATAATTCATCCAGTTTTATTACTAGTTCTAGTTGATCCACGGGAACGAAGGACGTAAAAAAGCCACCAAATAACAGTCCCACTTAGAATTTTACTGCCAAAATGATTGTGGTGTGTCAGAATTACATTGAAATTCATTAAAATAATAAATAGGTTCTTTGCTCTTGTATATCGATATAATATCGTGACACAAAATATTGCGATATATTGGCATATCGATATTTTCTATATATAGTACTGCTACGGCCAATTAGTCAAAGATGGAATCATAGGCTGCTCATTTATAGTTTAGTGCCTTTGAAATGTGTATATCAAAAACCAAATTTTCTGCTGCTACCTTCTTCAAACTCAGCACTCCGTATAAAACCTTTTATTTTTGTTTTCAATACTTTAAATAAAGAACATAGACATTTTGTACTGTACTGGCCACGATCGTAAAAAATGTTTTGCCCTCCACATGCTGTTTCATAGCAAAACACACACACACTTGTTCATAGCTTTTATTTTGACTAGTTAAGGGAATAGTTACGTGATAGACATTTTTTTAACAATTTGAACTGCCTCTAAAATATGTGCACTGGACATTTTAATATTGAACAGTAAAACTAAGAAGTTCCAGGTGCTTTGATTATATGTGTGCTTATACAAGCAGATAGCCACAAGTTAATGGCAATTTATTATTTTATACTTACTTAAAATGAACAAAATATATATTTTTATGTGCATTTAATTAAGAAGGGTAATAATTTGTTGTGTATATCGCAGAAGTGTTTGTTTGTTTTTAAGAATATAATACTTACAATTAGGGTGCACCGATCCACCTTTTTCGGTCCAGATAACAATGCCTGGATTTTGTGTATCTTTGTTGTGTTTTTGTGTCTCCAATTGTTGAATTCTTAAACCGTATAACTTCCACCTTATACCTTTCTTGAAGAGACTAAAGTCACCAGACTTTACTAACCAAACATAACTAAGACAAAATAACAGATATAAAATATAAAATTACCTCAAAAATAAAATTTCGAGTAAAAAATATATATTTTTGTGAATTTATTGCAAATTTTGCACATTTTAGTATCGGTTCACCGATACCAATACATTGTACATTGGACGGTATCTGGCCCGATACCTGATATCAGTATCGGTGCATCCCTACTTACCTTGGGTTATATCTCATGCACACATCACCGGGGCTGATTTATAAATTACCTGCGGCTCCCTAGTGCCTGATGTCCACATCATAATTGCACACTGTAGAAAATGCATGATGAGGAACTTTAGAGGGTTGTAAGCATAGCCACACTTCTTGATATTAATCTAAAAACTTCTGAGGGAAATGGACCCTCATGTTCAACAGGTCTGAAAATATTCATTTTTTTTTTCACGTAGACTTCAGCTTGAATGTTTCCACAGTGAAAGTAACTTTAGGCTTTACGGTTCAAATTTAGTAAAAGCTGGCAAGTCCGCAACACCCAAACGCAGTTAAAATTTTAATTCAGGTGCAGCGGGTGAAGAATGGAGGACAGAGAGCTGAGGCAGACGGCAGGAGGAAGTATGGAGGATGGAGGGCGCAGATGTTACGCTACATTGCTTTGTCAGACACGAGTACCGCAGATTTGGCACAGAACTCGCATGTCCGCAGCTTTTTTCATAGTTCAGAGGGGCGAGTCGTAGATGTTGGAGCCTTGAGGCAGTGACCCCAAAAACTAGAGGAATGGGTTCAGCAGATCCCCTGGAAAAACCTCAGACATCTCAGTCATGAAAGGTGCAGTACTTGGAACAGCAAAGATACTGCTCAGGACCCTCAAGCTCCGAGGCCATTCATTCCCCCATGTCCTTCTTGGAAACAGAGTCTTGTGATGTCAGTGGTGAAAAAGTTTTCTAAAAAAGTTATTTATAGCATTACTTTTAAAAACATTGTAAGTGGCTTTTAAATTCTGCTGTGTCAATGATTAGGTCTTAGTGGTGACTATGAGGTCAAATATAGAAAAAACATAAGGATTGGGGCTCGGTGATATGACCTAAAATCAATATCACGGTATACTGAACGTTTCACCTCGATAACGGTAAGTGGATGATAACGATGACAGCAACTGTTGCATAAATGGGAATAATCATGTTTTCTAATGGTGTGTAAAGTTCGGCCGCGGGTTCCATTTGCGGACTCTAAGAATGATTTTGTAAAACCCTGTGAATTTAAATTCAGAATCACACGAATTTTTCAGATCAGTACGGGGGTTAAAAGGTACAGCAACATTTTTTGAAAAAGTGTTGACCCATAGGCATATCATTTTATTGTAGGTGAGAATAACCTATGATGATTGACCTTACATTTTAGAAATTGTATCTTTTAAAACGTGCAAGACACTTTTAATATTTCAGATCTAGTATGAACTACAGATCTGTTTCAACATAATATTTAGACTACTTTGTGTCTTTACACTACTTTAGTTTATTATTGAACATATAAAAGTAAAAAAAAAAACAGTTACGGAAGTACTTGTAATACAAAAAAATTTTAAACGTATAGTCCTTAGTGCCCCCCCACCCCCCCACCCCCCCAAAAAAGGCACTTTTTTTTTGGGTCAGTACAATTAGCTATAAAAAAATAAAATTTTGAAAAGGAAAAAAAAACAATATCCAGCTATAATTTTTAACAACTCATGGAGGTATAAACACATTTCTCTAATGATTTGAAAGTTAAGTCATACTACGTTTACATGTGGTAAGAGAAAGATGAATTATTGCCTCCCTCTGACTGAAGTCGAACCGAACTGAATTCCTCATAATCGGACTAACCCACCCAGATGACATAATACATTTAGCATACTGAATTTATCTGCATGAAAATTCCAACAACTGTTTAGTCGAGTTTTTCAGGGGAAGTGACGAGACCGCAGGAGTGTGAATAACAACTCTGGTACACAACAACGATGCAGCTACAAGAAGTGTAAAACAAACTACAATCCTTAAGAGTTGTTCTGTTCTGCAGTGTTTTTGCTGCTCGTTGTGCATCCTGCTGTAACCCAATTCTGCCTCACTGACACCAGAATTTTTTTAATCTGTGTGACTCTCTAGACCAGGGGTCACCAACCTTTTTGACACGGAGACCTACGTAAAGGGTGCTGAGTAATATGAAGAGCTACTCATCCATTACACACTTGTATGGTTTACCTTAGTTATATGATAATGATAGTCATTCTGTTTTGATATGCTATGTCTGATCATGTTACTTGCTTAAAAATATTAATGATTTAAGACGGGAAGAATGCATTTCAACATGCAACCCTTCTTTTTTAATAATCTCTCAGTTCATTTTAATTTTTTTGCTATTTTTAGAACATGTCCAGAGGTCACCATATGCTGATCTTGAGAGCACCTTGGTCACCATGTCGGTGACCCGGTGACCCCTGCTCTAGTCCAACTGAAGTGTCAGTGCATGTCGCCACCTAGCGCTGCGGAGTCGAAAACACTTCATTCAGATTTACTGTGTCACGTAAACTGTGATAAATACTCTCTATTAGTCTGATTATTTCC
Organism: Apricaphanius iberus; assembly: GCA_028564705.1. NCBI lineage: Eukaryota > Metazoa > Chordata > Actinopteri > Cyprinodontiformes > Aphaniidae > Apricaphanius > Apricaphanius iberus. Next base: position 1,017,771 of record JAPXFQ010002826.1, read on the forward strand.
TAAATTAAATTTAAATGTACATTTAAACACACCAAGAGTTTGGAGTTGCACTGTTGTCTCAACGTGCTGCGAAGGATCCGTTCTTCACTGTGATGCTGGAGAACAAGAGCCAAGTCTAGGCTTGTACATTTAGTCATTCCTATTACCTCACTAATCTTTCATAGTCATCATTCATTATGTTATAAGTAGGAACTGCTTTTACTTTGAAAATCATAAAGGACAGCTGAAAGACGCGTCCAGCATTTGAGTCGGAGTGACTTTATTATTGGTGTAAACACAGAAACATCACAGTGTTTGTGTTATTTCTTTTTTTTTGAACAAAGGGTCATCATACAACACCGCGACCAAGCTGAGCATGTTTTTCCTTTTGTGTAGCATGAAGAGACATTACATGCAAGTCTGCCATGAGCTCACCACATTGCATAGTTGTTCTTACTCAACACAGCCTCGTGAATGGGTGGGGCAGTCATGCAACCACCGCATTCTAAGCTGCTGTGAATTTACATATAGAAGAAAAAAAAAATTAGATGCTGGACCATAATGGAGTTCGTATGTTCTCACTGTGCTCCAAAACAAACCATGAGCTAGCACAAAAACGATCAGACATTTACAAATTGAAGATAGCAGGCACATGTTGACACAACGCAACGGTGGTTCAATCCAGCGTTGCTTAAAAAAGTGATGGTGAGCTTTCAGCTGCTAACCCGTAGTCTATATTTTTCATTTTAGGAGAAAATCCATACACAAGCTTCTAAACAGCTGATTTGGTCATATGGAGGGAGAAGGCTTGTGGGGTTTCCACTGCCAAAGTTGTATGAGTTTAACTGATGGCTTGCAGAAATATGTGCGGGAGGGGCAGGGTGTCAGTTATGAATATTAAAAAACCCAAACTGATTTTGTTATCTAACTGAAAGGAGCAAGGATGCAACAGCCAGAGGTTTTCTGATAGGTTTTCCTACAACCTTTTTTTTCATAAACCTCCAATTCGAGCCCGTTCAAGCTTCTTCTTTTTAATCACTACATATGTTTTTCTACTTCTGGTTCTTTTCTAGATTAACTGAAAGATGAACTGTTTCAACAATATAGTGTTAAACAATCAGGGATTTTTTTTTTACCGTCTTCGTAACTTTTTTCTCCTTTTGATTTTGTGCTTATTTTGACTAGAACGGCCCAGTTCAGCTCCTCTTTTTAACAGTTGTTTTTAATCAATTGTTTGAAGTCCCTTGTGGCAGACATGAATACATTAATAAAGCTCTTTTTAGTCATATTTTTTCCCTTTTTTTCATAAATATCTTCAGACCTGCTGACATCCACTAAAACAAATTTTAAATCTCTGCTATTAAAGCATAACTTTTCTGGGATATTTATGAATAAAACATCTAAAATAAATGGATATGTGTTTCGTGTGGTGAGTTCTCTAATCAGAGTAAACATCACATTTTAGTTTCAGACCGGCCAGTCACTAACATGGCTTTTCATAGTTGAAGTAGTTCTCCTGTCATATATAAAAATTTTTTTTCATGTGTCACTCAATTTGAACTGTATTGAAAGAGCCTGGTTTTGAAAACATGGTATATTTTAAAAATAGGAACCTCACTATCACTACAGTGAAACAACAAAGTTGTAGCTCCTCCTGAAAGCCGATCCTAGAAGTTAAATAGCTTCTCATTGGTAAATTCATCATACTATTTAAAGTTCTAGGAGCTTGCTAAGACCTAAAAGATCCATTTATCTGCGCTGCAACCCGTGAAACCATCTTTCCAAGTTCATAAAATAAGCTCAGTACTAATTCATGAGTAAATATAAAAATCCTATAGCATAAGAGTTTGTCTTTTGCAGCCGTAATTGATTCATAATTATTAATTAAAAATAGTTTTGGATACACTTGCTGAAAAAACAGCTAAAAATCATGCAGCTCTTCAGCACACACATACAACAGTCACACACATGCTTGACACACTCTGATGCATTCCCCTGAGGATATCTGTAATCAGAGTGTGAGATGAATGAGATTCATAACTCTCTATCGCCCAGTGAAGTGAGAGCAACTCATCACATGATTCTGTTACAGAGAAAGACAGAGAAGAGTTACAGACCTTGATTCATCTTTCCTGGGAGACCAGAAAGACGTGATTAAGATCACGCAGATCTGCGTATGTATCTATACATTTTTACATCAGCAAAACATGGCTGGATTCAACTTGATTGTTCAATACTGGGACGATGAGACTGATTGCAATATATATTGAATATAGACTTCAGTCACAATATATATGTTTACAATGTTGTAAACTGGATGTAATACTTGGATATAAAATTTCGAGAGCCTGTAAAAACGCTTTGAATGTTCTTTAACTGCACTTAAAGGCCCACTCAATGTATATTTATTACAGGCTTACATGCTAAAGCTCACAGTGATGGAAAAGGAAGATAAACCTTCGATATGCTTATTACGATAATTATTAGATCCTTTTTGTTTTTAGCTTTATGTAAAAAATTGTGTTAATTAAACATCTAAAAGCAACAAACATCAATCAAAACGGATAAGCATGCTTCATATGGACGTGATAGAGGTGGTGGCTTTAAATCCCCCTGAAAAACGAGAAGAATTTACAACATTAATTCAGTTTTATACTTAAAGGCAAGTGTCCCTAACATTTATTTGATTTGTATTAAACTGAAAACAAAACTGCAAATGGAAGAAAACGCTGCCTGTTGACACGATAAAGATGATAAAAAAGCTTTTTAATGAACAGGGGAAAGCAATAATTTTTCTGTTACATTTTCTTTTAGTTTTAATGACATACGGTGCTAAAACGAGAAAAATATTTTGCATTTACAGTTTGTTCCTTAGCCATACAGTGTTGACTTTTCACTGCAGAAAAGATGATGTGAAAGGAAATTGTCCTAAACAAGAAGAAAATAGGAAAACTGAAAAGCCTATTGTGAGCTTTTGTGTGTTCGACAATTGTGGTGGGAAGGTAGTGTTTATATTGGAAACCCTTTCATGTTATTCATCTTTTGTAGTCTATTTAATTGGTACACTGGGTTGGAAACCTGTTGGATTATCTTTCAGATCGTTGTTGCTGTAGGTCTGACCTCTGTCCCTTTTCTTGCTGGGTTTCACTTTCACCCTTATAAGTTTCTCATATCAATCCTTTTATAACACTTTACATCATAAAACAACCTGCGGTTTATGTTTATGATGTAAAACTAAACCACGTCATGATGCTGCCATCCCCCCATCATCTTGATGGCAGCACCATGATGTGGGGATCATTTTCTTTAGCAGGGACTGGAAAGCTGGTTGCAGTTCATGGGAACATTGAATGGATCTAAATAAAAGGCGATTCAGGATGAAAACCTGTTAAAGGCAGCTGACGACTTGAGACTGGAGTTTCATCTTCAAGCTAGACGATCTAAAGAATACAGTAAAAAATGCTGTTTTGTGACGAATAATATGTTATAACATTCAGTTTTTAGATTTGCAGAGCTGGTCAAGTTTTACAGCATCTGCAGTGAAAGGTGGGCCTAGAAAGTATTCACTCTGGGAGGCAGAATATATATATATATACATACATATATATCTCATAAAGAAATATGAAAAGTTTAAATAATTTTTTTGCTACAACTTTGCATTTATACACTACTGTGTTGGAGTGTCACATAAAGATATAATGAAATATGCTTGGGCTTTTAACATGACAAAGTATGAATTAAGAAATACTAAAATAATACTAAGAATTGCTTTGTTCTGTGGAAGGAGTATAATCATTTTTCTAGACATCTATTTTGTTTTTCTATATTATTTTTATATTTTTAACCACAATAGACAGTAAATTCATCATTTTAAGCTTAGAATCATATATAGGCATGTCACATTTAACAATAATTCAGTTAACCATATGATAAATTCAAATAAGCTCAATTTTTCCATCCACGATTATTTCCATTTGCATGGTTGTTTCCTTGCGTGTCCCTGTCTTCCTACCAAGTAGACAGGATAGAAAAAGGTATATATGGTCCATATATCATTTATTCACTGTTTTTGTTCTTAGTTTGCACTTTTTTGTTCAAAACCCCCCCAACTGCTAGTTTTACCAGTTTTTCTTTTTCTTTATTTTTATTTTTTTCAAAAAAGGGAAGTTTGTTTACAAATGTAATCATTTTTGTTCATTTATATTGGATATTAAAATTGTATTCCAGTTGCAGTGGTAAATGTTATTTTAAAATTAAACTTTATTGATCATTCAGGGAGTGTACAGTGTGAATGCTTTTTTATGGGGATTTAAAAAGAAACGCCGTTAAATGGTTGTTTTTTTTGTAGCTGCTGTAAAGTTATATGTGGCCCTGCTTTTGTGAATGACTGTGATTAGCAATGGACAAACGGAAGCTCTCAGCTGCACAGCACAGGCGACTTGTTTCACAAAGTGAAAATGAATTCCCTTATGCTATGTGCTTTATCATCCACAGCCATTTGAGGCCAGTGACCTTCTGCTGGGCCTGAACTTTTCCAAGGTGCTGAGCAGTCTGGTGGCCCTGAATAAAGTCACTGCAGGTCGGTTGAAATATGGTCGCTGTGTGTGAGTCAAATGAGGAGGTCAGCTTGATTTTTATGAAAGAACGGCGAGCAGTGTGTGTGTGTGTGTAGGGGGGGGGGCTGACTGCAGATAGCGGCTCTGTTTTATTTATAATCTGCCGTATTTGTCTAGATATCGGCGTGGGCAGTGATTCTGTGTGCGCCCGACACTCTTCCGCCCACCGCATCAAGTCGTTCGAGTCGCTATCCTGCCAGGCTTCACTGGGCAGATCATCCAAGTTGCTTCCGAACCAGTTTCGAAGTCTGGTAAGATTTTGACACAACACAACAAGTGTTTTAGTAAAAAATCAATCAAAAAACGTAAATGTATTAAAATATTGAGTAGTTTGAAAGAAATGGTGATAATGGTGAGATTTTCCATATTTTACAAAAAAGAATACATTCTGATATAAATCCATCTTCTAAAAAGGTTTTCACCTCTTTCCTCTCTTTCTATGTTCTTGCATCTGTCCTGCTTCACCAGGACATGTCAGAAAACAGCGGACAGCAGCTGCTGGTGAGAGCTCGTTTTAACTTCCAGCAGACCAACGAGGATGAGCTCACCTTTAACAAGGGTGACATCATCAGCGTGACCCGCCAGGAGGAGGGAGGCTGGTGGGAGGGGATGCTCAACGGCAAGACTGGCTGGTTTCCTAGCAACTATGTGCGTGAGGTCAAAGGCTCTGGTAGGTGCCATGATATCGGAAACGGAGATCTGGGTGATTACGATGCTCTGATTGTAAATTATGGGTAAAATGCAGATCAGCCACTTAATAGAATTAGGGTGTCCTGTTATGGTGTTAATCTAACAATATTCTGACAGAAAGTTCATCCTTTGTCATGCAGTGTTTAGATGTAAATGGGGGTTTAGAAGTCAGGGATCTGCAGTTGAAGCTTTCTTCTGATTCAGAGTGCAACACCTTCCACATCTTACCAGGAGAAGAGTTGATTATGTTGCTGACACATTGTTCTGGTCTATCAGGTATAGATCTAAGTCTAGATTTGAGGAACTTCATCCTTAACAAGAGCTTGTTCAACATGCAGTTCGAATTAATTCATAATAATGTTTTAACTCTAAAAATCATATTTCAAGTATTTTACTAAACATTCTCCTTTTTTTCAGTCCTAAAAATAAATCGATAATGCTGTCATTTATAAATTACAAATATTACACATTACACATCATTTGACAGCTTATATACATCTTTCCAATTCTTTATTTTGCCCCATGCTCAAATAAAGAGCATTTTACTTTCGGTGAATTTAGATGTTTAATATTTGATTTTTTTTTTTATCTTCAATCTTCATTTATGCCATTTAAGTGTCATTGGGAAAATAAATGTTTATTTTCAAGGGAGACCTATTCCAACAATGTATAAAATCATGGATGTTAATTGCAAAACAGTAAAAGTACATTATCAGGTGCAGTGTCAAATATGTAAGATGAAAATTATAAAGCTATGGTTTTGGTTACATTTGCAGCTGCACAGCTTTAATATTCCTCTTTAATAAAATCCTGCCTTAATTTAAAGATATCATCTGTGCTTTTTTTTTCTGCTACACTTAACGGCACCTTTTATTATGGTCAGATGGCAACATTTGAATTGAGAGAAAATATTAAAGTAAAGCATAAATCAATCTGCTTGTTTTAGTTTTTGCTGTAAATTCCGGTCTGTTCTCATACAATCCCTGCAGCCGGCTCACAGACTACAACCAAAGTTTTTAAGTGAGGGGCGAGGCATGTGTGTTAGCAGTAGCAGGTACCCATGGCGAATTTTTGTGTGAAATCAGTCTCAACCAAACGCGCCCACAGATCCACAACAGTCACCAAGCGTTCACCTTGGATGAAAAATTACGTACGCAAATAACGTTTCCGATTTATAAACTTTGAGAACACACAGCTGCACACAATTTCAGCTTTGTAAATCACACTTTCCCTAGAAATATGGCCAGGTTATTTTGGATCATATCTTACATCTTATACACCCATCAATGATCAATGCAAACTAACCAGTAAACATAAAGTTAGCAATAAGAAAATGTCAAGACAAAACTAAAAAGATTCAAATAAAAAGTAAAAGCAGCAGCACAACGATATAATAAAGAAAAACAGATATAAAGCTAGAATAATTTTATTACTTCATGTAGCAACAATAAGATTGGAAAAAAAGCAAATAGAACAAATAAAAACAAAATTTCATCAGAATTTGATACGTTTCAGCACTACTACGTTTTTTTTTACTTTATTATCTTGATTTTATTTAAGCCGCACAGAAAAGGTGTGTTTTAAGTCTACTTATAAAAGGTATTATAATATAAGAATATAATTGGCGGGTCACAAATAAACAAATGAGGGGCATGGCTGACACTACAAAAAAGCTGGGGACAAAGACGGAGATGGAGGGAGATGGCCCCCCTCCATTCCTCTAATTGGTACAGTCCACAAAAGCTCTTTCAAACGGCAGGCCTGCCAGCTGCACGGCTGCAGCAATAGTTTTAGGTACCGAGTAGCAACAGTCGCTGGGAGAGGGGAGGCAAGCATTGTGTAAACGCAAGAAGTAATTTCATCCCACCATTTGTTCTATTAGCTGAAATATGTCAGTAAGATGTGGTCATAAAGGTGCAAAATTGCCCCCTACTGGCTGACCTAATACAGAACAATGCTATTAAGATTCCATAACATTGTTTAACATTGAAAGTCTACACTGAAAGACATGTGGCAAAGGAGTAGAAGGGAGTAATTTTTTTATGTACACTCCTAAAAATTACTCTCTAAAATTTTATTGTTTATTCCCCCCCCCCCCCCCCCCCCCCAAAAAAAAAAAAAAAAGAAAAAAGGGGGAAAAAAAGAAATGGGATTTATGCCCAGGTTAGACTTATCTTTAGACTTATCTGAGCTTGGTTATCTTTGATAAGCTCTTTAAGATCTGGAGGCAGGATGTTCTCCAAATCCAGTCTGTTCTTTTACTGGGTTTTTTATTCATTTGGTATAACACAACTCAGCCCGATTTTATTAAATTTTTTTAATCGTCTGGAAAATGAAATATCAGATGTTTTCACGTACCTTCTGTAATGTGCTCACATACCGCTGGGGATATCTGTACCACGATTGGGAATCACTGCTTTAGAGAATCTAAACTGGCTGATCAGCCAGCTATCGTCACAGGCCAGGAAATCCCTGAAACCTTCCCCCGTCCAGATGCTGCCAGTGGCGTGATTTTCATTGAGTGCCAATGCATCCATTGTGGAGCGTTGTGCAGGAGTGTCACAGCAGTATTAATGTCTACTCAATTACTTTAAAGCTGAAGACATACATATGAAACTACTGTAATATAATTTTAAATGATACATATATTCTTTTCGATTCTCATTTTAATCCTCAAATTAGGGACGGGAGTGGGGGGACCGAGTGTTCATGTGTGTGCAAAAATGTGGCTTAAATCTGCCACCTTACTGGCTGCACTGTCGGTGTCCTCCATGTCCAAAAAGTGGTGAAAAAGGTCTTTAGAGTGCTTAAAGTTTTTATATTATTTTATTTTTTTTACATTTTTTATTTTTTAAACTTGGCGTAGAAAGGGACTTTAACTGTTTTCAGGCCTCTTTTTCTGCGTAAGCAACCTTTATAAATGAGAACCCAGTTCATTTTTGATAGATCTTATGTGAACATTCATGGTTAAAGCTGTCTACTTGTAACTGAGTAAGCCAGGATACATGCACGTGTCGACCTGATCAGAACCTATGATTCCACCCTCATTAGGGACCATGAATTTAGTGAAAAAGCAATTTAAGTGCCTAGCATAAAGTGATCTCCACCTATAGAAGGTTAGTCGTTCAGCACATGCTCAGATTAAATTTATTAGTCCTTCACATCAAAATAAGCCATTAAGGACCGACACGTATAGAGGAGGTTTCAGAGAAGTCACTGGTCTCTGGACCAAACTTCTCCCTGATAAGCCCTCTAACAATGATCCAGGAATAGATCGACTTCAGTTCACTGATTCTTTCTATGTCAGTCAGCCTAGTGTCTGTGCACGCCTTTGTGAAGAATTATGTCTGAATGATATCAGACTTACAAACATCACAACAGCCTTTGTTGTTGTTGTCTGACAGTGATGCAGCTACCTGTCAATTGCTCATGAGCTGCTGTGGTGTGAAGCCATGTCAAACAGATGCAGTGCAAAATGAGATGGAAAAAGAATTCATTGTTGATATTAACATCATGACAAGTTTTTTTTCTCTCCTTAATTTGAGACTTTTTATGAATAGCAGCCTTGTCTTGTATCTTTTAATTTTTTAATTAAGTTTGTCATTTTCCAAATTAATAGGTAATCACTGACTACAGTAAAAAGGTCAAAATGAATGTCGGACTTTGGCCAATTTGAATGAAAATCACATCATTTAGGAACTGTTTTTTTTTTGACACCTTTTTAACTGCTGCTTCACTTGACAGCTTGATGGGAGGCAAAAAGTATCTCCATGGGTCCTGATCTGATGGTTGTGTTTAGATCCAAAGCTGAAATGCAGGGTGAGATGATTTAAAAAGTACGAGAAGAAAGTTATCTACTGTCTGGTATGCTGGTTTTACATGCAAGCGGAGCTGTCAAAACAACTTCGTCGTCTATCCAATGCAGAAAGTTGAGAAGCCACTGATTAAACCTGTCGATATAATATGATACATGTAAGTGATTCACAACTTTTTTAAAGCAGAAATACGTGTAATATACAGTAAAATCACCCTTCTTTATGTTCTCAGCAAGCAGCAAGGGGCTCTTTAGGTGTATTAAAAGAAGACAGCAAAAGTTAGCGCCTGACTAGCTGAGATCTGTACAATGCTGGTGTATATCCTTAATGGGGTTTTAATTATTTTTCCGCTGAATTATAAACTAAACAAGGCTTTTTTTATTAAATGAAAATGAAAATTATTGCTGATTCTGAAAGGGTCTCTCATAATTTATTTTAAGATGACTTTCATCTCTGTATTTTCTTGTTGTTGAAATAATTTGTTTTTAAACAGCAAGAAGACTATATGGATCACTGTTTTGAAAATTGCTTCCTGTATTTCATTAAATTATCTCTGGCTCAAAATGTAAAATATTAATAATAATAATAAAAAAACAACAACTTAACAGATGGTTAATATTCACACCAGGTGTTTTTACCAAGGTGCCTCAGCTGCTAACAGAGTGCTGGTAACATCATACAATGAGGAATAAACATAAAGTGCCGAGAAAATTAGGGTGAATTGTAATTGATGTAATTTTTGTAATTTACAAAAAAAGATATAAATCAATAGTTTTGCACAGCCCTAATTATTACATAAAATTGGAGAATTATCTATGTTTTATTTTTCATTAGGTACTCTTATTAGACCCGTATACAACACAACATTTGAACTTCTCAAACTGGCTCTAGAATATTCTGCATTCATTAGTTTCTTAAAGCCACAGTTTGTATTTGGCGGATCCATTTGGACTTGCTCTCGTGAACCCAATAACAACGTTTTGTCTGCATCGTCAGACCCATTAAAATTCGCAGTATGACTGTTGATTGCTGCTTGGACACGTGCAAATATTGTTCAGTTTCATACAATGCCGCCATCTTCGGTTCATATATTTAGTTGCTTTTACTTTCTGACAACAGATAAGCAAGTATCCCCAAAGTCTGGAACCTTGAAGAGTCCACCGAAAGGCTTCGACACGTCTGTAATCAGCAAGACGTACTATAACTTGGTAAGGAAGCCCAGATATCTCCTGTTTGTCTCACTCAACCACATTTACTGTCTGATTTCATGATGTTGATCTTAACCGAGACTAGCACCATTTAATTTTTATTATTTTTTCCTATTGGTGTTTGTGTATAATAAAAGAATATTCCCTTTTGAGATATTTAAAAATGATTTAAAGCAGCATTATTTGTTGGATGTGTAAGAAGAAATGATGACACAAAGAGAAAGATCATAGTTGTTAACGTGGCTTACCTTCTGATTCCTGTAATCCCCTAAAGAATGATAATTCAAAGCGTAAAGAGAACTGCTTGCCTTTCAGCTTTAAACATAGATACCTTCCTGTTTGCTTTTGTTGTTCTGTTTGTAGGTGTTGCAGAACATTTTAGAAACGGAAACAGAATACTCCAAGGACCTTCAAATCCTCCTTACAAACTACCTGCGACCTCTTCAAAACATTGACAAGTACGACTTAGTTCTGGGGTCTCTGCACAGTTCCATCTGGAGAGCAAACGTACAACAGACATCAGTCGACTTACATTGATGTGGTTTCCATGATATCTCGCTCTCAGGTTGAGCAGCTCCGACGTAGCTCTGATTCTCGGGAACCTCGAGGAGATCAGCACTTTCCAGCAGATGCTGGTTCAATCGTTGGAGGAGTCTACAAAGTTAGTTCCCCCCCACCGACCCCCCCCTGCAATTTATTCATATCATAGCACAGTTTCTGTTTTGTTGTCTTTGCATTTCACCTACCAGTATTTAGTCTGTGTGTGATCTTCTTTTTGGTTAGGCTTCCAGAGAGCCAGCAAAGGGTTGGTAGCTTCTTCCTGAACCTCATGCCACAGTTGAAGGCGCTCTATGTCGGCTACTGTTCCAACCATCCCTCTGCTGTCAATGTCCTTACCCAACATAGGTAGGTTCACATCAATGCGGATTTTCCTGAGGATAAATGTTGCATTAGTTTTTTTTTTTTTTGCAATTCAGGATTTAGAAAGAAAGCAGGCTGCTTTCTGTATTTAGTTCAAATAGAATGAAGTAGGATGAAAACATTTTTTTGATTCAAGTTAGAATCAGAACATTGTTTTTCTACTGTGATTACTATAAACCAGCTCTGAGTGAATAACTGGGTTGAATGGACTTGATGTGACACAGATGATCTTGGTAAGGAAAGATGTTTTTAGCTTTATGCTAATCATGGGAGCTTTGTGAATATTTTCTTTTGTCGTTGAATTGTTGATCCATTCCTTGCTTACCTTCTTTTCTATCTATCATCTTTCATATGTTAAATATGAAAGATGAATAAAAGGCATGAATGTCTGGATAATTGGGGTTTAGCTATATATCATGCATTTGTGGAGAGTTAATTTGGACAGTTTTCTGGATTTTATTTTCAGTTTTGTCCCCTGATTTTATTGTATTATGTCTGCCCTGTATTTAGGGCTGTGTTGAAAAAAAACAACAACATTGATTCTTTATTGATTCTTATAAAAATTCTAAGAATCAAATGGAGTCAAAAGTTTAAGGTTTAATTTTAAAATCCATGCAGTCATTTTAAGTCTTAGTTCTAAAAGTGTTAATACAGTTTTTTTTTCTGGTAGACTATTACTCACCCAATGTTAAGTCATTGAATTACAGTGGATGGATGGATGGATGGATGGATAGATAGATCTTTATTATCATTGTACGGAGTAGAAGATTAAAAGGTTATTGATGTTTGTGCAACTTCCATTCATCAGAAATATCTCAAACCAATGATACTCTAAAATTGGTAAAGCAAAAATTGTGGTAGTACCTAAAAACAACTCACAATTAACTAAAGCTGATAACAAGAATAACTAAGGATACCTAAAACCATATCATGCTTAAAAAACACCATAAATGACTAGAACACACAAGCAAGTTAAATCTCCCACTGTAGTTGTGCATTTTTCCTAGCAGCATTTAAAATATTTATTGCAATGGGATAAAAACGATGATTGACTCTGTTTCTTCTGGTTTTCCATGACCTATACCTTCTACCTGATGGCAACAGGTCAAACAGGGAGTAACCAGGGTGTGATGTGTCCTTAACAATGTTCAATGCCTTTTTAAGACAAAGGGATATGTGTACATTTATATAAATAGAATAACAGCTAAAAAACAGTTTTTAATAGCTCTGACCCATATCTAGTATATTGAATTGGATCAGATTGAATCGCATCGGATCATGTTAATTGATTCTAAGTCTTGAGAATCAGATTCGAATAGATTCTTGAAATTTGAATCGATACCCAGGCCTACCTGTGATCCTACCCATCCATCCGTTGTCTATACCCGCTTTTTCATTCAGTTTTGTGGATTGGGGCTGGTGCCTATCTCCAGTAGGCATTGGTCAAGTGGTGGGGTACACCCTGAAGAGGTCATCAGTCAATCTCAGGGCAACACAGAGACACACAAACAACCAAACCATGCATGCAGACACTCACCTAAAGACAATTTAGAGAGACGATTCAACCGAGCAGTGTGGGAGGAAGCTGGAGTACCCAGAGAGTACCCACACATGCAGGAGGGGAACATGCCATCTACATGCAGAAAGACTCTGTGCTGTGATTCAAAACCAAGGAGATTCTTGCGTCAAAGCAACAGTGCTACCAACTTTTTCCTTGCCCTAAATGTGGTTTGTTTCCATCTTGTTAGATGACATGTAATTTAGGTGTGGTGTGGTTCTCAGGGCCAAGTTCTGGCATCCAAGTCATATCAAAGGATCCATAAAGGTTAAGTTCATAAAGTCAACCACACTGCAGGTTTAGGACTTTCCCATTCAGCAAAAATGGTCAGAAAGACTGTAAAGTTTTACTTCACATTTATTCAGAATAATCTGAAACATTTCCCTTCTATCATCCTATAGCATTTTTTCTTCATTGTATTAACCCCACCACTGTCAATCAACAAAAAATCTACTGTGCGCCTCCGGACGATCATTGTTGGCTAAATACACTGACTCTGTATAAACAGACGAGTTGAGCCCAACGTCTGCAAACATCTCGGCTAGAACTGGCGAAAGATTAAAAGCATCTAAGATTTAGGGTTGAACCTCCTCTGTTTCTCCTCTAACTTCAGTGAAATACTGGGAGAGTTTATGGAGAGCCATGGTGCAGTCACCCCTGGGATCCTCACCCTGACCACTGGCCTCAGTAAACCATTTATGAGGCTGGACAAATACCCCACCTTACTCAAAGAGCTGGAGAGGCATATGGAGGTCTGTATTATGGCCTGAAAGTTTGGTCGAAACTTTCGTGTCAAGTCGTTTCTTTAACAACTGTGAAAATTCTCTGGTGTTTTAGGAGAATCATGCTGACCGACCAGATATTCTGAAGTGCATGGCGTCCTTCAAGAATCTCTCTGTAAGATCCGTGAGCCTCCTGTCAGATGTTGCATCCGACTGCAGAAAGAGCGGAAGTCCATCGCTAATTCAATTTTCTGACCCCGTCCTGCTAGGCTCAGTGCCAGGAGGTGCGAAAACGGAAGGAGCTGGAGCTGCAGATTCTCACAGAGACCATCCGGCTGTGGGAAGGAGACGACATCAAGACCTTGGGCTCGGTGATATATATGAGCCAGGTCTTGGTTCAGGGTCCGATGTCCGAGGTATCTACACCAACAAACCACACTGACAGAGGAAGCTATGCAGTTTTTCTTCTGTGATGTAGGAAAACATCAGGAACTATAGATGCTGAGGCAAATACATGTCACTGTGAATATATATAAATTTATGATATGAACTTTAAGATAAGCAATCATTTGTCTTATGTCTATGGCATGAATGGACACATCAGTATTACTATATGTATGGACTTTTATTAAATGTACAGTACAGGCCAAAAGTTTGGACACACCTCATTCAGAGCATTTTCTTATTTTCATGACTATTTACATTGTAGATGCTCACTGAAGGCATCAAAACTATGAATGAACACTTATGGAATTATGTAGTACTTTTACACAAAAGTGTGAAATAACCTGGCCTCCAAAGTCACCGGACCTGAACCCAATCAAGATGATTTGGGGTGAGTTGAACCGCAGAGTGAAGGCAAAAGGGCCAACAAGTACTAAGCACCTCTGGAAACTCCTTCAAGACTGTTAGAAAACCATTTCTGGTGACTACCTCTTGAAGCTCAAGAGAATGCAAAGGAATAATCAGACCAAGGGGTGGCTATTTTGAGAAATCTAAAATATAACAAACATATTCAGTTATTTCAACCTTTTTGTTTAAGTACATACAGTAATTCCATACATCATGTGTTCATTCATAGTTTTGATGCTCTTAATTGAGAATCTACAATATAGTCATGAAAATAAAGAAAACGCATTGAATGAGAAGGTGTGTCCAAACTTTTGGCCTGTACTGTATGCAATATTATTTAGGTTTTAAATAGGATAAAAAAGCGAAGCTCAAATATAGATCGTGACACTGTTTATTCCTGCTGTCTTTGATAACTAGGACTCTGGTGTGGCCTATCTTCCCCTAAACAATACTTCATAGATTCTCTGTGGGGTTTTTGGTTTTCTGGCCACTTTAACACTGCTCTATCATGGTCCAAATGGCATGTATTGGTAATCAGGGCAATCAGGATGAAAGCAATGTCCTGCAGGAAAGTAAACTAAGCATCACTATAAAACATGTCAGCAGAAGAAAGTATTAAATGCTCAAAAATATCCTGGCAGACAGCTGCTCCAGTCTTGAACTTGCTGTAGCACCAGAAGATGACATGGTACCCCAAGTCATCACGGAAAGTGGAAACTTCACACTTTATTGGGAATTTTCCAAATAATTTCAAATAGACTGTTATTCTTGCTGTTTATGTATCTTTGTCTTCAGGATTTCTACTCAAGTTTCCATTAATATGCTTGGATATATCAGTCTGTGAACAAATAGTCAATTAGCAATGAACTTTTGTGGCTGAGGGGTTCAACAACCAGTTTCCATGATAGTGTAAGCAATTATACAACATTTATGGATTGAAATATTTGACGGCCTTATGGAATATCAAGCTTTTCTGAGAAACAGAATTTTAAATTGTCAATTATTTTACTGTAAGCTATAATTGTCATAATGAACAGAAATAAAAATGTTCACTATGAGATACATTTCTTCAGTCAAGTTACTGATGTTAATTTTTTTATAATCTAATTTATTGGGACATGTCTTTAAACCACTAGCAAGGACATTTATTTTAGGGATGCTAGGCAGGTATTTGTTGCATAACTGACTTATAATTATGTATTTTTTGCTTGCTAACAAACTAAAATGCTATTCTACCAGTAGTTCAGTTCTATGTAATGATTTTGTTCTTCTTTTTTTGTTTCTGGTACTAATGTATGAATTGTATGCCACATACTGTGGTGAAAGCAGGATGTATCTGTATAAATGGTTCTTTAGGAAAATTGTGGCACCACATGGGAGTAGAAATGAGTCTCATTTGTGGCTTTATTCATAACTGCAGCTTAAGTTATGAATGTGTGGTGTAGAGGCAGCCTAGGTATGCGAATGACAGCTGAGTAATGGATCCAAGAGAAATATGAAGGTTAGTTAAGGCATCTGAAGAATATGATTTGTGGCCAACAAGATGCTTTGCTCAGTAAGAATCGCTTCAGGCATGAGGCATAAAACACATCCAAACATAATGTAAACTGAAATCCGGATTGTCTCCCTATCTTTCATTAAACTGCAGCTGAATCAGGTTCCTCCCATCAGGTTGAGATAAAAAAGGGCTGGAACTCTTTGGTCAAACCTCAGGTTTTATGAGGCAAACTTGAAGATGACTGCTGTAATTTTCTTGCTATATGCCCCCTACTTTTCTCACACGCTTTTGACCCTGCATCCTATACCACAATGTGGTTTTTAAGTTGAAAGCAATGGAGCTGGCTGTCAAAGAAGGAAATAGAGTTGATCCCGTTTAAATACCACAGAGGGCAGCATTAAGGTCGCTAATTGTAACCATCCTGATTCAATTCTACAAGAATCATTGTAAATCTGATTAAATCAGCCATGTTCACTATCCTCATCCGCAGCGTTTTACAAACAAGATTACCTTTATCTGGTTAAGGACTTGGACTTTATCACGGTATCTCTCCCTCAATAGTGGAGTAAAGGATTTTGTGCATATTTTTGGTTTTCAAACTGAAACTCTGGTCATTATCAGGGTACCGCCCTCTGCTGACCATGTGGGGATTTAACAAAGACAGCAAATGGAGGGATCTCTTTTTATGAAAACCGGCCATACTTCTCTCTTTTTATTTTAACCAGGAGAAGAACGAGCGCTACCTCATGCTGTTTCCTCACGTCCTCCTCATGCTGTCTGCTAGTCCCAGGATGAGCGGTTTCATATTCCAGGTCAGACATCCCTGTACATCCGCCTCTGTGCATCCATCTGATTTAAAATGCTAAAGCTAATATTTCTTTTGTGTCTCGTGTGGGTTTTCGCCTTGCAGGGGAAGCTGCCTTTAACTGGCATGATAGTGACCAAACTTGAAGACTGTGAAGCCCATAAAAATGCCTTTGAGCTGAACGGTATACACCACACAAAAGCAGGCAAAAATGTTTTAAACATACAGAAAGGTGTTTTTAAACGCCCTGCTCCCTTTGCATGCAGGCACAATGTTTGACCGCCTCCAGGTGGTGTGCGCAAACCAGCAGGACCTGCAGGACTGGGTGGAACACCTGACGAGACAGATCAAACACAGCGCCGCCACGGCCCCCAGCCACAAACCGCTCACTGTCCCCTGCCATACGGTCAGGAGCTAATTCTTACACACACACACACACCAGTCCGTTTTCTTTCCATTCGCCCAGTGTGAGGCCCGACACTGTGAATATGTATGTCAGCTTCACACTGACTGAGATCCTAGAAAATCCATATGTTATGAACTATTGGCTTTACATAATCAGCAACAATCATCTGAAGCAACTGAAGCGAAGCTGTGAAGGGGTTTGTTTCTCTCATTCGAAAGGCTTCAGTGAACAAAAAACGATTCAGTCATAAAAATGCATAAGAATCGACTTTATTGGCAGAATGTGTAGAAGTTCACCAAATCAGTGGGATGATTAATTATTTAAAATAAGCTGGATTTGGTGTTTACAAGCTGTATTTCAGATGCCAACTATGTCAATAGCCTGCATACTGAGAGGTGAGGGACTTTGCATGTTATAGTGTATTTTAAGTTTGTTATATAGCAAAGAAAAGGAATAATATGATTATTGTTTTCCCCCCAGCTCCCGTCTCATCCTCTCACCCCGTCCCGGCATGCTGAGAGCAGGGCCATGACGGTGGCTCCCACCTACCACACCCTGCCTCACCCATCCTCTCATGGAACGTCCCACAGCACAATGACATGGGGCCCCCTGGAGCCACCAAACACCCCCAAACCCTGGAGCCTGAGCTGCCTGCGACCTGCACCGCCTCTACGGCCCTCTGCTGCACTCTGTTACAAAGAGGTTAAAAAAAACCGCGTGTTCTTATTTCGTTTTCATACTTAATGCTTGTTTCACACTAAAAATTCCTTAATTTTTCTGATTACTATCTGCAGGATCTCAGTAAAAGTCCCAAGAGTGTGAAGAAACTCCTTCCAAAACGCAAACCTGAGAGAAAACAGTCTGAGGAGGAATTTGCTCTGAGGAAGAGTATGTTCACAATATTCAAGTAGCAGTTTGTTGTTGATACCTCTGTATTTTACTCCTAAATAGGGATGCCAATAGGGCCGGTATTTTCATATTTTTCAGAGATCGGGGATTGGCTACATTAGCTGACGAGTCGTACCGATTTTTACGAAAGTACTTCCTAGTTATGTCCGACGGTAGTTGAGCTATAGTTCAGACCTCTGTAGCGGTGCAAACCAAACATGTCTTTTAAGACGTTGTTTTCATTGGGTTCAACATCCCCAGGAATTGATGGAGTTATTATTAAATTCCTCATATAGAGTGAATGTCCCATGACGGTGGAGGGCAGCATGGCTCACGCCAGTGTATTGGAAATTCATTCAAGTTACCTGAGTTACTCACTAAAAATAGTTTTATACATTTTTATTAGGGCCGGGACTCGATTAAAATTTTTAATCTAATTAATTAGAGGCTTTGTAATTAATTAATCGAAATTAATCGTACATAAATTTTTGATCTGAGAACAGTGAGAATTTTCTTCACATGTATTTTTAGTATGAATAATGACTGAATACATAAGTTTAAGTTATCAGAAAAAATAAAAACCATCATTCTGTCAGAACACCGATAAGAGAATGAGTCATGGAGAAAGCAAAAATGTCTCTCAGATAGAAATAATTAACACGGTGATAACCAGCAAGCTGAAGCGCACCACCGTCATCCCTCCTTGCATAGCTGTGGATGATGAAATCCCTCTCGTGGAATGAGTTCTGAGATTCTCTGGAGGATCGAGCCCAGAGGAAATATACGTTTCCTCTGTAATGCACAAACAGACGCTGGAAGCAGCGCAGTGCAGCCGTGTGCGTCACGTAACACGAGAGCGCACGCACGGGACAGAGTAGATGAGACCGTTCTGTCACCAAAACCTTCATGATAGCAAAAAATAGCTGCAGCATAAGTTTTAACTGTTGTGAAAGCTAAATTTCTGTCCCATCAGCTGCTGGAGGAATGACAGCACGCGGCTTAGCGAACATGAAACAGGATCTGCGCAGTTCTGTGCGCACCAGCGCTGGAAGGCTGCGGTGTATAAATAGGTGCGATTAAAATGCGCAAAAAAATTTGATGGCGTTATTTTTGTGTAATTAATTAATCTTAATTAACGCGTTAAAGTCCCAGCCCTAATTTTTATACATAAAGGTAAAATATCTGATCGGGACTCAAATAGGATCAGATTTCAGGTTAAAAGATCGGATCGAGATCGGATGCCTAAATGCTAATCAGGACATCTATACCCCCTATTTAACTTCATATTTGGAATATAATCTAGACTGTGCTAGTAATTCTCCTATTAACGTCCTTACTCCTCAAAGCTCTAAATTAGGTCTCTTCTGCTCTGTTAAATATGAATTTTTAGCTCTGTGGGTCGAGGAAGGAAGCTGCAGAAAGGCAATACTTTGATGGTTTAATTTCTTCCTTAAATATAGGAATTCTGCTACTCTACTGTATAAGTTTTTTATTTTTTACCAATAAATGGTTATGGGATGAGTGTGTCGGGAGTTTCATTGTTTTGCTTCTTTTGATCGGCATCTCAGGTACGGCTGCTCTGGAAGAAGACGCCCAGATCCTGAAAGTCATCGAGGCGTACTGCACCAGCGCCAAAACCAGGCAGACTCTTAACTCCAGTAAGACGGATAAAAAACATATAAATGTTCCTTTAAAAAGGCTGAAGGGGCTCAAAATGGTGTCTGTTGTATTAATATGATAACCTTTATTAAAACTGCCATTTTTCTTAGTGTCATGATATTCAAACAAGAATTTGCAAAAAAAACAAAACATCAAACTCGATCTAAATGCTTTTTCTTAAAATATTTTTTTCTTTTAAATTATCTAATTTTTACACGAACAATATTATTTGTGGCCAACAAGTTATGTGGCAACAGTTATTTACGAATGTATGGATTTTTATACACAGTTTATGCAAGAATACACAATTAGCAACAGCTGCATTTTATCGTTTTCAAACGCTACCTGATCAAACCATCACACTCGTTTATTCCCATCCAGCTCTTTGTGGAGTATTACAAGTTGCTGAGCTTGTGCACAGAAAACTTCTCAGCAGACATGCAGCCTATAGCTTGTCAACTGTACTGTAGTTTAAAAACTATTATGGGAGATGCTCCATATATATATATATATATATATATATATTTTACCAAACACTTGTTCTTTTTTTTTTTGTGCAAGCTTTGGCAAGTGTTCTAGACATTTTTCATCCAACATGATTAGAAGCGTGCAGCAGCTGGTGGGGGACGGCATCTTGTTTCACTATTTTCCAGTAAAAAAAAAAAAAAAAAAGAACTGTAGCTGCGTAGCTCAATATATGGACTTAAAACTTTATGTCTGGTATGATTGGAGGTTTTATGATGTTTTAAGCAATACTGGATATATTTTGACAGCATAAACCTGCCCATGCCTTGCAAAAAGATAACCTATATTTTCTACTCAGTGCCCTTCTTTAACGCTGGTATTCTGAACTGCTCCTTCTAACAATATCTCCTCTCTCTCTCTTTCCCATTTCCTCCTGTTCGGCCTTTGTTTGATTTACCTTGAGTAATTTTTTTTCCCTTCATATTTCAATTTTTTTCATACCCTGTCTTTTTTTCCATCCTCTCCTTACACATCTCTCATATCTTGTATGATTTACCATCTGTTGCACATTGCGTATACCGTCCCCAACCTCCTCACTTCGACTCCCCATTTCCTCCCTGCACATTTTTTTTTTTTTTTTTTTTGCGACATCCCCCACCCCCACCATGATCCCGGCCCCGGCCCCACCAGCCTGGCAGGGCACAGACCTGATGCACAACCACGTGCTCGCTGACATGGACCAGTCCTGCGTGGACGCGCCTGGCCGCCGCAGCAGCGTGTCTCGTCCAGAACTGAGCTCTGACCTGTCGGAGGACTCTGACTACGACTCCATCTGGACCACCCACAGTTACAGGATGGGATCGGTGCCGCGAAAGAGTTGCATCTCCCATCAGAACTAGAGAATGTACAGTGCCGCCAGACTGTAGTATAATGTAACGTATAGTGCGCTTACCTCTTTTACCGTAGATGTATTAAAAAAATAGATTTTTTTTATTTATCTATTTATTTTTTACATTGATTTGGATAATTTATTGCTTTAATTTATTGTTGGACAGCTTATTTAATGATGTTTTCTGCATTTTCCTGTTGCCTTTCCCTTTTTTGTGCCTCCTCTCCTTCTGTAGATGTCATGCAGTAAGTGTTAGCTAATTATTGTTAATTTACCTTGAATGTGACCTCTCTCCTTGTTTAACCATAAATCTGGTGGACTCTTAAGTGGAGAGTATGGGAATTTTGGTATGTAGTTTAAGGGAAGGAGATCTAGGGGAGGGACAGATGGGGACTTTTTATTATATTTTTTTTGCTGTCTGATATTCAGATGCAATTCAAGAACGAGTGTCTTTGATTTACCATATATTTTGTTGTTTTTGGGTTTGTGGTTTTGGGGTATTTATGCTCAACCATAGCACAGATGCTAAACCGGTGCGCACACACACACACACGTTTTGGCCCAAATGCTTCTGTTGTCTGCTGAAGAAAACTGGTTCCTACTGCAAATTCTCAACATTTTACATAAAGTCTTTCATGATCAAATGCTTAATTGGGGTTGCAAACCTTGGGTATGATAAGAAAAAAAAAATACACACACTAGTGCAGGAAAAAGCAGGCTTGGATAACTGAATCTGTAGCTAAAAAAGACCATCGATAACTGCTTGTCGTCATAACATCCTCTTATGGTACTTTCCACCAGGGTATTCAGGATTGTCCTAAACCCTAAGCAAAATGTTGCATTATAACTCTAAAACCTAATTTTAGTATGTTCTCCTTAAGATCTTCGGTTGTGTAGCATTTTGCTGGATTTCTTGATGAATTATCTGTGAAATAATAGACCATGTTGAGATCTGGGACTAGGATCTATCCTGGACACTCTGATCTTATTTGGAAAACACAAAATATTGGTCTAAATATGTTTGAGGTGCATTGAACCTACGGACAGGGCTGCAAACATTTGAATACCCTTTGAATATTTTCTTAATTTTTCCACGTTGCAACCACAAACTTCACGGCATTTTACTGGGATTTCATGACAAAGTCGATTATAGTCATCCCTTCACGTTGCTGCTCATTCTCTAACAAACTTCTGAGGCCTTCTCAGGATGACTGTACAGGCCAGTTTAATACATTTGAATATGATGGGGCTCGTTTTTCAGATAAAAAGTATATTTTAAAGATAACATTTAAACATACTTTTTATTAAGCCCATATTTCTGTATTAAAGTGTTTTTTTCGTTGCTCTTATGTTATATTCTAATCTTTAATGTGTTTTCATTAGCTGTGATAAAAAATCATCTTAATTAACAGAAATAAAGTCTTTAAAACATCAGTCTGTTTAATATATAAAATGTTTCATTTAGTAAAAATGAGTTACAAAAATGGCTTTCCATATTTTAAATCACTGATTATTACTGTATTCATATGGAGAATATAGTGCACACAGACTTTATGAACTAATTAACTGACTACTAAAGGAAATTGGTAGCACATAATTTAATATAGGGTTATCAGAGTAAAGGGAGCCAAATAACACCTTTTTTGATTTTGTTCTTTTTTTCCCGTAAACTAGAAAATTCTCCATTGCTCTACTTTTGTTTTTTCATCATATAAAGTAATGGCTGTCATCACAGCTAAAGGGAGGGCACAAATACTTTTGCAAAGCACTTGATTTTGGATAAATTCAATGTTCATTAAACAACATAAAACACATTTCCGTTACTCCTTTCTCTATCTTCTGGCTTTTCACAATGGCCCTTAAATCTTGTCTGATGTTATCCGTTGGCCCTTTCACAAGACTTGTGGGGATATGCAGAGCAGAAATCCATGCCAGTGTTTTAAAATTACGCAATGCATATGTATTCCTAGCAGTTATTGATAATGGAGATTGACAGGACAGCAATAAATTTGTTAGCAAGCAGCTGTAGCTTTAGAAAACATCCGAGGTGATCTAGGACAGTGGTTACCAAACTTTCCAGGCTCTGACCCACAAAATTAAAATTTAAGAGGCCCGAGACCCCAAATCTTGCTGGAACATACCAGTATTTTTTCTTAGTCACTTAAAAAAAGTGGTACAATGGCAACATAACCAATATCAACAGTCGATATAGATCGACCACTATATGTTGCTTTTATATTTTTCCAAGTCCTGTTTTTCATTTGATTTATTAAATGGAGATGCCTGGTCATTACCATTTCTGGTATTGGCATTATTTTCTCAAGAGAATCTCAGGATGCCACACTTATTTGTTTGTGACCTCAGGTGGGGTCCCGACCCTTAGCTTTGGGAACGGCTGCTCTAGGAGACATTAATGATCTGCATTGCTTTTGCAGGATAACCCATTGTCCTGAAGCCAATTCCCTTTAACTGGTGGGCTTTTACAGTTTAAAAAACAAAATGCATTTAATGAACAAATAATGATGTAAAAGCACTACTTGGACTGATTTAAAGCAGTTGTCTTGTTTAAACATTTTGGGGGGTTTGTTCTGTCAAAGAGTTGCTTCTTTGAATTTCTGACTTTTAAATGAATATTATGTCTGGAATACATCAGTCAGTGGAGGACATTCACTAAGTGTTCCTACTGCAAGTTTTTTTTTAGAGCTAGCCTTACCTGCTCTGGTCATTGAATTATAAATGTGCTTTTTGTCACGTAAATTTGTGCAGGTAACAACTTCTAGCGGGATTTGTCAGAAAAGGTCATTTGGCCTGTTGATGTCCTGAATCAACCAGGATGCATGTTCTTTGCCAGGTCCGATCAGGACTATAGTTTGGGGATTTTGAGACCTTAATTGTAAAATCCCAAGTCAGGTATGCCAGAATATGCAGTGCCATGCAATAGTGTTAAAACTCCTTTTAACGTTTCCACTTTTTGTGACTTTACAAACGCAAATTGCATTGTAAAAATTGCATCCACAAATTGGATTTAATCTGATAAACCAACACAAAGTTCTGCAAGCTTAGGAAGTGGAAGGAAAATAACGTGTGCTTTAAAAGAAAATCTGAAAGGTGTGCTGTTGTGCTTTTCCCTTCGTAGACAGGAACATTCTTTGATCAAAACCATTCCGCTGTAGCTTAGATTGGATGTTAAGCCTTGATGTCCTACTGGAAGGTGAACCTTCAGCCTCATGTGTTTTTCCATCCTCACCTTGCTTTTCTTCCAGGACTGCTCTGTATTAAGCTCCACCTATCTTGTGAGGAAAAGCAGGCAGATTCCCCATTCTTCCTGGGGAAAAAACAATCAACCCCCCACAGCATGATGCTGCCACTGCCTTGTTCTTACAATAGGAATAGTCAAATGTTTTTTGCTTGTTTTTTTTTTTGTATGTGTTTTGTAAGTAGAAAATGATTTAATTTTTATCTCTTCTAGCCGTATTTCAGAACTTTCCATCTTCAGCTGTGGCTTTCTTCCACAACTGAAGAGTAACAGTAAAGTCTGTGGTTGCAACGGGGAAAAGCTTAAGAGGTATGAATACCTGTGCAGTGCTCTATGTTTGACTACCATTTATTGAATAAAATACATCCTAAACTGTAATCATTGAGCTTTAGAAGAAGTGATTTGATCATACAAAAATGTAGTATTTGCAGGAAATGTCATCTCGACTGTAAATCTATAAGCTTGAACTGAACCTTTGTCATTGGTGAGGTAGCTGACAATAAATCATGTGATGAGATAATAAATCATGTCTGTAAATGCTGTTTGTGATGATCAACAATAACTTTAAGCAGGAAAGCAAAAGCATAGTTCAAACCAGTTGACCTATACTGATCTAAGTTCTGCCTACTGTTGCCAGCTTGTGAGGCTTCCCATTCTTTCTCACATTAATACCTATTTTTATGAAGATGTATTTTTCCAATATCATTATGATAAGTACAACTCAACATCCTCTTACGGTTGGCAAAAAAGAATGACATATAGAAGATATAGATAAATATATAAATATATAAGGGTCCATGTTGCAAGTCTTTTAAAGTGTTTTTCTTTATTGTAAGTATAATTTTGTACACAGTATTTTTTTTTTTTTCTTTCAATTGTTTCTTTACATTTGTATATCAATGTTTACAAAATGATCTCTGGAAATATCGTTCATCTTTTCATCTCGTTTGATTTGTATCAAAGTTTACAATTAATAATGAAATGTTTTAATTATTTTGCACAATCATGTAATGGGCAAAGGGGAGTTGGGCTGTGGACTCAATGAAATTCTGTACTTTTTAGTGTCTACCAAGGCTGTATGATATAATCTCAAAGACAGACTTAAGTATTCAGTGTAATTGTGAAGTGAATACTCATTTGTAGTGTAAATGCTCTCCTTCAGTGGTTGGACAGCATCAAAGGTAAAAAAAAACAAAATAAAAAAAAACAAACAAATGAAAAAACCAGCCTAGAGCAGACAAAAGAAACACAAAACTGCAAAGACGTAGTTCATCTGTTTCAACTTCAGAATGCTGTTAGAGTGGACTTGGCATATAAAGAGCACATAAGGCCCCCCCTTTTTTTGTAAATACTACTTGTCTTGCTGCCGAAAAAAAAAAAGATCTAAGAATATGGCTGTCCTGTCATGTGCTGAACTTTGTGACAGGTGTATTCTGTGGTTTAACAGGGTGGAAAAACTTTTCTCTTTAACCAACGTCGTCCTCTGTGTGCTCTAATGTTGCATTCAAGTCACACATCTGACAGCGTCCTATTGTTTTTAAAGCAGCCTTCTGTGTATTTGTTCGACACTGCTGAAGTGTTCAAAGTCCCAAAATGCTGTATTATGAGTTTTAATAAATCTATCAGTTGATATAAACTGGCGTTCTGTTGCTTTGTGGAGTCGATTGTGTTTGAAACATTTCCCTAAAGTTTAATGTCTTTTTCATTATCTTTGTTGTTTTTCTATGGTGACTAACACACTAGTACTTACAAGCTGTTTATACTTCCAATAAAATCCAATCTGACTGTAATCTAAAAGTATTTCAGTCTTACTTGCTGACTAGTACAAGATGAGAAAAAGTGAAGTACCAAGCGGTTGTTCTCTTCTCTGTTTTGACCCAGGATCGCGACCGGAAACGGGGCTGCATGTGATCATCCCCGGTGAGGATAAAGTTTTTGTAGACGATCCAAATCGCAACGGACAAAGCGTGCTGGAAGAAAAGTAAGAGTCGCTGACTGTGCTGGTCAGAGGTTTACACTGTTCTTCGACATGAACGTCATATGCATTTTCTTCGTTTAGTGACCACTCTTTTTTTTTTTTTTTCGTGGAGGTAAAGTGGTACAAAACCCAACTTAAAGCATTTTTTAAACACAAATATTAGATTTACATGTTTTAATTTATTGTCACTATTCATTATCCAGTCAGGATCAAAATTATATAAACAGGGAACTTGGTAAAATGTTGCAAAGACATTGCACACTTTTTGTAGAAATCAATCTTCTAGCATAATTCAGGCTCGATATTTAACATGGCTTCCTTGTACAGTTTTTCAAGCCAGACTTGAAAATATATTCTTCATACACATATCAGTTTTCGACAGGGTTTTGCTCAGAGCTTTCCCAGAAACTCAAAATTGGTTGAGTACGTTTAAAAGTGCCATTGAAAGTAATAGGATCCTTGGATAATCCCACTTCCCCCATGTTTGACAGTGTGTTAAGTATTATTTGCGGGGTTTAGTTCACCTTGACTCTCCTGCTGACTTTCTGGATGTTTGGATATAGTCTAACTTCAAAGGGGTTCAGGGTTCAAAGGCCAGCATACAAAGCAATTTAGATGAAGTTTATGAATATTGGCATGAAGAGTTACCTGTTATCCAGATGGAATTATCCCAGGAGCTTGATGATGGCTTCAAAAACTATGGTTTCAAGATGCAACCTTTTAAGGGATGTTTATCCATTATCATTTGGCTTGTGTTAATAAGTTTTAACCCTGTGTGGAATGAAGAAAAATTGACAATAAATTCTAAATTGGACACCCAATTCATCTTTTGAAGAATCAACTAAATGTTATGTTTGAGACAAAGGTTCAAATGCATAATTTAAAACCTCAAGATGTATTTGAGAATCATGCCAGTTAGTGTATGTAAACTTCTGACCAGTACTGTAAGAGTCACAACATGTTCAAGTTTCATGACGTGTTGAATTTTACCGCTTTTGAACGAACTCAATTTATCGTTTTAAACATTCAGTGTGACCAGTGCTGGTTTATGTAATGATCCGTGTGAATCTGATATCATTGAAGGAGTTTGGTGGACGTGGTTTACGCCCTGCGGGATGAGGTTCAGGAGCTGAAACAGGTGAGTGTATTCTGATGTTTTATCATCTCTGACTTAATCATGTAATATAATGTCATTTAAAAAAAAAAAGGTAGTGAAAATACTCTACAAAAGATTCCAAGCACTCCTTAGTTCTTTATTTTATATTTTAAGGCAGCCAGAATCACTCATGATCATTTCAATATCAGAAAGTGTGTATTGCCTATGGTTAAGCAGATTTACAACTTTAAGGAATTGCTTCGGTACTTTGTGCAAACACACGATAAAGCAAGCACTTCTA
This sequence comes from Apricaphanius iberus, assembly GCA_028564705.1. NCBI lineage: Eukaryota > Metazoa > Chordata > Actinopteri > Cyprinodontiformes > Aphaniidae > Apricaphanius > Apricaphanius iberus. The sequence continues at coordinate 1,045,373 of JAPXFQ010002826.1, forward strand.
AGCATGCAGAAAACAAAATAAAGTGAGATAAACGGATTGATATATACATGAGTACAGGTGATGATGAGTGTGGAAAAAAAAAACCCAAAAAAACTTGCAGAGAACCCAACACAGGGTCATGTGGTTGAGACTGAGCAGGTGGTGGGAGCAGTCTAAAACCTAGTTTATACTTCTACGTCGAAACAGATTGATGCCGCGCAATTATCTGTTGATGCAAGGCCTCTCCGTCACCTACGCAGCGACGGACTGAGTAGAATCCCGTTTTCTAACTACCCATCTCCATCAACAGAGAGCGTATGAGTGTGATTGGTCAGCTCAACAACAGCCAGAGATCCTTTCACCAGAACGGGACTCTAGTCCATGTAATCAGTAGACAATGGAGTGTTTGGGCGGCACATGCTATATATCGAAAGGACATTTAATCTAATATAGTCCTTTGGCGATTTTGCACACGAGGTGTAGAGGACAATAAAATGGAACGCTGTTTGTTTCCATGTGTTTTTAGAGTATTCTATGAGCTGCACTTGTAGTAAAAAGCTTTAAAGCAGAATCAAAACTTACTTTCTGTCGTCCATTGCTCCTTGAGGTGGGAATGCGTTCACAAGCTGAAGAAAAAAACTCGTTAGGCAGAAACAACACTCCAATGGTAGGCAGAATCACCATGACAACTTACCACCCCCTGCTGTCCTGGTGGGGAATTGCTTTGCAACACTGAAAATCAAAAAAGAACTGTAAACAAAAAATGTCTCCGTCAGTACATCTGCGTCTGACTTCAAACTTGCTGACGGAGAAGTATAAACTATTCATGATTCTGACAGCAGAGGGGTTAGAAACTGTTCTTATGGTTGGAGGTTCTGGTCCATAAGGACCACAGTATCCTGCTTGAGGGGAACAGGTCAAAAAGTCTTTCTTCAGGGTAAGAGGGTTCAGCTGTGATCCGACCTGAATGCCCCAGTGTCCTGGAGGTGTACAAGTCCTGTAGAGATGGGAGCCTGCAGCCAATCACCTTCTCAGCTGAGCGCACAACACACTGCTGCCTGTTTGTCGTTGATGGTGCCTCCAACGTACCACATGGTGATGGAGAAGGTGGGGATGGACTTGATGATTGCAGTGTAGAACTGCATCATCGTCCGTGTTGACAGGTAAAATTTCTTCAGCTGCCTCAGGAAGTACATCCTGTGCTGGGCCTTCTTTGAAGTGAACTTTCTTCTTACAGGCTTTTTAAAAGTCTTTCAAGGTTTGCTGTTTTTCTCTAATTTTCAGTGCAGCTCTTTTCCCTGGACTGAAAAAAAAATTGGGAACGACAAAAGCAAAGATAGAAAAGAAAAAGAAATCCAGCTTGGCAGAGGTTCTGAAGAGACAAATTGGCCATTAAACATCCAATTCATCCATTTTCTGAACCGCTTAATCCTCAAGGGGTCGCAGCTGTCAACGGGCGAGAGCCGGGGCACACAAATTGGCCATTAAACAAGTTGATAAATCCATTTTATAGAGGGCATTTCATAGAAACAAGTTACAGACCTGTTTATAGATGTTAAAACCAGATTAGACCGGTTTGAAAAATTCACAAAAATAGTTTGTTGTAAAGGAACTTGACATGCCAGACCTGAACCTGATAAAGTGGTTCTGTCACTATTTAGAGCGGAAAATATAGGCCAGCATCAGGGCCTGACCTGACAAATGTGCCTCTCAAAGAACAGTCAAAACATACCATTGAACACAATATCAAACCTTGTGGACGGTATTTTAACAATTGTTTAAGATGTGATAGATTTAAAGCGTGGGCCGACATATAAAACTATTTGGATTAAGAATGGAGCGTCAGTCAACTTTGTGTGTGTCAAGACATGTGACTCAATACCATTGGTATCATTGTGTGTTTCAAAGGTGAAAGTTGTAATGGAAAAAAAAAAATCTACTCTTTGAATTTTTCTTTTCCTGCTGGATACTTTAAATTGAGTATTTGTTGATCATATTTTGAATAGCAGGTTTTCAGATGATAGGCCAGACCTTGTTTGTCTTTTAAAATTTGTTCTTTGCTAAATTCTCTATTAAATATCAATACAACACTGGTTTGTGTATTGAGTTTAGAAGCCTTTTCACATCTGAGTGATTGTCTTTTAACAAAACCAACATTCTTCTGGGATTATTTATTGGTGAAAATGTGAAGAAAAGCAGCAGGTTTTTAAGGAAAACCGCATTAGAGAGCCTGGAGTACATAAAGTAACGATCCTAGAATGAAAAATATACACACATGATATGACAAATGGTAAGAGACTGTATCCTAAAATTTGAAAAATGTATCTGGTGTACCCTGATTATCATTATCATCATTAATTGTTATTTGAATAATTTTAGAATAACTGATTATTTATCTTCATAGGACAATAAGAAGATGAAGAGGTCCTTGGAGGAGGAGCAGAGAGCACGTAGAGACTTGGAGAAAGTTGTGCGGAGAGTACTGAAGAGTATTAATGACCCAGCATGGGATGAGACTAACCTGTGAGCTTTACTGGTCGTCTCTATTTGTAGCTTTGACAACAAATGACCAGCATACCATTCATGGACTTGAAGCAAAATTTAAAATGCACACAATGGCATAAAAGGTAAAAGTTGTTCTGTGATTGAGACCAAGAGTGGTTTTAAAAGCTGTTGACTTTGTGCTTGTTAAGCTTGTTTGGTGACGTACAAAAATTTAGAGGCGCGTTGACCATCTTCCTCCTTATTACATTCCTTTAGGCAAAACACCAGTATTAGGAAAAAAAAAAATAATCATGCCCCTTTAGCATTTCAACACCAATAGTAATTGTCTTTGGCTGTTTTTAGGAAGGATAAACTGGAAAAATAAAGATAAATACTTTTTTTCTCAACTCTTGTTTACAGTCTTAACAGGACGACCATTATACATAAATGGTACTCTAATGATCACAAAGGCTTTAGGCAGGTTACTACTTGAACAATAGTATTTCACAAACTCTCTGTTATTTAATGTTTTATTGAATACTTTTGCAGGGATTTTTGTTGGACACAGACTAAGTCTGATTTTATTTCAGTCTGTAGTGATCCCCCCCCTTTTTATTTCTTTCCTTCAGTCTTTATTGTTTGACCACTTTGAAGCACGGCTTTCTAAGTGAATTGTACAGATATGAAGTTTCTACTGTGTTGTAAATACTGCTAAAACATGAGCCTTTTCCTTGGGAAATAAATGTTTATTAAAATAAGGCGTTTGAATCACTGTTGAATATAACACAGAGTGGTAAAAGTTCCATGATTTACAAAATAAAAAATGATTGAGGTTTCCTATTTTAAGATTGCATATTGCCTTGCAAAATTTTCTGACGACTTTAATTTTTCATATTTTGTCACAATGGCTAGAAAAACAAAAGGCCAAGTTGTTAAAGAGGCCGACAGTAACTCTGGAGGAGCTGCAGTGATCAACAGTTCAGGTGGGAGAATCTGTGGACTGGATGACTATTAAATGCTTTTTTTCTCTAGTTTAGCCTTATAAAAGAGTTGGAAGAAGAAAACAAGTAGAAATCCAGTCTGCATATTACCAAAAACTGTGTAGGAGACAAAGCAAACGGGTAAAGGAAAGTGCTCTGCTCATATGATGCCAAAACCTAACTTTTTGTCCTAAACGCTAAATATTTAGTGTGTTGAGGAGAACAAAACCAACAAATTTCCAATAAAAAAAGTACGATTGAAGGGCGGTCAGCTGAGATGAGAAAGAGGGATGTAGCTAAAAAATTAAGACTGGTTTGGAGTTTCACTTTACAGCAGGGCAGTGACAGAGCTAAACTAGAAAGGCTTAGAGTAAAACATATTTATGTGTTGAGATGACTGTTGAAGTCCAGACCTGAATCCACTTACGAAACTCTTAAAAGACCTGGAAATTGATGTACACAGATGCTTTCGATATGTACCATCTTCAGCCTCTAGATTTGCAGTGCTTGTAGAGACGTGGCCCAAAACATAGTTTTTCTAAGTATTGTAAACAAAAAGTAGTCAAAGCTGCAAATCATTTTAATTCTACTTGTGCCACTTTGTGTTTGTGTCCATCACATAAAAAACCCTAAAACCTACATTTATGTTTGTTTCTCCAACTGAAAAGGGAAAAAAGTTCACTGTTTATGAAAAATTAAAAAAAAAAAGATATTAATTTGAAAACACAGTTTGTAATGTAACCATTTTAAATGACCTTTGAATGCATAAAAAAAAATAATTTGTAGAAATTTGTGAGGTCATGAATGCAGATCGACATATGTGTTTTATTTACTTTCTGCAGTTTACGCTTGCAGATTTTATTTTTGTTTCCGTGTAGGAAACATGAAAAAATATGAGCATTTTTTTAAAGCGTGGTAAATGCGTCCTAAAACAGTGCTGATTTATAGATTGCCTGCAGAGTTTTTAAATGTATAAATCGGATTTTTAGCATTTTGATTGTTTTTGATCAATGTGAGAAAAAGTCGACATGGTTTAGAAAATGAATAAAAATCTTAAATGCTCAGGGAAAGTGCTTTGAACGAAGAGATACAAAATTTGTCATGAATTTTTGTCGCCATGGAGCCCAACACCTTTGGTGTACCTTACAGTAAACTATGTCTAAAATAGTGACCACAGGGTTCCTATCTTATAACTATTTGTATTTATAGACTTTGAGTTTTCATTGGCTAAATTGTTTCCTTCACTTACTCATCTCTTCTTTGTGTCCTTCCTTACATGCTTGCTTCCTTCTGCCCTTTCTACTTGCCTCTCTCATTACCAACTAATGTCCTTTCTTTATTTCTCGTATACTTACCTACTTTCCTTCTATCTTACATTTTTGTGTAGCCCTATTTCCTTATGTCCTTCCTTTCTTCCTGCCATTTGTGTGTCCTCTCTTGTCATTGATTTCTTTCTTTCTTTCTTTCTTTCTTTCTTTCTTTCTTTCTTTGTAAAGAACTGCAAACTCAGGAAAGTTTAATATTTTTTTAATTAAAAATGATTGAGACAAAAAAAGAAAGATCAAAATGCAAAGTGCTTTGCTATAGCTTAAAATGCAAAAGAGAAATTTTGCTGATCTGTCATCTATTGCCCATCATTTTTTCATGATATATTTGTATAGTCATAGTACATTTGTTGTTTTAATGTTGAACTTTGTTTCCATGTAGAACTCACATGGATTTAACCTGTTCATTTCATTAAGATATCATCTTGCACTCGTTCCCTGAGATGGCCAACATTGGTGGGTCAGGATTACTGTTGCCCGAGTAATGCTTTATAATTAGAGTGCTTTAACTATGCTTTCTAATCTATTTACTGTCTTTTGCTGATGGTATCCATGTTGAGTAAAAACCTTTATAAATCAGATCCACATTGCTTGATTAACTTACAGCAAAAACACAGAAATAAGTAAAAGAAACTCAGGTTGTTTTAATGAAAATCAGTTGCCGACTATGCTATCTCAATGACTGCATCTTCTGTGTGTAAAACATCAGTGAGTTTTTTTATCCTCCTCATGAGGCTTTTGAAATCTATTGTGCATCCAGGTAATTGTGCGGAGCTTTGTGAAAGAGATGATCCGATTCTTCTGCCGGATGAATAAGCACAGATGTCACAGTGACTCTCACCTCATCCCCTCGCTGGTAATGAAACAGTGGCCCCTTTTGTTTCATGCTGAATATTCCTCTCATAGGGTCAAAGCCACAATTCCCATTCATGCTCGAAAGCAGATCTTAGATGATAAAGTCCTGTGTGTTGCCTTGCTCTGACCTTGCGGTTTGACTCTTAGAAGGTGTTGGTGGTCCAGTTGAAGCTCAGCGCTCAGTAATGAACCATTTCCTTTATATTTGGAAGCTTGCTTGAATATACAAGGGGCAATTTTGGCATGGAGATGGAGTTTCACAATTTCTTTTTCTGCACATGACTATAGTTTCAACCATTCCTTCCCCCTCACCTTAATAGAAGATCTGGCTACAGAGGTAACAGATCTAGAAGGGAAAGCCAGGCATCCCTCAGCCATGCCTCCCAAGGAGTTCCGACCACAGAAAGTTTTCAACGTCCTTCCACCAAATTCTAATTCACCCTCAGGTCTTCTACAAATTCCATGTGCCTAGAAAACCTCTAGAAGAAGGTGCCCTGAAAGCAACAAAATCAACTGAAGCACATCTTTGACTTGGATGTAAGAGCGCCTTTCTAAGGCAGGTCAGGACTATATTAGGTGAGGCTTAGGATGGCCCTTTGACACTCCATGCTAAACACTCGGATCTGAAGTGAACAATTGTAATAGTTTTACCATTTTGTTTCACATGTGTAGTGTCCTTTTTGATGGTTAACCACTGCCCCAGCATAGTGTTTTATAACCTCTACTGTTTTCTTCGAGGATTCCCCATAATTTGTTATACTGCCGTCACCATCTTACAAGCTGGCGATAGTGTCATGAGGTTTGCTTTCTTCTGTCTTGTAGGAAGTCCCCCATTGAAGCCTGATTTATGAAGAGCACAACAGTTATCTGGTTTAGAGTTTTTTTCCATGTGAGCTGTGGATATCTGCAGCTCCTCCAAGTTACCATCAGTGTTTTGGCTACTTCGCTGAGTTATGCTTTTCTTGTCCAGCATGTCACATTATGTGGTCGGATGTGTTGTTTTAAAATTTTAGATTGAACAGTTTTTTTTAGATGTTCAAAGCTTGGAACATTGCTGTCTAATTTTTATTTATTATTTTACTATTTATATGACTTCTGGAAAGTATATTGGAAGTATCAGATCTTTATTTTTAGCACTATGGGAGTGAAGAGCACTGAATACAAATACAAAACACAGAATTGTATTTGTTAAAGAGCCTATATCATGCATCAAGTTCATCAAATCAAGTATTTGGAGTTTTCAACCATCTGGTAATGCAATTTTCTCGTAAAAAACCCCCACCAGAGTGGTGTTTGGCTTAATTCACACATGTCTGAATAGTCCCCCTGGATTCTGCTCTCTGAGCGGCTGCCCATCCCTCTCCTAGAAAATGACTGAATGTTCAACTAGTGACATCACTGGTTGAAAACAAGTTGAACTCTGCTAGAGTTCCAAACACACCCTCCTCCTTCTCACAGCTGATGGCTGCTTCATTTTTTTGGGAGTTTAATTTTTTCTTGCTGTTTGTTGGATTTTTTTACTTTCTCTGTGAAAACGCTCTTTTGGCTGCATGGATTACAGGATTTTATTCTACATTCCTAAAGAACAGCAGCTGGATCAAAGAACAAAGATGCCTGATGGACAGAGAAGTGGCTACATGCCAATGCTAATGTGTGTTAGCTATTTATCAAGCTGCTTATGTGATCTTATAACAGCATTGTGTGGTTAATTAATTGATCTGTGGCATCTCAGAATCTTCAATAAACTGGTGCAAACAACATCCATGACATTTAAGGACGCAGGTCTATTGAGAAACGAGCCGTTTCACTTCGTGTTCTAACATTAACTACAGGATACAAGTTAAATTTTAGGGCAAATTAATACTGTATAACACCAACAGTGACATTTTAGCATTTATGTCTATCCCAGAAGTTGAAAGCTATAAAAAAGCATGATATAGTCCCTTTAAACCTAGTTTATTCTTCTCTGTCAGCAATTTTGCACGCAGACGTATGGACACAGACGTTTTCCATTTGTACTTCTCTGTTGGCGTGTCAGCACTGCAAAGAAATTCCCCACAAGGACAGCAGGGGGTGCTGACTTTTTCTGGCAGGTCTTCCTACCATTGCAGTGTTGTTTCTGGTTAACTAGAGTTTATTTTCTTCAGTTTGTGAATGCATTCAAGTTGCAGTGGCCGACAGAAAGTAAATTTTGATTGAGCTGGAAAGCTTCTTACTAGAAGTGCAGCTCATGAAATACACTAAAAATATATGTAAACAAACACAGTGGATAAGAGGTGAAACGTCTTCCAAGACAAATTACCAAATCCAGTTGTGTTCGATTGAAATTTCCTTGAGATAACCATGACCTGGATGAATGAGAATATTCACAGGCTTAACCACAGTGGTGTGTTTTGTTGTTCTCTACACTTCCATGTATTCAAAATCGCTAACAGAACAACTTTCCTTTCAATATTAAAGCATGCAGTGCCCAAACACTACATTAACTACAGATTACCAGGGCTGGATTATGAGACAGGGGCCTCTGGGCACAGATTATTTAAAGGGCCCCCCATCACCAAAAATAGCATAATTTAAACCAGATTTTTACATTTTTTTTAAACCACATTCTTAGAAAATGGTGTACCTCCCGTGCCTATTGAAACACGTCCTGGTTGAGCTCACATCCACCCAGCCAGGACTAAATTTCAGATTTTTCCATAACTTGATAACAAAAATGTCCTCATACCTGTTAATTTGTTCTTTCTTGTCTCATTCCTCCTCACTCGTCTCTCAGCGCTCTTTCAGTTCTTTTGCCTCGCAGCTCTCCAGTCGTGCCCTTCTGTATCTTTGCCAGTCTCTCTCATACTTTCCTCTTCTTTCTTATTGAAAATTGTGCAATCAGTTTAATTACCCTTGACCGTTATTTTAACGCATTTGATCATAAATTGAAAATAAATGCATAGTTAAAAAAAGGTTTGGCTTTAACATATTAATTATATGTTTCATAAACCTGCATCGGTCTCTCAGAGCTCCCGTTTCTCCCCTCCTTTCTGTTTCTCATAACTAGAACCATGAAATTGATTTTGTCAAGGGATGCACAATATATTGGCACCAACATCGGTATCGGCTGATGAGTAAAAATGAGCCAATATAAAAAATTACTGTTTATTTCAATCTTTGTAAGACGTTTATATATTCGTATAACATTTTAACCATAGTTTATTGACTGTAACATCACAGAAAACCGGACCTGTCACCTAAAAACTGAGTGACAGCTACAACTCTCCTGAGCAACTCCTACCAGTACCAAATGCGTAAAGATGGCTGTTTTTTTGGTGTTTTTTTCTGCTAGATGTACATTAAACCAAAGCCCACAGATTTACTCCAACTCTACAGAAACAACCCCAGGAGCCCTTTTCCCTGTCAATAGACTTGTCAAATTTCTGACCTGCCCCACCATCTCCTCACTTTGACTGTTTCATGTTACCAGGATGGAGTGACAGCTTGTCAACGCAGCTGCTCCATAATAAGACTCTGGCCTCCTCTGACTGTTGCAGAGCTCATAAAAAAGAAAGAAAAAGCATCAAGGTCTTCCACTCTCCTTCCTTCAGTCTTTTCTCTCTCTTCTCAAAGCAGAGAATCAATCAGCTGTACGCACACACATCGAAGCACACGACTCATTTCTTCTGCCTTCCCCGCGACTATTCAGCAGCCAGTGATCATTTAGACTTGACATGTATTGTGAAAATCTGAGCTGCTTTGCCTCTTTCTTCATCTCTTTCTTTCTCTCCTTTTCTCTTTCAACTGTCTGTCATTAATGTCCAGGTCTTACAATGTACCGACGGAGGAGAGGAAGAAAGCGAAGAGTGAGGGATGAATTGATGGATGGGAGGATAAGCACTCTGTGTCCTTTCTTTAAAGATTTGTTATTGTACAGTACTGTCTCAGTCATTTTTGGTTGGTGTTTCAGTCTGAAAGCCCATCCACGTGCTCTTTTGTATGGGAAAGCAATAAGGCCCCATTGAATGAAGCTGAATGGACCTGCCATCCTTAGGGGCTGAGGCCTGAGGACTCCTATTCTTTAGCCCCCAATCTAATTGGAGCTGAAATGAAATGGAGGTTTCTTATGAAAATAGGCTTTGTTTGGCCGCAAGGCTGGTAATTCATAAACAATAAGCAGGGCTCCATTGTGTAGATAATAATATATTCATGCCGCTGGAGATGGGGAGAAGGCAAAGCGAAGGCTGAGGATATATAAGGAGGATAAGCAGAGACAGCGATGGAGAGTTGAGGGGAGGAGGAAGACGAGGGGCTAATAGCAAACAGTGGGTCAAGGAAAATTGGTAATGGTTGGCTAGAGGCGAAGGATTTAATAGAGCAAGTGAATGGAGTTTAAGTGGGCAGGAGTGAGAAGTGAGTGAGAGTGAGGGAGCTGAAAATGACAGGAACGGGCGAGATGAGCAAGATAAGGATGAGGTGGTGGGTGGGAGATTGGGAAATGGGTACAGGTGACTGGTTTTGGAGGAAGCCAAGTGAGTAAAAGTATCATTAAACCTAGAGTGGCAGGGAGCTGATAGAGACGAGCGGTCAAGTCAGGGATAGAGCTGAGGAAACGGTGGTGAGAGGAGGCTGGTGTTACCGCTGAGGTTTGAAATGTGGAAGGGGGAAGAAAAAAGGTGAGCCTCGTCTCTTCTTTGCTTCGCCTGACTGCGCATGTGATCTCCTTACTCTTGTCATGAATGATTCTGCAGGTCAAAGCTGCTTTTCTGCGGAGTTCAATTAGTCAGAAAGTGGGAGAAGAGTTTCTCACTTCCAAGGACACAAGAAAGCAGAGCTGGATACGAGTGCCGTGCAGAGACACTGGCTGACTGAGCAGATCCCCCCGCTTCCTGTAGAGGATCAACGCTGCCGTGACACTTAATATCTGTCTGGGAAAGACCGATGTCTTTTTACCAGGAAAATGCCCTGGATACTACCTGACAACATGGCTTCAAATGAAAACCTGCTATACATTAGGGACAGACTTTGTCATCAGTGGAGAAAAACTTGAATTGAGGAGTAAATATACATTTTTTAGAAACGGTAAGTAAATCTGAAATAGCACACTTTGAGTGCACTTGAACTAAGCTTGTACCTGTCTTAGCAGCACGCTTGCATGTTTATTGATGTTAGTTTTTCTCCAGATCTGCCACACAGTTTAAGGAAATGCTAAAGTCTCCCCCAAAACCATATATATATCTTTTTTATTTTTTTTACATTTTAGAGAACTTTTTTTCACAAACACTGTTAGCCACCTTTGATGGGGTAATTAATTTAAACAGAAAATGACAGACTTACTATTAGAATGCAATTTAAAAGTTCAGTTGCCATTTAAACTCATCTACTTGTGTTTAGAGGGTAATACAACACTCAATCTCGTACTTTTAGAGTAAATGACTTATTTCAGGTAAGCTAATTCAGAGTTGCTTTGTTCCACTGTCTTCTATGAACTTGTGAGAAATATTGTGTCATGCAAATGTCCATTGTAACTTTGAGACAGATTACTCACTTTTAAATATTGTAGGAAAAAATCAAAGTGATGAAACAAGAAAAAAAATTTAAATACAAAACTCAATAAAATCATAAAAATCGTCCTGTTCTTGTTTTTAAAGAGGCTGTAGTGTTTGCTGTAGTGCTGATCATAACTTAGAAGCAAGTGTTGCTACAGAACGAGCTGATGTTTTTCGTTTTATCCACTAGATGGCAGCATTTATTAAGGTGTGCACCAGATTCCAGCACCTGCATCAGGAAACTAACTATGTGACACATTTTAAGGCATAAATTAGGCTTCACTGTTGTGCCACATTTCACTGCTCTAATATCATGAGGCACATGTCCATGTTTAATTTAAAATGTAGAAACAGTCTGGTGTTATGACTGTCTAATTTAAAATCGGACAATGTATTTGATCGTGAATATAGCCTAGTGTATTTTATTTTAATCCCATAATAACTCCTCCACAAGATGGCAATGATGCATAATGAAAATCCCCATAACTCTGTGTGATTTTGCGCTGGTTTGTGTTGGAGAATTGAAAGGACATATGGATGCTTTTGCAGATAACAAAAAATGTGATCAGATTGCTTAATTGCAATACATAAAAATAAGGTTTTTATGTAGGCCTATTTTCTACGTGTTTAGACCTTTTGAGGCTTCGTTATTTTCCCCAAAATTATAAACTGCGCTCTCTTCTGTTGAAATCTGTGGTTGTGTAACTCTAAAGATTAGATTTAAACCCACTTAGAAGCTGATCAAGATCAAATCATGTATATGATAATTCTAAGTATTGACACAAAGTGTTTTTTTTTTTTGCTCTTTAAATACTCTGTGGCTCTCTTTGCAACCAGAGCTGGATGTTTCCCTGCTGGGTGTTCTCTGCCTTGTTTTTGTTTATTTCCATGCACCAGAGTGGTTGCTGGCGGCGCTGGTCACTACAAGTGGCTGGCATTCGGCGCCTGGTAATCAGGCTGTGGGCAAACTGGGTGGCAGCACTTCGAATGGTTTGCTGGAGATTATCCCAAAATTATCCACGAATTATCCCTCAGAATTACACCATTCCAGTAACCATTGATGGAAACTGGGAAGAGCATGAGCATTGGACCAAGTAGGTTTGTGTGTGTGTGTGTGTGTGTGTGCGTGTGTGTGTGTGCGTGTGTGTGATTGAGTGAGTGCAGACACACACAAACTCTTAGACAGATTTGGATGGAGCAGCATTGGCCTGCATGTAGTGTAACAGTGTGTGCATGTCTCTAATGATTCTGGCAGTGTTGGTACATTGGGGTAATGGAGCATGGTAATCCACATCAAATAGCTATTAGCAGCAGATTTGACTTGTAAAATCACTGGTTATGCTGACAGGAAATACAAAGTAAAGGAAATATTTTAGCTTTCAGCAATGTTGCTCAGTACTCTGCTTTTCAAGAGTCAACCCCCCCCCAACTTTGCTTCATATGAGCACTGCAGTCATATATAAACTGTCCCATGTAGAAATAGTCATGCATCCTAATCATTTTCATTTTTTTTCAACAATATAGGTTTTACACAGCAGCTCATAGCTGTAATGTCAAGGAGAAAAGTGTTCATGGTTTTCGAAAAGCTTTAGAAAGAAAAGACAAAAGTGTACTGTGCATTTATTTTCCAACCCTATGAGTCAATGAGTAGTGGAAGCACCTTCCTGCGCTATGACAGCAGCAAATTTTTAGGAGTACGACTCTACCAGCTTTGCACATATACATGCTGAATTAATTAATCAAAAAAATAACAGATTCAAATTGAATTAGATTTTGACTTTGGTCTGATGTATAATTTGAACTTTCATTGATCTAAACAAGTCAGTGTTAGCTCTAGCTTTATGTTGGGGCTTGTTATCCTGCTGGAAGGTGAGAATCTCAAGGTGCATGGATCCTTTTGACGCATTTAACGGGTTTTCTTCTGGGACCGCCCTGTATCCTTCATCCATCCTCCCAACAGCTCTCACTTGATTTCTCACCGAAAAGCATTCCTTCAGTATGATACTGCCGACGCTGTGGTTCACTGTGGGGGCATTGGATTAAAGGTGTTAGTTTTCCCTCGCTTGTAAGTTTTTTTTCATGTAGGTCAAAACATTGAATTTTCTTTCTCATCTCGTCAGAGAACCTTCTTGCTCATATTTGTGTCCCCTACCTGGCTTGTAACAAACTGCAAGGATGACGACTTATGACTTTGTAAGGTGCGATTTGTGAATTACAACCAATAGTTGTCAGGTCAGAAGGGTCTCCTACCTGAGCTGTGGATCTCTGCAACTCTTTTGTTATGACTCCTTTAATTTCTTCTTGGATGATCCTTACTGAGGTTGTTTGTTCAGGTGGAGGGTCATGTCGTCATAGGTTTGCCATTCTGCCATATTCGTTCAGGTGTTTGGTTGATGGATTGAACGGAGCCCAATGAAATCTTTAAAGTTGATTCTGAACCTTACCCTGTTTTAAACTCCACATATTGATATTTGAGCTGTCTGGTTGGCTCTCTGAAGTTCTCTAAAAAAACCTCTGAGACTTTCACAGCTGGATGTATAATGAGGTTAAAGTACATACAATTGTGCTACATTTACTGACTACGTGCCTTCTGGGGGAAGGTGGTTACTCTTGGTTGTATTTAGGGGCGTCAGTGTAAATACCGTTAAATGCAGATACACACCACATCATTCAGATTTTTATTTGTTAAAAACTTGGAAAAAACCCATGTATTATTTTCCTTCCAAGTTATATTTTCCCTAAAGCTACAAGTTGTTGTACCTGTTAGTTTTTATTGTGTGGTTGCTTTCGGTGCCCATCCCACTGTCATTAAAGTCTGAGCAGATAGTGTGTCTGCTGGGGTTCCAGAGGGATGAATGGTGCCAGTGAACCTCTCTGCGATAAGTGTTCCACAAACAGGTCCGCGGATTGTCCTCTCAGCCATTTTCCACAGACTGAGAACACAAATTATCCTCTGCATTCATTCCCTAAACAGACCTCTGGTGGCGCAGACTCAACATAGTTTGTTGTGCCTCAGTCTCTCTGTTTTCTTGTGCTTTGGCTGCATGCAGCACTGCTTACACTCAAGATGGGATAACAAATGCAGGCTTTTGTCACCTGCTCATAAACAAAGGCCAGACGCAACGCAGGCGAATTGAGTGAATGCACAACTACAGTGCGGTGAGAGTACAATTAGATTTAGAGAGAAAAAGAGAAACACAGACTCGCAAAAAAAGAGGAAAACGGCAAGAGGCAGAGGCGCAAAAAAGAGGGAGAGGCGGTGAAAGGTTAAGTACTCTCTCTTTTTTTTTTGGATGCTGTACTTCCTGTGGGGCCTTGTTCCTTGACCTGCTGGTTAGAGGAGAGAGGTTAAAAAAAATCTTGAGCAAGAGGAAGGAGGGTAGAAAAGGCTAAAGCTGCATGTGAGGTAGCAAGGTGAGAGGTGGAAGAGCTAAAATGGGAGGAGTATTTGCCTCCGGCTGATGGGGAACAATTGGACCCATAAGCCGGCACGCACGCACACACACAAACACACACACACACACTCACTCAAGTGCAGAAACAAAATGGACATTCTCACACACATGCAAACGCGTGCACACTCAGGACTTCAGGCCCAGCAGGCGTATGAACTTCAGTGCAGTTGTTGCCATGGCGATACACTGAGTTGCTGACCCCCTGACTCCATTTTTCCTGCCGCTTGGCTATTGAAAGAGATGATTGACAAGTGTCCAAATGTCAGCCGACCCAGCCTGGCCACACAGATGGAGGAGGGGTGTGTGTGTGTCTGTGTGTGTGCAATCGTGTATGTGTGGGGCAATTTTATTCCACTTTCACTCAAAGGGTGGAAACGTGTGTGCATTGTGGACGTAGATACATGCAGATATATATGTACATTTACTTCCTTTGAAGTGGAAAAAAGGACCTTAAACAGCAATCACAACAAATTGCCCACACCCTGACACTAACAATACACCAAGCAAAGACATCAGCAGAGATAAACACACATGTATAACGTGGACGTATTCATGTGTGAACACATATATCCTGACTTGCACAAAGAGAGCAGTCAAATAAAATCCTATTGTATGCAAGACCGGGTCGTATATTTGGTTTGTCTTTTGAGCTGCACCGATAATGCATTCAGTGAAACGTCGGATTGACAGTGGCTATTCAGCTTTCTTGTGTGCGTGAGTTTTGTGTTATAGTTTATAGTGTTAAAAAGCACATCACTAATCCAGACTCATCAGATTTAATAAATTAGTCTCCCTCAAAAATAAAAATAGTTATTTTTCTATTTTTTTTTAACGCAGATTCTTCTTAAAACTCCTTTGTGTGTGTGGGTGTCCACTCTCACTTTTGTCTCTGACCATCTCATTGTGTGCGGACTTGAAGGGATTGGTCTTATCTTGATCACCCACAGCAACACATTAACCTCTTCTCTCTTATCTCTACACTGGTCATTAGTGCCAAAACCCTTAACGTCCTATTGACAGAGGCCATAGAGCCCTGAAACAGTGTGTGTAGGTGTGTGCATGCATATGTTAAGTTATTGTAAGGGACGTCGATGGGATCTGCTGAGCTGGTGATCTGAGACGATAACATTATTAGCATTTTGGGTGCATGCAGAGATGTGAGGGTGTCAAAGTGGAAATTGCAGAGGGATATTATACACTAAAAACTATCATTGGAATCTTAAAATATATTGCTTCTGATTTGAAAATGTTGTTTCTTTTACATTATTACCGTTTCCAAAAAAATATATGTAAAAAAACTTAAAATAAATGCATTTTTTAGAGTAGAATAATTATGAGATCCAATCTTTGAGTATTACTTTACTACAAACAAAAAAATCTGACATCACTATATTTTAGAAATAAAATCAATTGTTGTTGATATACATACCAGTCATTAAACAATAAATGAAATTGAAGCATTTTTAATTTATTCTTTTTAAACTCTTGGCCCAATGTTATAAAGCTCTAAATATGCTACAAAGTTTTCGCTTTGCATGAGGTATAAATATCACATAGAATCCCATCTTTCTTTGCATTTATTCAACGTGGTAAAGACAAACACACACAAAAACATGCAAGTAGAGCAGATGGTTGAACCTGTCCATCCAATCTGGACATAAATTTAAGAATTGAAAACAACTGGGATTGTGACAAACAAACTTGATGAGATCTTACATTTATTTTGTCACTATGCACAGTTAGCAATGGTAATGGAGGGAAGAAAGCTTGCTGTCAGAAAAATGCAACAAAGAATTACATCTTCTCAAACACCCAGTCAGTCACTCAGAGCCATGTTCTGCTGGAGGTTCTTTCTCTTGATTGGCACAGTGATGAAAAAATTTGATTATCTGATGCTGAATTGATTCTCATAACGAATCGTATAGATCGTTTTGTGCATCTCTTTAACATTGTCTGCCCTTTTTACATCTAAAGTAAGATTTTTTTTTCCAGATGGGCATTATGAGGCTTAGGTGTAAATAAGTTAATAAAGTTTCCCCCCGTAAACTTTAACCCCACCCATCGTTGTGTCACTGAATTCATGTAAACATGCTAGGTGTGGAGATATTAAGACAACATGGCGTCAGACACTAGCTGTATCATTAGCCGGATACCTGCTTTGAAGGCGCCTGAAACGTTCAAAGCTGCAGTCTGACACCATTTCAGGGTTAAACAAAAGGATGAGCTTGACAAAAATAAAGCAACTTGCAAGGCCAGCCAAATAAAGGTGACATATTGCGAAAATACAACCAACCTCAGGAACCCCATGTCGGCAAGATCTCATGTACATTTTCAAAGATATCCGCCCGTATTCTGTTGTTGAAAATGAGGAATTTAGGAAGCTAATGAAAGTCTTCCCAAACATGAACCTGTAATAATCTATTCTAAATCTTTAGAATTGGAATCAATGCTTAAAATGTGAATCAAGACTCACAACTGTTGAGGTGGAGCTTTCCTTTCCTTTCCTTTCCCTTCCATCTGTTACTTGCATTTTCAGTATATGGTAATGCTGCAAATTTAGCAGTTAATCGTCCACTGTAGTTACAGCCTCGTCCAGGAGGAGCAATTGCTGCTGCAAGTCAATGAGTTGCAATGCCTGAGTTTCCTTAGACGGAAAAGATTTTCACCAATTGCAATAATGAACTTTAAATTAACTTTAATATGTATACCCAAATTAGAATATATGTAATTGACCTTAAATCTATCAATATGATCTGCCATGCTATCAAAAACTTGATAGTTTACTAAATACTGACAGAACTTTAATGGATTTGTGTGCTGTATATACAGAATGCAGAAAATAGTCTACTTTTAAATATAGTGGAGAAACTGTGATGCTGTGGGCCTGTTTTTCCTCCTAAGGCAGCGAAAGCCTTGAAAGACCTCTCTGCCTCAGGTTATAGCAGGAGATTTTAAATGTCTTTGTTGTTGTCAGAAGAAAGCTGAAAGTGGGTCGTTATGTGGTTTTTCAACAGAAGAATGTTCCAAACCTTATGATCATATCAGCACAGAGATAACTCACCATTCAGACATCAACCTTATTCCATGCCCATCTTTGCCCATAAAGCAGATATGAATCTCAAGGTGAGATAAAAGAGGAAACCCAGGTCTCCAAACAATTTAGAGCAGTTGTGTAATGAGGAATGTTTAAAGGCTCATCTCCTATTAACAGCAAATTGGATTAAAAAAAAATTCCTATGTGAGATATGCTACAGCTGTAGAGATTAATTTTTTTAAAGACTTTTTACACATCTTTACCAGTGGTGCCCAGAAGCTGGAGGATGTTGTATGCGTTGCTTTCTTTACTGCTTCCTCTCTATCAAACAGCTGTCAACATTTGGTGTACCATAAATTAAGTCAGTTCAATATGCTTTTTCTTCCCATTCAGATATCATTTATTGCAGCAATAGTATCGTCTACCTTTTTAAAAAGGGCTTTCAGATGCAAATGATCCTCAAAATAAAAGGAAACACATTAGAAAGCATATGTCTTCAAAAAGTCTTTCCTGCATTACTTTATCCTTTATTATGTTTGGTTATTCAGAATGAAGAAAACGATTTTGAATTGCAGGTGTTCCTGTTAAAGGCATAGGCCTGCCGTCCTTAAAATATATTTATTCAAAATCCCTTTTTTGACAGTAACATGAACAAAATTTAAGCATTTAGTTTTCACATAAATGTACCCCAATGCTTGTCACTAAATGCAGTACTTATCTGTCTGTTTCTACTTTCTGTCTTATCCTAACCATTTGTGTGTGTTGTATCGAGGCTGACAATCTAACAGGTTAAAAGAATAATAGCAACTCTATTTACCGCCAAACAGCCCCTCATCTGCTCAAAATTGCATTTACTCCATTGCACAGACACGCTACGGGATGTGCGCTCTCAAAGTGGGAGAGTCCCCACTCTGCACTAATATTTAGGTTGAAACAGTCATGTGTTGGAGTGAGCCCTCCTCTTGTCCTCCTCTTCAACGCAAAGCACTGTTAACCACTGGCACTCTCTCAGAGAGGAATACGTTGACCGCGCCTATTGTGCTCTGGATGTGCTGTGTGAGTGAGTGCTTTCAGAGAGTGAAATTATTGGGACAACTATAATCCTCCAAGGTTAAGGATTCTTGTCTCTGTAAATGTTTTTGCTCGTTTATTTTTTTTTTCAGATACATTTTATTACAGTATGTTAAATTCTCATTTTCAGAGTTCTTAAGTTCGCATTTCCTTTCACTTGAAACTAGGGATGCACCGACACCGATACTGGCATCGGGTATTAGGGCCAATACTGCTCTAATGTACTGTATCGATATCGGTTAAAGTTAACCGATACTTAAAATATGGAAACTCTGTAATGATTTAAGAGAGGATATTTATTTTTCACTTCATATTTTAGTTTTGTGGTCATTTAAATTTTTTTTGTTTAAGTCAGTTTGCTGCACCTTAATTTTATTCATGAATCTATTAAACAGTATTGCTGTCATTCAAATTGTAAATGTTTCCTAAGGCCAAAGAAGAAAAAACATGTTTACTTACATAAAGCAAGATAATTGAATTCAGAATTACAAATTATTATTTTTTGAAATCTTCAATGAATTTTCTTTACTCATACACTCTAAAAATTAATTTTAGTGTGTTTTTAATATTGCCCATTAAAATTCCTGCAGCTGATGTCAATGAAAAGTATATTCTAGTTTTAGTTTTTGATTTTTAACTATTTCCAGTTATGTTGTGACTAGTTTAGTAATGTTTCTAACGCTAAAATCAGACTTCTTTGCAATGATAACATCCCAACCCTGTAGCAAGTAATAACATATAACTGCTGTGGTTGTCTAGGAATCTTTTTAGAGTATTTAAAATGTTTATTATTATTGTAATACTGTTTTATGCCTTAACTAGGTTAGTGGTAATGCTAATGCTAATGTCAAACTTGTGAGCAAGCTGAATTTCTTGGGTGGTTATTTCCAACGAATGGTACATTTAAGCTATAGTTGTCAGTTAAAAGGGATGAAACAATAGCTTTTTAAAACAGATCATAATAGTTCATTACTATTTGATAATATTTTATGGCTTCAGTAGTTTATTAGCTTTATTAATATTAAAGTTAAACTTGCTGTAGGTTGTCATGAGACAGTTTTTCCAAAATATCGATGAATCTTAGCTATTATTTTTCAAGGAAATGTTTACATACCATCTTGTTAGAATAGTTTTAATATGTTATTACTTTTATAGTAGCATTTCATGCCTTAGCAAGCTTTGATACAGAACTAATGCTGATGTAAAACTAGCATGCTGTGCTTTTTGGTCAGTTGTTTGCAATGAATGACACATTTTAGCTGTAGCTGTCAAGAAAAATTGTTCACACAACACCATTTTAGAAAACATTGTAAGTGTTTATAACTGTTTATTATGATTTGGTCACAAGATTATTTTTATCTTTTTGTTTTGCTTTATTTATTCCTAACATGGAAGGACAGACTAAGAAAATTATCCTAATCCTTAAATTTACTAAATGTAACTGAGTAAGCTAACTTTAAAAATCTGTTTGGAAAATAAAAATCTATTTAGGTGCTTTTTATGGAATGCCGAATTTTCCAAAATTCATGCTGATTTTTTATATTTAATTTTGAACCCTTTGTTATTCAAAAGTTTTTCAGCAATCACTTTACATGCTTTTTACTCAGAAAAACCCAGATAAAATGTAGGCAAATCGTTACTCTAATTTTCAAGGTGTGATTCTAATAGTTAGCTGTTTTTTTCAGGTGCATCTGCACCTTTAAAAGAAAAAGATCAATTTCTGATTTTTCTTTTTGTTTGTTTTCGTTTACACTGTGCTTACATAATTTAAAAAAGGATAGGGACAAATGAAAGCTGACATCAACCCTAATGTAAGGTGTGCCAGGTAAGTGTGAAAATCAAAGCTGGTTAAAAACAACTACCTCTCCCTTTTATTTGCATTTCCAAACTGTATAGATTATAGCATTGATCGAAGGTGAGTAGCCTACATTTTTGTCTAAAACCTTTTCATACATCTGATTAGCAGGCTTATTCAATAAATGTTGCCTGTTCAGGTACATGTATGCAACACAGGAGCAGGCTTTAAGCTTGTCTCTGTCCCTGAGGTGTAATGATTTGAGTCTCCGGCTTAGTGATGCAGTGCTCATGTTCAAACATTGATGGCGCTGCTGCTGCATTGTGATTAATCATTATGGCAGCTATACTGTGGATCCACTAACCGCCCAGCATTACATTAGGGGACATTATCTAAATACTCAACAAAGTGAAATTGAATTTAGGACTCCCGCTACACGCACACAGACACACACACACCTCCTCCTTCCCCTTTGCACACTCAACCAGTACGCTTCAGGATCCCATTCTCTCTTTATTGTTGGGGGGGGGTTAGCTGAGCAGGATCCTCTAGTCCTCATCCACTTTCAAATTGAATCAGCCTCAATTTGACCTTTTATGTCTCAGGATCCGCTACAGATGTACAGTATGTGCACACAAGCAAAATTTAACACATGTCTGTATGTGCACCCATGTGTGCCCCCGTGTCAGCTCACATTGCTCCCGGTGAAGTGGGAAACAGCATCTCCCCATTTGCTGCAGA
The DNA here is from genome assembly GCA_028564705.1 of Apricaphanius iberus. Lineage (NCBI taxonomy): Eukaryota > Metazoa > Chordata > Actinopteri > Cyprinodontiformes > Aphaniidae > Apricaphanius > Apricaphanius iberus. The sequence goes on from JAPXFQ010002826.1 coordinate 1,066,623, forward strand.
ATAGACCAATTAGTGTTTAGCAACAGAGCAGGAACCCGCGTGAATGTGTCATTGATTAGCAGGATTTAGCTAATCATCACATCTCATAAACTCACCAGTTAATGTCAGCTGGATCTCCTACAGTACGCCTCCTCTCTTCCTCAACCCATCCCTCTATCTGCTTTCCTTCTCCTTTCAAGACCCCTCTTCCCGTCTTGCCTTTTCCGCACTTGTATTTTTGCCCATCTGCCACGGTCTGTCTTCTCTCTCCTTTTCTTCCTCTTCTTCTCCCTTCAACTCAAGTTCTTCCTTCCTCTCTTTGCCCTTTCTTCTCCTTTTCTTTTTTTGCGAGGCTGGAGGGTGTACAGTAGAAGAAGTGGAGCGGATGAAGGCTTTCCACTTTTTTATTTGCTATTTTTAAAGAAAATGTGCACCTCTTGTTTTTATTTGTCTTGTATGCAGTTGGTTTATATCTGAGGGTTGTGTGTGCTTCTCATTAAGCTTGGAACCTTTTTTATCTGTTTCTCATATTAGCATAATAAGTTATATTTAGCATTTGAAGAAAGTAGAATCATTTCAATTTCAATATTAAGAACTTTGTTGAATTAATCAAATCACCTATACAATTACAGGTTTTCTTTTGAGACTTTTTAAAACGACAAATGAAATTTATAGGAGGTTGACTTAGGAATAAATGATTTGATAAAAGTATCAAAGGAAAGTTTCTTTGTTAATTTTTAGTTTACAAAGCAAACACAATTTTTCATGTAATTTGGAGTTTATTTGAGAATCAATTTGCACAAGTTGTCTATATCATTTGGATTAAATTCTTTTTCCAGGCATCACAAAACTGTAAAAAATGCCTTTAAATATCCAAGCTTAAGATACAAAGCATTTCTGAGAATTATGTGAACTAAAGAGTTTATAATCAAAGTAATTGAGTCTAATTCTGTTTTTCCAAAGTGCCAAAAAAATCAAGTAACTGAGCAATAATGGCACATGTTCAGATCAATAAAATGTTCCTCAAGGTTTCATACAATTATACTTGCCTCACTAAAAGCACATTAGGTGTTTTGTATAAACTACCTTGACCATTATCTTTCTAGTGACACAATGTCTTTTTTTGAATCTGAACATGTATAAATATGTATACATAAAAAAGATCATAACATCTCAGGCACAGCTTTGCAGTAGGTGTCATTACCCACTTTATTTTTTATTTAGGAATAGATCCAAAGAGTAATCTTTTTTGTTTCAGATAGTCAGGAATGTCTTTACCAGGTTCAAAAGCCTTTTTATTTTAAAATCTTACCTTTGAATTGAGACGTTTCGGGTCAAAGCAAATAGGAGAAATCTTGTAAGATTGTAGTTTAAGCTTAAATTGTGTACAAAATGATCAGAACCATTTTATTTGACAATAAATTCCATTTTTCTTGTACTACCATGCTGGGACTGATTACTGAGATCTATTTGCATATTGTTTTACTCTTTGGTTGACTTTCTTCTTTTGCATCATAACAATGGAACATATTTATTTTAAAACTAATCAACAGATGGATATTATTAAGTAGATTTAATAAGCAAAATCAAAGTTTAAGAATTACATTTAATAAAATGAAAGGTAACTTTTGTGCCATTGTGTCTGTGCCATTATTCTAAAATATATTTTACTTAAACATACTTAACTGTATACACCTTTTTAATACCCCACCAAGGACATTTAGTTTAGTCAGGCCACCATAGGGAAAAAGTAAAAAAAACAACCTAATATAGCCTTATATATACTGTATATGTTTTACTTTTCAAGTCAGAAAAAATAAATTATATTGTTGTTTCTTTCATCAATCTCAATGTTTTATTTATTTATTTAATTACTTGTGAATTAGATGCGTTGAATTACTACATCAGTTTTGTTGTGGTTTTTACAATTTTTTTAATGTTTATTTTTTATTACTAATTCCTCATAAATGATAAATTGAACATTTACAGAAATATTACATGAACAATTTTCCTGTTTTAGAACTGTAAATAAAAAAGGAGCTGAATTAAGCTGCTTTTTTAAGCGTTCTGTGTTAAGATATAACTATTAGTTATCATTTTAATTAACATCTGTTTGACAGCACATGGTAGCCAGCTGGAACCATGAAGGCGGACATGTGGCATGCATGTGGTCATGTTTGTGTGTGTGTATTTTTTGTGTGCCTAAGGTTGCAGGGTGGAGGGTGAGGGAGAATGAGAGCAGGGGGATCACACCGTTTGATTTGTTGTGTTGCTAATGTGACACTGATTATACAGGTCAGAGTAAAACAAAGCGGCGAAACGTTGCAATGCTAATACAGACGCTGTGATAACAGGGTTGTCGTCTCAGGCGGCCAGCTTGAACGCAGATCTCCAGATATATACCTTCATGAGTACGTATACGCTTGCATTACACTCGTTCTTTTGCCAAGACACACCGACACTCTCTTCGCACACACATTCACATGTCAGAAAACAGAAAAAGAAAAACTCTCTCTCAATGACTTTAGCAAAGCACACAGAGCCTTTTTTTTGTGAGTGGTAGACTGTTGCCATGGAGAGACGAGGTTAGTGAATTTGACCTATGCTATCATGCTAGCTTTGGTCCCGCAGCTGTAATTTCAAATGAGAGAAAAAAACATGTTTCTCACTGAATTGATTTATCCCTATGTTTATGAGTAGATAAGTGCAGTGATGCTTAGATGGAGGGTTATTTTCATGGGGTGACTCTTTTGTGTGTGTTGTGTTTATCTAGGCCACTGTCGATGTAGGGAGTACTGTAGCTCTTTTGCTCCCAGCGGGGGGGCCTCTTTTTGTGCTTGTGTGTACGGGTGCCTTTCCTCTGTGTGTGCCTGCAATTTGTTTGTGTTTATTTTGTGAACCATTCTCCTCCGCAGGTACAGCTAAGGCATGGGACACATTGTGATTTATGGAGAACGGTGCGTGATCAGACTACTCTTGACGCACTAACGAAATCAAACACAATGACTTGGACAAAGTAGATGCGACTAAGGAACATGGAGTGCTCTTGTTCTGCTTTCTTCACTGTTTGACCTATACATTCGTTTGGTTTGAGCCAGACTTGTGGCCTTGATTCTGAACTCTTCTGTCCTTAAAATAATTTGGATCTAAGCTGTTCGACACAATGAATCCAGAGAAGAACAGTCTGTTTGCATGAGCAGCACACAACGGGGAAAATAGTAAATATATTTTTTTAATGATGCCATTGACCTGAAATTCATACCAGATGTTTGTATAAACCAAGTAATCCATAAATAGAAGGAAATAATCAGAAATCAAACATTAATTAAGCTATCTGCAAAACTTTGGAATATGTATGGGGTTAGCAAACTTACAGTAAAAAAAATATATATTTTGGGTATGGCAGTTTCGTGAGATCTCCTTCGAGAATATATTATTAATATGCATTGCTGAGATATGATTTTAACCAATTTTTCTAAAGAAATAATCTCAAATATTGAAGGTTCTGGAGGCCTCTTCTATGCACTATGATCATAAGTTATTTCTGAAGATTTTCCATTCCATTCAAGTCTGGGAAATAACTGAGGTATTATGACACCTTTGTTTTCTTTCTCTAAAACCAGTTGCAAATGAGCAAAGTTTATTTATATACAGATTAAACTGAGAAAAATATTAGAACATGCTTTTTTTTTTACTAATTCAACTTGAAATATCGAACTAAAATGATCTTGAATCATTACATGCAAAGCAAGTTATTTCAAGCTTTTATGTGTTATGATTTTAATAAGTATGGCTTACATTTTACAAAAAACCCTGATTTAAAATCTGAGTTAAGTAGAATATTGTGAAAAGGTTCAATGTTTTAGGCTCAAAGTGTCACACACTAATCACAAATTAATCCAAAACACACACAAATGGTTCTTAAGCCTTTAAATGGTCTCTCAGTCTGGTTCAGTAGAATTTACAATCATGGGGAAGACTACTGATCTGGCAGTTTTTCAGAAAACCATCATTAACTTCCTCCATGATGAGGGAAAGCCTCAAAATGTAATTGCACAAGAAGTTGGATGTTCCCCAAAGTGCTGTATCAAAGCACATAGGGATACAATGATACCACTTTTTTAAAAAAAATGATACAAACCAATACTTGGATCTAAGTACTTGCCGATGCAGAGCACCAATGCCGATACTTCTACCATGAAAAAAAATGCAATGAATTGGAAGACAGGTTTTATGTTCTTCTCTGCTCGTTACAAATAATGCTGAATTAGAATTTTTTTTAATAAAAATGACCACAAAACTAAAATTTCAAGTTAAGAAAAATTCAATGAAATTATTGCAGAGTTCCCACTTTTTAAGTAGAACTATCTGTTCATGGCATCTGTTAACTAACTGATACAGATACAAGTACATCAGAACAGTATTGGGTTTATACCCAATATCAGTATCATGTGGAAGGGAAAAGTTTGGAAGAAAAAGGTGCACAAGCAGCAGAGATGACCACAGCCTGGAGAGGATTGTCAGGAAGAAGCCATTCAAAAGTGTTGGGTATCTTCACAACGATGGAATCCATGCATTGAGAGCCACCGCACACAGATGGATCCTGGATGTGGGCTTCAAATCTCTTATTCCTCTTCTCGAGATGTTACTGCTCTGTTGCTCAGTGGTCCAAAGTCCTGTTTTCTGATGAGAGCAAATGTTGCATCTCATTCAGAAACCAAGATCCCCAGAGTCTGGAGGAAGAATGGGGAAGCACACAATCCAAGATGATTGAAGTCTAGTGTGAGGTTTCCATAGTCTGTGTTGATGTGGGAGCCGTGTCATCTACTGGTGTTGGTCCACTGTGCCTTATTTAGTCCAGAGTCAACAGAGCCATCTACCAGGACATTTTGGAGCACTTTATGTTTCCTTCCACAGACGAGCTTTATGAAGATGCTGATTTAATTTTCCAGCAGGACTTGGCACTTGCCCACACTACCAAAGGTATCAAAACCTGGTTCAAAGACCATGGGATTACTACTGTGCTTGATTGGCCATCAAACTGGCCTTACGTAAACCCCATTGAAAATCAACGGGGCATTGCCGAGAGATAGATGAGACATGAGACCGAACAATGCAGAAGAGCTGAAGGCCACTGTTGAAGCATCCTGGTCTTCCATAAAACCTCAGCAGTAGTAGTAGTAGAAGTAATTGATCCAAAAGGGGCCAAAACTACTACTGAGTAAATATGCATGATCATGATTTTCAGAGTTCCAACATTTCTGTATTTAAAATCTTTGTGTTATTGACTTCATATAATTGTCTTAGAATTTTTCATCATCTAACAACATTTTGAAATGTCTCACTTTGCAAGTCATGAGTCTAGAACGTATCAGTTTCATGTTTTCAGCAGAATTACTGAAATAAATTAACTTTTGCACAATATTATAATTTTTCAAGTTTCACCTGTAGTACCTTTCTCAGACAGAAAGTCACGAAGTGCAAAGTTGAGAGTGCCCTTCACCTTGTGTTAGGGATGATTGAACCACTGATAAATCCCCATGTTGTTTAGTTTTCAGAATCTTATCAAGAATGTATCTGACAATTTCCCGATTAATACTTTTCTCTGTTAAATGGACATTTTCAGGGCACCATATGCTGAAAATCAGCACAACCCCACACAGTGTTTTTGGGTTGATCTGTAGTGCCCTAGAAATGCAGCATGCAATCCCATCTGAACGGTTTTGGTCTCATCTACTCAGACTATGTTCTTCTGTTGTTTCATTGGCTTCTTTTTAAAGTAAAACTTTCAGACAAGTATCAATATTCTTCTACTTCAGCTGTGGAGTCTAGTGCGGTGAGTGGCTAAGAAAAGATTCTGAGTGCATTACCTGATTTATTTATGCATTTATTTTCAAGAAAACTGAAATTCCAGTCATTTTTTGGAAGCTAATATCTGGTCCTGTTGAGGTTTTTTTTTTTTTTGTCTGATTATTGACTCGCCTCAAGAACCCTCAAGTGTGCTCATTAAAACATTGTGAAGATCAAAAATACTTCTGTTACCAATTCCAAAAGCTTTTTTTGCTGAAATATTTTGTAAAGTTCTTTGACCAATTGTGATATTTTTCTTGCATAATATCTTGGTAATGGGAATTCTTTTTATAGCCAATCAATTAGGACTAAACCAACCAATATTAGTTGCTCTATGAAAGCTTAAAGTTTTCAGCTATTTTCTTGACCTTTCATGCGTTTTGCAACTTGTTTTACATTCAGTATTTCTTATTTCTTATGTCATTCCATATTACTTCATTAAACTTAATTCACTATTTGTGTTTATTTATGACTTATGATTTGAATTTAATGTTATTGACCCCATCAGAAATACATTTACAAGGACAAACTTTAACATGTTTATGAATTTTTTTTTTGCTGTGTTGAAAATGACAAGAGGGAGCCAAGATTTGGTTGTCTGTCTGGGATTTGTGGGGGGTTATTTGCTTAGGTGGGTGTTGGTGTTAGTGGAGAAGGGTAGGGACGTGTCAGTCACATGCTTTGACAGTTCCTTGTATAGGTTGTCATGTTGTCCTACAGCCAAGGCGGAGGATCCACAGACCCGAAGACCAAACAGGGGTCATCTCCCTGAATGGTCCCTGAGATGGCAATAGGTGCAGATAGGCAAGGCGTTGCTCAGGAATAAGGTCATTCCAGGGGTGATTCAATTCTCTGTATTTGGGGCGTTGGGAGATTGCATGCTCACCTCTGTCAACTCCTCCATATACAGGTCAGCAGAAATAAGCTCACAGTGGCAGGAGGAAGGGCTGACATAAGAGAGAGGCGCAGCATAACCTGTGTGTCTGAGTGTGAACGTATGTATAATTCACGGGGTAGGACTGTGTCCTTCTTATTCCTTCTCCAGTCATCTGAACAACCAATGTAGTGGATACTAATGTGCTTCCTTGCACATATTTGACCCTTAAAGGCCCCAGTGGGGGATACTTGAGAGGGTGACTTTGCTCATGCAGCATGGGACACCTCCGTATCCATTGTTTCTTTTTTGCCCACATAACATACCTGTTATCTCTCTCTTATTGTCTGTCTGTACTTCCATCCTTCACTGTTTACTCTCTTGCATTTCCCTTTCAACTTTTGCTTTCCTCAGGGAAAGATCTCATGTCTCTTCTAAATGGTTCTCAATGTATATGCAGGTCACTGTTGGGTTTTCCTTTGTGACCCATACTTATTGAAGCATTGGATAAATCAATAAAGTTCTGATGCTCTCAAAGTTTTTTTTTTTACCTTCAATAATGTCATCAAAGCAAGCATTGGAAAGGTCAAGCTTTTTGTTGCTTTGAACTGTTTTTGTTGAAGAGCTTGTTAAACATAATGATGTATCTGCTGAAGGACATGGAAGAAGTAAGTCCTGCAACCCTGAACGGTACGCCAATAATGATCGAGAGCTCTGACACTCCTCTAGGTCGTCTGTTTCATTAGAACCTCTGGGAGCTACCATCTGCTAGTGAAGGCCAGGCGACCGTTGGAACCTTGATGGCTTGCCCTTGTCAAAGGCAGCTGTGTTTGTCTGTGAATCTGCATTTTCAGCACGGTGCCTGGGTGCATGTGTGCTCTCTAATTAGTGTCATAGTATTACCCTGGTATCAAACCAGTAAATGACCATCATTTGTTGACATTTCTAGTTTCCTTTCCTGCCCTCTGTAGCTATTGTTGCACTGCAACATATTCTATGCTGTAAAGCCTATGAGACTAAATAACTTATTGGTTTGCTGTTAAAGTCTGCACTACGTGATATGAAAACTGACATACACTCACTGGCCACTTTATTAGGTACACCTTGTTAGTACTGGGTTGGACCCTTTTGCGTTCAGAACTGCCTTAATCTTTTGTGGCATAGATTCAACAAGGTACTGGGAAACACTCTTCTGAGATTTTGGTCCATATTCACATGATAGTATCACGCGGTTGCTGCGGATTTGTTGGCTGCACATCCATGATGCAGATCTTCTGTTCCACCACATCCCAAAGGTGCTCTATTGGATTGAGATCTGGTGACTGTGAAGGTAAAATGAATTCATTGTCATGTTGAAGAAACCAGTCTGAGAATATTCAAGCTTTATGACATGGAACATTATCCTGCTGGCAGTAGCCAGGATGGACATGGTCAGCAACAATACTCAGGTAGGCTGTGGTCTTTCAAAGATGATCAATTGGTACCAAGGGGCCCAAAGTGTGCCAAGAAAATGTCCCCAACACCATTACACCACCACCAGCAGCCTGAACCGTTGATACAAGGCAGGACGGATCCATGCTTTCATGTTGTAGATGCCAAATTCTGACCCTACCATCTGAATGTCGCAGCGGAAATCGAGACTCATTAGACCAGGAAACATTTTTACAATCTTCTATTGTCCAATTTTGGTGAGCCTGTGCAAACTGTAGCCTTAGTTTCCTGTTCTTAGCTGACAGGAGTGGCACCCCGTGTGGTCTTCTGCCCATCTGCCTCAAGGTTCAACGTGTTGTACATTCAGAGATGTGCTTCTGCATACCTTGGTTGTAACAAGTGGTTATTTGAGTTACTTTTGCTTTTCTATCAGCTCAAACTAGTCTGGCCATTCTACTCTGACCTCTAGTATCAACAAGGTATTTTTGCCCACTTACTGGATATTTTCCCTTTTTCAGACCATTCTCTGTAAATCCTAGACATGTTTGTGTGTGAAAATCCCAGTAGACCAGCAATTTCTGAAATACTCAGATCAGCCCATCTAGAACCAAAAACCATGCCATGTTCAAAATAAGTTCCCCATTCTGACGCTCCGTTTGAACGGCAACAGATTGTCTTAACCATTTGCATTAATAAGCAGTTGGACAGGTATGCCTAATAAAGTGCCCAGTGAGCGTATATTTTCAGTAATAACTCACACCCACTGTGTACCTATTTGTCATTATACTACACGAAACTTAAAGTGCAATATATATCTGCAATGATTTTTAAAAACAAGAACTGGGTTAAAAATGAATGCTTGAATTAGAGAAGCTCCTCTGAATCGGTTGGTGTAGGACATCAGACGACACTCAAAAAGCATGATTTTCAAGTTTTACCTATGAGTGAAGTCAGACTCAGTTTAGAAGCATAATGTTAGACTACCTATCCATTAAAAAAATTTAAGTTTTGTGGTGTGTTTGGGATTGTTGCTCTGTTAGAACACCCACTTGTGCTCATTTCAACTCCCCATTTTTGGTGAAAGGTTCAAGATAAAGTAAAACAGTTTGGATGTAGTTTTAATTCTTCAATCTTCAATCAACAGTGCAGAGTGGACCAATACCACTGGCTACAAGAGTCCCACACCCTCATTCTTCCACCATCCTGCTTGACAAACCGTACTTTGTTCTTAGGTTTGAAAGCCACACATGGACTCATCCAAACCAGTTCTTTGCCATTTTGACCTAAAATGTTCATCTACTTCCCTTGTCACAAAAACACTTCAATGGGGGATCAAGAGGCATTTTCACCATCTCCATTTGTTTCTGATGTCTCAAGAAAAGAAAAGCTTTAAGGTCTCATTTGTTAGTGTTTTTCACCCCCACCCCAAAGAATGCCGTCTGAGTCAGTTTTTTTGAAAAAAAGAAAATGCTTCTGGTCCTTCCTTTTCAGTGTGTTCCAGTTTTGCTCCATAGTGACTGGGTTCACGCAACAAGATCTGTGGGCTTGCTCATTAGGATTAATTATATACAAGTTTTTGTCCTCTGGTTGGCTAATTACAACATAACTTAGACTATATCTGTTTACTAAAATCAGCAAAGCATAATGTGAGACCAAAATTGTGCCGGTACTTAGCCTTAGATGGAGTTTACTACACTGGTGAGGGTCCCGTTATGGGGCTCACACTGGATCTTGATCAAGATGAATCAACCTTCAGAGTTACACCAAGGAAACAATCAATCCACCATTTCTGTTGGCGGTCCCAAGCCAGGGATGTGAGGCCAGTGAATACTATTTTTCAGAATGACGTACAAGTCAGACTTTTTTTCTTTTCTTTTCAGACTCATTTTCTGGGCTATTTTCTTTCTGTACTTTATGCATGGAATGGAATTTGAGGAAAATATTTAACTTTCAGAAAGCTTATACAATAAATTTTTACTTAAAAGGATACTTTTTTATGATTTTCAGGGAAGGAGACCTTTAAGAAACTCATTCATGCGTGTAGTTTTTGTCAAATTGATTACTGGAACAGCATCTTTACTCACCTGCCTAAAAAGTCAAGTCAGACAGCTGCAGCTGATCCAGATCACTGCTTGAATCCTCACTGGAACCAGAAAAGTAGAGCACATCACCCCAGTTCTATGGTCCTTACACTGGCTCCCTGTAGCTCAGAGAATAGACTTTAGAATGCTTTTGTTGTTTTATAAATTGCGAATGGCTTGGCACCAAAATACATTACATATCTGCTGCCCTCGTGTCAACCTCCCAGACTACTGAGGTCAAATCTTCTCTGTATCTCCAGAATCAGAACCAAACAGAGAGAAGCAGTTTTCGCTTTTTATGCAACTCTAATCTGGAATAAGCTTCCAGACAACTGCTAAAATGCTGAAACACCAAGTTCCTTGAAATCAAAGCTAAAAGTGCATCTGGTTAGAGCTGCCTTAGATAAATAATCACTGGAACATAGATTAATGAGGTATACACTGTAAACCCAAATAAGTAGGCAGAACTCAAAAAAAGTCAGTCAATCAGTTGCCACATATTTTTGAGGTCATAAAATCAGATATTTGAGTATATCAAAGCTTAAATATTTGGAGTTTATGTTAAATATATTTTCTAATTATAATTAAATTAAACTTACCTATTAAGCCAACTCAAAAATCTTCAGTGCATGCAATTTTTATTCATAAGTTTCATACACACATTTGGTTTACACTATCCTTAATTTATGCTAGTGTCATTCAATTTTATAAAACTTTCATGAACATATAGATAACTCACATGAATACATAATATATTTATGCTCTTAAATACAACTATTCTCAACACAAGTGATACAATGATCAGAATTTTAACTACAATGAATGTGGTATTAACATCATTACCCCTTTGAATTATTATATAAATTGTGATTGATCACAAAGGGTATCTCAATACAACAGACTTCCAAGTCACAAATGGTGTCAAAAACATGCCCCTAAGCACCCTGGACATTTGATAATTAGGTCACTCAAAATGTCTGAGTTACTTGTATTCAAAACAATATGCTGAACTAACTCAACACATTTGAGTTACAATAAATTTTTCAGAATATTGAGTTTCAGCTACTCAGTAAGCTACTCAGTGTAACTAAGTAATCTCAACTTTGGGGTTTACAGTGTATCATTTAAATGTTAAGCCTTTGCTTTGTTTAAAAAAAAAAAGTATTGCTACACTAAGGCCATGTCCACACGTGGCCAGGTTTTTTTTAAAACAAAGATTTTCCTCCGCTCATTGAAAAAACAATCTCCATCCACGTAACCGGATTGCTTTAACAATGGATGATACCAACACAGCTCTGAGGACATAAATGCTGTTTTTTGAGAGTAAACACAGGTCGCACATGGGATGTTGGAGCATTTTTTGTTGCGGATAGTGATGTTACGGCTCTTAAAACTCTGTTTTCAACCCTCCACACGCAGATACTGAAAACGTAGAAAACGAAAAACTCCACTTTGGCCAGAGTGTTTGAAAAGATTCGTTTTTGGTCCCGAAAATCTCCGGTTACGTGTGGATGACAGGCCAAACCGTAGAAAAATATCTCCGTTTTGTGAGATACCCGGCTACGTGTGGACAGGGTCTAAGTTTCCACTGTCATTATTGTGTTGAATACAAAGTTGTGGGGAGGCTTGTAGATATTTGCCTATGCCTGACATTTACGTTGAATAACAGCTTCTGTTGTCCTGCCATGTTTAGTTTTAAAACCTCACACGGGTGTGAGAAATCCCTAAATCCAATGGTAATTTATGAATGACCACAGAGAGCTCAGAGGCAGCTTATTTCGTGGCTGTATAATGGAAGTGTTGTGTTTGGGAAGGCCAGTGTTTCCTCCGACAACTAGCTTTTTTTCTAGATAACCTGGTGATTGTCCATGAGGATAGGTAAAATTTTCTACTGTCACTTGTTGGGTTTTTTTTTATAGGTGCTGCTTTTTGAGATCTCTTCTCTTCTTCTTCTCTGTCCATGGCGATGTTAAACTTTATTGTGGAGAGTGTCACTGGTATTCAAGTAGCTTCTGGTTCATATGAGGTGTCCAAACCTTAGTGGTTCCTGGACTGTTCTTGATCATTAAAACCAATTTTCTTGCTCTTCAGGATGATTTTTTTCAATAAAACCTAACACATTTAGATGTTTCAAACAGGAAAAAGACGCCTAATGTAGACCATAACTTGTTTTACAAAGGGCAAAGAAGAATAAAATAAAGCTTCTTGAGTAGTTTTGACCTAAAACCTTTTGAAAAACATCAGATTACGCTGAAAAATTGGGTCTGTGGTAGTGAACATGCCAGTCTTAATGGTTTTTAAAAATTCTGCAGTGTTTAGTATAAATGGTTACCTCTACCATGAGGTAATGAAAATAAAAACTGTTATCGATGGATTTCGATGACATTTTCAGGAATTTTCAGCAATCGGACCAGGGATAAGTGATTATATTTGGGGTATTACCTGGCAAGAAGCTTATATCCATCCATCAAGAAGCGATGCTATCCTGCACTCCACTCCCATCTCAGAGCGCTCACAGATGGTTGACTTTGTGCAGCAGCTCCATCACGGTTGGACCTTATGTACAGCAACTTTTTTTTGCACGAATTTCCCTTCTATGCTGGAAGAGCACAGGAACAGCACAAACATAGCCATGTGTCCGAGGGGATGGCTCTGGCTGAGGTCTGCGCTCTCTGAATACATTTCTAGTTGTTTTTGTTAACATTCATTGAAATGTTTTGGTCACGTAATCATCCTCCTCGTCATTGAGACCCAAACATTAATAAAGCTGTACATGCATGTAAGGAATGTATAGTATGGAACTATATCAGCAAACACGACATAGTGGAATTTTCTTAATAACTGCTCAGTCAAAGGAGCCAAACATCTTACCCTTTTCCAAACAATGTACATTATTATTTACTATACATCCATAAACTGTGTTTCTCAAATAACAGCGATAATCATGTCCAGACATGGGAGAAAAAACATTCAAAAATTATAAACGTCTAATATGAGTTATATACTTTTAAACTTTTCAGCTGTACCGTATACGTATCTACTAAATGTCCTTAACTTATACAGCTGTAAATGTCTCTTAGAGATAGAAGTCTATTTGTGAAGACAGACCTACGTGAGCTGCACAGCGGCGCATTCGGTAGCACTGTTGCTTTGCAGCAAGAAGGTTCTGATTTTGAATGCTGGGATCTTTGCATGTTTTCCCTGTGCATGCATGGGTTCCCGGTGGGTTCTGTGGCTTCCTCCAGCTTCCTCCCACAGTTCGAAATGACTCTAAATTCTCCTTAGGTAAAATTGTGTGTGAATGGTCGTTTATTTTAGTATTTGAGGAATTTTAGCAAAAAAACGACAACTAAAAAGCAAACAAATCTACTCTGGCAAAGTCAGAGTAGATTTGAGTGTAGCTTACAGATTTCTGTCCAGGTATGGAGAATTAAGGTTGAGCACATGAAAAGAAAGTCCTTCCTAAAGTCACACATTTCAAACAGCAATTTTGAAACATAGTGTTTGTGGTAAAGAAAGAAATATAGCTGTCAGGCACTACTTTCAGCTTTACCCATCACACGTCAAAGTGTCCTTGGGAAAGAACCTGAAGCCTACATTGTAAACGATCTCTGAGTGAAAGGGTGAATGTGGCTCATAGTTAAAAAAATGCTTTGGAGTGATCAATAAAAGTATAAAATTGAAACAGAAAAATCTCCAGTTTAAAAGCTTTTGTTTGGTGAAAAAACACTTATCACACCTCAGGGGGGAGCGTGTGTCTGTGTAGTTGTGTGTTGTGTGTGTTAATTAATTATTTGAGTGATTGTTTTTGAGGCTAGGAGCGAGACAGACTGATTTATGAAGAAGTCAATGAAGAGTAAATGAAAGCTAAAATTACATTTTGAAGTAGATTGTTTTGCAAAAAACTGGTTTTCAAAGATTTATTTTCTGGTTTTTTTTTCGTTGCTGTAAATCTGAAGTCTTTTTTAATGAGATTCATTGTATGTAAAGCAAAAAAAGTATCCATTTCATCATTAGTAATAGAGATGTAGAAAATGAAAGTTTAATATAGGCAATATGAATCACCACTCTGGGTGCCAATCCTTTGCAAGTGGCATGAGTACCTAACAAATGAAAAAAAAAAGTATTTTAGACTTATTTGCAAAATAAAAAAAGCTTATTATTTGCTACAGTGGATAGATTAACTACTCCTCTTGTGGCAGTAGCCCCTGAACTGAACTCCATTAGGGCCTGTAATGAATTTGCCAGCTTCTTTACTGAAAAGATGTTGAACATCAGAAGGTCAATTAGTACATCAGTTTCAACCCCAATACCAACCTTAAGCCCAGTTAACACCCATGCTGAGAAAATGACACATTTCCAAACAATAAATCCATCAAGCTTTGATGAAATTATTGACAAATTAAGCTCTGCCACCTGCTGCTTGGATATCTTACCAATAGGTTTTTCTTAAAAAAGTCCTCTCAACCATTAGGGCGGAGCTGATCAAAATGGTTAACACATCCTATCAGGTGTTTTCCCCCAGGCTTTAAAAACAGCAGTTATCAAACCAATACTAAAGAAGAAGAACCTAGATAGCACTTCAATTCAAAACTTAAGACCAATCTCTAATCTCCCATTTATCAGTAAAATTATTGAAGAAGCTGTGTTCCAGCAGTTAAACTTTCTACCAACGAACAATCGCTTTGATATTTATCAGTCTGGTTTTCTTAGGCACCACAGTACAGAGACAGTCCTCATCAAAGTTTTCAATGACATCCTTTTAAATACTGACTGTGGTAAAACCACAGTACTGGTACTATTAGATCTCAATGCTGCGTTTGACATCGTTGACCATGATGTATTACGGGAACGCCTGGAGAGATGGGTCGGACTCTCTGGTACAGTACTCGAATGGTTCAAATCCTACCTCAAGAACAGGAAATTATTTGCGTCAATTAGCCAATTCTCATCACAAAACACAGAAATCATATGTGGTGTCCCCCAGGGCTCCATCCTAGGGCCTCTATTATTTAGCATCGACATGGTCCCACTAAGGCAGATAATGACAACAAATAATATTAACTACCACAACTATGTGGATGACACATCTTTATATCTCAATGTCACCACGTGATGTTGAACCCATCCAAACCCTTTATAAATGCAATGAGCAAATTAACAACTGGATGTCCCATAATTTCCTCCAACTGAACAAAAACCAAACAGAAGTACTTCTCTTCTGACCCAAAAAAAGATTGATTAAATATCAGTACACAGCTTCAGTTGGTCCAACTAGAAACTACTGACCAGGCCACAAATCTAGGTGCAATAATTGACTCAGACCCGAACCTCCAGGTTCACATAAAGGCAATAAGAAGGTCAGCTTTCTATCACCTAAGGAACATTTCTAGGATTAAAGGAAGGATGACACAAGGAGACCTAGGATAACTCATCCATGTGTTTATCCCTTGCCGCCTTGATTACTGTAACAGTATCTTCACAGGTCTACCTAAAATATCAGTCAGACAGCTGCAGCTGATCCAGCATGCTGCTGCTCGTGTTCTCACTAGAACTAGGAAAGCAGAACACATCACCCCAGTTCTAAAGTCCTTACACTGGCTCCCTCTAGCTCAGCGAATAGGCTTCAAAGTGCTTCTGTTAGTCTATAAATCATTGAATGGGTTAGCACCAGAGTACATTAACGATCTGCTATCATGGTACAAACCATCCAGATCACTTAGAGCCTCAGCTCTGGTTTACTCATCATTCCTAGACTCATAACCAAACATGGAGAAGCAGCTTTCAGTTTCTGTGCCTCCCATATCTGGAACAAACTCCTGGATGAATGCAAAACTGCAGAGACACTGAACCATTTCAAATCAAAAGTTAAAACTTATCTATTTAGACTTGCCTATGAGTAACTGATAAAACTTTTGCGTTCATTCTTTATAATTACTGTTAAATGTTTCTGTTTTAATTTTCATAATTTTTCAGAAATGTTCTCTTATGCTTTAATCACTAAATGTTTTCTTTTCTTTTAATTACACAAATTGTCTTTTATAAATGTTCGTTTAAGATTTCTTTTCGTGATTCTATGTTTTAAGTTTTCACATTTTTTTAATCATGTAAAGTACCTTGAATTGCTTTGTGTTGAAAGTGTGCTATACAAATAAAATTGCTTTGCCTTGTGTGCAAAAAAACCTTCAGATGTGTATTAGTCTGTGTTAATTATTGAAAAGATTGTTTCTGAGGCAGAGGAAATAATTTGTGAAGAAGTCAGTGAAGAGCAAATAAAAACCAGAAGACTTCTGTTTGGGTGCATAATTTTTGAAAATTGATATTTTGCAAAAGGAAAAATACTATTTTCTAGACAATTGTATTGTAAAAAAAAACAACTAAACAAAATATATATATATATATATATATTATATATTATATATATATATATATATATATATATATATATATATATATATATATATTTATTTGTCTTGCTTTTTTTATGGCTGTATCAAAAGCTGTAAATATGAAATTCATTTTTTTATGAGATAATTTCACCACTAATAACAGCAATTTATTGTAGACTGTGGTGGTTTTTATGAAGGGTAACAAAGTTCACCGCCCATAAACTTTTGACTGGGATCAACATTTGATAAATTAGGATAAAAAAGTAGAAATCTAAGAAAACTGGGTTGTATGTTGTTTTCTAAATTGGTTGCAAAAAAAATTTGGTATATAGTAATTCGCTTCTACTGCAGCAGTATTAAAGTGCTATTTTAGAGATTTTTTCACACTCTCAAGGGGATTTGATCAAAATCCGATGTATTACTATACACTGAATTTTGAATTTTCAAGAACACTGTAAAAGATCAATGCAATATTGTATTTGAAAATAGAAAGAAAACGCTTTAGTAGTTTTTTCTCTTTTTATTGTTCTATTGTAATATTCTTAAACATATAAATGTGTGTGAGAGAGTGTAGGTTATACCTCAGATCTAAAAGAAGGTAGAAAAGATTTTGATTTATAAATTTCACTTGTTTGACTTTATCTACATATTCTCACAAGTTGCAAGTGTAAAGTTATTAAAATAAGGGGTAGTGAACATTAAAATCCAGTCTTTGAAAGTTTATTGACATCATTCCAGCTCTCTTTTGTCATCTTTCATAATTATATGTGATAGTGTGGCATAAGTGGTCTGAATTGATTAAAATTAGAAATGCTGAATCTGATGCATCAAATCATTAAAAGCTGGTAAAAATTAAAACTCGCAAACGCAAATATAACTTTTAGGTTTTTCTGCCTCTCCTGGCTTGATCTCCGGCCTTAAGGGAAGCTTTTGAAATAATGACTCTTTTTATAAAAGGAAATATGCAGTTTTACATGTATTGTAAATTCAGTTTAATAAAAAGGTACTTAAAAATAAAAAAATCCTCACATCAGTTTGATTTCTTTAGTTTGCCAACATCTGACTTAATATCAGCAGTAACTGATTTTCCATGACCATTTGCATTACCACAATACAAATTTACAGAAACACCTAATTTTCAGACCTTCAAAGATTTAAATTTGGACACAGAAATTATTGAGATAAAAGAAATTACAGCATTCAGTCTGTTTTACCAGCTTCAGATTTAACTTGAGTGGCTAAGTATATCCTAATGTCTTTGTCAAACAATCGAACTGCCAAAGCCCCCCGCTCTAGCCCACTTCTCTTTCCCATGGGCAAGCCAAAGGCTAACAGCTTTGTTTGGATTCTCCACTAAGTGATTTTTAATCAACTGGTCTGCATGAGTCCTCCCAGGGGCCTGAGCAGCTGAGGCTATGAGACGCTGAGCTGTAGGCTGGAGATGGCCAAATGTTCTGCAACAAGACAAAGAACAATAAATAAATAAGCTGCCAAAATAGTAAGCTTACAAATGAGCGAATGTTGCACTACAGAAAAGTTAACATCTTGATAGAATGCTTTTCATAATTCAGACACAATTTCTGTGATAGTGATTTCGGTATAGGCCTACGTAAAATCTTTGTTATCTGTAACCTAATCAGTTGTGAAAAAAATCGGATATTGCATATTTAGATAAAAAATTTTTTAGAGAATACCTCTTTTTATTTTTGCTTTTGTTGGTATTTTTTATGTTTAAAGGGTTCTTGATCCCATCAAAACCAAATGAAAGTATTAGATAAAGTTAAATATAGTTAAATAAATTCTGAATGAGATGGGGGATGTCCTAGAAAAAGGAAAGTAGAGCACATCACAGTTCTAAAGTCCTTACACTGGCACCCTGTAGCTCAGATAATTGACTTCAAAATACTTTTATTAGTTTATAAATCACTGAATTGTTATGCACCAAAAAACCTTAAAGATCTGTTGTCATCTTATCAGCCTTCCAGACCATTCAAATACTCTGGTTAAAGTCTACTCTGCATCCCCAGAATCAGAACCAATATGGAAAAGCAGCATTCAGTTTGATCCTCTAATCTGGAACAAACTCACAAAACCACAGAACAGCTGAACCAATGCAATAAAAATGAGCTTGCTTTAAATGGCCTTGCCTTTGGTCCTGTTGCCGTTGAGGTGGCACAGATTAAATTATCAAAGGGATGAGAATCTTTAATGGCATTTTAAATTTGACTGAGAGCAGTCATTCAGTCATGTGTATGTATTCTGTGAAGTGTACTGTAGAAGCATTGTCTAAAACTGGCCACTGTAGGTAAGTCTTACATTTAGTTTGAATACATTTTTTAAGAGAGAGAAAAATGACCAGAGATAGGTTGATTTATTTTTCTTAAAGCATTGTGGGAATCCTGGGAATTCATGTGACAAACATGTTGGTAAAGCAGGTTTTTCTAGGGTAAAGAGATTTAGGGGAGAGATTTTATTTTTTAATTCGTTGTCTTTTTAAATGTATGATCTCAGATTACAATTTGCTGTTTTAATTAAAACAACATACTGATTGCAGCTTATTAGATTCTTACAAATTCAATTTATTTTGTTCTCAGAATTAAAAAAGGGTAGAATTTTAGGTAATTTCCTTAAAACGGCTTAAAAGTGTAATCAGTTTAGATTTCATTTTGAGACAGAAGAAATGAATACAGCCTGATTCTTTTGACTTTAACGAGGGCAACTTTACTGATGTCATAGTTAAAATTTAAGAGCTGAAAAAGCTTGAAAGATCCTCTTGAAAATGCTTGAAAAGTGCTTAAACTTGAATGTTCTATCATCAGCTTCTGCTGAAGGAGTGTCTGAATATCAGAGAGCCTTCGAACCACTCAGTCTTTTTTTTGTGAAAGTTTTACCTGCTTTCCAAATCCTTTGCTTATTAAAGATGCTTGATAGTTCTATATTTAAATCTGAATTAGTGTTTTTTTCCTCGTGCTTGTTTTAAGGTTTTTACACATCGTGCATAATTAAAGGAGAACAAAGACCAATTTGCCAGTATATTTTACTGTTAATGTGCAATTTATGATCTACTAAATGTTGAGCAAGTATAGCAACTTTTACATATAGCCTGAGATCTAATGTTGAATAATTGTCTTGAGTTGTAAATGGAGCCACTGTCAGGCTAAACACAACGTATGAGAAACTATCCAACACTAATGCTAAATTGTTTTTGATGTCTTGATACCACTGATAATGTTCTCACAGCTCCTTTTTTTTGTCTGAATAAATCTGCACTGTGACTCCAGTGGTTAGCACTGTTTCCTCACTAGTAAAAGAAAGCTCTGGAGACTAGCTTCAATCAAACAGCGAGGGATTATAATCAAGCTGCAGCCTGTATCAGAACCAAATTATGAGGAAATCTTGGCCCAGTTGTAGAAATCGCTGTTGATCTTTAACCACAGCCCCTTTTGTAGACTTTCCATATCTAGTCTTCATGCCCCCGACTGTTTTCATATTTTGCTGGGATTAATAAACTTCCTTATTGATCAGTCCCAGAATAAGTAAGTGTCTGCTTAGAATCATGTCCCAAGAACCATCAGAGAGGCCTCTGTGCAATCAGACAATACAATAAGAACAAAACCGTCTCTGAATACACGTCAAAAAACACATCTAAACTGCTTAGTTTGCAAGTTATATTGAACTGTTGTCATTTTCACACCTGCAGACATGTTGGCAACATTCAATGACCAGTTCCATCATAAGGCTTTACTTTCAGCTATATTAAATATTGCTCACATAGGGCATAGAGAGTGGATGGACAAAAGCTATTCTGATGCAGATCATACACAGAAGGCCATGATTGCAACCCCGAGTGGGTACTTTTGTTTGGAATGTCAAGGAATGGAAGGAATTGAGACGGATATTATTCCATTCACCATCTAAGATGTTCGTGATTTTGAAAAAAAATACATTATGGTTATTTTCTCCAGTAAACTTTGTATATTCTAACATAATTTTTCTGCCTTTATGGAGCTGCCATGCTGAAATGTACGATTTTGCCATGTTTATAATTTTTCCCTTAGTAAAAACTTGGATTATTGCATAATCATTTTTCACATTACTTTGATATCAAATGTAACCTTTGTGACAACTAATAAAAAAAACTATTTATTTCACTCTGAGAAGTTGAAACTCCTTATTAATAAATTATATCAATGGATTGACTGGTTTCGAAATTGTAATGTTCTAAAAAAAAAATAAAAAAAAACCCCAACTAAAATAACAATTGATTCAATACATTTTTACTAAAATTTCAATATATATTCTTAGCTTTGGTGGAAGATTTTATCAGGCCACAATGACAGTTGTGAAATGTCATTTAATGTTTAATATCTATTTTTTCTTTTACTGCCAGTCTGCTGACATTTAAAATCATGTGGTGCACTATACTGTTGCAGAGAACATTTACTGGCAGATTGCTGTGTGGCGGCTGTCAAATGGAGGCGTTAAGTATATGATGCTACCTATTAGACGATGGGATTAGTCTAGAGATAATTTATCTTATTATTTACATGGTAATCCACTGACGGAGCAGTGTCGTAGAGAATTTCCTATTTGGAAAATAATTAGGCAAAATATACACCCTTCCCCACACATAGACCATATGAACACAATAACCACAGTGGTGTGCTGCTATGAAGAGGGAGAAACTATAACTTTGACTGTTATGTGGGACTTAACTGGAGAAACTGGAAACTATCTGCTTCCATTCATTTTAACTGTGAGGCTCCATAAGTAATATTCAAAGCACCCAAAGGGATTGTTTGGATTTTTATTCAACGCACCTCCGGCAGCCGTCTCCTTATCATTCCCAGAGTCAGGACACAAACTTTCCAAATCCTTTATGGTGAGGCGTGCTTCCATTATTATGGCCCTCACCTCTGGAACAGGTTGCCGGAGGACCTGAGGGCCGCAAAGAACGTTTTTGTTTTTAAGAGCAGGCTCAAGCCGAACCTTTTTAACCAAGCTTTTAACTAATTATTATTGATTAAAATATGTCTAAATGGTCAGCATGTTTTACCTGATATAATTTGTAGTTTAGCTTGTAGCGTGTTTATTTATTAATCTGCTTTGCATTTTTATCTTGATTCTATCTAATCATTGTTTTACACTTTATATTTTATACACTTTATATTTTAACTTATTTTATATTTTTTATTTATTTCCTCCTAGTGTTTCCTCTCTGGGGTCCCCCTGCATCGGGGGCAGTGGTCGGCTGTGGCTGCCCGGGTGCCCCCCAGGTAGTGCTTGGGTGGAGGTGGGGGTACCAGCCCTCCCTCCTCTGGGCGCCTTGGGTTGGTGCTTTGGCTGCTGCTGCTGATCTGCTGCTGCCGATGCAGATGGCTCCCATGATGGCGTTTCCTGGCTCATCTATACTCAGCCTGCTGTTTTTGTAGCGTTTCACTGTGTGTATGGCTGATGGGTTGGGTTGGGAGGGTGGTTTAGTTGCGATAATTATTTTATTTTTGGTTTTTGAAGGGGGTGTTGGGGGGTTGTTGGGTCATTTTAAATCTGTAAAGCACTTTGAGAAACTGTGTTTGAAAACCGCTTTATAAATAAAGTTGGATTTGATTTGAATTAGTTTAAAATGCTTCATTACCCAATATAATTAGAAAACTGAACATGAATATAATTTATTTTAGAAGTCCAGCTCCTTTAAATGCTGAAATATATGGTTGCTTCTTTGGAAACTTTTTTTATTTAAGGGCGGCCTTAATTCTGTCTGGCTTTGATTTAACAAGAAAGTTGGAATGATTTTTCTGATATGTTGGTCCATTTTCACATGATAGCTATGGACAGCGTTCATGGACACAAGGGATAACTGAGCTGTATGAGCTAAGAAACAATGCACAGAACAGGTAAAGTTACCAGACTTAATGCTACAACAGCCAGCGCTGTCTCTTTTTTACATTTATCTTTAGAAAGGGGGAAAAATTAATAAGTAAAATCCAAAGACCTGAGTTTAAACCAATGATTGCCTCAAAATAAATTGCATAATAAAAATATGGAGCTAAAGGAGCATGGAGCAGGATGAAGAAACAAAACTGATGAGTGATGCAAGTAACTGCACCAGCCAGCATGGGAGAAAAGATGGCACAAAAGAAACATGGTGACGCACCGCCATACCACTGCATATATCAGTATTATGAAATAAAACACCAGTCAGAGTGACAAAATAAGTAAAATCTTCTTTTGGTATCAGGTGGGCAGAAACGCATTCACAGATATTTTGGGCAGACGGAAATTTTGCAGGGGGAGAAGACCTTCCAATGTGAAACCGAATCAGATGTTGCAAAGGCGGCTCTGTTACTACACTGTTATCCATACTTGCAGGTTGGGCTGTAGGTCCAATATGACATAATTCTAATGAACCCGGTGTTTGTTTCGTAAAATGTCTCTGAACATTAAGTGGTACAAAGTAGCCGTTGAATGGTTAGGTTACAGCTAATACTACTGTACGTTACGCCATATAATTATCACATCAAGCTCTAAACACGACCTATAGTGTTTCTTGCCTGCTCACTAGGAAATGAGCCATGTCGGCATCTGTTTTCCGTCCCAGATCTAGTTGAAGCATCCTCTATTTGTCCATCATGTATCAGATATATATTCGGGTGCTTGTCTGACTTTTATCATATTTTGCTTTTTGATCACGATATGCTGCTAATAAAACCTTCTTCTGCTTAGTGCCTCTTTTAATGGGCTTTGAGTGGTGCTTGGTCGTTTGCCGGTTGCAGGAGCATCAATTCCCACAGTGGAAACAACTGCGACCATCTTCTTTCTGTTTTGAAGCTGCGGAGAACACGCAAACGGTGTTGACTGACGTCACACCCGTAGGACAGTGCAGGAAATTCGGGCCGAATTGCAGAACGTTTTGCTGCATGCAGCGCGCTTAAGAAAGTGCAACAACATGTGGTGGGGTGCTTTCTTTTTGGTTTATAGCACTTCATCAGCCAAGAAAATAAAAAATCTGGACATGCATGCTTAATTGTTTTTTTCAAATCCTGCCCCATGTTCCTTTAAAATAAAGAGTTTTTAAAAAACATGTTCAATAAATTTTTCCTACATTGGCATTAAGGTGCAAACATAAATAATATTGATAAATTTAATGAAATGGTAGAAAGAGCTGCAGTCGTGATTGGAAAATCTATAACCTAAAACTGCTTTAGCCATACTAAGAACGTTCTTGTGCTGAATATTTATGACGTTAATGTTGACATGACCATCACTTACCGGTGTGAGACTGACATGAACTTGTTTGTAGGAATTCCAGAACCAATTTGTAGGAATGTTATCCCACAAATTAAGAAATAAAAAACAAAAATTCAAAGTATAGTAGTGAGTCTTTTAATCCCAGTTTAGCCCCGATGTTCATGTTGCTATATTTTTCAGGTAAGATAATGCCTCTCATAACCCCACCATAAATCTCAAACTTTTCTCTCAGCTGTATTGTTATCATTAATATCATTGTTACAAGCCTCAGTGCAGGACTGAGTACACATAGCAGAGTTAGAAGCGTGCTTAACACCACAGTCATTCCACAAGCACATTTAGGCGCGAAGGGCAATGAACAAAAATTTCCTTCAGGGATTCAACTATGCTACACTATGTCTACTATGAATCAAGGTCTCAGGCCTGCAGAGGAATGGAGTGAGCGGGTTAAGTAGGGGAAACTTAGAAACTCCCTTCCAGTGCTGTTATTGTGGTTTCCCATTGTTAAACAACCTTTGGGGAGAAAGGCAACCTTATTAACCACACATCATGATTAAAAACTGAGATGAAAGACTAAGGACAATTTTTAAGAGATCTTAGACATTTCAACTGCCTTAAAGCTCTGATGTTCCTTCTTCTATAAAACAGGCATGTTTTATAGAAGAAGAACAAGTTGAGAAGAACAAGTGTTTCTCAGTGCCCTAACTTCTTTCTTGCCTCTTATAGCACAGGATGCAGTGAATATATTCAGCGTATACCCAGCCTCAGCTGTTTGCCACCCTGAGAATCTGGCCTCTTTCCGTCTTTCTGCTCTGCAGAAGCAGATTCGAAGGTGCAGAGATAACTCTTAACTTTGTTTTGACACTTTTGATTAAGGACCATTGAAGGAACACCTGTATGGCGGGAGGGAACAATGCGCTGAGCCCATAGAGAGATTGATTTTGTGCATTAGAGAAGCTGCCTTTGTCTAAAGCCACGAGGTCCTTTGTTATGCTAACCAGCTGTGGAAGATTTCCAATTCAATTTCACCTGAACGCTGGTCAGCCGCACACTCCATTGTATGGCGTCCCGTGGGCCCCCCCCAGCCAGCCCCAACCCACCCACCGCCGCCGCTGCCACAGCAGCCTTCCCCCTGTCGTCTCTCAAACTGCAATTTAGCCATTCAGGATGGTGTGCTTGTATGTGAATAAGTTGGGATGTGTGTGTGTGCGTGTGTGTGTGTGTCAGGGCGGGAAGGGGTGAGTAGAAGAGGGGGGATGCTGTGCGGGCTAGATTGACAGCCGGCTCGATCCTCTTGCCTCAATATACTCTACATCCTGTACTTGTGTGTGCAATGGGCCGCAGAGAGGATCACAGTGAAATGAGATGATATTAATTATCCTAATCCTGATGGCTCTCTCTGGACTTCTGCTTCCACTCATCTGTCTCAGGAGAGGCCTTGAATGGTCAGACAGAGAAAATGTCAAAGAAATGAAATGAAAGACGATAAATTCAGTAGAGAATACTGCGAAACAAAAAAGAAAAAAAAAAGTCAACTCACTGAATGACGTACTTTGGTTTTGCTGTCTTTTTCCTGTATTAATTTTATAGTGGGAACATTATCTACTCTCATAATAGCCCTTAGAGGGTTATACAACTTGAGATGCATCAATCAATTGGCCAAAGATTAAACCAGTGTCATAACTTATCAGTTACAACTTTCGATCGAGTTCTTAAAGGTAAAGAGAAGGATTTTTACGAAACTCAGGAAAGAACAGCCCTCTCCACTTTTAGAAGAACATACAGGTTCACCATATAAATGTAGACAATTTATTCTGGCTGTAATCTGGAATGCTATTCTCAAAATAACATGCCAAACTTACCGCGGTGAAGTTATTTGGATATTTGACACACATCAGCTTCATTACAGCGGAGGCTGCCTCCAACATCTCCCCTAGAAATGTGGTCATAGAGCGGATATAACACAGCCGAAGGCTAACTACTAAAGGCATTGGTTTTGGTTATGAACTGTTGCTAAATTTCCACACATGATAGAAAATAAATCAATACCTGTGCGAACTCCTGCCAAAGGAACCCCAAACTTTAGCCCACCTGCCGAGTAGAAACTTGTCGATTTAGGAATCAGTGGGGAGCCCGACATGTGCTCTCAGCCCAAACAATCTTTGGAAAGAATCTCCAAAAAACACTCTGGTCTTGTTTCTCTTGTTTGAGCCCTTTCTCTTCTTAACATACACCTTAAAGACTCTTTTTCTCTTGCAACTCTCAGCCATTTTAAAACAGTCCGGTGAGAACTGTGAGGAAGAATGAATGGATAATAGTGTAGCAGTACAGATAAACATGTGAGAATGCGCATGCAGACTCTCAGGATGATTGACAATTAGAAAGACCAATAGTGTAGATGATCCATCCGGAAGAAAAACATCCTCCAAAATACTTTTAACATTTGAACTCTTAAAAAAGGAAAAATATATATTTTAAAAGAGTAATCGTAAATAAAAAAATACAACTCTTATTTCATTGAGATCAATTAGATTGTAATTGGTTTTCATGATGTGAATTATTTTAAATGTAATTTGCAGCTCCTTTGTTGCCTCTTGGCCAGGACTGTCTTGAAAAAGAGGTTTCTTAATCTCAATGGGACTTTTCTAGTTAAATAAAGGTTGAATAAAAAAATATATATTGGGTAGAGAAAAAATCACATCTATTTGATACTGATAAACTAAAAAACTAAGGTAATCTGATTTTGTTTCTCAACTACACACCATCTGTGTGCTATTTTCTAAATGAATTGAGCTGATGCAAGACCTAGAAGTTATTAAATGTCTGTTTGACTAACAGATGTTAAAGACAAAAACCAACTTCTAATGGTTTAATTCACATGGCAGGAGATCAACATTGTAAACTAGAGTAAGAAATGAAAAAGTCAATGGTTTTCAAAGATGTTTTTGGTTAAAAGACACATCAGAAAACAGAGGAGCACTCCTGTTGGACAAGTAGGACATTTTAACATTGGACAGTACCAATTTTGTTTTTTCAAAGGGTTAAAAACAGAACAAACACTTACAGTCCAAAAAAGTGACCGGTCCTGGTTCTGATATGGATTTGGCTTCCTTGATGAACGAGAGCTGTTGAAAAATTTATCCCAGAACCTCTTGCACCTTCACCCATACTAGATCAGCCAACGCCAATCACTAAATCAGCGCCGTGCTTTTGAGCTATTATATCATCCAGCTAATGAGCAGAATGGAATCTAATATTTTCCAAATAACAAGAGCTCTGACATACAGATTCATAGATGTGAGGTCTTTCCTACAACTTTTTAGCTTAGGTAAAACAAGGTTACCTAAACATAGCAATTCTACTAAGTAGGCTGTGGCGGCTGGTGGAGTTTTCTCCAGATGGGGGTATAACTATGATGGCAAGATATTATGGCTGTCAACAATTAAAAAAGTGTATCTAACTTTTCAAAGAGTAGCAGTGAATTAATCATGACAAATTAACATTCCTAAATATGACAAAAAAACAGACAATTTTCGGCGTAAATAAAGGTAAATTCCAGATGCTGTTGCTCTTTCTTTAATAAATGAAATAAATGAAAAATTAATATAATTTTTGTTTTGAACTCCAAAATCAAATTCACACATGGCCCTTTTAAACTATTTATACTTTAGCCAGTTGCTGAGGCAAACTAATTGCCTAACATTTTTTGTATGTAAAGCTAACTATTTCTTATGTTTTCGACAACCCTGAGCATCCTCTTAATGGGACTATCCTACAACAACAGAATGATGTAAAGCTAACTATTTCTTATGTTTCTTATGTTTATACTTCGGATTTCAGCTGCCGTGTGTGCGTGGCAGTGTTCTCTGTTCATTTAAATGCTCCGTATTTATGTTGATTTATGCATGTTGGTTCACTGTATAGCTTCAGTATATTTCATAGTGAGATACCGCTGCATTGAAAATACGAAATTATTCAGTTAAAGTTATGTTTTCTGACTTAAATTAGTGCTAACTATTAGCGGAAGTAACTGTGTACATCTTCATAATATTTACTGTTGTTATGAACTGGAGAGTCTGTTGAGTGTTTACTTTTGGAAAAATTGTCAATTGTGACATTAAATTAGTATATATTACATTTCATTTATCTGATGTTTTATACAGGCTGCTGATAGCCAAATGTTAAGGTTATTCATATATTTTGGTTAGTTCTACCTCAATTTGCTATTATTTTTTATATGAGACCACACAAAAATTGTGAATGTGATTATGGAGTTCAAAACAAAAACTTAATATATTTCTCTTATATTTATTTTTTTTAAAGAGCAACTGCATCTAGATTGGTCCTTTTATTTAAACAGAAAACTGTAGTTTTTTTTGTCATATTTAGGAATAGTGATTAATTAACAGCTACCCTGTGATTAATTAGATCACATTTCTTTATTGTTTGACAGCCCTACTAAGAATAACTAAATAAGAGGGTTTTTGGACGAAGTATGAATGTTTTCCATTCTTGAAGCACCAGTTCAAGCAACATTGAAGCACCGGCACCGTTTCAAAAGTACCGATTTGGCACCGGTATTGGATAAAACCTAAATGATACCCACCCCTAAATATAAATTAACAAATGGACACGATGTGGTTCACAAATACACGCTGGTTCATAAACGCACATGCATTTGTGAGAGAATTCTGGGTTCTTAATTCTGAGACTAGTTTCCTGCAGGGAACCAAAAAATGGATGTGTGGCAAGCTGCAAAATGATGTCATCAGCAGTTTTCAAACCCACTGCCATCCAGGCAGTAATCCTGCATGTTACCCGGTTTGCCAAAGCATCCCCTTGTTCTGCCTAAGTACCCAGAGTCCATTATGAAGCAGACAGGACACCCCACACAGTCACGCAGTTTAATAAACGGTGGGAACGGATTAGTAATCTGTGCGCACGGTTTAATAAACTGAGGGTACGGATTCTTACCCCAGACATTTTTTTCATTATAATTATAATTTTTTCCCCCATGTTTTATCAAGGTAATATGGCAACTTGTGAGTGGTGGGGCGGCGCCCTAGCACCCTCTATTGGCCAGCCCCCATTGTAAATAAGAATTTTCCACTCAATGAAATTCTGTTTTGAACCTTCTGAATTTTAATTATGGGTTAGTTTAGTTGAAAAGAACTACGGTGATGATGTGTTATGATCACTTGTTTATACAAATTCATGGCAGATTCTGGTAACTTTCATGAAAGTAGAATGAAATGTAACAGTTTGGAAAGTTTACAACATACAGTATGTTCGTGTTTGAGGAAATTTGCTATAATTTAGAGAGAGAGGGTCAATTTTGGCTGAAATAAGAGTTTTTTTGGTCTGATCATACAGTTCAGAAGGTTAGTTGATATGAGCAGAGAACATTAAAATAATATCAAAATTAAAAGTTTAAAACCCAAAGCTTGGTTCAATCTACACTAAGAAAAGGAACATTTGTGACCCTACAAATGCACCAGTAATAGTATTGCTTCAAGGTTTAATGAAAAAGTTTCTAAAGTATTGATGGGAATAATCTTGTAATTTATTTCCTTCTGTGTTGGGTTAAAAATCATCACTTCATTGATGGAATGAATTCAATGTTTCTTTCTTAAGAGTGTGTCTAGTGATCGTAGTTATTAAACAATGCAGTGCAGTTTAGTTTATATTTACATTAGTAAAAGTGGCTGAGTGATAGGTAATAGTGATGATGAAAAGCAACAATCCCCCTTAACCTATAGATCAGACCTCAGCGAAAAGTTGAAATTAGTACCGGGAAGAAAAAACCTGATCACTGCGTCTCTGATGAGAAACCCTCTTCTCCTTCATTTGGTTATTGTGTTCAATTTTTCCTTAAACTTATCTGTTTTTTCAGCTTTGAGCAAACTACCAGAACTATTCTTATTTTCATCTGCTTAAAAAATTTAAATTGCTTATTTACATTTGGCTAAATTATTTTTGCAAGAAATATAACCCCTCTAAAAGCTATTTTAATTGAACATCACTCAAAAAGAAAGCATGTGATAATTAAACTCGAGGCTCAGTGAATAGGTCTATATTACACAGAGATTTGTATTAAGATCGAGGCTCTGCAGTGATGAAAAAGCACAATGCTCAGCTGCAACCGTTTGCTTTGCATGCAGTGAGAGAAACTTCTTAACTCGCTCATTATGGTTGATGATTGTATTATTTTAGTGTCCTCACATTCCACCAGGCCAGATTTAATAACATGGTTGTTACAACTCATGCAGTCAGTAATGTTTATTTATTTAATTTATTTTATCTGAAGATCAAGAAAAAAGTGGTGGGGTTTTGTTAAATGAAATTTCTAACGTAGGACTTCTAGACACACTTTTCTTGAAAATCAAACCACACGTATAAAGATAAACATGACCTCTTCATCTGTTTTTACATTTGTTTCTTTATTTTGTGGTAATTCTTTTTATGTAAACTAATAACAAATCGTGGGAGTTCTGTTAAATATGTCTGTTTACACTTTCTGGTATTTTTTTTTCCTTTTCATTTTTTTAATGTAATTTTTTTTCTAAAGTTTCCAGTAAAGGTTTTGTTTGGCTTCAGCAAAATATTTGAGTAGAATGTGTGAAGATTGCATATATGTCTGGAACATTTGGTGACAAAAAAAGGGTAATGGAGTTTTTTGTGAAGAGGACCAGGATGAATTGGAATAAGCAAAATAATTACAGTAACAAAACTTTTCTGCAATTATTTCAAGAGCAGTTCTTATAAAACCGATATGCTACAGTCAATCTCAAGGAAATTTCAATTGAACGCAACTGGACTTGGTAAATCCAGTTACCAAGTCCAGTTTCGTTCGATTGGAATTTTCTTGAGATAACCATGACCTGGATGAATGAGAATATTCACAGGCTTCTTGCTGCAGTCAATGGGTCCCCAGCAACCACAAGGGGTCACAAGCCAGTGATTTCTTGTGTCGGTCCCAAGTCCAGAAAAATGCAGAGGGTGATGTCAGAAAAGACATCTGACTTAAAACCCACTTTTTACGTCAGATACCTTTTTTATGCGAATCA
Organism: Apricaphanius iberus; assembly: GCA_028564705.1. Lineage (NCBI taxonomy): Eukaryota > Metazoa > Chordata > Actinopteri > Cyprinodontiformes > Aphaniidae > Apricaphanius > Apricaphanius iberus. Next base: position 1,097,542 of record JAPXFQ010002826.1, read on the forward strand.
CAAATATGAACTTCATACCGGATCAGTCGAGAAAGAGGATTTAGTATTTTGTGGTAGAAGGATGCTGAGGATGGAGCCACCAGGTAGGAGACAGAGAGGAAGACCAAAAATGAGATTTATGGATGGGCTGAGGGAGGACATGAAGTTAGTTGGTGTGAGGGGAGAGGATGCAGAGCATAGGACAGCGGGTCTATTGGTACAAGGTTATGGTGTAAATAATAAATATGTGCAGTAATGTCCATGATATTGATGAGCAGAGTGTGTAACTGCATGTATTTAAGAAAAAGAAAAAAAACAGAAGTATGCTTTTGTTGGTGTGCTTCAAAAGTAGAAATATACACAGTCAAAGGGAGCAGGAAGGACAGTTATGTGAGGTCCAGTGGTAAGTTGTTTCTCGTGTTTGTGAAGTTATCAATCACTTGGTTTTATGTAACTTGTAACCACTCAATAATAACACTAACTATATTGCATCATTAAATTACAATCTTAATTAAATTATAATCGTCATGCACTCTCGCTTTCAAATGTTTCCCTGGACACGTGGTATTATGCACCATGTAAAAGCAGATCAGGTGGATTGTCTGTGTAATTGTCTGTGTTATTTTGTTAGTGAAAAACCTTGGAGCTACACACTATTTATTGATTGATTTATTTTAAATATTACACTCTTGTGCAAAAAAAAAAATAGAGATTATTAGGAATCTGCTTGACTCTCAGTTGCTTTGATTTTCTCACAAAATAGTTTAATCCTTACAGACATGTGCCTCCCCCATGCCAGTCTTGTTGTCTTAAACACACATCTGGACACTGAGGAATTCACTGAGTCTGCCAACCCGTGGCGGTCACTTTGAGGCCTGACTTTTTCTAGATGAAACACAGTACATATTAGAAATGTGTAGAATTTCAAAAATGTGCAAAAATAGAGCTTTAGCCAGTTGTAGGGGGGGGGGACATGCATGACGCAAAACAAGCATTTATCGCACTCACTGTACAAACCGGATTGTTGATCCTGATTATCAGCTGTATCAGGATCCTTTCTGTGACTAAAGTTTGAGAGGAAAACAGAGTTTCCGACGCAATCAGAGGCAGACTTTTTAGCAACTTGGGGAGTAAACATAGCCAAATATTAATAGTTTTCATATCTGACATTGGGGAGTTTAAAGAGGTGAGATTTAACTAAGTATTTAATTGCAGCTAGAGCAAGTTGACTCCTCAGAAATGGTTTACAGTCATATATTTTAAATGTTAACAACCCCCTTATTCAAGCTGTTTTACATAGGGTATTTTAATATAATAAAATATTAGTACTGAGCCTTATGATTATCTCTGAACTGTTCCTTCTAAAAGGAAATTACATGATCAGCCTTTATACAGTAATACTATGCTTTGTATGCTGTTGTAGATGGCCTTTAGATGAAATAAGTAACAAAAACGTATTTCGTTTTAAAAAATAAAATAAAAAGGTTGGTACTTTAACAATCTGATTTATTTTGATTATACTAAATTTTATAATTTTGTCCAAAACATAATTTCCAGCTCACCAGCTAAAGTAAGCAGGGGAGCATTGAGTTTCTGTTAAAGAAAGGTCAAAATAAAGGTTGGTTCACGTACCAGCATCAACAGTTTTTGTGCTACTGAAGGCGGATTTTCTTGCATTAATGACGCAGAGAGATATTTGCACAGTTTATTTCCCCACGTTTGAAATTAATTGATTTGTTGTTTATCTGTGTGTTTGCATGCTTGTTTCCAATTCTGATCGTTCTTTGTTTCATAATATAGCACATCAACATAAACTGGGTGCACAGAAAGAGCCTAATCCTGGCCTGAAGTGGAAGTACTGTATATTTAGAGTGCTGCTGATTTTGATGGGTGTTATTATTGAATTTGAGTGACGATCACGGTCGTTTGATCACGAATCAATGCCTCACTGGTGCTTCGCAATGAGCTTGAGGGAGAAGAAACGCAGAGGTGTCCAAATTGTGTCATGGGGCATTTTGCGTCTTACCGTCTTTGACGTGCTCTTGTTCTCTCTCTTGAGCTTGCCCTGTAGCCTGATGAGCCCCCTGCAGGCGCCACACTTAGTCACACGCGCCCCGAAACTACGGCGGCAGACAAAGTGAAGTGAGGAGAATAGCTGTTTACCCCTTACGCCTGAGGTATTAGTGCCATCATAAAGTGGCACACCGCCCCCCAACCCTCACCCTTCAATAGGCTTGTGAAGTGTGAAGTATATTTTTGTTCTCGCATTTTTATACTAATTTTAATTCCACAGCTGCATATCTGAGAAGCAGGATTTCCTTGGTTGGCTTCCCAGATTTGTCTTTCTCCCCATCTTGCCACTCTCCCTCCCTTGTATCCTCCCTCATGTCTGCTTCTTCTACCCCTACCATCCCTAACCCCTCTGTGTCCTCCCCCCTTCCAGCCCCCCACCCCACCGCCCTCACCCCTTTTCCATTGCCTGGGGGCTGATTATTTTAGTGGAAATACTGCCATCGTGTATCCGTGCCAGATCCTGCCAGCCCAAGCCTCTGCCACCCCGCCCCTCATTCCCCGCCCCCATACCCACGTCCTTCCACTTAGAATAACCAATCTGATGATGTGACAGTTTCTTTCTCCCCAAAGAAAATCTGCCTCCACCCCCCACCCCCCCAACCTCTCTTGCGTTTTGGATTCCAGCGTTGTTTGACATGTTATGGAAGGGTTTCAGCTTCCCACCTCCGCAATCTTTATTCTATCCCAGGGAAGCGGTTGGCATGGGAATCTAATACTTGGCAAAGAGGGGCAGGGGAAGGAGGTGGAGAGGGTGGTGGTAGGGTTGGGGTTGTTGTTTTAAAAAAGAAAAAAATATATTTTTTCAAACACAGTCTGTCTCTCTGCATCTTTTCCAATATAAATCATTTCCTGTAATGCACTTTATTTAAACTTTGGATTCACTACAAGGCTAACACGCTGATGTTATGTGACTGTATAAAATTTACAAGTGTAAACTGAGTCGACATTAGTGTTAGCATTTGGGAGTGCAATTCTGTTCTTGCATGTTGTGTAGCTCTGCCAGTCGTCTTTGGTCATTAGGTCGATGGTCATCAGTTGCTGTGGAGCTGGCATGAGGAGAAATCAGGTCCAATTACAAAGCTTTGATGAGGGAAACATAAAAGCCTCTTTCTCTTTAACACCTAGACAAACCTCAAGAGTCTGGAAACCCATCAGCTATAGACTAATGAGGGCTATGTGTCTGGGACCAATTGGCAATATTTTAGGGCTTTTTAGCGGAACCGGGGTGCATGTAGAGAATGGATCATCTAGGGCTCCTGAAAGTCAGCATTTTACTGCAGATTATGTATATAATATGGGAATTAAATTTACAAGCCTTAACGTATTCTGCGCAACAATATGAATATGTGAAAGACAAGAGCTGGATGACATGGCTTTAACACAGGTCCTTTTAACCAAAGACCCCGGTAAAAATGCACCAATTCTTCAAGTAGCATAATCTGAATCTGAACATTTGAGAAAAATCTAACTTTTTAAGAGGTTTGATTTTGTGAATCACTTCTGTGTTAATTTACCCAAATGTGTTGGATGTATATTGCCGTGTTTGTGGTGGTAAGACAAAAAGGCTCTCTCCTTACATGCCACAGAAACTTTGGAGGCTCTTGTGAACTCATTAGTTGTTTTTTTATCTCCCTTACCATCTCACTCACAATTTAAGAATCTAAAATATGGGTCCTTGTCTGCTGGCTAAAGTTATTGTACCATATTTATGCCCTATGGAACACAAGCATCATTTATTTAAAGTTCATGGAAACTGACCATAAAAACAGGTATATCTCAAAATGCTTCAGTTATCTTCTTTATGGATTGTTTCTCTTTATGTATGAATAAATGTACCCAAAATTAAACCATTTACCCCCGTCAGGCAGTAAAAGTGGGAATTTCTCCCTCAGTCGAATTCCTGCTTAGTCAAAAAACCTTTTAGTTTTACTCTAGGCTATTCAAACCGGTTTTACCCAGCCTAACACATAGCAGGGGTTAACAATCATCCAACTCGTTTTCATCCAGTTGAACCAAGTTTGCGCCACGGAGGGCTCACTCATGCCAATCATGCTCTTCTGCAACATTAAAAATGCTCCTATAACAGTTCCCTTCGGCAACGATGTGACAGTGGTCATTAACCTAATTTTTTGTCATCATCTGTCATCAGGCTCATTGTGATTTAATCACATAGTTAGAGTTTTCCAATTATGATTAGCTCCTGTTGGTTTAAGGTATTTCAGGCGCAAGGTAAGGATGGAAGAGGTTAATCAACGCTTGCTTGTTACATTTTTTCGGTTAATGTATTGCCCAAAAGTGCTCTCTTTCTCTCCCTCCTGCCTCTGTCTGTCTGTTTTTCAGAATGGCTCAGCCTTGGTGGTGGGATCTGGCCGCCTACAGATAACTGCAGTCTTTGTGCGCGCCATTCTAAGCACATACATACTGTTCCATTCAGAGGGGGTTAGGCTATTTATTTGTCCATTCTGATCATTTACATGCATTTCCATCACACGTCTGTGAACTGATGTGCTTATTCAGTCGCAAATCTGTGTGCCTTAACACGGCACAATAATGGCCACAAAGGTGATAATACAAATATAATTAATCTTGCACCAATCAATCACGGCTTGCAGCCTGCCCGGGCCGCAAACTGAGCCGTGCATGCGTTGCATTGGACTCCATATTAACATGTATAAGCGAGGAGATGAGTAAAGATAGCCCTGTCTGCGCCGAGCTGTTTATCAGAGCGCGGCTCCTCTCAGCATGCGGAGCAGCCGTGGCAGCTCCCAGTGAGAGGCTGAGCAGGCAGAGCTGTCATTGTTTAACGCCTCCCCTGATTAGTTTACTCTCGCCTGATTAGAAATTAATTAAAATGATGACACAGATCCCAGCAGAGGAGCAGGAGGACAGGAGGAGGTGGTGGTTGGGGGAGAAGGCGGAGGGTGGTGGGGGTATTCATGGTGGGTGTGTGGGGAGGAACTGGGGGACGAGGTGAAAAGAGGGTTTGAGGTTTGTCGCTGATGTCCGTGGGGAATAGCTGAAAGTTAAGTCGGAGAGCTTTCAGTGCGCACCAGGGAGGGGTTTGGTGTGTAGCATGTAGCAAGCATGAGGGGGTAAGTGTTTTGGGGGGTAGGGGGGGTTATGTGCTCTGGCTGGGGACAAACATGGCTTAATAAGTGACTCTTGTCGCAATCAGAACATCATTTCCTCATGCATTCTAATGAGCTGGATGTTGCAGAGGAGATCGGTTCACGCTCTAATTTATTCAATATTTTTGTGTATTCACCCTGTTTATTTAATAACAAGGACCGTGCACATTAATCAACATCTCAGCCATCATCACATCAGCACAAATATTCCGGAGAGAGCCTCCCTCCCTCCAACTCACCCACCCACCCACCGTCTGCCTGGATGGGCCATGTCGCCGCTTTCTTGGTACAAAACCGCGGGCAACATTGTCCCGTTGCTATCTCCTTCCTGCTTATTGCATCTGCAGACATGCAAGTCAGAACAAAGGCTTTGAGTATTACAACGAGAGCCGATAACATCGCGGTTGGGCAAATATGAGTGCTGTAAACATTTGAGTGCGTCTCTGCGGCTTACATGTCACTCATGGATGAGCCTGTAATTCTATCTGGCAATAATTCTCCCCTGAAGACCCACTTCTCTCACAGGCAGCTTGCTTGCTGTGCAGCGACTTGCAAAAGTGTTGAAACCCATTTATTTATTTTCAATAATGTCGCGACTTCATATCACAAACTAACACAAACTTGTGAATAATTGCAAAAAAACGAAAGCAATCAAAGAATGTCCAAATTTTTTTCATGGCAAAAATCTGAAAAGTGTGGCATGCTGCTCTTTTTAGTCCCCTCCACTCTGGTCCTGCCTCTATAAAAGCTGGTTTAATCATTTGACTTAGAAAGTCATCAAGTTAGGGCTACAGGTTGGTGGCGCTATCGTCTTGCAGCATAAAGCTCATGGGTGGAAATCCCGGGGGCGAGGTGCAAGTGTGTGTTCATGGTTGCGTAGACCTGTGATGGACAGTCCAAGCCCTACTTTTCACCCAGTGACCTCAAAGGTTTGAATGTTATTGAATAAATAAGATATTGAAGACAGTCAGCTTATGAAACAATATCCCAAGCTTTAAATTCTCTCAGTGCAGTATTTAATATATCATCTGAAAATGGAAACAGTATCACACAACTGTTAACCTACCAAGTTTTGATCCCTGTAGGCTTCCTTACCTCTCAGATCAGGTAGATCTCTCAACAGCTGTTAGTGTACAACTATTAGTCCTGTTGGCAGGACAGCTCTCAGTCATGCACATGCAAATCTGGCGTTTATGAGGAAATTTTAAGAAGCATTCACTTGCTGAAATAACGATACAAAGTTTGCCACAAGTTATTTGGTGACAAGCTCAAAAATGTTAAAGAAGGTGCTCTGGTCAGATCGAACCAAATTTGGGTGTTTTGGTAAATATGCAAAATGACACATTATCTCCATGGTGCATTGTATTGGCAGCGTATTGCTGTAATGCAGCTTTTCTTCAACCGAGAGAGAGAAATTTATTTTATGTGTTTATGGATTTAATTATTTGATGAGTAATGCTGGTAAAAGGGGGAAAAACTGTCATCGGCTGCAAAAGACTTGAGAGTGGAGCAAAGATTCACCTTCCGACAGAAAGGTGATTTTGAGAAGCTACAGTGGACTGGTTTAGATTCAAGAAGATTCATTTGTAGGAATGGCCCAGTCAAAGTCCAGCTCATAATCAGATGAGAATCTGTGCCAAAAATTGAAAACCTGTTCACAGCTGTTCCACAGTCCTTGAGGTATTTTTATCAAAAATGTTAAATTCTAAATCATATTTTTTATGTAACCATCTTCATATCAGTTCATATTAAAAATGCTTTACTTTTCTAGACACTGTAGTTATAGATTTTTGTCATTTGTTTGACATTTCTATTGTTTCACCTGGTCAATGGTAAATGGCCTTTATTTGTACTGTATAGCACTTTATTTAGTCCCTACAGAAAGCGCTTCACACATGTTCACTCATGTTATATGTTATATGAGGGTATAACAGGAGACAGTTTGGTAACAAAGATTATTGACTGTTTTTTTAAATCAGCATTTAACCTGGAATTTTAGTTTGCCTATTTTTGCCTCCACTTGTTACTCCTTTTACTCTGCTAAAGTGACAACACCTGTTTTCCACTTCCATCCACCGATACTTAACACTCCTCTTTTCCCAAGCCATTATACATCCGAAGTTTTGAAAATATACCACATATGGTTGTGTTAGGGGGCAGTGTTGTATGGAGTCTGGAGGGTTTCCCATAGCAATGAGGGCCTGTGGTTCTCCTGGTAACCTAATTGGCATGTGTTTCCCCGGCAAGGTCTCATTGTAGCCTCTCCTAATCACTGTCCCCAGCCCTAACAAGAGCGACCTACAGTATTGCTGTTCCCCTAAAGGAGCACGTCTTTGTTGTTTTATTTCTCTCTCTTTCTTCCTCCTGCCCCTCATCTGTACCAATACGGCCTGATTACTACGGCCGGACCCAAAAATACGTGTAGCTACTAGTGTGTGCGCACACACACACACACGTTCATGGTGTTTGTGAACGAGCCAACCGTTTTTCCCGCCCGCTGTTAAACCAGTTGGATTTCCGAGTCAGACTCCTGCCCAACTGAGCACGTAAACCCTAATTGGGAAATGCTTTAAATAATTTCTAATTAGTACAAGTGTGGTAATAATTGGCGGGGTAATCTGAGGATTAATTAGCCGTGTTTGTGTATATGTGTGTGTATGCGTACGTGTTGGTGAGTGACTGTGAATGAGCGCGTGCGTGTGCGCTCGGTGTACGCGTGCGTGTGCATGTGTGTCTGCGCTCGCATACACGCTCACTCGGGCCTGGACGGGGCTTTTGAATAGACCCCAGGTTCTGCAGCTTGCTAATGGAATCCCGTCCACTCAAGGAGGTCTGTGGAGGAGGGAGGCCAAGACAGAAGCACCTTTGTTGGCCAAGTTGTGCCGTGGGTGGCCCCCCTGCCTTCAGACCCTCATTTGTATCACGGTGGGCATCCACCCCCTCTCTTCTGACCCCAACCTTATTTAACAGCTAACCCAGCCTCTACATCTCCTTCACCTCGCCCAGCCGGCCCAGTTCCAGCCCCCACCTCTTACCGCCCTGCACCACTCTCATCTTCTTTCTTTGGCTAAATGACACGTTTTATTTTCTTTGACCCAATATGCTCCCGAGCCCTGCTGCCGCTCCCCCACTCTTTCCGTTTTTACCTACTTGTATTTTTCTGCCACTCTCTTCTCTCCGGTCACGTTCAGCCTCTCCTGTCCTCCTGCACATCTTCGTCCCGCTTTCCATCTTCCTGTGGAGGAGAGAGGGTGAGGAAGTGCTGGGCTCTTGAGTTGTGTACTTCCACCTGGCCTGCTCTCTAATTACTACATACTTCTTTAGAGGAAAAATGTAATGGGGAAGAAAAGGGAAATGAGAAACAAGAAGACTGCATCCACTTGTTGCTTCAAGTGAACTTCTCCAGTGAACTGGTGTCATTGGTAGAACTGAAGCTTTTAGGCGTTCTGTGTTTCATAAAAGCTCACTCTGAGGAGCATTTCATGCTCTGTGTCAATGCCACACTCACTTCCCCCTGTGTTACATTACGTCTCCACTCAGAAGTTTTGCCATTCACCTTCTGAACCCAGCGTGGATGTAACAAATTGTTCTCCTATTCACTCTGCCCCCATCCACTCTCTTTCTCCCTGTGTGACAGATGGCTCTTAACGCCACACAAATGGGAAGCACTAAGCAAGCAAACAAACAAGGTGGGATCAATATCCAGGGAGACTAATTGCACAATGTCCCAAACAATTTTGCAGAATCCCGGTTTTAGTAGTGTGTTGTTTTAAGCTCTTGTCTGCCAGATGGAAAATACGACTGGGCAATATCTGGTGGCAGCAACAAACCGGCATGAATCAAACAGTTGAAGGACAGTCCTATGCTCTGAAGAGATTCAAAAATAAAAAGGCATCAATATGGTGAGTTTGTGATAAAATCTATAAAAAATGCAGTATAAAGGCATTCTTGCTGCATAGAGTTTTCTTTAAAGTAATTTCAAAATCTCATTGTGTCCTGTTTTTGCTAACTCAGTATTGTGTTTTGTCTTGTCTTGTGAGTTTTATGTATCCCCACACCCCTAGTAACCATTCGTCTTTGTTGTGCTACCCACTGACAGAAAAACAAACCCTTGGCATGGTGCTGCCACCAACATGCTTGATAGTTGGGACAGTTTTCTGTCCCAACTATCAAGCCTTCTTTGTTGCTTTTTTTTCTCCTGGAAGACCTAGGTTTACCAACATCTCTCCCCTAACAGAAAGCAATTCTTTCATGATGGATTGGCCTAATCAGTGTCCCTACTTGAATTTGACAGAGCTAAAGATTAGGGTAATGGCATTGGGGCTTCACTTCCTCAACGATTCGGAGCTTATCACCAAAGATAGATTATCCAAACCCCTGAGTTAACATGCAAATGAGTAATTAATTAAGAAAGGTTTGATTCCTGTTCTGTCATTTTTTTCCATTAATTCTTAAAAAAAATTACAAGTTATAAGCCTTAATACTGCTATTGTAATAGTTTCCGGTTCAAGTCAGGTTTTAGTTTTATTGTCATTGCTTTGAGGGTTTCAAATTGGGTCTGATATTTAAAACTTTAACTATATTGGGGGTTCCAAAAGCACAATGATCTTAAGCATCAAATCTTGTTCTTGACAGGACAAAGCCAGCTAATGTCAAGCTATGGAAAATGACCAACTTTCAAACCTGTTGAAATTGCTTAAAAGCCGGGTCCATTAAAAATCTATCCGTTTACATAAGCTTTACCACTTAATCCCCTATATTGAGTGTTAACAGTGAAAAAGGACAAAAAAGTAATAGTAAACGCTCAAATTTATGATGAAATTCATACCCTTGGTGAATATAAAGTTGGCAATAACCTGTATATTGCATGCATATTGCTGAAGGTTGTGAGATTGTTCTCTTTATCTTCACTGTTCCAACATGAACTTATCACATTATGTCCTCCGTCTGACTGGCCTTTATGGTCTTGTTGAGTCTAAGGACACACACAGATTTATCTAATGGTTGTCAAAGGTGCATATCCCATTGTTGCTATTCTTGTAGACTAAGTGAGTTGTAGATTTATTAGAGTTTGGCATCCTCCACTTCTTTCCAAATAGACACATGTATGGGGAGGATGCAGGTCTTACATTGGGTTCGAGACCATTCATGATTTCTCGGATGTATGCTCAAGCCTAGCTTAGGTGCCTGGTTCTTTTTGTGACATTTACTGGGCTGGTACAAGGACATACCCTTCCTCCTCCCCTCTTCTTCTCCCATTCCTCCCAGTTAATCAGACTGGTGTGAAAAGGACGCTGATAAGCCCATTGTCTGGGTGACAATGTCTTGGTGATAGGCCGTAGTGGCCAACTGGATGGTGCTCCGTCCTTCCTCCGGCATCAACCCATCGCATATTTCCATGCGCCGAATCTCTCCCTCGCTCCTCACCGCTATTATCAGTCCTCCTTTTTCCAACTCTTTGCCCGCTGCGGCTTCACAAGGTCCACTTCCCCGCCCCTCACACCTTTGAGCACCCCCCCCCCCCCAAGCTTCCCCTGCCTGACCCGTCTCTTCATTCCCTCTCTGCTCTCCTTGCTCTTCCCTCTTCTTCAATGAGCACCGCAGAGCCACCAGAGGGAACTCATTAGTGCACTGCTCCCAGGTTAATTGGCTTGCTCAAAGAAAGGGGCTGAAAAAGAAGAAATGAATGAGAAGGACACCCACTCCGTCCAGAGAAAAAAGGGAATCGACCTGCGTGTTTCTCATGCTGGCAGCTCCTCTAAACAGTGATGCAGCTGCTGTCAGGCCAGATGTGATCCTCTCCCACTGATTAGCACTGCAACCCTGTTAGCACATGTGGAAGGGGGCAAGGCCTTGGCCCCTATTGTCAAGTTTATCTACAGTGGAACTATGTAACAAATCTGTAAGGCGCCCTGTGTGACAGGTTCATATTTCTCTTTGCAAAGGGAAACGATAATATCAAGCTGAATAGAGCGTTATCAGATGGCTATCAGGGTAAATCTATATGAAGATGGCGAGTGTGGACTCATGTGCATCCATGCATCCTTGTCTGCAAAAGACCGACCAAAGTGTGCCTGAAGTTCTTTGAAGGCAGGCAACTGCCCTGGATCTCGCTAAAATGCAGAGGGAAATGGCTCTCGAGGGAGTGTGTGATCGGAGTGGTGCTTATGATAATGCCAGGAGTGTGTGAGTGGAGTCTGGGGTGCAAGCCACTTTTTAATTATCCACATCGCCTTTTGTCACCTTGGGCAACCAGCACATGTCAGCCAGGAAAAAAGTCTGGCTTGACAAGCTGGCAAAACAAGCTAAAATAACATAATATTTTAGGTTATTCATGAGGTGGTTTAAAGATAATTTTTTTCTGTTTACACATTTCATGACAAAAAAAATGTGCCTTTTCAAAAGCACTCATAGTCCTTCAAAATGTTCCATATGATTTAATAAATATTATCATAATTTTTACTTTTAGCAGTTTTCCCTATTTATCTTTGAAAATAACTCTGGCTCTGTTATATTAGATGGAGGCAGTCAATGAATATTAATATTCAAGTCTTGTCACAGATTTTTTATTAGATTTAGCTCTGCTCTAGACCTTGACTGGGCCATTCTGTAAAATATCAGTTGATCACCGTGCACAGTTTAAAACATGATGATAGGTGGACGGTTAAGGAGAAAATCTGTGATACAACCAGTACTTACCGTGTCTTCAGAAAGCAATCAAAATATAAGACAAAGTGAGTTCTGCCACTATAGTTCTTCACTCTAAAGTGAAGATCAGATGTTCAGCACGGTGCAGAGTGTTAGTGCATGTCTTGTTTTTTTTTGTTTTTTATCTAGGTCACAAAGTTTAATTTGGTCTCATCTAACCAGAGCATCTTCTTCCATATGTTGGCCATATGTGACATGAGGCAAACTGGACTTTCAACTAATTTTCTATTTGATAACGGAGTCTTCTAATTGTCTTTCTTCCGTCAGGGCAATGACTGGTGAAGAGCAAAACAAATAGTGCTCCGGTAGACAGATTGACGCATTTGCTCCAAAGTTATGTCCAAAGAGTTGAGGAAGATGGTCATGTCTTTGTAAGTGTGCAGTTTTGCTATGCTCCTTTCATTGTGAGATGATGGATTGAACAATGCACTGAGAGATCTTCATATTCCAGTTATTGTTTTAGAACTTACCCTTGCTTCAGTCTTCTCCATAGCTCTATCTCTGATTTGGTCTTCATAATGCTTTTTCTCCCCGGCACTAATGTTCTCTAGAAACCTCTAAGGCGTCCAGAGAATGGATGAAATTTTACAGAGATTCAGTTACACACAGATATAAGCTATGTGCCTATAAGGAAGGCAAAGGACCTGAATTTTATTTAGGAGTTTCATAGTAAGAGGACTGTATTCAAATGTACACTACTCAGATTTTTATGTTTTAGAAACAAACATTTGTGCATGTTTCATGAAATATACTACTTTAATAGTGTATATCATAGATGCATATCAAAATAGCTAAATAACAGACAAGATCTTTAGCTTTTTAAGAGGTTAGCAAGTCTGTCACATTTATTTTAAAGCTATTACATTAGGGCTGCATGATGATGCAGTTATTACCGTTGCGGTAGTTTGCATTTTCTCCCCATGCATAAGTGTGTTCACTCTGGATATTCCAGCTTTCTACCACCATATATATATATATATATATATATATGAAGGTGCATTTAGGTGTGAGGGTGATGATTTGATCTGTGTGATGTACTAGCAGCCTGTCCAGGTTCTATTCTGCCTATTGCCATTGGTCTGAGATGGAGAGCAGCCCTCCAATGGCCCTTTAACTATCAATCAGGTATTAAAAATTGACAAAGTTTTACACTCATTCAGTGAAACCACACACTTTACAATTGTAGCCTGACTTAGTCATCTGAGCCCCTACTCACTGATTTAAACTACACTGATTCTTGTTGGTTTCTATGGCTGAGTTACAAGGTGAAATAGACGTAGGACACTTGAATGAAAGACAAAAAACTTTCCTCGCTGATTACCGATTTGCTTTTCTCATTTAACTCTGGTTTTCAAAGGTGAGACAAGAACAGGATAAGCCGTTTACTAAACCTCAGCCAGCGCAGGGATCATTTTCAGATGAGAGGGGTTGAGACTCTCTCCAGACTGCCTACCTAAACGCAACGTGGGATTACAGGAACAGGAGCATGGATAGCTGCAGCATTAGTCACAAAGCTCATCTTTTTTCTGCGCCGTCTTCACTTCTCCTCTGGCTCTGCTTGGCTGCATTGGACATTACAACTTGTTAACCCGAACCACCACCGGCACACACACACAAACATATGCACATCGTGCGTAGACACACGCATACACACACACACACACACACACACACACACCCACACACTAACCTCCCTGCTTGTCTTTTCAGCAGAGAGAGAAAGCAAAAAGCAGACAGAGGAGGGGGGTTGCTGCATAGATTCACTGCCATTGTGTGTCAATCATTCTGTGTGTGTGTGTGTGTGAGAGAGAGAGAGAGAGAGAGAGAGAGAGAGAGAGAGAGAGAGAGAGAGAGAGAGAGAGCTCTTGCCTCCAGTGATTAGCTCTGTCAATGCGGGACTCTTGCTGCTTACAGAATAATACAGTAAGGCCTTGAGGAGCAGGAGGGAGAGAAGAGGAAGGTGGTGTGTCTGTAGGCCTGCAGGCTGGGCGGTCAATGCTGTGTGTTATTGTGCATGTGTGGTTGTACCTCTATGGTTGCTGGAAAGAATGTGCCTATGCATGTTTTACCCACAGAGGGGATTGAGTTACTTGATATCTGTCTGGATATACCTAAAATAAAAGGTGATAATAAACAAAGCGTGAGCCCCTGAACTTGTCAAGTCACACAAATCCAGGAGCCGTGTGTTTCTTCATCTGCTGGTCAGTTAGCCTCACACTTATCTCTGTCTCTCTTCGTATTTCTATTTCCCTCCTGTCGCCTACTCGTCTGCATCTTCCTCACGCCAACACACTCAGTTACAGACACACACGCACATGCACACACACACACATACAGTCATCTTTTTGCTCATGTCACAAGTGGGTGTGCAAGCGCAATCCCCTTGAGCTGCAGATGAACATGAAATAAACACAAACTCGTATGGTGACAGTTTCAAATCGGCTTTAGATCACTATGAAAGGTAAAGGATTAGGACGCTTTTTTTCGGTCCTGAGGAGATAGGATGCAGTCTTGGAGGGGAGCCCACTCCTCTCAGCCTGTTGTGGGCCGGGTGTCTATCTTCTAATCTTCTAAAGCGCTGTTAACACTGTTTCCATGTAGCATGGCCTACATAGTGAGTTAGCATATGCCCATCTATGTAGGCCAAGATAAAAAGGCATCACTTTCAAAATGATAGAGAAAGATTTGTCTTAATTAAATTTTCTTTCCATTTGACTACCCAGAATCACCGCCCCCCTCCCCACTACTTTTCAGCACTTTTCTTTAATTAGGCCTTCATCTTGTAATCCCTTCTTTTAAAAATTCATTAATCCATTATTTCACAAATCATATAAGGAATAATTATGTTTTATTGGAAGGGTTTTACTATTTTTTTGTCTAATAATACCATATAAAAAGAATAATAGAATAACAAATAATAATAATAATAATAATAATAATAATAATAATAATAATAATAATAATAATAATAATAATAACAGAGCTTATGTATTTTTACTGACATTTAATCTTCATTTTCATTTTCATCAAAACGTTCTAATTATGAATATATAGGTAGCAATACTTCCTTTGATTTCTTAAGTCATTATGAGCTTTTTCCTGCCCACAAAATCCGGAAAGAAATCCACCCCGGGATTTTTTTTTTTTTTTAAATGAACATAAATATTTATGTATTTCTCACTGTTTCTGTTCACACTACATATATGACTAGGAATGGAACAAGCAAATTAGATTTTCTATTCAAATTGTTGCTCTTGTTATTCAGATGCTGGTTTAGGTTCCTTTGTGTTGGTGTAATTATTCTCCACTATCAGGACGGTCCACGGGGTAATTAGTAACTTCTCACCAAATGCATCTCTGCCTCCCCACAGAGTCTTCTGCCCTTAACTGTGACATTTAAAAAAAAGAAGATATTTTTTGCCTCTTTTGCAGTGGCCTGGCATTTTCTTTTACTTCTTTATTTTTACTTAAAAACTTGCCGTTTACAACTCCTTATGTTCATTTATGTTTTTCAGGGATATTCTGCGTTTAACCCCCCCACTGTTAGCGGCACGTGACGGAGGATAACCGTGCCATAGCTGTGGCAGAAGCATGGAGCCAATCAGAGTAAAGTCTGGGAGCTATAGAACATTTGGCTGGATTAAACAAGGTCCAGTGAAGAAATTCAGTTCAATCCACAGCAAAGCTGCCATGCAGCACAACTTCTTTGGTTGTATGCCTTCACTGGATTTTACATTCTGGCATGAAACAAACAAGTAAATTTTAACACCAATACATACATATATATATTTTTTTTTTTCAAAAGCAGGATGAAAAATCTATTAACAACAAGATAAAGTCTTAAATTGTAATGGCAACAAAGAGAGATTTAAAAAGAAGCCATAGATAAATATATATTTTTACTAAGTTGCCAGTGTTTAGCCTACTGATATTTAATTGCTGAGAATCGAGCCTTGCTGCTGATTGTTGCACAGCATGAGGCGTTGTTTCTACAAGCATTTATTTTTATTTTGGGTCCCTCCGTTGTTTTCAAGAGCATTTTTAATCTTAAAGCTCTGTGGAGTCAGGACTAACAATGACTCTATGTTTTGATTAGGTGTGTAATTTCTTGGGGGTGGGGGGATGGGGGACTTTTTGATTCTGCAGGGTATTCTTTATTTAAATTTTTTAGTTTAAGTAATTCAAATGTTTTTTTTCTTCTTCTTTTTTCTAAACTAAAAGTGTTTTTATGGCTTTCAGCTTCTTGAGTTCATCCTGCTTGTTTGTGCCACCTGTAGGCAGTGACTTTTTTGTATGGATGATGGGTTTATTAAAAATTCCTGAAATATTTTTCTGCATCAAATATAAAAAAAATGCAGCAAAACTGGCTTGTGAATGTTTTAAGAAACCAGACAATTTGATTTTTGAGTCAAGTCTAAGAATAAATAGGGAGGGGAAAAAATATCCATGAGGGAGGAGCAACAGGTGATTAGCCTAAATACAAATGTTAAATGACAAATAGAGCTGTGAGGACTTTAAAGATGCTGTTGAGTGGTGTGTGTTTTTTAACAACAAATTTGCTCTGGCAACAAATATTCTACTGTGTAATGAAGGTAACTGAAGATTTAACAAAATGCAGTTTGTTTAAAAGGTTGTCTAACCTAACGAGCAAAAACTTGCCACATCTGTTTAGTGTATTTGTGTTTGATGAGCTCACAAGAGGCACAGGAATTGAGCTAAGCAGCTGGGATTAGTAAATAATATAGCAAACATTGGACCTTTACAGATTTTTGATAGATTTTTTCAGGTTTTTAGATTTTCATAGTCATCTATTCAGAATGTGCTTCTATGAATCTTTTTGCCGCTTAACATTCCAGAAACTCACCCAGAGTTCTTAAATGTTTTGCTACAGATGTTCAGAAGCCTTACGAGAATGAACTTGATTAAAAATGGCAAATAAAAAGAAAATCAACTAGAATAAAAGCTTAAATAAAAATGGATGTACTAAAAAGAAAGTATGATTTATGCTTTGTGTGATGTCATTAGAGAGATGTCGGTGGAAAATCCTTTTTTAAAGGTAGATTTTATGTTAATTAATTAGTGTCTTAAAAATAAATACAAACCACTGACTACGGCTGTTGTTCTGTAGGTGCTTGATTATATCTAAAGAGAGTTTGATTGATTTTGCAGGAAAGTCTGGCGGGTGGCGTTGAGATAATCTCTGGTGGAGGGAGTTTGGCACATTTGATCTTTTTTGTGCCTGAAAATAGCAGTTGAAGCTGTTTGTGTCTCAGCACAGCTCTAAACAAGGAGTGGTAATGTGTGATTTTTGTAGAGAAAGAGAAAGAAAGTGGTGGGTAGGGTTGGTGGGGGTAGAGGATGAAGGTGGGGGTGTTTTTTTGTAATCAGAGTCACTGTCGTTTTGTTGTCACCTGCTTCCAGACAGACAAAGTGGCATTTCCTGACTGTTCCCATTCCCGACTGAGTTATCTGACACCCCCCCACCCCTAAAAAATACGGCTACCGAGGAAGCAGGGGAGACGAGGCACCGCAGCCTTATCCCGGTAAGGAGATGGCTTCTTATCAGATCAGGCTAGGAAGTTTATTTTATGGACTAAATCTGGATAGAGGGGATAAAGAAATGACACATCCCTTGCGGACACAAAGGGAGAAGGAGATTAGTCCTCCAGCAGCATATATGGCTTTAGTTCAACCTGACAGGCAGCGGATTGAAAGGTCATGAAATAATAATCCCCCTATTCTTCCGCTCTAATCCTACGAGGGTGTGTTTTACTATGGGAACGTATATAGGCAGAGGCTATGTGCTGCAGGGCTGGATGTTCATTTTGTGTTATCACTGTATTTAGATAGACATCCAACACTGATTTAAATTAATTAGACTAATTATGGCTGAAGAGAGTTGTTTTTTTTCATCATGACTGTCAGTGCCTGCACGACTGTCTCTGATGTTAGGGTTGAAGGCTTTGTCACTCATGTCTGCATGTGTGCTGGAGGTAATTTTCTGTGCTTTTTTTCTTGTTTTTCATGTTGCACAGATTGGTTGGAAGTTAAAGGGACAATGCAAAAATGTTTTTCCATCATCGATAGCTTTGTTCCAATCACGTGATTTTCATTATATTATAACATGGAGTGAAAAAATGCCATGGTTTTGTGATCTTTCAATAAAAACACAATAATCTAGATCTAATATTGCTTACCTTAAATTATTCTCGCAGTTATTGTTTTGTCTATAACATACACTGTCACATCTGAATTAATTAGAATATATTTTAACTGTTAATTGATCCCAGTTGTTAAACTCAAAGTTAAAAAGTATTTAATTCTGTTGATTTAACTAATGATAGCATAATCCAAATGAAAACCAATATTTTAGCTCAGGAAATTAAATAATGAAGACAACATAATACAATAAGACATAAACAAGAAATTTTGAAACAGATTTGTCTTCTTATGGAAAAGTATGCCCATAGTGCTTAGTATGTCTAAACAATTCTTGAGCAAGGTCGTTTTACATGAATTACTGTATGAACGCAGTGGAGGCGATCAGCCTGTGGCTCTGCTGAGGTGTTCATCAAGTACAGTGATACCATAGTCATTAACTGGATTTTTTGCTAAATGAAACTGAAGTCAGCAACTCAATCAAGTTTGTCAGCACATGAAGAAGAGAGTGCTCTAAAACTTCCTTTCAGATTACTGCGCTGACTTTGGATTTTACAAAACCCAGGGGATCAGCACCAGCAGATGACATGGTGCCCCCTCCCAAAAAAAAAATCTAATGTGAATCTTTCATACAACACTTCAAGCAATGTGGATTCTATGCCCAGTCACTCTTCCTTCAGACGATGGGACCTTGTTTACAAATTAAATGCAAATTAAAAATTTGAAGAGAGGACTTTGGACCGCTGACTAACAGTCTTGTCCTTTTTCACTTTAGCCCCGGTAAGGTACTTCAGAATTTGAGTGCCTTTACGGAAGCGATGTAACTATTATAGTAAATGTCTTGGATACTTTTTGTTTGAACTTATTTTTCTACCAAACTTTATCCTTCCACTTAACTTTCTATTGCAATGCTTAGAGCACTCTGTAAGCAGCCAGCATTTTTAGATCTGACTTATTGTTGCTTTCCCTACATGAGGAGATTGTTAGTGACTACATGCTGAACAACTGTGAAGATGGAAGTATTCCCATGATTATGTTGGCCATAACACAGTGATAAATATCTTATCTATTGTTGTCATTCTTTTGAAAATTGGATAACAATTTAAACTTATCAATAATATTCTAATTACAGAAACTCACTTTTAATTATTTTCAATTGCTTGTAGTAAAATGAGTCAAACCTTTTTGCTATTCTGCTCTTCATGACAGATTTACATTTATAAGCAGTTGACTTTAGCTTGTTCATTAGTATGCCTATCTAGCTGTGGTGCTTAATAGACTTGCCCCACTTAAGATGCCAACTGTATTTTTTAAATCGAAATAAATTATTAAGAATTTTTTTCATTTCTCTTTTATTTTCCTATTTTTGTCTGTTTTTGTGACCAGAAACATTCTGTCACAGTTGACATTGTCTTCCTTGTAAGCAAGGATAACTTTTTTTTTGTTGCCTTTTATCTCTTACGGTATAGAAAATGTTTGATTGATTTTAAACAGTAACTTTTTAAACTCTATGTAATTGCAGTTACATTGCTACGATGAAGCCTAGAAATGTATCACCTTTGTTTCTGGCCATGTCCATTAAACGTTAAGGTATTAACCTTAATTTGTGCTACAATTGCAGTGTTGTGGTCTTGAAAGTGAGATTAAAGCATATTATCTTTCAGCAGGCAGCAGTGCAGAGAAACATGTAAGGGGGAGGGAAAGCTTTACTCTATCAGAGCTGGAAGATGTTTTCAGGCATCTCATTAAAGGGACTTTAAATTGCAGGAGTGGAATGAGGAAACATTTTTGATCCTTTGAAAACACAACTTTTTAACATCTGGGCATACTTTGATGCAAGACAGGCCCATGCCTAGCCTGCACACATGTAAGCATCGTGAGGTGTGGAAACATATTTCACAGCTATTTTCAATAATCTTTAATCATTTTTAAGATGAACAAGATATAATTATGCAATGATGAGAAAGTGTGCAAACTAGTCTGGTGGATTTGTGTGTTTAGGGCCGTGGTGGGAGGGAGTACACATAGCGCATCAGCATGATAATCAAGCTTCAAAAAAGAGACAGGGGGAGAGTCGATGCAAACTAATGTATTCTGCACAATTACTCAATTAATAATTCTTTTTCCATTACCGTGCTATGGAGACTTGGATGGAAGGGAGGGAGTGAAGTGGGAGAAAAACAGTTTTCTGAAACCGGGAAGGAGACAAATGAAGGAGGCGGGAGGGGGAGAGACGGAGGGAGGCAGGGAGGGAGGGAGGGAGCACATCAGGCTAAAAGATCTGCAGTGGCTGTATATTTCCCAATGTCTAGTTAAGACTGCAAGGCAGGGGTCAGAAAACTTAATTATAGCATAAATGGATAGAAACTGCAGAATGATAAAGAGAAACATGCAGACAGATTGGAATGGCAAGGACAGGTTTAATACTATCTTCCCTTGTCTGCCTCCCCTCCCACAATGCAAGCAGGAGACCCACAATCACACAAGGATACATCCCATACACCCTGGCTGACAATACCACTAATGCATATCAAAATTACATACTCCACAACTGCAGGGCATTGCTGCATGGCCGCTCTTACTTTCCAATTTTAGGAGTTCAAGAAAGAATATCTCCCGTGTAATAGGGATATCACAGTGAACTTATTTCCATGGGGCCCTCTTCTGATAAGCGTCCACCTGTGGTGCGACAACAGTTATTAAACCGTATCTACTCTGATAGGCCAGCTGAATAAATATTCTCTCCCTTTTTTTAATTTATCCCAACTCTATTAATTCGCCATACCCCCTTCTTTATTTATGTTCATTTTAATATTATTTTCTCCAGCAAGCTGCATGTGTGCCTCGCAATTCCACGTGTCTTGATTTCAAATCGTCGGAGGCCAACGCACACCATCCGCCATGTAAACCCACAATCTATTTGCACGGTATGAGATTTGCATATCTGCAGCTCATGAGGCAAGGCTTTAATTTCCTCTTGCCGGAGATAAACATCACCTTGTTGGAGCAGATGGGTGGAGGCATGATGGGGTCAATGAAGAAGAAGCAGGACAATGGCACTGGTTCAGACACTGAACTGGCAAAAGTATTAAAATTGCACTATTTCCATATGGCGTCTCCTTTCCCCCCCTGATAAATTAAGATCAAATGTTATTTAGAGAGATGCTGAAAACTCTTAGAAAGGAAGATTTTGATGAAGAGGTTCGCTACTTATTTTCACATCAGAGATCTGTAACTTACGATCCACAGATGAACAAATTTCTTTCTCCTCCTGCCGTAGCTGCCAACTTCATACAGTCTTGGTCAATACTTATTGAATACAGTTAATAATCTCCAGAGAGGCAGAATCTATTCCTTGCAGGATGAGAGGTGCCACATTCTGTGAATAAGAGTGTCAACTAAGCACCTTTCTTGTGACAACATCAGCCACAGTTGAAATGATTAATTATCTTCAAATAGACAGGATTTAATCAGCTTCTGAGTGGGAATTTAACATGAGCAACAAGCAACGACATAGCCTTGTACAGATATTCATAATCCTTGAACCTTTGAACCTTTTAGTCGTGTTACAAAAACAAATATGCAAAAGTCTGGTGTGTGTTTTTTAGGTTTTTGTCTTGAGCAGATCTACTCATTCATGAACTAGAAATTTAGTGAACAACAGTTGTCACGTTTGACCAGACTGCGTTTAGTTATGGACTTCAACTGGGCCATCTAACACATGATTTTCAACTGATCTTAGGCGTTCCTTCACAGCTATGGCTGTTTGTTTAGAGACATTCTCCTGCTGGAAACTGAACATCCCATCCCAGCCTCCAGTTGTTGTTTTTTTTTAACCCTTTTACAAGATAGCCTCCCCATAGCATAATGCTGCCACCACATTTCACTGTGTTGATTTCCTGTTTGATTTTGGTAGTTTTAATTTGACAATATGTGAAGAAATTTAAAGGGTGTAAATACTACACTAAAATACTGAAAACCTATTCTTATCTGGGTGAGGAAAACTTGTAATCAAACAACTTTTATGAATAATCTTTTCTTTTTCAAGGAAACAGGACAGTTCTCCTGCTTCTTCTAGGAGCAGACATTGCATATGCGCTCTCATTACTGTCTCAACTCAACAACAACACAACCTGATTTCGGTGAAGAGCTGCTCCACATTACGCAGAAACTCATACTAGCGTTAAACCTGTGCAACACCCCATTGTAACGAGTACATCTTATTTTCAAAGGCCTCAAAGACGAGAGGAGTGAGGGAAAAAGGCAAGAAATCTGCATCAGAGTGTTAATTGAATCAGACTTCAGTCATACATCGTCTTCTCCTCCCTCCTGAGGCAGCTCGTGGTTTCTCTGCTAGCTTTAGGAGAAGATGAAGGGAGCTTTCAGCCTCTTAGAAGATGATGGGGGGTGGGGAGGGGGGGTTACAAACGCAGAGATTAAGAAGGAGAGAGAGCAACTGAAAAGAGGGATGGGGATTATGTCATCTGCAATTGATGTGCTCTCTTAATGTACCTTTAAACATGTGCCACTGGGGCCTACTTTTATAATTTCTATTCACACATGCGAGTGCGGAGGGGAGGGAGTTGAGGTATTAACCCAGAGCTACTTTGCAACAGATGTGTGGCTCATGTATTGAGAGTAGTTGTCAGGATTTATGTCACTTTGAAATGTATACACGTGGAGGTTCATCTTTTTTTCCTTTCCTTTTTTTTTTTTGTCCAAAGGACGTCCATTTCTGCTCAGCTTCCTATACTCTGCCATGCATTATGCTGATCTCCATATCAAAAAGACACCCTTTATCGAGTGATCATCAGGACAAAATGTGTCTTTATTCTTCATCTTCGGCTTGAATAGAAATCTTTCTGCAGTGTGGTCCAACTTGGACTATGAGCAAAGGATTTAATAAATTGACTGATTCTCTTCTACCCACTAAATGAATTGTCTGCTAAATTGCTGGTTGTCTCAACAAAATGACAGTAGAGAGTGTGTGAGGAAGATCTACAGATCTTATCCACGAAAATGTTATTGGGTTAAGTGTACTTTGATGTGTGTGAGTGTGTGTGTGTGCATTTACCCACTCGTCTCAGAGTGTCTGCAGCCTGTGCAACCATTCGATTAAATCCACAGCTATCACTAACAGGATTAGCTGAGTGGACAGCAGAAGTCTATCATTGCTTATTGATTTCCCCCTGATTCCCATCAGCCCATCAGGGCAGGATATTCTGCGTGCGGCCCCTGTGGGAATCACAGCTACGGGCTGAGGTTAACGTATCTGAGTAGCTTCAAAGCAGGTGCCCATCGTTCTGTGTCAGGAAAAGTCAAATAAGTCAAAGCTATCTGGGGCAACAGATGCTCCTGTCTCTCTTCCCTTCCGAGTGAAAAATACAGTCCGACTACATCTCAAGTGGATTTAGGGATCAATCTAATCAATGGATTAGTAAAAAAACAGCAGTGTTCAGTAACAACTGATCGTTGCCTGCTGCCTTGGAGATCAAAGCAATTCTAGTCTTTCTTTTCTTTTCTTTTTTTACTGTAGACTCTGTGCATTGGTGTGATCTGTGTTTGCACACTTAAGGAAATATTACATGTATTCGTAGACTAAAAATGTCTGAATGTTGCTTTTGTTGATCTACTTTGAAAGGTTCACGTCTTATTATGGTTTAAAAATACAATACTTCTCCTATACTGTAAATTACTGCAGCAAGTCATGTCCTTGGTTATCAGATAGAGATTCTATTGATGTGTTTCCTTTCACGGAAGCATCCATCTGACAAAATGGGATAATTTTATGCAACAGACCCACAAAAAGTAATGCAAAATGGTGAAATTATTTTATTTTATTTTCTATAAACACTAAATGGAGAAGGGTGTTGTGCATATGCATTTCAGCGTCCTCAGTCAATACTTTGTGGAACCACCTTTGCTGCAGTTACAGCTTCAAGTCTTTTGGGGTATGTTTCTGCAAATTTTGCACATTTGAAGGTTTTCCCATTCTTCTTTGTTGAATAGCTCAGTTTCAGCTCAGTTGGATGGAGAGAGTCTGCCAACAAAATCCACAAGTCTTGTCTGAGATTCTCATTTGGATTTAGATATGGATGTTGAGTGGATCGTTCTAACAAATGAATCTGCTTTAATAGAATCTGTTCCATTGTAGCTCTGACTGTATTTTAGATCCCTTGTCTTGCTGTAAGGTAGACCTCTATCACAGTCTGCTGCAGTCACCAACAGGTTACTCTTCCAGGATTGCCCTGTATTTAGCACCATCTGTCATCCCATGAACTCTGTCGAACTTCCCTCTTCCTGTTGAAGAAGGGTATAACAAGAACATGACGCTGCCACCACTGTGTTACACAAGAGTAATTGTTTTGTAAAGGTATTTTCTCTGTTATTTATTTTCAGTAAATAGTACTTCTGCATGTAGCTAAAACACTGACCTCTACATTGCTTGTGGAAAACAAAAAACAGTACTTTTTATGTTTTTCTTTCGACAATAGCTTTTACCTTCGACTTTTTTTGTAAAAAACAAAAACAAAAAAGATCTGAGGACAGCACAACTGGGTGTGCTGTCCTCAGAATTATAGATGTTGCCCTGCCACAACAGTCAGGTAGCTAAAATGCCATGTCTTCTTGTGTTCAAACTCAATTTAAATTTCAGATCTTGGATCGGACAGTTCTCTGTGAGATGTTCAAAAGCTTGTAGTAGTCACTCTGCTTTAAAATTCTCCCTGACCTGGTTTTTATGATGCTTTTTGTGTTTCTGGTGTGGCAAAATTTTCAGAAATTTGTGTGGTAAAAACACTTTTGTAAAGCAATTCATTTCCACGCAGTTTGGGTTACTACAGTAAGTCTTTGCTGCTTATGTTTTAAGCTGCGGATACAATAGGGTACTGGAAACTGTTTCTGGGCTTAGAAAAGCAAAAAATACAGCAGATATTTTGTTGGTGTGTTTCTTTGGGGAAAAAGCATCTATCTAACAGGCTGGGCTTGTTGTTATCTCGCTTTAGAAACCGTTCGTGCACAGGAGTCTGTTAAATTTGTTTTACATTTGAGCATGTATACAGATGATTTTATATTTCTTAACAGTGTCCAGTAAATGTTATTTTAGAAGTCCTGTTTGTATTTTTTCTTTCTATGTCAAAAAAGTTTACAGACACAGCCAAACAATTTTGTGTATCACATTTGATCAGACTAAGTCCTACTGCAACCTCTTAAGTGCTGAGCTTTTTTGTGAAACTTCCAGAAAAGAAAATTAACTCTAAACTTCAGACAGTTAGAGCTCCACGGTTGCGAGGTCAGCTCAAACAACCTTGGGCTGAAACTGATGAAAAACGTTCAGGAGAAATCTGAAATCAGTCGGACTGTTATATTCTTATCCAGGCCAGGAGATTTCCAGAACTTGGTCAAATTGACACTTTAATTTCCTACTTTTTAAAACTAAATTCTGAACAGTAATAAACCAACTTTGTAGCAATTAACTGTTGATACTCACAGTATTCAACCTGCAACAAAAAACATAAACTCCAGGTCCACTAGATTTCTTGCAACAGAAATGACATCCAAATAATACGACTTCAATTTTAGTCATACTAATACTGCAATTTATCCATGTTTGAAAACAGCACAGAAATGTCCTTGATTGGTTTCTATATAAGAAACACAGCCAAGAGCCAGAGATGACATCAAGGGGAAAGAAGCTAACTACATTTCCCAAAGGCATTGTTTATTGTTTGAATGCTTTTTTTTTTAAATAACGACTGTTTTCTTAAAAATTATAAACCTCTCAAACACTATCACCAAAACTGGAGAAATGATTCACTGCCCTATAACAAAATATTCCCAGCGTGACGTTTTTCCCTTTTGAAACTGGGCATCGATTTCCAATAAGATTAAATGAGTAACATTTAATTGTGCTTTAGAATTAAAAGTATTTCTGATCACCTTACATCGATGTAAAACCTTCTGTTTTAAATGAAACAAATATCTTTTCTCAAACTTTCTCAAGCTTTTCTATTTTAAAAAGATAACCAAAAAAGTTTTAATATAAGGTGTCATAAGACAGAAAAGGAGAATAAGGGGAAAAATCTAATAATAATAATACAAATTTATCTGATTTGGAAGCACCTTTGAAAAAAACTGGGGTCACTTTACAGAACAGGCACAACATCAATGCAGTCAATTAATATCAATAGCTGAAAAAATACACATTTATAAAGATTCTAAATAATGACAGCAATATTGTGTGCGTCAGAAACATTTTGCATCTGTGGGTTGGCTTTCATTTGTGGGTGATCGACTAAGATTGCGTGAGTAATTCATAATAGGCGCAGGAAGCAGTATTCAAATGAGGAGTTGGTGGCTGCTATGAGCTGCGTCACGGCTAGAGAGAGGAGGAATATTTGCATGTATTAATGATGAATCTTTGGCAAAATAAAGGGGGGAACAACATATGTATCAAATCTATGGCTGTTACAGAGTTAATTAAGATTAGGCCAGAATGTTGTGAATTATATTTCTCTTTAAATAGTAATAAACTTAATGTTTAACCAGGGAAATTAGTCAAGGGCTACTATGCACACCGTACTCAAGCCATAAGTGGATGGAAGGGAATAACGTTGTTCCCTAGCTCCGCCAAGACGTCCCCGTCTCTCCCACCGAATAGCCTTCCCTTGCACCTCCAATAACGTGCTTGTTGGGTGACATGTTCTACAAACTGTTCACGCAACAAGGGGCATGCAACAGGACATCAGCATTAAGGAACCCCTCAGGTTCATTCTGCTTTACCTGTTCCATGAGGGGCATCAAAGCAAGTTAAAATTGCAACAGTGTGTCATCCCACTATTGTCTCCTAGAAAAGAAGGCTTGCTGTAAAGTTTTGTAAAAATCAGAACAGCCGTACAACTCTCTCAAAATAGCTAAAATTTCAGTGGGGTCATTGCTCTCAGCACTGGTGCGGTATTTTATTTCTTCTCTGGCCTCTCCCTTCAGCTGCTTGTTTCGAGCCTGCAAGAAACCCCATCTGAGCTGTGGCTCAGCAACTCAATGGATGCTAGTTTTCCATCTGATTGACATTTGCGGATTTGAGTGTGGAGTGTGTTCGACCTCTGACTCTTTTGCTGAAAACACAACATTTAAGATCGAAATATAACTGCTAAAGGTTGTTATTTTCAAAAAAATATTTCAGTCTCACAGATGAGCGTTCATGGAGCATAATTTATTGATCTTTGCTCTGACCAGCTGAGTTTATTAAATCTTGTCTATTTTAAGGAAGGAAGGAAGGAAGGAAGGAAGGAAGGAAGGGAGCATACGAACGAGCTTAATACAAGGAAATCCTAAAACAACTAACTTAGAGTCTTTATCAAACTTGAGACTCATAATGTTGACCTTCCAGCCGGAAAATGTCATTGAACATACTACCGGAGTTAAAATTAACACTCTCGATCAAAGCATATGTGTTAGCATGATTCAGTCAAAATCCAGACCTAAATCCGAAGTAGGAATCTGTGTCATGACTTGAAAACAAGTGTTTGTAGATTTTCTTCATATAATCGGACTGTATTCAAGATATTTTGCAAAGTGGAAATCACAATCTGTTACAGACAAACCTCAAGAGACCTCCAGCTGTATTTAAGAAATACATATATGTTTCTACAACAAATAGAATGAGAGGGAATGAACACAAATGCACCTAAACTTATTGCCATTTTATAGCCAAATGGTTTACAAATATTTATTGATAATTACATTCTTTGTGGCAACCAATAATTATACATTTATATCTGGCAAAGCAATTTCAGTCACATTACAGCTGTAAAGGCATTTACGCATGCAAGGTTGGGCAACAAAGGAAGTTAGATTTATAGGTTAACTGAAAGACAATAGTTTTTATATGTAAATAAGAAGCCTGTGTATGTGGACATAAGAATGACTGCAGTAACAAACGAACAGTCTACTGGTGTTTAAAAAGGAATAAAACTACATTTAAACATAATTTTTGCAAAATAGTTTTATTAATTTTAGGTCATTTAGAGATCACATCCTTTCTCTTTGCGAACTATGCCATGTTTTCTTTTCAGAATAGAAGATTAAAAATAAGATACAGTACAGAAGGACAGGAACTGGAGAGCGTCTACGTAAGAGATAGAGAGATTCTAACGAGATAATAATCAAGGGGAGGCTGACAGCAGTTCACCCTCAATGGTTCAGATGTCAAAGGCTAAAAGGGGCCCCCAGAAATTAATAACAGCGTTTGTGAAAGGGCGAAGAAGACACGCACGGCGAAGCTTAAAACTACCTCTGGATGCAGCTTTGACAGGGCCAGATGAAATAGTCCAATTAAAAGTGGTAATTACCTTGCTAATTTCTCTTATTAATTTTTCAGTGTGTAGGAGTGTGGCACAATAAGGGACATGTTAACCCCTCTGTGTCTTAATATCTTTACTAATGTCGGCATAATGACTCTCCTCAGCTCTCCATTTCTTGCTCATTTACATCTGTTATCTCTAAGATTAAAAAAAAAAAAAACTGTTGTTAAATTAGTTATTTTTCTCATGACTAAAATACACTTATTTTTGAAATGTGGTTTTTAGATACTGGTAGAAAGAGATGGGTGTTGGAAGTTTCAGTTTATTGCATATAATACTGTACTACTGTAATACTGTACTCCTACTGTAATAATGGAAGATGGAAGGCCCAAATGCCTACAGGTAAAGAAGAACAGTTTAACACATGTTAACACATGGGTACACATTGGAATGGATAACGAGGGAAGTTAAGACGGAAAATCCATTGGAGCATGACAGAAGGAGAACTGCTTAAATACTGAGGAGAAGGTGAGAAACTACAAAGATAACCAAAGAAGCAATAAAGGGTAAATGCAGACACCTGGTAGAGGGAAGGATGGGAACAAATAAAATGTCCAAGACAGCTGAAAAGGGGGAGCAAACTGGGAGGTAGAGAAGAGATGAGAAAATAAACAAGAAGAGACACAGTGAGGAAATCAGTAAATCAATCAGTCAAACTTTATTTAAAAAAGCACTTTCATACAAGAATTGTAAATCAAAGTGCTTTTCAGATTAAAATGACCCCCAAATAAACCACATTTCCATCCTTCCCCTACAGATTGAAAAGCTTTACAGAAAGAACATAACTGACTGGAGAAAATATAAGGACAAACACAAAAAGAAATTAAGAAAAAAATTATACATCACAAATAATATAGAAATTGAAAATAACCACAAGGTAAACGCAAAAACTCACAGCTAAACTATAAGTACAAAGAGCTCAAGACCAAGATACACACACCTAAAAAGTTTGCAGTATATCCAAATATAAATTAATTCTTTTCTTTTTCTATAATTGCAGAAGCATGATTTGTGTACGTAAACACATCTGCTCTTTTTTACTGAAAGGTTATCGACTAACATTTGTTGGTCATGTTAAAAACAGTTCTTAAAAAAGGAGTGAAAAAGTCTCTGAGTGATTTTATTGAAGATGGGGGAAACAATCAGAAAAAGCAAATCTAAAACATTTGCAATTTTTTGATTAAACCATTAAAATATCTTCTCTCCGTTTACCTAACAAAAACAGGCTAATAAAATATGCAGGGCTTCACAAATATAGACATAATGAAAAGTTCTGGAAGAGCAGAAAAAGCTAGAAAATGAGGGAATGTCTTAACTGTAACCCAGTACCAAGCATTTATGCTGCTACACAGCCAAGAACAATGCTCCGACAGACTCAGTCTTAACCAAAAACATTTATCCACAGAAATCCACTTCTACAGAGAGCACTCTGCCTAGTCCCTGTGATGGTTTCTGTTGGAGTTTTCATCAAAGTGTAACTTGGAGAATAGAAACAAAGCTTGAATCTTTTTCACCTTAACTCTCTTGGTCTCATGAATTTCTCTTAAAACTGCCACATTTGTATAACTTAAAGCCATTTCAGAAGCCCAAGGATATTCAGAACTGTTTAGAGGTGTTATCTTTCAGCTCTTTTTTCTTAAATGTGTAGGAAGTTTTGTGTTATTTAACTGTTTTTAATCATTTCATCTTATAACAAAAAGAGGAGAGAAAACCAAAGACAAACTGCTTCTTATTCGTATATGAGAAGCACTGTATATAATACCATAAAGTTTATAAGTTAAGTTTTACCATGCTAATGCACAGACTCATCAAGATAATTGAAGATCTGATTGTGTTCAGAAAGATGTAGAAATTTCAGTTAAATCAAATGCAGTAAAACTAAACAGACCCTACTATACACATCCTAAATTCCTCATTTCTTGAGGAATTCAAAAACCTCTTTAAGGATTCTGTACTGAGTGAGTATAGCGTCTTAAAAACAAGTACCAACAAATAGATAGCATAAACACTCCAATAGCGTTGCTGTACAGGTAAAGCAAAAAAGGAAAATCCCAAACTTTGGAGACATTTGGATATCAGATCAGAGGTTGTCAAGGCTCCTATTTAAACATTTTCATTATATTTATTTTTGGAGTTTTTAATGCTATATTCTAATATATCTATCTTTTTATATATATGACAAAGAATCATTTGTATTGAAAGAGAGGTAAAATTAGATATCTGTTCTGGGTCTCTATCCCCATATGTGCCTTTTGAATTACAGCTCTGTAATTGCGTCCCACAATTTTTCAAACAATCCTTGCATAAGCTAAACAATTTCTTCCTAGATAAGTGTATGGCATTTTTCCCATTGAAAACACTTTTCTTTCTAAAATGTTGGCAATGCATGTATTTACTGAGTCAAATTCCACAAGAAACACAGCCAATAACTTACTGCAGTTCATCACTGCTGCATACTTTGAATGCAGGTACAGCACTGAAGCAGGTTGAATCAGAATACAGTCCTGTCAGAGTTGACTTTAGACCATATATGTCAAAAACTGTTCCGGAGACAAATGAATTTTCTCCTCTGCTCCAACTGACAAGGTGGTCAGCTATGTAATTTGTTCCCATCTATCTTTAAGTGTATAGACCAGGCAGTCTATTGAATTCCCATCCGTCATGGTTAGTTACGTGCTTGTCAGCTGCTCTCCCACTGCCCAGCAGTCTAGCCATCACCCCTGACCTGGAAGCATTATATCTAAATCACATTACATGCCCCCATGTTCTTTGGATCCCTTTTGAAGTCAGCAGAGTGAGACATCTGTCCAGCCCTGTTTGAGTTTACTTCCCACTCAGCCGCCACATCTTAATTAGCTGATCTGATTTTCAGTGGATGTGTGTGTTTGGGTGGGTCTGCGTTTCACATGTATATGGATTCGGTTTTGTTTGTGTGACTGAGGTGATGGACAGGCTGATGGGAAGATAATATGCTGAGAACAACAACCGAAAGGGACCTTGGATTCATTCATCGTGACGATAATGAATTTGAGTGAAAATCCTTGTGTCTGTTCATTATTAGCTATTGAGTCTGGATGACACAGCTTTCCTGAAACTGTCAGCCACAGATGTCCCCCACTGAAGGAGTCTGCAGCACCTGAGTCCTTTCAGGCTAATAAGGTTGCAATTAACAGAGCAGCAAGAGACCCTGAGACGAGCTTCTCGATTTGGAGTGAGAAGCATAAAAGTGATATTTTTAATTTAGTTCCACTCATCGCTTTCAAACAATTTAAATGACATTTTAGTTTACCTGCAACTTGTATAGTTTACGTCCACTCCTCATGTATGTAATTTTAATGCAGTATTTGAGCAGTCGTTGACCAGGTTGCAGTGTTGCAACTTAAATCTTCAGGAACTGATTAAACAAAACTGAGGTGTACGAGTCAAGGCTCAAAAAAGCACAAACATCCCTACTAAAACAACACCCACAACTTTGTGAGTAATCCCTAATGGGTTGCAGGTGTGAAGGAGAAGGGACTGTGGGGAATTGATAGCGCGTGAATGGTTCAACACAAGCATAGGCAAAGGAAACAAGAAGACACAAAAAAGCACAACACACAGGACCGACTCAAAAGAAACAGAATTCACCAAAACACAATTATGAAGCAAATAAGTAACCAAAAAAGCTAAAACCCTTCAGATATACAAGAGTTAAATAACGTTAGTTTCCTGCAGTGGATCCAGATTTTAAGAATACTCCACACATGTTCTATAAGATTTAGGCTGAAGCTTAACATCAGTCTGACTGATTTATTCCAAAACATTTCTGTTGTGTTTGGAACATAGTGGCCCTAAATGTGTCTGAGTTTCAACTATCTAGTTGTTAAATTATATGAATTTTAAGAATTGGATCATTTCACCCACTTTGAAATGCACCAGTGTCATTGGGAGCAAAAGCATGTTGCTGCCACCATCATGCATGACAGTTGATACAGAGTTTTCATATTTCATATATTATTATGTACAGACAGTGTGAAATGTATCTTATGGCCTGTAGATTTGGTCTCTTCTTGTTGAACAAAGCTATCCCGCGTTAGTTTTACAGTGGGACCTTCCTTCTCGGTCATGACTGTCTTTAACCATTATATGGTATTTTTGAGCGTTGGTAGATGTTGAACACTATTTTTGGAACAAACCCTTGCAACCTGGATACTTTTACTTGTTCCAACACGACAATGATCCTAAATATAAATCAAAGCTCATTATGAAAATGAGTAAAGCAGGTTCAGAGTTCTGACTTTAACCCTGTTGAATGACACATAAAAGTAGTTTTTTACAAAAAAGTATGGTCAAACATCCTGCCAGATTAATGTCAGAAGCTACAAAAAGAATACTTTGAAAAAGGAAGTTGGTGAGGGACATTAAAATGCAGTAGTAGTGCTGGTGCATGTATATTTTAGAGGCAAGTAATATTTTCTAAACTGCAGAAAATTCACAATAAATTTACATTTGCGTTAAGAAGTCATTGAAATTGTTTGAGATTATTCCTACCTCAAAAAAAAATAAAAAAAATAAACAACAACAACAAACAATAAAACCCTCATTAACTTTCTCATAACATAACTTTTATATCCAGGATGGGTATATTTGAACTTTACACTGCAATTGTATGCTTGATTCTGTGCAAAAAAAATATATAAATAAAAGTAAAAATCTTTGGATGAGGCTGGATTTTTGGTGAATGCTTCCAAAACGGTTGTTTAGAATTTTGATTTATCCTTTTCAGTGATTATAACTTGGTTTACATAGAGAAGT
Source organism: Apricaphanius iberus (assembly GCA_028564705.1). Taxonomy (NCBI): domain Eukaryota; kingdom Metazoa; phylum Chordata; class Actinopteri; order Cyprinodontiformes; family Aphaniidae; genus Apricaphanius; species Apricaphanius iberus. Next base: position 1,130,744 of record JAPXFQ010002826.1, read on the forward strand.
GTCCATTTCTATATCCTTTTTTTAGAGTTTTGATCGAAAAGCAGAAAGCAGAGGGAAGTAAAAGTCAATTAAAATTTTTAGTCATGCAAAAGAAAAGAAAGACGAGGTGTTGGAGAAAGAATACTCGTCTCCCTGAACCTTTACCTAGAAATATTTTGCAGTAAAATGGTTCTATTTGTATTTTTTCACAGAAACTAATTAACCTCTCAGCTTTTGACCCCTAGCTTTCTGTACGTCAAGTTTAAGATGTCAAGCTGTTGGCTTTTGCTAAAAAAAAAAAATTAAAAAGAAGGGAAAAAAACCACAAATCCAAATCCTGATTCTTTAAAAGATTAGAGGTGCTATCTTGTTGGAATTTGTCGAATCATTTTAATTTCAGCTGGAGAAAAAATATTATGTAGGCAAGATATGCAGAATAACGTATAAACTGAAATATTCAGATCCATTTTTCATTCTTAATAAATGCTATAAATATTGTTCAGTTTTTATTATCGGGATCATTTCATTTGTTTTTGTGTTAATGTTTTTAATCATATTTTGATATTTATACCCTGTCTTTATGAGTAAAGTACTTGTTTTCTGTGAAAGGTGCCTTATGGATACAATTTATTCACAAACTCCCTCAATTAAAACTATACAACTTAAAAAACGGATGCTTAAATGGCTTCAGCTTTATGTGGTTTCACCTGTTTTAGACACTTATGAAGAAATGCTAATGATTTGCAATTATTAAATAATGGATTTCTGTAAAATCTCTATTTTATGATTTTTCTCTGCAAAAGTATTGTTGTCCCTTAAACTTTTCTATATTTTGTCACATAAAGGAGCAAGATCACCACAAAGTGATGCATATTTTAGAAGTAAACGGAAATGATGCCATAAATTAAAAAATATCAAAAAATTCTGGGGAACACCTAATGCCTGGATACTCCGAGAGTCCAGTGCAAGCAATTGTTTTGATCAATCACCTAACTGGTGAAGAGATTGAATCAATTTATCCTAAGGCTAAATCCGGCTGTTCTATAAATGCCTCACAGTTTTTTTAGGGAACCAGAAGAGAACAAACAGTGCCATGAAGGTCAAGAAACACGACTGACAGGTCAGAGATAAGGTTGTGGGGAAGTCTACAGCATATTTGATATTGAAATTTTATAAGACCATACCCTGAACTTTCAACATCTGACAGAGCATTTTTCCATTAGCCATTCAAAATTAAAAGAACATATACATCAAACAAGTGTTTTTTTTTTCCACCTGAACCAACATGCTGGACAAGGAGGGTATAATCAGCAACCTACATGTTCATGGTAACTCTGGAAGAGCTGGAAAGATCTACAGTATAGCTCAGGTTGAAGAAGCAGTTAACATATCCGCATTAGGTTTGGCACTCTACAATTCTAGCCTTTACCTAGGAGTGGTAAGAGCAAAGCTGTGATTGAAGGGGAGCTTTATATGGTAAAAAACCAACACTGCATATTGAGTGCATATACTGAACAAATCATCTCAACTGTGAAACATGGTGGTGGCAGTGTCATGCTTGGTTTACCTTACTTTACGTTTAGGGAGAGCTGACCAAATTTGATTGGAGTATGAATGGAGCTCCATCCATCCACACATACATTGAGGCCAAACTATGCTGGCAAATTTGTCAAAAACTTCAGATGCAGAGTTTCAACTTCCAGCCGGAAAAGATTCCTAAAAGAACGACCAAAATTTCAATTGAGTAGTTTACATCTAAGGATATTTATTTATTACAAGGTTCTAGTCAAATTTTGAACCTACTTCTAATTTAGAATCTACTGTGAGACCAGTCCAAGATGGTTTCAATTAAATCTGACCAAGTTTTAGCTATTTTGCACAGAAAACTGGCCCAAACTTTAAATTTTAAATGTGCACACCTCGCTGGGACACATCCCAAAAGACTTGTGCATATAGCAAAATTTAGTTCTGTAAAGGGTTGAGCTTTGGGGTCTGAAAAAAAATGTACACCACACTCTTTATTTTTATTCAGAAAAAAAGAAAGAACATGGATAATTTTCCTTTCAGTTTACAATCATGCACTATTTGTGTTAATCGGTCACAAAAACGTAAAAAAAGCCCTGGAAGAAAAAATCTATGGCACACAAAAACAAATACAGTAGATATGTGTTTTCACTTTTAGACCACAAGCAAATGTTGATAATATTTAAGATGAAGTTATATTTTTATGGAAAGTATGACTGGGGGTTATAGCTATAAAATAAATTTAGCTCAGAAGAAAATCTATCTGATATGAACCATGTTTAAAGGGGATGGAAATGTGTTTTAGGCTCATAGTTTCTTATTTTTCTCTTTTTTTCTCTAGTTTTCATCTCACAGCTTAGATTCAGTTGGGAAAACATTTCATACAATCATTTGAAACATCTATGTTGCAGAATGAGGGCACATTAAAACCAGCATGGAATAAAGGCACTTCCCCATTAACGCCTGAAAGGACCCTGTCTCATGTATGCATGTGAGATGCTGGGTTGCGTTAACCCTTACCATAAAATGTGTCACTGCGTTCAACTCAAATGTTTTTTTTTTATATAGCAGAAATCAAATAAATATGTACATTACCTTGCTTTCTATAATACGAGCCACCCATTGTTAACGCAAAAAAAAGCATCAAAGGAATGATGGTGAGTGTGAAGGTCTACAGTAACACTGCAAGAAATTGTAGTCTCACAGTTTTTTTTTATTTTGTATGGGGTTATAAAATAAAAAGTATGCATTCCTTTTAGATTGCTGCTCTTTGGGTTTTTCTGTCACAATTACGTGTTTCCAATCCTTAACCAAACTTTAATATCAGTCAAAGATAGAAAACGCTGCTTTAAAAAAATCACTACAACCTGGCCTTGTGTAAAAAGGTAATTGCCACCTAAACTGAATAACTGATAACAGCTGATATCAATTATTTATGATAACTGCCAATGAATCTTTTGCACCTCTTTGGAGGAAATGTGGTCAAAATGTCTTTGCTGATCTTTTAGTTTTTATTTTATTCAGCCAAGGATGGTTTCCGAGCATGCCACAGTATCTCATTTTGACGTAAGTCTAAATTCTGCCTAGGCCACTCCAAGACATTCCTTTAGCTTGTATTTTTTTACACTTCAGAGCCGGTCTCGATGGTGGGCTTTTGGTCACTTTCCTACTGTAAAGCCATAGCGTACTTTAGCATGTCACAAAGTGATGCCAAGAGATTCAAGTTCAAGATTTTCTTGAAAGGAGTAGAATTCATGTTCCTTACAATTAATCAATTATTTCAAGTCATCCTTGTTCTGATGAATCAAAGTATCCTCAGACCATCAGATAATCTTCACCATTACTAGAACAGCCTGTATGATGTTAGTTCTCTGAAATGCTGTGAGTTTGCACTAGATGTAGAGACACACATCTTCCAGACATGTCCTCAGACTAAAGAGGGCTCCTGGGAAGGTTCATCACCGCTCAATATTTAAGATGGCTAAAAATGGATGATAAATGTAAGCAACTTTGTTTCTCATCTGTTCAGAAGTGTTTAAATTAGCCCCCTTCATGTTGTTTCTGCCAGGTTCTATTTGAGTAATTACTTTATTCTACAGGCCAGACATGATTCTGTCTTATTACTATCCAAAACATTTATCAATGAGGGAAAAAGAAATCACAGCTGCCACTGTTAATAAAATATGGGGGGTGCGAACTGGTGCCCATGTCCACCAATCAAATTAAAGAACAGTATCTTTAAACTTTTCAACTCCATTATATTTTAGATTGATGTATGGACAAATTAGTGAAAGCATCATATCTACCATTTGAAGAAGAATACCACATTCTTTGCTTCATCTTTGCTCAACATAGAGAACAGTTTAGAAAAAAAAAAGATGCCTGTATGGTGAACTGCATGACATCGTATACTTCTCTCAAGGTCACAGTCTGTTATTGTTTCTCAGGAATGCAGCAAAGCGTCTGACTGACAAGGGTTTGTTTAAATATAGGATGAAACCTTACTTGTAAAACTTGAAACTATTAAACTCTTTCTTTTTCCCTTTTTTTACTTTTTATATTTTTTGTTAAACTTCAGTTCTCACAGCAATAAATTATATCCCTTCAGAAAATTTCTTTGCAGTCAAATAATTTTGTAGACCATATTTTTCATCACTAGTAAAGCCTAAAAGGTCTTTTATATTATTTTAATTAATACATTTTAAATTATTTTGTAAAAGTAAAGTTTAGTCAGCCTCTGACAGTAAAAAGTTTTTTTTTTCTGTGTGTCTGGTGATTTAATATTCAAGAGATTACTAACTTACTACTAGCATAACTATAACCAAAGGTTTTGACAAAGCAGTGTTATTCTATGACATACTTAAAGTTACTGTCAACTCATTACATATGTGTAAATCTATAAATGCTAAACGTAAGGACATTTTGTAGCTGTTTTGAATAAGAGTAGAAGGATTACTACCTGGTTTAAAGCTGTTTTTCTGAATATTTTACTCTGGTTACGTACTTGGAAAAACTTCACAGCTTGTGCAGTATGTCTTGAAAGCAAATTGCACACAGGGGCTTAACATCATCCCTCTATAAAACTCCATCCTAAATGTTTAGTGTAACACCAATAGTACTACTGTGACTAATGTAAGTATTTATCAATATTATCTGTTTTTATTTGTAGAAATTGACCCAGAAGTCTATCCCTTTATTACCAGAAAATGTTTTAATAATTCAAATGTGCCTATTGATAAGCCAAGTTGGCTTTTACGATTATAACAAATCTTAGGCCTCTATAACTCCATGAAAATGTCTTTATGGCTTGACACATGACACAACCTATTGACACATAGGTCAAAATCATGTGACTTAATAGGCCTATATGATGTGTGCTTCAGCTTTGAACCGATATAGAATTTTGAGAATATCATAAACAGAACATGTATAAATAAAAGTACTTTTTCAGATCTTAAAGTTTGAAGCTTTAACAGCCTAGAGTAAGCATGAACCACTTTAAAATGTTTGGAATTTCCTGTTTTCACATGCCAGAAGAAGAAAAAAAATTAACAAATATGAATTAATTAATTCATTAATTAAACTTCAATTTGCAAAGCCTTGTTCTTCTTGTCACTTTTTGCCTATAATTTCTCTGCTGTGAGCACATAGTTTACTAATTTCATATGTGTGGTTTCTAATGAGTTTATGTGGTCATCTTTTGAACATTTTTATGTCTTTCTTCATCTTTTTGCTCATAGATGTGGTTATTTAATGCTTTTACAGCTGTTGAATTACATCCTCTGTCCAATTATCAGTGTCTTATTTAATCAAAAATTGGCTATTTTTTTGTGATTTCTCTGATCCACTTTTTATTTACACAACTAGCAAAAAGCATCACGAACAGCCTCCATTTCTTAAATCATCTGCATACACATAATGAGAACACACATAGTCTGTAGCACGCACACACACATTGGTCCATCTAGCCGCTCTCCATCTGTATATCCAAGGGTCTCTTGCGACCTTCCTCCCAACAAGGCCAAGGGATATTCATACTGATTTATTCAAAGGGATGGTTCTCATTCAATTTTCTCCATATTCATAAGCGTGTTTCGCACCCCCCGCTCTCGTTTTTCTTTTCAGCTTTAAATTAAAGGTACAGGAACGAGCCAGGCCTTTCATCTAGGGCTGGGGTGGAGGTGGAGGGAAGGAGGGGGTGGGGGGTTTGGGAGGAAGGCAAATGGGTGTGTGTGTGCGTGTGTGCGTTGGGTGGGGAGAGGTGGAGAGTGTGCTGGGCAAAGCAGGGGAGGGTTTGGTAGTGGTTGGACTCTCAGCACTCTGTATTTATTAGCCCCGCTTCCCTCCCTCTTTAGCCCCACCACCCCGCCTCCTCCTCTTCCTCCCTCAATGACACCTGGCGAAAAATGATTCATTAATTCAAAAAGCATCATTTTTGAAAGGCATATTTCAAAGGCATCGTCAGGACAGAGAGTGGAGTTGAGTGGGGCAGTGTGAGGCAGGAGAGATGAGAAGAAGGAGGTGGAGAAGGAGAGAAGAGGGCAAAGGCAGAGAGAGCCAAGGTGTCTGAAGGGCCAGAGTTGAGAGATGGGTCACAGCACTACTCAAGCTGAAAAACAAAAGAATTAATTGAAGGTAAAGACAGCAGAGCTTTTCTGTGGTTCTTAAATATTTTAAATCCAGTAACTTTACAGAAGATGATAAAATTACCTGTCTGTGGTTTTTCTAAAAACGCATACATTTTTTTAGTTAAACAATAATCTGTATAGTGCCATACAAACCCTATAAATCTTGTCATGATACAATTACAAACCTGAACCTATTTCATTATGAATTTAAGTGATAGTCCATCACAAATACATTTATACAGTATATTTAAAGTGAAACGCTATAAATGATTTTAATTTTTTTTAACTTATTTTTCCAAATAAACTCTTGGCAAACATATCTAAAGTTCAGCCTGATCAGAGGGAGAGTGTGAGTGGACATCATTTTGCAGTTGTTGCCACAGATTCTTTATAGGACCTAAGCCTGACGTTTGAATGGAATGTTCTTTAACATAAATGTGCTCTGATCAATTTATTTTACAAGTAAAGATCATAAGATTTGTGGGGCATTTATCTTTATAATTACTTGAAAATCCCTGAAATTCAGTACAACCAAAAGTCTTAAAGGGATATTCCACCCCTAATTGAAATTTAGTCCGTTGCTATATTACCTAGAGTTAGATAAGTGAGAAAAAGCATTTTGCAACCAGCCCACTAATTTTCCTAACCTGGCAGCAGTTCCTTTGCTTTAGCTTAGCATAAACAATGTAATTGAATGGGAACAGCTAGCTTTTCGTGTGCAGAAGTGATGAAAATTACTAAATAATGATCCTAATTATTCCTGATGACCTCAATAATCACATTGATTGCAAGTTAAAATAATGAGGAACGCAAAGTAATTACAGGAGCTGATTTAGACTTGACACTACATTATGACTAAGCACGTATGTAAACTGCCACCGCAAGGCACAATGACATGATGCAGCTTCAGCAATAGATACATATTTCCATACACACAAAACGATGAACTGCAGTGAGTTTTTACTGGCGTAGTTTGAGCATGTTGTACGTCTAATCCAAGAAAATGGTTCTGGCTTGTGTAGCAAAATATGCTGTTACTTGAAAAAACTGTCCAGTATAAGCCTAGCATTATTGTGTAATTTTTGTCCAATTGTTATTTTTTTTATTGTTTTACATAAAATGTTTGCTGTTCCTATTTAATTACATCGTTTATGCTAAGCTAAAGCAACAGAACTGCTGTCATATTAGGAGAATGACTGGGCAAAATGCTTTTTCTCCCTTATCTAACCCTGAGGAAGATGGCACCAGACTGAATTTCATTTAGTGGTAGAATATCCTTTTAAGAAATTACCCAAATAAATGGTAAATTGAAGTGTTTAGTGGTACATTTAAAGCAGGGTTCAGTCTTGAAAAAAAGTATATCAAACTGTAAACATCTTACAGAGCACTGTTCTAACTGACAGGCTGGACAAGGAGGGCGTCAGAGAGGCTGTTAAGATCTCTGTGGGAAATGTTGATGAGATCCCCAGCTCAGGTGGAAGAATCTGTGTGACAACTATTAATCCTGTACTCCATAAATCTGTCCTATATAGAGATGTTGCAAGACGAAAGCCATTGGTTAAATAACGAAGTCTTGTTTACAGTTTATCATAAGCTATCTAGACGACACAGAAAATGTGGTAGAAAGTACGGAGAAGTACGGCAGCACATCACAATAAAAGACTATACCTAAAGTGAAACATAGTTGTGGTACTTTTGAGTATGAACAGGCAAACTGGTCAAAGTTGGCAAACAGATGATTTAGATTAATTATATGGTAATTTTGAAAGGAAACCACTTAGACCTGACAACAAACCTAAGTATATAGCCAGACATACAAACCTTATGTTTATCATTTAGAATCTGCAGCCAGATTTGAAAATGAACGTGCAGGAACATGCAATCTGAACGTGTTTAAGCTATTTTACAGATTAGAATGTGCAAACACCTGTGTATTTAGATTAGAGAAATGTATAGGTGAATAGATCCAAAAGACTAAAGCTGTGATTGTTGAGAAAGGTGCTTTGACAAATGATTGCCCCAGAAACGGAGTACAAATGCTCACCACAGTTGTCAAATAATTTATTTGTAAAAATAAAAAGAGTGCACCAGTTTCCAATGGTCTATCAAACAGCAATACAATGCACAGAAAGTTGGGTTTATGATTTGAAATAGAATGAAATCATTCAATGTACTTTTACTTTTAACAAACTGTATAAATCAAAAGATTTTCCCAAGTTACTGCATCCAATAATAAATGCGTTTATGCGCACAAAGCAGATTAGCGCCACTGGTAGGATCATGTGTCAGCCACTCCCAGTCCAGCTGAATCTTTCATACGGCTGCAGATGATGCAGTTAATTATACATGGCAGGACAAGGCAGGATCCTTAGCCTCAATTAGACAGGGCCACAGGGTTACTGACCTGCACCACAACTGTCAGTGCCTATTACACACTACACATGGCCAGTGACAGCGAGAGTGTCCGGGGAGGTGGAGGGCAGAGCTGGGTTACAAGGGCTACTACTGTATTCTTTTCTTTCGAAAAAAAAAGAAAGAAAGACAAAAAAAGGTATCAGAGCTGCAGCCACACTTAAAAAGGCATGTGCCAACATGAAACCTGAATTCAAGAACTTAAGAGCAGCTCCAATACTGTTCTAGTTTTTGCCTGAATCTGGTCTTTGATCATTTCATAAAAATTGTGACTCCCGTCCATTATCTATTCTGCTTATCCTCAAAGAGTCACAGGGGGCTGGTTCCTATCTCTAGCGGTCATCGGGCGAGAGACAGGGTACACACTGGATAGGTAAAAATTGTGACAAGTTTACAGAGAATAAAACCTTGATAATTCCCTTAACCTGTCAGAATTTGGCAGATAGCTACTCTTTATCAGCTAATAAGGACACTTGTTGAATTTCTACATGCATTCACATTAAATCATGATTTTCTGCATCTCTATGTGCTACCTCAGCTGGTGCTAAAGACAGAGATAAAGATCAGAAGGTTGCAGATTTGACACCCAACCTGTCCAATTTACATGAGAAAGTGTAACTAAACCCTCACACTCACCCCAATTTGCTCAACACATAAAAATCTATTCGGTTAGCTCTGCTGGTTAAGTGAGTGTAATGTAACCTTGTCCTATTGCACTGCTAACATCTGTTTCAACAAAGTCATCATATTTGGTCATAAATGTGAGTTAGAGATCTTTCAAGACCTATCAGATTTGACATTTTTGCCAATTAAAAATATCTAAAGATGACTGAGACTGAATTGAGGGAGTTTCTGGAAATACATTTTTGAGTCTTGTCACAAACGTTTACAGTTAGATTTTGATTTAAACACATATAAATTCAAAAACGATCCGAGAGGGAAATTAAGAGTTATTGTTGCCCATACTAATTAATTCTTCTAGGGGCTGTTGTAGATCACGATGACTGTGGGCAGGAAGAATTTCCTGTTGCGATCTGTGTTGATGTGAAACTGAAGAAGCCTCTGACAGAAGACGCATTGTTGTAGTCGCATAGTCTCATGACGATGATTTGTTCACATTCCAGGTATCACCATAGTTTCCACACCACACCACATAGCGGTCCACCAGCTCTCTGTATTCAGCTTCTTGTCCATCTGTGATACACCCGACAACTGCAGTGTCATCTGATTATTTCTGCAGATGAGAGGTCTCCGTCTTATACTGGAAGTCTGAGGTGTACAGAGTGTTGTACATTGGGTATGGTGTTTTTGGGATGAAACACAGCATTCTACCCCCAACACAGCGAGGGGTTTATACACAAGAGTTCTATTTTGATCTTATCCAACCACATGACATTCTCCTACTCCGCTTCTGGATAGTACTCTCTGATACTGACAGATTCAGTACTCTCTGGCGAACTTTAGATGGGAATGCACATGTGCTGGCTTAAGCAGGTGGACCTTTAGAGCACTGCAGGATTTTGATCCATGGTGAGGAAGTGCGTTACTAATAGTAACCTTTGTTATTGTGGTCTCAGCTCTCTTCAGGTTGTTGACCAGTTACCCCCATATAGTTCTGGAACGTTTTCTCACTGTTCTCAAAATTATGTGTAAACCACGAGGTGATATCATGCATGATTGTTTTTTTTAACATTAGCTTTCTTCTTCCCTTTCTTCCATTAGGACATAACTAGTAGTTTTTCATTGGACATATTTTTCTACCTGAGCTTAGGATTTTTGTAGCTCCTCAAGAGTTATACTGGCTCTTGACTGCTTTACTGGTTTAATATTCTCCTTGTCAGGACCATGAGTAGGCTCAGTAGATGGATGTGCTTAGTGAAATACTCAAAGTTTGGGATCCTGTTTTACAACCAAATCCAGTTTTTAACTTCTCAATATCTTATCATTGACCCTTGTTCCTTCCTCAGTAAGCTGCTTGTTCTCTAATATCCTTAAACAAACCTTTGATAGCTGTATTGAACAGCTGGATTTATAGAGAATTAACAGCATACAGGTGGACTCTCCTTAATTACTAGAATGTTTATCCAGGCAATTTGTTGTATTTTATATTATGTATAGGATTAAGAGTAAATTTGGCTATTTACTAAGGTATGCTACTGATATGGGAGAATTCCATAGAGATCGAGAAAATGATATGGATGATTCAGTTTCTGTTGGAGTTTTAACATATTTATTTCAATGGTACAGGAAGCCCAATTGGCTCAGCGCTCTCTCCCCCTAACATAGTGTCACTCTGTTTGCCTGTCGCTGTTATCTGCCAGTATGTGTTATATCAGGATTACGCTAGCCATAACAAAGCACAAAGGAGTCCTTCAGTTACCTTTGTGTAGGTAAAAGTTAACTTAGTCATCAGCATTATGCCATATTCTGCAGCTGCCTTTGCTGTTAATTACTAATGACAAAACAAAATGAATCTTGCAATAATTTACCCACTACAGCCACACAAAACAATAGATATGTTTTCTTCCAATTTGTACTTATGGACTATTTTGTGTTTGCCTATCTCATAATCCTCTATTTGATTCAACAAAGTTTAACACTGTAAAGAGACAAAATGTTCAAACAGTTCAAGAACTATAGAGGACTTTCTAATAAGTTTAGCCCCTCTTGTCCTGCAGAAGCAGCAGACTTCCCTCTTTTAGAGTCAAACATCTGATATATTCTATCATCTGTGCAGAGCACACACAGCTATTTTTCCATGTTATTTCTTTTGCTTTTGTATACTATTGGTTGTAGTTTCCTTGTCAGGGGAGTGGACCACTTGTGGTCAGACTTTGCTGAAGTGTAAATAGGAGTACTGGGTTTCCCTTTTATTCCGCCACTTGAAAAAGGATGCCCCTGTTGGACATGCATCTTCCTTCTTTGAAAGGAAGTCAGCTTGAAATGTGTGCTGTGCCTGGTTTGTGTTGCTGACCCCAGCATTGTACATTTTTGTGCTTTGGCAGAAGAACATGTAGAGCATTTCTGGCTTGAAATTCTTCTCGGGCACCTTCCATTTTTAGGAGGATCACCTAGTTGTTTTTGACTTGGAAAACTGTCCTGTTGAAAAGTGTGAGGTTTCAAAAACTATAAATGTGCTCTCATCAAATGTTTGAGAAATAACTAAAAAGAAATTCATTTACAGTACTGTGCAAAAGTTTTAGGCAGGTGTGGAAAAAAAATCTGTAGAAAAAGAATGCTTTCAAAAATTGAAGTGTTATTCATTTATTTTCACCAATTAAGAAAATGCAGTGAACAAAAAAAATAGAAATCTAAATCTAATTAGTATTTGGTGTCATCTTTGCCTTTAAAACAGCATAAATTTCAATCATCTAACCACAGTTCTTCTTTCGATGTAGGTTTCCTTACATCCTTCTGTCTCTTTGTATAATCCCATACACACTTGATGATGTTGTTATCAGGGCTCTGTGGTGGCCATGTCATCATTTCCAGGACTTCTTGTTCTTCTTTGTGCTAAATGGGGTTCTTAATGACTTAGGCTGTATTTTTGGGGTTGTTGACCTGCTGCAGAATAAATTTGGGGCTGATCATACACCTTACTGATGGCATGATGGATAAGTATATCAGCATTATATCAGCAGTATATCAGTATTCTCAGCATTAATAATACCAATACCAATAATACCATTTGCAGAAATGCTGCCCCAAGCCTTCAAAGAACCTCCACCATGCTTCATTGTTGCCTGTAGACACTCAGTATTGTACCACTCTCAAGCCCTTCAAACAAACAAATGGCCTTCTGCTACACCCAAATATTTCAAATTCAGTCAGTGCACCTCCTGCCTTTTTTTTGCACTCCAGTTCCTATGTTTTTATGCATACTTAAGCCGCTTGGCCTTGCTTCCACATCGGAGGTATAGCTTTTTGGGTGACACTCTATCATAAAGACTACTTCTGGTCAGACTTCTCCAGACAGTAGATGGATGTACCTGGTTGCCACTATTTTCTGCCCGTTCTTGGCTGATAGTACTGCTGGACATCTTCCCATTCCGAAAGGTAGCTGGTGCCTATCTCCAGTTGTCAACGGGCGAGAGGCGGGGTACACCCTGGACAGGTCGCCAGTCCATCACAGACAATCACATCAAATCACATTATTTATCCGTTAGCAACTTCAATCACAGAGTATTGTGTCAAATCCGCACAAGCCCCACACACACCAAACTCCCACATATACACACATCGCCCACACAAGAATAAATACTGAAGGTAATACCTACATACATATAAACATAAATAGATAAATAGGAGTAAAAATTTAAGAAGGAAGTCAAAGAAAATGTAATAAGATCAGATTTAAAATAGCTCAGTAAACCTTGCACAGTCTCTTGCCTGTTATCTGGAATTTAGCAGGCAGAGGGGAGGAAGCTCTTTTTCAAATCAAATCAAATCAAAACTTTATTTATAAAGCGCTTTTCAAACAAAGAAAGTTACTCAAAGTGCTTTACAGATTTAAAATAACCCCACAACCCCCCCCCCTTCAAAAAATAAAATCATCAGTGCAAATACAACCCCCTCCCAACCCAACCCATCAGCCATACTCACTCACACACACACTTAGAAGCTACAAAAAGCGGGCTGAGTACAGATGAGCCAGGAAATGCCATCATGGGAGCCATCTGCATCAGCAGCAGCAGATCAACAGCAGCAGCATTTTTGTTCTTAATGATAGAGGCCTGAATCTATGATCTGATGGAAGTAAGTTATAGTAATGATATAGTGGATGTTTGGAGTCAGTAGGGATTTTAAGACCTTTCCTCAAACCTCTTGTATAATCTGTACATGGTACCATACTAATAAACCTGATTTCACAGTAATGTTGATGCTATTAGCTTTGAAAAGCCACATCATCTATATAAAATCTGAGGGGAAACAAAATTTGATAATCGTTTTATAAAATTATTAATTCCTTAGATTATATTTACCATTTTTTATTTTGTAGACTTCCTCGTGCTCAGACATTTTTATGCCTTGCTGTGAGCTCTGAAAGTGTCTTGTGTGCTTCATGTTGAGTCCACCGAAATGTTAGCGCCAAGCGTACATTGCCACATAGAAGTGATATTTGCTGTGTTTTCTCACGGGGGTAGCTGTTGGTATAGTATGTCCCATTCCCAGGGTGTCTCTTGGAATACTGTCTCTGGGAACAAATCCAGGCAAATAGCCCTGAAATCTATCATATAATGATCCGGCCCTAATGACTGCGGCCTCATGAGTTTCATGAGAATCATGAGAATCAGCATGAGAATCTCTGCTGTCTTCCTTAAACTCTGGATCTTGTAGTTATAGTGTCCTGTCGGCATCTTTTTGCGTATTTGCCTAAAAGCTGGAAGCATTTTGAACAAAATAGAAGTTGCACGTTGGCGTCAAACAAAAGATTCTGTTACCTAGCCTTTCCACTCCCTGCTGCCCTACCTGGACTCACCTGTGTCTGTTCAGGTGAGTGAGAGCCGGGCCACCTTTGGGCCCCGTTGATTAGGGTATTAAAAATAAATGGGCTCAGTTTAACCAAGATGGGCGGGGTTGGTGCCGCTGGGGTATATATTTCTGTTAATTTTTCTCCCACCCTGTCTCTCCTGTGTAGTGACTGATCTGGCAGAATATGATAGCGCGGGCTGTCACGGTAATAATTAGGCCTATTTTCCGTGAGGTCATCTTACAGGGACGCTGGGCGGCTGTGGTTCACACACAGGGTGCTCTATGCTGCTCCTGCCCCAGAACCCCCCAGGATATGATCGTCCACGCAGGGCAACAAAGAATCACTCGGCAGCAAATGAGCGAAACATAAAACACCCACAATCTGATATGGACTGCGACTCCCAGCGCTGGGAGAGCCTTACCTAGCTGAACTGCCTCCTGTCAAAAAAAACAAAACAAAAAACATACAACTAGATCTGTGGCAGGATTTAGACGACAGAGGAATTACGTTTGACGAATGTTAAAGTGAAAATTGCCATATTCAGAAGAAAAAAAAAATTTAAAAGTTTTTTTGGGGTTTTTTTTGTAACTAAAAATGAAGGTGTGATGTAGATGTGGAAGCTTTTTTTGGTAATGGGTTTGTTACCAGAAAGCCAGTGGTGCCAAGTCACAGCGCAACATATTTCAACTCCATTCAAAACACTCCCTGGTTGGGTCAACAGCTGCAGGCTAGAATTAGAAATCAATTATTCAGCTTCGACAAGCTCATTAAGTCTTTGAATAGGATTTTCTGTTCAGAGTCTGCCTGCTCATTTCTCCTTGCTTGCAGTTTCTAATTAGTATTTCTTCTCCCTTTAAAGTTTGATGGGAGTTTGTTTAGGTGAAAAAATGTGGGCATTGACTTCGCTCTAGCCGGCCTCTATGAACAATATCATTATCTGTAGAGGAGGTTGTATCGGTACACTGGAGGACTGCTGAGGTTGTTTGCTTTCAGTTTGGTGCACTGTTTAATGATTGGTGTCATCAGGCTAAATTAGGCATTAATAATCAAAGGAGTGTAATCTGGGTAAATTAAGCATCAATAATCAAAGGATGACTGGAAATTATCACATGCAGCAAATGAAGCAGTGCTAATCAGTGGTGAGAATGAGGGCAGAGGCCCAAAGAAGTATTTTAAAGCAAAAAAAAACAAAACAATTATAGGGTGTACAGTCTGTTTGCTAAGGTTTTCATACCCCTCAAACTTTTTCACAGTTTTTCCAGTTAAAACCTCAAACATCAAAAGAAAAAGTTGTTGGATCTTTTTTTGGTAGCTTCTTCTCAGATTGAATCGAGAGCTTTCGACTCTTCACACAAACACAAATAAAATTACATCTGGACTTTGACTAGGCCATTCTAAAACAAAATCCTGTAAGAAAGTTAATTTATGCCCCAGCTTTTTGCAGCTTATAACAGGGTTTGCAGAGATACTCTTTATTTAGCTTTATCCATGTTCTCATTAACACTGAGCAACTTCCCTGTCATTGTTGAAAATGGTTTTCTCCTCGGATAAATTAAATTTCCCAAAAAAGTTAATCTTGCTTCCAACTGTTCATAACATCATCTGAAGCATATTTGATGGTGTGTGGCAAACTTGAAATTATACTTCTAATGGCTTCCTTCATGCCACTCTTCCAGAAAATACACACTTGTGGAGTGTGTGGCAAAAGAAAATTCCTTTCAACAGGTTTTACCAACCGATTATTTACTGCTCAGGTTTTCTTGTGCAAGAGGGATGGGAAATATATTTAATGATTGAACTTGGGGGTTTTATGGCAATAATAATCAAACTTTTTTTTGCAAGTGTTCTTTACTGCCTTTTCCCACTACGTCTGTACTCAAATCCTTCAATAAAAATAATGCTATATGTAATATACAGTGCTTCAGTACATTAGGTAAATCTACTGCACTGCTAAACAGCTCACATTAATTGCAATCAATCATATTTACAGATACTATATACTGATTTTATTGATGCTATCAAGGAACCAGCTCTGTAAACAAATTATCCAAACAGTAAAACACCTTGACCATGTCAGCCATACTGTCAGTGTTTTGGAAACTTCATTAAACAGAGTTGATCATCATTATGATTGTTCACACTTCATTGTTATTTCCAGAGATCCATAAGACATACATAATCACCTTCTCTAATATGAAGTTGTTGGTTTAAGCAGATTTTATTTAAGGACACCAGTGTAGCAAACAAAAGCATACTATAGTTTTCAGGATATTATTTGTCAAATAATGGTTTGTTTTCAGTTCTGATCTTCACATTAAATCCTAATAAAATACCTTGACATTTGTGATTGCAATGTTGCACAAATGCTTTTACAGATTTACATGTGACTTCAAATGAGTGACGCCATCAGAGAAAAGTAACATCCCCTCAGCCTGTTGGCATCTTCCAAAGGGAATCCAAGACATACAGTAACTGACCATTTGGAGTTTGACAAAACAAACTAGTTTTGTAATGAGTGCAAGGAGGCTTATTTGCGAACCCTCTTCATGGCCATCCACTCGTTCAGTCTCACAGATCTATGCCTCCTCCCATTCCTCCCTTTCTCCCCCTCTCCTCTCCCTCTCTTCTTCTCCTCCCTTCCTCTCCTCTCCACATTGTGTGTGTCTATCTGATCCCGTGGCCTTTTGTTGCGCTATGAAAGGCCCGATGCCACACTCATTATTTTCTCCTTTATCTCTCTCTCCACTGCTCTGATTAGAACAGTCGCCCCTGACAGACGCCCTCAGCCAGCTCCTATCCATTACACCGTGTGTGCGTCCGTGTGTGTGCGGGAATACAAGTGATAGAGTGAGACGTGTGAGGCTGCTTACTGTATACTAGAGTATTTTCACCATAATAAATGCCTCTTATACAAATGCACACAATAGATATTGCCTAAATGGTAACATAACAAAGA
Source organism: Apricaphanius iberus (assembly GCA_028564705.1). NCBI lineage: Eukaryota > Metazoa > Chordata > Actinopteri > Cyprinodontiformes > Aphaniidae > Apricaphanius > Apricaphanius iberus. The sequence goes on from JAPXFQ010002826.1 coordinate 1,147,716, forward strand.
ATTATTTTTTGTTTTTATAAATTTGCCTTTTTTTCCAGGATGAAATTATTGACTGATGCACACATTGTATACTCATGCACACCCACCATTCCACACCACTGCACAAGTGGATTGTTCCAGCTCAAGTTCTGTTGTTCTCGGCAATGAAAACTTGCCATTTATTGAAGCATGACTTCAGCAACACATCCGACTGGAAATGACTTACAGCTTAATATGTGGATGAATTTTATTACACAGTCATACATTTCTGTTGTTGAATAAACATACAAACATTAAGCAATGAGTTGAACTGATGATTTCAATGATTTCATGTTCAACCCCCTCAACTTAGATGTTAAGTTTCCTTTCAAGATACAGCCTACGACTTTTTCAAATGACTATCCATTAATGGGGTATCTATAGTAAATTTCTCCACTGCAATAGAAAACTCTTTTGCCGTCTGCATTTAGTGAAACTTTAGATTAAATATTTTTCTGAGGGAAAGCTGCTGAGTGTTAAGAGATTATGCAGACTTCTGCCATTTAAAAAAAGCTCCAGTCTAAAAATACAGTTAGGATTCATGCTAACGTTATTTCATTAGCCTTAAAAGCGTTGTCGTGTTTGCATTGTATTTATTCAGAAGCTTATTATGTTTTGCAGGATATCTTGTTTGAGGGGGTGGCACACTACCAGTGATCTTTCTTGTATGAAACATGCACTGAACAATGAACATGTAGACAATTTCCAGTCAGAGTAATTAATTAATATGAAAGGTACACAGCTTAAAACCTGATAAAATGCGTTTTTGCTAAAATCATTTTTTAGTTTTGCTTTATAAAAACACTGATATATATATATATATGGGAGAGTTATACTGTGAGTAAATGGTTACAGGTTTACTGGGTTTTGGTTTCACGCTGAAAATTCAGTGGTGGTGCACCCCCTCCATTTATCTTGTAAATAACCATTGTGTAAAAGTATTAAACAACATTAATAACTAAATTACTTACCAATCTCATATTCCCTTAAAAAAAGATTAATCTGAAGAATTAATTATTTATTAATCTAAAGAAGAATCAGGACATTTCTATATGTATAAACATGTCGATTTATAAAACCCTTTTCTTTTGTTGTAAAAAAACAATTTCCAGCCGGGATTGTCTGTCTGTCTAACTGTCTGTCTGTCTGTCTGTCTTTATTTATCAAGATTTATAATGAATTTGGAAATACACAAAGAAAAAAAAGACTATTGAAGAAACTTGAAAAATCATACAGTGAAACTAAATAAAATCAAGAATTCATATTGATTAACTGTTTATTAACACACACAACAAAAACAAGCAACACAATTTGATATGAAAACTACTAACCAAATAAAGGATTGATAATCAAGAAAAAACTGCAAGTGTTAAAACTGATTAAAAACCTAAAGTTAATTAAGAATTTGTCAGTTTCTTAAAAAGTCTAATGGAGGGGATTTTAATGGGTTAATTTACACTACCGTTCAAAAGTTTGGGGTCACATTGAAATGTCCTTATTTTTGAAGGAAAAGCACTGTACTTTTCAATAAAGATAACTTTAAACTAGTCTTAACTTTAAAGAAACACACGCTATACATTGCTAATGTGGTAAATGACTATTCTAGCTGCAAATGTCTGGTTTTTGGTGCAATATCTACATAGGTGTATAGAGGCCCATTTCCAGCAACTATCACTCCAGTGTTCTAATGGTACAATGTGTTTGCTCATTGGCTCAGAAGGCTAATTGATGATTAGAAAACCCTTGTGCAATCATGTTCACACATCTGAAAACAGTTTAGCTCGGTACAGAAGCTACAAAACTGACCTTCCTTTGAGCAGATTGAGTTTCTGGAGCATCACATTTGTGGGGTCAATTAAACGCTCAAAATGGCCAGAAAAAGAGAACTTTCATCTGAAACTCGACAGTCTATTCTTGTTCTTAGAAATGAAGGCTATTCCATGCGAGAAATTGCTAAGAAATTGAAGATTTCCTACAACGGTGTGTACTACTCCCTTCAGAGGACAGCACAAACAGGCTCTAACCAGAGTAGAAAAAGAAGTGGGAGGCCGCGTTGCACAACTGAGCAAGAAGATAAGTACATTAGAGTCTCTAGTTTGAGAAACAGACGCCTCACAGGTCCCCAACTGGCATCTTCATTAAATAGTACCCGCAAAACACCAGTGTCAACATCTACAGTGAAGAGGCGGCTGCGGGATTCTGGGCTTCAGGGCAGAGTGGCAAAGAAAAAGCCATATCTGAGACTGGCCAATAAAAGAAAAAGATTAAGATGGGCAAAAGAACACAGACATTGGACAGAGGAAGACTGGAAAAAAGTGCTGTGGACGGATGAATCCAAGTTTGAGGTGTTTGGATCACAAAGAAGAACGTTTGTGAGACGCAGAACAACTGAAAAGATGCTGGAAGAATGCCTGACGCCATCTGTTAAGCATGGTGGAGGTAATGTGATGGTCTGGGGTTGCTTTGGTGCTGGTAAGGTGGGAGATTTGTACAGGGTAAAAGGGATTCTGAATAAGGAAGGCTATCACTCCATTTTGCAACGCCATGCCATACCCAGTGGACAGCGCTTGATTGGAGCCAATTTCATCCTACAACAGGACAATGACCCAAAACACACCTCGAAATTGTGCAAGAACTATTTAGAGAAGAAGCAGGCAGCTGGTATTCTATCGGTAATGGAGTGGCCAGCGCAGTCACCAGATTTGAAACCCGTTGAGCTGTTGTGGGAGCAGCTTGACCGTATGGTACGCAAGTAGTGCCCATCCAACCAATCCAAATTGTGGGAACTGCTTCTAGAAGCGTGGGGTGCAATTTCTCCAGATTACCTCAACAAATTAACAGCTAGAATGCCAAAGGTCTGCAATGCTTTAATTGCTGCAAATGTAGGATTCTTTGATGAAAGCAAAGTTTGATGTAAAAACAATCTTATTTCAAATAAAAATCATTATTTCTAACCTTGTCAATGTCTTGACTCTATTTTTAATTCATTTCACAACGTATGATGGTGAATAAGTGTGACTTTTCATGGAAAACACAAAATTGTTTGGGTGACCCCAAACTTTTGAACGGTAGTGTAGTTTTAAATATCTTTTTATATCTTAATAGGGATAGAATTATAAAAGTTAGACGAAACCAAGATTCTGAAATAGCCTCAGTACATCAGTAGTCAATACCAGAACCACCACAACACAACTTAAAAGCCAGTGGTTCTAGATCGGATTTTGGCTTAATTTTCTCCATGAACCAGATTACATCTATATATATCCACATCTACATATACATTTGGCTCCTAAACTTCTTTCTCTTGGGAAAGAGGATGGTCTGAATAACTGGTTATAGCTGCTAGGAGGTGAGCTGAAAGGTAACTCTGAGACTGTCAGTTAGATTGACATAGACTCCTGTGTGAAAATATAGGGAAAAAAGTAATCTTGCACAACTTAATATAAAAGTAGATGGACACAGCTTATGATGTAAAAAAAAAAGTTTAATACAACCAAATCTGTAATGATTGAGGAGTCATTTTTTGGACTCTGTTTGATCAAGTCTTCAAACTGATGGAATCAGAAGTTCACTGTGAGTGCCCAAACACAGCTCCTTGGAAGGCGCGCTCTCAGGGCAGGAGTGGTTAAGAACGACTGATCAATCAATTAGAAAATCAGAAAAGAGAGGTTGATTTATATATAATTGTAAACTGTTGTAAAACTTTCTGGATTTTGGTGAAATCTTTGTCTCACAGTGGAAGACTCTCACACATTCGCTTGCAAATTTTCATTTAGATCAGGAACTGGTGGCCCTTCATTTTAATCTACTCATGAAGAAGCTCTCAGTTGAAAATAGTTCAAGGACCCCTGACAGGACAATAAAAAGGAGCAAGCTCATGAAAACACAATGTGAATAATAGATTGTTTTGACTGAATCTAACTCTGAACTGTGACAAAAGCATTTGAAGTGATCTAGAAAAATAAAGGGCTCTTGCATGTGAAAGATCAAATTTAAAGTGAGCACATTTTATTTTTGTGTGTGTGAAAATAGTCCCCCCAAGAAGATTGTTGAAAGGATCGGAAAATAGCATTTTCATATATATCAATAATGGCTTTGAGATTGCAGCGGTTCACTTAGAAGAAGAAATCCACTTTGGTCTTGGTCCATCTCCAACTAGCAGTTAACTTCTGGCTCCGGCAGCAATTAACACTGGATGAAAATGCAAAGAGAGTTACATACTGCAGATTTTACGTGCTTCAGAGTCCTGAATTATCCATTTGAGGTGCTATTTTTTACTGAGTAATATAAGATATCATGAACACAACATGAACCTAAAATATCAACAATGAGCCTTTAATATATAAGTCACTAAAATCCAATGAACTGGACACAGTTAAACATTTAAAGTACACATAAATCCTTTACTGACTCATACGAAAACCCTTTAAATATTTTCAGGTACGAATAAAATAGAACAAAAAGCCCTTTTTACAAATTAGTTTCTTACAGGGATTCCTCTTCCTAGAGTATTTCTGAATATGTCATTATCTTTTAAATTGTTTTATTATGCAAAACGAAGCAGAAATTTGATGAAATTCAGATGGATTCACCTGAGTTAATGGAATATGGGTTTAAGAGGGAACTAATTATCCCAGTTTAGTGGGCACAGAATGTATTTCTTTTGCATGGCCTGATTTTAAATGTAAACATTAATGGCCTCCTTGATTAGCATAAGAATGGTGAGTTATTGTCCTGCTTACTATGTGTCCTGTTGGATATGCATCTCTGCACACACACACATGCGCACACCCACACACAGTTGGACCACAAGCTTTAATGCACTTATTGCCTGCCTTATCAACGCACGATGCCATTTCTGTTATTGTTTTGCTAATCCAGAAAATTCATTTTGCCAATCAAATTACGGTTTAAAGAGCCAATGATGTTATTGGAAGCATTTTCTTTTTCTTTTTGTGCTGAAACCAGGACAAAATCAAACAAGCAGAAAAAAAGAACAAATATCAACTTTTGAGGTAAAGGACAATAGTTAACACAAGTACAAGTGAAAAGGCTGACTCTTAGAGATGCTGTTCTTTTGGTGTTTACACTCTCTTTGGGAGAGTGACAAACCAAGCAACTGCGATTAAACGGAGAGGAAAAGGATAGCACGACAAGAGAGCAGAGAAACTGAGTTGAAGAGCTGAATCAGGAGGAAAAAGGACATGATGAAGGGAGTTAAAGGGCAGGTGAAGAAGAGACGCTTTGACTTGAGGCCTCCTGGGGATGATGACCTTATTTTAAATTCTGGGCGAGGGAAGACGCTTAGGCAAGGACCCCATCTCCCTCCCGCCCTCATCCACAAGTCTCAGATATACACACACGTACAGTCATAATCAGTGATGCCTTCATGACTGAGTTCAGGGAAGGAGAGCTCCCCTGAAGTCCTGCACCCCTCTAGAAAAGGCCATGCGGCTGCCCCGTTGTTTTGCAGAGCCACCGAGTATCTTACACACTTTAAATCTTCCTAAAGGATTCAATGCTTATAGTTCTGTCACAGCATCATCTATCTGATGTCTAGTGAGCAACTCCGCTTATTGAATACCTTAGATATGAGATGTAAGTCTTGATAGTTTTGCTTAGAAGTTGACATACACATATCATTAATGTCCTATTTGTTTATTGCTTTTATGAGGCATTTGAATTGCACCTTTTCGTCGATTAAATAATCATACAACACAATTTTAGTGATTTGGTGTTTGGTGTACAACTTTGAATCTACCATAGTTTTTGGCAATAATTCAGACTGAGTCTAATTATGACAAAGTCATACAAATACATGAACATTCCCATAAAGCTGACCACTGGTTTTCTGACATCAACAAGTTCCTAATTTAATTCTGGCAGAATTGTTCGATCTCAGTTAGATTCATTTATTTGGTTTGAAAGTGCATAGTTCATGCAACTGGGTCGAGGTCAGGGCAATGCCAAACCTACTGTAACCCTTTTTTTAATTTAATCTAAAACCAGTTTTATGTGTGTTCGGGACCCTTGTCTGGTTGGATCACGCAGTTGGATCCAATTCTAAATTATCCAACCCAAAAATTTGGCTTCAAAAAACTGCTTTAAATATTTAGGAACAAGCCACAACACACCACAACAGAAACTTAGCTAAACCTGGACTATCTGAAACGCCAGTTTTAATTTCCCTCGTCTATAGCATTTAACATCAGCATGGAGTACTTAGAAATCCCCATCTTCAAGCGCGACTGACATTTGCAGCCCTTTTTGAGAAAACAATGGGAGTTTATTGGCCATATTGACCATTTTCAAGAGTCAAGTGTATTTTGTCACGTATGGTGTTGGTATCATGTTCTGGGCCAGTGGTATTGGTGTACTATACAAGGTGGCTGGACTGAAAAAGAAGCAGAATTAGCCTTAAATTCACATTAAATCAGTAGCAAGGTCAGTGAAACTTGGATGCTGCAGGATGGTCGACCAGAAGAATCACCCCAAAAACACATCAGAACATGTTTTGGAATACATAAAGGCAACTAACATTAAGCCTCTGTAATGGCCCAGACCTCAACCGTATTGAAAATTTATGAACTATGCTTAAGCTAGGTCTGTGCCAGGAAAGCAACCAGTTTAAATTAGCTCTATCATTTATGATCACAAGAGGGGTCAAATATCGGGTCTCAATCATGCCAGGAGCTTCTTGATCACCACAAGAATTGCTGGGCTTCTCTGCAGCCAAACATTAATGGGATGTATGTAAATATTCAGGCCTGTGCATATAAATATTTTTATGCATAGATGTGTAGATAAGAGAAACTTGTGCACCAAGTTTTTTATTTTAAAAATGTACAAATTTGTATGCCTAAAAAAGACTGATTCAAATGAATCAGTAAAAACTTTCAATTAAATTTAAATTTTATGTGCATGGTGGGTGTATACTATCTTTGCATCAGCACTATAAAATGGTGTTATCAACTATCACATTCAAGTATCATTAGAATACCTTACAGGCAAAGCATATTGCTAAAGCTGATATTGAATGCTTCAGTTTTCAGGTCAATCTCATCCAAGTTCAAATAATGAAAGATTTTAAGATGATATATAGCAGTACCAACCAAGCCTGGGTCCCAAATGACTCTGTCTTGCAGGACTGAGACCTTTCTTGTTACACTTACGTTTTGTTGATGGGGGGACAAGGAAAATTTCAAGCAGAAATGTTTGTGTCACTGCATTTTAGAGTTATGTACAATAAAATGTACATACGGTTATTAGTCACTGATTATTAGTTATTATAAGGTTAGATCATTTGTGTGTTCTCATGGAAACATCTGCAACATGAAGGACATTACCTTGCTTTGACAACAAAGTTTAGGAATCAAAAAGTGGAGGAAAGAAAATTATCAAATTTGGTTTTAAGTTAACGTTTCTCAAACTTGTACTGAGATTTTCAAACCTTTGAACATTTACAGTCAATGTTTAATTAAGACTGCTTGGTGGAGTTTTCAAATAAGTGAAATCAGGTTTTAAATTATTTGGTCATACTTTTTCAGTAAACTTAAGACGACACCTAAAAAGCTTTAGATACAGTGGAGCACAGAGAGAAAATGTATAAAAAAGGTTTGGGGCTGCAAAAATGTGTTCAGAATCTTTAATGTTGCTTAGGATTTTTGGTTGACCTTACTGTGATTAAGGTGATTTAATTAAATTGCATTAGAGAGTGATACTCAGGTAATGTCATGGTTTTAGATATCTGCTTGACTCACATATATGAAACTCTCAGATGAGATAGATTAAATTTTTTTTTATTGAAATGATGGTGAATGTAGATCTGGGAGGTGACGGGGAAACTGCCGGGACCTGGAGCAATGAATGTGAAAAATAAGACCAAGATGAATGCCTGTATATAAAAGGTTGGAGAACTGATGAAGGTAAAACACCATGGGAGAGCGAGTGTAGCTGGAGGTAGACTGATTCAGAGGCTCGATGTAAGCTAAGAAGGTAAACTGGGAGATTTGAAACATCCATCCATCCATTTTCTTAACCGCTTAATCCTTTATGGGTCGCGGGGGTACTGGTGCCTATCTCCAGCTGTCAACGGGCGAGAGGCGGGGTACACCCTGGACAGGTCGCCAGTCCATCACAGGGCAGGACAAACAGGACAAACAACCATGCATACACTCACACCTAAGGACAATTTACAGTGATTAATTAAGCTGACAGTCATGTTTTTGGAATGTGGGAGGAAGCCAGAGTACCCGGAGGAAACCCACGCATGCACGGGGAGAACATGCAAACTCCATGCAGAAAGACCCTGGGCCGGGATACGAACCCACAACCTTCTTGCTGCAAGGCAACAGTGCTAACCACTGCGCCACCATGCAGCCCCCCCAGATTTGAAACAATTAGGTCAATTAGAATCAGAATCAGAATCAGAATCAGCTTTAATAGCCAAGTATGACACATACAAGTATGACGCATACAAGGAATTTACAGATACAGTACAACCTGTCCAAGATCATTACAAACAACAACAACAACAAACAGATCCAGGTCACTGTTGGGCATGCAGCCACCGAGCGGCGCTCCCGTTTATGAAACATAGAGAAATACACATCTGGGGAGGGGAGGGTTCCACGGTGAGGGGAAAAAAACGCTCAACTGTGTTGTGGGTCCGTACAGCACTCACAACGCAGGTAATAGAAAAAACCACACCAACAAACATTTAAGCACATATTCAGACAATAACAATGACACATCAGGAAGGATGGGCAGGTATGAGCTCCAGTCCACAGGTTAACGCGCTGCCATCGAGGCGCGCTGTTATCCAGCTTCCTGTTGCAGGAGAGAGAATTAAGGATACAGCAAGACGGTGTGTGTGAATGTGAGTGTGTGTAACCATGTCAGTGTGTGCGTCAGTAGATGCAGGTGTACGGGGGAGAGGAGACTCTGTTGACATTCTTCTCAGGGACATTTGATTAGGACCAGGTTGAAGGTCTTCATGGGAGCCAAAATATAAATTATTTGGATTGCAGGGAGAGATCAAATATTCCTCTCTGTCCCTTCAGTCTGTCAGTGGTTTCTTTTGTAGTCTAATTCAGCCAAATTGTAGTTCAAATTAAAGTTCCAAATCCAAATTAATTCCCAGATTAATAGTCCCTATTCCAATTAATTTCCAGTTGCCCCAATCCTTACCGACAGTTTCTCCAAGTCCGATGACAAATTGCGGATGAGTCCCAGAGCGCCGGCCAGATCGCCTCTTACAGCATCTGTTCTGCGTCCCAGCTCCCCCAGCATTTGGTTCTGAGTCCCATCAGTACGAATCAACGCATCCAGCTGTTCCTTCAGCCGTCCAATCGCTTCCAGAACAGTGACCAATCTCGACCGTGTTTCAGATCTTTGTTGCCATTTTTCGGTAGTTCCAGTAACTGCCCATTCCAATCAGCAGAAACCCGATATCCATTGATTGACACCCCGGTTGACCCGTATGGAGAGTTATGGGTGTGGGAGGGCATACAGCAGGATGATAAAGTATGAGTCTAGGAGTTTGATGGAGAATGATGAGTATGGGTTGGTTCACAGCAGGAGGAAGTAGATGGAACAAGTAAACTAGAACCAGTCATGGAGATTAGCCTGGAAATCCTTGAATAGGGGTTTGGGTCTGGACACTCTCGGTAAAGTTTAGTTTCTATATGAACTTGCTCAAACTTTAGTTCACATATTTTAAAATTAACTAGTTCAGCTCATATTTAATGATTCAAATGTTAAGTACTAAGTAACTAAGTTCACAGTTTCAAAAATTAACTAGTTCAGAGTTCTCTTTTTTTAATATGCTGCACTAAGCTATTACAGCAGAACAACTAGTAAAATTTACTCAGTTACATTTATTGAATAAGTTTTGTATAACAAAATGGACTTGTATGACTAGTTTAACTTCCCCATACTTTTTACTTTACTTGAGTAATAGTATTATGAAGTATCGCTACTCTTACTTAATCAAAATGTATGGATACTCTACCTAACATAAGTAACTTCAGTGAAGGAAAAAAGAAACAGTTTAATCACAAATGCATGAGACACAGACACACCTACTGTTAATGAGACCTTTAGTTTGTATAGAAGTTTTGTTTTAATCCTATTTCTTATTTTCTAAGCCTGTTGTGCCATTTGGTGATAGTGAATATATGATATGATCTGAGGGAAACAACAGAGGTTGATAACCAAGGTATGTTTCGAAGGGTGAGAGTCCAGTAGCGATGGAAACATGAGAGTTGTCAACATATTCAATCCAAGGGAGCTGCTGTGGCCAGTCGGATGGGTTACTTGAAGTTGAGCAACGTAATGTTGATTCCAATCCTTGATTCATTGGTACTGAAGTTAGACTGACTTTTGCATTGAGTGTGTTGCAGAACTATGCCCATTTCTCCAACCCTGGTCCTCGAGAGCTACTGTCCAGAAGGTTATAGATGCAACCCTGCTCCTACTGTAAAATATATACAGTAGACCCTGTCCCTGCAGCTAAGTATTTGCAGACAGTTTTCACTTTTGCCTTGCAGCAAGAAGGCCTGGGTTATCCCCGGCTGGGTTCTTTCGGCTTGGGGTTTGCATTTTCCCCCATCTATGTGTGGTATCCCTTCAGGGATTCCGGCTTCCTCCCACAGTCCAAAAACATGACTGCTAGTTAATTGGTCTCTCTAAATCACCCTTAGGTTTGAGTGTGTGCATGCATGGTTGTTTTAATTGCCCTGTTATTTTGAAAGTGTGTTATACAAAGAAATAAAATTGCCTTGTTTTTCCTGTTTGTCTCTGTTTTGCCCTACGATGAACGGCGACCTGTCCAGGGTGTATCCCGCCTCTCGCCTGATGACTGCTGGAGATAGGCATCATATCGCACCATACCATAGATAGTCGTTCGCAGAAATAGATAATGGATGAATGGATGTTTGGAGAATCATCTATTTGCTGATTTTTCTGTAAAGCAAATTAAAAACAGAAGAAAATGCAGCTTGGGAAGAAAAAATACCTGTGTGCAATGCTACTTGGTATGTTGTTTAGAGGTGTTTGAAAAGCAGCCCGTGCAGATACACCATTCATTCCTTGCCACTAATTGGCTGCACCCCCAAGCGTAGAAACAAACAAGACTGTTGAGGTTAGCTTCTGAGATAGTAGTAAGCCAGTTTCTGCTGTGCATATTATTGCAAAATTAAGTATTTTTGGTGTTAGAACAAATAAACTGGACCAACAACCAATTTGTCAAAAAGATGAGATCAAATCAAACAATCGTAAAAACAAAATGACAATTATTCCCCCTTCCCAAACACACACAAACGCACACTGGCAGACATCCACACATATACACACACAGACACCTTCCAAAAATGCGTAAGACCATAGGTAGACACCGGGCTGAGCTCAGATGAGTCAGGTACGTAAGGAAAACGCTATCAGGAGCAGCCAGGGCACCGACACAGGGCGCCAAGAGGAGGGAGGATAGACACCCCCACCTCCACCTGAGCACCATACAGAGAGCACCCAGGCCACCGCAGCCGACCACCGCCCCTGAGGCAGAGAGCTAAGAGATGAGATGACATAATTTTTTTGTCAATCTTGCATAGACAAGATATCTGAACAAAATTGCATTTCTCTATTCTCATCAAACAAGACATAAAACACAACAATCATTTAGGGACAGTGTACAGGAGAATACTTCATAAATGTATCTATTTACATAGAATACTGAATACCTGGTACTGTATTCTAAATACTTGGAATACTTCTCCTTAAAAAAAGCATTTAAGTCTATTAAATGTCACAAAATGCGCTGCTAGCTACTCCCGCAGGAAAACAGAGGGCATATTAAGGCTAAACATTATTTACTGACTGGGAAAAAATTAAAGTATTGAATTATTTTTGGCACAACACTGTGACCACTCAGTGACCAAAAACCAAACAAACAAACTGGTTTTTAGCAGTAATATCTCCTTACATTTTATTCGATTTTATATATAGTCATTTTAAATGAATTGAATGAAATGAATTTAGCTTTTTTGCAGCCACAGCCAATTAGGCTGTTTGCGACTTTCTGTTGTAAATATGCAAAGTATTGTAAACTGACATTCATTGCACTCCAAATGGAAAGCTTTTATCCTTGTAGCCATAATTTTCGCGAAATCCATCACAACAACACATAATCAAGCTAACATCATGTCAGATACAACCAGAACTGTAACTGTAAGAAATGACCTAACTAAGATGATACAGGCCCTGTAAAATAAGGGACAAAAAGAAAACAGTGGTAGAGGACTTTTTTATTATTGTGATTAGTCTTACTGAATGACACTGTAGACTTAATTCATGGTCAAAATGGACTGATAGTAACATTCCTACATTGTGCGTTGCCGTGGAGACGACCCTCTTCAAATGAACGACATGACATCCTACGAGCTTGTGGCTTCCCAATCAAGCAGAAGGCGCCTCCAAATCTCGAAGTGTCACCCTGAAGAAGCATCTATCTATATGAAGGTGATAATTGTAAGGTTAACAAAATTAATAAAAGGCTGTATTAGTTACATTGAGACAGGTCAGTATTTTATATGTTCCAATGTAAATGTCTGTCCTCCTTGGCTTGATCAACCTGAGATTCATTAAACCTCCAAACTTTGACGGAATCTTCTCTCATCATTTTATTTAAGAGTTTCTCCGGTAACAGATTTGTTTTTGTACATCGTTGCAGTGTCTTTTAATTGTTTTAGTGACTTTCACGTACCTTTAAAGGCTGGCCAGCCGGATGCTTTATGTTTCATGTTTGCTCTTGACATTGTCAATGTGCGGTCTTGCTTCTAGAGACCTGCCAGCAAAATTTTACACAAAAATGTAAGAATTTTCCTATCTGGATCTTCGCTAACCTTTGCAAAAAAATATTTTAGGTGGTAATACAAATATAATACAGCTGCTCCAGCAATCGCTGCAGTTTGCCTGCATACTTCACAGTTTGACACCAGAAGCATAAGCGGTGCGACTCTATGACTAGTGTTGCCAGATTTGATCTTTTCTCCCGTTTTAACCACAGTGGCTTTAGTCAGACTTTTGTCAGGAATGCTCGAATGAAATGTAGAATAACTTGAAAAAATTGAACTGCGAGAGAGCGTCATTGACTGTATCATTTCCTTCACTGCTAGTAGGTTTATTTGACTGTGGTTGTGGCTCCAACCCCTCCACTCCTGGGGCCGTATTCACAAAGAATCGTTGGGCTAAGAGTAGGTCCTAACTGCCAAATTTAGGAGTAAACACAGGTCGCACATATGATGTTGGAGCAGTTTTTGTTGCGGATAGTGATGTTACGGCTCTTAAAACTCCGTTTTCAACCGTCCACACGCAGATACTGAAAACGGAAAAAATGCAAATCTCCACTTTGGCCGGAGTTTTTCAAAAGATTCGTTTTTGGTACCAAAAATCTCTGGTTACGTGTGGATGACAGGCTAAACCATAGAAAAATATGTCCGTTTTGTGAGATACCCGGTTACGTGTTGTTCCCCCTGCACAAAGAAGAAAACGTGCATGTCTTCCAATTTATGCAACATGTAGGGATACCTACATGATGGACATTGCCTACCTGTTGCAGCACCATCTTTCTTATAAGCGCCGATCTCAAGCCGACACTGGGACTGTAGAGAATACGCTGGACAAGATGCATTTATGTTTCTGCTAATTTCCACCCATGTGTCCCTTTTCTTCTTGTTCGTAATCCTGGCTCCGAATCGCTCTTTGAGGACCGTCCTCCTCTCCAGTAGCCTACCAACTGTGCCAGTAGTAATAATTGGTCCTGCGACCAGTTAAGTTTTGCTTGTTCTTTTCTCGCCACTCATTTTCAGTTGATGAGGTGCTTTTCACTGCAGTCCGTCTATTTACTCATACATAGGAAATGACGTTTTCCATACCAACGGGACGTCACTCTTATCTTATGTTTAGGAATTTGTCCTACGTAAAAGTAGCTCTTAGTACGTTTGTGAATAGGTTTTAGACGACAACTCCCACGTAAGACCTTTTAGCGCGAGTTAGGAGTAACACCTAGCGGTTGGATAAGAGTCTTTGTGAATACGGCCCCTGGTCTGAATCCATACCTGGCATCTCACGTCAATGCTGGTGTTTTATAGTCGGGAGTGTTTCAGCCATAAAATTTCTATGATTTCGGTGGCATGTTGTTTAGGGGTATTATGGGATAGTCTACACATTTCCCAAAATGTATATATTCATCTTTTAGGTGGAAAGTGGAAAACAAACGAGTATTCCAATGGTATTACCAAAATAACTGTATTGTGAATACCACGTTTAAAAATGGTAGCTGTAACGGAATACAGTTACTTATAATTGGTATTCTAATTACGTACCACCGGTACATGTATTCCGCTACTCTCCAACACTGTTTATGGAATTCAAATGTCTGAATTCTATCAAATGTTGTTAAAAAAGTCCTCACTGGAAAATAAGCTGTATAAGATGTATTTGAGGTTTCCAGAAATCAAGGAAGAGGACATAACAAACATGTGAAAGAAATAGCGCTGATTAGAAGCTTCCTAGTAAAGATCTAAAACTGTAAGTGTGTAAAACCAACCAAAAAAACATGATGCAAAATGGTGATATAGCAGAGTCAAAGTAAGGATCTAAATCCAGTTAAGAATCTATAGCCATCCAATCTGACTGGAACAATTCTGCAAAAAAAGCAATAAGCATATATTTCAGTTTTTAGACATGTAAACCTGGTGTAGATATACTCCAGTAGGACTGCCAGTTTACTTGCAGCAAAAACTGACTTTACAAACCATTAACAAAGGAACACTGAATACAAATGTTTGTCATAGGCTACATCTAATTTTTATTTGTAAATAATCTTGAAATATGTGCTGTAACTCACAAATATACTCTATGATTTCTTAGTCATATAAAGTAATTTAAGTTTTTTTTCTCATATGATGAAATTGAATTGCACTCTATGATTATAGCAAATGCCAGATTTATACCTCAATATGTTACACACAGACTTTGGTTTCCCTGGGGTAATAAGGAGTACTTGCAACTCTCTCAAAAGACTTTCACCTTTAATTTCACTCAGCAGTGGTTTCCTCGTGTCCTTCTTACTTGTCCTCACCTCTTTGGCTCTGTTTTGATACAGATGTTGCATTTTATTCCCAAAAAGCATAAAAACATGCATCAAGAGTTGAATGAGCCTCTGAGTGCATCCACGCTAACAGGGTCTAAGTGCCAAAGTGGTTAACTTTGCCTCTCTAGTTATCCTGCCTCTCACTCTTCCAGCGTCCCTTAGGGTCATCTGCCTCCCCTTGAGCAAACAAGTCTATTAAAGCCTTCTTTTTGTTTTGCAAGTCTCTGCATCTGGCCAGAATAACAGGACAGATTTCCCCGTCATCAAAGAGGTTTTCCATTAATGGACCCTGACCTTGTCTGACACCTTCACTTTAAAAATCCTTCTCAGCCACAAGACATCCTTTTTTTTAAACATCCTTCCTTGACCCCTTATCCAAACACATCAACGCTCCAACTTTCCATCTCGCCTTGCTTCCTCAATGTAATCTCCTTTTTTTTTTTCTCTACTTCTATAAATTTTCAGCTCCTCTCACCTTACAAGAACCCCCCCTCAGTTGTTTGTGGGGGCTTGCCTGATAGCCATTAGTGCTACACCCTATTACATCAGTAATGACTGACTGTGAGCTCTAATTAGAGATGTGTTAGGGAGAGCTGACTTACCCCCTCCTCCTCCTCCTCCTTCTGCCTTTCTGCAAAGCTGTTACTCTGACTCCATCGCTGTGGCGACACCATTAGCACGGCACCTCTAAGAGTCGCAACTCCTGACTGTTAAAACCATTATGTTCGTTACAGACCAATCAGAGGGGAAGGTGTTATGGCTAATTGATAAGCTGAACAATGTGTAAAAATCTTGTCTCTAATTGCCTGGGGAAAAAGAGAAAGCACCCAGGGAGAAAGAGACAGTGAGAGAATGAAAAAAGAGGAAGAGAGAGTGTGAAAGTGACTGTCGTGCTAATTTCAAAATCTGATATTTTTCCACTTGAATAATTTAGGCTTACAATATGTCTTCATCCAAACATGCTGCAGGATTTTTTTTCCACTCCCTCTTGAATAATGGGATGTTTCTTCTGGGTTTGTCATCTGTGATAAGATGATTATCTGAAAGGTCTGTGGCACATTGTGAAGAGAGTCTCGCCTTCTTCGCTGGAGTAGGTAATCCTGGGTAATAGCATTATGGACACACTGTTTTCCTAAAGCCCATGATTATCCGCCACTGTTTGCCACGGGTTTGACACTGGCCTCCCTGGTCTCCCTCTTCTCCTCCTTTTCTCACTTTCTCTCCCTCGGTGTCACCCCGTCTCTGACTCACCACTCCATCAAGCCCTCATGTTCTCCTCTCCTGCAAGGGAGCACGATGAAAATAGAGCTCACGGAGCAAACAAAAGAACAAACTGCTCGTAGACAAGAGTGCCCTGATTTGAATGACATGTTGCGCTCTCTTGCACAACAAAAAGCACACCTTGGGTTTGGGAGATTTAGGGTGCCGTGCTGCTCTAAACTGCAACAGATGCATTACGTTATTTACTAAAATACACTTTGAAGTCTGACTTTATCTGTTCTGCATCTCCTTCCATGTAATATAGAAATCTCCTTTTTCATTCACCAGTTATTATCCTTATAAATCAATTGCCTTTGATTTATTGGTCTTTCAGGGTTTTTAAGCACCATGATATGTCGTTGAAGAGGGTGAGAGTGTATTTGAGCTGAGACCTTTGCTTTTTAGACACTGGCTTCCTCTTTTCCTGATCCTTTTAGACCTGAGCTTGAGCTGATCTCTTCTCCCCCTCACTTACCTAACCCACTTTTACTTAGCCAAACCACTTTGTGTCAATCTCGTCATGTGGTTTATGTGGATTTTTTTTTTTTCTTATGTGGCACGTCTTTCAAAAGTGACAAAAGTAATCTCTTGTGACTGAATGCAGAAGTTTTAGCCTTAATCTGGAGGCAGGCAGGTTTTCTTTTGGAAAGTGAGGATGTTTAAAGGGAAAGGCTGGTTAACCATCTTCAGCAGGGTTATGTTGGTACTGTATTTCAATTGAGGAGCATGTATTACATATATGTAATGCTCAGAGCTATGCAAAAGCTTCAAAGTCTTTCACAACTTTACCTCTGACTTGTCTCCTGTGTCCCTTTTGTCTCTGTCATGTTGTTTTGTTCTTTAATATTCTCTAACAAACCCTCAAAGCCTTCATGGAACACCTGTAATTATACGGAGATTAAATCACAACCCGTTTCACTACATTTGTGATTTAGGGGTATCAGCCAAAAGTGGGATGAATGCAATGCATGCCACTCTTTTCAGATTAGCTATTTTTAAAACATATTGACAATTCCCTCCACTTAATGGGTATTTGATACCTCGTCCTGGTCTGTTTTCAACGCTAATTAGATAGCTTGCTTCAGAGGAAATTTGTTGAATGGTAATAGTGAAGACAGCATTGTCTTCTTCCATCTAAAGAACTTGGTCGGGGCTCAGTTTAGATAGGAAATTTGGACTAAAGCAATTTTAAAATATGTTTTTCTAAACTATACAAATAACTGTCCAAAAATAACTGTCCAAAAAATATTTCGTGCACATTCTGCACTTGCATGGTTGGTTGCCCTGGATTTTTTAGTGGTATCAGAGTTGTCAATTTGAGAAGTGATCTGCTTACGGACATTTATTAATCTTTAAATGTTATTGAAATTTGGTTAGGGGTGATTAATAGAGCTAACCAAGCCTGATTTTCTTACATTAGGATAATTTGAGAAAGAGCATATACGCTAAAGAAATCAAAATTTTCTCACTCAAAATTATTTATACAGCTATAAAAAAGCTGTCCTGTTGTGGGTATATCAGTTGCACTGGGTTTAATATAGGAACATAACAGTGAAGGGGAGTCAAATGTAAATGCATTCAAAACTTTTCAGATGTGTAAAAACTGTTTAAAAAGATTTTGTCTTTTCTTTGCAGTTTATAAGTATGTGCTAATTTTTGCCGTTCAATCATGAAAACCATGCAGTGGTGATAATACTGCATGAGCACTGAACTCCTGACAAATAGAATATAATATCCAACAAGCGTTGTTTTCCTAACATTTGGAGCACTTCATGCTTCCTTCCGCAGACTTTATGGAGATGCAGACTTCATTTTCAAGCAGGACTTGGCACCTACCTAAACTGCCAAAATGATCAAACCTGGTTCAATGATAATGAGATTACTGTGCATGACTGGCCATCAAACTGGCCTGACCTAAACGCCATAGAGAATCTGTGGGGCATTGCCAAAATAAAATTTGAGACATGAGATTGAAAAATGCAGAAGAAGCCGAAGGCCGCTGTTGAAGCATCCTGGTCTTCCATAAAACCTCAGCAGTGCCACAGGCTGATAGCATTCATGTCACTCTGCAATGAGGCAGTAATTGATGCAAAAAGGCCCATACCAAGTATCGAGTACATGCCCATGATTATATTTTTTAGAAGTCTGACATTTCTCTATCTAAAATCCTCATTTGTGTTGTTTTCATGTAATATTCAAATTTTACATTAGCTTTAAACCAATATTTCATTAGCTTTAAACCATAATAATCTAAATTATATCAAATACAGGCTTGAAATATCTAGCTCTGCATGTAATGAGTGTATATCATATATTATTCTAATTTTTCAAGTGTCACATCTACTTTGTTGGATTTTTTTTTGGAGTATTTTAAAGAAATGATTGGAATAATTTATCAATAAGTGCTAAAGCTGTGGTAACTTTCATAACTTTTTTATTACTGTTCTCTGTAAAGTCAAACAAAACTTTAGTGCTAAGTAAATGGATGCTTTTGGCACCACATGCGCCTGCCAGAAACAGGTGCCACAGGTCGGGGGGGTTGTTAGCCCTGGCATTAGTGAAGCTGCTGCAACGGGCATGAAGCAGTCTGCAGGATTCATTAACAAAGCAGACCCTTCTCTACCGCGGTCTCTGCTCCCGTGTTTTCACAACAAACGTGCTGAAAAGGTTTTGTCTGAGAAGAAATTAATCTTTGAGGTACTCAGTAAGAGTAGTAAATTAAACAGTGGGAGAAAGGCTCGACCTCATCACAAAACGCTGAACCTGCGTTTAATTAGGAATCCTTTAATTAACCCAGTTGTGTGTCTGTTGTTGTAGAATGTTTGTACTTTGCGTGTGTGTGCGTGGTTGTGCGTGTGGTTGTGTGTTTGTGTTTCTACACTTTGATGCAGACAGAACCACATTCATTTAAGCTACGTAGGTTTACATACATATGCACTAAAGTGGATTCATGCACCTCACAGCTTGAAGCAATATTTGATGGTTCCGTCATGCTGTAGAAAACAGTGGCTGTCCTGCCTAAAAAAATAAAATAAAATAAAAAATAAATAAATATAAAATTACTCCCTTCATAAGTCGATATCTCTCCCAACACAGCTTTTTGCATCCTTTTCTGTTTCGGGATCAGTAATGGGAGTCAGTATCCAGGAGGAGGTGAAGAGGGGGTGTGTGGGGCTTCTCGCCAAGTCCTCACCCCTCCTCCCCGGAATGCGGAACAGCTGCCTTTCAGAACCCCGCCGCTCCAGTCCATTCATACTGGAACCCCCCCACCCCGCTCCCCTCTACACCCATAAAAAAAAGTGGCTATTTATTAGAATACTTGTTTTGTATTGTTCTGCGCCACACAAAAGACGTGCATTATGTTAGAAGCAAGCCACGTTTGCAGAGAGAAACAATAACTTGGAATTGTCTGGGCTTTTTCTTTTCTTTCTTTTTTTTTTTTACAGAGCATAATAAATGTCATTTTTTCTTGTGTCGGCCCCTCAGTGTGTGTTGAGTGGTGGGTTTGGGCACCGGGCATGGATGGCCTTGGCACTTTAGCGGCCGGGACTGTGGTGGGGAGTGTGACGGTCTTTACATGGAGCTTTGGATAGGGTTTAGGAGCGTGGATGGGAGAAATCATGCCCACTCTGTCTGGAGCAGAAGCAACGAGGGGAACATTCGTAAGTTTGCACGACAATTTCACAGACGAGGAACAGGATTTTGTGTTTAACCTTTTTATTTTTATTTTTTGTGTGTGGCTAAAATCTGTTTGTGTTGGACGCAACAGCTGATCGTTTCTTTCATTTCGTTGCGTCTGGTTTCTTATGCGTGCAGATATCCTGTCCGTTGCACCTGCAGGCTGTGGTTTTATTTTAGAGCCAGCGAGCCCCTCGGGGGGGTTGGCTGCGTTTGAGCGCACAGGTCTGCGCTCTCTACCAGTTGCTCTCTAATCGGCAAAAGACAAAATATATAGCAATCTTTAGACTGTTTTATTTTTTTATTTTTCCTCGCTGGTCGGTTTCTCTTTTACTGACGTGTTGCGCGTGGGATGAGTGGGGGGAGTTTCTGATCAAAGAATCAATTTAAATGTAAGCGCAATAGGACGCACCTTTGTCTCTACTTCATTCAGGAGATCGCCAGATGATCTGTTGCCTTTTTTTTTTGCTCTTAGCACCCAATTCCTCTTGTGCCGCTTTGCGCACATTCAAAGCCTATAATATGCTCACCGCGCGTTGAAAAAAATATCCGCACTCAGGTGAACTGCTTTGAAAAAATAAAGTAAAAAGAAACAGGATTAAAGGAGTCTACGAGGGTTAAACTGTGGGAGACGGCATCAATCACGCGTTGGCCCATATAAGCGCAAAGAGGCACGAGGGTTTTATGCATTCACTAAATATTCGTTTATATTTCTAGATAGTGGGGGCAGTATGCGTGTCTGTGTTTGTTTGGGGGGGGGGGGGGGTAACTGCTTTGACCCCCTGGCCCCAGTCGTGCACAGTCATGACAGCGCTCACACATTCTCTTCCAGAGGCAGGGGCCACAAAGGAGCGAGGTTTTGAAAAGGAGGTTTGTTAAAAAAAGGAACTGAAGAACGGGGGGTAGAGGCAGAGAAAGTAAACAGGGGGCCACCGGGGTCCTAGTGTCGGTGTAAAAGGCTAATCCTCCATGTACAACTCCTAAATCCTCACTCAACATAGAGAATGAAAAGCAGTATTAATCATTACTTTCATGTAACTTCATGATTACACCCAGGAGATTAAAAAAAAATCTAGAAACGAATTTATCACCATTTTACTTTTAAGCATATTGTGAAAGTATGTGAAATATAGTATTTCTTTAAAGTGATTTAGCCCAATTGTATAAACTTGAAATCGGAGAAAAATAATATATTTACGATTCGCAATTAAAATGTAAATCCATCCCACACTGACAGTTATATTTGCAAATATATGCTACTTTTAACCAACAGTCTTTTAGGCATAAAAAACAATCATACATAATACATAAAACATAAATACAAAATAAATCGTTAAAACATCAAGGATGTCTTAAAAGCTCACTAAATTACATATTAAAAATAAAAACAGAATCCGGCAGTTTTAAACATAACAAAAATCTTCACCCTCTTAGGATTTTTCGTGTTGGCTGATTTGGCGCTGACTTCATTGTCATCTACCTCGGTCTGACGGTACAGGCGCTGGAGGCGTTCACTGAGCGCTGTGACATCCCCGTTAACCCCATCATTAGAAGACTAGCAGATCGGTCCGAGTGATCACGCTCCCTTAGGCGCCTCAACAGAGAGCACCATAAAGTTAAACTCTAATTATTTTCTTAAAAAGAGATAGTTTAAAGGGAAAAACACAGCCAAGGAATATAGAAATGATTAAATCGCTGATCTCGCCACGGGATGCGGCCTTTCGTTTTCGCTTTCAATTAGAGGCTGATTGGGCTTTTCAGAGGAGGTCAACTGTGAAATCTGGATTATGTGTGCGCGCACTCCAAAACGCGTAATCTGCTCTCTACTGCATGGTCTGCCATCGGGCTATATACTTTAAGGGAATCCTAAATGAAAGATATTATATGCTTTACGCAAAAAACGTAGAACGTACCAGTTAAATGTTGAACCATTGAACCACCATCACCAGCAGACGGCGATACCTGCGCTTTGCCCTTCCTTTAAACTTCACCTCACTAAATGGCTACCCCTCTTTATGAATCTCTCCTTTTGGAACAACTACTTTGCTTTCTTTACAAAATCGCTTTCATATCATTTCCTGCTCCGAGGGCGCGCATTTTCTCTCCCTGGTACATGTTATACATACCTTAATTACATACCTGGAAGGTCAGGGGAGAGAGAGAGAGAGAGAGAGAGAGAGAGAGAGAGAGAGAGAGAGAGAGAGAGAGAGAGAGAGAGAGAGAGAGAGAGAGAGAGAAGGCTCGATCGGATGAAGTAGGGTTATTGTGCTGGATGTGAGTGCAGTAGAATGAACAGTTTAGACAAACATTAATTGGGTTACACAAAATATGATCTGGTAAGTAATCCACAAATTTGTGCTATAAACGTTTGAAGTTGGAACAATTATCACTATTTATTTATTTTTTTATTTTTTGCCCTAATGATATTAGAATTAAATACTGAGTGCCAGTACAGTATTTTAAAATCATGGACACCACCTATTTCAGGGGGAAGAAAGTGTGTGTTAAACTATCAAATCAGCTGACATTCATAAATTCTTAAGGAAGGAAAAGACAATGAGATTTTTTAATAGTTTTTTATTTTATTTTGTGGACCCCGGAACTAAAACATTTTGGAGCGCCCCTGTTCTGGAAAGATTTCGGACAGCTCTATTTACTAATAGTTTTTTTATTGCTGGTTTTAGTAAATGATAATAAGTCAGGAAGTTATTTATTTATTTATTTGCAATTGATAGCAGGGCATCTATGCACCATATGTTTGACAACAGTATATTAAAAAACTGTCTAAATTCTGTTGCCACTCAGGGGCGTACCCAGAAAGATAATAGCCTTAGTTTGGTACAAAGAAAACCAAAGAGCAGGTGCCATTAAGGACAGGAATTTCAGGAGTTTTATAATGCATTTGCCCTATAGCAGTGAAGGGCAAAAAAAGATTAAAAAAAATATCTGAGTAACAAAATAACTAAATAAATAACTAAATAAACATGCAGTATCTTATTTGAAAGTCTATTTATTTTACAATGAGATGTAAAATAAGTATAAATAAATCAAATAATTTAAGAAAATCCACTATTATTTTCCTTTCTGTGTTAAAGTGAGGTGGTCAGCTAATGTTTGGAAGACCTTATGGCATTGGTGCCACTAAGAGATACAATCCATGCACTCCTTTGAAAAACTTTTTTTTTGTTGCCTCAACTGAGATAGGAACCTCAAATCTTCTTTAAACATGATGGAGATATCTGAATCACTGATAGAACCCACCATAGCGGCAAACGAATCTGAGTTATTTTTGTTGCTGAAGTCTCTAAGAGCTTGTTTGAAAATGTTCAAAAGCCTCGTGCTATTTGCGGGATTGATCCTCCTCCCCCTTCTCCTCCTCTTTCTCCATGCTCCTCTATAGTCACCTGACCAAACGCCATGCAAATTACTCTGTTGCTGCAGCGCCATTGGCCGCTTGTGGCTCATTTAACCGCTGTCAGTGCGCATCACATGGCCGCTGCTTTAACCAACTTCTCCAACTCGAACAGGGAAAGTGGCTCAAACGCGCATTCTGTCACATTTGGATGAGAAGCGACCCCAAGACCGAAGTCTGAGTGAAATACTGCGAGGAGAATATTTTTGTATATGTATTTATGCCTTCTCGGATTAAGTTTCATCTCCAATTTGTTTCATTAAGGGAAGCGAATAATAATTGTGTGACTTGGTCATCCTCGGCGCACCCCGTACCAACTTGTACGCGCCTGACCTGATCTTAAAGCAGACTTTTTTTCTCTGTTGGTGGTGAAGTTTAAAACTAGGGTGAATGTATAGCATGATGATGGAAACTGACCTTCATTCCCCTGGCCCCCAAACGAACACGAGCACGGGGCCAACGGGACCGAACGGCGGCTCCAAAGCGAGCCAGGAACGCGTTAAGAGACCCATGAACGCGTTCATGGTGTGGTCCCGGGGCCAGAGGAGGAAGATGGCACAGGAGAACCCCAAGATGCACAATTCAGAGATCAGCAAGCGGCTGGGTGCTGAGTGGAAGGTGATGTCCGAGGCGGAGAAGCGTCCCTTCATCGACGAGGCGAAGCGGCTGCGAGCCATGCACATGAAGGAGCATCCGGATTACAAGTACCGGCCGCGGCGAAAAACGAAGACGCTGCTGAAGAAGGACAAATACTCACTGGCCGGCGGGCTGCTTTCAGGGCCCAGCGGCGGCGGTGGGGTTGGTTTAAGCGTTGGCATGAGCTCATCCGGGGTCGGACAGAGGTTAGAGAGCCCCGGGGGTCACGGAGGCTCCGCCGGCTCCGGCTACGCGCACATGAACGGCTGGGCGAACGGCGCGTATTCGGGGCAGGTGGCCGCAGCCGCGGCAGCCGCTGCGATGATGCAGGAGGCGCAGCTCGCCTACAGCCAGCACCCCGGCAGCGGGGCGCACCACCACCACCACTCGCACCACCACCACTCCCACAACCCGCAGCCCATGCACCGCTACGACATGACAGCCCTGCAATATAGCCCCATCTCGAACTCTCAGAGCTACATGAACGCCTCTCCGTCCAGCTACGGTGGGATCTCATATACACAGCACCAGGGCTCCGGTGTCTCCTCCTCAGCTGCCATGGGAACGCTGGGGTCATTGGTGAAGTCGGAACCGAGCGTGAGTCCACCCGTTAGCGGCACGCACACTCGGGGTCCCTGCCCTGGAGACTTGAGGGAGATGATAAGCATGTATTTACCGACTGGGGAGCCGGGGGACCCGTCCATGCAGAGCAGATTGCACGCCTTGCCGCAGCATTACCAGAGCGCCACGGCTGGAGTGAACGGGACGGTCCCCCTGACGCACATTTAGAACTGACAGAAAATACCTGCAAACTGCGACTGAACACATAACCAAATATTTACCTCTTTTCTAAATAACCCCGCTCCCCAGAGCTCCATGCATTTTGTACAGAATGTTTATGATATTGTAAATGAATGGGTAAATAACAATCTTCTCGGCTGTTCTCCCAAGTGGAAATATATAACGAATATGAGGCTGAGAAATTAATTATTGTGCTACCATCTGTTTATTCATCGCTTCACACTTATTTAAAGGGAGACGCTAGATTCACATGCATGGGGGGGGGGGTGTCTTTCACTTGCTTCAGCTCTCACATCATTTTTCAATTAAGTCTTTGTAAGTTATTTAAAAGTGAGACAACATGTCAAAGTCATGAGGAAGTGCTTTAAGAGATATGGAAAAGAACTCACATTCCGTAAATATTTGTGTTAATTTGAAGAAGCCTGTGTCTTAATTTCTTGAAGCTCATCTCTTTTTATTGTAACATTCTAATTAATGTAAAATGTGAATAATTTTAATATTTCCACAGAATGACGGACAACCCGCTGTTGTAATTTAAGCGCGCTTTTCTGCAGGTGAAAAGCTCCTGATATTGCAATGAAAAATAATTGAATAAATTTCACAAGATGTTACTTTGATTCGTAACTGGGCAGTCTTAGATTGATTATTTATTCACGTTTTCAGACAAAATGATATACTCAACTGGAGTAGAGAAAATGCTCCTATTCACACTGCTCTCCCACCTTGGCCATTTGTTTCTGCGTATTTATTCTAAAGAGGGATTTGAAACGGTTTTTTTTTATCACTTCCATGTTTACATTATTATTCAGAATTGCTCTTATAAATCGGAATATTTATAATAAATGGAATAAAAAAAATAACAATTCCCCTCTGCTGTTTCACACAAATTCCAGGTATGTGTAGATGATTATACATTCTAACAGATTAAAGATATATATTACCCTAAATTAAGGCTAACACTAATGTTCACCTAATAAAACTACACGTTTGTTTTCTATTTATTTTTAACACATTTTATGCAAAGTGCATGAAGGCCTCTGAAAACCACCTGTTAATTTTTATGTTTCAAATTGGGGATTAGATTTTTTTTTATTTCATTAACTTGTACTTAGATTAGTTTTCGGTTTCTTCACAGTTATCAGCTAATAATAATAATAGGCTCACAATTTTAAGATTTTATTTTGGTTGATAATAATGATAATGATAATAAATTGTTTTTAAATCAATAAGATTTTTTCTTTCTTTCGTTTTTTAGGAACGAAATATGTTTTCCAGTCTTCTATTTTTCGAATTTAATTTTCACTGAGTTTTAAAACGTGCTCTGCAAAATTTTCTATGACCTGTCAAAAATCAATATTATTTATATATATATATATATATACTGGCTTATAGAAAATATGTCGGTCATTCGTTTGAAAATCAGACAGACAGAAAATATGGCATTCCAAGGAAAATTGATTCGTTGAGTATTTTTTTTTCTGTTGTTTGAAATTCTGTTTCCTCAATTTTCTAAATGTAACTTTTTACGAAGATTACACAAATGCATTCCCAGATCTTCTTTAATAATTTATATTTAAAACAGATTGCAATGTAAAACCAGTAAGTAATGTTAATTTGCACTTTATTAGGTCGTAATTGTGAGACCTTTCTGTGAACAAGGCCAATATAATTTCTACCTACTGATTCCTCACAAGCAAGAACAGGGATGACTATATAGAGGAACATCTTCAAATACTTAAAAAATACGTTTTTATGATTTTGTACTAAATTTTGGACTCTTCGCCTTTATAGTATCACATAAATAACCGTATTTATTTAGTCTTAATTGTGTCCTGTGACTTTCAGATGCTGTAATCTGTTTAAAGACTTTTCTCTGTGTTTTCCCTTTTGACACTTGATAGCCTTAAGTCGGTAAAGTAGAGGAAAGTAAAGTGCTTACGGCGCTGCATTCATGTAACCACAACAAGAAACGTGGGAGTCAATGAAAAGGTTGTGACCAAAATTAAATAATATTTTGATGCACATGTGTTCCACATTTGAAAACGTAATGGCACTTAAAACTATCACGGAAGTGCACGTGTTATGGCACACGCTGGAGGGAAACTTCAGCACTTACAAAAACACTCGTAACAAATCTAGTTGAATAAACCACATGATTGATTTCACACAAGTGTATTTTTTAGGAATAACGCAGAAATGATCTGACGTGTTTATGTAAAAAGGAAAATGTCATTTTGAAGTTTCAATCCTCTTTAAAGTAATTTGACTATAAAAAAATGCTTTTGGGATGACTTCATTTTTGACAGCTGTTCAGTTTTTGATTGCCATAGGCCTCGTTTGACGATAGTGACTAATATCCGTGCAGATGCAAATAAGGGGGAAATTTATGCCTGCTTAGGCATTTTCAAAATCAATTCTCAAATACATAGTTAAAGGGCCTATTTCACACTGATGAAGACTTGCGTAGCGCGTCAATTAAACCTGTTAGGCCTCACAGTAAAGCGTGTTAAACGCCTGGATGCGCGTTAATCAGTTGGCGTAAATCTAAGAGGATCGATTGGAGACTTTAAATTCAAAAGTGCAAAAAAGTAAAAGTACATCTTTGGACAGATCTCTGCACACCGTGAGGCAATAGAGGTGTGCTTTGCATTTGTTGCCTCTCTTATCTGCTGATGTGAAGAGATGCAGATTATGCGCTGAAAGCTCCGAGAGGCGGAGCGCGTCACGGCGCATCGCCAGGTTAAAAGAGGCGCGTTCTGGCAAATTTAACCCGCATAAATTACACCTTGAGGTGCAAAGAGGGCTGAGTGCAGGGTGCAATGTATACGGGGAGATTCAATTTGTGGCAAAACCGGTTTCCTGAGCGCGTGAATGCGTGCGTGCGCACGTCTGTGCGCATGCTTTCAGCTGTCCGGCCAATAAATCTCTCCTCAGTGCGTTGCTCTTATCTTGTAGCCACCGATATATTCCGCGCTATGAGGCCATCAGCAGCGGCGCACAATCGGTTGTTCGCAAAGCCCCGATCCCTTGCACTCCCTGTCCTAAATGGGGATAATTAGCGTCACTTTATCACGCCTCTGCATATTTTCTCCACGTCTCCCCCCTCTATTTCCAAAAAAGGGAGAAAAAAATTACCAAGCTGCCTGCTCTCTGTCACAGAAGATTATGGAGACAGATTGCACAGAGCGAATGTGCCGGGTGAGATTAGCGCGGAATAGAGAAAGCAGCTGGGCCAATGGATTCCTCGGAAGGGCCTTATCGTGCTATTACACGTTGACATGTTTAACAATCTTGCTGCCTCTTAATCCTGTAGTGCTTGCTCTATCTACCACAGCTACCGCGCTGCACGCGGGCCCACAGACCTAATGCACCGAGACGCAACACAAATACAGCGAAAGCTACGGAAATATGTTTTTTCCCCAACTTTGCAGCACTGCACACATTAATACTGTGTTATTCTCAATTCATTTTTCACTTTTCTGACTTCTCCGGTGTTGGAGTTGAATCATAGAAAAGTGAGGTGAGAAATTGCGTATTGTATAAGTTGTTCTAAATCACCGATAATAACAGCAAAATGTAATCACACAAGTTGTGAATGAACAATTTTGAGGATAAAAAAAGTTGTCTCAAAAAGTTGTGTAATACATATATTTTATTTGAGTAGATTAATTTATCATTTGGATTATAAATGATCTAAATTTAAAAACAAAAAGAGATTAAATTAAACCAGTTAAATTCCAACCGATGTTTAATATGTAGTTACTCAATAAAAAAATCAGTTATAACATATTAAGATAATTTAGCCCATTGGATTCATCTTCCCCTATAATAAAAAGCAACATAAAAAAAAAATGGGTTTCAGATAAAAGCATAAAACAGTGATCAAACTTTTTAAATCCACAAAGTTGGCATGTTAACATTTTCCCTGCCAACCACTGTTAAAAGTTCCCTTTCATTGGCAGCATTGCTTCAGTGTTGGGAAGATTTGCTTGATAACAAGTTTTACTTGACCTTTAGAACAACTGTAAGCAGGGACGGCAAAAAAAAAAACAACAACAAAACAAAAAAAACTACGATTCCAGTTTCAGGGTGATTTGTTGGCTTCAGTAAAGATTTTGATATGTTCTGACATGGATGCCTAAGCATTTTCTTTCGATCTGGCTTTTTTTCCGTCCAACTCTTGACAGAGGAAGCATTTCAGCTGCAAGCAGTGTGGTCTCATATGTTTGAGCCAAAATATGACTCTGAAGATCTCGAAGGCATGACAGATGCTAATGAGGGGCTGAAACAAGTAGTGACAGAGAAAAACAACCATCTTCAGCACCTCAAAGTTTATCTTTGAACAGTTTTCTACACATGTGTACCTCTCAGAAACACACACAGCTCAGTTCAGCTACTAGTCAAGCAAACTGCCAGCATAGTTAGTACTTAGATCCACTCTTATATCCATTGAACTCTAAAGTGTATACAGAGTTCAGATGGATTTTATTTTTATTTTTTGAGTAGAACTAAATGGAATCAGCATCCACTAGTACACAAATGCTAACTCTGTGATTCAAAGTATGTCTTGTATCATGTTCATTATAACATCATGTTGCAGCTAGCTGCATTTAAAATTATCAGCAGTTGTTCTCTTTGGCAATCTTTTATTATTACTGTGGCAGATTATGTGGTTGTTTTACACATTCCTGGTTAGATGTATAGTTGGTATTTGAAAATTAAATATGTCCATTCAAGTCAGCCATAGTCTTTTTCAAGAACAACCTAAATGTGCTTTTGTCACCTAAATGTGGAGACGCAGTCGTGGTTCAGGGTTTTGTTTTTTCTACAGAATACAGGTAAACCCCTCAGATGAAAAATATGAATTGAAAAAGTAGATAAAACCCAAGAAGAGGTACGTTGAAAACATTAACCATATTTAACTATACTCTGCTATACGGACCAGGACTTACTATGATGTCAGTATGTACATTAATTGCAGAAGTTGTTTTGTTGTTACTAAACTAGCAAAATAAATAAATAAAACTTACCATGACATTTTTTTGTGTTATAGAAGGTGAACTATATATTGGTGAGTCTGGCTGATTGTCCTACATGTTTAACGTCTTTTTGTATAGAAACTTACTCAAGCCATTGTCCTACGGCAGCCTTTCACCTTATCTGAGATGATATTTATTTAATAAGACAACTCATATCTCCCTATCAGGCTTTCTGTTCTCTGTTGGACTACTGGACTACCAAATCGCTGTAGCTATTGTTGTCAGAACACTCAATTAAAACATAATTATATATTATAATTAATTATATAATTATATAATTATATTATATAATTGTAATAGCTAATATTTCACTCTCACCAAAATACTTTTTTTGTTGTACACGCATTCATGACAGTCACATCCCGGGCCCACTGTGTTTCCCTCCCTCCCTGTCCCATCCCCTTCTGCCAGGCTGTGTACCGGGGCCTGTGTGGGAGTGATTGTGGAGCGCCACTGTCGGAATTTGGCAGCGTCCGTGGGTTGGAGAGTCGCCCCACGCTGAGTCCCATTCAGAGACCATGGAGCGCACTCAGGTTGGGAAGTTTTAGTCAGCCGTATACAACTCAATGGCCCCACAAAGGCGATTACAAGCCCCAGCGCATTCCTGTAGATATGCGGGAGCGGCGCAGGTGCGAGGAAGGGTGGAGGATGGGGTTTGCTACAAGGGGGTAACCCGTCAGAGATGTGACGAAAACGGAACAGTGCTGGGCCCCACACAAAACCAGCTGCTTGTTGGGAACCGGGCTCAGAAAGCAGATAATAAGCATTTACAAGTTGTGAATTTTACAGGAATGGGGTGTAGCATATTGAGGGGCCTCATTGTCGATTAGTGAAATGAAGAGTGATTGAGGTCTGAAGCAGATGATTGATTTGGGTCATGAGTCCAAAACCTTCCACATATATTCATCCTGAACTTTTGAAAATGCTTGTAAGCGCACAGTCCATCCAGGGAAACACAAAGACACATAGGAGATTCAACCATGCACACACATACTCATCCCTAAGGCCAATTTGAAGTGACCAATTAACAGTCCTATTTTTGGATGGTGGGAGGAAGCTGGAGTACCCAGAGGGAACCCATGTATCCACAGGAAGAACAATCTCACACTATGCAGAAAGTCCCCTGACCAGTGCCGTGGGGAATGATTCTTTAATATAGTACGGACCTTCATGTGATGCTCTAAAAACTACCAAACATTAATACAGAAGTTCAATTTAGACAAAATATCCTGATGCCAAATGGATCATGGACACAGTAGCGGTCCTTACATTTACAAGTAATTTGTTATCTTTCAAAAACAAAGCAACAAATAAAATAAATCACACAAAGAGCTTTATGTTTGTGTCATACTTTTATATATTAAATGTGTAAAATTTTACCCAAAGTATCAACAAAAGATTTTAAGTATCTGAACAAGGTTGTTTAAATATTATAGTTTGGCAAAAAATGTAACATATTTGCTGTGTGATTTTTGACAATGCGTGTCAGACATTTTTGACTTTGCTTTCAGCGTCAAAAAATGCACTGCGTTGATTTTGATACTTCGGCATGATTTGGGTCATAAGTAACAAAAGCAATCCTGACACACTCACGCTACTTCTCATTGATCAGAGAGGAAAGTGTCCTTGTTTCAATGGAATTCATGATTGACAGGAATAAGTAGATCCAAACATTGCAAGTATAATCAAGGCCATTTCTCTTCCTATGAGTTACTGATACTGGCTAAAATGTTCAGCCTAAAAGTCTTTTGCATCATCAGACTGAAAGAGCTGTTTAAAGCAAATTTACCCTGTCCTTCTGAAAGATGCCTTCATCAATAATGGCATTATCTGTTTTGCTTAGACACAGAAATCAGTCTCCAGTCCAACGCAAAATGGTTCACGAACGTACTGTAGTACCTCAATAGGAATGTGAAATTCCCGGAGAAGCTCCGTAAAGTTTTATTCAGCTTTGTTACAAAATCTGTCATTACATTTTTTATCTGTTCACACCAGAGAGTACTCATAAATGCATAGAGTTGTGGGAAGTGCAATGCTTTCTCAGGCATGAGACCTGTTGCACTTCCAAATACAGTGTGTTCATATGTTCAAAAATGTCACTCAGAAAGTGCTTTTCTGCAGTGAAATGTTCACTGATCAATGCTGAACAATGACATGATTTGCTGACAGAGTTCACTGAACCTTCTCTTTGCTGAGCCATCTGACATCATTATTACCCAGCAGGTCTGTTTGCTCTGCAAAAGACACAGCACATTGCCTACAGAATAGGCAGTGTTGAAAGCGGGAGGTTGAATGAATAAAATTAACAATAATCAAGACAGTATGCATTGTATTTGTAAATCCATTGCTGAGTCTTGCACAAAGCATCTATATATGGATGATGCAATGTCAAAACTGTGAGCCTAGCTCATCATAGTAGGACCACCATTAGTAAGTAGCAAACAAACTTTTGGCAATTTATTATTATGTTAATTTAAAAAAAAATCCCAATATTAAAAAAATCACTTCAATTGTATTAAAGGGGAAGTTCCTTTAAAAAAAACAACTATTAAATTCATTTACTCACCCAGACAAGTTTGGAGCCACTTGGAGTCCTTCAGGAGGAGTTTATATCCAGTCGTGATCAGCATATATCCGTGTAATGGGAGTTGATCAGGGCAGGAGATTTGCCACCAGTAATAATGTATTATCTCCCCCAAAAACCCTTCATTTAACTAATGTTTTGTTATGAATACCTAGTGATATTTGCCCCTTTGTAATGCAACCAATTCCAACATACCTTAACTCCCGATTTCAATGACATCATAGCTCTCGGCAGCTAAAGTCTGCGTAGGTTTCAGAAAGGTAGCGTGTGGAAGCTGAACTTAGTCCAATTGGTCATTCAGCTAGTGCAATTTGGAAACACTCAAACAAAAACCATGTTGATGTCTGCAGTAACAAATTACGTCTACCGACCATCATAGAGCACAGAGTGAAAGTCCTGCTCAGACCAGCTCAGACTACAACTGGGATGGAGCACAGCAGTGATGTAATTGAGATTTCGTGTTAGTGTAGGTGGATTCAAAGCCTGCAAAAAAGCCCTGCAAGCAATGAAGAGATGCCAAGAACTCTGTAATAGTTCTAGCAATGAATAACAAAACATTGGCTAAATGAAGGAGTTCTGGGGCAGATAATTTTATATTTATAGACAGTACTTTGCATGCCCTCATGACCTCTCCCGAAAAACTCCAAGTGGCTCCAAACTTGTATGGGTGAGTAAATGAATGTAATGTATGCTATAAATAAGGTCCAGATTGAAAAAAATGAACTTCCCCTTGAAGACCAAGAAATTATTCTCCAAAAAATGGACATCAAAAAAATCTTATGCAGATGAATAGCTGGGCTTTGTTGAAACAATCTGTTGATTCAGGCTGAGCAATAGACATAACATCTGTTTTTCTGAGGTCTTCAAACAGCTTTTTTGATAGATTGTTTTCAGGGAACTCCACTCTGCTCAGGCTGTCTTAGATTATATACAGCATTTTTTTATTTTATTTTGATGGATGAAACAATGTTCTCCTTAACTTTTTTGCCAACCACAACTTTATTGGGGAGAGCATAGAATTTCTCAGAGTTTCAGCCTGAGTACTCAGGGATACTATTATTGTTCCCTCCGGCTGTATACAAAAGTGGTCCATAGCATCCAGAGCCAATGTAACCTCTCTAGTAGGTGTTTGCTTATTTGGGCTAATATTTTCCAGTTGATTAATCATAAGTCTTTTTTCTGATCATTTCTGGCAGTTGAAGCAGATGATATTGTAAATTTTTTTTTTTTTTGGAAGGATTTGTGATTGCTAGTAAAAAATCGAATCTGTATTTTTCTCTGTAATCTTCATCTAATTTGGTTGCCAAACAATCCATCAACCTAAGCCGTGTTCTAACATATAGCTTAAGAGTTCTGTTGCACCTATACAACAGAGAACACAGCAGTGAAGAATGAAGGTAAAAAAAATCAATAAAAATAAACACAAAAAGTCATACTTTGTGCACTTAAGCTGTAACTTGTTCTGTAAATGAATGGTCTTTGTGGTGTCTCAGAGTGACTTGTCGCATGCAAGAGTGATGGTCTTTTGTAAGGGAAGGTTTTTAGTAATAATTTCCAAAAAAAGAATGTGCGAATATTGCATTTTATTTTATAGACGACTGTTAGAGACACTCAAATAACAATTTTTTACATATATAAATGTAAACAAATTCAAACACATTCAGATCTGTCAATCTCTGATGTCCTCATTATGATGTTACATTGATCTTAGAAAACCATGTCCAAGCACAATGTTTAGTCACTGCCATGATTATTTATTCACATTGATGCATTTCAGAGGATATCATGAAATATTGCCAATGGATGTTGGAAATCATGAGTTAGTTATAATTTTTTTTGGTCTTGGTAATCTGCTCCAGAAACAAATGTTCTAAACTTCATGCTTGATGACATCACAACAGCATGGTTTCTGTAGGCTCTGGGCCTGAGTCAGAGAAAAAAGAATAAGAAAGTTAGTTAAAAAAATATGTTAGGCTAAAAGAGACTCAGACCAGCACCATCAAAGAAGACCCAATACGTTTTTCACAGCTAGCTCAACTTCTGATCTATGAGTTACAGTCAGCTTTTTTTGTTTTACCCTCATACACCTGCTGTAGCAAAAGTCCAGCTTTCCCTCTTCCCATGCCGGTCACGAAGGTCCTGCCAAGACACTTTGCTTCTTTCTGGTGGCCATCCGTGAACCGAGGTGTCAGGGAGTTTGTCAGCACCTGTACCACCTCTGCCCATACCAAATCCACCACCCAGAAACCTGCAAGACTTCTCCAGCTAGATCCCATGCCAGCTCACCCATGGACTTTATCAGTGGTCTTCCCAAAGCCAAGGGTATGGCCATGACTTCCACCTTTGTGGAAAGATTCTCAAAGGTTTTTCACCTGGTCACCCTATCTGGCCTACCCACTGCCAAAGAGACCACCAAACTCCTTGTGCAAAATGTGGTCTAGCTCAATGGGTTCTCTTGGGACATGGTCTCAGAACACGATTTGCAATTTACCATCAGGTTCTGGAGAGCCTTCTGCCGTCATATCAGTGACTCCTACAGCCTGGCTACGGCATTCCAACTGGAGACCAAAGGTCAGACCGTGCATGCCAACCAACAAGTAGGCAAATATCTAAGGTTCTTCATATTTCCCCTGCCTATCATGCTAAAGCCAAGCCCTTTCTCCCTGCAGAAGATCTTGAGAAAGTTATCCATGCTTTTGTTACATCCCGCCTGGAATACTGCAACTGTATATATGTCGGCCTGGATCATTCTTCCCTGCTGCATTTGCAGGTTGTGCAAAATGCTGCAGCTTGGCTTTTAACTGGTAGCAAGAAATATCAACTCATAACTCCTGTCCTAAAGTCTCTCCTCTGGCTCCCAGTTTGCTTTTGCATCAGTTTGAACATTTTATTGCTTACTTTTAAAATTTTAAATGGGCTGGCTTCTTCTTATTTGACTGATCTTCTTCACACCCACACCCCTCCAAGAACACTTCGCTCGACAAATCAGCTCCCTCTTGATGTTTCTAGATCCAAGCTAAAACATAGAGGTGACCGTGCTTTTGCTGTAGCTACTGAATAACTCTCCTGGGAACCTAGCAATAACATAATCAATAAATTCCTCATCACCGATTTCCATCGACAACATTCAGGGCACCCAGGCACTTCTGGAGCTGGGTTTAGAGCGTGGGGCTATTTCAGAATCTCATCAACCTTGTCTACCTCCACCTGGACAATTAATTACTCTCTCCTCATTGGTCAGCTCTTCACGTTTAAGAAGTCATTAGGGGCCTCATCCTCGTTCTGTAATCTGGCTCTCCAGCCCTAAACACCTCCAGCTATTGCCTGTGTTCCCGCTATCCTGTTAGCCACCTGATTGTCCTTCATCATCTCGTGCGCTTTGTTCTGCATTTCAGAGGTTCAATGAAGCCATTATTACCAATCTACCTGATGTTTTTTTTTTGTGACAGCACAAGGGGCAAAAGGCTTTGGCACTGTTGCCTTGCAGAAAGCAGGTCCTGGGGTCTTTCTGGATGTAGTTTGCATGTTCTCTCTGTGCATGTGTGAGCTCCCTCTGGGTACTTCGGATCCCTCGCACAGACCAAAAACATAACTGTTAGCTTAATTGGCTTTTTCTAATTTGTCCTTAGGTTTGAGTTTATGCGCAAGTGTGTCACAGCCTTCAGGGCTCTGCCCCTATCTGTAATTGACTAAATCTGTGTGATTTGTCTCACCTGTGTGTATTTAGGATCCAGCGGGTGCGTCACTTACCGCAATCAGCTCCAATAAAACCTTGTTTGGCTCTTTTCATTATGTCTGCGCTTGGGTCCTTGTCCAGACAAAACCGTAATCTTGACAGAACTATCGGGCCATTGAATCTGGGGTCAGCAGACACTCAGGATCCAGGTCAGTTCAGCTCACCTTACCACAGCAGAGGAGGATTTTGTGGAGATCCTTCCCATGTTCGACTCCCTCCTGTCTCCACTTGATCTAAAGAACCTGGGGGAGTTCTCCCAGGACATTTACCCGGGGCCCAAAGAGGAGATTTCAATGCTAGGAGGACAGTCCGCCCTTCCAGGTGTCAGTGCAGTGGCCTTCCCATCAAAGCCAGTTTGCTCTGGTCCTTCCCTGGTTCGCCTCTTCGAGCCTCTCTCAGACTGGCCAGACTCGATTAACTCATAGAATTAACGTGATAAAAAATTTTTTTTACACAATTCACATATGCACAGAATACTGCCCAGTTTATCTTATAATTCATCCCTCACAATACACATTCTTCTTCCTAACAAGACACACTGCACCTGGATGATATGTATTGATATGACTTGTAAGTATATTCTTCTCATTGACATATTAGCTTTGAGTTGATATGATTTATGAGGGAACTTTCCTGCTATCCGCTTTGGATTTCTCCTGAACACATTTCACCTTCACAATAGCGCAGCCCCCAACCCTCCGCCCCAGCCGTGCGCGATGCAAAGAGTAAAAATGCGCTGTATTTATGTTGCTTTTTTTATGCATGTTGGTTCACTGTATACATTCAGTACATTTCATACTGCTGAGTTCTCAATTATTAAATGCTCAATTATCGAGTCAAAGTAATGTTGTATGACTTAAATTAATACTAACTCATTAGGGGAAGTAGCTGTGCATGCTATCACAATAAGAGTGACATTTCCTGATGTTAACTTTGATAGTTTTATTTGCTGAGTGTGTACTTATGGGAAATGGTTAATTATGAAATAGGATTACTAAATCTAAATTACATTTGATTTATGTGATGTTTAACACAGACCGTTGATATCCAAATGTTAAGTTAATATATACTTTAGGGATGTCCACAACGACTTATGGGTAATGTGTTCATGTTAATTGTAGAATTGATCCATTTTAGATTATAATTTATGTTCCAAATGTGGTCATGTTCTTTAGTTATCCTTTGAGGTATGTTGTTGTCAGTGTTTGGCAGTGTTTGACCATTCACCGTCTTAGAGATGGAAGTTCACAGGAGTGATATGTCTGCCTCTGGCTCCACCTGATAATATATTAAATGTTTGACCATTTGGGGTCACCCCATTATACTTTGGTCAGTTTTACCTTAGTTATATTTATTGATTTAGGGGCCCGAGCCATCTGATTTTCCATCGTACCCTATCCAAAATTTCAAACTTTACGTGTTCAGAGGCATACCGCATAGAAAATAGGACTGCCATGTATATTTAGAAATGTGTACCGTGACTCGCGCTACTTACGCGTCCGGTGGAAAGGAGGGGTAAGTAAACATTTTCCTTTTATTTATTTTTTAAAGAAAATTTGCTTTTTAAAAATCATCAACTTAAAGACCCAATAGTTCAAAAACACTATTAGACCCTTGTTTATACACAATTAATAATGATTTGTAAATTAATCTTTACATGAAAGCATGTTACGTATTAAAAGTAAAGTAATATATTTGTAGTATGGTAAATGTGGCTCAGTTGGTTGGAATTTGTCCTGTAAGTGGTTTGTTGTTGGTTTGAATCCTTCCGTCAGTCTTGTTTGTTGTGTCTTTGGGCAATACAATTTATTCGCCTTGCGTTCTGGTGGAGGTCAGAGGGTCCGGCAGCGCCAGTGTTAAGCAACCTCGCTTCTGTCAGTGTGTCCCAGGCAGCAGTGGCTACAACGTACCTCAATACCACAAGCTTATGAATCTTTGTGCAAATGGGTGTAGTGTAATCGCTTTATGGACTTCTGACTAAAAAACCTTTACACAAACGTTAGCTCTTTAGTTGCTGTAAAGACTTTGCTGTCTCCAGCTTGAATTTTTTAGAATTGTGTCTACACTCATGCTCAAATTGTAGCATAGAGTTAAGAATTTTTTTGGAAATGTGTACTGTTTAATTAATCTTTTGGCATCACATACCTTGTCATCTCTAATATATTACCCTGTCTCTGCCAAAGCACTGGTATGAGAGCTGCATTTTGCCATAATGATGCATCACAAAAACCATTTATAGGCTGAGTGTTCAAGATTAAAATAGCTATCTTGTTGTGATTAACACATGTGACTAACATATTCTAATATGTGTAATATCAAGTATAATTTGAACAAGGCATTTTTATCATTGATTTAGCTAAAGACTGTATTTTGATTCAAACTATAGTGCACTGCAAAATACTTAAGCTCCCTTAACTTTTTAAACATTTTGTTTCATAAGACCAACATACAGTAGAAGAAATGTAAGGGATAGTTCTCAATTTTTTTTTAAAGATGTTCAGAGTATCTTTAATGTATAAAATCTGTGTTCAGTTTGTTTTGATTTCATATTAACTGAAATAAGGGCTGCGCGATGTCTAAAATTAAAATCACAGTATATTGAGCATTTCACATCGATAGGCCTAAGTGGATGATAACAATGACTACATCAACCCCCTCCCCTTCCCCCCCGGTCCTTTTCTGTAGTCAATGTCCAGTAGTGGCCGTATTTAATTAAAGTAGAACTGGCATGAAATTCCTCGCAACATTT
The DNA here is from genome assembly GCA_028564705.1 of Apricaphanius iberus. NCBI lineage: Eukaryota > Metazoa > Chordata > Actinopteri > Cyprinodontiformes > Aphaniidae > Apricaphanius > Apricaphanius iberus. The sequence continues at coordinate 1,186,780 of JAPXFQ010002826.1, forward strand.
GGGCCCTTTTTAGCCACACTTAATACCTTTATACTATATCAAAGGATCGTTTTCCATAATTCAGCCTTGTTGTAGAATTGCAGGTGTGACGAGGTAGCCCTTCTGTGAGCATTAGCACAGAACGACCGGGTTTCGGACGGCGGGGCCTAAGCTATGCGCTTCTGTGGTCAATGAGTCTCTAACGATATTTTGAATGTTCAACTATAATATATAGTATTTTTTTTCCCCAAAATAAAAGCATACTAGCACCAATGCTACATAAACAAACTGGGGTTTTAGCTGTCAAGCTAATTCTGAAAGTTAGCTATGAAGCTAATTGTAAAGCGAACAACTCAAACAATGCCACAATGTCTACTAATAGCTGAAGGACATTATTGAGGAAATATGCTTAGTTGTACGGGATATTTGCTGGTTCACGACTCCATGCTGTTGGTTTGTTGTTTGCCTGTTACCGTAGTTCTTCACACCGCGGAGGGAGGGATTTGGAGGGTGTAGTTCGGGGAACCGGCTAATTGGCTGTAACTCAAATCGCAATATGCCGAAACGTGCCATCATATGCCGAACTGCTGAACTGCCAAACAGCCCGTTTCTGAGTGCTAATTTCACGATGTAGGGAGACATACCCCGGGACAAAGGAAAAATTAATCAGTCATTTTAACCCCTTAGGGGCCGTACCCAGGCTGGGGGAACTAAAAGATATGATCAAAAAATGCAAATTTCATGCCAGGTCCACTTTAAAGTTCTTTAAAAATTGATGGCTTCTTGCTATTGAACGGTTTCAAAAAGGCTTTTAATTAATTGTTTGATTCCAGCTCCTTTCTCTATTTCTTAGAGTCCAGTTTAAACTCAGAAGTGAATCGGTGATTTTAGTGAGCAGTCATTTATTTTAGACAGAAAATATTTTACATCAGAGCACAGGGAACAGGTGGCGACGGCTTCAAGCAAAAACTCAGCGGGGTTATTATTTGCTCCACCTAGGCAGAACGTGGGTCAGCGGAGCTGTCATGCTAGAAATGCTCTGGTTCGGCTGCAGCCTTGCTGCTGCAGTAACAAACATGCATGCTCTATGTTAGAGTCTGCATATCCAATAACACTATAAAAAGTCACTTTATTTGTCACTAGTCACATTTTTCTAAGAAACAGTTGCTAGATGAGTCTAACACTTGCTATATATAGCTACACAGTTAGTGCGTTAGTCATTCAGGCTACGTCCACACTAAGCCGATAAGGTTATACGGGGAGTTAGATGCCTAATGTTATCCACTCAACACGAGCATTTACGCTCGTTTAAGGTCCGTTTAAGTTCCCATGATTGCGCAATCCCATACAGACCTGTGCAAATACTGGGCATGCGTGAAAAGACGAACGGAACACGCGTATAATCTACGTGACGCCAGCGCCTACATAATATATACAAGAAGCTCTACAGCACAGTACATATCTGCTTGTCCCGTTAACCGAAGAGAACAATAGCTGCTCAGAAGAAGAGAGAGTTTTTGGTGTGGACAGACGACGAGATCGATTTATTACTCTTCGCTGTTGTCTTTGTCTGTAGTGTCGTATTGTTATTGACGCAGCATTCATTGACGCCACTTCCTTTCATTATCCGGGGAAGCTGTCCACACTAGCTCGTTTAGCCGTTGAATTAAGATTTACACAGCTCTCTTACCCGGCTAATAGTTATCCGGCCACAGACCTTAAACGACGCCAGGTTAGTGTGGACGATAGGGGGATGTAGACTAAATAATTATACGTTTAAGGCATTAGCCGGCTTAGTGTGGACGTGGCCTCAGAGTCATTGCTTTGGGTGTGGCGTGTTGTGTCAGGAAGTTGACAACTCTTCGGCTACCTTTGTAGTTCGTTCATGAGGTCGTACGGCTGTAGTCTCAAACCCCAACGTTCTAGACTTGCAGGTGGCTAGGAGCGGGGGGTTGTTCCAGATCACCTCTAGCACCTTGTGATCTGTAACGAGAATAAAGGGGTGACCATACAGGTACAAATGAAAATGTTCACAGATTCACACTATTGCCAGTGCCTCCCGTTCGGTTTGTGAGTAGCGCTTTTCCACGTCACTTAGTGCACGGCTGGCATTTGCTATTGTGTGTCTTTCCCCTTCTTTGTTGAGTTGATAGAGAACAGCTCCTAGACCCACAGGACTAGCATCAACAACAAGTTCAGTCTGCTTGTTTAGTTGATGGATTTTTCGGTTGAACTGCATTAAGTGACCTAGCTGCTTCTCCTTCCATGCCTGTTGCTTGTTGTTCCGAAACTTCCATCGATCTCCTGTAGCTGAGGATTTCTTCCAGGGTCATGTCAGGCTCCATGAGCAACTTTCTGCGAAGCCTCAACGACGTACAGCTCTAAATTAGTTGTCCTTTAATCTCTAAAAATATGCTTCGAGTTTAGCTTTGACGTCACCATACTTTTGTCGTTGCCGCTAGCGTGTCATATATATTATGGAAGCGTTCACCAGCCAGGTGCAGCAATTAAGCTTTAAGACTTGCGTCTCCTGAAATGTTGAAGGCCGTTGTGTAATTTTCGAACCTCTGCACCATTTAGTCCAGCGCTGTCCGACTGTGTTTTTAGGTTTGTTTCTGTGTCAAACGCAGATAACGCAGGTGTAGTCGTCAGTGACAGGGCTCTGTTGTTAGCTTACCCGCGTAGAGCTGGCCTGTTGTTTCCGGGGTTTTTTTCTTTTCTCCGCCGTTTGTTTTTCCTTTTCCTTTGTCCTCGTCGCCAAATGCGATGTGGGCACAGACACAAAGAAAGAGAGATGGCTGATTGGAGTTCCATAGCTTTACTTGCATGTATTAGTTGCAGTGTTGGGAAAGTTACAAAGAAACAGTAAGATATTTCACATTACTAGTTACAATGTCAAAAATGTAATATGTTTGCATTACATATTACTGTCTTAAAAATGTAACTGAGTTACACTACTTAAAGTTACTTCGGGTAAAATATCTTAAATATTTACCACCACTTATAACCACCGTAACTTTACACTTTACATTTTACACTTTACATTTTACACAAGTGTCACACCACAAATACTGTAGTTTTAACACTATTTTATTAAAATTAAGTCTCAAGTTCCTTTGCCTGCCTTGTATTTCATTGTAATGTTTGGTAAATCTAATCAAAAGAAGGTGCTGAAAGTGCTCATCACAAAGATGGTTGACAAAGATGAGACTCCGATGTCTGAAGTCTTAAAACAGATGGTTAGGAAAACAGTGTGAATGATGCCGCTGTTTAAATATACAGTCAATCTTTTCCTCAGCCGTCCTGATTCTCTGATGTTTTGGTTTTAAGCAACAGCAAGTGGATGGTGGCTCTACCGCATCCAGCTTGATTTGGCCTGTTGCATTAGTTGGCCAGAAAAACAATTTAAAAAGCTTTTGTAACTTGAGTTACTGAAATTGTAACTAGTAATATATTTCTGTATATTTTGTAAGTAATACATTACTATACACAGTTACTGAGTAACTGTAATCTATTCCTGTAACTTATTACTTTTGTAATGCATTACTCCCAACACTGATTAGTTGTCTTGCAGGCTGGGGTTTTTACATCTCATCTCTATGCATTCTTATCAGTCCTCTTTTCACGCATGCGCACACACCAATATCTAGGATGATGCATTCAGGGACATTTATAATATAATATTTATTCATTTATAACTATTTATTGAATGAATTTACAAAGCATTTAAATGATTATACATTTTTCTTTATTCAATGTATATATGTCCTCTTTTTTTCATAAATGCAAATAAACATTGTCCTGCCAACTCTCAGTAACCTGTTCAATCTCTGACTCACATACAGAGACATATAGACACAAGCAGAGCCCACCAGATGCTGTGAAGGATTTCTTTTCCTCTATCTCAGGTGATAATTCTCAAAGCAGCAGCGAGGGGTTAATGAGGGGTCAAAGAGTTCAGATAAGAAACAGCGGTTTTACGGCACCCGCTGCCACCTGCAGACTGCTGATAGCCGCTTGAAGTAGCTGACCTCTGAACTCCGTTGGGTCAAGTGATCAACAGCTTGGGTCATTTAGATAAGTACGATAGGAACAAGTGAAGGATTTGTATGTCACAGCAAAATGTCGAAGAGACGCAGATAAATTATTCTTAATGATCACGACTTTGTGCTATTAGTTTCCGCAGCCATTAAATTGATGCCAGATATCAGGCTGTTTACGTAAAATGGCATTCACTGGATTATTTCTGATTGACCGGATGAATTGATAAATCAGCATTGTGGGAACAGCATCATGATAGAGTAAAAGACTCTTAATGCATGATACTCATACTTTTTTTTTCTCTTCCTGTTTATGTCTCTTCCAGGAGTGTGACCACCACCAGCAGATGTGGAGCACCGAGTGGAAACTGTGATTTACAGATATCACTAGGCCATCATCAGATCAAGCATCAGGAGATAGGTGCAAGGGAGCAAGTGAAACAGGACCTTCAAGAAAAGACAATCAGATCCTAAAATGTCCTTTATTTGCTTTTTACCCTGTGATAGCCAACCCTTTAAACTTGCTAAGGACACAACCCCCTCCCCATGATTGTCCAAATATTTTGTGTAAAAGTCATTTGATAGCATCTGGACTACTAACTGAGCCTTGCAAAAGCATCCATACCATTTGTATAATTATAAGGCAGAAGTTAAAGGATGTTCGATAGGGAATATCCTTACAGTAAAACACAGTGGTAGCATCATGCTATGGGGATTTTTTTCATTTCAGCATGGTTAAGGGATGGCCGGAATTAAAGGAAAGAGAGATTGAGCAAAATACAGTTGATTACTGAAAGAAAGCCTGTTGAATGTTGCAAAGACTTGAAAAGGGAATGGAGATTCATTTTCCAGCAGGAGGAGAACCAGAAGCTTTTTTGACATGATTAAGATCTTATTCCATTAATTTATTAGAATGGCCCAGTCAAAGCCCAAACCTCAATCCAATTGAGAATCTGTGGCAAAATGGAACACTGCTATATAAAGATGCTTGCCACTCTAGCTGAGCCTGATGCACTTTACAGTGCATTGGTAGAAATATAACCCCAAAGGGCTTGAGGCAATTGCAGCAACAGGGGCTTAATGCGTAGGTACACCATGCTTTCAGGATTTTGATTTATTTTCTAATTAGAAGTGATTATTTCCTTTCCCTTCACAATCATTCATCACTTTGTGTTGATCTATCACATCAAGCTGATTAAATATACTAACATTTGTAGTTGTAATGTGTAAAAATTAAAAGAAATTATTGGGGTAAGAATACTTTTGTTAGGCATGTTACCTACAAGAACTCTCCTTTCCTAGTTTCATTCGCGGAAAACATGCTCTCCATCTTAATACTATGAGCCCCTTAGCTGGCACGTTTTCCAAGAATCAGCTGCTTTTTTAGATTGGCTAAATTTGTCACGAGCGTTTCATGAATATTCCTATTTAGTGTAATCAGAAAACAGTCAACTTCACCAGAGTTAGTGCCTGTTAAAGGGAATCGATCAAAGCTTTGCTGTCTGTTTTTTGTTCAGCCATGGTCAAGGCCTCAGTCAGTTTGGTAAGAGGGAACAATTTTAATTTGAACACAAACCGCTGGCAGGCTGTTCCTTTGGAGACAAAAGTAAGAAAACAATGTTTAGTTCCTGCGTACAGAGATATGTTCTAATTAACATCTTTTTGGTGTGTGTGAGTGTGCCGCAGATGATGTAATGTTGGTTGGCGTGTGTGTGTGGGTGTGTGTTTGTGGGTCGGTGGGGGGGGGGGTCACAAATCAAATAGGGGCTCAAATCCTTTTCCCTGCCTAAAAATAATCATATTAAAAAAAGAGAACATTCTTTTGATTTAAGAAATGAATTAACACCTCACGGCTAAAAGTTGCGGAAAAAAGTTTCAGCATTTAAAATATGTATTAATTCCAAGGCTTAAATGTGCCCTCAATTATTTTACCATTGCCCCTTAAGTAATTGATTTTTGGCAGAGAAAAGCAGGAGGTGGAGGGTTGATCTGTGCTGTTGTGAAAAAACCTACGAAACCAATAAATGGAAAAATAACTGATGTCGTAATTCCTGCGAGTGTTGTAGCCTTGCTTTATTGATTTGCTTTTTTTCATGAAAGACATTTGAGTAACAACATCAAAGTTGCACCCATGATAGCATAAGTCATGTAATAATTTGTCATTTTTTGATTTTTCTTTTTTTCTCATTGACACTGAGGTACGGCAAACAGTGAATGGACAAAGACAAAAACATGCACAGAGACAAGATAATGAGCTTCTCAGGTGACTACATGCAGTGATTACCAGGTTTGTGGTGTTACCGCAAAAAACCTGCAATCTTCCTTTTTGCACACACAAACACACACACAAATGCACACTCTTGAGAGATCCATGGTTATCACACTCTTCCAGATTGTTCCGAACTACTTATGGAAAACACACACACACACACACACATCTCAAGATGTGGCCACTCTTGCCAATATGAGCCCAGTGTTAAGAACAGTTGTTGTTGTTTCATGCATGTGTGTGTGTGTTTGTGGGTTTTTTTTTTTAGTATCTCTAAATTCCTAGCGTTGCTAAGGTGCTTTGGGAGGGGATTAACAGACGCTGGCGCCGATGAGCAAGCCTTGCAGATTTCCAACCGGCAGGAAAAGAGACAAAGAAAGACGGTAAAGACGGAGGAAGAGCAGCGGCTGGTTAGACAACAGGGAGACAGCAGTAACAGCTTGTGTAAACACGATGATTTAAGAGACGTGAAGAGGGGTAAGACGACAAGACAGGTATACTAAACGCCTGGTCTGAACTTTCATACAGGCCTGAGGGAAACTGTTACTTTTATTGTCTTCTCTCAATCTCTTCACCGTCTTCCTCTCCATTACTTTCCATCTCTTCATTCCCCCCCCAAGGGCAATCATTTCAGATTGAGACGCTTTTGTGTCGCTTTTTCTTCAAACTTCAAACACTCTCAGCATTCAGGTCACGCCGATGTGCCCGGAGCATTGGTGACTGCGCTGTCTCAGGTGAACATCTTTCCCACCGTGTCCTTTATGATGCTCTCCTTCCCTTTCTACCGATATCAAAAGTCTGCACACCTCTGGTAAAATTCCAGGTTTTTCTGCATTAATCACCAGCAAAACAAACAAATCTGTTGGAAGGAAAAATCTGCAATAACCTGGTTGTATAAATACACACACCCTTCAATAAATACAATAATAATAAACCTGCAGGAGTTCATTTTTTCAGCATCACAGTCCAAGCACACAAATAAATTATCAAAAGGGCTGATTTTACCAGACAGTTTTAGGAGGGCCATGCTAGAGTTCAGAACTAAATATTACAAACCTCAGTGGTATCCTGACTGGGGCTTTGGCCAAGGGATGCTGTCACAGTCGGATAGATTTGGTGACCCTTTGAAAGGCAGAGTTGACACACATTGTCAAGTCAAGTTGTTGGAGGCTGTCAGACTCCTATAAAAAAAATGAAAGCTGAAATTAAATCAAAATGTGCTTTAACATGAAACGAGATTCAGGTTTTGCAGACTTATCTGACCAAGTTGTTGCATCATCTTTATAATTTTAGATTGTTCCATCTCACAGATTTCTTTAATTAAAAAAAAAAAATTGTAGAATTGTACCGGATTTATGTCACATTTTGGATGAAAATAATAAAAGAGACATTTTCATTATTCAAAGGAGGTCCAGATATAGGAGCAGGGGGGTCTAGATGCTTGTTTTTTTTTTTATCCACTCCCCAGACTCAGCTTCTCAGGTAAAGTGTAACTGGATCCCACCTGTTTGTGGAGTACAAGGCACTTGACCAAGGGCCAGCACTGCTCCTCCTTCATCTCCCATCCCCTCCCTCCCCTATCCTTCCCACAGCAGGATCAGGTTACTGGCCCCCAGCCACCCACACCCGTACTCCTTGCCGATCCTCACTGACAGGTAATGTATTTTGCTGCCACGTTGCCATTGGAGGAAGTCAAAAATCATGCGTCTCTATATTTATACACTGTCCAGACAGGTGTTTGAGACCTTGTCTGGACCATGGTAGCTGGGCTCCTGTAACCGTGCCCGTCTCTACGAGGGGTTGGCTAGAGTGACTGAGTTGGCCGTAGTGTGGAGGCGGCTGTCTTTCAACCACTGATCCCTGAGAACTACTCATCTGATCAGCCTGGATCCGCGCTTCGCGGCTGCCGGGGTCACACAACCCAACCCCGGGGTCAAGCAGCTAATTACAGATCCCTGTGTCCTCCGTCTCTGTCACCGCTGGGAAAATGGCAAAGGTGGGGAGAGAAGAGGCCTGAAAGGAGAGGGAATAAAAGGAGAAAATATCGACTTAGACATCAAAAGGTCAACACCAAGCAACAGCCAGAGGGTAAATCAAGCTGTACATTTCTTCCTCTTGAGGAATAAAAAAAGGGACAGAAGTTCTGAAGCAGGATCTAGATACTAGATATAGCTTTGTGCTTTTAAGGCTTTCTTCATCTTCAGGCTTGACTTACTGCATCAGCCCAAAATACGTTGCCTTGCAAACGTATTCACAGTTCTGGAACATGTTCACAGTCTGACACATTACCATTACAAACTTGAAGTTTTTTATAAGGATGTTATGTGACAGAACAACACAAAGTAGTCCACAAGTAATGGACCGGGTCATTCAGCAGTGGGTTTGTTTTTGCCATTGGTACATAAAATGCTAGTTATGCTTAGTGCACAACTAGTGGTTGTTCGTTTGACAGATCCTTCCACTTGCTGCAGATCTCTGCAGCTCCTCCAGAGTTTTGATGGGCCTCTTGGCTGTTTCCCAGACTGACGTTCTTGTTTCCCGACCTGATGGTTTAGGCGGCCAGCCCTGTATTGGCAGGTTTCCTGTTGGGGTTTTCTCTTTTTCATTTACAGACAAGGGATGGAACTGTGCTGTCTGAGATGTTCAAAAGGTGGGATATTGTTTTACAACCTAATCCTGCTTTAAACCTCTTCACAACTGTACCCCTGGCCTGTTTACTGTGGTCATTGTCTTCGTGAATCTGTTTGTTAACTAAATGTTTTCTATCAAATCTCTGAGGCCTTCACAGAACAGTAGCATTTATGCTTAGATTGAACAACATGTACTGTATTTGCTAATTTGCTTGCTTCTGAAGACAGCTTTTTGCACAGAATTTTGTTTTTTGAGGGTTCCAAAGTAAAAGTGGAAGAAAAGTATTTAGTCCTTTCAGTGTTTTTTTTTTTTTGGATAAACTTAAAAATTAAAAACAAAACATTTACCACATCGCATCTTACTTCTACTTCTTGTACTTTCCATACAAATGTTAGTGACGTGACAACATGTACGAAGACGCAAGGGGTACACATACTTTTACAAGGCAGCCATTTGACTCCATTGCAGCTTTACAGTAACACAAACTCTCCTTTGAGAGAGTTTGTGTTACTGTACATTCCTTAGAATGTTTTTTTTTCTTTTAGTCCTGAAAGATCTCTTCCAGACTGACCTTTTTCCGTCCCCTCTGACTGAGCTTTGGGTTTTAAAGGATGCTGAACTCCGACAACAAAGTAAGCACATATCAACACACATACACACACGTATCTATAAAATAAAACATAAAAAAATTAAATAAAATAAGTACCTGCCAGACCGGCTTTATATTATATTAGACTGCAGGTTCATTAATCACAAATGCGAGGGCTTCTCAGCCAACATAGGAAATTAATCAAAGAAGGGGACATTAATCACATGCATGAACAGCAGTAGTTACACCTGTGACAAAGCCATCTGATTTAAGCGTGTTGCTCCAGCCTGTGTTAATGATGCCACCCAGGGCCAGGCAAGACAACCTCTCCACCATCACTGAAACAATAATGCGCTAACTATGAAGCAATTTTCTTAGGTGTATGCTGATGCGCGTTGCTCATGGGTCAGTGGGTGTTGCAGCAATTACCAGCCGCAGTTTTTTTTTTTTCTCACAGCTTGACCACTGAGTTTTCCACTAACAGTTGAAAATGTCTGTTGAAATTAGCCATACTTAATATTTCCAACTGTTTTTACCCCGACCCAAAGATTAATCGTTTGAAAAAAAAGAAGTAGAAAGTTAAAAGAGTAATTTTTTTTTTTTTTAAAGAGGTTGCAAGGGAGGCTTGGCTGCAAAGTAAAAAAACAACACACAATACATTTCCATATTATGTGGGGAAAAAATATTTTTATAAAAAATAAATGAGACAGCATAACATGCAAGTGTGCTTACACTGCCCTCTTTTGAATGAACAGCAGTGTTTCTCAGTAATCCACAGCAGAAGTGGAAAACACAGAAAAGTTACTCACTCTAAAATTCAAATTTAGAATGCATATATGAGCAAAATTAGCATTTGTGGTATGTACTGTAAAAATGAAGTATGATTTAATGTTAACTCGTTGAAATTTAAATTCTCTGAAACTATTTCCATGAAGGGTTCATACCTCCTAGGATTGATCATATTTATTTGCAGCAGAATCAAGTTTTGTTCCAGTCAGACGAAAAAGAAAGACATGTGGACAGCATTCCTGATTCTCTTTGTCACATAAAGGAACAAGACTGTGACAAATGTATTATCGAGCTTTTACCAAAACAATGTAACCGTTCAAGAATATAAATCAAATGTCATTCACCAAAAGCTGCTATACTTATATTTGGTTTTCGAATCTGTAATTGAAATTACCATTAAAACTTTGTGTTTAGACCACATTACTAATTAAACCCAACTATTTAACTTGTTTGTTGTAATATCATTTTCAAGCATTAAAATTATTTAACAACATGAACCTTGAATGTTAGAGAAAGTTTCTGTAATCATGAAGGAAGATTTTAAATAGCCACCCAAAACAAAATAAAACTTTTCTTCACATATTCATAGTTTAAACATTAAACAACCTTTATCTTTAGTCAAATCGTACAATTGCAAAGATTATAAATACTCAAGGCCCTTCCCTTTTATTAGTACAACTTGAAAAGATGTGCAAAATAATTGTAGAATATAGCTCCTCTATAATTACAGCAACATATTCTCAATCTACAAAATGCTGCAGTTCTCTAACAGAGAACTTTGAAGATGTTTGTATTTTTCTTATCATCCTCCTCTCTATCTTGCTTTATTTGTTTTAAGTTAAATTGTTTTAAAAGCCCTAAATATTTCCTAGACCATCGACATTATTTTGTAGCCATCACCTTACCTATGAATATAAACACACTGACAATAAATTATATGTTCTCGTACTTTTATTTTTTATTCTTTTTAAGACTGGCTGGGATTAATAGGACTCTGAATAACATTAATTACTTTTTTAATAATTATTTATGTACTTATTCCATACAGAAATATTAAGTAAAATTGATAACTAAGTACAACATTAAAAGCAGTCTTGAAAAGTAAGTTATTTTAAGAATGCTTCAGTCACATTTATTTAATATGAATTGTATGGGTTGGTACTCTTTCCTGCACAATTGATTTTATGAAACCTAACAAAGAAAGAAAAGAATCCCCTAAAATCTTAATTTTGGAAATTTTCCCTACTAAATAAATGAACTCAATGTAAGAGCCAGGTGTTTATAAATTGTTTAGTGTGAGATTAGCATCCTGCAGTAAAAGATTAATCATTTGAAGACACATCTTTACTAAGGTTGCTTGGAAAAATGGAAGACCTTCATAACACTCGATTACCCTAAAAAAGACCACAGACATTTTTTTTGCATCTGCGTTGTTAGTAATTTTCTCAGGAGCTACTCAGTCAGTTAGCAAATGTGATTTAAAGTTATTTAAACTGAATGTGGCAAATTGCTTTGAAATGCTATTGCAGGTATGCCTCTGACAATTAACATGTTTGGGGCCAAAACCCACAGCAGAATTTCAGAATTTTAAAAATGCTGTTGCAATAAAATAACTTCTCTTTATCTCTTATTTTTCTATACATGTGTACATATTCTAAATATCACAGTATTTCTTTTACCATGGTCAAGTTTATTCTCAAATAATTAGATTTGTATGAAAGAAATTGAATTGAGTTACATATGGGGGTGGTTTTACACAACCCAGATGATTGCCGAATCATCTTGCTTAATTAATCCTGTAAATTTACATCTCCATGTGCTGAATGCCAATTTTCATTGATATATCAAAAAGCTTTAAAAAGTTACTGTTAGAACAAAACATATTTAATCGATAATTTTACAGTAGAATATTATAGCCTTTCAAAGTCACCTCTGGTATTTTCCTAAAATAGAAACTTTTTTTCAGTGTCTTCTAATAGAAAAAACTGAAAGACACTTTAAATTACTTCTTAAGAAATTGTTTAAACTCTTTTAGTAGGGTATGCATCTGACATGTCCTAGATGTAGATGTGAGGTATTTCAACTAATTTGAAAGTGTTTTAGTACAATCACCTGGAGCACTTGTATAAGAGTTGTACTTCATTATGAGAGTCCACATATCAATCTTCAAAAGGCCATTGAAAGCTTCTGTAGATCCCATTAAACTATGAAACAGCTTGTTTCGATAACAGTTTATTGGGTTTTCATTCCTCTGCTGAAGCTTTTAGTAGCATCTCCTTTGGTTTCCATCTGTTAACTAGTTGATCATGATCCGTGCATGGCTCTTCTTGTGCTCTGGTCCAACAGCACCGCTCATTGTGACCCCATGGCTTTTTTGGCAGGCAGCTCTGATAGATTCGGATCATATTGAGGCAGAACCAACAACCCGCCTGGATTAGCAGAAGGGACCATGTGAAGATGATGAGAAAGAAAGAAAGAAAGAAAGAAAGAAAGAAAGAAAGAAAGAAAGAAAGAAAGAAAGAAAGAAAGAAAGAAAGAAAGAAAGAAAGAAAGAAAGAAAGAAAGAAAGAATCAAAACGATGACGGCATTATCAACTTTGACCCTTATTATTTATTGATGGGATAACTAAAGAGGAACTTGTAACAAAATGCTTTGCTAAGTTCCCAATTACCCCCTTGTTCCTGCAGACTGTTTTTCACCTTAGAAGCTACCTCCAACTGTTTCTCCTTCCTTCTTCCCTCTTTTTGTCTCACTTGTCACCTTCTTCCAGTGTGTTCAGGTATTCCTGTAATCCAGGCCATGCCTTGTCAGTGGGGAGAAAGTCTATCTCAGGGTGGAGACAAGTGCTGTGGGGAGCTGCAGTAAGTCAAGCTGGTGGTGCGGTGGTGGAGGGAGGGCAGAGGACCAGAGAGACAGAGGGGGGCAAGTAAAGAGGATCGTGTTCAGGCTCCTGGGGACAGGAGACTTGGCGTGGTACCGCACTGCCCACCCAACATCAACACTCTCAGGTTCCCTGACTCAGATAGGCCAGATAATCACCCTCTCTCCACAGGGACCATCTGGAGGCAACAAGGGGAGAGAGAGACATATTTTATTTCCATATAACATAAATTCACTCATCTTCTGGTAGGAGAACAAAAAAAAAAAAGCTCTGTCCCCTCCGTTCGACAGCTGACAGCTGATTCACACAAAACATCAACACATGAGCGCCACATGTAACACCCGGCTCGGAGAAAGCGTCCAGCACATGTTCGCGCTCACAGCCGCGCTGCCTCCCTTGTCTCTGAGAGCCTCCTGTTTGATTGACGCTGCTATCCCTGTAGAGATCAGAGGACGGCCACTGTGATTATCATCTCACCCTGGTAACCGAGAAACCCCTAATCCCATAATAATCCCTCACAGTCAGTCAGCGCGGGAGCGTCCGACCTCCTGCAAGGAAGACACATGCGGACAAATACATGTGCTAAAAAAACACACATGAACACTTTCACACCTGAAAGTAAGCAAACCCCAGAGAGCAGGAGCTAGCATGCAGTGTGTGTTTTCATCACACCTTCGGGGCAGCTCTGCAGACATCACAAAATGTATGAAAAAAAGGACAGTCCACCTTTTGAATAACACACACCTGCTGCCTGTTCAGATGTGTTAGGCAGTAAGCTTCAAAATATCTGAAATTACAATGCAAGAAAGTCTTTTTTTTTCTTTAAAGGATAAAACAAAAAAGCACAAAAAGAAACAGGTCAATGCTAAATACAGTGCCTTCCAAAGCTATTCACCGTCCAAGGGCTTTCGAAGGATGAATGGCTTTTAAAAAAGGTAGACGACTGAAAATCTTTGATACCTTTAGAGAAAAAGTCTGGAACTACAGTATGTCTCACTATAAATCCAGCTGTTCTGTGACGGCCTCAGAGGTTTGTAGAGAACATTATTGAACAAACCGCATAATGAAGACCAAGGTAAACAGCAGAAAGGCCACGGATAAAGAGGTGGAGAGGTTTAAAGCAGATTTAGGCTATAAAACAATAAAGTTTTTAAGATCTCACAGAGCAACATTTAATCCATCATCTGAAGATGGAAAGAGTCTGGCACAGCTGCTAAGATACCTAGTCTAAACTAATGTTGCTGAATCAAAGACTATTCTTGTGAGACCTTGAACACTGCTCACGTACTTTACAAAATTTGCAAAACTCCTCCTATCTTCTTCTCAGAATTCTCAGACACTAAACACATTTAACACTTGTGGATGGATGGATGGATGGATGGATGGATGGATGGGTGGATGGATGGATGGATGCCATTATGGGACTTTTTTTGTTGCAACACAGAATAAAAGAACAGGTCATCTTCAGGCTTCATTTTGCAGCCACTATGTTCTTTTAATATGCACCTCCACAAGTTATATAAAGTAGTTTTTTTGTGCTATTTTTAGGTAGTTTTACACAGCTTTTCTGGATGCAACACATTTAGTTCTGTAACTTTCCAGTACAGTGTTCTTGAAATAATTTAAGGAATGTATTGCAATTTAGATAATTAAACGTACTGAGCAGTTACCTTAAATTGGCTTTTCTGATTTATTTTTTTGACTGCTAAATTTATCATAGAGTGATAATTGCCTCCCCCAACACACAGTAAAGTACAACATTGTATACACAAAGCATGAGCATCTTCTGTTAATAGTTCTTTGGAAATCACCTGGTCAGTGAGAAAGACCAAATATATATTTCAGTTTATCAATGTTTTTAATGTCGTCAACTAAAGTAATGGGAAAAGCTTGAATTTTGTGACGGTTGAAGAGTTTCAAAGTATTACATTTTAAAGGTTGAACAACCTAAAATGCTGTTATAAACATAACACTAGTTTATTGCTTGGGTTCAGGATCATTTTTATCCTAGTTTGATTAATAAATCCAAATTAGAAAATCTAATGAGACAGTGGTATTTTACTATTTTCATGTCCTGAAATGAGGATATTAAAGAAGCCAAAGACCGAAAAGAAAAATAGCAAAAAATATCTCCTGTTCAGAATGAACAATCTGATTAAATTTAAAGATGTGTTTGTTTGTTCGTTTTTTTTTTTTTTGGTCAATTATGTCTTTTTTTGTAGCAATCGTTCTTGGCAATAAATCTTTTTTCTGTTGTAAATACTATGTATTTCTTTTAACATTGTCCCATATTTGTGACAGCATGTGCATGTGGGTTATACCCATTTAAAAACCTTTCTCTGCCACTTTCAAGTAGCTTTTATTGGAGACAATATGGTGGTATTGGGTCATATCTCCCCCACTGGAAAAGCGAGGATCATCATTTGAGGCATCTCAGTGCAACGTTATATCAAGTTGACTTTTTGCAATCGTTGGTAATCCCATTTTTTCCTCTCATTTGTCTGAGTTCTATCTTCCAGACATTAATGGTCATTCCCACAAAGCTTTTTATCAGACACCAATTCCAGAATTTGAGAGTAAAGAGGATGGGATACCCCTTTCTGCACTTTTCAGTTCAACCCTTGAGCACAGATGGAATACGTTTGGGTGTGCTCCTCATGCTCGAGTGACCACTACAACCACACTAGCTGACTTGCAGAAACTTAAAGAATGGGATGCCATCCCACAGGAGCGTTTGACTAAGATGATGAAGAGAAGGAGGGCTCGGGCCGTTGCGTTTGTGTACTGGTCTTCAATTTACTACTGATAACTGAATTCAGTATGGAAATGCCTAAATATATTTTATAATGTTCAAAAACATTAGTCAACCAATTTGACAAATGGCATAAAACAAATGTCAACACCATATATAATCTCCCTAGTATTGGTGGAAAGAATCTGCCAGTTCAGATAATCAGCTCAACTCAAATCACATGTATTTTACTTACATCTGAGGCATAAATTAAGAAGAAAAAAAGCCACTGGGTCTTTGCCAGCTGCTGAGATAATTAAGATTATTCAAAACAAGCATCTCAGCTGTCACTGTTTGATAATTTGTCAAAGAAATATCAAGCAAAATTGGAAACTTTGGCAAAAGAATAAAACTTTTCTGGAAACCCCGACAAACTGTGTACTAGACAGTAAATGCCCTTCAAACTGGATTGATACATAATTTCATTTTACCATAATTTTCCATAATTTAATGCAATGCTGCAAAGTGGAGGCATTTATTATACTAAATACAGTCTCTACTAAGATGCACGAAACTACTGCATATTTATATTTTATAAATATTCATAGTATTTTCTGATATTGTGCTTTTGTTAGAAATTAAAATAATCCAGAAAATGGATTTTTAATCTGTTTAATCTGATTCTAATTTGAAGATTTTCTTCCATTTGCATGTTCGCCCACAGCTCAGTGGATGCAATGCTAAAAATGTGATTAAAATCATTCATATAGGTCATTTGGGTTCATGTAAAAAGGTAGAGTTCAGTCTTTTTAAACACCTTTCTTAAATGAGCCTTTTCTTTTTTTGCCTTCAACCTGTTTGTCCTTTTCTGCATTCAAAATAAATGCGTGATCTGGGAGCCGGATCAGGCTTGTCGCTGTAGAGTAACCACAGCTTTCCTGAAGACGTGGAGTGACGGCTGGTGCATGTAGCCCCGAATACAGGGAGATGGGCTCTGCAGGGGGCCCGGGAGTCAATGGATGTCACTGTTTAACAAGCTGTTACAGCTCTCCCATATAGACAAGAAAAAAATGAAGACAGGACAAAAAGAGACTGTGCAGTTCTTTGCTTGTCAATGTGTGTCTGTGGATATGGTAATAACACATACAGACTTGTGTGCCCCTTCAATTTGATAACATGGTTAGCAAGCTGAAGGGGCATACGCCCTCATGCACACTTGGTAGGGGGTCCAAATGGGTCATTATTTTGCTTCCTTAGAAGAAATTGGCTGCTCCGCTTTAAATTTTTCTTTTCTGATGGAAAACTGTGCCCCAGTGACTCATTGTGCATCCAGTTACACAAAATTTACTGCAGTTATGACAATTAGAATTTCTTTAAAATGCTTGAGCATTGCACACTCCGTTTTCACCTGACAGACATAGAAGAATTAACGTTTATGTTTTTCCTCATTATGAAGAGATAGGGTGACATGTAGAATAAGGGTAGAGTGGGTGGCACCCACATACTGGTCTTTAGGATGATTGTCGAGGTTTGAGTTCCCCAAGTCCTTTGATGCTTGTCTTGACTATTTTCTTTACGATTAGTGTCACTAAAGGCATTAGCGTAGGGTTGATAATAGGGTTAGGGTTAGCAGAAGGCCAGAAGCTCCGGAAACCTCTGCATCACTCCAATTTGCCTATATACTTCACCAATGTGAAATTACCTCTAACCATGTGTACTTGCCTTTCAAATACTGTTGCCAGCAGGGTGGGGGCAGTTGATTGACTCTCTGATCCGATTTAACTACAAGGTCATTAATCCCCATTTTCCACTAGGGAGAAGGGGCATTAGGGGTCTGGAAAATGTATATTCAGCCCCAATTTGGTGTGTTTACCTTTGTCAGGGCTGAGCCTACCCCTTTTTATGAATTACCTCTGCATTGGTCTGAAGCATGCAAAGGCAACCTCCTCATGCCCACCTATGAACTGTTTGGTCCAGTAAGGTGATGCCACACTCACTCCTACCCAGCACTGACAGCAACTGATTGGCCTGGCATTGTTCATGTGGAGTGATGTCACAGAATGGCAAAGTATGGTTTCTAGTGAGTTAAAAACATTGCCTGGGTAAACTAAAGAATTGAAAGTGTGAATAACAGGCTGTGAAAGATCACAGCAGCAGGAGTGGGGCAGACTACAAGCACTGGAATTTCTTTGAAGAAATGGACGGCATTTATGGTGAAAGGCCAGTGAGCAGTGGGAGAGAGAGTGACAAGATACTGGCTGCAGCATAAGCTTCTGGAACTTAAGAAAACTGTGTTGTGGCTGATTTTTGTCAGGTTGCCAAGAGGAATGGAGCTGCGGTTGAGGCTGCAATTGGGGCAGCTCACTCAGGTTAGAGCAGGCGGAGTTTGTGTGTGAAATGATGGAGATGCTGCAGTGAGCCTGCTGTGTCAGCGAGGATGAAGGCTGGTACCTATTGGCAGCAGAGAACCAGAGGGTCTCCGCAGTGATCAGAGAGTTGGAGCTCTAGAATAACCAAAAAAGATGAGAAATGTTTAACTACAATCTAAATAAAAAGGCTCTCAAAACATTTCAGATATATATGCATTTTGCATGTACTGTTGGTATCTGTTGAAATCCTTCTGTATATTTATTTGTTCAATACAATTCTATAAACTAAAAAACTGGGCAGTCTGTCAAAATACCAATGTCCAGCCAAGCATGCAATACCACATCTTAAGAAAGTGCAGGGCCCCAAGCAGGTCTGGGTACCCAAGCACATCTGGTACCTACAGGGGCAATATAACTCTAATATAATTAGCTCTACCATTAATCTACTGCTGTTTGGACCGGTTGGATTCCGGGTGTATTTCAAAATTAGAGAGTTGCCAGTAGAAATTGGCAAGCTACCTGACTTGCATATTGGTATGTGCCTTACTGTCAGCATTCAGACTTACACGAACAGAACTGAGTCAGATTGGATGTGTGGTAAGGCACACAACAAGGGCTGAGGCAGGATTTGATCCCCAGATTCCCAGGTGAAAATCATACATGCTAACCAGTCAGCCAAAGGAATATTTCCATGGCAGAGTAGCCAGGGCATCTAACAGAGGCATAGTGACAGGACCCCATACTGTCACAGATGCCTTGGCAGCCAACCTGGCTGCTGTTTCAGAACTTGTATGTAAAATGGAATCAAACTTAGAGAAGATTTTAGCTTGGGCTGGTAAAAACTGCCTCTGATTGGAAGCCATGAAAAGACTGAAAGACTGAAAGACTTTAAAATGACAGTGTGTAGTTTCCTCACGATAGGGGGCGGCATATACCTAAATCATTGCAAACAAGAGGTACTTTTATGTTAGAGTGAGGACGGATGGCCAAAAATCGTAATGGCGCAATTTTCTACTGAAAAGCAGACAGTTCAACCTCCTAACAAATATATGCAGCAACATGAGAAGCACATCAGAATCTCTTTCATCACAGTCATCGAGTGAAGAGGTAAATGTGTAAAACAACATTTGTGAAAGACAAATGTTTTCAGCTTTTTGTAGGTTAGTGATACTATTCAGATATTTTTGTAATGAATAAACTATAATGTTAGATGGAATGACATAAATTGTAAAAAATGACAAATTTCAGGGTAGTTTCACCATGACTGGCGCTAGTTTGAAAACAAAACAAAAAATATTGTGGTAAAAGTTGTTAGCTGTCAAGAAGAAAGCATGCAATCTCACCGTGTAGCCTTAGAATTTACTGCTTCTTCAGTTATTTTTGATTAAAAGAATGCAACGCTGATGTTTACTCTGGTTTCTCCAGTGTCAGTCGTCTCTGTGGGCTTCAGTCTCTGACACTGAGCCGCGGCTGGGTCCGTGTCTCACAAAGGCTCGGACACAGCAGCTGAGAGCGCACCTCACCCCCGAGGGGGGACGGCAACCTGGGTTTGGTGCATCTCGGATTGGGTTGGTCGGTAAGGGTTGGAGAAAGTTGATTTTTAAGTCTCTTAATAGAGCTCTTCATTTTAAACTTCTAATGAGCACCAGCCGGAAAGAGATGCTCACATAGAAGGAAACACAGCATCCAAAATGTCGGCCCCCATGCAATAGGACCCGCGGCCATGTCATAGATTGATGGTAAAAACTACACACTGTCTCTTTAAGGAAGACAAAATCAGCTCTATCCTCGACCTAAAACAGTTTATAGTTATCTGAATCTGGCTTCCGCATGTTGGCCTTGGTCGGCCGAGAATCTCTGCCAATCTATCCCCCCACCCTCCCTGGGACTCACTACTGACACACACATGTATACACATTCATGCCATAATCAATGACAAGCACACACTTATGAAGCCAGATAAGTCTCATAATGAATAGTCTCAAATTAAATAAAGTCACACAGGGTTTTTCACGAATGCACATGCTGTGGTTCACAGTGGTATTTCAGATTTTGAAATGCACACGATCTGTTTCACAAATGCACACGGTCTGATTCACAAACATATTTTTTAATGCAACTTGCAATATAAACTCAGAAATGCACACAATCTGTTTCGAAAATCCAAACGCTCTGGTTCACATAAATAATTTTGAGGGACACTTATAATATAAACTCAAAATTTCATACAAATCCCTGAATGTGCATTTACAAACCACTTCTTATTTGTGAACCTCTCCACATTAGTGAAAATAAAATTGGTGTGCTGAATTTTGAGTATCTCCTAATGTTGCAGGTCAACAAACATCACCATTGACTAATGAATCTGTCAATCAAATTAATCACTTAACTAGCTGTGTTTGCTTTCAGCCAATCATATGTGGGCGAATGGGAGATTTTTCTTCCAGGAGGACGAAGTGGCTGGGGAATTAGGACATTTTAAAGATAAGTATTTCAAAAACCTGAGCTACAAAATTAAAAACTTCAACCGGTTGTGTTGTTTGGCTTTTGTTGTTAGCATAGACATGGATTTAAATATTATTTTATTGCCCATTGCTCATACTATATTACAATATATAATAACATATGCAGATAATTTTAGTTTTTGCAACTAAAGCAAAAAGTCGCCTCCTTTTAGGAGAAATTATAACCTCTTTACTGGGCCAAAATCAAGCATGGTGGCATGGAGGAAGAATAATACAAACCTGGTTACCTGAACTGACAATTGGAAATCATAAACTTTCATTGTCCCTCATTAATATCAGTGATATTTGTCTCCTTTGCATGTTGCATTATAATCACTGTAATAATTACAAACCATTTTATTAGCTTTCATTTAACTAAAATTAAGTATCTTATTTATTATGTAATTAAAATAAAATAAAAATTATTTTAGAAAAAAATCAGTTTCAGTTTTTACTTTATTAACTTATTTACTTAATATAAAACATTTCATACAAATAAAGATATCTTTACATTTGTACCTGCTAGAATTTAACTGAATATAAAGAAAAATTGCTTGCCATGACACATTACATTCTCCTTTATGAATGATTTAAAGACACTGCTAGTTTGATGTAGTTAAAAATGGCAAGTGGCTTAATTGATAGCTACCTTGACTTGGTGGATATGAAATTGTTCATAATGTTGTATGCCTTACACTGTATTCCAAGCAGAATAGGATGGGGGAGATTAAACAGGTTCTTTGGTTTATGTAATAAAGCAATCATACATTAGATGATGATTATTTCAGTTGAAAGAGGGCTCTTGAGGCCATGCCTTGCAAGGTGTACCTCTTCACATAAAATCAGAGCTGGCCCAAGGCACAAGCAGATAAAATAGATTGTATGGCTCCCAGGTCAACTGGAGGTCTACAAGGGCTCTTGAATTCTAACTACCTAACTATAATTCTAACTATGCAAATGTAGAAAATAAAATTATATAAATTCTTGAGAAAGACAAATCCAGCCGTTTCAGGACCTCTATATAATCAAGACCTTGACTGGTTGGCTTAGATCACACCTGCTTTAGAAACGTGTGGAGAAAAAAATCAGTGAAAGTAGAAGACAGTGTTTCATTTGGAAGAAATGTTTTAATGGTTTCTGTTATTTGTTCCCTGTGAACACTTGAAGAATTAACATTTTTCATGAATGAACTTAGATTTGCTGTGGTTTGTTAAATATTTTTAAGAGATGCAACTTTAAGTGACCCACACTTAAATTGCATACGGAAGTATTTTTATGTCTCCCACTCTTCCTTGGCATTTTGATTGCTCTTTCAATCACCCGATCATCTCTTTCAGTGTATGAACGTAATTTTGTAAGTGATTTTAAATGATGGGTTGTGCTTCCTCAAATGCCACTCACGCTGCAATAAATATCTGTTTATTAAATGCTAGAAATGTATATTTTTACTGAACAACAGTTCATTGTTCTAAGGTAAGTTTGACAACTATTTGAATGACTCTAAGATGTAATCCATATTCTCTCTCTTTCTCTCCCTTAATATGTCTCAGGTACTTGCACATATACATACTGTCGAAACACTTTGGGGAAAGTGTCCTGCAGCTCACTAACACCACAGGTCACCCCATTTTTATGACTGGCCTCTGCAGTGCAACCACAGCGTACATCCATCTTTTCAGCATTAACATGATAGATGTATTTTTCACTGTGCCATTAGAGCTGGAGCAGTATGCTGTGCGCGGCTTGGGTATGCTAATGTGCCCTCTCACACCTGCAGTTTCCAATTACCCCCGAGGAACAGAGCCAAGACTCGCTTTGCAGCCACCAGCAATAATATGAGTAATGGCAAAATTGCAGAAGTCCTTTTTGTGGAAAATTGGAAGAGAAAAAAAAAAGGGGAGAAATCACTCAACAGGGCGAGTTGGAGTGGGTGAGGATCAAAAGGTAAGGAGTGGGAGGGCAGCTGAAGACAGGGAGAGTCAGAGGTTTTATTTGAAAATATTTTTCACTTTTAAAAACAGCAGTCTGTCTTTGAAAACACATTTTCTTTTATCGTTTTCTGTCACCATGAAATTACAAAAATAAAGTTACTAAAAAAATCTCACTTTAGACAGATTACACTTACTTTCTGTACTCATACCATTTCTATTTCTGCTCCATCAGTGGTGTTTTCTCTGCTGTGTGCAACTAAACTGAGCATCTTCTGGCCGCTTCTCTCCTGCATGCAAACTCACAGCCAGTTATGCAGATTAGATATTTGTCGTAATGACCACGTGATGCAGAGAGACAGACAGATGAGGGTTGATGGGCCTATTTTCATCCCACGGAGCTGCTGATAGCTCTGCGAGTGTTGGACAGGGTCCTCATGGCTGCTGGCCTCGATAACAGAGGGGTGGAAAATCAATCACCTTCTTGACAGCCGTGTGAGAAGCCCCGCCCAATTTACTTCCCCCTCCCCATCTCTTCCTCCGGTTGGCGTGTGTCTTGTCTATTTTGTCACTGTTAGAGAATATGGCGTACTGATCTTGCAGGTGGGAGAGAAGCAGACGTATGTCACCGCCTGTGAGCAAGGATACGGTTGCATAGGTGGGCAGGAAGCACCTGGAGAAGCCCTGGCAGGATTAGAGAGGTTGTAGGAGTTGGTTACGGTGAGGAACACATGTTCAGGTCACTGTGCTGCTCCAAACACTGTTCCTCTCATTATTTTTTCCCTCTCTGCCTTTTCCATCCACAAAAATCCCCTCTTTCTCTCTCTCATACCCCCACATGTGTTTGAGGACTCCGACTATGTGTTTATGGGTTGAGAAGGGGGTTACCAAATCCTTAGAGAGGACTTGGCAGTCGCCCTTCTCCCTCTCGCTTCATTGCTTCGGTCCTTCCCAAATCCTATTTCACGGTGCCAAGCATGCGCTCCCTGGGATCTCACAACTCCCATCTCCAGACGCAGGTTTAAGCCCTTCTCTTGGCACCCACGCCGGGCATGGAGAGATGGCATGTGACGTGTATCAGCACCACCAGAGACAAAAACACACCTATTATCTTTGCTCAGACTTCTGCAGCTCGCACATATATGCAAAATGCAAGTCTTGCAAGATTAATTAGATGCATTGGCCAATCACAGACATGAGGCCGGAGGTCACACAAACCTGCAACCAAGCAGAACTGAACATACTCCAAAAGTCAGTGAATCAGACAAAAACAAATCAGTGTAATGTGGCTGCAACTGTTGAAGCTCCATGAATTAATAAACATAAAACAAAACACGTTACACTTAATTGCCACTTTCTCTTAATTTGCTCTCGCATGGTACCGGATAAACGTGGCCAATTACAGCTACTCAAAAAATTAATTAGTGACTAAATTACCTGAATCTACAGTAACTAAGCCACGAGGGAAAAATAAGGGCGGTGCATTCATTTACCAATGTGTGTGATTCTGAACAGTGTCCATTAGATGGGGCCAAATACCAGATTGTGTGTTTTTAAGGCTCTTTGGTTGTATACTGTGGCTTGCAGAAATGTTTATAAAGTCCTTGAACTTTTCACATTCTACCAAATAAAAACACAAAATTTTAATGTATAATAAAAATGTATAATAATGTTTTTATGTTACAGACCAACACCTAAAATAATATGGAAATGTTCAGATCAAATGAGAATTATACATGTTTTGAATTTTAATAAAAGTTTTGCCTTCATTTGTAATCATCCCCCTTGAATACAGTAGAACCATCTTTTTCTGCAAACACGCCACGTACACAAAAGCGAATTAAGCGAGCGGCGGGTCAGGTGTACATGTTATGTCAATGGAGGAGCACGATGACGCGCGACAGGGGGTCCAGCTTCAAGTCATAAGCAGATTTGCGTCGCGAAAACGCTTTTCTGCCCGATCTGCGCGGAGGATTTGTGCGAATGACGCGTTTGCGGTGCGTGAAAAATTCTACTCCAGTTGGAAGATCTGAACTCCAGCGTCAATTCGCGGCGCGTCAACCAATCAGGGGGCTGAGTTTCAGTGATTCTGTGACTGTCATGTAGACAGCCTCAGCAGGACATGGAGGAAATACTGATCAACATCGTGGCTAATCACCCCGAGCTACATGACACAAGCAGTTTTCTATACAGAGACAGAAAAAAAAAACATTTAGACAGGAATGCTCTTAAGAGGTTTGTGGGTGGCTCTTAAAAGAGCCGTTGTTGCTATAAAAGCACCTCTCAGCCTTGAAACTGCCTCCTCACCTGGTTTCCTGGTAGCAGCTCCCGCACCACGTCCTGCTCATATATTATAAACTTTTACGAGCCGCAGACAGATGGAGAGCTGCTCAGAAATGTAGTTGGTTTTTCGGCAGGCGAAGCTTGGACCTTCACGGCACAAACTGGGTGAGCAGGTCACGTTCTCCAGGCGGCGAGGAACCGGTGTTTATGAGAGACTCGCTGCTGTTTATGGATCTCTCCGCCGTAGCTAGACTGTATCTGTAGCTCACCAAACCCCCAGTGCAGCGGTCCCAGCTCTACCGGAGGCCGGGCCAAACACGTAATCCACTCTGTCCTCCGTCAGCTCGGTCCATAATCCACTGCCAGCTGCACTGTAGCCCCAGGCCAGCCCCGCTGAAGTCCGGGCCGAACACGCAATACTCCGCCAGCTCGGTCCTCCTCCGCCAGCTGCACTGTAGCCCCAGCTCCGCTGAAGCCCGGGCCGAACACGCTGTCCTCCGCCAGCTCGGTCCATAATCCACCGCTAGCTGCACCGTAGCCCCAGCTCTGCTGAAGGCCAGTTCGCGTGAAAATACAAAATTTGAAGCGCGTCCAGTTCGCGTTGTACACGCTTCAAGGTGCGAATGTTCTAGCATCCAGCTGGGGGCATGTGGCGCTTTTTGACGCTTTTGGTGTGGACACAATGTATGACTTTCTGCTGTACGTTACTAACAGCCTTTATTATTTACAGGTTAAAATATATCAAACTCAGTCAGACTGAATGGAGAGCATTTTTAAGCCGAGTCCATTTTCAAGTTCTTCTGCTTCAGACTGATTTGCGTCTAGATGTTGATCGGGCGATTTTATCGCTTTCTGATTGTTTTGACTGCAAAGGACTGGCGACCTGTCCAGGGGGTACCTTGCCTCACGCTCATAGACAGCTGAAGATACGCACCAGCCGCTCCCACTACCCCTTAAGGATAAGCGGTATAGAAAATGATGGGATCGATTGTTTTTGTTTTTTGAGTTGTTGCTCTGTAGTTCAGTTCCATTAGTCTACCCATCAAATCCCACCAGTTTTCCTACAAAAAGAAAAATCGTCTTTGCAGCATGATGCTACCACCACGTCTGCCTCTGGATCTTTATTGTTAGTTTATTTTATTCTAATTTTATCATGTTTTATCATTCTGCATGTAAGTTAAAGATTTCAATCTTGGTCTTTTCTGGCCAGAAGACCTTCTTACACATGTTTGCTGTGGAAGAGGCAACATGATTCTTTCGTTATGCTTTGTGACGAACTGCAACCAGACAACTTATGACCTGCTCGGCAAACTTTCCCAAAAATTTGTGGAGAGCTATACTAATACTGGTACTCAGCAGATTCTTTTACCTGAACTGTAGATCTCAGCAAGTTCTCAAAAGTTAATGCTCCCGTTACCCACCCTCATCAGTTTAGGTCCATTCCCATTTCCTAGTGAGTTTGTAGTTGTGTCACACTCCCCATTTTCAGATTATGGATTGAACAGGACTCTTTAGATTTTTGTGTGTGATATTGTTTTCTGGCTTAATCAAGACTTGAACTTCACAATAACTGTATCCCTGACTCATCTTGGTTGTTCCTTGGTCTCCATGGTGCTCTTAGTTCACTCATGTGTCGTACCAAACCTCTGGGGACTTTAACAAATCACCTGGATTTATAGTCATATTTAATATTACAAAGGTAGGCTACATTTATAATTCAATCACTTTTTATATTAATTGCTTATGGTGGCTTTTATTTAGGAATAACAGAATAGACCAGGGCAAACCTTTTTAAACCTATTTTCTTTCCACTGTTTGCTTCTTAGTGTTCATGTTTTTTGACATTCAAAATACCTTGAGTTTGGTGGTGATTTAATGACCAAATTGCAAAAGAAAGGTTCTCAGGTTATGAATAGTTTTACTGTGCACTGAAAATTGTATACTTATACAATCAGAGGATTTGTGTTAAATCGTGGGATCCACTGTCAAACCTCCTAATACGATTATCATCTGATCTCACCATGCAGCACGCGCCCAGTTTCTGTTTACAACTGTATTAAAACCAGCAATGTTTGTATTATTCTGTGACAAATTATGTAGAAAAAATTAAGAGTGAACTTAAGTTTCCCACATCATCAAAATATGTAATTGCAAAAAAATTAAAACAAGTGCAGATTTTAAATTTTAAATACTAATGAATAGCTACATTATTAACCCGGTCAGCTCTTTTAAACAATGTCCTCAGTTCTATGTAGAGCTTCTGTAGCAGAATCTAAAGCACTACGGGACAATTGCTCGTTTGATATTGATGCTGTTGTTTCCCTCTGCAATATTCCTCATCTTCTCAATTTTCCATAGCGAGGGACTGGATATGGAGATCATTTTTATGTGTACAGTATAATAGGATCTGAGATTTGTTCTGACAGTAATGCACAGTCAGCCGCTTGCAGGAGCTATTCTGATGAAAACTACAAGAAATGTGTGTACTGGAAATCTACTGTATAAATATTTTAGTAGTGTGGCAGCCACTATACAACCTGTCAGCATATGGAACTTGGCTGATTTGTCCATTTTTTTTCTTTTCCTGTTGAGTAAACCATTTTGAGTCAGCACAAGCTCCTATAACTAAAAATACCGTGAAATGTGACTTGATGTGCTTACTGAGACAGCAACTGACACTCATTTTTTTCTAGTACAGTATAAGCAGTTAACACAGATGTCAGCACATTAAAGTTGGAATTCTATAGTTCCTTAGGAGGAAACTTTTCAATTGCTCTCCATTTTTCACCGGAGAGCTTTAATGCCTCCAGGGCAAACAATCCTGCCCCTGTATCCCATGATCCATATGTGTGTGAACTTTGAGTTTTATTTGTGTTTTGGTTTTGATAATTTCTTTGTTATTTAATTACCAGATCTTGCCTTTTTAGGGTTATTCCTTTGTGTTAGGTGAATTATGCATTTATTATCATTAGTTTCTTTTTTTTAGATCAGTGTTCCTTTCTGTTTATTGTTTATGATAGTTTGAGTTTTTTTCCATTTGTCAAGTTCCTTGGTCTCCCTTCCTCCGATCTCTCATTTATCTTTTTAATCTTCCCTTACTCTCTCTGTCTGCTTCTCAGAGCAGCTGTTATCCATCACCTCATTCTCCTCTGCCTGCGCTCTCCCTCAGCTGTCCCCAATTCTCTCCGATTAGCCTTTCAGGTTCCATTGTCATTTCCAACTCTGCTTCCATAGCTCTTTGGTTTCATTTCTCTACCCTGGTTCCTTTTATGTTGTGGTTTCCCACGTGTTTTGACCCATTGCATCTGTTACTCCTATACCCCCTTCCCTGTTGCAAGTTATGTAGGTTTCATGATTTTATGGGCACCCCAAGGTCCTGTTTGCACAGCAAATCTGAATCTAACATTGTACACATTAACTTCCTCCATAGGGGACAAAACCTGTGCCTTCAAAAGTACCTTTCTATTGCTCACTCGTGTAATAAAATATTGAGGAAATTCTGTCCAATAACCATTCCAACTACAGAATGATGGTGTGAGTTTAACAGAAATGCTAAATGGACTGAACTGATAAAGCACTTTTCTGGTCATTTACACTTCCAAATACACACATTCAAACACCTATACAGAGCTTGGTAGGCAACTTGGGGTTAAGTGCCTTGTCCAGTGGCATATCGACATGACAGAAAGAAGCTAGAATTAACCCAATAACCCTCCAATTACAAACCAACTACTCTACCAAGCAAGCCACTGTCAGCCCATGTATACATGCATGTTATACCAACAGAGTTCTCTAAAACTAATGAAATCCTGATATCATATTTTAAAATGTAAATAAAATGTTGCTGAAATTGACAGTTTATTTTACAATCAAAATATAAAACAAAATGTTATATGCCCTCCATCATTTTTTTTCATAGTACCTGTTGATGATAGCAGGCTACCTAAATTAAATCTGACCAGTTTATTGCCATTTATTTTGCCCTGCCCTGAATTCAAAAGTAACAGTCAGTATACAATCATTGGGATGAAGATGTGTAAAAAGTCTTAAAAGTAATTAACTTTTTATTGCAGTGGTACAATCTGAAATAGATTGAGGGTGACCGTGGCTCAGGAGTTTGTCTTGTGACTAGTAGGTCACTGGTTTGAACCCCCACTCAGTCTATCTCAGTCATTGGACAAGACGCCTCGCCTGCTGGTGGTTAGAAGGGCAAGTGCTGCCTCACTAATATCTGTCTGCCCCAGGGCAGCGGAGGCTACAAATACAGCTTACCGGCATCAGTGTGTGAATGACTGAATGTAGTGTGAAGTGCTTTGGGATCTTTTTGACTAGTTAAAGCACTATATGAGTAGAGGCCATTTACGATTTACTATTTGCCATTTACTTTGCTGCGACAACTCCTAAATAGAACGACTGGAAGGTATCCCAATATTAAATACTTCTCCTGGTTGGCATCATAGTCTACTTTTAACAAGTCAGTATGAGTTGTTATTGAGTCTTTCAACAGGATAACGATCAAAAAAGTATGGCAAATCAACACAGATGTGGTTCACTAGACACAAAATCAACCTTCCTCAATGGCCACCTCAGTCCTGAAAGCTAAATCAGCTACAAACATGAGGGTGAGCTGGAGAGAACAGAACCTAAGAGGTCACGAGACTCAGGGTGATCTCCAAAGTGTGCATAGAGGAATGGTCCCTCTCGGTGAGCAAACTGTGTGCACAAAATTAACAGTAAAAGTGTTAACATTTAATGATTTTATTTTCAAATGTATAGATTCTGCACACACAGACCAATGGTGCTTGAAGTAAGTGTCCCACTGCCCCAAATGTCCAGTCATTCATTGTCACACACCCACACAGAGAACAGAAGCAAGGAATAAACAATGACCCAGTTCCCCCACTCAGATGAAATCAAAGCAGTCAGTCACCCATGTGATAATCTCAGCAGCAGCTGTGGAAATGTTAACCTTGGCTACAAACTGACCAGCAATTTTAGTCAACTTTATTTTAGAAATCAAGGTCAGGTCACAAATCTGAAAAGTTGATTATAAAAGTCAACATTTTCAGACAGTGTAAGAGGTAATGTTGGAATAGTAAAAACTTCCAGGATAAAGAAGTTAATGCACCGATTGATTCATTCTCTTCAACGTGGCTGCAGGCTTAACAACATACATGTTTAATGACTGCATATAGTGCATACTGTGCATATTTAATGCAACTACATGAAAGCTGCAGCTAATGAACAAAGGGCTTATTGTAATTTGTCTACTGATGCAGACTCATCATAGCGGTCTGACAGCACCCAGGGTCTTAACCAAGAGAAACCGCTGCATCAGGGATTAACTGTGTGTTGTATCCTCATGCAACATTAATAGGGTCTGGCCTAATTGACGACAGTGCTAATGAAATGTCTCGGTCAGACAGCCCTTACTGTCAGAGGTTGTGCAGCTGAATGAGGTTGCAGCTAATTTTGGATGCTGTTTTCAACTGTTATGCATTTGGTATTTGAAACATGCATTGTGTTTTACTTACAGAATACATCCCAAGTGGCATGGCATATGACTACAATATCTATTACCTCACTGGCGCTAAAATCATATTTGTTAGTTAGTCATTAAGAGAGTCTTATCAACCGTGATGTGTGTACATCGGCCTATCCATTGCCCATCTCTTATCAATATTGGCCCCATATGAAAATTTCGGCTGGGTTCATGACTTACATTTTCTGAATTTTTACTTAGTGGAAAGACATCTGAGACTTTACATTGTGGTTCCTTCTTTTGATTTGAATATTTATATTATTCCTACAGTGCCACATAAAAACTAAGAAAAAGGACTATACTGTACAGATAAACCAAAACATTCTTTACACTCAGATTTAGATTTAAAATCACTTTTATTACACCAAGACAATTGTTTTTGATCACAAATGTGAAGAAGCCTGTGAATATTCTCATTCATCCAGGTCATGGTTATCTCAAGAAAATTTCAATCGAACGCAACTGGACTTGGTAATTTGTCTTGGAAGACGTTTCACCTCTTATCCAAGAGGCTTCATCAGTTCATGCTCGCCGCTGACCAGGCTGGGACTGGTCCAACTAACTGGTGGGGACACAAATGTGAAGGGAAAACTCTCAGAATTGTGTTAAACAATAGAGAATGACTAACAAATTGATAAGCAAATCTGGTTTTCATAAAAGATACATACCGAAACTTCCAAAAGGCCTAAAACGAATAAATAAATTGAGCAAACCATCCAAATGAACGAATAATTAATGAATATATCTTAAATGACCGTATTATTATCATTACATCTCAGAGTGGTAGATGTATTCGAGATTTAGACACAATCCTTCCACGTGTAATACAACAGAAGTCAATTATATATGGCACACAAAATAAAAGTAATCTAGACAATAATTTATTTTGTGTCAGAAAGATTGTTACATAAACTAAACCAAATCGCTGAAAAACATTTTGCAACATTTTGTCCTGTCAAGGAAAGTGACATCTGAAAGCACTTCAGAAGAATGCTGCAAAACTCTTTGAGAAGTAGTGACAAACATTTCAAGGAGATTAGGCCTACTACCAACTGTAGAGCTTTCAGAGTGACCTCTGAAATGCATGGGTGTGCTCTTGTTTAGACAAAGCGTGTTGTGGAAACCAGCCTGTTGCACTCAGGGCACCCAGGGCATGTGAAAAGTCTCTGACTAAACATATTCAGAGTTTAAATATACTGATGTAAAATAAATTACATCATAGACTGAGAGCTGTGACGTACAAGAGCGCAAAGTAATGTAAAGTATCTTAGGATATCATCAAAAAAGTTTGTGTCCTTTAGTTTCCATGTTGCCTTGGCAACACTTTTAGAAGACTAAAGGGTTAGAAATGTTACAATCAAACATGTTACAAAGTTATAGAAAGCCATTAGGATTGGTAAGTATTTGTACCCATTGAGCTTTTATGTTTTTTCACATAACAGCCGTCGACAATATGATTTAGGACTGTAAACACCAACTAACTAGTGCTCAATTCAGAAGTGGATGGGAAATATGTTTGAAATGTTTTTCAAAGGTTTTCTTTTACAAAATAATTATATATATATATAAATTCCAAACTCGCAGTTTTGGGGTTTTTTTTAACCTTCATTTCACCATGTTGTATAACAAAACATGGTGAACTGAAGGAGTTTGGGGGCAGATAATGCCTTATTACAGGCTGCATATCCCCCGTCCTGACTAACTTTCATTATGTGGATATTGTGCTCCTACTGGCTCCACTTCTGGGTGAGTAAATGAACATAATATTTGCTAAAAAAATAATGTCCAAGTTGGGGGGGAAAAAATCGAACTTCCCCTTTAAGAAGATCCAGTCCAACAAATTAATGTTCGCGTATCTGGAAAATTAAATCCACCAGTAGACAATTTAAATAAACGTTTTGCAAGGCATTATTTTTAAACAGAGACAACAGAGAACACACGACTGAATTTGGAGTTAAAATGTGCATTTTTTTATATATTTTTCTTTTTGTTCCTTATGAAAGAACATTGTCGGATTTGGTTCTGAACGTAAAGATAAAATGTACTGCAATCGGGTTTCTGCCACCCGCTGTTTCCATATGAGCAGGTGCTCGCTGCATCAGAGCTATTTAAATTAGAGATCTAAGGAACGTATGTGCGCATGCGCCGCTTAGTCATCTGACGAGTGCGCGCTGTTGACGCCTAGGCCACCGTTCTTACTACGGAGACGCACACACTCAGTCTCCGCCGCCAAGGCGCATCTCGTTGAGGGTTGAGCACTTTATCAAAGAGAGAATTCGCACCAATACGAACCAGACGAGCGGTTAAAGAGATAAGTCCTGCTGAAAATGTAGCCGGCGACGCGGGGGTAAGGTTTTTTCTAGAGTAACGCTCGGGGGGCAGCTGTGTGGGTCTTCCAGTGATGCCATGAAAAGCACAAGAGCGGAGTAACTGAGAGAGGGAGAGAGACCGCTGCTTCTCGCTACAATCTCAGACACGGCAGGGGCGCTGGTGGCAGAGAGAGATGGGTCTAGCTGGAAGCATCCGTTTTTTTAGGTAGCCCTCGCGAAGATCCAGGGAGAGCTGACCCGTCTCTGTCGCGCAGTTTGTAGCCGCCGCCGGGGAGCTGTCTCAAAGGATGGATTTCAGCCTGCTCCGGAACATCATCAGCAGATACGTAAGGGCCACCGTCTGTCAACGCTATCATTCTGTCTCCAGTGTTGGATGCATGTTTTGCATTGTGATTTTATTCCGAACCTTACATTGGTTTTCCCCAGAGGTCGGTGACACGGTGAATGACAAATGCTTTGCTCATCTGCAGTGATGCACGTGTCGCCGGATGAGCTTTGGCAGGCGCCTGGCTGTTGTTTTTGCGGAGCTCAATGGGAATGTACCAGTGGTTCTAGATCCAGTAATAGCTTTGAGGGGGATGTGTTGGACACATAGGAACTTTGCTGGCCCATTTACAGTGCTTTTGCAGAAGTATTCATACTCTCTTTAACTTTGTCACATTTCGTCCCAGTACACTACAAACGTTAATGTTTTGATGTGGTTTGATAGACCAACACAAAATAGAGTATCATGAAATGGAAGGAAAGGATATAGTCTTTTCAATCCTTTTTTTACAAATGAAAATGAGAGAACAGTGGCTTGTATTTGTTTTGTTGTACCATTGATTCAATAAAATACATTATACACCATTCAAATCATTTGAGACTTTGGACATCATCTCCAGATTGTAAATTTGAACTTTAACTAGGCTGTTCTCACTCATAGGTAGGTTTTGATCCGAGCATGTACTGATGATTGGCGATTGTCAATTTCAGAATTTTATTTCTACAAAATCTGAAGGGTGGACAACCGACTCTTTTCAGATTATGTTAGATGGTCACCCAGATTATGACTAGAATAAATACGTCAGATTTCTCCTGTAGAATTTTGGAGAAATGGCAAGTCAAAGTACAGTATAATGCCTTTAAAGAATAAGCGATTGTGGCAATTGCAGGATTTTATTGCTACAAAATCTTAAGAGTTGACAACAACAACAAAAAAAATATTTATCATAGTTATAGCTAGGGCTGGGTATTGATTCAAATGTCAAGAAATTATTTGATTCCGATTCTCAAGAGTCAGAATTGAGTCGATTCAATCTGATCCTGTTTAATATTGATGCTGGTCAGTGCTATTAAAATCGTTGTTGTTTTTTACTGTTATCTTAATTATATGCCTGAAATTCAATGACGTAACACGTGGTGAGTCACAGTTCGCCATGGGAAACTGTATTAACCCTTTCAGACACAAAACTTAAAATGGCTGTCTGGACTTTTCCTTTCTATTTTAGGTGTAAAAAGGGCAAACTGTTCTAAAAAATAAAATAGATTTTCGAACTTCCGAATCGATTTTTAGATTATTTCAACACAGCTCTAGTTATGGTGTGAGTGACCCTCCACCATAATCTGAAAAGAGTTTGTTGCCAACTCTTAAAATGCTTGAGAAAGAAAAAAAATCCTGGATTTGGCACAATCTGCTATTCTGGAAAGGCATTATGCTGTACTTTGACATACTTTTCATGAATTCCACAGTAAAATTCTGAAATATTTATTCTAGTTATAGTCTGGTTGACCCTCTACCATAATCTTAAAAGAGTCTGTTGTCAACTTTTAGCATTTTGTAGAAATAAAATCCCGAAAATGACACATATGCCTATGAGAGGAAGGCATTATACTGTACTCTGATCTTTAGTTTCTCCAAAGATCTACAATAAAATTAGGAAATATTTATTTTGGATTTAGTATGAATATGACATATATGGGTTATAAAAGAACATTTCTTAAAGTAATGTCTAGGGGTGCATCGAGCCATCTTTTTCAGTACCGATGCCTGGATTTTGTGTATCTGTCAATACCCTATACCGATCCGATACTATTTTTGAATTAATAAACTGTATAACTTCCACCTTATACATTTATTGAAGAGACTAAAGGCACCAGACTTTACTAACTAAACATAATTAAGACTAAATAAAATATGTAAAATATAAAATTACAACAAAAATACATTTTCAAGTAAAAAAAAAAAAGTGAATGTATGGCAGATTTTTCACATTCGGGTATCAGTTCATGATATTGGTTAAGTTTAACCGATACATGTACATTAGATGGTATCGGGCCGATACCAGAGTCTGTATCGGTGCATCCCTATTAATTCATCTCTCTTTCATTATTTCCGCCTGCATGGGCACCCCAGTGCTCCATTACCATAATGCACTGTGTATAAGCAAAGTAAATTTTTATAAGAGCACTAGCGTCGGCTGGCGTGACTGCATATTTCCATTTCCAAGGTTCAACTCACTTGACTGCAGTATGGACTGCGCTATTGCAAGGAAAAATAACTGCAGTATAATACCGGAAAATCTGTTAAAATTAGTCCACACCTTCTGGGCCCTTTTTTTTAAAACCATTTCCCACTGTTTTATATCAATAGATAGACATATAATGTAGTCCAATTATGACTGACTTGCCAAAAAATATTAATGATATGCAGATTGTTACATTTGATATGTATATTATTCTACCAAATATTATATCCAAGCACTTTTTTGCTGTTCTTATATTGCACAGACAGATATTTCGTTGACCGCTGCAATCTGATTTCCTGTGCATGTAACTTAGACACTTCTGTTGTCAAAAAAGCTGTATTTTTGGGTTATTGTACTGCTGGATGGTAAATCTGCCCCTGTCTCAAGTAAAGTTGGGTATCAATTCAAAATTCAATTTTGACTATGTCTCTGTAGAACAATGGTCCCCATCCTTTTATTTGACATGGATGCCCTTAATAGTATACAATATACACATGGAGCAGTGGATAATGCAACAAAATAACTAAACACCATACCCATCAGAATGGCATACCTCCACGTAATCTGCATGTGCAGAAGTGAAATGCGAAGAATTGTGCATGGCTTAAAATCAAACCATCTTTTTAGCATGCTTCAGTGCCCAAATGGTAGATTTTGGTATATTAGATTGCACATCATATACATGTAACCCAATTGCACCCCTTATACAATCACAAGAAATGTTAACAGAAGTTTTCCATGTAGTATTTTTTAGCAATCAGTCATAAAATCATGTAATGTCAAGTTAAATCAATAAATCTAGTGTATTTGTGCAATTGTTGATAAAAGGGGAAAAAAACTGGATTAAATTTCCACCAAAAAGACTGAGAAAGTTTGAGATCAAGTTCTCATATTTTCAAGAAAAAAAAGGAAAAATTATCTGTAGAAAACTCGTAAATTTTGGTGTGAAAACTCAGACATTTCCACAATTAAAGGCTTATATTTAAAAAAAACTAAGATTATCTGACAGAGTTGGGAAAAAGTTGAGAAACTTTACTGATTTTTTAAATCAGTTATCCCCAACTGAAAATGCGAGTCATGTAAGATTAAAGTCTTAAATTTACAAGATACGCATCTGAATGATTTCAAAAGGAAAAGTGGTTCATGCTGCTCTTTTCCGGGTGCAGAACGACTTTTCCTGGGTTCAGACTTCCCAAAAATGACTTGAGAAAAGAGCCTGCATACGCCATCAAAAAACACTGGTATGCTGTTTTGTTGTAGTAGGCTAAACTGGCAGACAAATTCAGGTATGTTATTCTGACAGGGTCTGCCAGATCGATGGAACACCGACATAAAAACAAGGTTATTATTAAAGTTAATTATAAATGTAATTCCAATATGTGTTTGTAACTTTATAAGCGTTTCTGTAACATCACATTAACAACATACTCTTCCCCCTAACACTCTGTGTTTTCTATGGTCAAATTTTAAACATGGCTTTAAAATCAGATTTACCACAAAAATAATACTAGTAAATATGGATTGCATTTATATAGCGCTTTTCAAATCGTTTTACAAATAACTATGAAGTGAATGAAAAAATACAACTCATCACATCGCGGAATCAGTGGGAGCCTGGTGGCTGTTTCACTGTAATGAGATGGTCCCATCTGGGGCAGTCTTGAAGGCTTTTCTCATTAGAAAGCTGGTTCCCACATATTAAGCAGAGCAGGGGTTTGCGATAGGACTGCTGGTATTGTCTGCTAAATGTAGCTTATCTTTCTTGGAAGTTGTAGGCTCTTTTTCTTCCCTAACCGGACCTTTTCCTTTTCACAAAGGGTGTTTCTCAATGTCAAGGTGCCTCGCCTAGGCGAGGCGCCTTACTTCCGAGGACACTGGCCTGCCTTGGTCAAAAAAACGGTTTGGAACAGACTTACCTTACGTGAACGCAGCTGCCGGCTTATGTACTCTGTTTACGTACCGCCCATCGTAGTAGCATTGTAGCGTAGTAACATTACTTCAACCATGGAACTGGAAATGTATAACAAGAGTTTTACTTTTATTTTTTTATATGTCAGTGAAATCAAATGTGCAAATGAATTAGTATCTGGTAGCCACCGAAGTTGAAACTACTAAGCAATTAACCAACCATATATGGATCTAAAAAATAAAACAAACATTTTAGATATAAGCCTGATGGTTTAAATTAGTTGACTTACGTTTAAAATAGAAATTTACCCCCGAAGTAGCTGCTGCCGGCTCCTACCGCGCTGTATTCTGGGAAATTTTTGACCGAGAGAAGGCATCAAGGAACGTCTTATGTATCCTTGGTTAGTTAGCTAAACGGCTAACAAGCGGAGGACAGATTCCTCGGTAGAACATGAACATTGGAACACGCCTTGGCGGTCCCTGATGACTTATCTCCTAGGCAACCGGGGCGGGACCAAGGCATCAAGGCGAGGTTCCTGGGCATTGAGAAACACCCAAAGAGTCTAGTCTGTGATTAGTAACAGAGGGTGGTTGCCATCTAATGACTCTTTTTAGTTACTGCAGCGTGACTACTCTCAGCTCCGGCTGGCTCAGAAAAACAAGCTAATTAACTCAACGGTGGGAATTTCAAATTTCCTTACTGGTGATTTGATCTTTATTTGGTCTTTAACTCCAGTCCCGCTGCTTTTTTTTTTTCATCCATGGTTTAACTGTAGCCTAGCTAATGCCTACTTGCTAGCGCAGGCTAATATGCTCTATAGAGCTGTGTTGTGTTGTTCACAGGGATGTTCTTATTGTGACATAGTGGTTAATAATATTACAAGATGTTGTTGTGAGTTGTAATGGATCTTGTGAGAGGAAAATGCAATGTGAGGTTCCTTGTGATCAGGAAATCTGAGTAAAAAGACGGTTGGCTGGTAACTGTTGCTATGGAGTCCGAGCGGGACACTAGTGACGCTACAATATGTAAACATTGGTAGAGGAGGCAATAGATTTCGATGAGCGAATACCTGACTTTATTTCAATTGATTTCGATAAAAAATCGAGATTGTGAAACCCCTAGAGGTAACAGAGCAAAGGTGGTTGAATAGCCTTGCATGGCACACTTTTTTTTTTTTTACACAATTATTTGTTTATAGTTTTTAAAACCTCTTCCTTTCAAAACCATGGCATATTTGCACATGAATTCCCAGTAAAACAGTAATCGAAAAAGTTCAGCAGTTATTAATACTTTTGGAAAGGCGCTGCAGGTGAGCCACAATGTGCTTCATCTGAATCTACCTTCTCCCCTGGCGCTGTCTTCCCGGCAAATACATCCCAACTAGGTCCCACAGTCAACACGCTTTAATAGATATTTCCCACAGCCCTCTGTCCCCCATGGAAGTACTGTAGAAGCTGGTAAGGTCAGGAAAAGGAGTGTGTCATTGTGGCGAGCGGAAAATGTCCACAAAACAACAGCAGTATACATTAGCCACATTACTGGTTGGCCCAGTCTGAATGGGTCGCTGCCCTCAGCAACCTCTGATTATCTGGCAGGACGGGAAGCAGCTGGTTGGTGGGCGGCTGAGTTGGAGTAAAAAACAAAAAACACGCACACATTGTGTTGGAGAAACCCACTGTGACAGGCCTGGTGAAGCTGTCAGCAGTTTTCACACATTTCCAACACTTTCGCCTAGTCGGAAGCCAGGCTCAGGAGTTGTTAAAATGACATCTTTTTGGATGGTCAGGTTTGTTTCTTATCTTTCTTTGCTGTGTGAGCGACAGGGAGCTAGACGGATGCTCAAGCAGAGTCTGTTTCAAGGGAAATCAGATTCACAGTGAGAAGAGAAGGCAGCAGAATGGAGGGGGGTCACTGAGCACGCCCCTCACCCCACACCCCTCTGCCTTTGCATCCTAACAAATTCTCCAACATTATTAATACAACAAGGTAATAAGCTTTGTTTAAATCATACAGATATTGATTCACAATTGGAGGCTGGGATGATGTACGGAACCTTCTGCTAAGCCTCCCATATTGTAAGCAGATGCTCCCTGTAATGGGACTACAAAGCAGGACAAACATTACATCATGCAAGGTGATTAAAATGTAATGTGGAGTCCAGTCGAAGCCTTTTCATACGGAGAGAGTAGTCTGCTGCCATTAAGGTCACAGCACAAATGCATTCGAGTAATGAATTAATAAATCAACCTCAGCCAATAAAGGATGGTCTTTTAATTTAGTCCAGTTAGAGAGAGAGAGAGAGAGAGAGAGGCCTTATGAGTTTTAGTTTGTCATCCTATTGTAAGCTGTTCATTGAGGTAGAATGTACATATCTTGCTCCTTTGGTGGAGGAAAGTAATTTTTAGGTCAATCCTGCTTTATTTATTTATTTTTTAATGAAATATTTCATAGCCAAATATGTTACTCTTTTCACGTTTCCATAGGTGTTGTTTAGACTTACTTAGATGTTATCTAAAAGTGTTCAACTTAAAATAAGAATTAACTACAAACAGTAGAACTTATTTCCAAACAGCCATCTCCATATGTTCTTCCTGGTAAAGTGCTTTATAATTATAATGTATCTGGCCAATCAAGTCGCAGAAAAATAAGCAAACCCCCCCCCCCCCCCCTGCCGCCGGTAGGTAAAACGAAAGTGCCTAGTCAGGAGTGTACAGCTGGTGAAGAATTTTGAAGGTAAATGGACAACAGGGAAGATGATAAAGATGACCAAATTGTTGACACGGACCACAGTTAGCAGTTAGCCTTAGCATGCAGTTTTGAAATGATGTGATGTTGTTAGAAATACAACAGGAGTTGGATACACAATCTGTATGCAACATTAATAGTGAAGGTTATATTTAATTTTTTTTAATAATCATTGAGATAGTTCAATATAGTGAAAATAATCACCCGGCTCTAATACAAAGTGTGTTGTTTCATAGTCCAGTACCATGTAGTCAACCCTGGATCATGATTTTGCTGGGAGGATATTTGACGCCATCAGTACCTTCACCTACGCATTTTCTGTGTAAATGTACTTGTGTGTATTGGTGGTTCACTGCATACATGTATAGTATGGGGTGTGTTTCTCTTCAATAGCCTTTTCGTGTGTTGTTAATAGTGACGGTGTGATGCCTCAGACTGATGCTGACCTTAAGAGTTGTATGAGGTCATGATCTTTATATGAAAATGCTGCTGTGTGTCACTGTAGGTTATGTTGATGAATATCTGCACTTTGACCTCTAGCTTCTGCTCTGTGCACACATATTTCTGTTTTATCTTTGAATAAAACCTGCAGCCTGCAGTCACCTCTCCCAGAAAAGTTTGAGAATTGGCTAAAAGGCATGTGTACACTTGTCTGCTACGGTACATGACTTTTTTGTCACTGCTACTAATGGCTAAGGGCAGTCTATTCCTGTCTGGTGCACCCCATGGTAAAGGAGCCCTGCTGGAGAGACAGCAGCTGTAGCTGACAAGAGTCATGCGAAATGGGCATTTGTTTGAGCTTTTCCCACTGGGCTGTGTTAATGTCACTAGAGTGTAGGTGGGCAAGGCTGCTCTTTTCACTTTTTATAAAGATCCAGTCATCTTTTTTCAAAGGTTTTTCATTCTAACAACCATTTCCAACCTGTATTAGTGTGTCGGCGTCAGGAGCTGTCCAAATGAGAGCTTTTTTAGAATGCAGATTACGGTGGAAGGGGGAAAACTGAGAGAGTAGAGGGAGTGAAGAGGAGAAGTAGCACAGCTGGATTAAGGAATTACGTAACAGTTGGATCACAGCGAGTCAAGTGAGGGAGAAAGCTGGGACATCATCTGAATACAAATCTTGACATTCAGAAGCATAGTCTCATATTCAGCCTTTGATTTCTGTCCCAGGTATTTTGTCAGTCCATCATCAGGCTTTTGGTGGCTTTTCTCCTCCATTTGGGTGTTCAATTTTAACTTCGCACTATGTTGATGTCTTGGTGAAATCCCTTTTTAAGACCTGAACAGGCTTATCCCAAAGGTGATAATATGACAGAGGTGTAGTGATACATTCTGTGGGTGAAGGGAGACGACTTATTATTTGTAGATGCTATTATTAACTTTTCTATGTTATTTTCCAACATATCATGCATCCCCAATATATCGTGCAAATAATATACAGTGCTGTGCATAAATGAGTACTATACTACAAAACACTCCCACAAATGTGGGCCATTGATTCCAAACAATAATTGTTCATTTGCACACACACAAAAAGTGATTAGCCTAACAAATTCATTCAAGCCCATTTTGCAAAAATGAGTACACCCTAATTATAGTCCCAGAAGAAAAGCCACACATAAGACTACAAACTTCTAATTAACAGGCATTCAACCAAAGGTGAGTCTAATGATTCATTTAAGAGGTGTCCAGCAGACAGGTGACAATAAAAGGGCATTACTTTACAAAGAAAAGCCCTACCCATTTCATGCTGTCAGTAATGGCTCCCCATGGAAGAGAAATCTGAGAAAGGAAATAATTTCTTTACACAAAACAGGTGAGGGCTACAAGAAGATCAGCAAAGCTTTGCATATCAGTCAAAATACTGTAGCAAAAGTGATCAAAAAATTTGAGAAAGATGGAAGTGCAACCATCTTACAAGGCCATCTAGGCTGTCCACCGGAGTTAACATCTTGACAGGAGCGTCTTCTGATGAGAAGGGTTGAAGAAAATCGCCCTGCAAGTTCACAACAGTTAGCTAAAGCAGTAGAAAGCCAAACTGGAGCGACCATTTTCCGGGACACCATGCGGCGCACACTGCAGAGGAATGGTATGCATGGGTATCGTCCAACGAGGAAGCCTCTCCTGAAGCCCATGCGCAAAAAAGCACGTGCATTTGTCCTTAGTTACAAATTGTACAAGTTTTTAAAAGGAAAAGATGTCTGTAGTTTGCCGATATTCATGTCCTACTGCATTACATGCTGGATGGGGTGGAATCACTTGAATACATACAGACATAATTAAAATACTGAAACTGTAGGGGTAGAGCTGGTCAAGGAGGAAGAGGAAAAGGCAGGGGGAGCAAGATTGGGGTGCTGAACAGTCTACTACAGAATTTGCTCCATCTTAAAACTCTTAAAAGCAGCAAAACAAACTTTAGGGTGTATACTTCAAGCTGTATGCGATAGCAAACAATCTGCGCTCAAATAAGAGAGCTCTTATCACATCTATTTCCTCCCCATCAAAACCTTCAGGTAAGAAAAGATTCATGGGAACTGACAGAGCAGAGAACATTATTACGATGCTCAAGATAGCTATCAAAGAGCTAGGAGCTAACATTAACAAGAGTATTTGCGACCTACACATTACTATGAACTTTATCCATGAAGATCTCATGGAGCTAAAAGGAAAGATGATTCATACCGAAGTAAGAGTGGATAAAGCAGAGGAGAAAATTCCAACATTGGAAAGCAAGGTGTTGGAGTTGTCTCGGTATAAACCAAAATGGAATCTGCGACTTCAAGTGCTACCGGAAGAAGGAGAAAACGTGCGCAGAAAGGTTATTGAAATATGCCAAAACATGGATCCTGACCACCATGAAAAGTTCCAGGAGATACTTGATTCTGTCCATAGGAGTGGTCGATGACATGAGTCCTCTTCTGCACCACCGCCCGCGCCATAAATTTGTAATTAACCATGAGACACTTTCGAGACATCATCTGGAAAGCAGCGAAGCGATCAGAGTACCTGCAGACAAGGAAACCCCGTTTCAAGGAAGATCTCCTGAGGACCGAGAGAGATGCAACCAACTGTGACCACAGGTGGCAAAAGAACGTAAGGAGGGGAAGATTGCCTACTTTGTTGGATCCTGTGAATTCGTGAACAGAAAAGTGATTCACTGAAGTGCCTTTCAGTCCTGTACGCCGATATGTCTCAAGGTCTCTTTTCCTTATTGTTCTAGAAATTTACAGTATGCTGTCGCTTCATAAAGGTGTATGATGCACATTTTATAGCCAGAGTAGTTCTGTTCTCTCAGAAGTTTACACACTTTTCTTAGGGTAAAAAATTCATTACTTTTCAAAAATCGTTATCTTTTATTTCTTTTAATGTCCGAGGACTAAGGAACAATACCATAATGAAAGCACTGTTGTTAAATGCTATAAGCTTGAATACTGACTTATGTCCTATACGCTAACTTCTGGAAATCCCAAGGGGTGAAGATTTATGGATATCTCATGGCAAAAAGCATTCAGTAAGAACTCAGGTATTGAAGTACAAGTATAATAATACCAATACCATTGACAGATGATCAACTTTTTTAGGAAATATGTTTGTCTCCCAGTAATATATGGTATAAGGACGATACCAGCTAAAGATGAAACTGAAAAGAAATATTGCCACTGAAAGTAAAATTTGCCATTGAAAAAATATAATTGTAACTGAAAATCTTAATTTTGAATCTGAAATAAATGTAGTGAAAATGTCTGTATTATAAGTTAAATAAAAAAATTGTAAGCGAAAAAATTATCAATGAAACTCAAAATATATGCAATAAAACAATGAACTCACAATCAAATTTTCACAATTTGATCATTTTTTTCAATGCCTTTTTTTTACTGCTGCTGCTGCCTTTCAGCTTCATTCAGCTGATACTCATGCGTTCATGCGTACGGGGGCGGGGCTTCAAAGTCGCTTGTGCTCGCTTTCAGCTGTCAGTGAGTCAGGCTGTTTTATACCCGTTAAACCCAGTAAAGGTCGCTTGTAGTTCTTTTATACATTTTTAATTCTAAAATGTCCACATATTACAACAAAATCCACTGCTATAGCTTATGTAATGTTTTATTTTGA
The DNA here is from genome assembly GCA_028564705.1 of Apricaphanius iberus. Lineage (NCBI taxonomy): Eukaryota > Metazoa > Chordata > Actinopteri > Cyprinodontiformes > Aphaniidae > Apricaphanius > Apricaphanius iberus. The sequence goes on from JAPXFQ010002826.1 coordinate 1,230,914, forward strand.
TATAACTTTGAAGTTAATTGCCGTTCGCGTCCTTTCATTTTCTTTAAATAGACACAAAGCATCTGCAAAACTTGACTGCCTTGGTGGTTTAATGGTTAAGGATCTAGCTTTGAAGTCCTGTCGTCATAGATTCCAGAGACTAGACTCCACTAGACTGCGTTGTGCTTTTGGCTTTTTAATTAATCATTCTTCTTCGACCAGGGGTCCTGATCCCTCAGTCGGCTCATGGTCTGCAGGCTGCACAAAACTTTTACGAGCTCTGTCAGCAGTATCTTTAACATTTTGCTTTTTTCAATATAAAAGAATTGTGCTGCTTTCCGGTTGTTTACTTAAAAAAAAGGTCACTGCGCTGTGCTGCCCGGGGAGAAGTCAGTACCTCGCTGTAGGGTCTCATTTGTGTTTCATCATGGTAACGAACAGTTGATCATTGAAGTGGAGAAGCACTCAATCCTGTTTGACCCCAGTCACACTTTTTATAAAGACAACGCCAAGAAGGAAAAAGCATGGAGTGGCATATCTGCTGTTTTGAGGCAAGATGGTGAGTTTATGCTACTTATTAATGTGATTTTTTTTTCTCATTCTATATGCACCATTTTCATTTATGGAAGCTAAAATAAATGACCCTTGAAGTTTCAATAATTAAACTATAGTGGATTTACCAAAATGAATACTATTTTGTCATTCCATACTCTCTCGGTTACAGCTGCTTCCCTGCTGCTACATGCCTCATACGTCCCCGTGGAAAGAACCAAGCCGCAGAATACACGAGCGAAACGTGCCGGAAAGGCCGGGTTAGAACTCAATTTCTCCCTTGTGACCTCTTGGTCTGGTGCTGTATTAATGCTAATTAATTTATTTGATCTTATTTATTTAGTTTTACAGGTTTGTTATATTTACAGGCTCATGAAACTTTATGTAACCATATGTTACTCATAATTCTGTCTGTAATTAAGCATCACTATACAGTAAAAACGGAATGAATCTTGTATCACCTGTGAAGATTCGACCTTGAGATTGGTGGTCGAATCAGGCTTCGTATGTCGATGGATCGTCTATTCGGGGTCACCCCAATACTGAATGATTTTGTATTTTATTTTATAAGGAGATTACAACAAAAATTGCTTGGTATTGGAATAAGACATGTGTTGAAAAGGCTTTCAGTAAAGATTGTGAGTTCATGAAATTTAAATTGAGGTAATGCAACCATAAGGGGTCACAAGCCAGTGATTTCTTGTGCCGGTCCCAAGTCCGGAAAAATGCAGAGGGTTGTGTCGGAAAGGGCATCTGACGTAAAACCTAAGCCAAATTAACTACGCAAATAACAAACATGAACTCCACATCGGATCGGTTGAGGCCCAGGTTAGCAACGACCGCCACCGGTGCTGTTGACCTACAGGCTGCCGGTGGAGGATAAAGAGACCTATCCATTACTGGAAGATGCTTTGTAGCCAAAGTTGAAGGCCTTTCCAGACTTATTTATGCAGCTATGGCACTTTATGTTTCAAAAGAATAATGCACAAAATTTGATAAAATACTATTTAACTTCATCTGGAGAAAGATAATACATTAAATTAAAAATAATGTAATGATAAACAAGTTGTGATCTGGTGGTCTAAATGCTTTAGATTTTACTTTCTTTTCTAAATACTTATTTTAAAACCAAATGGATCAAACACCTCTTTAAAAAATCCCATTTCAAGCTGGAATTTTATTACCAAACAATAACTCACTTGGAGGAATGCATTTTCTGCTAAGATGCAATTACAATATCTCTAAAGTACATAATGAAACTCTCCTACTTTTGTGGTCAACTCTTATCATCATGATTAATTATATACTCAGGCAATTTTTCTCCCCATAAATATTTCATTCGGAAAAATCAGGATACTAAATTTAAGAAAAAATATTTATATATTCAGAAATGGGTTGATAAAAGTGTTTTACTTGTAAATCAATTACTGAATGATAATTGTCAATTATTTTACGAATAATTTTTGACATACTCCAAAAGAATATGCTGTAGTATTTGACGCACTACTAGATAGATTGAGAAGGTTATTGGTGTCTCCTCCTAAAGGTAGAAGTTGTGTTATTCCAGAACTAAATCCTGCTGGCATATACACCGGTAACATTTGTTCTTTATTGAGTGATGAAGCCTCAAATCAATGTATTTGACAAATTATTCAAAGAGATATTGTTTCCAAACCTGTAGCTGTATTTTACTGGAATAATATTTACAATGATATAGACTTGAAAAATACTTTGATTCTGTCAAAGAAATTTATTTCCACTAATAAGGTAAGCGAAGTTACTTTTAGGTTGATCCATAGATGTTACTTGATTTTTAATGAAATGAATTTTTAAGTGTTCTTTATTTATCCTTGAGCACCCTTTTATTTCTTTTTTTATCCTTTATTTTGTTTACTTACATGTATTTCTATACATTTGTTGTAAAAGATATTGCAAGATGTGAAGCTTTTCATACCATTTCTATAACTACACTACATTGTAATTGGAAAAAAAAATTTAAATAAAGGGATGCAAGAGATTTCTTAAGATTTATGGAAGTTTTAATATAGACTAGCACTGTTGCCTTGCAGCAAGAAGGTCCAGGGCCTTTCTGCATGGAGTTTGCATGTTCTCCCCGTGCATGCGTGGGTTCCCTCCGGGTACTCTGGCTTCAAAAACATGACCTTCAGGTTAATTGATCACTCTAAATTGTGCTTAGGTGTGGGTGTGTGCGTCCATGGTTGTTTGTCCTGTCTGTCTCTATGTGGCCCTGTGATGGACTGGCGACCTGTCCAAGGTGTATCCCGCCTCTCGACAGCTGGAGATAGGCACCAGCCCCCCCGTGACCCCTGGAGGATTAAGCGGTTCAGAAAATGAATGAATGTATGAATAAATGAATGATCAAACAAGGACTTTACAGTAGTACAGGCAACCATGTAAAAGCTGACCTCCTTCCAAAAATCTGACACAGACTTTTATAGATTCAGTCAATCTTAGTACTATCCATATCATATCAGTAAACATTTCTTCTGGGTGAGCGCACCGGTCTCATAGGGCAGGTACAATCTCACAAGGTGTCAGGATGTCCAGTGCAAAGGGGGTCGTCTCCATGGCAATACAGGACATAGGTATTTTAATATCAGTTCATTTGACCGGACCTAGTATCATACAGTGTCATACAATCAGACTGAATCACTATGTCATGAAAAAATAGCACACCAGTACTCTCAGTATGTAAGAATACACCGAAAAGATCATTCTTAATATAAAGTTACCCAGAACAACATATACTGTTCAATTGTTCAAATAAAAAAAAGAGGAGGAGCCATGGGCCTATGTATGTAAAAAAAAAAAGTTTTGTTTGTTGGCGGTGGGGTAGTTATCGTCCTTCTATCATTGATGAATCTGCTCAATAAATATATTGTGATATTGATTTGAAGCTATGTTGCTCACTCTTGAATACAACTGTAAAATACGACTATTATTTTTAGGCTACTAATGTGAAACCACCTTAGCTTTTTTAATATGACCAAAGAGTAATACAGTAAAACTGCTTGATCAGCCAGGATTGAATGTCCAAGCAACACAAGACGCCCTATTTAAAGAGAATGAGAGTAGGACTGTTGGTGCATGAATCACATCATCGGTCCCGCCTTGATAATCCTATTTTAAATTCATTTTCAATTCAATAAGTCATGCTCACTACAGTTTATACAATAAGAGTCTTCCATTTAGACTTGTTTCCTTGAAACATGAACTTCCACTCTTTGCCTAGCGGAATTGATGTTGAGAAACGTGTCACTATGATGATTAATGGGAGGCATCTTTAGCTTTGCTAGTCATTTAACTGATTAATGTCAATGTCTGACGGCTTTTTTTTGTGTGTGTTTGATGCAATATAAAATTTCACACTTAATGATTTATTGCATTCCCTTTGATTCACATAATGCTTTGCAGTGAAGATTAATAAGTCTTGGCTCATAACATTTGATTGCCTCCTTTAAGTGAAATGAGTTTCAAACAAGCCCAATAAAACAATTATTGTTTTCTATGCAGTGAGTTAAGTAAATAAAAAGACATTTTAGGGTTTGATTACAACCAAATGTGTTATTCATATAAAAATAACTTACATTGCTTAAAATTTTACTGTAAACACTCCAGCAAGACAATGGAGAGATTTTCAATTTCAGTTCCATAAACTTTAGGGGTCTAACAAGATGCTACACTGTTATATATCTCGCCAAAGAAGAGGGTCTCGAGAAGCACTATGTAGCGGCTTTGATTTTTTAGCAATGTCTAGAAGAAGTAAGTCTAAGTTATTATTGAAAGTCCCTAATGTGCTGATGTTTATCCTAAGCTGAACAAGCTGTTGCTACTAAGTGATTTGCTAATTTTGAAGTAAAAAGTGTAGTAAATCTTCTAAATTGCAAATTGTTGGCTGATACTGAAAAGCCTTTGGCAGTTTGAACACACATTAGGATGAGTGATATAAACGTTCCATGACCTTTGGGGTATTTATTGTGGTAAGAAGCTGTTACAAAATGAATCAGTCATTTTTTTTTTTAATCCAATATTTTAGTCCTAACCTACAGTCAAACGCCTACAAACAAGTACTGCTCTGAAAATAAGCAGAATGAAACGGGCTTCTCAAATTCATATGTCAAATTAAATTGTGCCATTTTATTATTACAATTCTCTGTCGTATCTACCTTTAATTCCAAATTAATTGACCGTAATTAATTTTCACCTTTCACCAGCGGTTTAAAAAAATAGTTCAAATGGCAAAAGTAACTCTAACCCTACTGCTAGCTTTTTCAATTATCTAAATTGTAAATGGCTATTGTTTGGCTAATATATTAAAACAGTAAGTGGGAGAAGATAAATATTTTCCTATATATATGGAAATAACACCAAAAGATTATGTAATGTGTACGTTCTGTCTGTTTACCATGATTGCATAAAATCTGTATTTCTGGCCATCTGCTCCCATGATCTGGTAGATACTTGCCAGTCTGAAAAAACTTGAGGAAATTGTAACTAAAGTCAATTCATATGCAAAACAATTTTTGTTTTAGTATTTTAAATCTTTTAAATTCAAACTGAAATTGACGAGTTAAACTCCAGTGCAGCGCTGCTCTTTGCTTCGCAGCCATTTATACGTCCTGTGTTAACACTAGGAGTCCATTAAAGCTCAGTCAGAGAGATTTGATCTGTTGGTTAATGAGGGATCTTTGTTCAGCGCGCCGTGTTCTCCTACTGCGCACCATAGCTGGACAGTGGAGGAAGTCGAAGACATGATGGCTTAATCAGGCTAGTTAATGATGGGCATCTTTTATTATGTTTCTGTAGCAGAAAGGAGTTGCTTCATAAGGGATATCTTGGGATCTATCTGCTAAATAATGCAGATAAAATAAATCCAATGCCAGAATTATAAATACTCCCATTGCTTTTTATAGCAACGTCTACATTTTTAAATAGCTGGCCTCCTGCTGCTCTCTCTTTATAAATGCAGAATTTCAAACAGAGACTAGCTGCTAGAGTAAAGGGAGCTATGTCACAGCGTGGCAAGGAAGCTGCGGCGGCGAGACGCTTCACCGTTATCGCAGACTTTGCGTCAGTGCTGATGAGCGATAGTGATGTAAGATCAGGCCATTTTAGTGATAAAGACAAAGCTTCCATGTCCTGCAACCAAGCAGGAAGCCAATTTGGCTGATGGAGGCCTGAGGTACAGAGAGTTGATTCAGATCAGTGGGCATTAATGATAAGAGAACTAAAGCCCACATTGCTGTCACTCTGTTTCTCTCAGTTGCTGTGTTGCGGTTCCTCACTGTCATGGTGTGGGAGTTACTGCTTGGAGATTCGGGGGAGGGGGACAGATAGCTGTGTGGACTGATATGGGAGGAGATGAATGACAAAAACATGTATGCTGGTTGGCTAAAATATTCACACCTTTATGAACGTTTTCAAATTTTGTTACTATCGTGCATGTATTCATGTCTGCTGAGTCAATACTAGAACTACTTTCTGCTGCGGTTAGATTTCATTATATTCTAAATATAATTTTTAAATATTCTATTTATTTTTATTGTCTTCTGCTCACTTTAGACAATGCAGCTTAGCAGTAAAATGTGACTCATCAAACTGATGATGGTGAATTTCTCTAACGTCTTCCCTAATATGCTTTATAACTGTTTGAGAAAAATAGCCAAGATCTTTTATTTTACAGCATGTTTCGAGTTTTTCTGCACAAACCTGATAAACTACTTTATCTTTTGTAATTAAACCGCAATCCCCACAGCATGATGCCGCTACCACCATGTTTCATAGTGTCAGTGCTGCTTTCAGGGTGCATGGGGTTTCCACCACACAAAGCATTTAGCTTTTAATCTTCTGTGGGAGAAAACAAAATTATTTTATATTAAAAAATAATGTTAAATGTTTGCTGTATTCCGTTTACAGCTTGTGGAAAACTGCAAGTGGAACTTCTTAGTTTTTTGTTTTGTTTTTTTCTAAACTTAGCCTGTGCAATATGGCCTTTTTGTCAGCACACTCTCCAATCCTAAAGCTCTAAATCTTTTCAGCTCCTCCAGAGTTACTTTTTGGCTGCTTTTCTGATTCTTCATGCCCTGTAACTTTGGTTGGATGACCATGTAGGTTTACAGTAGTGCCATTCTCAGATAGTAAATTGAACATTGCTAATTGTTTTATGGCCTAACTTCTCCACAGCTTTTCCCCTGACCCCTTTCACGGTGTTCTTCCTGATGCAGTTTGTTCACTAATGCTCTCCAACAAATCTCTGAGGCTTTCAGAGAGCAGATGGCTTTAGACTGAGATTGGAGACAGAAAATTAAATGTATAAAATGTAAGTAAATATGCTACTTTTGTGTTGGCCTATCACATATAATCCAAATAAAACAACAAATTTAAGTTTTTGGTCAGTAGATTTCAAAATATCTACAAGTTCAAGAAATATGACTACTTTTGACATATGTAAGCAAGGAAGAAGCTGATAGTTTCAGTTTTGTTTCCTTCTTATAGCCTTTTTCTTAGATTCAGTGTCAGAATCTGTTTGTTTCACTTTATACAATGTAGTTCTTTTACTTTCTGTTGCTCCGGTTGCCTGCTGTGCCCCCCTGTCAGTTTTCATTTCACAGTATCTACCGGGGTCATGTTGCCTCCACTAATGCGTTGGTGGGGCATGAACTCAGCTTACAGCATTGGCTACATCACTATTTTTACCTCCATGGTAAAATTCCTGTTGATAAACAGTGGATAAATTTAGTTCTGTGACTGTGAGCTCTTCAAGTGATTCATGGCTTTATTTTAGTTTGGTCGTTCCACAAGGATGCTGTAGTAGTCTTTAAAGTCGTAATTTAAACTAATTAAAAAGGATCACTTAACCTAATCACTGAACCATAATAGTGTATGATTGCTTTAGATGTTTAAAGTATATATGTTTTGGGATTTTTTTTGTGAGCATTTGTGTCATACTCTGTTCTTTAAGCTTCGTCAGTGAGGTTGTGGTACTCCGGGACACAGATATTTTTTCTTTTAGTATTCTTGGGGCATCATCTTGCCCCAGTAGAGCTGTATTGCTTCATGAAGGGTTAGTGTTTGCTGATTGAATTCCCTTAAATAAACTCCCCCAAGGAGCTGTTTTGTTGTAATACAGCGCTCAATAGCTCTCACACATGGAAACCAATGTGTTTTCTTTGAATTGAATGTGCTGTAAATTTCAAACAACACTATGTAGCATAATGAATGCTTTTTTTATCCTGAATTTCTCTGTTTCACTGTCAGTGTGAAGGGGAGGAGAACTGGGTGGACAGCCGGACGGTGTATATCGGCCATAAAGAACCCCCTCCGGGTGCTGAGGCCTACATCCCTCAGCGTTATCCTGACAACCGCATCGTCTCCTCCAAGGTGAGCGAGCCTCACTCTCGTGCACAACGTAGTTTATCTTCATGCTCCTTTTTTTTTTAAATCAGGCTGACCATATGATATCATTTGTAACATTTTTGAAAAAAAGAATCTATTCTTTTAACTTCTTGTCGAGGGTACATGTCTTCTCTGGTGAAAAGGAAATGTGTCATTGTTTCTGACTGTTCAGGGTTTGTTTTTTTCTTCCCTCGAATTTTTGATCCACAGTACACCTTCTGGAACTTCATTCCCAAGAACTTGTTTGAGCAATTCAGAAGAATCGCTAACTTCTACTTTTTGGTCATATTTTTGGTCCAGGTAAGATTTTTGTTTGAGTTTAAGAAAAAAAAAATATATAAACAATTTTACCTTTTATTTTTATTAAGAATTTATCCTTATGCTGCTAAAGTGATTGGACATGACCTTTACTTTGGCTCATGTTAGTTTGCATTTGAAGGTCACCAAAAGTGGCCGAAAAGTTTGCTAAAGATCATTTTTTCTAGAGCAAAAAATACACAATAAAAACTTTTGGATTGAGACAGATAAAATGTCGTTTGAAGCACGTTGGTAGCCAAATACGTAAGCTAGAAAATAATGCTGTAACCGCCTTTAGCATGCACCCTTTGTGAGCTTCATTAGGCTCCTTCTGTGAGTGGGTGTGGCTGTGGGGTCTTGGCAAAGTCATTTCATTTTATTTAAAGGGACAATGTTAAGCCAGAGACCAATTAGTAATGCAATATTCAATATGTAAAAATATCCTACAATGAAGAAACCTCTTAGCAGAATTATCTGGCAGTGATGATCAGATTTTCTTGAAATTAACAAGATTAAAATGTAAATTTTTGCACACCTGTTTTACATGTGTTTTAATGATGAAGTTGATTCCAATGAAACACCCGGAACTGTTCTTTTTTCTTTCATGTTTCAACATTTAAATGGGTTTAAAGGGACTATATCATGCTATTTTATAGCTTTGAACTTCTGGGATAGAAATGTATATGATAAAATGGTACCATTGGTGTTATACAGTATTCATTTGTCCAGAAATTGAACTTGTATCCTGTAGCTAATGGTAGACCACAAAGTGAAACGGCTCGTTTCTCTATAAACCCACCTCCTGCCCCGCCCGCTGCGCTAGGCTCCAGTGTGCTGCAGAGCTGGGAGCAGATCAAACTGAAACAAACAGTGCTAAGCTTCATCACAAACAGTATTCTATCAAATAATTTGAAAAGCATAGAGTACCACAATGAAACTCTGTTATATTAAGGGCTCAGGCGTTTTGTTTATTTATTTTTTTTGTAAAAAACATAGTCAATAAAGCCTATTGCATTTGCTAAATCTCCAGGCTTTAGAGAGAGCCCAAACCAACACGGCTGAGCCCACTAAGCTAAATCTTCCAGCCCAATATATAAAAACGCCGTGGGTGTATTTTGCACCCGTTTACTGAACATTCTGAGATGCCACAGATCAATTAATTAACCAAAAAATGCTGTTATAAGATCACATAAGCAGCTTGATAAATCGCTAATACACATTAGCATTAGCATGTAGCCACTTACTTCTGTCCATCAGGCGTCTTTGTTCTTTGACCCAGCAGCTGTTGTTTAGGAATGTAGAATAAAATCCTGTAATCCATGCAGCCAAAAGGGCGTTTTCACAGAGAAAGTAAAACATCCAACAAAAAAGTTTTTTAAGCAGCCAAAAACCTAAGCTGCCATGAACTGTGAGAAGGAGGAGGGTATTTTTAAAAAACTACCAGGGGTAAGCCGCTCTGCCTGCAGGGGCGGTGCAGACACTTCTAGCACTCAACTTTCAACCAGTGATGTCACTAGTTCAACACCCAGTTGTTTTCTAGGAGAGGGAGGGGCAGCTGCTCAGAGAGCAGAATTCAGGAGGATTACTCAGACGTGTGAATTAAGCCAAAAACCACTCTGGTGGGTTTCTTTATGAGAACATTGCATTTTATTTAATTAATTAGTTCATTAGATCATTTTATGTCATTTATCATGTCAGTGTTTTAGATAGCACATAATACTTAGAGAAAACACTTCCAGCTGGAAGCTAATGATCTACAGACGTGGACAAAATTGTTGGTACCCTTCATTAAATCAAAGAAAAACTCATAATGGTCACAGAAATAACTTTAATCTGACAAAAGTAATAATAAATAAAAATTATATAAATGTTGACCAATGAAAGTCAGACATTGCTTTTCATCCATGCTTCAACAGAATTATTTAAAAAATAAATGCATGAAACAGGCCTGGACAAAAATGATGGTACCCCTAGAAAAGAATGAAAATAATGTGACCAAAGGGACATGTTAATCCAAGGTATGTCCACTAATCAGCATCCTAGGTGTCTACAATCCTGTAATCACTCAGTGGGCCTATATATAGGACTCCAGGTAGTCACTGTGTTGTTTGGTGCCGTGGTGTGCGCCCTTCAAACCGGAAACAACTAGAACAGTTTGCTCATGAGGAGTGGGCCAAAATACCTGCTGAGAGGTGCAGAAGTCTCATTGACAGTTACAGGAATCATTTGATTGCCTCAAAAGGTTGTGCAACCAAATATTAAGTTGTGGGTACCATCATTTTTGTCCAGGCCTGTTTCATGCATTTATTTTTTAAATAATTCCGTTGAAGCATGGATGAAAAGCAATGTCTGACTTTCATTGGTCAACATTTATATAATTTTTATTTATTATTACTTTTGTCAGATTAAAGTTATTTCTGTGACCATTATGAGTTTTTCTTTTATTTAATGAAGGGTACCAACAATTTTGTCCACGTCTGTATATATTTGAGCAGCTTCTGCAATAAGATACTAACTATAGGTGATCCGATTAGTTGACTAATTGGCAAAATAATAGACGTTCAGTCGATTATCAAAATAATAGTTTGTGGCAGCCCTAGTTTTAATCAAAGTCATAGGTTCATTACTATTTTAAAGCCAAGATATGAGGTGTCTTTAACAAAATAACTGAGTTAATGTTTGTTTTTTATTTTGTATTCTTTTTTACTAGATGTAATGAAATTAGGTTTAATTAACACACAAACAATTAGCCGTTAAGTTTTAGATCGTAGTTATCTTAAGTTGATAAAATCCCTTGAAAAATGGAGAGTAAAGTAAAGGTATGTTTAAGGCACAGTCCTGGCATCTTCCAACCAGCAGTTGCCTCGAGTTACTGCTTCATTCTGTTTGTTTCCACCTGTATGATGTGAAGCATTACACCCTGTTACAGGGAGAAGCTGGGTGTGGCACAGCACACCAGCTGGATATTCACCTGTTTGTCTGTTTATTAAAAGGGTTATTTTCAACTTTTTAATGGATGCAGTCCTACAGCATAGACACAAAGTCTGACTCTCTTTTAGGGATTTTACGAGCTACATCATCCAACCTCAGCTTTGTTTGACTCCGTATTTTCCCTCCTCCCCTTCCTGTTGTCCTCTCTTCTACCGCCCCCATCTCTCCCTCACTCCTGTTTGTCCTTTTTCCTCGCAGCTTATCATCGACACCCCCACCAGCCCAGTCACCAGCGGCCTGCCCCTCTTCTTTGTTATCACCGTCACCGCAATAAAACAGGTAGGACTGACACAAACTGGCTCCGGTCTCTGGGAAATATCACCTCCATAACTGCTGGCCTCAAATAAACACAAACTCTCTAACCATCTGCAGCTTCTCTGTTTTCTGTCCGCACACATTCCTGTCCTGGTAGGGGGACAAACTATTGAATAAATCTGGTGATGTGAAAAATATGATAATGAGTGTTCTCCTCTGTTAATCACTTGAGCGGACGATCCCGTGGCTCTCTCCCAATACTGAGAGATGGGGTACTATCAGTGATAGATGAAGCTGTTCTAGCTTTACGGGACATTAATCTAAAACATGGCATTTTCACTTTAAATATAGGAAACGAGTCAGTAAGCAAAGAAAGCTCAATACTAATTAATTAGAGTCTGAAATCTCCCCCTTTCATGTGTCTGGATATGATGCTCCAACAATCTGCACAAACATCTTTATATGTTATATCTGTACTAAGTTGCTTCCTTCCTTTTCCTGCCTGCTGCCTCTCTGCCAGGGCTATGAAGACTGGCTCAGACACAAAGCTGACTGCTCCATAAACGAGTGTCCGGTGGATGTGGTGCAGCAGGGGAAGGTGGTGAGGACGCAGAGTCACAAACTACGGGTAAGAATGGCCTCATTTGGCCAGTGCTGCACCTGAGGCCACAAAGCAACACTGCTGCACTGCTGCAATGCTCACTACTTCTAAAACTGTCGCTCCCACTCCCGCTTTGCTTTTCTCTCTGCAGTACGTTCGTTCTTTCTGACCAGTTATTGGCCGTAAAAAACGTTATAGACCATTCCCTCTTGTCAGGGTCTCTCCAAGGACAAACAGGACTGATGTATTACATTTCATTGGCTCAGATTTCTGCATCTTGTAAACGAATATAGACTCTTAATAAAAATGAGAGATTCCTTTAAGCGTTTGGAGGTTTTAATAAAAGTTGAATAGATCATACAGATGAACAGTACAGATCACAGTGAATGCTGAACACTGCCTCGTCTCAGTTAAAATGAAAATAAGTATTTTTTAAGATCAGCAACCTTGCATCTATCTTTTCTGAAGACAAAACTCTTCTCTCAGAGTGGGAATTTCTTAGGATGAAGGCACTTGGCTCTTTAGCATTTTTAGCTCATTGTAATAAAATGGATGTCTGGTGAAATGGCATTGTCTTCTAGCTGATTTGAAACACAGTACCTTGCAAAAGCATCTGTACCTCCTAGAAATGATTAAAGTTTGTCACGTTGCTGCAACTTTATTATATTTTACTCCGATTTTTATATGACATAAATCAGCAGGAAAAAGTACAAAACTCTAAAGTGAAATAAGAAAGACAGTTCAAAATCTTATGTTAATAAAGACCTGAAAAGTGTGGCATGCATTTTTATTCAGTCCAACTGAATAAAGACTTTGTATCATTACCTTTCTCTGCTGTTGCTACTGTAGTAATTTTAGGATTTTTAAAATTTTTGTCTGTACTGGGCCCTTCTGGCACTTCAATCTGTTTTGATATAATCGATCCTATTGTAACTCTGGTTTAAGTTCAATGTCCTGCTGGAAAGTGAACGTTGGCAGCCTTAAACAGGCTTCAATCCAAGTTGCTCTGTATTTAATCTCTTAAACTTTCCCACAGCATGATGCTGTCACCACTATGTTTCTCAGAGGAGAAGGTTGTGGTTAGTGTTATTTGTATGGTTTTTGAAAAATCGTGTATCGTTTTCTTTTTTATATTGTATGATTATGGACTACTTTGTCTCAGTCTGTCGTTAAATTTCCCCAAAAAGCCCTGAGGTCTTTGGTTGTAAGAGAAAAAAAGGAAAAAAAATTAATGGGGTATCAATTCTTTTGTAGGGCACTGTTTGTTGTACCTCAGTGATTATCTTGATAAGAGATCCATGATATAATGGCATTAGCGTCAGAATCGTCCAATAATTTTTCCTCAAATTGGTAACGTCCCAGTAAGTAAATGTGGACCAATATTAATAACCAATATTTATTTACCTCTTGTTGGTGTTTTGATATTATACAGTATCATGTGTGTGCATCTCAATAAATACATAGCTGCAGTTTTTGTCATCGACCCAGTGTTTGTCATTAGATTGAGCTGAACTTTTTGTTTAACTTAATCCAAGATGTTTAGTAATTACCCTAAATAGGGTCACTATTTTTGTAGACATTGCATATTTTATGAATTCATACTTAGCTTATTGTAACTGGCCACACAATCTGATGTATTAATCTGGATGTATTTTATCCTCAGTCTAATACATGTGTGGTTACCAACCAATTAAAGCACTTTATATATGAATCTAGAGTCACGAGTGTGAAAACTTCTTTTATTTACCTACGAAAACAAAACTCTTCCAGAAATTCCCTATGAACAAATTCACAGTTTTATTGAAAGAAATCAGTCAATTCAGCTTTTTTGAAATAAAAAATCTTTTTTTTCCCTTTACATTTTAAAAAATAAAATACTTTTATGAACTGAAGATTGTTCTCATGGCAAAGACTGTTTCATCTCTTGAACAACTTGTGTTTGCCCTCTTCTGGTGCTTTAATGCATGTTTTAATTGGGTAGTTTGGATCCCACTTGATATCAAAGTTATGAAAAAGGATTAATTAGGATGGCAGTTAGTAACTCGGCTGTTCTATGAAGTAAGATAAATGTTGATATTTTTAACACAAATTCATCAGCTTTTGCAGGCCACAAACTAAATCTGTAAGATGTTTTGGACAAATGACTTCACCACATGGTTCAGAAACAGCAACATTTATGCCAAAGAAAATTTAATAAAAGGAAGGGAAAGAATGGCTTTGAATGTTTGGCTTTGGGATTTGCTGCGAGAAGATTCACAAGAACAGGAAACGTTAGAAAAACACACAAAAAATATGTAATACTTAAATAGTTCCTTGTAAATGTTTATATCCCTTTAATGTTTTATTCATGTTCTTCTTTTTTCCCCTGAGAACAGCAGATGTAGGCCATGGGTAACTTTGCAATGAACCTTATTGACATGGAAATATTAATTGCGTTTTTCCTTTCTTTGGATAGACGACTCATTATCTAGGAGCTATTTTTATAGAGAATAAAAGTAATTAAAAATTAAACACAAATCATATTTTATGGTAACTTTAATTAACATTATTCATCAGTAAGTCATATAAAATAAACTAGGGATGGATGATATGAATCATTCATTAGATTTTATACAGTTTCAACGTCAATAACACACAAATCTGGCTCAATAAAAAAAGTATTAATTGTTAGCCTTCTTAACTGCACCATTTAAAATAAGTAGTGCAACTCTGCCTTATTGACCCCATTTTAAAGTGACAGTGTGTCGTTTTTAGCATTAATCTCTGGAAATGGACATCGAAATATTGTTGAAAATGAATGAATGAATGCCCAATCATTGAAAAGTATTGGTGGCTTCACAACATATAACGATAAGAAATAGGTCTAAAATACATGGGCGTGGGTCCCAGTGTATGGGGGCAGACATTTTGGATGCCGTATTTCCTTCTACGCGAGCCTTTATGGACAAATCCCCTTTACTGATTTTTGAATACATTATTTCACTATTTTCTTGTCTTTTAAATGTCATTGTTAAATGTTAAATGTCATAATTTAAATGAAGAGCGCTTAAAAAAAAAAAAACTGTCCTACTGACCAACCCACCCTATCTGATCCATACCCAACCCAGGTCACTGGGGCATAATACCGGCTCCCCACTTTGGGGAGAGGCGGCCTCGGAGGCGCCAGGTTGCCGCTCGGGGAGAGGTGCACAATCAGCTGTTTTGTCCAAGCCTTCGGGTGACACGGACCTAGCCAGCGGCTCTGCGTAAGAGCCAGAAGCTCAGGGAGACAATCAACACCGCCAGAAAACTAGAGCAAATATCGGCATCACATTCTCTTGATAGAAGGACCAATAAAGTCTAAGGAAACAACATTCAATGTAATGTTTTCATTTTGTTTTGTTTTTTTCAAACTAGTGCTAGTCACGCCGGTGAAACTAGTCTTTTTTTCCCATTGAGGTCATTCCGTCTAACATAAAAATTTAATTTAAATAATATCTGAATAATATCAATAGAGTGCTGTAAAATAAAAAATACTGAACTCTTTTGCTAGTCACAAATGTAGTTGTTTCACACATCTATCTCTTCACTCTCTGTCTGAGATGAAAGAGAGTCTGATAGGCCTGTCATTTTGCTTGATATTTGGTTTCGCTGGAGGTTGAACTGTCTGCCTTGTAGTAGTAGAAAATTGTACAATTTCAATTGCTCGTCACTCAAACACAATAATACCGCTTGCTTGCAATGATTTAGGTATGTACTGCCCCCTATCACCAGGAAACTACACACTGTCACTTTAAAACATTAATGCAGCATCCATTAATGTTTCTTGGGAACCAGCAGTGGTAAAAATAGTTCAGAAAACAACTGGTATATACCAAATATAATAATCATGCGCTCTCCAAATAAAGACGAACAGTCTTCTTCTGCATTACTAGAATTATGCATAACCAGATATCTGTATTTCTCGACCGTATTTATGGGATGATGTCACTGATGGACTAGGTTCATCGTTCTTCAACTGTAGTACAAGTGCTACTGGTGCGACCGTGGCTCAGGTGGTAGGAGTTCATCTTGTAACCATTGGGTTGACAGTTTGAAGCCCTTATCTCGTTCGTTGTGTCCTTTACCCGCCTGTTGGTAGCGATGGGCCTCTGGTGGTGTCTGTGTACGGCAGAGCATGTTTGACTGAAGGTTGTGTAAAGCGCTTTGTGGTCCTCTGACTGAAAAAGCACTATACAAATGCAGGCCATTTACCATTCCTATTGCTAGGGATTAGAGGGTGACACGGGAATCAATTGTCGCTCCCATCCCGATCCCAAAAAAATACTCCCGTCACGTCCCAATCACGTGACAGCCCCCCCAAAAAAATCTTGTCCCGAAAAAATCCACTTCTCCACTGCTCCCACTTCTAAGCGTTCGAGGCAACCGAAGTGGAATGTAAACAGAAAACATGGACGACCGCCACGCTAAGCATAGTCGCTTTGTTTATGAAGAGGCATGCTAACAGATAATAATGACATTCACACCATAATATGAAAAACAAGTTGTGTTAAAATTACAGTGTCTAAAACAACACTACCAGCAGAGAAGTACAGTTTATAGCCTATTCGTTCAAGTTTTACCTCTCAGGATGTGAGACTCTGTGGGCGCTGCCATTATCATCCGACTTAATTTTGGTGAAGTCGGGGTACATCGAACTACCCCAAGTTCGCAGGTAGGAGGTTCCACTTTGACAGGCATTCCAGTGCACTTTTCCTATTTGGACGTAGGATAAGTCCCATGTCCCACTGGTTTGAATGGGCTCTCTGGGCATAAAAGATACACACATTTTCAGTCGTATATCATATGCTTACCAGTTTATCCAGGTGGTGTAGTAACAACGTAGCAGTTTCAGTTTTGGTGCGTGCAGTGTAGTAGACCCGATGGAATTCAACTAAAGATAGATGTAAAAAAAAAAAAATACAATAAAATTCTAATTTCCGGTTTGCCGTCCGATCCCGTGGATTTTTTCCTGTCCCGTCCCGATCACGTTACCAACAGTTAAATTGACTCCCGTCCTGCGGGAATCCTGCAGGAATCCCGTGACCCGTGGGAATCCTGAAAAATTGTCACCCTCTACTAGGGATGCACAGGTACCGATACTGGTATCGGGGCGATACCACTCTTATGCACTGTATCGGTTAAAGTTAACAGGTACTACTTGAAATTTTTGTTTTGTAGTCGTAATACTATTTTTTTTTTTTTTTTAGATTATTCACCGTCATTTGTTGTTACAAGCAGAGAAGAACTGTATGGAACTTCCAACATTGAAGGACTTCTTCTGTTTACTTCAGAATTTATATGTGGCTATTTCATGCATGACAGAATGTGTTTAGCGGGTCCTTTATCCCTGCAGCTGTCAGATTCTACAACAAGAGCTACTCCAAACAAACCTAATAATGTTTAAACCCCTTCTGTAATTTGCAGCGTCTGACTCACTTAATTTACCATTTCTGCTCTCAGTCTGTTATTCACTGTTTATATTATTTTTAACTTCTTGTGAAGTATGCATTTACTTTTATAACACTGAACTAAATTTGCACTTTCAGTAAATATTTTAAGTTTTCAAATTATCCTCCATTCAAATTTGATCATACCATTTTGCTTCTAATGCAGTACTTTTATTAGTTTTCTTGTGTGAACCTCGATCATCTGTGACTTTGCTGCTGTTGCAGCTGAATTTCCCCTTTGGGGGACAATATAGGATTATTCTATTCTTGGATTAAACGTCTAAATAAATTGCATAACAAAATAAACATGATTACATGGAATCTTTAATCAAGCTTTAGTTATCTCCTTCATTCCTGTTGTTCTTCATTATAGTGGTACGTAAAAATATTTCCTAAAGTGGTATTAAAAGTATTGAAAATCACTGAGCAGGGTTATTGGTCCAAAGTTAAGAAATACTGTTCTTTAGTCACTCTGTAATAAATGAACAAGTAGAAACTGGGGGTAGTAATGATATGCTTAAGCTCTTCTTCCCAGTGGCAGGAACAGTGCTGACTTTCGACATTTCTTTTTTGAAAAACCATTAAAATCTGACACATGTAGCTGCTTGTTATCCATGGAGACATTCTTTCTCCACCATCCAATGATTTAATGAAAACAGTGTCAGACTGTATAATGTGACTGATCTAGCTCATCACCTCCTGTTCAGATCTATCGATTCGGTCTCCTGTATTTCAGACTTGTAGCGCCGTTTTGTCAGCAGGTTGGTAATGAGCTCCAGTACGTGTAGTTTCTGCTGCGTCTGCTGCTCGCCGGGAATCTGCAGAGACTGTGTGGGATGTTGAGGGTCAGCTCAGAATAAACAGCTTCAACGTGGCTGCAAAGCAATGAAAGGTTGCACAACGCTATAGCAGCTCCTGTCATTGCAGTAGTTTTCTTTTAAATTTTTGAAGGAGATGCAACTTGCATATACCTAAAAAAAGAAAAGATTTATTCAATCAATGTAGCTATCATCTTTCTCTTAGTCCCTTCTTTCTAGTTGTCTGTCCTCCAGCAGTTTCTGTTCTCCCCCATAGATCAAAAAGCAAGGATTAGAGCATGCTTTGGGAGTAGGAATAATGATGAATACATTAATCATATGAAATCAGAGCGCGGGTGTAATGTGTATGGTCACCGTGGAGACGGGATTTATCCTAGTTTAAGCTGCTCTGCTCACATAATCCGTTATGCAACTTCTGAATCCTTTGGAAAAAAAAAATAATGAATAGTAAAATATGAACAGATGGTTACCCACAGGTCTCTTCTGTTTTCCTTTTACACGATTTTCTGATCTTACTGCATCTGCTTGGTTATTTATAAGAGAGCTGCTGTGCCTTTCCTTTTCAGGTGGGCGACATCGTCATGGTGAGCGAGGACGAGACTTTCCCCTGCGACCTAATCTTCCTCTCCTCCAGCCGAGAAGACGGCACCTGCTACGTCACCACCACCAGCCTCGACGGGGAGTCGAGTCACAAGGTGCGATGACTTTCCTTCTCCGTCTCGTTTTGAGTTCAAATTTATTTCAAATCATTGCAATCATCAGTAGATTTTCCTTTAAATGACCGAAAAGGTAACAGGCTTGATTGAGTATCTTTCAGGCACCAAAATACCAAAAATTTAATCCCCTCTTATCCCAACGACTCGTGCCTGCTCGCACAGAACAATGGCTGTTACGCAACAGTATAAATTCTATTTCTTCCGCAATTAAAACACAAAATGCACATAGCCGTTCCCAGCCAGGTTATATCACAGAATATTTGTTTCGCCTTATGCAAAACAAATCCTCTGCATCTCTAATATGTGTTTTTTAAAAGATTATTAAGCATTAAAAGAACTATGTTTGTATCGACATTGGTGCTTTCTATCGGCAAGTTCTCAGATCTAAGTATCAGCATTGTACGGGTTTAAACAAACATTTTATCGTTTCATCCCTAAAAAACGTATTTCCAAAGGTTTTGACTCAGGTCAACCATCCAAATTCCTGAATTGAGATATGCCAATCTCTTCCATGGCCTCTACAAACATTTGTTAAAAGAATGTGTTGCTGTCATTCGCTAAGTCCATTCTAGTCTGGTACCATGACTGGAGGCCACTTTGGATCAGCAGATACTGAGTTCACGAGCATTCTGCAAATGTAATTGCTAAGATACACTAAAATGCCAAAATTAGACCATCTAACTTGTTTGGAGTGGGTTTCCATAACCAATTGGCTACAACCAAGCCTTCAATCACTAAGTGGAGTGGCAAGCATCGCCTACAGTCATGTTTTTTGTCGTCATTTTGTTGAAAGACACACAAGATATTTTCTGTTTCCTGGTATTATTTAAAGAACAAGTCACCCCCCCCCCCCCTTTCCAGAGTCTTACTCCACCCAAATTTCCTGTCTGAAAAATGAGCCAAAAGGAGGCGTGGCCTGGCTGACCAACAAACTGGTTTGAGAAGAGGGCTGGGCGTGGTCTGGCCTTTGTTCCACATCGTAACAGCAGAACTGCTGTAGTGGCACATTCAGACATCAAGAAAGATGGACCTATGCCCTAACTAAATGCTATGCTAAAAAATTGCTAACCTGTTAAACGCCGTGGACACTTGCTTGCTATTCCAAGCCAAGTTGCTATGGAGTCATGGATGAGACTCGGCTGCTTTTATACCCAACAGCAGCAGCGCAGCTTACATCACAAATAATTGGTTACGTCAATAATAACCCGCTTAGCCAATAGCGACGGCTGATTTATTTTTTTTTATTTTTTATTTTATTTTATTTATTTCACTTTATTAAATGTTATATTAAATACTTATGAAGATTATAGCAGTTAATTAATGGCAAAACATAATCGTGACGGCTGATTTAGATGTAGTGCAGACTTTTAACGAAAGGATGGCACAGTGACTATTTTAAGCAGAACTTTTTTTATTTTAAATAAGATACACTACAATGCCAAAATAATGATGACCCATGTAGACAGCACTATTTGACACTCACGTATACATTTTATGAGCAAAAAAGGTTGATTTGGTGGTGAGTTGCTCTTAATCCCAGTGTTTCATCTAGTCCAAAATGCTATGTACTCTAACAAGCCTTTGGAGAAAAATTCAATTCAAAATACTTTTGTTTAATCCCTGGGTAAAGATAAATTGAATAATTTGTTTTACATCAGCCCTGTATGGTTGCAAATTCAAGTATTCCATTTTTTTGTACTTGTTTGTGAGTGATACGGTCAAAAGCTAGAGTTCTTTGATACAAGGGTGAGCAGACAATCCACAAACCCAAAAAACAGAACTAGAGTTTATTTTTATAGTGGTCCAGTCGCCTATAGCAAAAAGTAAAAAAAAAAAAAGGAATAACACTTAATGTCAGGATTTGTCCTCAGTCACACATAAGGAAGGTGGTCCTTGCGTCAGGATCCACCTACTAAGTCCAGGTCTTTCTACAAGAGCCTTACAACAAGTTCTTGCCACCAAGCAGATCCATGATGCGCTCCTCCCCTGCGTCGGCTGACAGGAGAGCAGCTGATCTTGACGCCCTCTGGTCTCCGACTTCGACGTGTCACGCCCCTCTTCAGCCGAAGACAACTGAAAAACAAGAGGCATGCACCAGTATCCGCGCAACCACAGCTAGCTCGCTTCTTAAAACTGGGGTGAAACAATACTGCCTGTCTGACACTCGCAGTTTCTGCTGGAGCCCCATCGCTCGTGGTGTTCCGGCCAGTGGGTTCCCCACCTCGGCGTCCTGCCTCAGCTCCTTTTCTATGCGGCCTAACGAGCTCTTGCGCACCTGTAACAAAGCAGCTGATTGCTGCGCTCCTCCTTTTTGGAGCTTCACAGAGGGAAAACAAATCCAAACAAAGCAAATCCTCACAAACAAATCATGCAAAATAAACACAAAAATGTACAAATACTTCCCACTGTGTAACACGTACATAAGCCTACTTAGTGTTTGATAAGTTTTGTCACCTTGTAAAAAAACAAATAAGAGTTTGTATGTGTGTAAAAAAATAATAAGAAGAAGAATTGTATATTGTAAAAATAACCAAAGTTACAAAATTAGATATTTTCCACAGACAAAGCAAAGAATTCAAGTAAGGCTCTGTTCTCAAATTCCCGTGACTTTCAATTTTCAACAAATGTTTACCTTGGCTTGTTACTGCACTGCAGGTCCAGAAAGGTTGGTACATTTTGAAAATGGAGAATATTGCCAGTACAGAAATTGGAGTATGGTAACTAAAGTTGAATGAAATAAAAGATAGATTTATCAAGCTACTTAAGTTCTATTCTGTTTTACTAAATCATAAAGTATTAATGCCTACCTGAGCCACAGAAGTCCTTGCTTCCAGAACCTGCAGATCAGTAACAACCACCATCACCCACCCATCCTCCCCCCGTTCTCTGATTGGATATTTAAATCTGTGGTTGACAAGACAATGTCGAATCAGGTGACATGAAGAAATATCCAGTCAAAATCATACTCACAATTTGAAAGTCGCTTGAACGATCTAACATCTAGACCCAATTTTATAACTTGTGTACTGTAGTTATTTTCACTAATATTTTCACACACACACATGCACAACAACACTCTTTTATTATCAGACGACAGGACTAAACACAACTATGCAGTCTGATGTACAAAAACAAAGATTTAAAGACTACACAGCTGTTGCAATAGAAAAAAGTGAGCTAACAGAAATAACCCAAAATTGAGACCTTTCACTTTTCAATTCCCCTCTGACGGATTTACATGTGTCACTAATTATGTTGGTGACACACATCTTGTCTGCATTTCCTGTTTTCACTTTTAATCTGATGTTCTTGATGTCATTTGCATGTCCTTACACTAGTAGCCTGCATACAGTCAGCATGCAGAGAAAAGCACTTGATTCACCATAAATGCCCTGAGAGAAACACCTGGATGTCCTCACCACATTAGCTTACCATCTTCCTGCTCACCCCGGAAACACTTCATAACAGTTTATTAGCAGCCTTCGAATATTGTTGAGGTCACTTAGAGTACCTGCTCAATCCCATCCTCGTCGGGGTGTTTCTGACATTTTCCTCTGTCGTCTTTTCCTGCTCCCCCACCTTCTGCCACATTTTTCTCTCAGACCTATTACGCTGTACAAGATACCATGGCCTTTAAAACGGAGCAGGAGGTGGATTCATTACACGCCACTATTGAATGTGAACAACCACAGCCTGACCTCTACAAGTGAGTGCATCGTTGTACACAGACCTTTTACAAGATGGCTGTGGACATCTTGATTTAATTTTGTTTACCTTCTTTGCTCCAGATTTGTGGGACGCATCAACATTTACAAGGACAAAGAGGAGCCAGTGTCTAGGTGGGAGGCTTTGCGTGCATATCATGTGTTGTGGCATCATTGTTTTTTACGTGTTTATTTTTTATTTATTTCAAATTTTTTTAGCTTGTCTCCTAAAGATTTGAATCTGTCGCTAGTATTACGTAGTCCATCGTTTTCTTTCTTGAAACTTAGATGTTACTTTCTGGAAGTTTCATGGATCTCACCAGATGTTTTTCTTGAACTTTCACTGTTCCTTTAGTTTGGTCATGTAGTTTCCTGAAACTTCAATGACATTTGCTGCATAGTCTCCTGCAATTTAACAGGCACTTACCAGATGCTTTTTTTAAATCCTGGCAAGTACTCTTCGTGAAATGACTAGTTTCTTTCCTGAAACTTGTTTGTACTTTGCCAAAGTTTGATTGCTTAACTGCTTGAACATGTAAATGAAAATCAACAAAGTGTCCCAGTTACTGTCTTGGAACTTTTTAGGTGCTTTTCTTGAGCTTGGTAGATGCTTTCCTTAAGTTTACTGAAAACTGTACTCTTCCCAAACTTACCAGATGCATTACTGGAGCTCACTGAGTGCATTTGAGGAGCTTTTATGGAACCTACTTTTTACTTTCATTTAGTTTACCATGTTCTTACCTAGAATTTACCAAATAATCTTCCAAAACTTTCCAGGTATGATGATGGAGCTTACCAGCAACTACTGTAGATCTCCATGGAACTTACTAGTTATTTTCTTATAGCTTACCATGTAAACTTAGAACTGTTGGTAAATCACCAAGTAATTTCTAGAACTCACTAGGCTTATGTAACTTCTTCTGCACATTAAAGAATACTGCAGGACTATATTACGACCTGGCTTGTAACTGTGTAATTTCCAGAACTTACCAGACAGCTTTGTAGAGCTTCCACAAAATGTGTGTTAAGTTTAGCCAAATTACCCAAAAAGTACCAGAAAGTACCTCGTAAATTTAGCAGAATTACTTGTGAAATTCTGAAAGACACTTGATAAGTTTCAGGAACTAACTTGGATATTTTGGAGAAGTACCTGGTAAGTTCTGGACAAATTTCAGGAGAGTTTGTTCTTAGTTCATGGAGATTTTTTTCTAAATCCCAGGAAATTACAAGCTGTATTACATACTGCTATGTAACATTTGAACGGTTGTCTTTTTTTACTTTCTCAGAACACTTGGAGCTGAGAACTTACTACTTAGAGGAGCCACGCTGAAGAATACACAACATATTTATGGTATTAAAAAAAACTTTAGCATGCAGATGAGTGTTTGTCAGTTTGTAAAATGTATTGAATCAAAGATTTTAAAAAACTCTTGTATTTTCCTCTCCCCAGCTGTTGCAGTCTACACTGGCATGGACACCAAAATGGCGCTTAATTACCAGTCTAAATCTCAAAAGCGCTCTGCTGTTGAGAAGTAAGATTAACGACGGAGGCCTCCCCACTGCTTGATTTAGTGTGTGTCTTTGGGGAGTGGTTTACTTCCCAGCCCCCTGCCACTGACCCCTCTTCACTCCATCACTCTATGCAGGTCGATGAACGCCTTCCTGATTGTGTACTTGTGCATCCTGATCAGCAAAGCTGTGATCAACACTGTCCTGAAGTACGCCTGGCAGTGGTCCCCTGACCGGGACGAACCATGGTACAACCACAGGACTGAGATCGAGCGCCAGCGCCATGTGGTCTGTCCCTAACCGTCTGCACTTAATGCTACATCTCAGCAGCTATTTTTTTTTACAACTTCTCTCAATCATATACCTGTTATATGTGTCCGTCACTTCCCAGGTGATCCGAGCCTTCACAGACTTCCTGGCCTTCATGGTCCTTTTCAATTACATCATCCCGGTGTCCATGTATGTTACCGTAGAGATGCAGAAGTT
This sequence comes from Apricaphanius iberus, assembly GCA_028564705.1. Lineage (NCBI taxonomy): Eukaryota > Metazoa > Chordata > Actinopteri > Cyprinodontiformes > Aphaniidae > Apricaphanius > Apricaphanius iberus. The sequence goes on from JAPXFQ010002826.1 coordinate 1,255,706, forward strand.
TCTTGGGTCATATTTCATTACCTGGGATGAGGAGATGTTTGATGAAGAGCTGGGGCAGGGAGCCCAGGTGAACACCTCTGACCTGAATGAAGAGCTGGGACAGGTATGTCACTGGATACACGTCAGCAGCAAGCGCATTCGCATAGATACTGCAGCGTCTTTCTGTAAACATGCTTTCACTTTCTTTGAGGTCGAGTACGTGTTTACTGATAAGACCGGCACTCTGACTGAGAACAACATGGAGTTCATTGAATGCTGCGTGGATGGCAACGTCTACATCCCACATGCGATCTGTAACGGCCAAATCCTCAGTGCTGCCTCTAGCATAGACATGATCGACTCCTCACCTGGAGGATACAGGAGGGTACGTATATTTTATATGCGTGACATGCAAATTTCTGTGCATTCTAGAGGGATTCTATGAGGTAGAACAACAAAAAAGTATTGTAAACCCAGAGGGAAAGGACAGATGTTTTATTCTTTCAAATTTTCTGTTATAAAATCAGAAAAGTAGTCAGTGTGCTGAAATTCTACCCTCTCACTCATTTATTTTATGGAACAATCTCTTAATGTGGTTACATCTGGCAATCTTTAGTTACAGATCTACCGTCTGACATTTTTTTATTTTTTTTTAATAAAATAGCTCAGGCTCAGTCAGATTAGATGTGTCTGTAATCATTAGTTATTAACTCTTGCTGTAGATTCTAAAGTTATGTCTGGACTTTCCCTAGACTGTCCAAAAAAAGAATAATAATTCTTTCCTCTTAACCATTTTAATCTAGTTCTAGCTCTGTGGTGAACCTCCTCCCCCAGTGTCAAGTCTTTTCATGTCTCAAATAGATTCTTTCCAGTATTCCCCTTTAATTGGATCCATCTTCTAATTAGCTGTTCCTGCTGAATAAAGGTTTTCTCTCAGCATGACAATGCCATTACTGTGTATTACTGTGGGGACAATGTATTCAAGGTAATATGCAGTGTAGGTTTTTCCAGCACACAGCATTTTGAATGTAGACGAAAAAGTTGAAATTTGGTCTCTTCTTGTGGCAAAAATCCAGGTGGGTTCCAATGGCTTCCATTCAGCATTGTCTGTATCTCTGCAGCTCCTCTGTGGTTAACGTTGCCCTCTTGGCTGCTTCTCTGATTAATGCCCAGTGCGTCAGTTTAGGTGGACAGAGCTCTAAACTGAACTTGTGTGTGACTGGTATGGATTTAAGAAATCCTTAGTTTTTTTTGTTTTTTTTTGTGGTTGTCTCTGTGTGTGCGCAGGAGTACGAGGATCTATTTTTCCGTGCACTGTGTCTCTGTCACACGGTCCAGGTGAAGGAGGAGGAGACGGTGGATGGCATCAAAAGGGGCATCCATCAGGGCCGGCCCACTTCCTTTTACATTTCCTCGTCACCAGATGAAGTAGCTTTGGTCGAAGGAATGAAAAGGTAACATCATGATGACAATTTTTAGTGAGCATAAATCAAAGTTAGGGATATCCATATTTAGAAAGGGGAATATCTGAAGTGTCCCATATAATGCACATTAGAAAGGCTATGGGCAACATTTGCTAATTTTTTTGTAGAAAGGATTAAGTTTGGGTAAATAGCTTTTCTAAATAATAAGTAGGACAAATGCCTTCATGTTTGATACGTTTTATTTGTATCTTCTATTATCAAACAAGTTGAGTTCCAGTTCAGCTTTACATGCACACTATTAAGAAGGCACCACCTTTTTGTTTCATCATATCAGTTCTAGTCTTTCAACCACTTTTACTAATTTAGTGGTATTCTTAGGATCCATTCTGAGGATCCATTTGAGCTCAAGTTTTAACTTCCAGGCTGATTCAATCAGTTTTTTTGCACCATTCCCCCCTGCAGAAAAAAATATCCCCATGATGCTGCCACCTCTGTACTTCACAGCTGGGATGGTGTTCTCAGACTTGCAAGCTGCCCCCTTTTTCATCCAGATGGAAAAAAACAATTGAGTTTTAGTTTCATCAGACCAAAGAACACCAAAAATGACGCCCTTCATCCTTGTGTGAAATTAAGAACTTAATTCGCCTGTGTTGGTCCAAGACTTGTTTCCCTGTGGATAATGACACTCTCTTACCAACTTCGCCAGCATTTCTAGGTCTTTTGCTTCTGTTCTCAGGTCGATGCAAACATTTTACACCAAAAATCCTTGATCTCTGGGATACAAAACTCATGTGCTTCCTGAACAAATATGTTGGCTGAACCCTCCCATGGTGCTTTTACCTGCGAATAATTGATTGATCAGACGAATGTGGAACTTTCAGGCGTCTCAAAGTTATACCCAAAGACTTCTGGACTCTTTCCAATATCTTTTCTGGTTTCTTACATGATTTCTTTTGGTTGTGTCTGAGGTGTTTTCCTAAATACATCCGCTAGTGAGCCTCAAGTTCACTCACATGTTCTTAATCAGATGGTATCATCATATGGGCTTTCCCAAATGGTTTAAATATATATATATATATATATATATATATATATATGTACATTTCTGAGCAGAGAATTCTCCAGTCACGTTCGCAGATTATAGCAGCGCTGCACATACGTATCTCAAGTTACTCAACATGCGTCACAACATCTACAGTCTTGCCACCTGTGATAGACGTGACCGTTCGTTCAAGCACTGTAATTAATCATTTTCCCTCTGCTGTCGTCGGCAGGCTGGGGTACACCTATCTGAGACTCAAGGACAGCTACATGGAGATCCTCAACAAAGACGACGAGATCGAAAGGTTAGTTTAATAAGTGTCAATCGTTGTTACACCATAAGAGATCAAACTGGTTCAGTCCAGCTGACGGAGTCATTTTCATACATTATCTGACTGAGGGGAATAGGCTCTCAGCTTGTGTTACAAAACAAACAAAATAAAAAACAAAAAACACGGGATCTCAGAGGACCTGCTCTATCAAATTTAAAACGATTAAACTGATGAGTGAAACTGAACAGAAGTAGGGTTTCAATTCGAGAGAAGGTTTTATGTAATTCCTCTGTTTTGAAGCATTGCGTGTGTTTGTGTAAGCTGCCTGGCTCTACATCACTGTCGGCACCAGCCTGTCGTTAGCAAGCTATTTTTAAGGAAGCTGAAGTGAGACACGGGGGGAGAAGCATTCAGACTTCTCACAATCTTCTCACATTTACTGTGTTTTCTTTTCACTTGAAATGTCTGGAACCACATTTTTATCAAATTAACAATGTATGTGTGGCTAATTTCACTGTGTGAGTAAAGAAGTTTGGCCATTTTGTACAGTTTCTGCAGGAAGTCCTGTCCTGTAGTTAATTTTGTGCTTTAGATGATTGATGGGGGAGTCACATCAAGTTGTTGTGGAAGAAAGGTCACCTCTGAAAGCCTGATCAGATGTAAAATAACTATTCTGGCTTGAATGATGTACTCTTCCAGTGGAACCCAGCAGACCTAGCAGCCAGAAATAGGAGTACAGTGTGTACTCAGAGGTGAAGTTAAAAAGAAACCGTGGAGAAGGAGAAACTTTGTCTGTTTATACAAGTTGTCCTCTATCTAAAAGAAAGCACATTTAAAAAAGAGGTGAAAACGTTTGACCTCCATCCCTTCCTCAGGTTCGAGCTGCTCCATGTGCTGAACTTTGACTCTGTCCGGAGGAGAATGAGCGTCATAGTAAAGTCCGTCTCAGGTGAGATGTCGTCCGGACACACAAACGTACACGCCAGAGCTTTGTTCGAAATTAGATGCTGGACCGTGCCTGCAGTGTGCTCACAATATGTTTGGCTTTCTGCTTCTGCGTGTGTTCTCAGGAGAGTACCTGCTGTTCTGCAAAGGTGCAGATTCATCTATTTTTCCTCGAGTAGTATCCGGAAAGGTGGAGCAAGTGAAATCCCACGTGGAGCAGAACGCTGTAGTGAGTGAACGTTTTGACCTGCGCAGATTGGGTTTTGGGGATACATTACATCCAGGAATTCATTATTACATTTAGTCGTACCATGATAATCTGTAGGGAGGTAAATTTGATTTCACACATCAAATCCTTAAACATGTACCTGAAGGTAAATTCAAATTGGATGTGGTAAATAGTGTTACACAGTGGTACACAGTTATTTAGCGAGGATCATCTACAATTATACTTCTTGGAACTGTCTAACTGTGACCCAGAACAGTTTTAGGTTATGGAGAGATGTATTTAAGGTTTCGCAGGTTGAGTGAATTGGTTCGGCCACTCAGGGTTCTTTTGTGCCTTGTGATTTGTGAAAAGTGTCTGAACAAGATATAAGACTGGGTCAAAGGTTTACCTCCCAGCAGGACAGTAATCTGGAGTGTACAGCTGGAGCTACTATGTCGAAATTTGAAAGTTTCAAAGTCCAAACCGAAACCCAATTTAGAATTATGACAAAACTCTAGTATTGTTTTTTTTTTACAGTCGCTCTCCATCCAATCTGACAGAGTTGCACTCTTATCAAAAGGAGATATTTTCAGTCTCCGGTTGTCCAATACTCATAAAGACAGACCCTAAAGTCTTGCAGCTTCAATTATAAAACTCTCCATTTCTTAACATTTTTCATTCCTTTCTTCCTTTCTCATTGGTCCAGTTGTCTGTGACCCAGATATCAGACCCTGCAGAGCATCTTAAACCATGTGCCCATTTCTAACATTCACCTGCAGAGAGGAGCGAAAGAAAGCTTTTTAGTGTGGGGCTATGAGCGAGGATGGACACATTGTGTGTTTCCTCTGTTTAAGTGTCTTTAACATAAATAGGCAAACTAAATATTAATGCTTTGTTCGGACCGGTGTAGTCTTTAAAGCATGTTTTATCTACCAATTGCATCTTAAAAACTGTAGTTTCTATAATCTGTTCATTCCTCCCCATCTCTCTGTCTCTCTCTCTCAGGAGGGGCTGCGGACTCTGTGCGTCGCCTACCGAAGGCTGTCAGAGTCTGAGTACCATGAAGCTTGTCATTACCTGACTGAAGCCAAGCTGGCCCTGCAGGACAGGGAGCAGAGGCTGGCCCAGGCCTATGACGTCATCGAGAGGGATTTTGTCCTCCTGGGTGCTACAGCGGTGGAGGACAGGTTGGTCATTGCAGGGAGAGAGGAAGGGAACGATTTAGAAATGGTGCAGTAAGGAGACAGAAAGGAGGATTAATGAAGCTTTAGGCTAAATTTAGAGAATTGTCCTGACCTGTGGCAGCAAAAAAAAAAAAATTAAGTGTGTACTTTGAGTAGAGTGTAAAGGCCTTTTTATTTTTTTCTCTTCTTACACAAAGACATAGACTTTAACCTCACCTCTGACTGATTGTTGAAGGGCTTGACAGTTTAATTTCCTAACAGATAAACTGCCGATGTGAAACGACAGGGGAGTGGGGTGGGGGGGTCTTGCATTGAAAAGTTATCACCCGTTGGAATGGATTTATCGAAGCTTTGATTGATAGCTCTGGCCACCCGTGTGGACCCTGAAACGCTTATCGACTTATTGATGAACAGGCTGCAGGAGAAAGCTGCGGACACCATCGAGTCGCTGCACAAGGCCGGCATCAAAGTCTGGGTCCTCACAGGGGACAAGATGGAGACGGCCGCTGCCACATGTTACGCCAGCAAGCTTTTCCGTCGCAGCACCCAGATTCTGGAGCTGACCAAGAAGCGAACCAAAGAGCAGAGCCTGCATGACGTTCTGTTTGAGCTGAACAGGACGGTTATTAGGCAACGCTCCATATCCGGGTATGCAAGTTGGCTTATAGACCAGGTTACTTTGCCTTGTAGCTGGATCTAGTTTGTAAACCCTCTTGTCTTTTATTGCAGGTTGTCAGTAGACTGCCTTGACTTTGGCCTGATTATCGATGGGGCAACACTTTCTGCAGTATTAAAGCCCACCCCAGTGGTTTCTGGCCACGGGAATTACAGAGAAATTTTTCTCGAGATATGTCGCAACTGTAGCGCTGTTCTCTGCTGTAGGATGGCTCCGCTGCAGAAAGCCCAGGTGGAGACTTCTTCTCTTTTAAATGTACCCAGTAAAATATGTGTGGAAAACTATTTAACTTGGCTTAAAATGCTTTTCTGTTGTCAGATTGTGAAGCTAATAAAATCTTCCAAGGAACATCCTATAACCCTCGCTATTGGCGATGGAGCCAATGATGTCAGCATGATCTTGGAAGCACATGTTGGGATTGGTGAGTTTAACTGCCAATTAAAGTGGACATATCATGCTTTTAAATTTGTCCTTTTTACATCTAAATCGTTCAGCTGTGTTCTATATAAAGTGGAACTGTAAATCATAGGTCTTAATTCCTCATTATTGTAGCTCTCAGGCTCCTCTTCCACCCCTGTTCTGAGGACTCTAGATAATACATTGTTTTGCTGCAGTCTATTTAAATCCAGTTGGAGGTGCTGCTGGTAGCTTGAACAGTCAAGTAATAACAAATTATTCACTTTTTAATTTTAGTACTACAGTTACCTAAACATAAAAAGTGTTATATAAAAACAAATAGCACCTCAGCTGAAATTAAATTAATATTGTGGATCTACACAGTCCAAAATTAAAGAGGAATTCCGGGGGTTTTTTTTAACCTGGACCTTTTTTTTTAAGCAAATTTTATGTTTTCTTACCCACCCTGAGAAATTTGGAGCCAGTCTGACCCGTTCAGCAGCATTTATATTCACTTGCTCGATCAGCGGACATCCGTAGAACGAGAGTTCTCGGGGCAGGAAAAATTCTGCTTGTGATAGGATAGGGTTTTAATCTCCCAAAACACAGTATTTGTACCATGTTTATATTCCACTTTGACTTACGAACACCTCAGAAGTGCTTCTTGACTCTCTTCCGTCTTTGGGTTTGGCCACATCCCACTTCTGACACCAGTGTGACTTCACCCAGGAAATTAGTCACTGGAGAGAGAATTTTGGTTGTACTCCTCGAGCCTTTTACACCTCATGACCACAAGGGGGCATTATTATTTGGAGCTCTTGCATGAACAAGCAAAGACAGAACAACAGCCAGAACAGACAGATCAATGCCGTGCACAGCCTTCTCCATGATGGTGCATGAACAAACACCACCAAACACTGACAATAACATAACCCAAAAGAAAACTAAAGAGCACAGCTACGGTTACAACACAAACTGCAATGTAAAGCGTAGAACCTCCACAATCAACACAAACACACTACCCAAAAATCTTTGCAACATACAACAGTCCCCTGGAGAGCCCTGCACTGCTACGCCACAATATAATATAATGTGGCAGTTGGTTTTTAGAGATTGTAAAATACATGTTGTGTTGGTGTTACAACGTTTTTGTCTGTGCTACAAAACCAGCAAGCTGTGTAGCATTAGGGCTATAAGCTAAAACAGTGAGCGTACAGCCCTGTGCTAACATCATTGAATTTGTTAGGATAATGCGTTCTCCAATACTGAAATACACTGAAAAAATAATCCAATGTTGTTTCTTCTATAGTCTTATTAAAAGATGTATGTCATTGTGGATCTAAAATACCGAGCACATGAATAAATGTCTGAAATTAAGTTTGCCCTCATTCTAGCGTTATGTGCAGCTTACCGCTTGTCAGCGGAGGTCAGTTCCAGTGCAAGTACTGTGACATAATAGTTCAAAAAATTTACAAAATAATAGAGAAAACCGAACGGTTATAAAAATATTACCAAAACAGTAAACAAAAATATCTCCACAACACCTGGGGTGACTAATTTATAGTTTTTCTCATCCCTACAGACTCTAAATGCACACACATAAAACAGGGGAATTTTCATATGTTCCCTTAAAACTATTGATGTTGACTGGTGTGCAAAAGTTGTTTTAATTGATTTCATTCTATATTTGGCACGTCTGGAGATGTATGAGAAAAGGAAAAAGTTGTTTTCATCCAGCCATCCATCCATTCATTGGTCTGACTATCCATTCAAGTTAGTCAGTACATGCTCCTGTCAAGCCATCCTTGCCCGTCCATTGTCTGTAGGTCCTTCTATTTATTTAGCCCAACCATCTGTCTTTCTGTCAATTGCTCCGCTTGGCCATTCACCCATTGATCCATTTATCTGTTTGTCACTTGATCAGTCCAGCTTCTATATAGTGCTTTAGTATTTCCATTGCTAAAGCACATTGTTAATATTACAAAGCTCTTTTTGGGGTGTCTTATTCAGTGTGAATGCATCTATTGTATGCCGGTGCTATTTTCAGACTACTGGATGGTGTATCTGTAGTAGACGCCCACAACTGACTGAGCTCAAGATGCTTACAGAAAGGCTGTTGGATGCATAATGTTGACAAATGAATCGAGGAAATGTTTAATGCAACAGAATTCATTGACTGCAATAACTGACCTACTTTCCTGATAATGTCCGTAAGACATTATTCCTAGTAGGAACCCTGAGCTATATTCCAGACTGTGGCTAAGCGTTGTCTTTTCCCCCAGGCATCATGGGTAAAGAAGGCCGACAGGCAGCCAGAAACAGCGACTACGCCATCCCAAAATTCAAACACCTGAAGAAGATGCTGCTGGTCCACGGCCACTACTACTATATACGGATCGCTGAGCTTGTTCAGTACTTCTTTTACAAGGTAAGGGAGTAATGTTTGGGGTTCACCAGAGACTTGCGAGTCGCGTTGCCATTATTTCATCTGAAAAACTGAGCAATAAACATTTTACTGAATTTATGATAGTAGTAATATGCACCAGTCTCTTGTATTAACAGCCAAGATGAGTGTGACTGGTTTCCAAGGCATGCCGTACCCTGCAAACTGACAACTTTTTCCCCATTTTGGCATACTTATCTTTTTTACATCCAACTCAGTGAGCTCAATCTTACCATAAACAGGGAATGTGTAGATGGTTGCATTTTTAGATCTTTGATGTCTTTTGTCATACATTTTTTATCACTTGTTTTTTTCCCCTTCTCCTCTCAAATCATTGCAGAATGTGTGCTTCATCTTCCCTCAGTTCCTGTATCAGTTCTTCTGCGGGTTCTCTCAGCAGGTAGGTAGTTTATTCTCTGTGTGTGTGCGTGTTTAAATTTTCCGCAAATGCTTTATTATTGTGTTTAGTATCATGAAGCAGATTTATACATCAAGAAGCTTGAATTAACACTAATAACTTTATCTACACATTTACCAAAGACAGACGGACAAAACAGAAATCAGTGGGATTGTAATTTATTTCTGCAAACATGGTCATTATTATGAAGGAAATAAAGAACCTGAAAATCAGAAGTAATACCTAGAGTGCTATCTTCCTTTTTTGTTTCAAATCTAAATGTTTTTAGATCATCAGGATTTTTTTTTTTATCAAACAAAAATAACCAAAGTAAACTGTTTGTGCCAACAACTGCTATCGAGGGGTTTTACATATACTGGCAGTGAAGCTTTTACTTTGCTTTGGAGGAATTTGGTCTCACTCTCCTTTGCAGAATTTCTGTAATTCAGCGACATCGGAAGGATTTTGTGCATGAACAATTAGTGTGAGATGGATTTAGGTCCATCCAGACATGCACTGCATTTACATGCAGTTAGAGAAAATCTAATTGCTGCCTTAGTCCATGTGTAGTCAAATCGAGCTGGACTATTATTAATCGAGCTAACGCGCCAAGATAATGCGAATAGAAAACAGAATTTCTCTCCATGTGAACACCTAAAAGGGTGCATGTCGCCACCTTATTCCATAATTCGATTTCCTGAGTGAAATGTGAACTGTAAAGGTTCCCATTGTGGTTAAGCTATGAGCCCTATTTGCCTAAAGCTTGATATAGATGTGCCTGTAAACATCCTGATTTACTCGGCCATTACAGAATTTTCAGTCATGTTGTTGCTTTTACACCACTCAGAGGGGGGCACGGGTGGTTTGCTTTGAATTATTGTCTTGCTTCTTACAACAAGTGACGACTGGACATTCTCGTTCAGGATTTTGGGGGTACGATGCAGAATTTATGGTTCCATCAATTATTGCAGGCTTTTCAGGTCCTGAAGCAGCAAAGAAGCCCCAAATCATTACACTTTCACAATTGTTTGACTGACAGTATGGGGTGTTCTTTCTCTGAATCACCAGGTTAGTATCAAAATCAGATGTTGCAGGGCTTCAAGATATTTTTGGGCAAATGTAGGTTAGTAAGTGGCATGCCAAGTAATCAATTAGATTAATATGGACGGACTGCAGTCCTGGATGTTTACCAGTCTTGTATCAAGCCGAATACTTTGCCTGTATTTTAGGCCGTGCCCAGTTGGTTTCTGGTGACCAAAATGTTGAGAGAAAATGTAACTGCTTTGTGTCCAAGGTTGGTGCTGTTTCAGGTCTTTGAGGAAGGAATATAGTTTCTTCTTGTGCTTTAAGAGTTAAACTCTGCATTAACTCGATTCGGTTTCCAAAGCCCACTTGTAGCTTGAGTTGCCAGGCCACTGTGGAAATGTCCTCGACGCTTTGGAGGCAGCTGAAGCTAGTAGTCGTCTCATGCCAGCTAGCCATCCCTGCAAGTAGGGATAGCTAGCTGGAGGACACTAGAGGATAGTTGTCCTTCCCTCTGAGGAGCAGCTGTGTAAGAGAGCAAGATGGGAAAACACATCTTGTCTTGGGAACTGGGACAACTTTAGAAGGAAATGGTTTCTTAATAAAGGTCCAAAATCAGGAATCTTTTTCTTTTTTTCCTTGAGGGATTTTCCGACTATAGATTCACAAAAAATCAATTTGCATTGTTTAAAATAGATACTCTTTCGGCTCCATATCTCTAAAGCATCTCTGTCCCTTCACAGCCTCTATACGACACAGCGTATTTGACGCTGTACAACATCAGCTTCACCTCCCTCCCCATCCTCCTGTACAGCCTGGTCGAGCAGCACGTGACCATCGACACACTGAAGAGGGAGCCCTCTCTGTACAGGTGGTGGCGGTTATTTTGTACGATTAGGTAAGCTAGAAGTCGTTCACCTTATTTTCTGCCCTCTAACAAGTTCGCCTCTTCCCCGCGTGTTTCAGGGACATTGCGAAGAACTCCCTCCTCCGTTGGCCCGTCTTCCTGTACTGGACGTGCCTGGGTGTGTTTGACGCAGTCATCTTCTTCTTCGGTGCCTACTTCCTGTTCGACAACACCACCTTCACCAGCAATGGCCAGGTGAGCCTCCGCATCCGCGTCACAAAAGGCAGTGAGAACAGTAGAAAAAAACAACAGCAGTTGGCATTCGGTTCAGTGTCTGAGGCATCAGTCGATGGGAGGACAGTTATGAAGTCACCATGAACCCCCACTCATCTCCACCGGATACTTTTCGTGCCATTTTAGGCGCAGCGACTTGACATTGCGGTCATGTTTTGTCTATGATTCAGTACCAGCAAAGTTTGTTTCCCGGAACATCGGATCTCCATTCATCTCGACAACACAATAGCATCTTTCTGTGTATTGTTAATTTTGTATCATGTCAACTGTTTTTGATTGCCTTTAGTCCTGTTTATTCTTTTTTTGTTAAAACATCCTGAAATTCATTTTACCCTTTGTCCTGATTCTTTTCTCTTTTCTCCTCCCCCCCTCCTCCTTATCTCTGCTTCCTCACTCTTTATTTTGCTCCTCTCTTCCTCCTCCTCTTCTTCTTCAGCTTATGACCACCAACACACAGATGGTAAGCCTGTCTCCCTCCCCTGTCAGCTCTCTCTGTCTTCCACAGCCTTTTTTAGTTCCTGTCGTATCGTTTATTCTTTCATTTCATCCTCACTCCACGTAATCCATGCACTCCCATTTGGATGTGTAGCTTCCTAATGCTTACATTCCCCCCTCTAAATTTCTGCAATGCTCTGAATCCCGCATAGTACCTAATCTTAACCACTCTGCTGACATGGTAGAAATCCTAGAAGCTTCTCCACATTATCCCACGTCTTGTGTTCTGGTAGGGAAGCTAAGATTTGCTGCTGATTTAAAGCCAACATCTGTTTATTTCTTTTTCTGTCTACCGTGTTTTTTTTTGTGTGTACTTGTGTGTCTATGTACTTTTATTGTTATTACTCTGCCTTTTCATTTAAAAAAAAGTTGTAGTAATGGATGTAGGAATTCCAGTTAAGCTTTTTTGGTACTAGCAACTAACTTTAGCTGTTATATAAATCTTCTTCTTTGCCTCGATATCCCTGTTTTCCCACACCCCTCGCCTCTCTCATACCCACATCCCATCTGTTAACTCCTGGTGTCTGACTAAACATTTCTAGCATTTATGTAAGTAACACGTGAAATAAAATGGAAATATTAAAGTGACAGCGTGTAGTTTTTACCATTAATCTCTGGAAATATCCATCAAAATATTGTTGTACATGAATAAAATGATGCCCAATCATTTTAAAGTAATGACTGCTTCAAAACATATAACCATAAAAAGCGGGTCTAAAATACATGGGTGTGGGGCTTAGTGTATGAGAGCCAACATATTGGACGCTGTGTTTCTTTCTGCTTGAGCCGATGTGAACAAAACGCCTTTACTGATTTTTTGAATACGCGGTTACATCCCTTTTCCACTCGTCCTCATCAGAAGTTTAAATAAAGAGCTCTATGAACAGACTTAAAAAAAAAAAAAAAATACTTTCACCAGCCCACCAACCCGTTGTGAGATACACCCAACCCAGGTCGCTGGGGAGAAGTGGCCCCAGAGATCCTGGGTCCCCGCTCGGGGAGAGGTCCGCAATCAACTGCTGTGTCCGAGCCTTCGTGACACGGACCCGACCCCCGGCTCCACGTCAGAGACAGAAGCCCACAGAAATGATCAACACTGCCAGACAACTAGAGAAAGTCTCGGCATCGCATTCTCTTAATGGAAATAACTGAAGGAGCAGCAAAATCTAAGAAAACACGCTGAGGTCACATGCTTTCTGCTGGACAGGTAACAACTTTCACCGGAATGTTTTTTGTTTTTATTTCAAACTTGTGCCACTCAGGGTGGAACTACACTGAAATGGGTCATTTTTTGCATTGAGGTAATTCGGTCTAACATTACAGTTTATAAATTTACAAAACTATCCGAATAATATCACTAACCTACAAAATGCGGAAAACTTTTGCCTTTAACAAATGTAGCTGTTTTACCTCTTTACTCGCTGTATTTGATGAAAGAGAGTCTGGTGTGCTTCTCATTTTGCTGCATATTTTCCCCTGGACTTTGAAATATCTGCCTTGTCTGAGTAGAAAGCTGCGCAGATGCGATTTTTTGGCCTGTGTGGCCATCCGTCGTCACTCGAACACAGAAATACTGTTTGCTTGCAATGATTTAGGTATGTACTGCCCCCTATCGTCAAGAAACTACACACTGTCATTTTAATTTATTTTTTTGTCTAAATGCTAGTAGAAATTTAAATGCTATCTTTTTGAATGAACACTAGTTTCCACAGTTGATAGAACATGAGTTTCCTGTGTTTCCTTTGTTGTGCTCACCTCTGCGTTCTGAAACCATAGACTTGAAATGAACTTTCTTTTATCGTGGTTGCCGACCGTTGTCCTCTTCTTTCGCTCACAGATGTTTGGAAACTGGACGTTTGGGACGCTCATCTTTACCGTCCTGGTTTTCACCGTAACGCTCAAGGTTTGTGAGTCGGCAAAATGAAAGGAGGACAAAATCCTGCCTGTCCTATAGCGTAGCCCTCTCAGTTGCGTTAGCTCTTAATTATTGCTTGGGTTTTCTAAATGTATAGGAGAGTCAAAAGTTAGTGGTCTTCTTCCTGTTAGAATACTTTTAAAACGTGAACTGTAAAGGTAAGCGGATGTGAAATTGGAGTTTTATTTTTCAGTTCTGAGCAGATCTATTCTGATATCAGTATTTTCTAATCAACTTTTTTTCCCTCCGAATCCGTAGCTGAGTTATCCTTCATGACATGTAGTAAGGCCTACAATGAACTTTCTATTTCCTTAGTAAATCTGGGACAGTTAGTTAGCTTTTCAGAAAAACTTCAGCTTAAAGCCTTCTTTCTCTTGCCGTGTTGTGTAAGCAAATGTGACACCACACTGGCACTTCAGCTATACAGCTTCAGGTTTTGCCTTCATCTTCTGTTGCATTCACATTTACAAGATCAATAATTACATAAAGGGCAAAAGAGCAGCCCTTTTTTGTCTTTTCGCTCTGCTGCCAGCTACAGAACTGCTAAATTTGGACTGCAGACTGTAGAGAGGGAGTAGGTGGCGGGTTTAGGACATGACTGTAGCTGAAAACGAATTCTGTTCTAAACTCTGTAACCTTTTTTTTCCACAGAAAAATAGTACAAGATCATCTAGTATATCATCCCAAGCTAAAACAAAGACACTTGGTCAGTGTAATTGAACAAAAGAGGAAAATTATTCATGAACAAATGGCTATATAAAACACAATTTAAGTATTGTAGTCAAGCAAAGCCTAAAATATGGGACGGTGATATCTTTTAGGACATATGTATCAGGTCAAATGAGCCATTAGCTGCTAGCTGCACCATTTTCATACTAACTTTAACAGCAGAATTTGTATGCATTTTCTATCTTGATATCTTAAGTGTACAGCCTCCATTTGGCTGTATATAAGAACAGCCAAAACATCCCGTCCAGTGGTCTCAAGCCGATATTTTATCCAAGAAAAATGCTAATATAGTTTCAATACAGATAATGGGTCACACTAGTTCGTCTGTTTTTAAAACTATACATTTGATTAGCCCAAATGTGGTTATGTGTGGTGTTATTTACCAGCTGCTACTTTGATTCATGTGCAAAAGTTTTAAGATTTCTTGATTTTTTTGCATCCAAATTGTCATGTCTGCTTGTAATGTTTTAGTTATGAACAATACTGTTTGTTTGCTTATTTGAAGGATTTTAGCTTTGTGCTTTCCTTAATTTGTATAGTCCTGTACCTCACCACCTGCAGAAGAATGACATGCTCTATGTTTGAATCACTCAGATGTACAAAAGCCTCAAAATTGAGTGATGAATCTTTTTTTTCTCTAAAGACAAACAGGACTATTTGTTAAAAACAGCCTGTCATAGAGACATAAATATTTTTCTACTTCTAAAAAATCTGATTTCATTCATCATCACTTACTACCAACTTTCTTTTCTCTTCATTGTCCACTTTCATCAATTTCTAAATTCCGCACTAAAAAATTTGCTGTTATATTACAGAAACAGTCGAAAAGCATCTGACGTCTACCGTAAAATACTTTAAAGTTACTAATAAGAACCATACAAAGGATTAGGAGGGGACTAATGTAAAAGATTCAGTCCATTGAGTGGTTTGGTGTTTACACTGCTTCTTTTCTCTACGGTCCAGCTTGCCTTGGACACACGTCACTGGACCTGGATCAACCACTTTGTCATCTGGGGCTCGCTGCTTTTCTACGTCATTTTCTCTCTTCTCTGGGGCGGCATCATTTGGTGAGGCCTTGGTTCACCTGCAGTCCATGTAGTCTTTACAGACGGGTTCTGTTTGGGAATAAAATTCTATGTTCCCCGCTGCTTCTAGGCCGTTCCTAAACTACCAGAGGATGTACTACGTTTTCATGCAGATGTTGTCCAGTGGTCCGGCGTGGCTCAGCATCATCCTCCTTATTACGGTCAGCCTGCTGCCAGATGTCCTCAAGAAAGTCCTTTGCAGGGTTATTTGTCCAACAGCTACTGAGCGTTCCCAGGTAAAAAAAAAAATCCCATAGAGAATAGATTTTCTTTTATTTTTAAAATAGATTTGAGTTTTTACTTCTACTAATGTTTTGTAGTGTACACAACATATTCTACTAAACCCATTTAGCATTAATAGATTAATGCTTTTAGTTTATAAAGAAATTTCAACTTCACTGTAAATCACCAAGCAAGACTGTTAATGTGTCTAATAGCCTTGAACATCAGCTGGATTTACTCTGACTTCCTCTCCTCAGTAGCTTAGCTTTACCCTCCTTTTGAAGCATACTTTACCATGAAAGGAAAGGAAAAAAGTGAAAGGTCTGACTGATTTCTTCCTGCTGTGCTCTTTCTCTTCTTTCCCCCTTTCTCACTTCACTTTATGGATCCCCCACCATCCTTATTGACACATTCCCTGATGCTTCTTTTACTTCTCCTTCACTCTCTCCTGCCCTCACCTTTTCTCACCTTTTCATTATTATCTTCCCTTCTTTCCATCTTCTTTGTGTGGTTGTGACACGCTGCACTCTCCCGCCCTTTTCATGGTGACCACAGTCCACCCGCCCGTGCCTTACTGTGGAGCCCTCCACCATCTTCATGCTTTCTCAGTCCTCCAGCAGAATGAGTTTCTGATTGGCCCAGAGAGAGACGAGAGAGAGGAGCAGGAAGAGTAGGTGACTTGTCTTTTAAGCCCTCATTTGAGTGTGCATTGGTCCAGTGTCAAACTGCTTGTCTCTACACCATGGCGAATGTGCAAACTAACCAAGCACTGATGACACAACTTGGGAGGTTTAGCCCGGTTTAATGCTATTTCTCCTCTTCATGTGTTTTGTTATCCTCGTGTACTATTTAAAAAATCTATGATGTGTTGACTACATCAATTTCTTGATATTGCCGATAAATTGCCAAAATTGGTTAGATATTAGCAATTCAAACTTTTTCAAAAACTACATTGTTGGATGTATGGATCTAGTTTAGTTTATTGTATTAGTTTTTTTATTATTATTCTCTGAATACTTTTCTGCTTTTAATAAGATTCTGTTGTAGCCTTGAAATATCTAGGAAATTACAGAACTTGATTTTATATTCTAACCTTATATTCCAAAGTTTCTTAGTTACAGTATTACTTAAAAAGACCAAGAAAAAAGTTATTACATTAATTTAAAATGACACCACTTTAGTTGTCAGATTAGAAGTTTTTTTAAAAAACCTACTGGTAGTGTTGCTTTCTTAGTTACCAGTGAAAAACCTGCCCGTGATACAAACGCAATCAAAAATAAAGGACTGTTTTTACAGCTTTTAAGCCACTTAGCAACCATGCTTCTTTGGATCTTTGAGTTTTTTACACCAGCCTAAGTATTGAACAGTATTATTACACATTAATATCACTAAATCATCACACAATACTTTCAAGAATCTGTATTTGAAGTAGGATAAGCCATTCAGTTATGACCGTTGAAAAATGTTACAATAAATGTGATTTGAATTGGTTCAGATGCACATCTCTGGAAGTAAACTGCAGCACTATAATATGTAATGTACAGTGGGGAGGACAAGTATTTGATACACTGCTGATTTTTTGAAGTTTTTCCACTTACAAAGAATGTAAAGGTCTGTAATTTGTATCAAAGGTGCTCTTCAACTGTGAGGGACAGAATCTAAAACAACAGGAAATCTCAGTGGATTATTTTTAAATAATACATTTTCATTTTATTGCAAGATTTGATACATCAGACAAACAGAACAGAAGAGACTGGCTAGGTCACTCCAGGACCTTGAGATGCTTCCTACGGATCCACTCCTTAGTTCTCCTGGCTGTGTGTTTTCGGTCGTTTTCATGAAGGAAGATCCATTCACGACCCATCTTCAATGCTCTTACTAAGGGAAGGAGATTATTTGCCTAGATCTCACTATACATGATCCCATCCATCCTCCCCTCAATACGATGCAGTCGTGCCGTCCCCTTTGGAGAAAAGCATCCCCAAACAATGATGTTTCCACCGCCATGCTTCACAGTTGGGATGGTGTTCTTGTTGTTGTACTCATTCTTCTTTTTTCTCC
The DNA here is from genome assembly GCA_028564705.1 of Apricaphanius iberus. Taxonomy (NCBI): domain Eukaryota; kingdom Metazoa; phylum Chordata; class Actinopteri; order Cyprinodontiformes; family Aphaniidae; genus Apricaphanius; species Apricaphanius iberus. Next base: position 1,273,342 of record JAPXFQ010002826.1, read on the forward strand.
AAATGTGGCGAATGGAGTTTAGACCAAAAAGCTGCACTTTTGTCTCATCAGACCACATGATCTTCTCCCATTTCTCCTCTGGATCATCCAGATGGTCGTTGGCAACTTTCAGACGGGCCTTGACATGTGCTGGCTTGAGCAGGGGGACCTTGCATGCACTGCAGGACTTTAATCCATGATGGCGGAGCGTGTTACTCAGTGTTGTCCCAGCTCTATTCAGGTCATTGCCCAGGTTCTGCCTTGTAGTTCTGGGCTCATCCCTCGCTGTCCTCATGATCATTGATGCCCCACGAGGCGCTCCAGACCGAGGGAGATTGACCGTTGTCTTGAACTTCTTCCATTTTTTAATTATTGCACCAACAGTTGTTGCCTTCTCACCAAGCTGCTTGCCTATTGTCCTGTAGCCCATCACAGCCTTGTGCAGCCCTAAAATTGTATCCCTGATGTCCTTGCACAGCTCTCTGGTCTTGGCCATTGTGGAGAAGTTGGAGTTTGTTTGAGTGTGTGGACAGGTGTCTTTTATACAGGTAACGAGTTCAAACAGGTGCAGTTAATACAAGTAATGAGTGGAGGACAGGAGGGCTTAAAGAAGAACGAACAGGTATGTGGGAGCCTAAATTCTTACTGGTTGATAGGCAATCAAATACTTTCGCAGTAAAATGGAAATTAATTATTTAAAAATCATCCACTGTGATTTTCTGCAGTTTTGTTTTACATTCTGTCCCTCACAGTTGAAGAGTACCTTTGATACAAATTACAGGTGTCTACATGCTTTGTAAGTGGTAAAACTTCGAAAATCAGCTGTGTTTCTAATATTTGTTCTCCCCACTGCAACTCAGGTAGCTAAACGTTTTGGATTCAAAAGTTCACATGGTTATAAAAAATTTTTTTTTAAATAAAATTCCTCTGTATGTAATTTTATTTCAGTATAAATGCATTTGTGCTATGAAGTATTCAGCGGTTTTTCTCGTGTAACGTTAGTGAACAAACAAGATCATAAAGACCAGGAAAAGCAGACAGATCAAGGAGAAATTTGTAGGGGCATTTATACCAGGGTTAGGTCATCAATAAATATGTCTTTTTCCACCATCTGAACTTCAGGGTGTTTTTACGGACCTTCACGGTATTCACATGTCTCCCTTTGAGCAGGCCGGCCCAATAGGCCCACTTTACAGGTCACTTCAGGAACCAACGGAGTACCTGCCTCTGGGTATATTTGGAAATAGCCCAGTAGAGTCGCCTGGCAGAGTTGTGGTTAACTCAGTTTTAACTCAATGGGAAATAATATCAGTAGATGTTGCCAAACACCGGCTATGTGAAAACTGGAAGAATTGCTGGCGAAGGAGTGTATAACAACATAGCAAACAGAAACGGGGCTTCTTCCAATGATAATCTGTGCTTATTCTCTCCTGCTGTGGGCGCCTTCAGTGACGTCACTCCCTGCCGAACCGGTGCCAGTATGCTGACGTCTTTGTGAATTCTTTAAAGGGACAATTTTGTATAGAAACACGACGGTTGAGAGGACAGGAAATGTTCTCAGATACCCCTCAGAAAGGCCTGATATCCCAAACTTAGAACATCTCAGAGCACCTTCAGCCCTTTCATTTACAAATAGAAAGAGTATAAGCCCTTCCATCTGTAGATGATGACCCTCACACTATACTGTAGGACATTGGAAACCACCAGGACTTCCTGCTACACTGACAGGCTAGGCAATGAGAGCATTAACCAGGGAAGCAGCCAAGAGGCTTGGCTTTAGGGTAGAGGTCCACTTTTCAGCAGAGCAATGACGCTGAGCATAGAGCTCCAGGATTAGATGAAAGCATATCCATCTGTTAGACCTGCCCAGTCAGTAAGAAACCAACAACTGATTTTTCCCCCCGAATCTTTGCCACTTATTCTAATTAGATTTTATCTGTTTTGCAAAGAAGGAGGAAAAACTGTCTGTCTTTAGATGTGTAGAGCTGGAAGACTCATACCGCAAAATAATTTGTGCTGTAACTGCAGAGAAAGGTGGTTCTACAAAATATTGACTTATTTTTGAAAACCAAGCACTCTTTCCTAACACTTCAAGGTTATTTGCTGCTTCACTTGGTTCGTCACACATCATCCCAACAAAAAAAAAAAATCTGGCAAAGTTCACAAGGTACAAACACTTGTTCAAGGCACTTCAAGACTCCTTTACTCTAATGAATCTGACTAGGACCTTATTTAATATCATCCCAGACTGTTTCCTCTAAACTAAAGAGGAGAGCGACTGTTTAAACTTTAGTCAGTGTTGATTAACAAAGAAGTCTATAGTAATCTTTAAAAAAAAGTCTTGTTTGTCAGTTGTTACCAGCATCAAACTGAAATCTTTCTTACCCAAATCAATTTTAGTTAATTGAGTTACACTATTTAAATAACTTAAATTCCCAGGGATTTAACTGGACACGCCACAGTTTGAAAATATCAACCAAGACTGTTTGAAAATAAGAAAGATTCTCTCTAGTTTATTTTACTTTTTAACTACACATTGGAGGTCATGATCTACATTTGTTCTTAACGCTCCCTGTTGTGATCACTCTTGCATCTAATATATGTGGGTTTCAAGTTTAACGATAGTTATATAATGCAAAAATGAACAGCCTGGAAAGCTTCTGCAAGCTAGGATCGGATAATGAGTCACAATTCAGTGCTCAGAAGTACTTTTCTGACAATTTAGAATAGACAATGAATTGGGTCAGAACACATGTTGGGAATCAGGAGACCTTAGCAGACTGGGATAGAAGCCTAGAATTCCTAGACTTAATACACAACATGGAAACAGATTCTATTATCATCACATGTATGTGAAAGTCAGATTTTTTTGTTTAAATCAGCAATTCGAAAAAATGCATAAGCATGTAAAGATACCCAGGAGGGTTACAATAACTACTCAATGTATGTTTTATTGTCTTTATTATCATTAAACGTGTGTAATCCCTAGAGGCAACGCGGCCTTAAACTTCACTCTGAAAATTCCAGAAGGCATCCAGGCTTTCTATATCAGTCTTTCAGCCTTCCTGTTATCTGCTAAAGTCTGTTCCAGTTTGCTGCTTTTGTTAATTAGATGAAAAATCCTCAAGCAGCAATGACGTTTCGTCCTGTGGCATTCGGTTTCAGTTCATACCTGAAAAAGGTCTGTATAAAGCAATAAACACAGGTAAATTACAAATTGTCTAAGAAGTTTAGTGACTTGCAACTGAAAGACCTCTGTAAAAAAAAATCTGCATTAAAAACAGTATATAACAGCTTTGTACTTCTCCCAGCATTGTTTTAAAACTTCTCAATTGAAAATGATTGAAAATGACTGCATCTGAGTTGACTACCAGCAATACTTCCACACTGAAGAGTGTTGTTGCAGGACTGGTAGTGCTTAGTATAGTGCTTTTTTATTTTTTTATTTAGCTTTTTTGGTGCATTGCTTGTAAGATTCAAGGAATAAAATGCATTTAATTTGATTTTAGGTTTTGAAAAGTAAGATATGTTGCAGGTTTGCACAAATTTCATTGGCATTTTATCCAACATTGAATCTTTAACTGCTACCTCACCAAATCCCAACAAAAAGAACAGAAAATTCAAATTCTTCTCTTTTTTTAAACGTTTTTAGTAATTTTCTGACATCTAGTGTTACAAACTAGGACTACAAGTATAAATCTATTTATTTTTCTTTCTTTAGGGAGCTTAATCTGAGACAAACGTTAATCATAACGGGAATAATCCAAACGCTCCTCCTCTTTAGTGAGAAGAAAGTTGTTTTTTGTGTCCAGACATTATTAGAATTTTTTTTTTCATCCTATGCCTCATGTTCCTGTTAATTTTTGCCAAAGATCCATGATCAGTTGACAGATCAGAATCGTAACAACAAAATTATTAAAACAGACAGAAAATATCCCTTATGTCCGTCACTATAAGGCTAATTTTCAGTTTGTCTGTCCACAATTCTAAGTTTGGTTGTTTCTTCTGTATGTTTCTCATGTTCTTCGGTTCAAACTTGATTTGTCTTCTGAAAATACTTTCCTTGTCTCTGTAGGTCAGCGAGAAGCTGCTACCTGGTAGCACGACTGAGCTGACCCCGCTGTCCTTTCGTCGATCCTACAAAGGGAGGAGCACGGACTCCACCCTCCTCCACCTCGGCGCTGCAGAAACACTGTCCCTCCGCAGCTCTAGTCCTCTTCCCCAGAAACTCCTGGCCCACCTGGCAGAGGGAGGAGGGTCCGACCTGTCCTCTCTCAGCCCCTACATGCTTCGTCTCTCCGGGGCGGGGTTTGCCTACTACGCTCCTGGACCGGAGACCCCTGTGTGAGGAAAAAAATAAAATAAAAAGAAGAAACAACTTCAGAAGATCTGTCATTAAGCTCTTCATTGCTCAAGATGGATCAAGATTTAATAGAACACCGGTTAAAAACATGGACTCTCCGTTGTCATTGTGTGCATTTTCTGGGGTCCCCCTGAGTGGACAACGTTTTACATTGTAGTACCCTGAGTCTTTGGCCTCACGTCAAAGTTTCCTATCAAGCTCCCGATCAGAACAGTGTGAGAACTAAAACGGGAACCTTGAGGAAATGTCCCTTTTTCTTTTTCTGCAATTTGTTTGTATACTCATCCTCATTTTTAGTCACATCATCGCCTCTTCCTCCAATTTCATGTTGTTGCTTTTTTGTAACCGTTGAAAAAAAATCGTTCATGAACACTCTGTGGTCTGGCCAAGTGGAGGGGGGGGGGGTTAGCAGTCTTGCTCAGCCCTTTAGGTATGCGTGTGTATGCATGCGCTCTATAAGTACGCATGTAATTGGCTGTTTGTTTTTTTGTTGTTGTTTTTTGTATGTGACTCACACCTTTACACTTTTGCCTTACAGGTACGTAACAGAAGTGGGCACTAAGGGAGGAAGGTGTGAAAAGGAAATGGTGTTTTACAAAAGCCTTACACAGACACAGACCTGTTTATTAGTTTTACAGTGCCTTGCAAAACTCTTCATACTCCCTAAACTTTTTCAAATTTTATGATGTTACAATTTCTTTTCTTTTAGTAGGGGTGATAGACCAACATAAATTTAAAAAAACCTGTACAGTGGAGGAAAAATAATACATGAGACATGGCAATCTTTTTTTCTATTCCTAGTGTAACCACTGGGGTTGAGAGGTTAACTAATCAATATATATATAAACCGCTTGTAATTTATTTTCAGTATAAATCCAGCTGTTCTGTGAATGCCTCATGTTTGTTAGATAACATCAGTGAAGAAGGCTGTGGAGCAGATTAAAGTTGGTTTACAATGTAAAAAGAATATCCTGAACTTTTAATTTTTTACTGTTCAATCCATCATCAGAACATGGTAAATGGTAGGGATGCAACGATACCACTTTTTTCAAACCGATACAATACTGATACTAGGACTTGAGTAATTGCCAATACCGAGTACCAGTACCGATACTTGTACTACACAAAAAAAATGTGATTACAACAAATGATGGTGACTTATATAAAATATAATAATTTTCTGTGAAATTTTAAGTATCGGTTCATGGTACCAGATAAGTTTAACCGATGCAATACATAAGAGCAGTGTTGGCCCCGATACGCGATACCAGTATCGCTACATCCCTAGTGAATGGCCTGTACTTGTATAGCGCTTTAGTGGTAAGGTTATGCAGAAAAAAAACAACTTACAAATAAGACCATGGCCACCCGCTGGAACTGACAGGCCAGGAAATGAGAGCATTGAAAAAAGCAAACAAGGCAGGTCAATGCAGACGTGCAGAAGTAGCTGGGGTCCAAAGAAACCAAAACGTTAACTTCTTGACCTCTATTATAGAACTCTAACCTTGAAAACACTGCCATATTTGGTGAAACATGGTGGTGGCAGCATAATGTCATGTGGATGCTCCAAATTGTGGAGGGAAGCTGATGAATGTTGATGGAAAGGTAAAAAAAATAATAATCATGTGTTCGATGACCTAGTCAAAGTCCAGAAATGATAATATGATACCAAGAATCTGACATGAAAATTGAAGTACAGACACAATCTCCATCCAATCTGACTTAATGTAAGTTATTTTTTGAAAGAAGTGAAAAGCTGGTAGAGCCATATCCGAAAAACCTGTTGCTTTTATATAGAAAAAAGGGAATGCTGATCACATATCCGCTCCATACTTTGATTACACTTGTTAAAAAGTGTAGACCACGCATGTGTCCCCCCCCCCCCCAATTCACTTCTTTGTGTTGGACTGTCACATACAATCCCAATAAAATACACAGGAGTTTGTGGTTGCAGTGTGACAAAATATGAAAATGGTCAAGGGTTATGAATGTTTTTGAAAGCCACTGTAAGGAGAGATGAGGAGACTCCAGAGGAAAGTGCAGTATTTTAGCCACCCTGCCTTAATTCATAGACACCACTTTCAGTAGGTCAGTTCAAACACATTTATGAAAGTACAAGGATATTCGCAGGGAATGCACGTCTGTTACTGTCTGTCTCAGTCCCCCCCCCCCCGACCTTTGTTTCACTTGTCTGTCAGCTTAGCATGTTGAATTGTCAGTGCATGCTGTACTATTCTGTATATCACTGCTCGTTGCAGACATGATCATCACAAAACATATCAAATTTATTTATTGTCCTCTGATCAGTGAGCATGCCCACTGCTGGCCATGTGAAGTAGCAGTCTGGAACTGATGGAGTACTGATTTATATGGATGTTGCTATCCCTCACTGTTGCAATGTGCTTGTGTATTTGCTGCCGTATGTGTCATGGAAACGTCAGAATGTTAATATTAGGTCGCTGTGTTATTAGGGGACGTATTCGTTTTGCATTAACTCCTATGTTTAGCTGTTTTTCTGTCCTGCTCTAAAAACACCATTGATGTCAGTGATGTATGGATGGATGTAAATGAAACAGAAGGTATATACAGCTTGTCTGGTGGGAGACTTGAATCGGCGACGTCACAATCAAAATCACTGAGAATGTTGAACTGATTTGTCCATCATGTCCTGTATCTGAAGATTGTAGCTCATAATGGATGAACCACTTTTCCGCTGTTCTAGATAGCATTTCCGAAGACCTCCTCGTCCAAAGCCCATCTCTAACAGAAATCTACTGACTCTGGAAGTCTTGAATGTGACATTCTGAATTTTTTATATGTTTATACAGTTTATTTTCATACACATCAACATCTGCCAACTTGTATAGATTTGATAACAGGCGTTCAGTATTTTTCTACTGGGGCGCAGAGGATTTATTACATTAATGGAAAAATTATATTCACCCTTTCAATTTTCAAATCCTCAATTAGAGCCACCTCGGTTCAACCCTCATGTTTTTGTGGTGGTCACTGTGTTGTTGCCATAGTCCTACATACTCTGCACCAGCCCTGCTACAGTAATGCTGTAAAGATTATTTATTCTTTAGTATTTGAGTCTTCTGATTTTTATCTTTCTTGTCACTTTGTGTTGTCCAGTGTGCATATTTTCTTCACTAGTTTTGTATCTCAGAGAGAAGACTATATTTTAACTGTTAGGGTGCGTGTTAACATTTGTAAACAAAGTGAGAGTAAAATTTAAATTATATGGTTTGTTAGATTAACCTATAGTCCTACACACTGCACTTTGTTTTCCAACAGATGAGTTTTACCGTAAAGAAAACAAGGTCTACTGTCTGTCAACTGGATTTGTAATTCACACTTCCTCGCGTTATTTTTCTAAGAAGATTGTTGTGGGTGAGAATATAAAAAAAAAAAAAAAAAAGAAGAAGTGACCAAATGACCTGACTTGGAATGAACTGTCTGTAGGTGCCAGCCTCTGTCTCAGTGGGTTTATCACACCAGCCTTCTATTGCAGATCAGAATGTCAAACAGCTTTTTCTAAGTCCATCAGCACAACAGCAGGTGCTCATCTAGTCACTCCTGAGCTTGGCAAAGGTCTGAAACATCGACTGCTCCAATGCGAGGAGCACACCTCATATCATAGTACCTTTAGTAGGCCACTGTTTGTATTACTGAACAGTTTTTGACAAATTGTTTTTTTTTTTTTTTTTTTTTTTTTTGGGTAAAGATTTTAAAAGTTCACATGTGACTTTTTGCCAGCCTGACTGTAGCAAATGAGGACAAAGCACTGCATTGTCATTCTGCTTGTAATAAAGAATGAAAGAGAAATACATGTTCTCGTTAGATTTATTTTTTTTCCTGATTCTCTGTCAACCACCTCCATGGATCAATGCCTGTTTCTTGTTTATATCACCATCATTCCCACGCATGACCACCACAATACCATACTAGAATTCAGGCAACGGAGTCAAAAGATATTCTGCTGAACCTGCTGTAGTGCCTATGCCGGGTCTTTTGGTGGCGCTGTGACACTGCCATAAAACCACAGAAAAGAACACTGAACATGTGAAGTCAACCCAGTTGCAAACACGACAAATCTAGCTTCAAATGAGAGCTTTATTCAAAAGCCTATCGTATCTGTGGTTCTTTGGATGTGGTATTTGCTGCTGGTTATGGAGGAGGAACAGTAAATCGTATTCTAGGATCCATAATAAGGTCAGTATTTGCTTTTTGTGGACTGCAACACCGTACAGTGCCATATTTGTTCACTTTAAAATAGAGTTGCTTAAATATAAATAAATAGTTAAATATAGGATTGAGAAGGTGACGTCATCCACTCAGAAAAAACAAGAGTACCTTCCTGCAGTTACAATGGCCGACAAATCCATACCGGAAGTCTCAAGCTGAATTAGTTAAACACTGTGGACCTGATTTATCAATGGTTTGTGCTTGTTAAAACCTGCGCAAACCACACAGTTGCCAAAACAGGCTGAGGCTGATCTATAAACACGATGCAGAGCGCATTTCGCCTGTTAAACCCGCAGCAAGAAGCACACAATCCATTTAGCGTTTTTGCCCTTGATGAATATTTCATCTGGGAGTGTCTCTAAGAAAATGCAAAATATTGGGAGAATAGGCTAATAAGTAGGTGTTCCAGCGTTCCAGGTGCAGTCTGACTTACATAGCATAAAAATGTTTGCGCCGACCATTTTAGCATCTATTTTTAGCACTTCTGAAAAGCACTTCTTAATTTTGCTCTCAGCATAAACCTGAAAGTTATGTAAATACTTCCCCCTTTTCCCCCAAAGACGCATCAAAACTCATCATGCGCTCTCATCATGTCTCCACCTGGTGAAGACGCGCTGAGCGCACATTGAGTCATGATCTTCACGGATCCTCATTACTTTCCCCCGCAGTGGTTAACCTTCCTGGAGTCCAATTAATAAAATGTATTAATCATATACAGTACCACAATGATAATTGGCATTATATATGACATTTTAAAAACAAAATTAAGAAATTTCAGAGTCCATATTTTCAATATTTTTTTATTTATTTTTTCTATTGCAACTTGACATTCAATAGAGGCCATGATAAAGTGCGATGCATTTCAACAATATTAGTAGAATGAGGACATTTTAGTGACCGAGTTCTGGACATGCTGCAGTTTTAATCAGTCTAACCCTGCAATACGATGTGTACATGCAGCAGAGAGCAGCGCGTGTACACCGCATTAATTACATTCATTACTGACTAATAGTAATTAATTCTGTAACAGCCAACCATGCTACTGTAGTATATATAAATATTTTTATGTCCGGAGGTGCGGCTAAACGTTCAAATATGACAGGTCTCTCATATCGTGCAGTCTCTGTGTCCTTATAATCTCAGTGTGGCCCAAGAGATGGTGCCCTAACTGGGTCAGAGGTATACATTTAATTTGGTGGCTTTCCAAGCAACAATCGAAGTTGTCATCCCATAGAAGAATTGTGGAAGTTGTGTTGTGTTGTGTTTCAGTGTGCCCAGCCTACCGGTGGTAACCTGTATGTTTTGGTTTGCATGTTGAAGGAAAGAAATGTATAAGATCTGTAACCTAACCAGAAGGAAAAGGTTTGAACACACTCTGATCGACACTGATACTCTGGAAGGTTAAATTTGGCCGCCTTACAGCTGAGATCCAAGCGAGCCAGTTACACTTTATTTAGTCCGTGTTAATGCCTTCAAGAAGGAAAAAGGTGAAAAGTTGTCACATTTCCCACGTTTTCCCCTGGCGATCATGAGTTGCACTGTTGCATCCCACAACACGGCAACCATTTACCACGGTTGAGTAATAATAATAGTAGATCAGAGAATGAATAGGTCTGTAAAACAGCACGCTGTTGCTGTAAGGACCCTACCAAAATGGCAACCGTGTCAGGTGATGATGACACGATCACAAGCCCTATAAACTTGTTACTTAGCACTTCAGATGTTGTTGAATTCTTCACCTCATGAAATCCCAAAAAGAGATCATACAACACATTTGAAATACTCATCCATCCACCTTTGTGCTACAGGCCAGAACTGTTGGCACAATGTAACTGCGGCCACCCGGGGGCTCTTGTGTCTCTCCAAACCTCATTCTCTCCTACAGTTTTCATGACAGTGTAAAACTGGTTGTTCTCACGTAGCCCTACACGTAGATACTATAATAGGCACAACTCCAAGTCTGAGGTGTCTGCAATTTTTTATTTGCGTATCTTGAAGACAATGATACTCCCATTTGCATTTAAAGTGGCCTAATGTGGAGACGCTGTGTAAATCATACCGGTGTGAAGCTGGGTTACCTATGTATGTTAGGATTGATTTACATTATTTTTATTAGCTGTATAATACCAACACAGTATATCTGGAGCTGCATTGCTAGTAATACTCCTGTGTAAGTTTTCAGAGCATGACGCAGCTGTTATACCTTTCCCACTCACTGGATGTCACTGTTGCATCAGCTGTTTGTTTAAACCTGCAGTGCTGGCCAATCTCGTCCCCTCCCCCCGATCTGTCTGCACAGGTTCGCACCATCATGTGTGTCGAGGCTGAAACATGCATGTCTGAATGAGGCTGCGTCCTGCTACAAGTCCTCCCCTTCAACACAGCCGCCATCCTCTCCTCCGCATCCCTCTGTGGACGACTCGTCGTCATTCCCGGGGCTGTCACAGCAGCTTCAGCATCCATCCACCCTCCGTCGTAGCAGCATCTTCTCCATCCTCGAAAGCGTTCATTTTTCACAAGCAGCCAGGCTCAGCCAAGCTTGCACACATGACATTCATTTGAACTCTCCTTCCCCTGTCTCAGTGCTTTAGCGAACCAAAATAGAAAGCAGCCAAGCTGCCACATCCTCGTTGACTCTTCATCGCTGCATCCCCAGCTTCCCTCCTGCTTGCCTGGGCTCGTCATCGTAGAGTCTTGACTTCCCATCATCTTCACCATCATTCAGTTTCCAAAGCTGCCAAGCTGTCTCTTCTTCCTAGGAAAGTGTATTTTGGCTGGGCAGCTGGTTTACCACTGTCCCTCTGGAAAATGCTCCTGTGGATGAAGACAGAGGAAATGGCTCTCGGGGAGCTGCTAGAGAGACTAAGGAGTGTCACCCAAACCATAGGTGGGTAACGACAGTCAAAGCCACCTTGTGTGATGCCATTTTTATTGCGTATTAGTGGCTTTTTTATAACTCTGGAAACATATTTAATGATATGAATGCATGTAGTTAATTTTTGTTGTTGTTTATAATGTTGCTGTCTCAGAACAGAAATGTGCTTTGCCAGTTCCCTTTTCTTCATTGATAGCAGTAACATAGATTTATTAGACAAGAGTGGCAACTCTTCATGTTGAACATTACCCTTTTACATTATTTCATTGAAAACATTTCTGAATTTCTAATAACCACTTTACTAAATGTCACATGTAATCTGCTCAATGATTGTAATTATAAGGCAAGGCAGTGATGAGGATCGTCATGACCAGCCTCAGTGAACTCTCTAACCCCGGAATTCAAATTCAATTCAAAAATCAGCTCAAATTTTTTTTTTTTATATATTGATGAATGAAGGATGTCCTGTAGATTGTCTCAATCAGTATGAAGAAGCCACTGACTGACGACATTCTTGTGTATAACAGCTTCATGAAGATGATGCTCAGGGTTTATCGGAAATATTTCAGAAATTCACCTTTTGTAGAGTTTCTGTTAATTCTATGAAGTTTTGTTTTTCATGCCCATCCATCCATCCATCCAATTTGGTTTGCAGGTGCCATGATCCTAGCCTAACACTGTAAACTAATCTGTCAAAAATTAAATGTTTAGTTTATAATTTAAAAATCCTTTCTCTCATTCCCGGTTTCATTTTTTGTTGTAGTGCAAATTTATTACACAATGTCTTCAGAACTATTTAGTATTCTTTAAGTACTGAAATCCTTTCCACAAATCCAGTATCACTGCACATTTATCCGTTTTCTTTGTCCAAAACTGAAGCCACTAACATGATTTTTGAAGTCTGTCTCTCATCTCTGATCCATTTATAGAAACCTGCCTTAATCCACTCAGTGTGGACACACCATTCACTCTCACTAGTGCAACTACATGTATACATAAACAAATACATCTTCATTCCTTTTGTTGACTTCAACATTTCCCCTCAGAGAAGCATGAATTGGGAATGATTATTTGGGTACCATTCTTAAATATATGTATAATAATCATTTTCAAGTATTTGCTGCTTTTATAGGTGCAGCATTGCAAGCTTTAATTCCCTCCATTCATTCCTAGCACCAAAGATGGTGAAAGCATGGCAGTAATGAGTGGGTGGAGTTGAGGAAGAAGGAAAAATATGGCAATCTATGCCCAGGTTGCAGTAATGAACATGCATAAATTTCTTCCCTTACAGTGTCTTATGTGTTGCATTTCTCACCCGTAAATTGAACAACCATTAAAAGCTTGGTAATATTGGCATATCTCATTTTGTTTACCTTTACAGATATTGAATTAGGGGCATCTAATCAAGCATAACAGCTCGGTAACAGTTCCTAAAGGAAATGTGTGATGGATGTGGTGTGGCAGGAGGATGAGAGCAGTAATCAGCTTAGAGATGAGAGCCTGACACTTACTGCAGAAGACAAAGAGGAAGGGAGAATGATGAAGGGAGATTCGCAGAAAAAAAACTTACTGAAATGATTTTTCTGTCTCTAATAAATAATGTAGAGAGGCATTTTGTTGAAGAAAACAGAGATAGACAATGAATCTGTTTCATTTTCCAGAGAAACTGGATCGAACACACATTTATCTGTTTCTTCTTGTGGTTTCTGGCGCAGTCGTCTATTTTGTAACATGAGAATCCATTCAATATCTGCTAACTCATACAAATCGGTGATCACAATGCTTCCCAAACAGCAACAGACTGAGATTTAATCTTTATTTTTCTTTTCTTATTTTTTTTGATAGAAGTCTGGTACAAATTAGGTCTGACACACACAGTTGATCCATCTTATCTGAAGCACTTGGAACAAAGATATTATTTTAAGTCAAGGTCATAACTAAAGATATAAGCCATTGTAATCAGTTATTTTTTGTGAATCAGAAATTAATATTACAATAAAAAACTACTAATACAGTGCACAATATTAGGCAACTATTTATATTATGTTCATTTGAGTAAAGAGAGAACTTTTGTGTTCTCAAAAAAAGGATAAAACATATCCCTACTTGGCACAACAGTCACTATAAGCAGGGTTTTACACATTTAAAACGAAGTTATTAAAGAGGTAGCATGTTAAACTGGCTTTAGTATCTTATACCAGTTAGCACACCTAGCTATAAAAACAAATAAACAAAAATACTGTAACATGTATATTCTAGAAAATGTATAGTATATCCTTCCAGATTTCCTTAAAGCTGTCAACATTTCCAAATCTAGCATGTTCCATGATACACAGAGGATAAAATCTGAAAAGAAGCCTTCATCATTAAGCCTTCCTGTTATCCGCTAAAAGTCTCACTCTATCACTGACTGGATTAACTGAGTGCATCAATCAAACTGTCATAGGATGTGTGTCTGTAACATGTTTCCTTTTTAATAGCTACACCCTTTATCTAATTTTCAAACAACTCACTAATACCCAATATCTAACATCTTCCCTCTATAACGGCGTCTACACTGAGAACATAACAACCTGGTAGCACTTAGTATAGAGCATCAACAGATTAGCAAAAGCTCCAAGTTTGCGGTTACGGACAGTAACCACTGTCAGTGTATTTAAAGGGCACTATCTAGTTGAATTCGCTGCTTTCAGTGTGAAAGTTAGTTGTTTGAGTGTAACCGTTTGTTGTTTTGCCACATTCTTCTCTGTAAATATCCGAACAGGAAGGTCAATGAGGAAGTTTATAAAATCAGATATGAATGTCAGACTCTTTTCGGTAACATATTGTGAGGTTCTGTTTCCTTTTTTTGGCTGGAGGTAAACTGAGCTGTGTGATCATCCCTAAAGGTGGAGCAGGTGTATAGCCAGATGGATCCAACAGGCTGCTCTTAGTCTCCAGCTTGTCAGTCAAGACCTCAAAGACATGAGTGTTGCAGCAACATGTCATATTTTTTATCTTGGAGACTGCAGTTATTAGCTCCTGGGGTTCTGGGGTCTATTAAAATAGACAATTTTAAGTGTTATTAGTGAGAGTAGTAAAGTATAGGCGAATTTTGTCCATTTGCAGGGAGCTTTGGTCTCTAACACCACTACCTGGGTTCCACTGTATTCATTCATTCGTTTAAATATGCCTGGATCAGCACCCTGAGCCAGTACCTGGGAGTGGTTTGGAAAAGACAATAGTTTTTGTTTCATAAATAATCTCATATATAATTTATATTGAAGAAAAGAGTTTGGCAACTGTGTTCTGTCTGACATTGATGGTCATTTGAATATAGAAATATGTATTCATTTGTATTTACAAACAGGAAAAATATGGAGCATTGGAAACAGATGGGACATGGGAGACTATAAAATCCTCTTGAATACCTGTTAAAACAGTGCTGCTGACGTTGTGTGCAGTCGGTCACCTCATCAGTATGTGAGACTGCATCTCTTTATTAAGCCTATAAACAGCAAGCTGCCTTTTACTTGCCAGGTTTAACTTCCAAGCAGAGCCAAGAACTCACACAAAACTCTGAGAAAGCTTTCTCCTCTCACCCCCTGCATTTGCTCTTTGACTTCAGTCACTCACATATTGACTCTGAAATATGAGTATATGTACACTGTAAAGTTTTGTATGATTTTTTTTGTTTGGTAGTGGCTTAAAATTTTTTCCATAAAATGGGTTTCAGCAGTTTTCAGTCCGCTCCGAGATCATGTTGTTCTTCAAGCGCTGGACGTGTGAAAGAATTTACAGATTCAAAAGCAGATTAGTTGAGGAGTGGAGGAGTATAATTAGCCTGAGAAGCAGAAGGGGATTTGCCTTCCACCGGCTGCCCTCCACTTCTGTTGTGCTCGACCTTCCTTCCCTCTTGTTTTCCCTGCTGCTGCGGATTCTAACTGTCAGTAGCTGCACTTGCGCGGAGGTATGGTTGTCGATGTGTACGAGTGTGTGTTCCCATTCTCACCTCCAGAGTGAACCGTTTTGGTTTCAGAGGTTGTGCAGACAGTGACTCGGCTCTTTCTAATTCTGCTGGCTTTGCACAGCTCTGTTTGAGTCCCCAATGTGGCACTGCAGAGGACGCTGGACTGATTGTGTACCCAGCACAGAGATGTCCTCACTGAATCCGCGTGAGATCCTGTCATTGTGATCCTGACTAAGTTGGATCAAAACAACATTTCTGTCCATGTCCGGATTTGGGGAGTACATGTGCAGCCGGAGGTCTTCTTTGATGCCAGTTTCTGTTTGAGCGTGAAGACCAGCGGCCTCCTGTCATGTCTCTGCCAGAGTTTCTCCGGGAGGGTGGAGAGGCATCCTACCGGATCATGAACCGCCTTAGTCATCTGATCCAGAACTTGGACATCTCAGGACTGGGTTCTTCTTTCCCATTCAGCCCTGCCAGTCGCAAGAACTCCTGGAGGGACTGGGATGGTAAGACAGACAGTGAAGAAACGCCTCGCTTGTTTGTGTGTGTGTTTGTGTTAAAAGCATTTCTCTCCACAACTGTAACTCTGCAGTGCAGCAGATTTGTAGGGAAAGCATAGATGCAGACATTCTGTGTCTGTGCTATACATAATATATTCATCTGGCTAGAGTTCTGCAGGGCAGCATGCCCGGAGCCCCACAAAATGTTTCCTGTGGGCTTCCCTTGTTTCCCACTGGGCTGTTTTGTGTCTTTGTGCGTATCACATTTTGTATGTGTAAGAGTACATGACTGTGCAACTCAAATAGCCTCCTCGTTTTCTCGCTGGCAGACCTCTGCAGCTGCACTGACATTTTTCCATAGGAGAAAAGGGATTTCTCAGCAAATGCGGTGCTTGCAGCGTGCAGCACCTTACCGGGAGAAGAACTGGTGCAATGGAAACGGAACTGCCGGTTAAAAACGCTGGGTTTTCAGTTTGGCATCCTGTTAGATTGTTTCCTCTTTGAGACATTGTTTTTTTTTTTGTGTGTGACTATTTTAAATAGGATTACGAGAGCACAGCAAAAATAGAATGGTAGGGAAAACAAGAAAAAGTTCTTCTGAATCAGAGAGAGGGATACCAATGGTACAACTTAAGCCAAGTAAGTGGATGATATCGGTTCTTTTAAAGACGTTTTTGCTCTTGAGAGCTTTTTTTTTGTTATATGTTTCTGCATTTATAAGCTAAAACTTAGAACATTCTTTAAAGACCCACCTCTGTTTTCTTATCTTTCACAATGTTTGCACTCAGATAAATGTTAATGTTTTAAGCACCATTGTAGTTTATATATAGAGGAGATTTTTCAAGCTTCATTAGTTTGGAGCATCGACTCGAGAAAACAGCACGTCCTTCTTAACTACTCTGTTTATGCCTTAACCAGCATGGAAAGTTTTTATTTCCTCCCAGCTCTGGAAAAGTCATCATCCTTACAGAAAACAAAAGAAGAGTTTGAAAGGCAGACCACTGATTCTTGAGAAGTTATCTCTTCATAGACTGTTGTTGTTTTTTTACCTCCGATTCTGAACAATCTGAGAATAAAAGATTTGTAAAAAATAAAATAAATTTTAGAGATAATAAGTTTAAATTTAGTGTGGATTATCTTTCATCCACGCAGGCTCAAATCTTTACAGCTGGACACTCACTATGTCTAATTTCAAAAATGTCTGATTATTTAAGTTGAAGTTGTAGGAGATACAATTTTTTTTTTTTTTTTGGTGAAAATCACATCTTTATTAAATCAATAGATGTTAAAAACCATAGGTTTAACAGTCTTTTTAAAATTCACCAATAGGCCAATATTGGTTGGGAAGAATGAATAAAATCGACACCGTAGCATAAAGAACAATGTGGGATATAATATGTATGAATGTGCAACAATAAAACGTGCTCCTTTTGCAACCCCAATAGGGCAGCTACCTGTGGGTGATCCGCATAATGTCGCTTCAGGCGGAAAGCTTATTTAATGAGAGTGGACTGGGGGTGAGACACTATTGTTTTAATGTTTTGTTTAAGACTCCCAAAGAGGAAAATGTTCATATGTTGTTTTGATGGAGGGAGCAGGAGGGAATTTTTCCCGAAGTTGCGTTGATGGCACAATGCTTTCGCTCTCTGTACATCCAGCACTTTCAGCGATTCAGAAATGAGAAATTAAGGTAAATCCAGGGACTGTGGACAGTGTTTTGTTTCTGCACAGTGATTTCTGCACAAATCTTTTCAGATTTTTTACAGTTATGTTTTAAGGCTGTTTTAAGGTTTTTTCTTCATTTTACCATCAGTTTATACAATGCAACTATACCACTACTGAGAGTGAAACATGAGTGGATGTAAAGAGCCATCTGTGGCTTAGAAAGTGGAATAATTCTCTACCTACATGCTTGGTCAGGGTTGTAGGTTCAATTCCAACTTTCGCTTGTCGCATGCTGATGTGCTCCTGTGCAAGGCACTCTAACCAAACTTGGTTGGTGTATGAATTGCACATTTGTAAGGGTGAATGTGGCTGCTCTGTAAAGCACTTTGAGTGGTCAGTATGACTAAAAAAGCGCTATATAAGTTTATTCAGTCTATTTACCATTTAAAACTTTATCATGACTCCTAAATACTTTCTTCTTAACATTGTGGAACAATCTTTATTTTTCCTTATCGTAACATCTTTCCTTAGATTCCATTTGACGTGCCCATTTGGGTAGGTGCACAGTTTTGTGATCCTGGAACATGTTAGTATTAGAGCAGATGCTTTTTGTTGGTGAGTAATAATCTTACGCACCATAGAAAGGCACAACAATAATCTAAGGTCACTGTGGCAGTGTTTGTTCTTAAATATCTTTACAAGTTTGTGTTTATTTGAGAGTTTTGCTACGCTGGTTGAAACTTTTTGATCTTCCAGCCAAACATACATCAAAAATAGTTCTAAGTGACTTAGGTAAGCTCTCTGAATGGCCTACTCAAACCCCTGACTTGAACCGTATTGAAAACCAATGGACTATACATAAAAGACATATCCATAAAAGGAAACCAACCAATTGAAATGACCTCTGCAAATTCTCACAGACAGAATTAAGGCTAAAAAAATTGGACTTCATTAAATGAGTAATGTGCTAAGGGATTTTGAACTCATTCCTTAGGAACAGGACTTTGGCCTTGTACATGTATATACAGTATTTGATTGAGTGTGGGATCAAGAAAAATGACAGTCAATGCTGACTTGTGCAGCACGTGCTAGTTTTAGATACCCTTGAACTTTTTTGATATATACTGCAATTCTTCCAACATGAAAAAAAAATTACTTAAATACTTGAAAGCTGTATACTGTACATATCTGATCAGTTTAAAAGTGAGAGATTCTAATTGAGCAAACAAGCTCTGTTGAGGTTAAAAAAGCATGTTTTTGATCACATGAGTTGTGGCTGCTCACCTGTTTGCTTTTATCAATTGCAAACACAGTACAGTCACCTGTTCAGATACATGATACATCCATTGTTGTCCTACTGGGCACTCTGTCAATATTTGCACCTTCACTCTCTCCAGCTGGCGTTTTAATTTCATAATTTGTCATTTTTAAAAAGATGTTCTCACAGTGTGTAGCTGGATAAATTCATAGCTCGTATTGTACTGCAGTGGCAAACTGTCATCTCATTCGGCAAACTCATGTTTGTTTATAAAAATGGACCTCAGTGCCTTTTCTCCTCTTTCTATTCTAATCTGTGTGTTGTAATGTGGGATATATATGCGCTATAAACTTGTGCTATGCACTTCTTTATTAAATAGTCCATAAAGACGCCAGCTTTACCATTCGTTATAGGGGAGAATACAGCAGTTCAAGTACACATGGCCATGTCCAATTTTATAAAAATAGAAAAAGTAGAAATAAAATACCTACTGACTGCTGAAAAACAAACAGGCGCCACCATATGGGAACATCACACTGCGCCCACTGTGGCAGATAAGTGACTGTGTGTCCGCAATTTAACATTTGTATCTCAGTTTTGATAATAAAAAGCCTGAGAGCATAATACATATCTTTATATCAGGCTGCGTAGTGCAACAGTAACCATTTTGTAGCTCCTCACTGTGTATGTTCTAAGGAACAAAGCTAACCCAGGTTACGATGGACTTTTTTGACACATCAAAAAAATTATTGGCAACAGTTTAGCAAACGTAGAATAAATGTTCTACAAAAAAATTCTTTGATGTTAACAAACTGCGATGAACCAGTAAGGATAACGACTACACTGATCATGATTTGTTCACTTCAGCATGCCAAATGCTTGAATGGCTTACATGGCAAATACATCAGTTGATAATTATTTAACCAAATAAGGGGATTCTAAGACAACATTAAACTGTCAGAATAAAACAATCAAGTTAATAATCACTCTGGGGTAAAAAAGAAAGCAATGTAACTGCAAAAGTGACAAACTAATTTAAGTAGTAGAACAGTTGAAATGTATATATGCAATTTTTGACATTCTAAAAACAACTAAAACTCATGTCAAGATAATACACAGAGAAGAGTTTAAGGAATGTAAGGCATACAAACTCATTAGAAACGAGTCAAAGGTCAAGGAATTAAAAGATGTATGCATTGAACATATAGTTAAGCCCAAAAATATTTATTTAAGGGTTAAAGTATTCTTTTAAATTTGCAAACATCTTTTTGCTAGAGTTCCAACCTAGGTCTAATAAAGAATATGTGAAGTGAAGCAAAATATTAGGGTAATGGGAAGGCTGCCTTCCAACCTTAAAGGCTCAAAGCTTATCACCCAAACTGAAATGCTGATGGAAACATGCAAGAAGCTGGTCAGAAATTGTGAAAAAAGTACTCTTGTTTGATGTATTTACATAATAAGTCAAGTAGGATTTGTCCATTTGGGAGCATGATTGGACTAGTGTAAAAAATCAACATTGTAATATTCAACCTGAGGAACAAGAGTCAGAGCTGATGAATGGAAAGAGAAAACTGACAAGTCTGTGTGTAGTTAGGGTTGTATCATGGACCAATTAATTAATGTATAAATAATTACTATTGTAATAAAAATAGTAAAATAATCATTTTGGATGAAACTGATTCTATAATGGAAAATTAAAGCATCAAGAAGGTTTTGCTAAATCCTATTTAAGATTTAAAGAAATACATTTTTTAAGTACCTTTTGAGGAATTTCTTTCTCTTTGAAATATAAAACCATTCCTGGTATGTGGTATTTCTGTCTGTTTGCTTTAAAAGACACTTCCGTCTGAAGACATTTATAACCATGTTTACCACACTGATAATCATGTAAATCAACCTTCCCTGCTTACACCACTTTACAAAAAAGACATTCAAATTCAAGCTTACATAACAAAACCCCACACATAAAAACCACTGTAATTTTGGACTATTGAGCGGAAATGAGTATGAGACACACCAGCTAAACTGTAAAAGACAGTACTTTTTTTTACATATATATGTGACAGTATGAGAGTCCTGTCACTATGGCTCCGACTGATCATGCGCCCTGGCTGCTTGGCCACAGAGATATCGCTTTGGTTGAATGGTTAGCACGCATTAGTCATGGCATCAAATCCCGCCCGGGCCCTCATTATGCACCTTGCCACATTTGCCGTTGCCTGCAGGATCCATGTGATTCTGATAAAAGTGTTTCCCTTAGGCGTTACTGTGGCGCTCCGACACGGCTGGAATTCCAGTGCCACGCCTACAAAATGCCAGCCTGTAGGTTACGTATTTTGCTTAGCAAGTACGTAATTTAAAATTTACACACGCTGGTACGACTTGCCCCTCTAAACCACGAAAAAAAGCTGTGGACATGTCTCACAACACGATCCAACAACGTGGTGAAGAGGTTTTAGGCAATCACTGTACAAAGGCGGAGAATGACCAGTCTACCGAACATAACATCTGCCCCCCCATACCTCCTCCTGCCCTCTGCCTTGCTCTGCCTCCCTCCTTCCCCTACTCGCTGCACCTGATGCGACAAGTAAACTGCGTTTGTGTGTCGCAGACCTGCCAGCTTTTAATAAGTGTGAACCATAATGCCCAACGTTGCTTCCACTGTGGAAACATT
This sequence comes from Apricaphanius iberus, assembly GCA_028564705.1. Taxonomy (NCBI): domain Eukaryota; kingdom Metazoa; phylum Chordata; class Actinopteri; order Cyprinodontiformes; family Aphaniidae; genus Apricaphanius; species Apricaphanius iberus. The sequence continues at coordinate 1,294,853 of JAPXFQ010002826.1, forward strand.
CCAGCCAAAATCTAAGTGAAAAAAAAGTAAATAAAAGTTTTGCAAGGTGTTTTTTTTTTTGCAAATCTTTAGACCTGCCTGTCCTGACACACCAGCTAAACTTTTAAAGAAAGTAAATTTTGTACATGTAACATATGTTGCCCTTTTTTTGCTGTAACATGAGATATTTAGACTGAAAGACTGTACACAAAATATTTTTTTGTTTTAATCTAAGATGTCCTTGTTTTCCAATTTCTGCCTGAAAGTTGGCATCAACACAACATGAAAGCAACATGCCTGGTTAGAAAATGAAACATACTTTAGCCTACCAGAAAATAATTGGTAAGTGTTTTCATCTGCCTCTTGCACACTAAAGCCTCTGAATGTGTCTTCTTCAACTTCTTAATGTCCTGTGAATATTTTTTTTGTCTTTTTACTTCGACTCAGTTCTTCCTGCTGCCTCCTTCAATGTGTCAAGCTTACGTGCAGCAGCTATATTTACTTATTTGACAGCCAGCTCATTTTTCTTTAACCTAAAAGCTATGCTATATGCATTTCCATGTGTGCTTTCCATGATGAGGATGTGTTCATGAAAACTACCAGCAGTGTCTTCTTCAGCGCCTAATTTTCCCCCACATGTCTGTGTCACATTTGTGCTTCCTGCCATTAGCCAGTAAAAACTCTATAAATCAATTGTATCACAGTATAATAAATCACAATAACATTTTAACTCAGCCAACTTAATTAAAGATAATGATGGGATTGAAAGACTATTAGTTTCGATTACCTTGATTTGATTCAAATCTGTCTTCTCTGTGCTCAATTGTTCACATTCTGTCAAGAAACTGTCTTTCTTTGAGAGGTCTACTCAGAATTGGCTCTTTCAGCAAGTTTGTAAGAATGGGGTCTTTTGAGTTGAGTAAAGAAGAACAGAACCGTTCAGTTGACAGACAGTGAATGGTTAAATGGGGTTACAGGCAGTGTTTGAAAAGGCTGAGCAGAATGGGAGCTTTGTATTTGTGGTGCACATTTCCTGAGATAAGCCATTCGCTATCGCAGGTTTGGCTGGCCTAGGTAAATGAGCACGGAGAGCCACAGTATTTATAACATGTTTTAGCATATCTTACCTGGGATAGTTAAATCTTTGTCCTTTTTCTCAGCAGCTGCTTACAGTCAAGAGTGGATGTATTTTAAATGTCAGTGTCAGTGGTTTAAGAGCAGGTTGGATGCATTGTTATTTTAGGGGACAGATGAAAGTAGGTGGGTTGTCGGGGAGGGTTGAGTAGAGCCCAACACTGTAGCTTTTGTCTACAGGGGAGGTAACCTGAGGTGGAAAAAGGAAGTCCTTTCAGTGTCTGATGTCTGTAGGCTGTAGTGCACCTGCATAGACTGAGTCTAGATTGGGGAAAGGTGGAGTCAGCCTGGGAGAGAAGTTGTTCATTTGATATTCCTGCACGGCTTCATGGAGCAAAAGTTGTAGATGAGCCACAAGCCTGGAGTAGACTAGAACAGAACAGAGATGGGAGGAGAGCAGATGGCAAATTCAAGCTTCCTAATGGAGGACGACGTGGACCATGGGTTAGAATCTGAGTTTGCCATAAAGTCAAAATCAGAGCTGTCTCCTGCCGAGCGTATGAGTATAGATTCAGATGAATGCCTAGAAAAGCAAGAGTTGGATTTGTTTGTGACTGCAGAATGGACAGCGATTTTGTCTACTAGTGAGGAGCAAAGAGAGGAGACTCCAGGAGGAGATGGAGTGAGACAAACTGAAGGAGCTGAGATCCAGGCTGACCGAGTTTTAGTGGTGAATAAAGAGAATGAAAGATTGATGGAAGAAAAGATGGCTAATCGAGCTGAGGAAGGGATGGCTGAAGATCTGAACCCATGTTCGGTTCCTGAGGAGGACTGGGGCTGTCGTCATGTTCGGATTTCCCTTGAAGAGGTGGAGAGATTCTACAAATTTTCCTGTCGTTGCCACTGGCTCTGTGGTAGGTGTTGTATAGCTGAATGTGATTCAAAAGGATTTTAACTGTGATTTAGTCTAGAGATGCACTGATCTGAATTTTGTTGAAGCTTTTATCCGCCAATGAGCCATATTCAGTTTCTCTTTAAGAGCTATAAAAGACAAGAAAAATAAGAACAATATGAAAAAATATTTGTCTGGTGATCAATAATCAATTTATGTTGCGAACATTTTAGCAGTCTATGTAATATATGTAGTATAGTAATATTTATAAAAATAAGTAAATAAATCATACAAATAAAATGTTTAATGACACACAGAGGTTCGAAACTCAAAAGGATTCTGAGCCTTCCTTTTTTCTGCTGGGAGTTTTGCTCTCTCTCTCTCTCTCTCTTTCATTTTTTTATATTCTGAGTAAACCAAAAACATACTTTGACCTGTAGAAAATTGTTTCCTTTCAAATACCTTCTTACATCTCTGTGCTTCTCTCTTTGTAAGTGAGATGCATATTTCATTCTGCTATTCATTGCTGTTAATTAATAATCAAGCAGAATTATTGGTAGACATCTTGTAACTAGTTTGGTTTTGAGTTTGTTTAAAACTGTTCCTTTTTTCTTCCGTCTTTCCAACTGTGTACAGGCTCACACTGGAATAATTGTATTAATTATCACGTAAGCTGAGTTAATCATCACCACCATATTAGACACTACCTTTTTCAGCTGTCACATGAGCCGTACCACCCGTTGTGTTCCTTTTTATTGCATGAACCTACCTGCCACAACTCGACAGACAGCAGTTTGGTTTATATTTGCCTTTCCTCGTCCTTCACAGTCATTGCTGTAATCCTACTCATTGCTATTTGATGCCCCCCCCCCAACTTTCTGTTAATATATGCACTGTGTCTGTTTAAAAAAACTGAGCCTATCATTGGGTAAACATTTACTTGAATCTACCTCCAATGTTACAAAAAGGTTGAATTGGCTGCACGTTGATGGTTACAGGTTAAAATGAATGCACACTCAAAAATATTAGCATAATGAAAACAAAAAGAAGGAACCAAAAAGGCAAAATTTGCCTACCCTAATCCTAGCTCAGTGAACTATTTCACATTGAAGAAAACATGTCACTCTAATTATAAGGCATTTTTACGTAAGCAATTTTGTGTTTTTTTTCATTTTCAAACCAGAGAACCAACATGTCAGTCCTGCCTTTTTGTCCTTTTTAATCTTTGTCACTAGCGGCAGGTGGTCCAGGTGTTGTCACTGTGACCCACTAACATTTGACTTGTCAGTCAGAAATGTGAGCCCAAGCGGCCACTAATCCCAAACCCTGAGCCTTATTAAGAACATTAACGCCTTAACCAGCAGCTGAGCTGTGTGAGTTTATGTGTGGGTTCAGGCCATGTGTGTTTGGGGTGTGTGCTTAGGCAAGAATTCCTTTACTACTAAAGGGTAGAAAAGTTTACCTTAGTTGCAGAAAGTCAGAACTGGAAATATGGCATTGGGTATTATTTATATCGTAATACTGGGAAGCCTTTAAAAAACAAAAACAAGAAACAAAACAACACCAGAGTTGACCACACTAGAATCTGACCAGACATATTTGTGATATTGTTTTAAATTAGCATGGTTTCTTATAGATTCTTTGTGTTCTTTTTTTTTTATCAAAAACTGCTGCTTTTTTTCTTTTGGGAAGAAGGGACAGACAGACAGACAGACAGACAGACTTCTTCTTCTTACGGTTGTTTTTAGTTTAAATTCTCAATTCTGAAGTATATTTGCCTCATCAGACCTGAGAGTAGACAGAGCTGGCTGCAGGCTTTCCAGCTGAAACTGTGATCCTAAATTGGGCTTATAAGACAACCAGAAATATATTTCTGTCATCTTCAAAATATCCTCTTTTTCTTCATTTGTGCATTCCACTACTGTCCACATAATGATGTCCATTATCCACAAATGCAGAAAACATCAGTCCCACTTAGGAACATTTCCTGAAGGGAGCCCCCTTACCAAAAATAATCCATGAGCAAACCAACGACCAGGAGTTTATAAAAGATCACGGAATCAATATCTAAACAACTGCAGGCCTCACGTAAGTCGTACGTTTTTGTGCTTCAACAGAAGGAAGGAGACTGGGCAAAAATCGCATCCATTTGTCTTAAGGTGAAAATATTGCCGGACCAACAAGAACACAAAGGCCAATCCCACATTCACCTAAAAAACAGCCTGATGATTGCAAGACTTAAAATATGAAATTTAAATATTAAAAATATTTAAATATTAAATTGCTATAGAATATTTAAATATTCTATAGCATTAACATTATGACGTTTCAATAAAAGAACACCACTCTAACTAGTGGTAGTGGGAAGATCTGGGGCTGCTTTGTTGCTTCAGGACCTCGGCTTAGGACCTTATTCTCAATATGAAGCTTGCCAAAATTAAAACGAATTCTGGTAATAACTGTGGCCCAGACGTCCTCCACGGTGTTCATCTGCAGTTATCACAAACACTTGTTGGCAAGTTGTCGTTGCCAGAAGTAACTGTTAGGTTTTAAGGGGCAAATAGCCGTTTTACATAGAGCCAAATTGGTTTGGAATTCTTTTTTTCCCTTAATAAACGGATTGTTTATTTGAAAGCTTTTTGTATTTACTCAGGTTATCCTTGTCTGATACTTTTTTAATAATATGAAAAAAGTAAGGGGAAAAAAGCAAAAAAGAGAAGAAATCTTTAAGGGGGAAATCCTTTTTCATAGCCGTTCATTTTTGATATTGACAATCTTTTAATTGATTACTACTGTTCCTGTAGATGTTGAAACAGTCAAAGTTGTTTTGAATAAATAAAGCTTCATGGTATTTTTTATTTGCTGTAAAGATGTACAGCATGTTCATTGTAGTGGGTTTTTGTTTTTTTTAGTTTAACGTTCATTATTATTGTGACATGACCATCCGATACTAGCTCTTGTTTCACAGAAACGGCCCTCAGGACTTTTCCAATTGAGCAAAAAGTGTGGTCAAAGGACATTTACACGTGTCAATGAAGAAAATGGCTACATAAATTGGTTGAAGCTGAAACTGGAAATTAGTGAGGGGATTTTTCAGAAACAGAATAGCCTCTTTCCTGCCTGATTGAGGAGCTGGTTTTGATGTGATATGCGTGGGAGTTACTAGGGGTAGGGTGTGGCCCGATGAGTAAGTGATATTGGTTCAGAGAGGGGAAACTGATGGAGGTCTCTTTGTGAACGTCAGTTCATGTGGAGCATTAGAGAGGCTGCAACGGCTTCAGCTTGGTGCCTGAACACTCCAGGCCCTGCCGACTATTATTCATCAAGGTCTAAATTCATCAATGTTTTTATCCCTACTTGTCTGTCTTGGTAGAGGAGAGAGGAATTAAGCTTCAAATGACACACAGAGAACAATCAGTGAGCAGTTCCTTATCAATTCATGTAAACTAGAACATGCTGGAAATAGTTCAAGTTAGGTCTGATACAGAAACAACAACCAACCTCCTGAAAGGTTTTGGAATTAAAGCTGCAAATATTAAAGTAAGATGTTCAAAACCACAAAACGGGCTGAATCACTGTTTATTAACCATGCTTGTTTAGCCACAAACCAGACTATAAAGTAGATTTTTTTTTGAATTGATAAACAGAAGTGCTTTCCTTGCAGTAAAAGACTTTAAAGTAGATTGTTACAACAAATCTGTTGAATGAATAACACCCTATCTTCTGATGACTTAATTTTACAGTTGCCAGCTTATTTTTTCTTTATCTACTTTTTGTATGTTAGCATAACTACATGTGTGTTTTTACACCTTGCTGTGTAAGATTAGTGTGAACTACGTGCCACCATTGGTGATCTCCAGCTGCCATTTAAGATCTAAAACCATCTGTTTAAGAGGTTGCATTGGATCAAGCCTCTTAGATGCCAGGACATCGGCTCCGGGTCAGTTCATTCCTCTGCCAATTTTTGTTCCTGTTTTGAACCGCACGCTGCTACATTGTCCCAACTTTCTTCCATCTTGAATCTGTGGATAAATTGTTTTGGATCGATGTACTTGACAATAGCATATTAACAAAATTCTCTTATTAGTTGACCAACCTAAGTTAACTCCGAGTGGCATTTTACCAGCAGCTCTCAAATAAACACATTGTTTTTTAGTAGACTATGAGCATCTTATGTAAAATTACTGTAACATCTACCAAAGGAGCAAACGGTAGATCGATGGTCATTACCGGTACAAAAAAGCGCATTTTCATAACCAGGTCCAAAAGTATGAAGGAAAAAAAGGACCCAACAGCCCAGAGTGTTTTTATCTCTTAAAACTGCTGTTTGCTTATCTCATCGATTATTATCTCATTGTTATCACTTCCATAGGATCCTACACCATTATGTCACTTTAAAGTGTTTTTGCACTTCATTACTTAAAGCTTATCTTGTGATTTGTTATTTTGTTACTTAGGCTTAGGCAAAAAAAGGCACTATCCTCTCTACGTGACATAAAATTTCAATACTAATGGTCCAAGTTGTTTATTTATTGATTAAGTCCAAGCTAAATGCAGTAACCTGAGAATAAAACTATACATGTCCACATAATGTAATTTACAGCATTTTCTCTTTTTCAAAAATAGTTTGCAGACTGCAGCTGTCTGGTTTTGACCCGTGCATCAGCAGAAAAGAGTCCAACCAATACCTTTCAGAACCCTTTGTAGAATCTTGCTGTGTCAATTCAAAGTTCTCTGTTCAGATTTTTTAGGAAGTGTTTACATTTCTCAAATTTGTTTCCCTGTGCTCCTCATCATTCCTCCAACTATTTTGTTGTGCTTAACTTCCTGTTTTGCTGCACATTTAGTTTTTCTCCCTGTACTTTGGGCTTCCTCACAGGAGTAAACGATCAGACATTTTGATATGTGTAAATCTAAGTAAAAAAATATATTGGTATGCATTCTCAGTCATCCAAGACATGGTAGTCTTGAGAGTAAAAAAAAATAAAGGCAACTGGTCTTCTCTTGTTATCTTGAAGACGTTTCGTGTCTCATCTAAAAGGCTTCTTCAGTTCTGAAACTTGGTTGGGAGTATTGTGCTTATATTTCACGTCAGGTTTCACATTCATACCTAAATCAGATGCAATTGAAACGGTCAGGGAATGTCTTTAAGAGGACAGTTACAACAAAGGACCAAGTTCACTCCCGACCAGATTCGCGCTCTTTTGGATCTCTGTCCTTCTACAAATTATTTCAAATACAAAGAAAACTTCTACAGACATAAACATGGCTGCACCATAGGATGCTCACTTTATCCAATTGTAGAGAATCTATACTTGTAAGAAGGAAAAAAAAACACTGAGTTCATTTAGGAACATCACCTGATCATTGGTGCGGATATGTCGATGACATCTGGGTCAAAATACTTATCATGGAAGTGGAATCCTTTACTGAACACATCATCTCAATAGATCACAATACTAGGTTCCCCAGAGAAGAATAAGAGAGAAAAAGAGAACAAGCTACCGTTTTTGGAATGTTTGGTACACATGGAGTCAGATGATAGTCAACTGAGGTTTATAGGAAACCCACACACACATAGCAATACCTGCAGTGCATTACAGTAAAAAAAACAAAAAGGTCACCGCAAAGAGGGAAGGAAAACACCAAGACCAAAAACATACCAAGAATGCACTCCAAGCTTGTTGATACCCCAAAATAAAGCTTCTAGGAATTCGAGTAAACAATTAAATCAGGCAAGTGTATGAGAGGAAAAGAAGAGGCGGATGAACAAAGTCATCAGCCGAGAAACTAAGAAAGATATTTTCTAAACGCAATATTCCAGTGCATCCTACATCTTGAAACATCCATCCATCCATTTTCTGAACGGCTTAATCCTCCAGGGGTCGCGGGGGGGCTGGTGCCTATCTCCAGCTGTCAACGGGCGAGAGGCGGGGTACACCCTGGACAGGTCGCCAGTCCATCGCAGGGCACATCTTGAAAGACTGCTAGACAAAGACTAAAACACCCAAACACAAGCTCAGTGGCGTGGCACATACACTGTGTAACAAGGAATGTTCAGACCTGTCCATTGGGGGAAAAAAACAGCTACACAAGAGGATGTCTCAACACAAAAGAGCAAACCTAACTGGTTAAGACTCAGCAGTTTATATCTATCTCAAGGACAAAAAACACTCCGTTGTAGACTATAATATTCACATTTTGGACAGGATCATTAGTGCCAATGACCCCGGAAAATGTAATGAAGGGAGGGTCCAGGGGGTCATGTGACCCGACATCCTCATTAGGAGTTAACAATGGCCTTATTAATGGTTTCTATTGAACTATTAGTATGATTGTTCCTGACTAGCCTTTATAAAACCAAGTTTATACTTCTCTGTCAGCAAGTTTGCGACGACACTCACATGTATTGGCGGAGATGTTTTCCTTTTACATTATACTTCTTCCATTGGTGTGTCAGAGTTGACAAAGCAATTCCCACCAGGACAGAAGGGGGTGCAAAAACGCATGTAGAAAAAAAAATCGCATTGCCCGTTTCTGTTTTTCTATACACCTCCTGGTGTTCAAAATCGGTAAAAGACAATATTAGATGAACTGGCCTTTTGGCCTTGCAATGCAAAGCATCTAGTGCTACTAGTTACATCGACTATATATATATATATATATATATATATATATATATATATGTGCACATGGTAACAGTGGAAAGGAACTACTAGGGTTTGTGGTATTATTTCTACATATGTTTTAAACATCTATTATTCAGAAGGTAAAAGTCTGTTTTATATAGTTTGCATGGTTGTAAAAAATATATTGTCTGTCAGTATTTGTTATTGGGATAAGCTTTTAAGTCATAAAACTCTTGGGTAAGTTTTATTGCAGGCTGTAAAAACAGGATGTCTGTAGATTTAGTATGCCGGAACCAAGGCCATGAAGCTGGGAGTGTTGCTTAAGACCATAATTCTCAGAATGAACTTTTGACCAAGAACAGGGACACGTCTCATCTTATGACTGCATAATTCTCTGACAGCCAATCATCGTTAAGACACTGTTTAAATCTGTTCTGATTGGAGCAGATTCGAGGGAGAAGAAACGCCTAAGGATCCTGGCGAAGTTGGAGTGTCTATAAAAGTTATGACATGAAAACTACTCTTGGTCAGATGTCTTTAAATCTGGCCCAGAGAAACTAGGGCATCTTTCTCTGTAAACTGCAATTTGTTAATCTGTTCAAAATAAATGTTAAGAACTGGAAATTGGCTCCATTTTGTCTCTGCTTGAACATGCACTGAATTAATTTTGATAATATTTAATTCAACAAGTTCAACTAACTAATCAGACAAAGGCTTAGTATGACTTGTCATCTTTTTCGGTTTTTAGGGTATGGAATTAGATGCAGAAAACAAAGCATAAAATACCTGATTCAAGGGTATTTTTGATTGCGCAAACAGTAGTAGATCACACAATGTTAATAGAATCTTTATCTTCATCACTAGCTCTGTCCAGGGAAGAGGCACAGCTAATGCGGCACCACAGAGGTAGAAGTACTTTCTATGGAGGGAGGATTACAAAAAAGAATCTTCAAGGATACCTATATTACATTTTAATGATCCACAGTACTTTTTACCCCAATGAATCAATATTTTTAATCATTATAATTCTGTTTATATGTAAACTGTTTGGTTACATAAATAATTTGTTAGCATTTTTGCATTTAACTTTTTTTTTGTCGGAAAGACGCTGCATGTTCAAAATATGGATTTAGTCATTATCAACAGCTTATGGCTTGTTTAAAAGGTTAACTGGTAGAGATTTGAATTTCCTCCTTTTTTTTCCAGATGAGATCATGCAGCTAGAAACCTGTCCCCCCCGCGCTGCTGACATCGCGCCTGATCTCAGAAAGCAGTTTGCCTTCCTTTCAGGTGATGGTTTTATGTTTTTATATTCTCTATGTGTTTGGATTTATGATTGTTTTCAGTTACTCTTTTCACTTCTGATTACATGTTTTCAGGGATATTTTTAATTTTAACTGGTCGAGTTTATATTTTCATGGTTTACATGAACCTTTTTTCTCTAAATAGTTAATATTTACCATTCAGATGTCATGTCTGTGTCCCTTTCTTCTTTACACCCTCTCTGGATATAGCTCCAAATAATCTGCTGCTTTGTCATTTTGCTACTGAACCTCTGTTTTTTTCACAAAAAAGTTTGTGATATTGGCTAGTCATCTCCTTGAATAAAATAGAAATTGTCCTCTGTATTATGACCTTGTGAACACAGCAGACACTCAAAACCTTTTGAAAAATCCAGGGTAGAAAGCATGACCATGCACTTGCTGTTTCCATGGTGATGAGAGAAGAAAAGCCAGTCAGATTGATATTCCAGTCACATGTGTTGACGGCGCATCTGTTACTTGGAGGGAGGTAGATGGTGTGTGTGAAAAAGATTGACTGAAATGTTGGAGGTCATCAACAACAAGCGTTGCAATACACACCCATCTTTATTGTATATTCATTTGTGTAATTTTTAAATAATATTTAGTAGGGATGCACCGATCCGACTTTTTCAGTCCCGATGCCTGGATTTTGTGTATCTGTCGATACCCGATACCGATCCGATACTATTTCTGACAGTGTGGAGGTCCTGTCACAATGGCTCCGATAGATAATGTGCCCTGGCTGCTTGGCCACCGGGATATCCCTTTGGCTGACTGGTTAGCGCACATGTCCTTCACCTGGGAGTTGTGGGATCGAATCTCACCTGGGCCCTCATTATGTACCTTGCCACATATTGTTGAACTAATAAACTATAACTTCTGGTGCCTTTCTTGAAGAGACTAAAGGCACCATACTTTACAAACTAAACATAACTGAGACAAAATAACAGATGTAAAATATAAACCTTACCACAAAAATAAAATTTCAAGTGAAAAATTCATCTTTTTTGGTGAATTTGTTGCAGATTTCCCCCATTTTGAGTTCATTGTATTGGTTAAGTTCAACCGATAGCGATACCAGTACATTAGGCAGTATCGGGGCCGATACCCGATACCAGTATCTGTATCGGTGCATCCCTCATATTTAGAGATGCACCTATCAAGCTTTTTTACAGTCAATGCAGATTTCCAACTTTCCTTTAGGTCTAACCTGCTGATTCTGAGCATAAATATATGTTTTTTTGATAAAGGTAGTAGTTTTGCTTCACATACATTTTAGGGATTAAAGTACATTTCCCTAAATTACACACTGTTTGGTGTATATATTAATAGAACAATAGTTTCATTTTCTCAGTTTTAAAGTATTAAGCAAATAGGAAACAAATTTCTGATTTTTCAGTATCTGACCTGTCTTTCCAGAGCCAATCATTTAGCCATTTCCAATCTGTGGATGTTGAATTGGTATATCTTTAAAAGATGTTGCTTAATCTGTTAATAGTTTGTTCAAAACAGCAGAAGCGAACTCTCTAGATCTCTCCTATTCTCTCACCTTAAAAACAATTAACAATTAACTTCGGCCTGATCTGGCGTGTCAAACCACCAACACACAATCTAGGACTCACTCTGGACTCAGCAAATGGTTTAAATATCTCCAGCATCTCAAATGCCGATATTGCATTATATGACAATTTCTGTGTTTTCCTTTGAAAGCACAGTCTTTGGTGCACTATCTGGCCTCAATAAAACCAAAGTGGAAAAAAACATTTCTGGGACAGTTAGAAATCATCAACCAATTAAGCTCCTCCTCTTGCTGCTTTGATGTCTTACCCACATCTTTTCCCTGTCACTGGGTCAAATCTGATTCAAATAGTTTAATTCAATTAATTCAGTTTATTTATATAGCACCAATTCACAACAGATTTAATCTCAAGACACTTTAAAAAAATAAAAACAATTTTGATACAGTTATGGGGAGCCTAAGTCTCCCCCCTTCCGGTCCGCCCATGCGTCTCCAAACCAAAAATATAATGAATGGAAGTCAATCGAGCGATAAAAGTTATTTTCTGGTCCGCTTTGTCTTATGTCCTGAATCACACATATGTTGTACTTTCGATCTAAATGATAACTAATGATGTACATTTCGAATGTGTTTGTCCAGTGATTTGGGATGTATTTCATTGTAAAAATCCGCATTTAACATGCCTATAAATCAGAAGTCAGAAGTCGCAGATATCACGCCATTTGGCTAACAGGAGCTAGCACTAACTATAGCACGTAAAACACTCACCTAGAGCTTGTAGAGCTTCTCCTCCATGCTGGCTCTCACTCCACCGACTGCTTTATCCCCGACATAGCTGCTACTTTCCTCATGGTCAGGTTTATAGTGGTTTTCTCAGTGTTTTATGCTCCTTTTTTCGTCCTGGAGGTTACGACCCTCGCTCTCCTTCTTCTTCTGCAGTTGTTGTCCACTAAACGTTTTCACACAAAACCTAAAGTAACTTTTTTGGCAGTCGGGGGACCCATGGACCGGAAGTAGAAAGTTGTGACTTAGGCTCACCATACAAACATTACAATCAGTTAAAAGTTTTCTATGTAAGAAATCCCAGCAGACTGTATTGAGTCGTTGACGTGAGGTTGTTATTCTCCTCTACTGTCAGGTGTCTTCCCCCAGGTTTTAAAAACAGCAACTATCAAACCACTACTAAAGAAGAAAAACTTGGAAAACATATTAATGCAGATCTGAAAGCCAATCTCTAATCTTCCATTCATCAGCAAGATTATTGAAAAAGCTGTGTTTGAAGAGTTAAATAATTTCCTAACAATTACAAACCATTTTGATGTTTTTTGGCTTTGGGTTCACCACAGCACTGAAACTCCCCTCATCAAAATTTTCAGTGACATCCACATTAATACAGACTGTGGTTGAACCACTTTGCTGGTACTTTTGGACCTAAGTGAAGTGTTTGACGCTGTTGACCATGATATTTTATTGAAATGACTCGAGAGCTGGGTCGGACTCTCTGGTACAGTACTTGGCGGGGTCAAGTCTTACCTGAAGAACAGGAACGTCTTTGTATCAGTAGGCAATTTTTCATCAGAAGAGACAGAAATCACATGCGGAAATCCCCCAGGGCTCCATCCTGCGACCCCTTCTATGAAATCTCTACTTGCTCCCACTAGCTATGATTATAAAAACCAATAAGATTAGTTACCATAACTATGCAGATGACACTCAGCTTTACATTACAATGTCACCAGTGACTACGAACCCATCCAAACCCTAAGTAAATGCATTGAGTGAATCAATGCATAGATGTGCCCCAATTTTCTCCATCTGAATAGAACCAAAACTGACGTAATTATGTGTGGACCAAAAGAGAAACGACTTTTATCTTATTTTCTCACCTAATTATGTAAAGCACCTTGAACTGGCTTGTTGTTGAAAGTTTGCTATACAGATAAAGTTGCCTTGCCCTGCCTAATGCACAAGTGCATGAGTGAATGCATGAGTTTTGACTTTTTAATATCTTTACAGCATAATTTTGTCTGAAAAGGAATTTGCAAATCAATTTGAAAATAATAATAAATAACTTCAGCCATTGGAAGAATATAAGATTCTGACAGATGATTAACCTTGAATAAAGATACCAGTTTCATTGTATCATGATATTAACACAGATATTTCAATCTAAAATACATAACATTTTTAATAATAGTGGTAGTAATGGGTGACTTTCATGGGTGGCGCAATGGTTAGCACTGTTGCCTTGCAGCAAGAAGGTTGTGGGTTCGTAACCAAGCCCAGGGTCTTTCTGCATGGAGTTTGCATGTTCTCCTCATGCATGCATGGGTTCTCTCCAGGTACTCAGGCTTCCTCCCACAGTCCAAAAACATGACTGTCAGGTTAATTGATCACTCTAGATTGTCCTTAGGTGTGCATGGTTGTTTGTCCTGTCTGTCTCTATGTGGCCCTGTGATGGACTGGAAACCTGTCCAGGGTGTACCTTGCCTGTTGACAGCTGGAGATAGGCACCCACCCCCCCACCCCCCATGACCCCTTTAGTAACAAGCAGTTCAGAAAACTGATAGGTGACTTTCAGTTACCTTTCCCACAATGACTCTGTGGTTCATGAGTGGAAATATTTCTTTAATCTTGAAACTTTTTAAGCTAGGTGAACGCTTAAATAACACTTTCTTTTTGCCAGCTGACAAGCAGTGCACAGTAATATATGGTGGAGGACTTGCTTTACATTAGTGTTAATAGAGATGCAAAAACACTCTGACTCAATAAAAGGACTTAAACTAATTCAAGCCCAAAAAACGTTACTCTTTGTGCCATTTTCATCTAAGTTCATAGAAGTTTCTCATCTCCTCCTCACTGTGGCCTCTGATTCCTCTTTTTATTTTCAAATCTAAAATTATTTTCCTTCACATGCTAATAACGAGAGGTATGGCATAAAACTGTCATTTTGGCTTCATCACTGGTTTTCATTAGTGTCTGTACATAATTTCTTTAAAATGGATAAGGACTTTTTCCAAGTTTTTATTTCTCTTCCTTTCAGGGGGTAGAGGAGATAATGGCAGTCCCATCATTGTGTTTCCAGAGTTTCCTACATTTGGGGAGATCACAGACAGAGAGTTTCACAACGTCCTAACCTATCTAACAAGTGTGCCCAGGTAAGGTCTGTTTCTTACCGACTGTCAGAAACTGAGACAGTGGATGAAATTCGCAGCTGCTTTCCTCACTTCCTGTATCATAACTGTTTTTTCTTCTGTATACACTCATGAGTTCATATTGTCTTGCCTGATTACAGAGCTGTATTGTTTATAGAAGGGGAAAAGAGTAAAAAATTAATCTACAGTTGTATTTATCTATGTTTAAACACATTTGATCTCTCTCTCTCTCTCTCTCTCTCTCTCTCTCTCTCTCTCTCTATATATATATATATATATATATATAAACCTGCCACTAGATGGCAGTGGATCACAGCATAGCTTCTCTGATAAGAGGTCTTACTAATAGCAGTTTCTGGAAGGTTTAAAAAAGATAATTAGGGATTCCTGTTTAAGACTTCTGAATACATCCATCAGTGTTTCGTCAACATGGTCAGATCAATTTAGAAAAGGAATGAGAAGCTAAGGTTTAAGACCACATTTTTTCCCCCAAATATACAAACATCAATCCATTTCCTTAAGTATATATAGTATAATCTATATATGCAGTTCAGTATAGTCTCTTAGGTTTGTTACATTGCTCTCTGCTTTCCTGACCCTGCTTCAAAAAGCAAAGCCTGGCAAAAATAGAAACTGCAGTGACTCTAACTGGTTGAGTCTGAATAATGCATACAGACAGCTGAGCAGAGCTGTTTTTGACCAAAATGTGTGACTTCGCATGAACCTTTCTTTTAAAGATAAAATTAGGGTTTATATGCTCTTAGAAGAAAATATAGACATAAATAGGTTCTTTAAATGTGTATTTTAGTTACTTGTCACAAAGTAAAATATAACTGCTCCCGTTCATTTTAGCAAAGATTTCTTTTTATCACAAATTTGTGCAGGCTTCCTCTAACATAAACTTAACCAATCCCATGCTAGGCTGCAGAGGTTTGTTCATGTATATCTCCCGGATGAGTCTCACACAAAAAAATACATTTTTGTATTCTCTTTTAATCACTGAGATCTGGTCAGAGGCAGACCCCAACAGGACAGAAGACCCCAACAGGACAGAAGAAGTTTAGCAGTTACCCTCCATCTACATCTATGGTCTACACCTACTAAAGGTTCCATAATGTTTCTCTGGTCCTGCCTGTTTGAGTCAAATACTTCTCACCGCAGAAATACATGTTTTTTCATGTAGTTAATATTTAAGATTTGCATGATATTTCCTTTGGGCTGTCGAATACAACATTAATGTAATATTTTACGTCTAATATTTTTGGAAACCTCATTTGTAGACTTCCTCAACAAATTATAATTTATTTTTTATTATTACTTTTTTTACATCATCTAGTAGAGATTATGCACAAGCATTGGACTGACTGCTTTTGACCGTATTATTTACAACCTTTTTCTGACCCGCTTAGCAGTGAAGCCTGGGGGGGTGGTATAATAGAATGTCTGTTGCTGTGTCTGCAAATGCATCCATGCAGCACATTTCGCTCAACCCTGCTCTGCTGTTAGGGCAAAGCTTTTTACAGATCAACACACAACTCAAGGTGCTTCTATACTCTTTGTCCTGGGAAACATGAATAGGTTTATCACAGAAGCTTGTATAGCTGCAGTATTTGGCGGTTTTGATAAATACAAAACAGTATTGTATAGTTAAGATTATCTCTAACTTCTGCAAAAAAAGAGCCAAAGCTAGAAAACTATAGTGCTTGATTTAGTATATGTTTGTTCCTTTAATTTATTTTGCACTTGGAGTCCACTGCAACATCACACAACTTATCCTAAGTCTGTTTCTTTCTGATGTCTCGTTAGGAAATATTATTTTAGCTCTCAAAATATTTTTTGAGGCAGCCGATAGCTGTGATTAATTATTTACTAAGTTTATAACTCACTAAGGTGTTAAATAACTATTTCCTGTATTTTACCTTTTTTTTTAACAACGACAAAGATCTGAAGGCCATCAGTCATTTTGAAAGATTGCAATTCACACCTCTGTCTAATTAGTACAGACGGAATCAACCCAAGCTTTCCATCTAAGCATCATCTCAGCACTGGATACTGAACCTAATGTATCTCACTATTTGGGAGCTGACAGCATGAAGAAGAGTTATGGAGCCGTGGAGCGCATCTGATTCTGCACTGGACACAGAATAGAGTTCACAGGTTGCTGCAGCTTAACCACTGATGCAAAAAGAGCGCATGCTGTGTTATTTCCTCCCACTGAAGCAATCTAAAAATCCCTCATTCAACGAGTCTTTCCAAAAACTGACCACTTCAATGAGAGAAATATTCCCTGACTTCAAAACTTTGACCTACCAAAAACGCACATTCAGGTTCCCTTACACACAGGCGGAGCGCAACTCCATATGGAGTGTTCAGGCCACAGCAGGTGAAATGTTCATAATTAATTCATGTGTTTTGTTAATCTGCTCGATATGTGGTGGCACAATGTGAATTATCTTTTCCGTTTGTTCGGACTGCATAACAATCAAAACGATTGAAAATGAAATAATACTGATACTTATTTCATTAATATAACTTTAGAATTTGAAGGGAAAAAATAAGTTATGACTGAATTTTTTGGTCACGTTAGTTAAAATCTCAAACCAAAAAAAAAAATTGAAGCGCAACCTCTGACTGTACTTGAGAGAGGGTAGTCACTGTAAAAAAATGGGTTTACTTTTTTACACAAAACACAAAATAATTATAGACATGACATTTTCAGCTGATTTTATTTCTTCCTGTTATAAAAACATTAAAAATCAATGTTACTAAAATTAGGGCTAGGGTATGTCATGGAACAATAACTTTGGGTCTTCAAATCAAACAAAGTAAATGAAATACTAATACTAAAATGTTTATACAATGAATGTCAAAACAGATCCGCTGGGTGCTCATAAATGGATAAAGATCGTGTTCAAGGACTAACTGGTCAAAGATGGAATCCCAGGCATCCATCATTCAGCTCATTTTGGTGGAACCCAAGGTGTTTCCAGGCCAGATAGGTTATTTAGCGCCTCCGCCAACTTACACAGTGGGTCTAAATTCAATGTTAACATAGATTAAAGAGTCACTCCATAATGACTGAGACTACAAAATTATTTGTTCTCTTACATCTTTTTCTCTGTCCCTATTGGCTACTGTAGCTGTATATTATTTAACTGCCATGCTGTGACTGGTTTAAGCCGTACATCTCCTGGTCTGTTATTGGACAGTCTAATAAAGCAATATGGGCGGTGCATATGCTTAAATCTTTCATGGTCTGAGGCATTCTGCTCTATAAACTACAAAATGGATTGGTTGTGAGCTTTCTTACCTGCTGAGAGGCTTTTTGGGTTTTTTTTCTCATCCTTATGTCTTTTCAAATATGTTGCAAGTTCTGCTGCTGGATTTCATATGCAGTTGACTGTGTGGACGTGTTCCTCTCTTCTGAGACCGTGGGATAGCTGTGTAGGAGGGAAGGGTTGGGAGGCACGGGGAAAGATGCGAATGCTTAAGGCTGATGGCCAATAAATCTGGAGAAGCTTGTGAGCCGCTCTCTTTATGGACTACACCAGCTGTCTGAGAAGATAAGCAGCAGCATAACAAAGCAGTAGGCTGTGAGCAAGCGTTTTGTTTCCTTTTTTGTGCCACACGGAGCACAATATGTATGTTTTATTTGTTTTTACTTTTTTTTTTAGCTGAACTTTTAATTTAAACAGAAATTTCCCACATCAATCACTCACACATGAACCCTGTATTTACAGATATTGGATTGTTTCTTTGTGTTTAACTTAGTGCTTTGTTTTCCGTTGCAGCTTGTCATCAACAGACGTGGGTTTCATCTTGGTGATCGATCGCAGGCAGGACCGATGGGCGGCTGTAAAGGGGACACTACTTCGTATAGCAGTAAGTTTGTCTTTGGGTTTGAATATCTACAAAAAGAGTAGGAAACTGATATTTAATTGTCTGAGAAAGAGATCCAGACAATGACTCTGTGTACTCCCAGGGGTGGAAGATATCTGTTATGTTGTAGAAGGTTGCAGGGGAATTATCATATTTCTGTCACAGTTTCAAGCCTAATATCACTTCCAAGCTCGGGGGTCAGTAGGATTATGATTGCTTTCTTTAATGCACTCCCATTACAGAACATCATGTGTTTCCATGGCTGTAAAAAAAGAATACAGACAGTTATTTAGTTTTTAAATCAAACTCATTATCATTGCTGCAATTTTATTCATTTTAAGCATTTCTTGTAGACAATTCCAGTACTTCCACATAGTCTCTACAATGTATACAAAGTATACATTGTAGGTATTTAAATTTTTGGATAAATATGAAAAAAGAAAACAAAAGGATAATTGAATAATATAATCACATTTATATATGTTCAGTTGTTTATTTGTGCCCTTACATCCATCCACTCAGTCAGGAAAAATATAGATTTTTTTTTATTGAAAAACACGTAGAAACCTTTAACCAAAGACATTATTTATTCTGGAAACAGCTTGCTGAGCATATTGCAATTTTTTTTAGCACTGTAACCAATCACTGTATGTTTCTGCTGAACATTTCTCACACAGTTTCATTTCTGGCTAACCCCAGATACATTGGCTTAGTTCTGTATTCTCACAGAAACGAACGTAGCTTCTTCTAAACTCTTTCGGCATTTTTTTTATATAAACAGTGAACTGTTGATTAGGAAAATGCATTACACTTTAATGACAAGAGACAGCTTTGTTTATATGAACACAGAGAAGTGTTTTTACTCCCCAACAAAGAAAAAGGTTTAAAACCTGCTTAATTAATGTGTGGAAATAGCTTGTTGTCCTGAATAACATACCATTCCTTCATGTCGAGGAGATCCTGAGGTCAGTCAACCAAACTAAATCACATTTAGGATTAAAAAAAGGATTAAATGTCTTATTGGGAGAATCACAGCTGAATGCCGCCACCCCAAATGAGACCCATTCAGTCATTTTAAATTAAATTAAATTAAACCATGATTTTAATCCCAAAGGGTAGACTTATGCAGATTGGAAGACTCTAATAGAGGGCATTCAGTCAGCCCTGCAATAATGTCCTGCTTGAGATGATTCAGCCAAGCTGCTAAATACATGATGATGAAAGCTGGAGAGCTTCTTCAGCCTCTCTATGCTTGGAAGGATATGTGGATCTATGAGAGGTAATGAGTTTTTTTTTTACTGTTGACAGAATTGTTTTTAATGGCTTTAGGCTTTTCATCTGTACATATGAATATCTTTTTGATCTGTAATTCTGTATTGTAGTTATGATTGCAGAACAGTTTGCTTTCATAAAGAGCTACAAATAGCCAGGAAAGTGTTTATGGATCGGTTTTAATTAGGTCTCCAGCGGCACTGTAGGTCCCCAATGCTCGTCATTAAAATGGCTCTTCTTTGAATTTTATGTGTATTTGGGTTTGTCTGCCTCCTAATAAAGGACTAAAAGCTAGACCATTACTGCTAGAGTCTGCAGTGATCAGATCCAAACAGCATGGATATAAGCTACAATATATGTCTAAAGAAGAAGACCAAGTTAATTTGTAGTTTTATTGCAGATCCAGAAAGAAAATTCCTCTTGTTCTCTAGTTTGTAAATCTTTAACAGTTTCCAAGAAATCATGTAGAAATTTTGTTCATGAATTTGCTGACGGTTTCTGATCTATGATTTTTGTAAAGCTCTGACTTGGTTATGCAAAGTTTTGGTGATTTTGGTTTCTTTTTCAAGCACTATAACTTCAAGTAGCAAGCACTCATTCATTGTTTATTTTAGAAGCACAGGTAAAAATTATTATTATTTTATCTAACAAGTATTATAGCACTTATTAGCACTGCTAGCACCAAGCTCTGTGTCTATTTTTATTCTGAAATTTCTAAGGAGCTTCCAAGACTATTTTTAAATCCAG
Source organism: Apricaphanius iberus (assembly GCA_028564705.1). Classification (NCBI taxonomy): domain Eukaryota; kingdom Metazoa; phylum Chordata; class Actinopteri; order Cyprinodontiformes; family Aphaniidae; genus Apricaphanius; species Apricaphanius iberus. Next base: position 1,315,303 of record JAPXFQ010002826.1, read on the forward strand.
CATGTTCTATAACAGACAGATGTTAAACTTGAAGAAAAATCTTTGCTGCAATGTTTCCAGCCTTCCTGTTCTCTACTCGAAATCTCCCTCTCTCTTGCTCTTTTAGACTGAAATAATTACAGACACGTCCAGTAAAATAGAGTTTCCTTTCAAACAACTTTTTTTTTACTCTGTGGTGATTCTGAAATAAGCTGACTTTGAGTATTTTTTACTCAGTTGCAGTGTTCACAACATGACCTGGTAGTGCTTAGCTACTGACTGGGAGAAGAAATTATCTCTGAGTTTCCTACTAGAGAGTAGAGAATATCGAGCAAAAAAAAAAGTGTAGTTCTGTTTAATGTTGGATTTTTTTATGACTGCATTTCTAAAGAATATATCTTGTTATTATAAAACAAGTTGAAATAATTTATCTGAGAAAGAATATCCATATTACTTGCCTTGAAAATAGGTATAAATAGTTATTTGGGCGGAATGTGAAAACTAAGATAAACAATTGATGAAATTTGCTGATGCTGGCACATTAATTCTTTTCACGAAAGATATGATTATTTTGCTATATAATATTATATAGCAGATATATGTTAGATTTTGCTTTTTAAAGCTCTGACAGACTTTTTTGACATACCGAGTTTTTCATTAGAAATATTGATACAGCCATTAATCATTTAGAGCCTGAAAGATAGGTTATGATTTTTTCTACTGCTAGTTAATAAAAAAAACATCTGCCATACTACAGATTGTACAGTTTATATGTCAAGATGGTGTGCAACCACGTCATATTTTCAGCCCCAACCAAGGACAAACACTGAGTTGAATTATTAATTCGGCCAAGAGAGGTTTTCCCATTAGGTTTATATTAACAACATATTTACAATACCATACCTTTTGCTTAGACTATCATTTCGAGCTCATTCGAGTACAGGGGCCAATCAGCCGACGTGCATTTAGGTCATTGGCCAATTAGGGCCACTTTAACAATAGTGCAGCTTCAGGTAAAGAGGTAAATGTCTACCCTTTACTATCATCCATCTATTTCCACTGTCAGTGGGTGTCAATGATGACATTTTAATTGGTGGAGGGGGGTTTTATTCGCAGGCTTAGCTGAGTGGAAACACTGCATGATAAATATGATGGGGACTTATTTGAATTTTCTGATAAGCAATTAGAAATACTGTTTTTTATCTGTAAGAAGTTGGATTTGTAATGAGAATATTAAGAAGCAGCTCTCAATTTTACAAAACATAACACACACAAGTATAGCAAAAGTAGAGAAAGAAGAAAAAAGACTGTATTGATAACATAAAACAGTTCTGTGAGGAAGCATAGGCTCCTTCATTTGTATTTAAATAGCAGTTTCAAATAGGAGTTAAAACGGAGACAAATAGAAAGTGACAGAAGAGGCAAAAGCATCCTTTTTTGAAAAATGACTTTAAAATGATGTAGTTTTGTTTTGTCAATTCTTTAAACATGATTGTTATGAAAAACTTTGAATATGGAAAATAAATGTAGTTCTATTCTATACATTAGAATCCACAATCAAAAAAGACAGAAAATAATAAATGTATGACGAATAAAGTACTTTTTTGTATTTTCAGTTTGTTCCTTCGTTTGCCACTTTGAAACTTTTTTGAAACTCATCAAGAAATAAATGCAGATTTATCCATCTAAGATAAATCAAACAGGGAAAGTTCACCATTTTACCATCTTAGATGATGGTTTTGGATTCAATGCTAAACTGGATCTGATTTAAAGTCAAAACATAGCACTAACAGTCCCTGTATTTTAAGATTTGTAAACAAAAATAATCAATTAGCAATTATAAATTATACTATAGTGTAAGATAACTCTGTTCTCATAATTCTTAGTGGTTTAATATTTCTAAAATAGTGATCTAAGTTGGTCTAGATTCCAGAAAGGATTTAATGGGAACAAAGTTTAGCTTTTTTATGTTTAATGATTTATGAAATTTACATATAAGAAAAAGAAGTCCTATAAAGGTTTTATAATCAGATGTTCAGAAAGTTGTTAAAACAGTTGAAATAAATCTAGTAACTCTATAAAAGTGTGTAATTTTCTGCCTTATGAGATGGTTTCTTATATAATTATCTAATTGCAGGGTTCCTTTCCCGGGAACCTCCAACTGGTCCTGGTTCTAAGGCCAACCACCCTGCTGCAGAGAACTCTCTCTGACATCCTTTTTAAGTTCAACAAGGATGAGTTCAAGATGAAGGTGCCGGTGAGTGTAACCACTTTTCCCAGTCTATGAATACTCTATATTCTGTTTGTAGTTTTCTGTTCTTTCCTATGTGGCTCTCAACAGACAAATTATATGTCTGATTTGAGAGCTGACATTTTTATACACGTTTAGAAAGTTGTTATAACTTATTTGAGTAAATTTATCTATGTTCTATATTTAGGTAAAATGACTAAACAATAGACAGAGCTGGCTTAGGGGAGGTCTGTGCTCTCAAAATGATGTTCTAGCTTCTAATTAAACTGGCTTAAGTCATACGTTGATTTTACTCAGCTTTTTGAAAAAAACATGGAAAATCATGGTGAGATCCAAGGAGCTCTCTGAAGCCTTTAGAAAGAAGACTGTGTTAGGTTTTGAGTCTGGTCTGAAAAAAATAATTTGAAATCAGTAATTCCACTGTAAAATAATTATCTGCAAGTGAAGGACGTTTAAAACATCTGTCAACATGTGCAGGTCTTGCCATCGAAGCAATGAAAGTAGGCCAGAAGATTCTTAAAGAAGTCCACAAATACCCTCAAGTGTCATCACATGATTTAGAGCAGAAGTGAATGTCCTTACAGTCATAAAAAGATTGCACATTTTTAATTTTCATGGGAGGTCTGAAAGGAAGAGACATCTCTTGGAAAAACATGACGAACAGACTGAAGTCTGGCTGAGATAACACAGAAAAAGACCGGGACTTCTGGAATAATGGTACCTGGAAAGATTAGTCTAAAATGTACTACTATGGATGCAAAACAGAGGAAAATATTGGCATAAAAAGAAGCAGCCTTCCAGGTGAAGAACCTCATACAAACTTTAAAGCATGGAGATGGAGGAGTCATGGTTTGGGGATACTTTGCTTTACTTTCTGGTTTTACTCAGAATTAAATCACATCCCAGCCCAGGCTTGAGTAAAAAAAAAAAAAAAGATTTGACATGGATGTGTGAACTAAGTGTTTATGTTAAATGTGTCCTACTTTTGTCACATCAGTGTAAGTGTGCAATTGTATACTATTTCCTCAGGTGATCATGCTGAGCTCAGTGAGTGAGCTGCACTCCTATATTGACTGCACCCAGCTGACGCGGGAACTTGGAGGAACACAGGACTACTGCCACGAGAAGTGGATCTCACATCGAACTGTATGAAAATGCTCAGTCATAACAGTTATGCCGTCAATTAAAAGCAAAGACGAGTGGGTTTTAAAACTAAGCAGATATAAACAAAAGGAACATGTTTTTAATGTTGATATCTTCAGAAGTGATTTAATCATATATTAATTTATTTAAAAAAATTATATTTAGTTAAATCCTGAAAAGCACAAAATACCCATCTAATATGCATTTTATCTTAATAAAAAGACTTCATTCGGAAAGTCTCAGTTAATTCTGTGTGCTTCAGGCCATTGAGGGATTCGCGTTGATAGTGAAGAGAACAGCACAGACCCTCCAGTCATTTGGGACAGAGCTGGCAGAAACTGAACTCCCCAATGAAATCAAGACAACAGCCATCCTGCTAAGCACGCACACCAGGAAGAGGGACAAAATGAAGGTATCCCCATTTCTGACACAAATTTTTCTTTTCTGCTCTTTCATTTGTTCTGACTAATAAAAGATGTCCCTGTGTTTTCCCAGGAGGACATACTGGTTGCTCTGGATCAAGGCAGCAGGCTGCTGGAGAGCATCAACGAACCGGTAATAAGAGACCCCGACCACAACATGAACCAGGATGAACTGGAAAATCTAGCCACAGTACAAAGGTCAGTCACACTTCTACATTGGGTACCAAAATACAAACACAATTAGAACTGTTTTCTTAAAAATAAAATAGCAAAGAGGGTAATAACGGAGGCATTGGGCATACATACAGGAACCATTCAATAAGACAATCAGAACTTCATGTTCATAAAAATGAACTAAGGAGGGCTGTAACATAAACATGTAATTATAATATAGTATTTGATACTGAGATGTCAACAGTTTTGCACAATGAATGTAAATATTATTAGTTGAGAATTATTTAGTTTAACTAAAAATGAAAAATATTCATTTTCTTATCTCTCAATTACCTTTTACAGTAATAACAAAGTTACTAACGAAACCGTTTTTTAATATATAGCATTTCAGTGCATTAAATCTTTGACTGATGTGGTTTAAACTTTGACTGGTGCTATTTTTAAATGTGAATCTGTTCTTTCAGAGCACTAGGTCCCACTGAGGACCACAGAAAGCAGACCCAGTCATTGAAATGATATTAAAAGTTTCATTTATTTTAGTAATTCGATCAGTAATGGGAGTCATACTACCATTTGTGTCAGAGGGGCCCCCTGGTGATCAATTTAAAGAAGGCATGTTAAAAGCACACAAACTTTATCTTGCGACTCAATAGGCTATATCCATCTTTTATATGACATTTATCCTATTTTAGTGTTAAAAAGCATTTACCCAGAAGTAATGTCTTTTGTTAGAAAAAGGTATGAAAAGATTAATTCAAGAAAATACAAATTAAAGTCTTATTTTTACAATAACTGGTACTGTAATTTTTACTATAATTTATTTTATTCTTCAGACTCTTGTCTCAGCTGGATGAGACAGAGAGGGCTTTCGACGAGTTCTGGATAAGGCACCAGACCAAACTGGAGCAGTGTCTGCAACTGCGACACTTTGAGCACAACTACAGAGAGGTGAGTTGACCCTTCTCTTTTAGTCCACCTAATTCGGGTTTTCTTTTTTGGTTTCTTTGTTCAACTGAAACTGTGACTCCTCTTGTTGCAGGTCCGAGTTCTGCTCGATAACTTTTCTGAGAAGCTTGCAACCTTCTCCGAGGTTGGGATAAGCCCCGCCCATGCGGACCACATCTTCTGTGAGCTCACCTCCTTTGAAGAGAGAGTCTGTGTAAGTCAAACACTTTGTTCAAATGAGGAAATGTATACAAAATGACTTAATTGGGTTTAGTTTTCATTGACTCTTACTTGGCTGTCTTACGCTGATGTATTTTATAGGAGGACCACCTGCTAATGTAGACAAGACTTTTAGAGGTCCTCTATAAACAACAACAAAATTAGCAAACAACAGTTTGCCTCCTGAATTTTTTAACTTTTTATGACAAATGTCTTTATTTGGCACGCCTCGCAGTATACCAGTCATATTATTAAATCGGACATCGCAATATTACATAAACTTCCAACTGTAATTTGGTTGCTGCATATCGCAGTGATGATATCATTTAAACTCTAAATAGGGTTTTGACATGCAGAGTGAAATGTGGGACACTTCAATTGTTTAGTATTTTTTTCATCCTTATTTTGCTACTTTTGCACAGCTAGAGATTAAAACATTGATTATTATCCAGAATAAATATGGTGCAGCTCTATTTACATATTATGTTCACATACCAAAGCATGGAGGCAAAAAAAACAACAACAAAAAAAAATAGACCAAAATGTTTTTAATGTGCTGCATTTTTTCTTAAATAATAATTTTTAAAAAATAAAATAATTGTCCTACCGAGCCATGTTGGGTGTCGGTGTATGAATGCGAGTGTGAATGGGTGAATATGGCTTCAATGTAAAGCGCTTTGAGTGGTCAGTAAGACTAGAAAAGCGCTATATAAGTTCAGTCCATTTATTTGTTTATTCAGCCACTTAATTATACAACAATAATTGAGGCAAAATCAGAATCGGAAGGGCTAATTATTTAAAAGTTGCTAAATAACCCTCTTTTTTTGGCATTCTTACGCAGTTTAAGAAGAAAACTGTCACAAAACAGTTTTTGCTACAATTATCTTGTTGAATCTATTTAAGAAAAACAGAAAAAACACAGAGTTATACATGCAGTAGAACTTCAGCATAAACACTTTGACCTCTACAGATGTACTTGAAAACATGACAAACCAGAGAATATCATCCGAAGGGTGATGCCTTTCTAAAGTTGTATGCCAGTATCCCGTTTCTTAAAAACCTAATTTACAGATATTGTGCATTCACTAAAGATATTTATTTTATGCCTGACATATTTCGGTCCTCTGCAAAGCAGACGTTGCACAAAAACTGTCATGATCCAGAACAAGAACTGTAATAAAATTAATGAAAAATCAGACAAATTCCAAAGTTAAGTTGTTCCTCTTTTGTTTGCAGTATCACCTTGTTGATGCTTAAATACTATTTAATGTATCCAAAACGTAGTTAAGTATTTTTGTAGACTCAACTGTATAAATGTTTGGAGAAAAACATGAGAAAACTCTTTAGAAAAAGTTTGGGTAGCTGTTGTTTACTAACAAGACATCTGATTAATGGGGAACAAGGCTCAGAGGGGATTTAAGATTTTGCAAAGTCCTGCAATGGTTCATTTTTGTTCAAATAAAGTTGCTGTGAGTTTACAGTGAACAAAGTAACACACATTCAAATTAAATCAAACATGAATTAGACAAATTGAATCTCTTTTACTGTTCTACAGGAGCTTCTGGACAGAGCATCAGTGCTGTCTCGTGAGGGCGATGAGCTTATCCAGAACTCCCACTATGCCGAGGACTCCATTCAGCCCAAATGCACTGAGCTCAGAGCAGTCATCGAGAGCCTGAGCTGCAACCTCAGGGCCAAGAAGGACTACCTGCTCAAAGCCATGGAGCTGCATCATCGGTTGGAGAAGGTGAGAAAACACGCAAACACCCCTTCATAGCATCTTTGGTTGGTTGACGTTTTACAGTTTTGTCCCCCTCGTCTGTCCTGTGTAGGCATCTAAATGGGTCGATGATGGCATTTATCTGCTGGCATCTCAGCCAGTAGACAAGTGTCAGTCTCATGAGGGGGCTGAGCTGGCCTTGCAGGAGTTGGAGCGTTACCTGGACAACGCTAGCCAGAATCAACTGACTGACCTCTGCGCCATCTGGAAGGAGTATGAGGAAGTGCTGAACCAGCAGTTAAGGGTTAGAAAACCAGCATGTGCTGCAATTTAAACGTCACCTTGCCACTCTCACAGGAATTATAATAACTTGATGCAGTTATGGTGAACAGAAATGAGCAGCTGCCATATGACTCGATTATTGTCATGTGTCTAACATCAGAGAGTGGTAAGGTCTCACTTTATAGGTTCACGGCTGCATTGCTGCATATACATTCGATGATAACCACCAGATGAAAACTATCGGCTGACTGAAATGATCCTCAAACGGCATCAATGGCTTTCTGTGTGACAGGAGCAAGTGGAGAAGGTTTACCAAAAGCAAGCGTCCATGCAGGAGATGTTTGACAAGCGGAAGATCAGCCTCAAGAAGCTAGCAGCCAAACAGACCAGGCCAGTGCAGCCAGTGGCCCCCAGACCAGAAGCCTTCCTCAAATCACCTCTCAGCTCTCCTGGTGAGTCTTCACACAGCATCAATATCGAGTTTATTATCACTCCAAACACCTTCACTTCTGTACTCTAAGGAATTAAAGGTAAAGTCAAGTTAACTGCATTTATAGAGCACTTTAACAAACGTCATGACAGCTAACCAAAGTACTGTACAGTAAATGCATGAAACAAACAAAAATAAAATAGTAAAGTACAGCAACAATCAAATACCCCAACATAGAAAAAACTGGGCAAAGATACAATATAAATTCTGGAAGTAAAATATAAAACAGTAGAAATACTACCAATCAATAAAAACGCCATCAATCACTGAAAGCTAAGTTAAAATTTTGAGCTTTCAGTCGTGATTACAGAGCTGTATTGTTTAAAGAAGGGGAAAAGAGTAAAAAATTAATCTACAGTTGTATTTATTTATGTTTAAACACATTTGATATATATATATATATATATATATATATATATATATATATATATATCAATATACATTAGAAATTATCCATAGTTCATTAAACATACTACAAAGTGAGGACATTTGAAGACACTATTGTAATTTAATAAAATAATTCAAAATAGTGGGTATATTTGTGTTCATATCCATGGATAAATGTTTATAAGTTTCTCATAAAGTTTCCTGGATGTGTATCTACAAGCTCGATTGATATGTAGGCTGCGCTATTAAGGTTTCTCCACAGATTTCCAAGTGGATTTAAATTTTGGCCCTGTTTAGGCTTTAGGTCACTGTTGTGTTGGAAGGTCAATGATACTCATAGCTTGGGGTCCAAGGTGCTCTAGAGCAGTTCTTCTTCAATACTGGTTATCTCTTGATATGTCACTGCTGACATACCCCCAATATAGAAGAGTCGCCCAGTTCTTGCTTCAAAAAATAAAACTAAAAATACCCCCACGCTATGATGTCGCCATCACCATGCTATAAACGGGACCTTTAGCCAATTGATGAGGAGTGACTATTTTCTTCCAGACATGATTATTGAGGCTCAGGCAAAAATATTCTGTTATGGTTTTATCTAACCAATTAATTTTGTTAATCCTGATTTTACAGTCTCATAGCTAAATTCATTCGAGTTGCCATGTCCATCCGGCACTTTCATTTTTTTCCCTGATTATTACGATTATCAGGTCTTTCAACTGTGAGACAAGTCTGATCATTCAAGTAATCAGTCAAAACAATCCTAAAGATCAGCGGAAACAGGATCAACCTGAGCTCACTTTTTCTGTGCTACGGCAATGGGTTTGAAAACTTATCGATGTATATTTTTTAAAACAAAATTGTCTGAGAACGCATGTTCACTTTTCTATTCTGTGCTATTCTGTGTAGGTTTTTGAAAGTTACAGTATACCAAGATCAGTTTTAGAATAAGTATAACAGAAAAGTGAAAAAATGTCGAGTGGCGTGGAGACTTTCAGGTGGTCCTACATTGTCAAGCTACAGTCTTCAATAAACTCCCACGTTAACTACTGCAGGCAAGGATTTCATTTGGAAGAATTTGCTGAAGTGCTAAGCTAAGGTTAGCATGACTGCCGAAGACAGCAAAGAAGTCTGAAGCACAAAATACAGTCAGTCTCTCTATAACGATGGACATGAATTTAAATGACGGCAAACACTGAAACCCACATTTGTTAGATCAACAAAGTAATCCACACATTCTGCTCTTTATAGGCAGTCCTGTTTTTTATTGTTTTGACACTCAAATTGTAAAGTAGCTATGTAAAACTAACTGCAATTTTTTTTTACACAATCATTTCTGTTGATGTTCATCTTCTAAATTTTTTTTTTTTGTCAAACAGCACACAAAGCCCTGCTGGAAAAAAAATCAGAATCCAACAGCAGCTGTGAAAAAGTACGTGCCCTGATGCTGCCTGGCGTAGCTTGCTGATATGCAAAAATGTGCCCACGTCTTATGAAAACACTTTTTTCATTTCGCTGTACTTGTCACTCCAGAGAAACAGCCAACTGCAGGACGAGGACGGTAGCAGCAGACATGCGTCTCAGTCAGAGGAGGAGGAGAACCTGGCAGTCCTCAGGCGGTGAGAGTTTGGCTCTTTCATCTGTAATCAAATTACACCGCAGCAGATGGGTTGTGTGAAAACCATTATCTCATTAACTCGTATCAGTTCAGTCGCTTTTTTATTTGATCTCTGCTTCCCCTTGTTTATCCTGTCTGCAGACATGTAATGAATGAGCTGCTGGAAACGGAGAGGGCCTACGTAGAGGAGCTACTCTGTGTGCTGCAGGTGTTAATTTACACCACAGAAAACATCCTTGGTTTTATTTTCTCCTTTTTTTGTATTTGTGTCAATAACTGCATTTTTTTTTTTTTTTACTGTTATAACAGGGATATGCCTCTGAGATGGATAATCCGGCCATGTCTCATCTCATCCCTGCGCCTTTGCAGAACAAAAAGGAGGTTCTTTTTGGTAACATGCCAGAAATATACCACTTTCACAAAAGGTAAATGAGCGCCATCTGGCTCGCACCGATGATATTACAGTTTGAAACTTTCTTAATTTGCTGTCATCTGTATATCTGATTTTTTTTTTTTTTTTTTTACATGTGTTCTGCTGCAGAACCTTTCTGAGGGAGTTGGAGCTTTATACAGACTGTCCAGAGTTAGTTGGAAGATGCTTTCTAGAGAGGGTAAATTCAATTGAAGATTGTCCGTTAAGGAGCAGCTCTTCTTGTCACTCACATTTAATTATTTTTGTTTTTTATCCGCTCAGATGACTGACCTGCAGATCTATGAGAAGTATTGTCACAATAAACCTCGGTCTGAGAGCCTTTGGAGGCAGTGCTCAGACTGCGCCTTCTTCCAGGTAACTTTAACATCCTGCAGTTATGCAAACCACAGCCACTCATACTGTATTTCTAAAGCTCTCTGCATTTCTGTGATTTCAGGAATGTCAGAAAAAGCTGGAACACAAGCTGGGTTTAGATTCGTATCTGCTGAAGCCGGTTCAGAGAATAACCAAATATCAGTTGCTGCTGAAAGTAAGAAGGTGTTTGTTTGTTTTTTTCGTCTTCTGGGAATGTCTCTGTGTCACAAGCTTTCAGCTGGCAGTTTGTCTGTTTCTGACTGCAGGAAATGCTGAAGTACAGTAAGGGCTGCGACGGGGCGAACGACCTGCAGGAGGCGTTGACGTCTATCTTGGGCATCCTCAAGGCTGTCAACGACTCCATGCACCTGATCGCCATCACAGGATTTGAGGTGAAATACTAAGAGAGACGCCAAATGGGTTGATTGTGACAATGACCTCTGATGAAATGCAGAATTAGCTCGAAATTGTTTTGAGTAGAATATGAAAAACACTTTGGAGAGTGACTTAACTAGAGGGTTAAAACAGAACAAATGATTTTGAACTCCAAGCATTAAATGAGGGTTTCTGTACAGACATTTTTTTTCGTATGCTTTGTGCATCGCAGATCATTTGCGTGTTTCTTTCTCAGGGCAATCTGAGTGAACTGGGTAAGCTCCTCATGCAGGGCTCATTCAGCGTTTGGACAGAGCACAAAAAGGGTCACGCAAAAGTTAAAGACCTGGCTCGTTTCAAGCCTATGCAGCGACACCTGTTTCTCCACGAGAAGGCTCTCCTCTTCTGCAAGAGGAGGGAGGAGAACGGGGAGGGCTACGAGAAAGCTCCTTCATACAGCTTCAAACAGTCACTTAGTGTGAGTTGCTCCTCCAAACTGTCCATTAGTCTCTAAACTGTTTTCACGTTCATATTGTTCTATAAACCTTCTGAACAGATGAATGCTGTGGGGTTTACTGAGAACGCAAAGGGTGACAACAAGAAGTTTGAAATCTGGTCCAGCTCTAGAGAAGAGGTTTATATTGTTCAGGTAAAGACATGACTACTTATTCAAGGATTTTATTTTGCATGAAAACATTTCTAGTTGAATTCAACTGGGGCTGCTTTTCAGGCACCGACTGCTGAAGTAAAAACAACATGGGTGAATGAGATCAGGAAGGTTCTGACAACCCAGCTGGAGGCCTGCAGAGGTCAGGAGAGGAAAAAAAACTCTCACTACATGCAGTAAGTGTTTGTTCGGAAACACAGGCGCTCTAACACACTGATGTTGGTGTTGTCTTTCAGAAGCCAGCCAGCAGAGGGCACCAGACCCAATATTTCAGTTTCCCCCAGTGCCAAATGGAACAGTAACTCTCAGGCAAGTTTGTATTACCCCATCATATTTATTCTCTCGCTTAATTTATTACACACTCCGATTCATGGACTGAAATGTTCCATACCTCCTGTGGTTTTTATACACACACAATTTCATATTACAATCTCTGAATGCTTTTCTTGTATCCTAAAGCTCCGTTTAGACTTCACATTACAAATTAGAGTGGTGTTTTAAAAGCAATATAATTTATTTTAAGAATAGCAACTTTTATCAGCCAAACTGTGTGGGGTTTACTGCACCTGAAACTGCACACTTATGTATAAGCACATAAAGAGCAGTCTAAAAGACTCCTATCTGCACTAATAGTCCCTGACTACCAGAGGCGGTCTCCTTCCAGAAACAATTACATGGCATAGATAATAATAGACTTCGTCTCTCATAATGTTGCCAAACAAACATCTCTCATGAGCTTCGAATGTTGACCAAGGGGATTTTTCTTCTGTCTACCATCAGTCCACTTAAGACCAGTCAGAAAGTTAGAAAGGGAGAGGAGAACAAGGTTGAGCCTTGCAGCCCTGATGTCATCTCTTCGTCTTCACCAAAGCTCACAGCAAAAGGTGAGTTAGGAAACGCAAGTAATACAAGTCCTAACAGATCTGTTTCTAGCATTTGTATTGCTTGTATTATAAAGACTAGGTATTGGTCTACCTTCTTTATTTCCCTTTTCTGGCTGATGCCCATTTTAACTTGTTTTCCAATACTTTCTTCCCTCTATGAGGATTTTCACCCTTGCTCAACTTACCTTCCCTCCTTCTGATTTTCCCTCTTTTTGATTTTTCCTTGGGGGTCAGACGAGGCAGTGACAAGCCCAACCTCAGACAGAGCTGCTGTGGCTAAAAAGCGTTTTACTTTACAGGGCTTCAGTAACCTCAAAACTCAGAAAGGTAACTTTCAGCCCATTTTCCCAACAATCACATGAGATAAATGCAAACCAAAAATACTCATTGAGCTGAAATCAAAAAACAATTTTTTGATAAAGACATGCTTGTAATAATGTTAACAAAATATTGATGGTTTGTGGGCCTCCCATAGGCAAATAGACCTCAACATAAATCCTCAAAGCCCGCTCTATTCACTGGAATAAGACCAGGCCACGTCTTTGAAAGCAACCCAAAAATTGATGATTTCTGCTGTCTTAGCGAGGTCATCTGGCCTCTATCAAGCTTACCTACATCGCATGTGGGTATGGATTGGTAAAGCATGGAGAAAAGCATTATCTTATTTTTAGTAATGTAACTATACAATATACAATGCTGCTGATAGGCTGATGAAAGTACTGATGGTGTTTCTTCATCCATAGTAAGGCATTATATTAATGTGATCCCTGTGGTGGAGGCATTAATGTGAGAACAAAGTGATTCATTACTGCAATGTCAGCAGGCCTGGTTCTTGTGTGCTGCATGGAGCAGCCTGGTAGCAGCACTATTGTCATTCCTTTATGCACAGAGATCGGTTTGCTTTGCATCCTGCATGGAATCTTGGTCACAACAGAAGAAAGGTCCACACAGACCCAAATGGCACTTACATGTAACTAAATTAAATTCAGTTTATTTCTATAGCGCCAATTCACAACAAATGACATATCAAGGCACTTTACAAGAAAAGTCATTTTAATACAATTATGCAAACATTTCAATCACTTAAAAGTTTTGTATGTAAGGAATCCCAGGAGATTGCGTTGAGTCATCAACGTGAGGTTGTGTCCGGATCATCGGTTCCTCTGGAATCCCTCATACTGAGCAAGCATGTAACGACAGTGGAGAGGAAAAACTCCCCTTTAACAGGAAGAAACCTCCAGCAGAACCTGACTCAGTATAAGCGGTCATCTTCCATGACTGTCTGGGTGTTTGAGAAGACAGAAGAGACACTAAAAGAACAAAAGGAACAGATGTAAGATTACTTTTTGTACTAAAGAAAGTAAAAAGCTGATAAAAGGACATGGAAGATGCTGTGACAGATGCTCCCCATCAAGCAGGGTGCTGCAGCTGAGCAGGATACCAGACCAGGTTTAGCTCCTATAGAGAGAAAAACACAGAGAAAAAACAAGGTTAACAATAGATATAACAGCAGAAAATACATCAGACGAGTAGTAGAAGAGAAAAGTCACAGAGTGAAGAAAAGTGGTCGGTCTGTCTTCCAACAGTCTAAACCTATAGCAGCACAACTACAGAGAAAGCTCAGGATAACTTAAGCCATTCTAAGTATAATCTTTATCAAAAATGAAGGTTTTTAAGGCGTAGTCTTAAAAGTAGACAGTATCTGCCTCACGGACTAAAACTGGGAGCTGGTTCCGGAGAAGACGAACCTGATAACTAAAAGATCTACCTCCCATTCTAGTTTTAGAAATTCCAGGAACCAGAAGTAAACCTGCAGTCTGAGAGCGAAGTGGTCTGTTAGGAACATATGGAACAATCAGATTTCTGATGTCTGATGAAGCTTGATGATTAAGGGCTTTATACGTAAAGAGGAGGATCTTAAACTCAGTTCTGGATTTAACTGGGAGCCAATGGCGAGACGATAAAATAGGAGAAATGCGATCCCTCTTTCTTAATATTCATGGAGATGATGGAGGTACAGAAAAGTCACAAGTACACAGAAAACAAATTTGATCTCTGTGATGGCCGCCTTGTAATAGAATGGACAAAAAGCTGAAATACTAAACCCAAATGCTGGGTACTAAGACTGCGAGCTTCAAACTGAAAGCCTAACCCAATCTGGTTTGTTCCAGTGACCTTTAAACTTGAAGAACCTGGAGACCGTATGGCGGTCTTATTCCAGTGAGAACGGGGTCTTAAAGATACGTTTGGTTCACTTGTGGACTGAGAAGGCAAGATAAAACCTACTCATTACAGATATTTGTTAAAGGTGCATTTGTGTCCACAGAGCCCTCAACCACTGATGACAAATGCTATACATTCCCCATGATAATCTGCCAATCTTCAGGTATCAAGCAGCTCTCCACCCCATTTGTTCTGCATTAGCTGAAATGCCTTTTTTACAGTAGATATGTTTTACTTTCTAAGTAAAGCAATTTAAAACTCATATTAACAAATATTAAAAATTTAATGTCTGGCAGCTTATTTTTACAGTAAAAGTACCGACCAATCTCCTCTGTGAAAAAGGTCTGTGTAGATGAAGCTTTTTGCAAAGCTGTGCTCCTGGTTTAAAATCCCCTTCTTCTCAAAGATAGTGTTCTTCCTGAGCTTACTCGTCTTTACCTGCCTGTTTTGCGGATGATGTTTCTCTCATGCTTCAACATTTTTTTTTTCTCCATCTCCTCCTTGATGGTAGGATCTCCCACCAGCCCAGATCACAACACCAAACGGCAGAGCGATCCCACGCCATTCGGCTTCAAAGGTACTCTTTTTTTCCGCTCGTCTTGGCCCATACAGGCTGATACTTACCAGCTGTTGTGGTTGTAAGCATTGATAAGTTTAGCTACCCATAGCTAACTCAGGCTGTGACCAGCTGTACCTCATGTCCCTCAGGTCCTCCTCCCCTCCACCTGACCAGGGCCAGGTGGTTCAGCACCTCTAGTCTCTTACAGACAAAGTGGAGAGGTATTCTGCCACTGACTTGTTCACGCTGGTTGTGTCTTGGGCCACTCTTTCACTGCTATAAACCTTTCACGTGGAGCCTCTTTTCCTTTGAGACTTTGTAAATGTCAAAGAAAAAGCCACTTAGATGAGGGGAATGGTTGCCCGACACATTTCCCCCCTTTTTTTGACTTGCATGCGAGGATCTAGAATGATGGGATGATGGGTTATAGCTGTGGATATGATGAAGTCATAGCTGGATCTTTGGGTTGAGCACCATTTTCCTTTTCTCTTGGCAGATCACAGCTTTTAAACTAAAACCGATCTTTGCCTCTTTCTGATCAGGATGGAGTAAGACATCCTTGTCGCTGGATGAACAGGACGGCTACTCCAGCGCTGAGGATCCTCTTAACTCTGATCCAGAAGATGAAAACATCAAGAAGCTGGTGAGTTACTCTGCATGCCTAACTTTTATCATGTGATCCTTTTAATATATGTTCTTTTTAGTTATTCTTCTCCAGATGTGAGTTTCCTTTTAACCATTTGTGGAGAAGTTCCTCTTGTTAGATACAGTTATTTTTGAGCTCATGAATGTTGCTAATTATTTTTTTTTTTGTCTGCTTCTGCGTCTTATGTTTTACTATGAACAGTGTGCAGGGAAATACACGGTGATGGCTGACTTTGAGACTGGAGCTGCAGGACCACTTTTAGTGAAGAGTGGAGACATGGTGCAGCTGATGAAGGAGGGGGATGACGGACAATGGTGAGAAAACAGAATTTCTGTGTGAGATAGCTCCTCGTAATGCATACACTGAGAAAAGTCCCTCTGCTCTTGCGTTTTGTTGTGATTAAACGATGCAAAAATCTGAATGAAGAGTTGGTTCAGGTTCCTTTGACTGTAAGGCTTCTATAATTTTATATATAAAGTGTCCTGGATATTTCCAGGGCTAACTGACTTCTGTGATTGCGCAAGACATAATTTGAACATAGCTAAAAGCTGTTGGGTGTTAATTCTTTCAGTAAAACATGTCTGCATGTGTTCTGACAATTTAAGATAAAATCGGTCACCTTTTTATACATGTGCATCTCAGTATCTTAGAATATAGTTGAAACTGTAATTTATCCCACTAATTTAAAAAGTGAAAATTATATATCAATGCAGTCATTACAAACAGTCATATTCAATAAATTCAAATATTTTTGAAAACATCATTTATTTTAGTAACTCATTTCATTAAATGAAAAACATCATATAGTAAGGATGTGTATTGGCTAGAATTGTATGATATGATATGTATCACAATTCAGGTGGGCGATACGATATATCGCAATATATTGCCATACATTGATTATGACTATATATTGTGATTTTCAAAACTGAATTTAACAGTGCAAAAGCTGTCACAGCATTCTAAACACTCCAACCTGTTTCATACATCACATTAAGTTTTTTTGCTAGATCTAGTTGATCCACTGGAACCAAGAAGGTGAAAACAGCCACAGTTATACTGTTAGGATGAATGTTTATATAACTAGAGTCGACATTGCAAGATCTCCCCCATTAGCCAGGAATGTTTGATAAGGCCAAAGGATTGTTTGTGCGAAGATCTAGCAGAACATCGACTTACGGAGGATTTCCAAGAAAACATTAGTTAAAACATGATAGGGTCGACTTGACCTGGCTACAGTCTAGAAAAGCACAGCTGGAATACATCATTTAGGCACCACACTTGTGTGTATGCAAGACGTGCACGTTCCCCCGTGCGCAGAAAAGTACTTAAGAATCTGTACAACCCATTTTGAGTGAAAGTCCCCTGTCAGATCGTTTGATGCTGTATTAAGGTATGATCTTTTGTCATAATTTTGTGGCATTTGATTAAGGCTGCATATCCATTCTCTAAGGCTGTGTCTGTGTTTTTTAATACTTGATGATAATCTGAGAACCAACAATACTTTTAATTTTACTACAAAAATTACTGTCATCATTAATGGTTCGGTTCACATTCTAAAAAAGAAAAGAAAAATAAGTCGATACATTGCTTTTGAATATCGATACAATATAATGACAAAATATTGTGATATATATCGGCGTATCTATTTTCTTATATCCCTATTATATAGAATAATTATGTACAGATTTATATTTTTTTAAACTTTATTTCTGTTGATCAGAATAAGAAATGGTGTATTCCCAAATGTTGAGCAGATTATCAACATTAGGAAATTGCAGCTATACTTTGTGCTTGTACCACAAGACAAATAACTCTGAGCATTCAATAAATAAAAATAAAATGTGATAAACAGGCTGATATATACTGTACATGAGTGCAGGTGATGATCAGTGCAAAAGAAAACTGATGCAGAGAACACAACACAGTGTATACACCTTAGCTCGACTTAAATCAAACTGAACTGGACTATGACAAGTCGGACACGGCTTTCCAGTTAATGCGATTGGAAATAATCTCTACATGTATATGCCCGTCGCCACTAGCCGAGCTTTTAGAAGCCTTGGCATTTAAACTTTAGGAAGTAATGAGACCACGGAAGCGGGAAAAGCAACAAAAGACAGAGCAGCTGCAACAAGTGTAACACAATCAAACAGTGCAGTTCTTATAAAATGTTCTGTGCTGTTGTTGTTGTCCATTACTTCGCTCATTTTGGAGATCCTGCTTTTACTCCGTCTGCTTCGCTGACTTTAGTGGAAGTTCAAAGGAAGAATGTCAATGCAAAAGGGCGCATGTCACCATCTAGTGTCGAGTAGTGGAACATACTTAATAATTTGGTTTTCTGAGTGCCATGTAAACTGGAACTCCACCCTTAACTCTGCTAAACCATTAGTCCGATTTCTGGTAAAAGCTAGATTTACATGGAAAAGTACTGACTGGGGGCAGCTAATTTGCACAGGGTCTAAGAGTTGCAGGAGACACATCGTCTTGGTGGGTAGTTATCAGAGCAGACAGGTTCTTAGGACTGTCACTCGTTTTGAGACGTCGGTACTTCTCACTCCCTCGTTTGTTGGATAGCTACAGAATTATTTGTATACTGCCACCTGCTGTTTGGGTGTAGTCCCTCATGTAAAATACTGGATTCCAGTACGGGCCGGAAAAAAAATAGCATTTTCTCGGGCCATTTTCTGGCACGGCCACACATGTGAAAAGGCCCTTAAACGGCTTCCTCACATCTGCTTCATGAATATGAAGGGTTGTCAGGGGAGAAAGTGATGTGAGATCCTCATAGGTGTGGGGTGAGGAGGGGGTTGCTGTGGTGGTGATGGCTTTGGGGTGGGAGATGAGTGTCTCTATTGATGGGACTTGTGGAGCTTTGAGGGCTGCTTGATGGCTCATCAAAACAGCAGTAAAGGTCGTTGAAGGTATTGGCCAATAGCAAGTCATCTGGAGTGGGGGGTTTTAGGCTTGTAGTTGGTCATATTCCTAAAACTTTTCCACACAGAGGCAGAGTCGTTCTCTGAAATCTCCTCCTGCATATTCTCAAACTTTTGGTGTTTAGCAATGTCCACTGCTTTTCTGAACCTGTACTTGGCCTCTCTGTAGCAGTCCCTGCCTCCGCTTCTGAATGGCGTTCTCTTTTCTAGCCACAGCTGTTAGGAGTAAAGCAGAATTTGCCATTATTATAGCTCACCTTGGTGCATGATGGCACAATGCTGTCCTCGCGGAAGTGGATACAGGAGGTGACAGTGTCCGTAAATCCTTTTAAGCTGTTAGACGCAGCCTTCATTGTGTCCTGTGTAGATTTTTAACACGTTTGAAGCTCCTTCACAGCCTCATAGCTCCACAGTTTTATAGTATTTACCACATCTTTACTTTCCTTTGAAAAGAGGACATTGGACCACTAAGCAACAACCTTTTTCTCCTTAGTAAGATTATGTTAATTTTGTTCCTGTCTCGGGAGTGGATTAGCACAAGGAAAGCAACATGTGTAATCCATTTCCTGAAAACATCTGTATATGGAGGTTCTCCCCGCTTGCCTGAAATGTTGAAAATACTTTAATTTACATTATGCAATATTCTAACAAAAGTGTATAACTGTGTGTAATGAAAAAAATAATGCACAAATTTCGCTTTACGAATTGAATTAATAAAAAATGTTTTTTAAAGATATTTCAATGCATTGATATGCACTTGTAATTGTAATTAAGCATTGTGTATGGTACATGAAACTGAAGGAAATTAAAAGCTATAGATGTTTCTAGATGACTGTTATGATCTTTCTCAACAGAACCACTACTTTTGCTTCCAGGTTTGTCCGCAACCTCAGCACGTCTAAGGAAGACTGGATGGCCACTGGCGATCTTATCACCCTCATTGGGAAGTCCAAGTCTTGTCAGTCTCTCAGCAGCTCAGGTACTCGAGCAAGTATCACCGCCTAACACTGAATGAACATACGCTCCTCCTGAGAGCGCTCTTCAACATTTGCTTGTTTCCAACAGAAGGCAGTGGCTCTGGGAACCTTAGCACGTCGTCCAGCTGCAGCGAGACCTACCCAAACCTATCAGACACCAAACCCTGATCTCCTCTGCACTTCTCCGGTCAAGCAACTGCCCTCCTGAACGCAAGCATCACGTGGCTGCATCTGTGTTGTAATGCCAACATCAGTACTCTGACATTTTGCACAAAAACTTGTATGTTTGTCATTGTTTTTATCAAATGCATACACCATAGTGTTGTACCATCATCCTGTTAAGATGCAAACATTAGAAAAATAACTCCACATTGTAGAAAAGCAGTCTGGTAACAGGTATTTTCATGATCAGTTTTAGATGTATGAGTGGACCAGCAGGACTGAGATCTGTTAATGCATCTATTTATCACATCACAAGCAGGGAAAAGATTGTGATTTCTCCTGGGAAATTGATTTATTTATGTTCATATCTAATGGATAATTTCTGTGTTTTAAAAAAGGGAAAAATGCATCCATGCGGCTTGTCTTTTCTGTATCCTTTCCTTTCATCAGCTCAGTATTTATTCAAATACAACACAAACCCATTTGCATTCATCCATATTTATTTCCTCCTCATCCTATCTTTTCTTGTTGCATTTCCACCTGTCTGCTGTTAGCCTGTTGTCAGCCTGTCTGTAGATGCCGGTTCAGCTGGTCTGTAGATTTTCTTCTCTTTGTGAATTTTTATTTTTGCAACAAATGTTTCTCAGTGTGTAAACCCAGAGACCACTGTATAGTCCTACTTATTCCCTACGAGGGAGGGTTCATGTTCTTAATGTAGATATTATGTAATAACTGTCTGTCTTGAGAGCTTTGTTAATGAAAATGCTATATTGTAAACTAAGTATGGTGATGTCACTATCTAGTGACTTGTCTAATTTTTTTTTACATAAACCAGTTGTAATAAACCGGTGACTGTGTTTGTTTTTTGTGCAAAGCAGCAGAATCTGAGGAAATGAAAGCGAAACCACAGTGAACTGGGTTGCCAGATACTTGTTTTTAACAGGATCAACAAGAGCTGAAGTAGAGAATCACTTAAATGAAGATGATTGCAAAGACTATGTAAGTGACACGAAATGATACAATTGAAATATGGGATATCAACTCTAAAAAACAATCAAAACAATCATGCTTTTGTCATGTCTAGCTTCCAAACAGCAATGGCAACTTGTTTCTTTAAAGGCACAGAGACGGACGACACAACGTAAGTTTTGATTAAGCTTGTACAGCTTAATCAAAAGGTACTTTGTGCTTTTTACTAGAAGTGCAGCTCATAGAATACTCTAAGAACGCATGTAAACAAACACAGCAGCGTTTTGTTTTTTTCTCTACACCTCCTTGTACTCATAATCGCCAAAAGACCAGATTAGATCATTTCAAAATAAACCATGTAGTGCCAAAATGCTGTATTAAGCAGGCCTACTGATTACAGCGACTACTGAGCACCATTCTGATGAAGCGATCTCTGGCTGTTGCTGAGCTGACCTATCACAGGCATACACTCTCTGTAGTTAGTCAGTATACACAAAGCCGTTCTAGGAAAGCCTTGTCCCTCTCCATTAGGTCCCATTGTAAATAAATTTGTTTGCAGTTCCACCAGAGTTCCACTGGGGGTGATCGCCATGAGTGCAAGATGAATAGGAGTCTATGGAGCTAGACGGCTAAATTTGTCTCTTTCATCCGATTGCCATTGAGAAATCCAAGATTTGATTGTAGGTTTCGCAAGTTCAACATGTGTTATACGTGTACATATGTGCTTTCGTTTTCTTACAGGTTGAGTTGTTGTTGCCCATAACTAGCTAGCATTTTGCTAATGACCGCTGATTGGTCAGTGAAGGACTGATTACAACCAGAGGTACTGCTTGAGGGCATTGTGGCATCTGAAGCGGTACCAGCATGTTAAGGTGGACTATTTCGCCCACATATTTTTGTTTTTAAATCCAACAATTTGGGGGGGTCTAGCACTGTTATCTGCCTCTGGTTATGTGTGTACTGTGAAATGTAAACGAAAAAAATAAGTATTGCCGTAAAGCAGTTTCTCTGGTCGTACAATGTTTATGATGTAATTGACAGTTTAAATTACTTTTAAAAAATTGTAACTGAACCCCTTGAAAAAGTATTATCCCGCTCCCAGGCAACATTTGAAAAATTATACCAAAGTGGGCAGGGCCAGGAGGCAAGGAGGGGGCATGGCCAAGTTTGGAGGATGAGCGGGGAGGCGGCAAGGGTTGGGGTGCAGGAGTGCAGTCATGTCTCTTCTCCGCCATCCATCAGAGGTAAAGGGAGGCTTTATGGAGCTCAGCAGCCTAACGGCGTAACAGTTTGAGTCATTGGCTCACACTGCCTGAAGCCAGAGCTGCTTCAGAGGGAGACAGGATCGGTCCAGCTTCTGAGTGGTAACGCTAACAGAGGCTAACATTCAAAACACCCCCCATAAATCTCCAACCGTAGGCTGCTGTAAATTCAGTCTGTTTGCTCTAACTACTTCCACGTTTTTCAGTTTAAACCATCTTGCCGTTGTTGTCCTCCATAGTGTGATATACAGTATTCAGTTTCTCTGTTTCTCTTAGCGGTGTGCACTGCACACAAGATACACATTTCAGCTCGCCATAGGGCAGGGCAAGTGTGTGTGAGAGAGGGAGGTCGTCTCTGTGAAACCATTCCTGTGACATGGACAATGGAAAAGATGTACCACTCTTAGCCAATCACAAAATTCAAATGCAGTACCACACAATGACAATGAGTAGCAGCACGAAGACATTTTTAGACCAAAAGATGTAGAATTTAAAACGTTTATACAAAAATGCCCTGAAACTGAAATATTGGATTGGTAAAGATTTATACAGTTTATAAGCAAAAAAACAAAATTGTTTTGGGGTTTAGTTACTCTTTAAAGCAAATAAGTGACCCTAAGAAAATCTTACACCCAGCAATGTGTAATTTCTTTGTATATCCTTTCAAAAAAATATTTTATTATCATTATTAAAATTACTTGTAAAAAAAATGTATCCTGAGAAAAGTGGATTTTGAAGGGAATTTCTCCATAGACCTCCATTCGTACTGCACTCATCATGAGAGTGCTCTCATATGGAACCAGAGTGGAACTGCAACCAGTTCAGAACCCCGGAAGTACCAAGACTGTTGGAGTTCTTTTTTTACCTTTATTTGTCAGATAAACAGTACAAACAACTAAGGCATGAGTTACAAATTCACAATCAGGGGGTAGAATGGCAGTTAAAAAAAAGAAGATAGGCTACACAGGAAGCAAGGGAAGAAAACTAAAATAAGAAAAGAAAAATAAAGTGAGGAACTTATTCAGGGATCCCACGAAGTTCAAATAAAGAATATAATATTAGGATATTATTGTTATTCATCAAAAATAAATATTTTTTATAACAGTTCAGTTAATTCTTCCATCCAGTGATGTGGGGTTTGATTTTGAGAAATTTGCATGTGTGAATGTAGTGTTTGCCAAGAATAATTAGGTTGTTAACCAAGAAGTCCAAGTTTTTTTTCTTTCAGCTGTACACCAACTTTTATAGACATTCAGTTCAGATGCTGTAAAGGAATTTGTTTTGTCAATATCCTGCTGCGAAAGGTCCAACCCAAAGTCAATAACAAAATCACAGACACACAAAAAAAGGGTTTCGCTGTCTCTTTCACAAAATGTGCATGAATTAAAATTAAAAGTATTTGAATGGAATAATAATATTATGTAGGACTTTAAATGTGACTTCTTTGGCTTTGTATGTGATAGGGCAGGATAAGTATAGCTTTCTTGGTATTCTAACATCTACAACCAAATAGTCTTTTAAAACATATTTCCTTCTTAATAGACAGGTATAAAGAAGATTAGTTAAGACATATTTTAAAAATTTATTAGAGAATGATTTGCCGCCCAAACTCATACCTTCCACACTAAGAGGTCTCATTTGGAAAAAATTAGAATGAAGCACCAATTGTTGCGTCAGAATTTGGAAAGGACGAGGAATGGCTTTCATAACTGCATCATATTGTTTGTTTGAAAATTTTTAATTAAATTTAAGACAGAGATTTCCATGAGTTAGAAAATACCCTTCCTCATCCAAGAGTTGGGGAAAATTCCTGTATTTAATCAAGATTTTAAAAATAAGGAATTCCGATTAGACAAAACATATCTATTGTTCCAGAGAGGATAATTTTGACTAGTAAAGTTGTGGTGACAGATTAGTTTCCATTAAAGAACTTGCTGGTGATAGTTAGAAAGTTTCACTGGCAATTTGTAAATATCATAATCACAGCGTAATAAGAGTTCAGTACCACCACGTTTTTGAAAAAATGCATTTGGAATTGTAAACCAAAAGGAGGCTTTATGTAGAATAAAAGAACTGATCCATTTAAGTTTTAGAGCACCATTCATAGCAGAGAAGTCAATAGCATTCAAGCAGTCTTCTTCAATACTCTTAACCATTGACATTTGTTTTTGCATATACATTTGAAATTTAAACTATTAATAAGATTAATAATTTTATCAGAGATTTAAAGAGAAAATGCAGGATAAATAGATCTTGATAAACTTTCGATTTTACAAAGTAGCACCCTCCCAAAAATAGTAACAGAGTTCTCTATTAGAATCTCTTTGAATAAACGTTACACTTTCTGCTCTCGCGAGATCCGGGGAACTCTTTTAGGGGGATGTTATGAAAACTCTGGCAACCCCGGAGAAAAGCCATTGGCTGTGTGAGTAATCCACGCAAAGAAAAGTCAAGTCGGAGTGCTTGTCGTCTGTTTCTCGGTATCTATTATTGTGTAGAAATGAACCATGGTCGCGCAGCGTTCTGCGTCCTCTGCACTCGGTCCGAGGAAACGAAAATAACTGGAAACTTATTGACGAAGGAGCTGGTCACGGCCCACCATAAATGCCTGGTAAATAATCTCACTGGAAGAATTTCAGTCATTTCTAACCGGCAGCAGGAGCCAAGTTGAGAAACAGTTTTTAAAAATGGCGCTAAATCTTGTTTAAAGATGTTTACGTTTGTTTTTTTAAATCAGGAAAAACTGAGAGAAAAGTCATTGTAAATCAGAGATAATACTCTTTTTCTGATCATGGGTCCGGTGATAAAGGTAGTGCAACGTTTTGATTACATTTTAAAATAAACACACTTCTAAAATTTGCACATTTTATACATTATAAAAATCACACGGATGATGATTTGATACAGTATCAGCCCAGATGTAGCCAACTAACCACTTCCTGGGTCTTACCTAGAGTAGTAATAGTATCCACACGCCTTACACTTCTTCACGTTTACTTAAATTTGCAGCCACAAACTGCTATGTTATGTTGGAATTTGATGTGGTTGCAATTCAGAGTGAGTCTGAGTTTCTGATGGATGAGGGAAAGGAAGTCCAGAGAGTCGTAACGTAAGATTCTGCTTTGACCAGCTGTAACTTTTTACCTGTCACAACCCGAAAAGTGTGGCCTATTTGTGTATGTATCCTCCCCTCCTTGGCTGAAAATAGCTACAAGTTTTAAGATTTTGTCTTCATGAAACACATTCAACTACATTTTTAAGAAATGTTTAAAAATTGATGTCTAACCTTTTGATAAAAAAATGTCCTTATTTTACTTGTTAAACATGACTATTCCCTTGCTGAGGGACAAGTAACTTCAGTCAGACACTTCTTGTCGCCATCTGCTAATGTCTGACATTGAAGTGAGGAACATTTGTCCCACTCCTCACTTTTAGCTGTCCCAACAGAGCGCCCAAAGCCTGGTATGTTCCAACCCATTGCTTCATATTTAGAATGAGGTTATTTTCCTGAATTGCTGTATTTGGGTTAAATATCCTTTCTGACATCCAAAATTTGAGTCTAAAATTTCAAAGAATATCATTCCAGAAGTCTAGGTGTTTGCCTGTGTTGACTTTTAAATGCTACTGTTTAAATAAATAAACCCCTGACCCTGTAATCTTCCACCACCTGAGGGTTCAGTACTTTAACAAGGAATCAAGCCTAGTTTATAGTTCTGCGTCAGAACAGATGCTACGCCATTATCCTTCGGCTCACGGTCTGTCCATGACCTCTGTAAGAACACACTGAGTCGAGCCCCATTTTCTAGCTATTCCATCTCCGTCAATGGAGAGCGCATATCTGTGATTGGTCAGTTTAACAACAGCCCCAGATAATTTCACCAGAACGGAAACAATAGTTGATGTAATCAGTAGTCAATGCAGTGTTTGGGCACTATGATGCTAAACATCGAAAGGCCAGTTTATCTAATAGGGTCTTTTGAACACCAGGGACCAATAGCACAAAGCTAGCATTAAGACATCCAGGATGAATGAATGAGCCTAGCTCGTTGAATCCAAAACAAGAGCAACCAGGCTTTATCGGTTGCACAAAGACCAATCCAGGATGAGCAGACATGGATTCATCAAGCCAGGTGTGACCTATATTTGATAAGTGCGCGTAAGCTCACGCTCCCTCATAGAGACCACACCGCCAATCACTGATTCACCATGGCAACAAGATGGCTTATTTGATCGGAGGCAGACATTCTAATGAAGGCATTCGTGGAGGTAAAAGAAATAATTTAAAACAAAGACAACATCACAAGAGTGAATAATCAAAGAAAAAAAGCATGACATAATATTGCTGATCTCCTGGAGGTGTCAGAAGTGCACAATTAAACACTCACAGTTCCACTGAAACTACAATCAAACTAGTTCATTCACGTCCAAAAACGCGGTTGTACTCTTATATACTCTTCTTAAATAAATCCTGCAGTGGCAGAGGATTGTTTTTACATTTTATTTAAATGGATTTAGCCTCTTATGATGTTTGTGCTGTATTCTGTGTTTGTACATGCTTGCAAGAATGCTGCTGCAGCCATTCATTTGTCTATTCATTTGATTAGAATGGGTTTGTCCTGTATTTATTTCAGTGGCAGACACGTAGGTGTATTATATTCAGACCTTTCAATGTATATTTATCCAAAAAGTTACTCATGTAAGAGTAGTACTACTTCAGCATATTTTGAATCAAATAAAACCATAAAGTACAGTATCGCAAAACTAGTCTAAAAAGTAAATTTTCCTAAAGTTAGTCAAGTAAATGTAACTGAATAAATGTAACTAGTTACAACCCACCTCTGGTATTTGCCCTTGTGTTGCATAAAATGCTTTAATTCTTTGGTTTTTGTCTTGAAGAGTCAATGAGTGACAGCAGTTTTGAAAGGAGCTGATTGTTTACCTGTTCTGTTTTATTAAGTAAAGGAACATAATGTAACAGTTTGACACATATTCATATGGGTTGTGTATTTTATACAACAGAGTGTTAGGACCACACTATGAACGAAAGAAAAAGTCCTACATTTATGAGACTGTTTCTTTCTAATGAAAAGATGCATACAAGTCCTGTTACTTCTAACAATTTGATGCTGATATACTAAAAGTACAATTCCACAAATTGCCCCACAGCCCTCATTTTAATAACTCTCCTCATCATCATCATAAAGCTGGAATCACATTGTGGGATTTGAGCCGTCAAATAATTTTTCTTTTGCCAGAAAAAGAATTGTGATGGAAAACCGGTGCACATGCATGTGATCCGTCGTTCTGTCGCGATGTCATGTGATCCTCAACAGCTTGGAGCTCATAGAACAAAAACTAGCCCACCGGTTACATTATGAGTTTATTCTAGTAAGTTTATGCGTTTTTTCTTGAAGTCTGTGGGTTTTTCTTCTCTTTGGCACTAATATTCTTACATTTTATATAAAGCATTGTGGTCTATGGGAAACTGCTGTATCACCTAAAATAATAATTTATGAATAAAAGAAAATGAATGATCATTAAAATTTTAAATAAAGTGACAAAAATATGTAGTCGGCAGTGGAATGATTATTGGTTTCAGTGTGTAGTGAATTTTGACAGCGATAAGGAATAGGATTAAATAAATCCTGGAATTTAGTGTGGTCTGGAGCAGGCTAGCTCCACGGAATATATCTCCATGGTAATTTATATCATAACATATCCTTCTGCCCTATCCTGTTTTTGTACAACTGGATCATGGAGTTTAGCCAGTCTGTACCGAATATATACAAGTTTCACCTTTTGAATGTAATTACTGAAATAAATAAACCTTTTCATGATATTCATATTTAATGTCCAGCACCTGTATTTATAAGATGTATATATCTATAATTTGTAATCTAATATTCCAGGCACCTCTCCATAAAACAGGCAGTACGGCCAGTCATTGGAATATTTCTATTCAAACCCACAAAATCGCACTAAAATACATTGAAGTTTGTGGTGGCAGCATGGTAAATGTGAAAAAGCTCAGGGGTTATGAATACTTTTGCAAGGCGCTTTATATGTTGCAATAATTAGCCTTAAATAAATGTATCTTTTGTTATAGCAGTTTCACAGTGGAAATGCATAAAATAAGGTTTTATAGCGCATTTGCTCCACAACCGTCTCGTTTGTTTCCAGCTCTACTCGTCTGGGATCTTTTGCACCGACACGCCACAGTTTGACGACCTGTTTGGCTTCTCTGTCCAAGACGTGCAGAAAGAGGTGAAACGAGGAGCCAAACTGGTAAGTCCTCTTCAAACCTTTAGGATCAGAACAGATTCCTCTCGTTTGCCGGCATCTCCCTAATCGCACTGTTCATCATCTCTCTTTTAGCACTGCAGTCGCTGCAAGAAAAAGGGTGCCACAGCGGGGTGCGAGCTGGGGCGCTGCAAGAAGACCTTCCATTTCCCCTGTGCCATCGAAGAGGGAGCCAAGCCATTTGAGGATGAGTCCAATGGGAAATACGGGTAGGTTTGCACATAGGGAAAACATACAATATTCTAGAGAAACATATTTTTTTCCATATAACTTCACCTTTTGTTGTCAACAGACTGTACTGCCTAAGGCACAGTGATCCAGGTATGTGCTTAGTTCTGCATGTTTTGTATGTTTGTTGTCTTTCTAATGTATGATGAAGTTAATGCTTTACTTTCTCCTGGACAGAAAATTGCAGTTCTGTAAATAAACCCAAGACGCCCCGTTCCTCCAAGAAACCCAGCGAAACGAAATCATCCAAGGTTTGTATTCATTTTTTTGTGTGTGTAAACTTTGGTTGTACAATTCAGTACTGAATTATGGTCCACTATAAATTATCTCCAGAGAAGAGAAATAAATCTTAATCCTTATAAGAGTTTTGTTACGGACCCCAGCCTTTGTACGAAATTATGATATCCATGTTCTATTTTTATGAGACTTATTGCCTTACCTGTGAGAAGAAAGAAGGAAATATCAGCTTGGACAGTTTATCCAATACCGTCGTTATGTGAGTATTTCACCATCATCTGTTCTTTTATTTCCACTTCTTACCATTCTTATTTGACGAAAAGAAGCTGAACTTTTTTATTTTTTTAAAGGATGTACTGTGTCAAACATGCTCCTTTATCACTGAAGAATCAAGCAAACGGTGAGAGCTTCTCCAGAGGCTCATGCTCTTTTTTTATTTTATTTTATTGGTTTCCAAAATTTTTATTAAGATGTTCTAAATCTTCTTTTCAGGAGATCCTTTTACTGCCAGGCCGTCGTCTTCGTGCAGCAGTGACTCATCAAGTCTATCACTGACATCCTCAAAGGTTTCCAGCTGCTTTGAAAACCTTATTTTTTCCTTGAGTTTAGTGTATTTCTTACCGACCTGACATTTTGATTATGGTTTTGTTTTTTCTTTTCAGAGACCGATGAGTTTTAATGAGCTGTAAGTAACACTTTACTCTGGAATCAGATCTTTTCTTTGAAACTTAACTGGCTTTATATGGGGGTTCCATTTTTAAAGTTACATAGTCAAAAATTAACAGCAATAATTATAGTTATTCAACCTGTCATAAAAAAATATGGTAGTTATTCATTTATTTTGAAATTTCACTGTTAATACCTAAACATTTAAATAGCAAGCACAATGTTTAATTTAAAAACTAATTACATATTTATTAAGCAAAATAAATATATACTTGTCAATTTTTGACTGTAGCTTTACAAACTGTTCAACATAATTTTTGTCCTTTCTTCACCTTCATAGCATATGTTAAGCACTATGTTTAGTCCATACACTTTATATATATCAGACAAACCTTCGTTGACGTCATCCATAGGTTTCTGAAGAGCAAAAATGAAGCCAACTGGGCGTTTCCCACCGCCGCCATCTTGTCCGCGTCACTCGCCTCGTCACTCTCAGAAACTCTAAAAATGGGCAAAGAGGTGGAGCTGAGAGTGGCGCTGTGAGGCTGGGGGCGGAGGGTTAACGCCCAGAGCCGACGTAGCTACAAGCTAGTCGGGAGCTAATCAGGAGCTAACTGAAGCTAACGTAGGCTGCAGCCGGTTTCAGCCAGAAGACCGCGGTTAAGAGACTTTTATCCCGTTTTTCAACAACGACCACTTTAGACCCAGAAACATCTCGAGTAGAGAAAACATATCTATATAATAAGACCCAAATGGGTCGGGTCAATACTGCTTAATATGTTGTTATTTCCATTGCCATTGGTGGAGGGTGAGGACATAGACAGGCTCATCTTAACAACACATCCAGCAAAAAGCAGTCACAAAGTCACCATGAAAACTCAGATCTTCTCAAAAAATAAAAGGATTTTCACTCCCCTCACATCTCAAACATCCATTAGTTCCTGCCTCCAGCTGTGTTCCTCACACCAGTACTGATCTAACCAGCGATCATCCAGTCTGTCTAGAGTTCGACTCTGTAGTTTTCCAGCCTGATCTAGCCATCTCCCGCTCTGGATGCTGCGGTTTATCAGGTGCCGACTTTAATGCTCTGCTGTTACCCGACCGGTTGCAAGCTCGAACTCGCGTGTAGAAAGACATAAAAGCTCCGACCAGAACAGCATTCCTCTCGGCCAATTGACAGAACCCCTCCACAGCTGGTGAAGCTTCAGCCGGTATGAAGCTTCCCCCCAAAGCATAAACTTCTTTGACGGTCTGTTACTGTAATCAACACCACAGCAAGATGTCTTTGTCCAATAATTGCAGATTATCATCCAAAACCAAATAAAAACTGCAGAGGCAACTGATAGTGGAGTTCAGAAACACCAAATGACTGAAGTCTTTACGTTAGTCCCAGGCTTTCAAGAGCTTCCCCACAAGCACAGGGGGACAGCAGACTACAGAGCAAGCTATTAGCTACAGTTAGCCACCATTAGCCACCAGCGTTAACGTAGATGGACATGTCAATCAAAAGGACTGGCCCCTAATTATTCATAATTTCAAGATTAAATTACAAATAAACAGAGAAGTTAGAAAAAAATTCACCCCCCTCAGAGTTGTTGATGGTAAACCTGAACTATCTAACCTAAAATGGTTCTTTGAACCAGGCTGTAAACATGTTTATTTTTGCTTTAAAGTTGGCCTTTTTAAGGGACAAACTGCAATTTTTGACACTTCCGGGTTGGCTTCACTTTCTGCGGGCGGAGTTTGCCCCTTGGTTTAGTCCTAATTAAACAAAAAAAGATGCAAAGACAGCTTGTCAGAATTGATGCCATACAATGTAAGCTTTGTTAGTATGTCAAAACCCCTCTCAGAGAAGTTGCAAGGATGCAATAAAGCAGTCATTCTCAAACTGTGGTACGCGTACCACCAGTGGTACGTGAGCTCACCCCAGTGGTACTTGGAGGAAAGTCATACATTTACAAAATAAAATAATTTAAAAATGTA
The DNA here is from genome assembly GCA_028564705.1 of Apricaphanius iberus. NCBI lineage: Eukaryota > Metazoa > Chordata > Actinopteri > Cyprinodontiformes > Aphaniidae > Apricaphanius > Apricaphanius iberus. Next base: position 1,346,791 of record JAPXFQ010002826.1, read on the forward strand.
AAATTCAATCAAATTAGTACAAAACTTTGAATAAGAATACCTAAAGTATATTAAATATATATTTAAAATAGCCTAAGAATTGTCTTCCCTTTGCCTTTTGTTTCAATGTAAATTTGCTACGTTGCAGAGATTACGTACACAACGTGCTATGTGGCGACATGACTGATTAGGAGTTGAACAGTTTGAAAAGATGAGCAGGGATAAAATGTTAAGACGGAAGGTGAGCGGTTTAAGAACACTTCACTCATGGTTTCAAACAGGAGCTATTACGGAGAGAACTGCTGTTTAGCAGGATGATGTTTCAGGCAGCTGCCGTGAAAATGAAGAGGACTATGACGGGGAACCGAGTACAAGTGCTAGCGGCTACTTGAGCGATGCCAGTCAAGTTTCCACAGCATCTACGAGCACCAAGCGGCGCAAACCAGTCAGGAAATATGACTTCAGCTACCTCAAATTTGGATTTAGTTGGCGCGGGACTGACAAAGAGCCGAGGCCCCAGTGTGTGGTATGTGGTGAAGTCCTCAGCAATGAATCCATGAAACCAGCGCACCTCAAAAGGCACCTTTTAACCAAACACACAGAGCTGGAGGATAAACCGTTGGATTTTTTTCTAAGAAAGCGAGAAGAGCTGAAGCAGTCCAAGTCCACAATGCAGTCTTGTGTTACAACCACGGCAAAAGCACAGGAGGCGTCATACCGTGCCAGCCTCCGCATAGCAAAAGCAGGAAAACCACACACAATAGGCGAGCAACTGTGTCTGCCATTAGCCAAAGAAATGACACACATCATGTGCGGAGAGAAAGCTGCTAAACTGTTAAACTTGGTGCCGCTGTCAAACGACACTGTGTCACGGAGAATACTAATCATGGCTGACAGCGTTAAAAAGACACTAATTCAGCAAATCAGAGGAAGTGTATTATTCCCTCCAACTAGATGAGACGACCGATGTTGCAGATTTGGCTAATTTGCTTGTGTACGTCAGATATGTGCGCAATGGGGAAGCTAAGGAGGATTTCCTCTTCTGCCAACAACTTGAGACTAGATCTACAGCCGAGCATATATTTCAGCTGCTCAACTCCTTCATGCAAGAGAACGCACTCGATTGGAAAAAGTGTGTTGGTGTCTGCACCGATGGAGCCAGGGCGATGACAGGGCGGCACAGTGGAGTAGCAGCCCGGATTCGGGAAGTGGCTCCTGAAATGCGATGGACACACTGCAGCATCCATCGGCAGGCACTTGCTGTGAAGAAGATGCCCGATGAGCTGAAGTCAGTGCTTGACTCGGCTGTAAAAACTGTTAGCTTTATTAAGGCCCGACCGATGCATTCGCGACTGTTTCACGTGCTTTGTGATGAGATGGGCAGCGAGCATGTCCAGCTACTGCTTCATACAGAAGTCAGATGGTTATCAAGAGGTAAAGTGCTTTCACGGCTGTTTGAGTTGCATAAAGAGGTACAGGTGTTCTTACAGGATAAACATTTTCTCATGTCAGACGTTTTTGAGGATACTGCATGGCTTATTCAACTGGCCTACTTGTCAGATATTTTTTCTCGTCTGAACGAACTGAATTTGGGACTACAGGGACTCTATGTCAACATTTTTGACGTGCAGGACAAAGTCAGCGCTTTACTGAAAAAGATGGAGCTGTTTGAAAACAAAGTCATGGCAGGTGATGTTTCCGCTTTCCCTGCTTTGGAGAGTTTTCTTTCCGAACAAAACCTGCAACTTGATTACAGGATCCGGGACAACATTGGTGCGCACCTTTTATCCCTCAGACAACAGTTCAGGGAATACTTCCCAAAGACGCCCGAAGTGAACAACTGGATAAGAAATCCATTCAGCATCGAAACCTCTGAAATGCCCCAGGATTTTACTGTATGCGAGCAGGAGAGTTTAATAGAACTTTCTTGTGATGAAATGTTGAAGACTGGTTTCAAAAAACTGTCACTGTTGGACTTTTGGATACAACAACGCAGGGAATACCCAGCGCTCTCGGATAAGGCTGTGCGCGTTCTCCTTCCTTTTGTGACAACATATCTGTGCGAGAAAGGCTTCTCTTCACTTGCTGTCATTAAGACAAAATACAGAAGCAGGTTGGATGCTGAGCCAGACTTGAGACTGAAGCTGACCACTATCGAGCCAGACATCACAGGACTGTGTGCAGAGAGACAGGCACACCCCTCTCATTAAATATATGTAAGTACATAATAGTCAACATCCTGGCCAGTTCTCAATACTTGTGAGTGTGCTCCATTGAGGCCATTATTCCTGCTATGTTGCTACAAGTTATATGAGTAGCAGTGTTAACAGTATGGACACGTTGATTAAAGAAGGACTGTATTGAGCCTAATAATTTTCAGACAGGTGTGTTTTTGGCCCCACATTATCAGTAGTTTCAGTAGTGATGAAAAGTATTCTTGGGTTGTTCATTACAATATAAGGCACTCACGTTTTAATTAAAATGTTCATTCTTGTTATAGATTGAGATTTACTCTTGTAATCTGTATGAGTTTCATATCTTTGTTGATTTAAAAATCAGTTTGGTATTTGGGTTATGTGTGACCTATATTAAAAAAAATATTTCTGGAAGAAACTGAACAGTTCGGGTTCTGTCAGCATACTGTCTGCTGTGCGTGTGTGTGTGGGTGGGTGGGTGAGTGTACGTCTGTGTGAAATACAGCTGCTATTCTTAATGTTCTCATTTGCTGTGTGTATGAGAGGTAAGGGGAGGTTGAACCATGTTAGGATGAGTTTAAGTACCTGTTCTAATGCTACTTTTTTGTGCAATGTTGCTGTGGATGGCAACAATACCAATAAATTCAGCTTCAATTCAATTGAGTTTATTTATAAAGCACCATTTTATAACGGATGTCATCTCAAGGCACTTTACAAGAAAAGCCATTGCAGTACAGTCATACAAAATAAGTCATCCTTATTAGGAGTAAAAGGGTAAGCTTTCTCTACTGTAAATTCAGGTTGGTCATGATAGTGGTACTTGGAGAGCTCAATATTCCCTCAGGTGGTACACAGTCTAAAAAGTTTGAGAAACACTGCAATAAAGCATAGAATTGGTGTAATTAAAAACACATATAACCACGCAAAATGTTTATTAAATAGGCGTGAAAATACAGATTAAGGTTCAACAATGATGTTAAAAAAACGTTCTTCATTTGCCTAAATGATACGCTAAACAGGAAATGGAACACAAGTTTCAGTTTAATTTAAACATTCTTTGCTTCGTTCGAAATTATACATGCACTCCATTAATATTTGGTTACCGTAAATGCCACTTAGCCAGTTGCAGAGGAACTGCACATTGTTTTAGAACAGTCAGAAAGGACATGGCATTTGTGTGGCTGTTTTTTATTTTTATGTATTTTTTGGACAGGGATGTTCAAAGTGCAGCCATTTACGGCCCTTGACCCGATTGGTACTTTCTGCATTTGGCAAAACACAGATGATTGATACAGATGGATACTTTCTTTTATAAGGGCATAATTCCTGTTAACAAATTAAAAGGATTAGAAAATGATCCATGGCACAAAAAATATTAATCTTTTAACAAACGTATTGTTTCCTTTCTTTTTTATTTCATTGTGTAAACCACTAGCGCAAAAGCAGAAGTAGAAACAACCAAACATGGCTAAAAATAACACATATTTTCAAAGAAAGAGGGACCCAAACCCTTTTTTTTCTGCTGTGAAAAAACAGATTTATGCTTTTAAATTGGCCCCTCTGAAATATTTGAAAACCTAATGAATGATTCCTTTTTAAAACAGGCAAACATTAAAAGTCCTGTGTTTTGAATCTATAGTCCTTTAAAAATCCCCTTTCTTTCTACTTTGTTTCATTAAAATATTACATGGTTAATTTATTGTTAAGCAGGTTATAAAACACTCATTATATACATAAAAAAAAAAAAAAAAATTGTGACCCATGCACACTATTGACTGATGATTTTGGCCCATGTAGCAAAAATGTTGGACATCTCTGATTTAGGATCATTGTCCCAGTGTGTTTTTCATACTTTAATCATTGTCTTAAGGGACTTAATCAAATACGTGTTGATCGATTTTAACCTCTGTCTCAAAGGGAAAAAGAGGACGGTTCATACTGCAGGAAACCAGTTAAAAGGAACAGGATTTTATCCAATGACTCTTCAAACACAGGTTAAAACTGTTACAGTTTGTGATAAAATGATAATGAATGTTTATTTATTTTGTAAGGTTTCTTTTTTTTGTCTACAGATGAGGGGGGACTTATGCCCCCATTAGAGTCAGACTTGGAAGAAAGTGCCAACTCTTTGCAGGGGCATGAAGTAGGTTGGATTTTTTTTTTCCTGGCATGTAATCACCAGAGGCTGAATAATGTTTAAATATGTTTCATAATTTTTCTCTTTCAGTCAGCCCTGCCCCTGCTCATCAGGTACCGCATGACCTCACCTGATACTTCATTTGAAATGCTGATTAAAATGAAACCTAATTGATCTTTTTTTTTTTTTCAAACAGTTTGAGGAAATAAACATTTTTGCATAAATGTAAACTGTCATGTGCAAATATTCTTTGAATAAATGTCAAGATGTTCTTTTCTCACAGCGAGGACTCAAGAAACCCTTCAGCTTCATCAGCAGGTAAGCCCACACAGCTGCTAGAGGTGAAAAATAATGCAATGTTTTTTTGGGGGTGGAGGGGGTGGTTTCCCTAACATCTGTCTGTTTTCCAGGCCTCCAGGTGGAAAACGGGTACGGAGACTTGAATAACAACGAGGACGAAACATTCATACACTCTGTGAGTTCTCAGTCAATGCGGTTTTTTTTTTGTTTTTTTTTCTTCCAGCAGCTGTAAGAGGTATGCAATTTCTCAGGAGGACGGTGTTGAGATGCCAGACGTGTCGTTTCTTCTCAGGATGCAGAGTCTGAGAGTTTGCTGGCCCCGCTGGTGATCCGAGCCACGTTTCACTCAAGTCCTGTACCTCAAACCATGGATGACGAGCGTGTTGAGTTGGTGGAGAAAGAGGTGCAGACAATAAAGAGAGAAATTGAAGGTAGGATCTCCCTCGCTTGGTCTGACGATTCCTTGTGATATTAGGAAGTAAATATGAATGGTTTGTGAGTCACACTCGCTGCTACTTGCTGACATGTTTACCTGAAACCAAAACAAGATCATGCAGGCTTTGATTATGAGAGTGGTAGATTAAATCATACAGAACATGTATCCCCAGAGACATGATCTTGGTGTTAAATTCTTTTTGTTGACATTCAGCATTTCCACACCATCTGGACCACCAATTATTTTTAAAATCTGGATAAATGTGTAAAATAAAAACTTAGACGTTATTCACCGTCCTGTTGTCTGACATGCTGACATCCCTTCATCCATCCGAATTTCATTGGACTATTGAATGCACCTGCATACAAGCTGCGCATTTTCCTGTTGTAAAATGAGATATTTAGCAGAAAGACAGTACACGGAAGATTTTGTTTAGTTTTAATTCAACACATGCTTCTTCTTTTTTTCCCAACATCTGCCTGAAAATCGCCACTACGGTAACGCAACACGACCGTAACATGTCTGGTTAGAAAGCAGGACATACTTCAGCCTACCAGAACAGTCATTGGTCACTATCTTCATCTTCCTTTTGCGCCATAAAGCCACTGAAGTCGTCTTCTTTTGTGTCTTTATATCCTCTGAACGCTTTTGCTCATCTTTTTACACTGACTCTGTTCTTCCCGCTGCTTCCTCCAATGTCTCACCATCAATTAATTGATGTAAAGCTTACGTGCAGTAGCTCTATTTCCTTTTGACAACCAGCTCGATTGCCTTTACTTCAAATCCTGCATTCCTTCATTTATTTTCCATGATGACGGTGTGTGAATGTATGAAAACGACCGGTGGTGTCTTCTTCAGCGCATAATCTTTCTCCACATGTCTCGCTCACTTTTGCGCTTCCTGCTACACTGCCCCCCGGAGGCCGTTGGCCATTAAAAAGTTTACAGTCAAGGCCAAAAGTTTTGAGAATGACACAAATATTAGTTTTCACAAAGTTTGCTGCTAAACTGCTTTTAGATCTTTGTTTCAATTGTTTCTGTGTTGTACTGAAATATAATTAAAAGCACTTCATATGTTTCAAAGGCTTTTATGGACAATTGGATGATATTTATGCAAAGAGTCAGTATTTGCAGTGTTGGCCCTTCTTTTTCAGGACCTCTGCAATTCGACTGGGCATGCTCTCAATCAACTTCTGGGTCAAATCCTGACTGATAGCAACCCATTCTTTCATAATCACTTTTGGAGTTTGTTAGAATTAGTGGGTTTTTGTTTGTCCACCTGCCTCTTGAGGATTGACCACAAGTTCTCAATAGGATTAAGATCTGTGGAGTTTCCAGGCCATGGACCCAAAATTTCAACGTTTTGGTCCCCGAGACACTTAGTTATCACTTCTGCCTTATGGCGCGGGGCTCCATAGTGCTGGAAAATGCATTGTTCTTCACCAAACTGTTGTTGGATTTTTGGAAGAAGTAGCTGATGGAGGGTGTTTTGGTACCATTCTTTATTCATGGCTGTGTTTTTGGGAAAAATTATAAGTGAACCCACTCCCTTGGATGAGAAGCAACCCCACACATGAATGGTCTCAGAGAATGCTTTACTGTTGGCATGACACAGGACTGATGGTAGCGGTCACCTTTTCTTCTCCGGACAAGCCTTTTTCCAGATGCCCTAAACAATCTGAAAGAGGCTTCATGGGAGAATCTGACTTTGCCCCAGTCCTCAGCAGTCCATTCACCATACTTGCTGCAGAAGATCAATCTGTCCCTGATGTGTTTTTTTTTTTTTTTTTTTTTTTGGAGAGAAGTGGCTTCTTTGCTGCCCTTTTTGACACCAGGCCATCTTCCAAAAGTCTTTGCCTCACTGTGCGTGCAGATGGGCTCACACCTGCCTGCTGCCATTCCTGAGCAAGCTCTGCACTGGTGGCACTCCAATCTCGCAGCTGAATCCTCTTTAGGAGACTATCCTGGCGCTTGCTGGACTTTCTTGGACGCCCTAAAGCCTTCTTAACAAGAATTGAACCTCTTTCCTTGAAGTTCTTGATAATCCTATAAAGTGTTGATTTTGGTGCAATCTTAGTAGCCACAATATCCTCGCCTGTGAAGCTATTTTTATGCAACGCAATGATGGCTCACCTTCCTTTTAGCATGTCAAGTCTGCCATTCTAACCAGATCAGCCTGATATGACACATTCTCACCTGAGTTAACAAGACGATTACTGAAATTATCTCAGCAGGTCCTTTAATGACAGCAATGTAATGCTGTGGAATTTTTATGACAAAGAAGGACTATGGAATTCATCTGATCACTGTTCATAACATGCTGGAGTATATGCAAATTGCTATTATACAAACGTAAGAAACTTTTCCAATATTTATGTATTCTCTAACTTTTGGCCACGACTGTATAAATCAGTTGCATCGTGGTATGGGACGCAGGGTCCATAGGTTGTGAAAAAGTAGCAGCTATCAGTCTGAAATCACTATAACTTTCAATAACATTTTAACACAGCCAACTTACTTAAAAAAGATGATGATCTATATATTAGCTGCATCAAAAAAAAACTATGCCCAAACATGCAGTATTTACGTTTAAGACCTGGATTGATGGCTCTGATATTTGCATTGTTGGAAAGTTTATGATGGAACGCTGTTCCCAGAATAAAGTGGAATCCTTCACACTTTTGTGTATTTGGGTCAAACCATCATACTAAAACATTGCAATCTTGAAATAATTTGCGATGACACACGTCCGTCTCTGTTCTCAGAGTGCGATTTTAAGCAGCACGAAGAACACGTCGACGGACCTTCTACCCCGCAGCACAGCTCCCCGGCTCCAGATCTTTCCCCGGAGCGCTCAGATCCCAGCAGCCCTCCGGCGTGCACCAGCTCTAGCACCGCTCCGCACAGACCACTGTCCCGTTCACCTCCCCCAAACCTGTCCTCTCCCCAAACACCTCCTCCCACAGAGCCCTCCTCCCCACAAACACCTCCCTCAGACCGGAAGCCGAACATCGACTCGGCCAGATTCTGGAGAAACTGCAACATGGCTGGATGCACGCAGGCCGTCTTCACAGAGTTTGTTACAGAAATGAACAACATTTCCAGCAGAATCCAGTGTGATCAAGCCAGCCAGGAGGGTAAGAATGAGAGAAAACTACAGACAGCCGAGAGCTTATTCATGTGCTAAACGCATATATGATGATGAGGCTTACAGTGTACACCCGGTAAAGATCGATAATTTATTTTTATTACAGTAATCACATGTTTAGAAAAAAAAACGAAACATTTAATTGAGGTTACATTTTTTTTAAATCAATAAAAAAAAAAATTCTTTTGAAATGCAAGAATTTAGGTGCCTCTAATTTACTGCAGTATAAATGTAGTCTGTCATTCATAATCCAGGACGTCCTGTTTTCCTGGTGTTTGAGTACGATGTGACAGAAATATTTATCTGAGCCACGCCTAAAGAGAGGAAAGACGAGAGAACATGAGGTTGAAGTATAATAGATACAAAAACAAAGCTACTCTAATAAAACTGCCAAAACCTACAGTCAGTGATAATTAAAACCAGAACTATGCTGTTTAGTCTCCCACCACACAGGGTTAGCCAGATGACCGGGTCACTGTTGCCAAACTACAGCAGAGAGTGGCCTCTAGGGCTCGCCATGTCTCCATAACAACCATGAAACACGGTCTTCCTGGTAGGAAAAAAGCAATCCCTGTACTGTCAACAGCAGCTTTGCTAAACACCAGAGCAGAATTGCCCACCCTCGTCCTCAGGGCCTGCTGCCCTGTATGTTTTAGATGTTTCCCTGCTGCTGCACAGGGGTCTTAAATGAATGGGTGATTAACAGGCCTATGCAGCAATGGGAAGTTAAGCAATCATTTAAATGCGCTGTGCAGGAGCAGAGCCACATCTAAAACGTGCAGGACAGTGTGCCTGAGGACCAGAGCTATGGGACCACAGCGCTAGAGAATCTTTAATTGAAACCAGGTGGTTTTGTTCTTTGAGATTTTTCAGCAAACTACTGAGTGTATCTTATGTTAAAGGATGATAAAGTAGAAGGGGCATTCAATGCATAGTGGGGGATCTGTGAGGCTGTGGGCTTTTTCCTCTCTAAAGACGCTGGGATAATAAGCTCTGTGGCATACCGGGGGATTTTAAATAAAACTAGTTTTGCGACTCCACCAGAAAATAATTAAATTGTATTTTTTTTATTTGCACAGAACAAAACTATACGACCTTACAGGGTAAATAAATTTAAAATACAGTGCAGGAGGATGCAAAACCAATTTGGGCTCATCTGAAGTCTTTACCAATAACAATTTAGACAAAATGTACAAGTGCAATATGATTGAGTATAATGAAGGAAATCAGACTAGAATGAAAAAAACAAGAAAAAAAACTATCTGGAATTTACTTATGGGCAACTATTCATTCTACAAATGACGTTATACAACGTATGAAAATGTTTAGGGTGTTAATGATGTGGGACCAGTGTTCAGGACATTTTTTTGCACATTTTTACCAGGAGTGCCATTGCATGTGAAGGATGGTGTGTGTGTTCAGCAACTGAAACAGTCAGACTCTCTCCACAGATTATGACCGCGCTCTATCCGTGATGATGGCTTCAGGGACACTTGCAGACATCGTAATCAAGCAGGGAGAAGGCAAGTTAACGTTGGCGTTCAGTTTAAATCATTTAAGAAAGCCTTTTTTTTTGTCCTCTGAATGTTTAGAAAGCTCATAGTGTTGTGTGGCCAAGTGTCCAACTGGGAACCAGTTGTATCCGTTTTATCCTTCAAAGCTGAAGCTTCAAAGAAAGAAAGTTCAGCATATACAATGCTTGTCCTGTTACAGATTTTATATCTGTTTGCATTTCTGTCAAACTTAAATGTGTTAGATCATTAAAACAATTATAATATAATTTAATATGTTTAATTTTAATTGACTTTTTTATGTAGCTGTTTATGAAAGTGTTCCATATACAAAATTTAAGTCTCCAGAGAATTGATAAATGATGCCAATTATAATCCTTCCTTTTATGTGAATAAACCGATTTAAGTTTTAATCTTTAAATGAGCTTGAACTTGTTCGTCAGAATTAATTAGCGCTGTTGTTTATTAGACTTTACAGGTACCTGACAGGTTTTAACTTTTGTTTTGTTTTGTTTTTATCTGAAAACGTAATTTTTAGAGTTGGAAAGGAGACAGAGGGAGCTGCAGAGGGCGTCGGCGTCTCTGAGGGATGTCGTCTCAGCCCTGAAACGAGTCCAGCCACTGGTTAAAACAACTCCGGTACCACTGTGAAGTTATTCCTGATTTATCTGTGATTTCCCTGTTTTAACGCCTTCACATGGTTTTTAAAAGCCTTGATTTTTAAAGGTTTTTTTTCTTTTCGTTTTATATTTTAGCGATTTGTAACAATGTTGGGCTTTCCTTTTATGTGAAAATGATATTTATAAAATGTTTAACTGCGCCAAGAAGTCTGTATTTTCATGCAGTTTATGGATTATTTTTTTTCCGTCATGTTTAAAGCTGTTTAAATATGTTACCATTGTTCATTGTTACGAAGACAAAATTCAACCTCTGTTTAAAACTAATTTTCACAATCTTTTCTTTTTTTTAAAGTCCTACAGCACCACTGAGACTTTTAAATGGTTTACAACTGATGACAGTTTTCTAAGAGTCTGAAATGTTATAAGCATAACCTTCACATATTTGCACGTTTATGTACTTGTTTAATTCATGTGTGTTTTTGATAGATCTTACTATAAAACATTTAAATGAATCTTGTGTGCTTTATTATACTTCTTGCAGCACATAAAGCTCTGACATGCCATGAAAAGCTGCATCCGAAACGTTTTCACTAAATTTTAAATTTAACTAAAGTTTTATTTGGCAAGGCTGATTACTGAGCTTTGATAAAACTATTAATACCTCTACCATTTATTTTCACATTTTATTTTTTTACCACATGGGTCGTTACAAGGGAGTGCACCATTTTAAAGTTAGATCATTAAAATTGTTTGTTCCAAAGAAAGATAAAAAAAACCTGCATCTTCCAATCCTTCAACAATTCATCTGTTTGCCAGTCTTCCACCTCAGCTGTGGATCTCAGCAACTCCTCCAGAGTTTCCATGGGTCTCTTGGTTGCTCTTCTCGCTAAACAACTTAACAAATGTGAACTATTGAAATTTGCAAAGTGAAACTGTTCTGATTAAAGTAAACAAATGTCTCTCCATACTTCAAAAGTTTAAAGTATGTTTTGTGGTGATCTAGAAAAGTATGGATTTTTATTTCAGAGGTGGATGAATATGTAAAAAGAACAAATTTTTTCCATACTTTATTCACTATCCAATGTCTAAAGGTTGTGCCCTTACTTTCCTTTTTAGTGCCAGTCTGGTCTTTCTCATATGCTTCCTCCATTTCTCTCACTTGTCCTGTCTTTCTGTCCTTGGGAACATGATAAACGGTCTGCACCACCCTCTTACCACACCCTGAAGCATCTTGACCGAGAGTATAACGGTAAACTTACTAAAATGGATTAAAAGGGGGGTTTAGAACCAGCAAACATTTACTGGATGAACTCTTTTCTCCCTGCTAAACCACTGTTGTCCCACTTCATTTAATGAAGTCCTTCCCATTTTCCCTTCCTTGTCATCCCATCTTCCCATTTGTCCTTCCTCCTTTGTTCCTCTATTCAATCCTAACATGGATTATTTTATATATTAAGATGACCTAAACAATTTCAAGTCAAAAATGTGTTTTTTAAGTTGCAATACTTAAATACTTGAACATTCATATCTGTAAGTATTACTATTAATACTTAGTAGTAGCAGAAATATTGTTTGTTCATACCTGATACATTTACATTCCATCGAATGTTGACTGAAATTACAAACAAAAGTAATCCAGTCAAATTCATTGGAGAAATTTTATGCAGAAGATCTGCTGGTCAATAATTCTCCACTTTTAAAATAGTAAAGATTGAAAATGTTTGTAGATAACCAGACAAATCTTTTTTTATTCATCCGATTTCAGAGGTCAAAGCATTTTACTGGCACATATTCAGCATCAACAGAGCAAGAGGGAAATTAGATTTTCAATGTCCTTCAAAGAAATGAGTAAAGTGTACTTCATAATACTTTACATATACTCAAACCAAGAAGAAATTATACTGTTAAATGTAATTGTACATATGATAGAGATTTAAGAACAGAGGGAAAAGAAATCCATGCTTACACGAGCAATTCTGGGCTCATCAAAAACAACTTCACTGACAAGAACTAGGGATGCACCGATACTTGTATCGGCCCCGATACTGCCTAATGTACTGAACCGATACTCAAAATGGGGAAAATCTGCAACAAATTAACCAAAAAAGATTTTTTTCAATTGAAATTTTATTTTTGTGGTAATTTCACATGTTATTTTGTCTCAGTTATGTTTAGTTTGTAAAGTCTGTTGCCTTTAGTATCTTCAAAAAAGGCACCAGAAGTTATACAGTTTATTAATTCAACAATATGTGGCAAGGTACACAACGAGGGCCTAGGCGGGATTTGATCCCTAGAATCTCCAAGGTGAAGGTAATGTGCGCTAACCAGTCAGCCAAAGTGATATCCCAGTGGCCAAGCAAACAGGGCACATTATCTATCGAAGCTATAGTGACAGGACCTCCACACTGTCACAAATAGTATCGGATCGGTGTCTGGTATGGACAGAAATCCATCTATCGTTATCGGTATCGGGACTGAAAATGTCGGATCGGTGCATCCCTAACAACAACCTGATTTGTTTGGTTGGTATAGCAACACAACCTCAATAATTCACACTGTAAAGCAAAAAAAGAACACCTTAATGGAACAAATCCCTAGATAAAGGTCCACTAAGACTGAACGTGAATTTTCTGAGACCAGTTTTGAGTTTCTTTGGATCATTTTACCAAAGAGACTGAAAGCTACCAACAGCTCATATAGCGGGGTTCAACTACACAGATGAATGGTGCAACATTCATGATCAGACCAGATCAAGACTCCCTCTGAAGCAGCACAAACATAAAATAAAAATAGAGGCTTATTTAGTCACTAAGATGTAAAAAAAAAAAAAAATTTACTTAATTTAAGACTCTTTAAAGTTAAGCTAAAACCGCATAAGAAACAGCACTCCTTGCTCCTATCTTAGACTGTGTGTAAATTAAAAGCAAGGCACTATAGGGAACCCTCTGCTGACCACAGTGTTTGTTTGCTCATGTTCGGCCCGAGATCAAACCTAAAGCTGATACAGATGGTTGGAAAGTGAAGTTTTCCACTGTGCACACACTCTCAGACAGGATTTGATGGTTTGCAGGAAGTTCCTCTGGAATCTCTGCATGTGCTCCCGTCACTTCCCGTGGTCCCGGATTAGTTTTTGAAGGCTCCGCAGCGGCTTGCTCGACATATGAAATCTTTCAGCAGGTTGCCGTCGATCTGCCAGAAAGCAGATGTCTGAGTCACCTCAGTCAGGTGGTTCACACAGAACTTGAAGCAGAACTCTTCCAGGTCCTAAAGAGAAGAGAGAAAAATAACGAAGGAGCTAATTTTGGGAAAACAAGGGGGGAAAAAATGTGTTGATTACTCAACACAATACTTTTAACACCACAGGAAAGAAAAGTGTTTAGATGTAGGACATTGCTGAGAAACCTTAAAATCTCCCAACAGCAGCTGATCAGTTCATTTACCCACCCTCTGATGGTGCATTTTTCTTTGTATCACGATCAACTTTTCAAATTTTATTTTATTTTTTTACAGTAAAATGGAGGCCGACCCCATATAAGCGAAAGAAAATGGATGGATGGATAAAATGGAGACTACTAGGGGTTCAAAAAATAATACAAATTTGGAGTTATCGAGTCTTGGGATGATATTGGAAAACCATCAGACCTTAGCTGGAACCAGGTACTCCGATCGGATGAGGCAAAAAAGAAGAAGAAAATTAAATGGAAAAGTGTGGATCTGTGATGCTGTGGATCTGTTTCTGTTTCATAGGCCCACACTATCATTAACTTCTTGAAATATCACAATGCTTGAAATAAAACATTCAGTGTAATCTTCCTTCAAGCTGAAATAGACCGTTGTTGGGTCTTTCATTGATTTTGAAAAAAGAAAAATAGAAAAGAACAACAAAAAATAAATGCATCCATTTCTAAATGTGGGATCTAGATGTGACTGTGCTATTGTAAAACCAGCTGAGTTCCTTTCTGATTTTCAATGTAGAAAAAAGAATATGGGAAGAGGAAGGTAGGAAGAATGGAGGAAAAAATAGCAAAAGTGAAGATAAAAAAGGTAGAAATTATGAAGGAAAGAAGAAAGGAGACAAGGAAGTATGGATGGAGGATAATGAAAAAAAATAGTTAGGAAGGTGTGGAGGACAAGACAGCAAAAGAAAAGGAAGGTAGGAAAAATAGAGAACAAAGACGGAAAGACAACAAGGGACTAGCATGGAAAGTGGTAAGAATGGAGGACAAGGAAGGTAGGATAGGGAATAAAAAAGAGGTAAGGTGGATGCAGGATGAGAAATGGAAAGGAGGCAGGAAAAGAAGGTAGGGAATCAGCCTGGGCAATTATGAAAATAATCACGATTCACTATAATGAACGATCTTGATTTTCAACTTGATTATTGTATTATCATAACCAGGGAGGCACTGATACGATACTGGTATCGAGTATCAGCCCCGAAACAGTCTATTTTACTCGTATCGGTATCATGCAGATACTTAAAATGTGGAAACTCTGGAATCATTTTACAGAAAATCTTCATTTTTAACTAGAATTTTTTGTTTTGTGGTCATTTTTATTAATAAAAAAAATGTTTTAATCATATTCACTCTCATTTGTTGTAATCAGAAGAAAATAAAACCTGCATTCAAACTCATTGCAGTTTTTTTGCATGGTACAGTATCGGTATTGGTACTCGGTAGTACTCTGCTCCAAGTATCGGTATCATATTGGTTTTTAAAAAGTGCTATCGTTGCATCCCTAATCATAACAAAAATAATAAAAACAAATAAATATATCCTTCACTATTGATTTCAGATACAGTGTGCATCCTGCTACTGTTGCTAACTACACCACTTTAAAACTGCATGCATCTCTTTGTACTCAGAGGGATGACAGGACTTCAGGTGGTTAAATAGATTGGTTGTATTATCTAGCTTAGCTGAAATGGCCCATCAGTAGGATTTACCGATCGGTTTAATCGGGCTGCTGTCCTCTAAAATATCCAAACCATTACCAAACTACTGAGCTCACGATGCCACTTCTCTCCACAATGTGATTGCCGTGCTCTCTTCTTTGGTCAGTGTCAACAATTTGGTCATCTTTATCATCTTCCCCGTTGTCCATTTTCCTTCAAAATTCTTCACCAGTACATTCTTGATACGGCACTTTCGTTTTTCCTACTAGCGGGAGGACACCTGCTTTTCGATTCCGCATGTTTTTTTTTCCTGCGACTTGATTAGCCACTTGACAACGCTTCGACTGGATTGGTTAGTTGGCATGACGATTAAAAAACAGCACGCGATTACCACAATAAAGCTTTTTAATATTGCAATTTCGATTAAAATTTACTGCCCAGCTCTGGTAGGCATGATGAAGAACATTAAATTAAAGAAGAGATGAATAAAAGCAACAATAAGAATGGAGGATAAGGAAGGACAGATCAAAAGGACGTACGGCACAAGGAGGGAAGGACAGAATAGGAAAGAAGAGCGCAATGAGAAAAGAACAGGAGGGTCTTGTCTTTACTAGAACTAACGTCTGGATGGAATTTAAGATTACAAAAATGAAACGTTTAAAACCTTTTTAATTTTGGTTTGTGTGCATTTAAGGGCTCCTGACTTCACAAAATATCATTTACTGAGTTTAACGCTTTAAAAAAGCTACTAAAATAGAATTTAAGCGATGGGAGTCAAAAAGGCAAACCATATTCTGAGCCAGAACTCTGTTCCAAATTGAGCTGACAGAATGTCACTGTGATCAAATTCAAAGGGCTGTGAATGACGAGGATGTCACACATTATATTTCACAATAATAATTGGTCTTGTTTGCTTCCTCTATGAGGCTTAGTTGAGTTGCCCTCCTTTGTAAAGAATGTGCTCTGAAGGCTGATAACGAAGGCTAACCTCGGCATCGTAGCGCACAGCAGCAGACAGCAGAGAGAAGGCATTCTCCACCGTGATCCCCCTCTTTATGATGTGTTGACACAGGCGCTTGAGTCGATTCTCGCAGTAAGATGTGGCCAGATCCAGCAGCCCTGAGGGACCAGCAGCAAACCGAAAGAAAAAAATCAGCACTCACATGCCCGCAAAAAACAAGATTTGTGTGTGTGAGTGTGTCTCTGACCGATGGCATCTTCAGGAGACAGCTCCACGGTGTCTGTGTAGAGGAACTCTAGAAAGGAGCGATAGACGGGGTAGGAGAACTGGTCTATCTCGATCACCTCCTTCATGTCTTCGTTCCAGTGGGACTGGAACATCGATCGGAAGTGTTCACACCTGGGCAGCAGAGATGGAAAACAACAGTAGGAGAAATGATCCACGCACGAAGGATCAAAACGGCCGATGGGCACCTGGGAGGAGAGTCTCTGACCGGATTTTCAGCACTGCTTTGTGGACATAGATGTATTTGCCGTCAACGCAGAACTTAAGGTCAGCTGTCTCTGGGTTATCAAACTCCCTCTTAAGAGACTGAGCCAAAGTTAGGAAGTCGTCGTGCTCTGATGGGAGGAAAGCACCACACAAGGAGTTAAAACCAAAAAGTTTACATACAGTAATAGCCACATAGAAGTTCCCATCCCATTCAGGCCAGCAGACTTCCAGCAGAGTTCCAGCGGCTGGAGTGACCCCGACTTATGGGGTCAAATCAGGATCAGCACAAAGTGAATGAAAAAAAAAACAGATTGTAAACTTGAAAAATAGACATCGAAAATTTGAAAAATAAATTGTAAACTTGAAAAAAAAACTGTAAATTTGAAAAACAAAAATATGTTGTAAATTTGAATAAATATTGAAAACTTGAATAAAAGATATATAAACCTAAACCTGTAACCAAATGAAAAACAAAAAGTTATTTGAAACAACTCCTGTTTTGTATTTTCAATCTTTTTTGGACAGTTTTTACATTTCTCTTCCCCTTTGCTTTCAGTCGTCAGAATGCAGTTTCAATTCAGTTTTCGGAGTTGAGCCTAATTTTACGTGCCATATGTCTTACAGCCCATTGGCTACTGGGGACATGATCGGCATCGGGTGAAAGAGTTTATGTTGACTTAAATCGTATGTTTAGACAAAAACTTCTAGAAGTATTCCAGTTGTGTAAGAAGGGACATTACATCTTCTTGAGATCTGGACCAGAGAGAATATTATTGGGACCAAGATAGATATAATATGTACCAGTCATGGAGAACAGAGTGTGGTTTTTTGGTTGTCCACACTGTCTCAGTTTGGCTTCAAAAGTAAACATTGCACTGACGTGTGTATACTCTGTAAGAGGCTGTCAGTAGCTATAGAAAACATAATTCCACCATGTTTAATGTGCTTCCTGGATGCCTCTAAAGCCTTTGACCAGATTAATCACGGGAAGTTGTTTAGAAAGCTACAAGAGGGGTTCCCTCTTATTTAATATGTATTCTACACTACTGGTACACACACCAAACATTGCAAGTAAGATGGGGATGACCTACTTAAGTTTTCTGCAGCACAGTAAGAAATATATTTTTTTCTATTCTTTAATTGGAATTTTTAGTATACGTTTTTAAATTCACTGTAAGCATTGTATTTTTAAAAAAATATCTGCAATCAGTTGCAGTGGGATCATCACTTTCTTCTGATGGAGCAAGGTCAGGAAACCGTCTTAAGGAGGGTGGAGATGACACGATGCCTTCAATCTGCCTTCAATCAAACTTTCCTGGGATGCTGGGACAGACTAAACCATGACCCACAGACATGTGAAGCTGAACTTTTGTTTCTGTTTCTTGTTTCCCGTCCAATAGAAATGTCCAAGTTATACGCTTGTATTTTCATTTGCAGTTTTAATTACATGCTGGTTGGTGGAATTATTTTACAGTATTATATCCGGCATCAGGGTTCAGCAACATTTTAAAAATCTAATAGCAACCATTGCTCTGGCTGTTAAAAGTAAAAAAGTCTAGCTCTGCTAAATAAGTAAACTGCATACATTTGAAAGCTGCTGAAAAGCCTAAGCCTACTAAAATATTGGATATCTGTAAAACATATTCTAGTGGTGCGGAATAAAAAAAAAAAGAAAACATTTTCAAAGCACACAGCTTTATTACAAAACACACAGTTGTGGTTTGTAATAAATAGAATTCGTAGCATGTATAGATTATGGTAGGGAAACGTCTCAAATCAACCGAATTAAATGTAGAGCCTTTAGGATGTGATAATATGTAGCGTAATGCAAGCCATAGAAAGTTTAAAAAAAAATTGAAACCAGGCATTAAAGTTGTTTTTAACGTGTCTAAAGTCCAATGCTTTTAAATGGGGGCCTAGCGGCCAAATGGAGGTACTACAGCAATGGAGGAGCAATGGCGGCCTCCATGGTATGGTCACAAAGCAGAGCAGCCAGCGGCCATTGGATCAGACTCTCTCCGTGTCGCTTAATGACATATGGGGTACCCCCCACGCGTCATTTTTTTGACGTGCTGCGTGCTCCCGTTGAACTTTATAAAACCGGCAACCATCCGGTGACAAGCCGAACTCCAAACCCCTGAGTCACAAATTTTTGGTAAACCTTCAGCAAGCTTCTCGCTAGGGTTTGCACCTTCAGGATTCATGGAATTGTACCCAAGGATTAACCAGACTTGTGGACGTACATGCTTTTTTCTTTCTGACATTACAGAAGAACAAATCTTTCTCATCATTCTGACATTCAGCAAGTAGGAATAATTTTGGTAATTCAAACTGATCTTAAGATGGAAAAGTTTAGTTTAATTTCATCTCACACACTAAGAAGAAGTCATCTGTCTTTTTATAAGGTGTTTATAAACTCATAAATATTTAATATATATATAAATCCATTTAGCATCCTATACTTGTGTTCTGACAACATAAACAGTGTTATTCATTTTGTCTCCAAGCAGTTTGTGTCATATTTTTATTTTCACGCACAACGCTCCACCAGCAGCTGCTCAGTTCAGCTTTAATTCCCAAGAACTTTTATTAACGGACACAGAACAAAACGCCTCGGGCTGGAACTGCAAAACCGGTCAGAGCAACAAAATGCACCTGAATGACATGTGCCAACATGTCATCTGTATTAAATCTTATGTACCAGCTGTAAATGCCTTTAATTATCAGGTATACAGGGTGGAAAGGCTGAGATCAGAGGTAAAACGTTTTACTGCCACAGACTGGGAGACGAGCTCCAGGAAGTGATTACCAGGTTACTTTCTATGCCATTTACTCATCAGGGGAATACATAAATCACACTCAGCACAATTATCTTGCAGTTAATCCTGATCTGTTGGTTTTTCATAGTGAAGTGTCATGGAAGAAAATATTTATTATGGAAAGTACAAGAGCCCTTCTCGGGCCACCTCTGCTCTTCTAAGTCTGAAATGTAATTTCGACATTCCTATGTGAGTTGCTAGAGCCTTCTGAGTAAGAATGTTGTGTCTCTTTGCAAACTGAACCAAACGCAAGGAGTCTTTCAGTTAGATTAATGTAGGTGAAGAATCCATAAATCTTCTGAGAATTACGACATATTCTCCGGATGACTTTACTAATTACTAATCAATAAATTGATATAATCTTGAAATTATTTTTCACATAGAAGAAGAAAGAACTTAAAAGGCTGAGCTCCCAATTTACCTGTCAATCTTCATACAAGACTTCCCCTATGGTCAGGAGATGTGGATCATGACCTAAAGACTCGTGACTCAGGCCTGAACCTCCAAGGGTCACATAAAGGTAGACTTCTGTCACCTGAAGAACATTTCAAGGATTAAAGGACTAATGTTACAACAGGACCTCGGAAAGCTCATCCATGGGTTTATCTTTAGTTGGATTGATTACTGCAACAGCGTCCTCACAGGTCTACCTAAAAAGTTAATCAGACCGCTGCAGCTGATCCAGAACAGCTGCAGATCTCTCATCCTCACTAGAACCAGTTCTAAAATCATTACACTGGCTCCCTGTAGCTCTCATAATAGACTTCAAAATACTCACACTAGTGTATAAATCATTGAAGGGCTTAGCTCCAAAGTAGGTTGAAGATCTACTGTCAGCATACCAATCACCCGGACCGCTCAGGTCCTCTAATTCCAGTCGACTCAGCATCCTTAGAATTAAAACTAAACATGGAGAAGCAGCTTTCAGTTTCTATGCTACTCTAATATGAAAAAAAACGTTTATACCACTGTAAAGCTGCTGAACACTTAATTCTTTTAAATAGACTGAAAACCCACCTGGGCTGCCTTTTCATGCATCATTTGTTCTGTGTGTGTTTTATGCTTCATTACTGTTTTTACCTTATCACATATTCATGTAAACCACCTTGAATTACCCAGCTGCTGAAAGTGTGCTATACAAATAAACTTGCCTTGCCTAAAGAATGAGATCCTTGATTCAACGGGCGAAATAAAGCATTTGCTCTTGTGCATTTAAAAGGAGTCAGTTTATCCGTTTCAGGCATCTAATTAATTTGGCCAGGATTTAAAGTTTTATTTGGGGACATCCAATTTGGAGGAGACCCCGGGGAAGACCTAAAACTTTGACCTGGTAACATCTCCAGGTTAAACTGGTCCAAGAGGGCTGCCTGGGTAGCCCTCCTGCACCTGATGGCTCTAAGAACGTAGTATACAGAATATCATGGATGGATTGGTTTAAATGAATTGGAATCAATTGGATCCCCTTCCCGACTTTTAGAGGGAAAATCGTTTTGTTCATTTCGGGGTTTTTTTTTATTACTTCTCCCCAAGCATCTCATCATACCCATGGAGAGAGGCCGCCACATCACGGAGGGTGTAGCGAAGCACGCAAAGACGTCGTCCGTGCAGGAGAAGTGGGTGAGGTGAGGCAGCACGATGGACTGACCCCGGCACTGGCCCCACATGTACACCTGGCCGCTCTGGGTCCTGGCGGCTGACGTGTGAGTGGAGTGACAGGCGGCAACCTCCACGATTCTGTAAAGAAACTTAGCAGTCAGATGGTACAGCGGCGCCAGGAGTCATAGTTTGAGAGCGCCGAGAGATTCCGTCACCTCTCCTTCTCCGTCAGGATCTGAACCGGGCTCAGCTGGTTGCTCTTGTTCCCTGTGCCCAGCTGTCCGTAAGTGTTTGCCCCCCAAGCGTAAAGCAGCCCCTCGTCTGTTAGTGCCAGCGAGTGGGCATAGCCAGAGACGATCTGGAGGAAAAACAGATTTCAAGTGTTAAAACACAGCAACAAACAAAGCAAACTCCACCGCCCTGAATTTGAACCCCATGCCACCAAAAACGGAATACACGCAGTGAGTGTTTATGTATGACAAAAGTGTTGACTGTAGAAAACTTATATTAATTGCTTTATGAGTTTAGATTAGAATAACACGAGTCTGCTTGACTTTAAATTGTTGCCAAATCTGATGAAGGTAATTTCAGCTTCAGTAATGGCATATGTAGAAGCAATACACTGAACATCTAAAGTAATGGAACTATTTTTTAGAAATGGAATAGTAATCCTTGCAATAGTTACATTAATAGTAATGATAAAGGTGGTAACAGGTTCATCCAAGTTTGGATGGACACACTCACCTGTTGCACACACACACCCTGCAGACCTACGAGTCGACAGGGAGAAAGCTGGTTCCCGTTATTTCCGAGTCCGAGCTGCCCGTTCCCGTTGTAGCCCCATCCATATATCTGGAGAGAAACGAAAAGAATATGTCAGAACAGGGTCACAGCCAATGCCGGCTCTGCCTGAAATCCAAGCAGTCACCTCTCCATTGTCCACCAACGCCAGAGACGAGGTCTGACCACAGACGATGCCGATGGCCACCTTGTTCTGCAGACAGCTGGAAACTCTCCGAGGCGTGGGCTGGTTTGCTGTGGAGCCAGAGCCCACCTGGCCACAGTTGTTGTAGCCCCACGCGTAAACCTGGAGGACAAGATGGTCACATGGACAGGGGAGCAATTTATCAAGTTAGCAGAATTAAAAATAAGACAAATAGTTAGCATCTGTATTTTGCATCTCTAGTTTTCATCTGTATTTTTCACTCTAATGGGGAAATTTACAGTGATGTGAGTTTTTCCAACAAACGTAGCATTTTTGGGTGCAAGCAAAATACAGAAATTTGGTGTCATCTTCTCTAGGTTTGCTACAACTCTGTTTATTCTTTTGTTTTTTTTACATGTCCTCTCTGACAGTTCTGTAGTCAGTGGTGCTTGGTGTCTTAGTACCAAGTACAAGCCCAAGACATATACTTTCTCAAGCCGAGCTTTACAGCTTTTGCTATAGTAGACTACTTGATATATATGTGTGAAACATCTTTATTAGAGATTGCTTTGGGTTTACTTTATTGAAGCTATGGACCTGGAAACAGAAAAACGAGAGAGATGAAAGAAAGAACATGAAGAAGAGCGACAGGAAAGGTCGAAGTGTGAATTGACGATACAAGAGAGGAAGGGGAACTAAGGGAACATAAGAAAACATCCCAGTACTCCATCAGTTGGACGGCAGAGAGGTGGATAAAAAAGAACCGGCCCTCTAATGCAACCGATTCCAACTTACACTAATTGGATATTTCAATTACGCCGCAGCCGTCAACCGTTGCAGCTGTAGTCTGCGGCGGTTGAGGAAAGGAAGCCTGTGTAAGCTGAAGTTCGTCCACTTGGTTATTTTGTCTGCGCAATTTTGAAAGATGCAAACGCAAATTATGTTGATGATTACAGTAGCAAGTTCTGTCTAGCTGACCGCCGCCATGGACACAGTGCAAAGCCTTGCACAGAATACCCTGGGATGCCGCGCGGCAGTGACGTCATTGAAATGAAGTGTCAGTGTAACTGGATTGAAAGCCTCTAAAACAACCCAGAAGACAATACAACAGCACCTCTGAGACGCTGCGGACTAAAATGGGAATCTTGGTAATTATTAATAACAAAACATTGGTTAAATGGAGGGGTTTCGTGGCAGATACTGCCTTGCTTAGAGGCTGCATGTCCGTTGCCCACATTATGTGGATAAATACTAGGGATGCACCGATACCAATACTGGTATTGGGTATCGGCTCCAATATCACCTTATCTACTCATATTGGTTAAAGTTTACCGATACCATGAACCGATACTTAAAATATGGAAAATCTGCAATCATTTGACAGAAAATGTACATTTTTAACTTGAAAATTTTAATTTGTGGTCATTTTTATCAATATTTATAGTTTTGATCTTATTCACCCTCATTTGTTGTACCAAGCAAAAAAAAAAAAAAAAAAAGTGTCCCTTCTATTCATTGCATTTTTTTGTGTGGTGAAAGTATCGGCATTGGTACTCTGTATCGGCAAGTACTCTGATCCAAGTATCGGTATTGTATTGTGAATAGATATAAACTTCTCCTAAAGGACTCCAAGTTTATCTGGCTGAGTAAATTAACATAATGCATGTCATAAATAAAGTAATGGTTGAAAAAAAAAGTTTGTACTTTCCCATAAGCTTGCATTTTTCTTTTATAACCCAAACCCACTAATTATTTAGGTGACTACTGAAGGTTGAAGTTTATTTGGTGGTATAAGAGTAATAGGTAGAATATATAGATTATATAGATATATGTAAAGATATAAATGTGTATCAAAAACCAGTGGCCATTTCCTTCTGCTTCACAGTCACGTGCTGCTTTTTGTTGGTTACATAATATCCCAATAAAACCCACTGTAATCTGTAGTTGTACTATGAAAAATTTCAGGGGGTACCTTTTCCCTTTCCTCGTTTTATTCCGATCACTGCTCAGTATAAAATACCTGCCAAGTGAAGGCAACGAAGTGTATCTGTGAGAGCTTTCAAAATCGCTCAAAGTGTAAAATATCCTCCTTTCATGCCAATGTGCAGCTTTTACTGTAGACCAGCTTGACGCACAATGGATTCATTTCTGCTGAGCTTATTTTCCAGGTTTCACCTCAGAGTGGATTATTCAAGAAAGCACTTTAGCTCCTGTTCAACACTCCCTACAAACAAAGCTAAATCTTCTGTCTGCAGAAACGCTGGTTAAAACACAAAGACCTTACAAATGCATACATTGGTTTATTTCATCCCAGGAAACATACTTCTCCTGAGTCGGTCAGTGCCATGGAGTGGTGAGAGCCACAAGCCACCTCTGTGACCTTCTTGTTGAGCAGGTTGGCAGACACGACCACTGGAGCTACTCCTTGATTGGTCGTCCCGTTTCCAAGCTGGCTGTAGCCATTGTGACCCCATGCAAAGAGCTCTCCATCTGCAACACAGAAATTAATGTTGATCCACAGCGCATTTGTTTTTCTGATGTAAATCTGAAGCTGGATTACATGTTCTGTGACTCTACCGTCTGTAGCCAGTAGGATGTGGGGTCCACTCCCGTAACTCAGGCTCACCACCTTCCTGCCGCTCAGGAAGTCCAGCTTCTTGGGGACGATTGTGCTCTGGCTGTCCCCCGTTCCCAAGCAGCTACTGCAGTTCAGCCCAAGCACAAAGACCTGTGCGTGTGAAGACAGAACACAGGAGAAGTGAAGGGGATCAGCATTTGGGAGAGTTAAACAGACACAACTGTCCTTAAGGTCCCTTTGCATTTTATTGTTAAAATCCGGTTTTCCTTTGGGGTTTTTTTTGGGACAAAATTCTCAATTCTGCAGGACAAAACATGAAATGAAACAGGATGCTGAAGCTGGTTTGTGTCGTGGCGGTGTGTTACAGGGCTACTCCACAGCTTTCTTTGGTCTAAGGTACCCCACTCATATCAGCTGTATTTTAAAAACGTTTTGTAAAATCTTGCCTTGATTGTCTTACACTTAATAGAGATTCTGTAAAGTGGATCCTAATCTGTAACATTTTCATTCTATTTTGGAAAGTCTCTTTGTCTTTACATCCAAACCAGACCACAAGTCAAGCTTAAAAACCTGATCTAAGACTGTCTAGAGGACAGAAATATGGTGAAATGTTGCACTTTGTTTTCTGAATGAGTGAGCTTTGATCTGAATAAATATATTTTAAAAAATCAAAGGACAAAATGAATTCAAAGAGCAACTTACCCTCAAATCAATTTTTTTTTTACTGTAACGATAAACCGTATAAATGAGTGTATAACACTGTCATCTACATGTGTAATCATTATCTTTGGCTAAAAATGGCTTAATCATAATTTAAAGACCATTGAGAATGATTTAAAATAGCTCAAAAGATGATGAAGAGTGGGTCTCTAAAATTCACCGAAATCATATGGTCAATCCATGGAACACTTCAATCGAGATGACTCTTGCTCATATTTTTCGACAGTAGGGAACCCATGGACCGGATTAAGAAGGGTGCGACTTAGGCTCTCCATAAAAGCAGCCAAATCTCAGCCATACCTACTGTAGTGGAATTTTTTTTTTTCAAGATTAGTTCTTTAGTGATTAGTAATTATTAATAAAAGCAGCCGGGGAATATTCCAGAATGTTGGAGAATCATGTTTACCTACACTGACATAGCTGTTGTCTTTTTTTTGTCTAGCTGGAGATCTGATATAACACACACACACACAGGCCACAGCAGCAGACAGGAGAGGCAGAGACGCTATGCTACAGGGAGAGAGCGTTGGGGCCCAAACTTTCTTTCATCCTGACTAATTTCCTCTTATATTAGAAGTTAATGAATCTTGGCTTAATAACTTCAGTTTTGGAGTTCGTTTATGATTGCTTGACGCAGCAGCGACATCAAGGTAATCTAAACCAGACTCCCATGTCTGCTAATCTCCGATCTCAATCAGTTGCTTAAAGAACTACCACTTAATAACTCACACTACGCTTGAGGACCACATCAGTGGCCTCCAGGAATGCAGGTCTCCTGACTGATGGTCCTCCCCTCAGAACTCAGAAGTGGCAGGGGCCACTTGGTGCAGAGGCTGAAGGGGACCAGAGATGGACCTTGGGGATGACGACGGTGACCTAGAACCAACAAGCAAGGGAAGAGTACACAGTTCAACAGAAAGTTCGAAATTTAATATCTCATCGAGACGTGGTAAAGAGGCTGCATAAAATCTCTCTCTGTTGGATTTCTTTTAGAGTTTTTGCACATGTGATGAAGTGTGGCCGTCAGAACGTCTTTTTCCAATCAAAATGAACAGAGTGGTGAAGAAAGAACGAACACCACAAGTGGCTTAAATGAAGCAAAAACCCAAATGGGGTTTTTCAGTTCTGACAAAAGTTCAGTCTCAAGTCGTCTCAATGGACAATTTCCTGATTAAAATTAGCTAATTCCTACGGCTAGCATGAGTATTGCCTGAGTATCACTTCAATGTGTGATCATTGTTTTTTATGGTCCTGTTTTTTTTGGCTCTCTCCCACACAGGTAAGGAATTGTATTACACCTTAAAATAATTTGTATTGGGATTTTTTTAGGTTTGTAAAAAGGGGAGGACTGTAGTGGGAAAATTATTTTATGATTCGTTTCTTTATGTGATTAGTAATTATTACTGAAAGCAGCTGGGGAACATTCCTGAATGCTGTAGAATTATGGACCTTTTACCTAAAATGACATAGCTGTTGTCTTGTTTTGTCTTGTTGGAGATCTGATATAACACACACACACACACACATATACAGGCCACAGCAGCAGACAGGAGAGGCAGAGACGCTATGTTACAGGGGGAGAGCGTCGGCTCTGTAACGTTGAAATAAATACGTTAAAACTCCAACAGACACTGAAACATCCTTATTCTTATCTACATCTCTATGGAATTATCCCATAACACCTCCATAGCGAGTTGCAGTCTTGATCCCATTTGAAATCTGACGTTGATTTAACATATGATGTCCATGAATTTCAAACACACATTTTAATGCAGAGGAAGAACACATTTTTGACTAGCAGCAAAAGTTACTTTAGGTTTTGATTGAAAACACGCTGTGTACTATAAGTGAACAAGCAGAAGAAGAAAAAATGGCCGTGATTTTAGAGAGCTTCGTTTCCTTCTTCCAGGACGAAGGAAGGAGCATTAAACGCAGAGAAAGCAATTACAAATCTGCCCATTTGAAAAGTGGCAGCCATGCTGGGCGAGAAATAGTCGGCGGAGTGAGTGCCACCATGAAGGACAAGCTCTAGAAGGTATTGATGAGTATTTTAAGTGCCAGCTATTGTTTATTTGCTTTTTTTTCAATGAAAGCAAGCTGCTAATGTCTATTTTATTTTTCAGGCAGAATTCATATTCATATTTTCTGTCTTTCAACCTCAATTACTGATGCCCACCATGATTTCCTTGAGAATTTTTACATCCACAGTATCCCCATAGACCCTCCTATTATATGAGAGCAATTTGAACATTTATGACCTTTTACAAGTTGTAAAAAGCCTTACAGAGTGAAGGTGTGCCAAATTCGGAAAAAACAGCCTCGGGCTTAAGAGGTTAAATTTAGATAAAGCATATGTGTAATTCAGGGAATAAAGACAAATGAACCAGAAAACTGCACTCCATTGATTTTCATTCTTTTTTTTTTTTTTTTTTTTTTTTTTTTCAGGAAACTCTACCCCTAACCCTGTGCCAACTGGAAGGGGAGGATACTTAGTTTACCCCATGCATACCTCGGTCTGCCAGGCAATAACTCTTTTTGGTGCTTTTTTTCAAACAGAAAATGTGGGTGAAGTAAAAACTCTTTGTGGATAAAATAGGCCGCCTATAAGCAAAACGCTATACGAAGTGCTTTATTTTTTCAGAAATTCTGGGGTTTTGCTTTTACCAAATAAAATAAGTAGTTTGGTCTGGAAACAACAAGTTTCCTCTACTCAACTGTCTTTCTTTCTCACGTTTTTAGACTTTTCAAGACCAAGTAAGGAACCACGAACAGTGCCAAACTTGGCAGGAGCCAGTCATTTTCTAAACAAATAACCCCAGTAGGCGGTGCTATAGGGATTAAAACTGGTCATATGAGAACAGTGTTAGTTAAGTTTCAGAGACAAAGAATTACAGGAAAAGTCTGATGTCACTTTTCAAAACTGGACACCAAATTATAAATTGGAAACAAAGTTCTCACAAAGAATTCTGAGCACAATGTAAGATTCAGTCACCAGCTTTTAACTCATCCACTTATATATTTTTGAGAGAAGTAATCTGCTGCTGCTGGTGTAAGTTGAAGTAACAGTCCCTTTTTTACATAAACTTATGAATGTGTTAATGAGTTCATTGATGCTTTTGAGCCTGTTTTTTTTCAGTATGGAACCATAAACCTCAAGTTTATGGCAAATGTTCTGTTAAAGGATCAAAAGTAAACATACACCCTCATAAAATATGTGGTTTAATGTTCCTTAGCAAGATGTAGAAAAATCCCAAAAAATCAACACATCCTTGTCCACTGTGTGTTTGTGTGAAGTTATTACAGTAGTAGTTTATGTAAATAGTATGAGATAGTAATATATACATTTAGCCAGAGGTAGAGATCTTGACTGTACAGCCCTACTCTGACTGCAAATTTTGATTATGTTATCAAGCCATACCTGCATACTTTGTACCAGGTAAACAAAGGGGATAAATACTGATGTTCAGTGTTCACATTTACACTAGACATTGCAAGTTTAAAATGTGTGTTTTCTTTTTAATGGGGAAAGAAGTCAATTAAACAATGCAGGTTTATTTTTGTGTGATATTAAATATATAAATAAGTAATCAGAAAAAAAGTATTTATTTTTAAATTTTGCACATCTAAATTTTGAACACTGTATTTTCATAACATTTAGCTTTTGTTTTATTTGAAATAGTTTCATCTTTATTTGTTGAGAATTTTTAAGTTGCAGTTTTTGAAAAAACAACAACATTTGAATGTTGTACATGCTTCTTGCACAAATAAAATTCTACAAATGGCATTTCAAACTTTTTTGAAGTTGATGTTCTACTGCAATCTATCCGAAATTAGAAAGTGTTAAATAACATTCATTTTACGCACATAAACTAAAGAAAAGAATATATAAACTAGAGAAAATAATATTTTTAAGCGCACATGTTTTAGGTCATATTTCAATGTAGATCTGAGGCCATATCACCCAATCCTACTGAAGCTGCAGGCAAAAGCCATAAATCAGCACCTATTTTTAAAATATATCAAGAGTTGATCTCTGCAGATTGTTTTGGTAAAAAATGTTTTACTCAACTTCACTGACAGACATGGTGACTTATGCAGCTTTAAAATAAGTCATTTATGAGTCAGTCTCTGCTCGTCAAAAAATTATCAAAACTAAAGTCAATATGGTGTTTTATAAAAAAGTACATAGTTTATCACAGCCAAAGGTTAAAAAGAAAATGAATAAAACAAGAAATACATAGTGGTGATGAAAATAAATGTGATTCAATGCAAAAAACAAAAATCAGTAGAAAAACTTAATAGGAAGTGGGATGCTGCGTAACTTTGTAAAGCAACACTGAAGAACGTATATCACCCATTGCATAGCTAACCCCAAACCCGAAAAATGTGTTCCTTTTGACCTCTCACCTCATCGTCATTGGTGATGTAGATGGCTTCATTAGCAGAAGAGCCAAACACGCAGGCCTTCCTGATCAGGGGGAGCTCCTCAGGCCCCATCAGGCTGAAAATGGGCCATTTGGTTACGTCCACCATGATGTGCTCGCATTGGTCAGTGGGACCCAGCGTAGCCGTCACTGTTTTGAGTGGAGGAGGTAAACATACAAAACAGAGATAGGCAGTGTAACAAGGTTTCATAAGAACTTAGACATAAGGGCTTATATGTACTGCAAAGAAGTAAAAATCCATCTGCTTTAACTTTTAACCTTTCAGAAGGATGTTTCTGATCTACACTCCTGGGAATGATGGTAAAGCAAGCATAAAAGTCTCTGGAAACAATATTTGCAGTTCGCAAAATATTACATTAGTAAATCTAGAACGCAATGTTAATTTATCACCAGATCTTAAAGGATTAATGCATTAAAAGATAAATTGCAGATAATAAAAAAAAACTTGATGAAATGTGCAATAAAGGCATCTTAAGAGCATTTTAATGTGTTTAACTAGAAAAACAAATGGAAAGCTAATTTGGATAAACCAAGACATGCGTCAGCCTATCAGCTGTACATTATGATGATCATGTGTTAATTAAACAAGAGATACATTTTTAATTCTAAAAATTTGGTTTAGATCATAAAAGTAAGATTTTCCCCCTTGCATTTTACCCCCCAATATATTTCTTTTCACTTTAAAAATAGAAAGCCTGTTTGACAATGATGGACAAATTGCGAAAAAACGAAAAATACCCATTAAGTGAATTAGTAAGTATGTCAAAGTCTAGGTAGATAATTGATATGTTAACAGATTTTTATTTTTCATTTAATGAATGAAAAAAAGTGCAATAACCAATTGTCTGTGCTCTACCCACAGACTAGATAAAAAACAGGCAAATTACAATTACTGGCCAACAGATTAGTGCAGTTGTTAGTAAGTTGGTAAAACCAAACACTCACCATCAAAATTAAAGCAACTCTCTGTTCAAGACACGTTTTTTTATGCAAAATATATAAAAAATATGTAGAAATAGAAAGGGCTGGAGCACACTAAACTGTATACATTGTCAACTGTTCAGTGGGCTCCAGCCCTTTCTATTTTACAAGTTTGATGTCCTTCATCTGTGTAGCACCTGACTCAGTGGTTGGAGGACTGCAGAGTGCTATTGTTCACAGAAATGCATTAATGGACAGGGACAGAAAAAGAAGACACCAAGTAAATGTATTCTGTGTATGGTTCAGAAGACACACACACAATTATTGTCTAATCTGGTTCTTTTTTTTATATATAATGGAAAAATATATTGTGACTTTATTTACAGTTCATTGTATATACATTTATGCCCGGGGAGTGTTTAAAGGCAGAAGTGAAAAGAGAAAATTAGAACTTCAAAAGTCCCTAATATTATGTGTTATTTTAATGTCATAAATATTTATATAAAATCATAAAATCTGTTGGTTGCTCCTGTAAATAAAATCAGTTTACGTTTCCCTGTTGTAAATTAAAATTTACTGAGATTATATTTAAAATGTAGTTTTGAATTTGTTTATCTAACAAATGTATAATGACAACTTAAACCCAGCTGGATAGTAGTAAAAAATGCACTGTGAGAAAAAGTTAATTCTGCTTAGTATGGATTATGATCAGGGATCATAAGAGGCACAAGAATTTAGCTGGTAAGGTAGCACTGATAAACACTCGCAAACACAAGTTATTTCTGTGAAATATTGTAATAGATTCTCAAGTATTCTTATGTAAAATATCGAATGGGTGGTTTCATTATTTCCCTCGAAATGATTGCTGAAGATATTTGATAGATGCAATATGGCCATTGAGTAGGTCCTGGTATACTTCAGATATTTGACCCACTTGCAGTGTTCCTAAAAATGTTACAGTGAAAAAATAAAAAAACCCACCAGAAAAGTTGTTTTATATGATCTTAGATGCATGTCACACATTTTTTTGGTGGGGGTGGGGTATTTAATCTTGAATAAAATGTAACTAAATTATCCAACAAATGGAAACTGAATTTAAGTTAAAGTTATTCCGCAGTGCGTTCGACGTATTTTACAGAAAACACTGTCTTGTTTCTTTAAATTATCCCTCCCTTCCTGTCCACAGTTTTGCTTTAACATTTGTTTATGAAACACGCTATAATCCTCGGATTATAGAAGTCTGCGAAATGTGGACTAAACAGGAATTACAAGTATACAGATATCAATGTTCTGTTGTGTAAATAGTTAAAAGGAGATTGCGGTTGAGTTTGCGTGTGTGTTTGTGATGAGCAGCTGGCAGGGAAAGCAATCTGAAAAAAAGCAAATAGTTGCATTTGTTAAAAAAAAAAAAAAAAAAAAAAAAAAACACATTCAGCAAAAACACTCGGGGAGCAGCTGATAGACTTTTACGACTGCGGAAAAAAATCCAACCAATTCTAGGTTACAGCAAAGGGAAAACAAAACTACACACCGGATGTTAAGAACAAAACTGGCCTGAAAGAAAAGAAACATAATTTCTGATTGGCTCACCTGAGAGTCTGTTCCAGAGGAGATTCCGTCTGACAGACGGGTCGACGCATCTGCCGGTTTTACTTTTTTCTGCTGGAGCCGAAAACAAAAACTGCTCCGACTCGCGTTTGTTTGGGGAAGTGGCGAACAAACGTCACGTGACCATGGGACCAAAACAATCGAGTCAACTTCCGGTTCTCAGAAAAAAAGCAACCTGAATACTAGCTGGATAGTGATTGAAAGGTCGTGTAACCTAGCACTCGAAAAGAGACATAATTTACATATTTTATATGAATTAATCTTACATTTTAATAGATAAAAAAATCACATATACATACATATATATTTACATATATATATATATATATATAAAAAGTATATATATATTTATTGAGAGGAGTCACGTGCCTACTTGGGCGGGGTCTAAGTTCGTTGGCCATAATGTAAAGGAGACGCTATCGGTTGCCACGGCAACGCCGTGCACGTATATAGATATAGTAAATTACCTTGTTCTTGGTGTGAGTTATTACACGATGCAGGAGTTTAAAAGCCCCAAATCTTCTGAAAGCTACGAGGCTTTCTGCTGTGGCTGGGTGCAGGACTAGGCCATCTAAAAGTTTCCAGGTGGTGAAAACAGCGTGGTACTGGCAAAAGTAATTTTTCTTAACATGCGTTTTAGTGTGTCATAATTACATTGCATTTAGCAGACACTTCTTGATCAGAAGGACAATGTAATTTACTAAAATATGTATCTATACAAGGTATATTCCGAATAGTAAAGTGACTACTACTACTAAAAGCTACAAATGTGGTGGTCTGCAGCTTCAAGAGTATAAAGTGACTTTTCATCTTCATAATTTTTTTATGCAGTCCCTTTCCCCTAATCATAGTGTAACAATTCCAATGTTACCCTTCAGAATAATTACACTAGGATTCAAAAGTTTTGCATTGGGAATGGATCTGCCCACTTCCAAATTTAATTACAAAAGGTTACATTTCCTGTCAGAAGTACTCCTAACCCTTAAACTTTTATAATTAGTACTTTTCTAACTAAAATAGCAATGGACCAAAAGCATTCACTGCCCAATTCCAATAATCATCACTGCTTTCCCTGTTGTTTTAGGAAGTAAAACTCTTGCGTAGCATGCATTTGTACTTACCTTAGTTACTTTAATACCCCTAAATGAAATCTAGTGAAACCAACTGTCTAAGGAAGACAAAGTTACCACACTGAACACTTCAGACAACTCAGAAAAACAGTTAAAAGCCAGAGTCAGGTTATATAGCAATACACACAGCTTGGGAACTTTTACCCCTGTGAAACATGGTGGCAGAAGCATTATACTGTGGGAATGCCCCCCTAAAGCAGGTCAGAGTTGATCAAAAGATGGAGATACAGCTAAAACCAGGGTATCATTGCAAGCATGTTATAGTAACTACAAAAGACTTGACTGGGTCTTGAACAGATAAAGATAATCCCAGAACCACAATGAAAAATACCCTGACATATCAAGTTTATGGTCAAGTCAAAGTCCACAGTATTTTCAGTTGAGTGTCTGAGTCGAGCCATTTTTGAATGGGAGAGTGAAAATCCCATTCTAAGACTAAGCTGTAACTGCACTGAAAGGTAGATACCAAAAGAGCAGTGAAACGACCCTTTTACAGGCATTTTTGCAATTAGTGGATTCCCCCCACTTTTAAGTAGAGACCTAAATCCATTTTCTTTTTTATTTGTTGAAAAAGTGGTTATATTCCTTTTAAATTTACCAAATAAAAAAATCTATGGGAATAAGAAAAAAAAATAAATTAATAGGCCTTATAAAACCAAACCCATAAGTGACACAAACACTGTTCTGAAGCCTTTTCTTGATATTCAATCCTTTGGAAAGAATATTGCACAAAGTCTAAAAAAAGTTTTTCCATGCCTTTTTTTTTTTACACCTGAAAAATGTTCAAAACAAATTCCACCTTTTTTTAGCCAGTTAGTTCAAGAAATAAAGTGTAGTTGTAATGTGTCAAAATATATATTGTTTGAATCAGTTTTGAATATTTTAAGCTTCACACTGTACCAGAAAGTAAACATGAGCATGTCAGGCAGGATTAATGTCTGATTTTTTTAAGCTCATTTTACACGGCACGTTGTTTGGACCGACTCCACAGGAAACCTCTATTCAAAGTCTAAAGGTAAGTTAATGATTGTCTGTTGGTTCGTTGTTTGTCTTAACAGTTCTGTTAAAATTTTTACACATTTTAAGGAAACCAAAAGAAACTGGATGTGAGAAACAAACACTTGGAAGCTACAAGGAACAAACGGCTAAACAGCAAGTTTATTTTGGTTAGAATCAGAAACACAGACGATGTCCCGAGGGTGAGAAGAGAGAGGAAACCAGGATTTGTTGACTGAAATTATGGCAAACGAGTGACGCTTGTGAAGTTTGTCAGGGAGGGCAGGAATGGTGTAGCACATTGTTCAGGTGATGAAGGTATGAAAAACAGTTTTTGACAGCAGAGAGCAGCACTGACCGTTCCTCATAGCAACTCCAACAGTAGGGAGACGACAGTAAACCCCCACCCATGTCCAGTTGCTCAGTTTTGCTTTTTCAGTTTTTGTTCTGAAAATCTAGTCGTCTTTGAAATACAAAACAAAAAACAAAAGGCACAATGATTTCTCAACTCAATATTGTCTTTAATATGCACAAGAGTTGAAAGCATCAATGAGCCACCTTAAAGAGAAGAATTCAATCTAAAATTTATAAAAAAGATACAAACAATCAGAGGCCAAAACGCTGTCTGTTGCTTCTTTTTCTAGCATTTCACTTAAAACAGCTTTTTATTAGCAAGTAAAAATCTTGCAAACATAAGCTTGTATCCAATTTGGATACAAGACAACAAAATTGTAAATCTTTAAAGTGGCTCGGTCTAGTCTGCTAGTTTATGACTGTACACCTTCTCTATAATTTTGTTCAGTTATATTAGCTAACCCCCCCCCCCCCAAAAAAAAAAACAAGTCCTGGCTGCTTTTTAGAGCCCTAATAGATATTTAAAGCCCCACTGGGATCCAGTCACTGCTGTGAACACCCAACCCCTGAATCTGAATAGTTAGCAGCCAACCAGCAGATCATCTACGAAACCGGGGCTGGGGTCCGATTTAGAGCTGGTCACCTCAGCCCCGGACCGAAACACCGACTGGAACGTGGGACGGAACTTTTTTTTTCCTTTTCCAAACAGCCGTTGCCGCGATTAGAGGCAAAAACAAGACAATCCAAAAACCCGGCCTACTCCAATTTATCAGCATGTCATCACAATACATCTGCAAGTCGAAAATAAAAATGATAAAACAAAAATATTGCTTCCAAAAAACAAAAAACTCCCCAGCCATCTAGGACAGTTGTTAGCCATCCAATGACCGTCAGCTGCAGCAGCTTTGTACAGGCTTTATGTAAATATATTCATATATTTGTTAGACGGTAAGAAGAGATACACATCACATTTGTTTTTACAATTATTCAAATCGAGTGATGACATGACCTCTTAATCGAAATAAAAAAAAGGAGTTAAGTACTATAAAGATCAGAACCTGCACTCCGAATCAGTCTAATCTTAGACGAGCATAGGTCCCTTCCTGCAGGCAGACGTCACTGCGCCTCGCATTTGTGTGCATAAGACTGGAGGAAAAGAAAACTAATAATAAAAAAACTATTCCACAGATTATAGCAGACGAAGCTGAAATGTAAAATTTATATCAGTTCAAATTTCCTGTGTTAAAAAAAAATATAACCTTATGGTTTGATTTCAGTTTGAAGGGTTTTGTTGTCGTTTTTTTCTTTTTTTGAACCACCACCGCCCCCATATTTGAGTTTTCACATTACAGGGGGAGTCTGGAGGAAAACACAGTTTGTAGGGGATGGAGGGAGGGGCATCAATGAAGCGTCCTCTTTGTGTAAGTCTCTGTGCCTTCATCATTCGCCTGGTGACAGAAATTTACATCCTTTTGACAGAAAAAAAAAAAATACCCAAACGCTGCTCTTCTGAATCACAAGCACGATGTTAGCAGGTCTTACAACTCTTGTGTGTTGGGGGGGGGGGGATCTGGTATTTTCTTCACATTTGACGAATTCCTTTTAACGAGTAATATTTCGACATTAGTTACACCAGAAAATTGAGTCCAAGTCCCATCAGTTTGCCACGGATTCCCCTTGTGTTTTATCTTTGAGCCCTTTCACGCCTCCACCTGCCCAAGGACCCTCCTTGGAGGGCAGGGCGGGTCTGTGGTAATCATGGCTTAGCTCTGGGATTATCTCTTTAAAAACGGGTGACAGACGGCTGTGCCTGGTCATCAGGAAAACTTGTGATAAAGTGTGTTCAGGTGTACACTTGTGGTTCGGTGTGTGCGCGGGGGGGGGGGAATCCAGAGGAGGGAAAGCACAAAAATAAACCACACACCAACAGCAGTATTCCTTCCCCAGATTTGATATGACGGCTTCTAATAGAAGTATGCACACAAATCTTAAGTGTCAGAAAGTGTGTACATATATTTGTATTTCTATACATTTATATATATATATATATATAAATGTGAGTGTGTGTGCGCGTGGTTGCATCTGAATGTGTGCTTGTGTTTTTATCTTTGTGAAGACTTGAGTTTGGCAATTTGGATCTTGCCAAGAAGGCCTTTTCCTCCTTCTGGTGTTACCTTTGAGTGATAGAAGCACTGGCAGCACTGACAGTTCTCCTCATGCAGGTTGCCAGACAAACAACTAGGTCTCCTATGAAGAGTTGAACTAGAAGGGGAAATAAAACACGACAACGAAAAAGCTCCCCACAGTGCAGAGGTGGCTGTGATTCAAATCCTTTAGTGGCGAGACTGGTGTTTAAAAATCCTTCTGTACCGGGTTGCCAGATTGTTGGGAGAGATGGATGAATGTCTGCGGTAATTACAGGGTAACCCCCCTGCAATGAGTGGGACCAAACATCCTGGCTTTTTAGAAATTAAATTCCTTTGTTTGCATGTTGGATGCGGGGTCAAAGTTGAAGGTTCCTCCTTGAGTGGTTTCGGGGATCAAGCTCGGGTCTTCATCGATCTGAAAGGAACAGAGCAAGTCAAACAGGTTTAAAGCCAACAGGAGGTGAACAGAAGACACATGAGTGATGGAGAACTTACATCATCTCCTGAAAAGTACTGATCAATGATCTCAAAGGCTAATTTGTAGATATCTTCATTCTCATGTTGCTGCAGGTTTTCTATTTTCTCCAAACCTTTGAGACAAAGAAAGGGACATTTTGACATGAGACCAAACAAAACATTTAATCTGCTATTACTAAAACTGAAGAAACCTTGCAGAGTTCACATTTATACACTAAAAAGGCAGCTAAAATTATTTTTCAAGTAAAGAAAGGCAACTACAGTTGAAAGAGAGTGCAAAATAAACAATTATAAAAAGTCAGCATTTATTTTCATGTGAAGAGCTTGCACATTTTTAGGACAGGTGCAGCATTCAGTTGATCCAACTAATATGTGCTTTCCAAGAGTCATCCTGTTTCTTCATATGCAATAAAGTTTACAGTTCAAGAGAGACTGTGTTGGCGGTTGCAGCTTTCATAGTCAGGTGTAGGGCTGCACAATTAATCGGATTTTGATCGTGATCAAAATCCGATTAATGGCCACAATTAAATGAACCTAATTGTGAACGATATTTACATTCAAAATGCGAGCTTCACTGCGTGCCTCTTCATCATACACTGCCTCATCCAATAGTCTGCCAACCACCAGGGGGAAAACGCATGGCTAAAGTTTCATTAAGCTGCCCAAATAAAAACCGCGCACACGCACTCAGCACTCATAATGGCTGCACTACGTTTGCTACGTAGCAGGTGAAAAGGAGTATTTGAGCAATGTAGTAGATCCAAATCTCCATTCTGGATCTGACTAGTAAGCAAAAAGTTCCCGAAAATGTATCGTTTGCTATGCAGTATTACATTAACAGGTGAGTAATAGTTGCTACGTAGCATATAGTAAATACTAAGGATTTGGATGCAGGGAATATCAAAGGCCTTTTCTGTATAAGCTGTAATTGTTTCCCATAAATTGCACTTTGAGATTGCACACTGCAATAACATATTTAGCTTGTACTTTTAAATATATATATATATATATATAAACACACACACACACACATACACTGGAGTTTGTTTTATTTATTAATTTTTTTACCTCTGCTTTGAGGAACTTGCACAAGGCATAAACACAACAGATCAGAGCTCAAGGGCATCCATCAGTACTTTTATTCTTTATTCTCACCATTTTTGGATGTTTTTAAATCGAATTGCTCCTTCACTAGTCTGTACTTCTATGCTGTTCATTAGTTTTATCAAAAAAATCTACTGATGACTTCTTTCTTGTGCCTCCTAATGTCAAACCGAACCAACCCTTTCTGAAAACTGCGCTTAGTGAAATCCTACAGTGGGAATCCATTCTTACTTAAGAGTTAGTTACGCTTGTCTATTCTTCGATGAGTCTTTGTATCGCCGACATTCCTATTATTAACCAAAAGCTGAGCTATAACGGTAATAAACACAGACCTCCACACTCCTCTATGATTTCAGCGATCGTGCTGGCTTCATCTCCAGCCATGATGAGGATATTCTTGAGGCCGTCCAGGACAACCTGCACGACCTGGGAGTCCTTCACCGACAGCAGGTTACAGAAGGGAGGGATGACATTCTGCTCCACTAAGAACTCCACCTATGCAAACCCATACATACACACCACATTCATACTTTATTGCAACACAGATACACAGTTACAAGTCTGGAAAACAATCTTGCTCAACGTTCACAATGACATTTGAAGAACAGAAATGCTGCCTAGATTTAT
Organism: Apricaphanius iberus; assembly: GCA_028564705.1. Taxonomy (NCBI): domain Eukaryota; kingdom Metazoa; phylum Chordata; class Actinopteri; order Cyprinodontiformes; family Aphaniidae; genus Apricaphanius; species Apricaphanius iberus. The sequence continues at coordinate 1,385,910 of JAPXFQ010002826.1, forward strand.
CCTTAAACTGAGACTGCTTTAACAGTCGGCCATGTTCTGGTAAACATTTACAATCATTAACGGGTAAAATTACCATCTAACCACTTTTCATGTAATCAAAGAAGACAAAATAAAAACGTCTACATAAAAACAGCATTCACCTGGTCTTTCCTCCCACTGATGGTGAGGTTGCTGATGGCCCATGCTGCCTCCTTCTGAGTGCCAAAGTCACCCTGTGGAGAACCATTCTGTTACCACAAATCTGCCACGGCATATTGTCAGAGCAGATAATACATAGACCGTTTTTACCTCCTACAAATATTTCATTACAAGGTATTTAACTTATAAAAAAAAAAGAACACAAAGAATGCATTGGCTACTTTTTCAAATGCCAGATCTGTTAAAATATTTGGAGAAACATGAGAAAGAAAATGAAGCCTAAATGGTTTCGGAGATCCTCTAATGTGCACAAACCTTAGCCAGTTGGTGGATGATCATAGGAATTAGCCCGGCCTCGATAACAGCTTGGACCTGCTGCTGGTTCCCAGCTGTGATGTTGGACAAGAACCAGACAGCTTCCTAGAAACAAACCAATCACAAATGGTCAAAACTATCCCCCAAAACCTAAACAACAATCGCTTCTGGACTTAAAACAATTTCCATTCCTTCTGATTAAACTTTCACATTAAATTCTGTATATCATGTGACATCACCATAACTAGTCTGTTTAGATTTTAAAAGCTAGGTTTTGGTTAGCATAATTTCAAACTACTGAGACAATGTGTCAATGTGCCTGTTATTTCTATGAGTTTCAAACCATTTCTAACCAGACAAAAAAAAAAAGTTTGAGGTGCCGGTACCTTGTTAATCTTTTCTTTAGGATGGGTGAGCAGATTGGGGAAGTGTGAGAGAACGTCGCAGTTAAGAACCACCTGGGTCTGCTCATCTGTTCCTGTCACAATGTTTCCAACCGCCCTCAGAGCTGCTGTCTAGAGTTTGAATGTAAGGGGAATAAAATTTTTTTAAAAACTTCTATTTACTTAATTATAGTGGAAAAAAATATAATATTCAGCTCAGCAGAACAATGCCTTACCTGAACTTTCACCTCTTGATGGCTGAGGAGAGGCACGAGAAACGGAACAACTCCAGAATCGATGACCATCTGGATCTGTTCGTTTCCTCCATCCGTCAAATAGGACAAAGCCCAAACTGTGTCTACAAGTATCTGAACATGGACACAACCATGAGGTGAGCACAGAGAACAACGTTTATACCATTTAAACACAAGTCTAAAACCGGCTCAGACTAAATACATCTTAGTTTGATACTTACATTTATATCGGTGTGATATATTAGCACACAGAGAGCAGGCAGAATCTGTGAAAAGGAAAAAAAAGGTTGGGAGTAAGTTTGATGTAAGGAAGGAAGCCGCTTCATATGGTCATAGAGAGAAAGCTTGTATGACTCTGAAAACTGTTGTAACAGGAGCGAGTGAACGAGCTAGCAGTTCAGTAAACTGATCTGCATGAAAACCTAATCAGTAGCATGAAGGTACAAGTTCATGGAGGATTGTAGTTGCACAACAGAAATACCTATTAGGGAAAAAAAACTTCCTTTCTAAAAACAACTACTGATATTGCAACATTTGTTTTACCATTTCTTTTTTTTAAACCAAGATATAAATCTATCATAAAACAAGCCTTCACATGTCCCTACCTTTGACGACATAACAAAAGGTAACTGTTTAAAATGTTAAGACGATCAGTTTCTGTGCTCTTATTTATATTCACCCATTTTACATAGAATTATTCCCTGGAGGATTTTCCCTGCTTGTGACGTCATCGAACGAAAGACAAAAAGCTGAATTATAGCTGATATTTATTTTTTGCATTTTTTTTTAAATGCGCTCATGGAAAGTCATCCTTCATTTCCAGCTGTTTAAATCTGTGTAAAAAAGAGAAAAAAATAAAATAAAAAATACGAATTTTCAACTACTTTTAACAATAACGTAATGTTCTTACATAGGCATCTGTTAGTTAACATATACCACGAACTAATACTTCAAATGTGTAAACTCTGCAATCATTTCCCAGAAATTTTTCACTTGAAATTTTAGTTCTGTGGTAATTTTTATTCATATTTTTTATTTATTTATCTAATTCAGCATCATTTGTTGAAACATACAGGGAAGAAAATGTAGCATGTAATCCAATTCATTGCATTTTTCTGATTGGTAGAAGTAGGGCTGGGCGATGTGGCCAATTTTTCCAATTTCTCCCCTACATATTAAGAAAAGCAATAAGTAAAAATGGCAAACAGCTTGTGCAAAGAATTCAGCTACAGTTAGCTATTTTTTAGCTAAGGTTTATTGGTCACTGTGATTTTGTACGTCTCAGAGAGACTAGCATTTTTCATATTAGGTTGAATGCCTCAGTTTCCTGCGTTTGAATATGTTTGTGGTGCTGCTCCCCTTGACTGCGATGGGCTGTAGGTAAATATACCAGAGTGGAGTCTCTTGTTCCACGTCCGTCACAGAAATCCCATACAAATTCTTCTACGGTAGCTCCGGGGAGCCAAAATTGTGCCATTACACAGAAAGTATTTACTTTTTGTAGAAATCAGCAGCAATTTTTATTTTATTTTTATAATTCATTCAATTTCTTTCCACCATGGCCTACACAGAAGTATTAGTATTGGTACTCAGTACCTGCAAATACTCCGATCCAAGGATCAATATCGTATCAGTTTTTACAAAGTGGAATCGTTGCATCCCTAACCAAATGATAAAAAATTCCTCACCACAGCAATAAAACATGAGAAACACGGCAGAAAAAGAAATCAAAATCGGACTTCAATCGTCCTTGCTTTATGTTTATCCGTAACAATTGTTGCAGACAGAAAGTGTCCTAGAAAAGATCTGTGATGCAGCCACTTCAGTGTTAAAAAAACGCTAACGCGGGAGCTGCTGTCAGGACACACCCACCTCTTGCACAGTCTCCATGGGCGGAGGTGGATCCTTGTTGCGGCAGAGGTTAACAATGACCCAGGTAACATTGCGGAGGAAGGTGATGGGGATTGATGGGTTGATGAAGGAAAGCAGTGGCTTCACTACGCCCAGAGAGATGACATAATCCCTGCACTGTGGCCCATCACCTGAGCAGGAAGTAATAAACACGTCAGCTTGGGTTGTTGCGTACTTCTGCACACTTCTTTAAGTGGGTCACACTCACCTATAATGTTTCCTAGAGCCCATACGGCCTGTTCACAGACGTTCTGGTGAGGAGAGTGTAGCAGCCGCAAGAACAAGGGTACTGCGTCTGGATGAACAAATAGCGATAAAAAAAAGAAGAATTAAATAAAGAATTCTGCCAAAAGTGATAGCCAATTCATCTCCACAGAAAAGCTTGTTTCCTGGGAACAATCAAAGCCAAAATAAACAAATCTACAGCGGCAACTCCGGCCTAAAACATCATGTGAAAACCGAAACGGAGGCAACAACAAAAAAGAACTTCACAGATAACTTGCAGACCCTGTTCTTGATGATAAAGGCAACAGTGGAGGTCTATACGTCTCCTCAGGGCCTTGGCCTGCTTACATGTCTACCACACCCAAATGAATGCCAAATTTTTTCCAATTTCTATTTAAAAAAAATCCTGAATTTTAAGACATTCGAATGTTATCTTTGGATCAGTTTGAATAAAAATTATTAGACATCTAAATAATCAGTTTGCACTAAAATCTTAACTATTAGGTTTTTTTTCTCCACTTAAAAAGGAGGGTTTTGTTAGTCTTAAAACAGATTAAGGGGTGTTAGGTGTACAAGCTGAGCATTTCTACCTCGTTGCCTGCTCAAAGCGTTTACCCAAGTACCCTTTACTATAAATAACATTGCTTCTTGTTAGGCATGCTGGTCGCGCTTGTGAAGCCCACACATTGAAGCACCTGGTAGCAAATTTATCGCAAATTTATCGTCATTGCAATATCACTACAAGACGTCGATATAGACGAGAACTGCAACACGAGTTAACTGAGCACTTTTCAATCACGATCAATACTTTTAATATATTTGGTGGCAGTTGGAAAATAACGTAGTTAAAAAAAACAAGAAAAAAAAAAACAACAACACTCCAAATCTCAGACAAAGACGTTTTATCAGCTGTGGGGACATGCAGTATTTTCAAAGAAAATATGATGCTAGAGAGGACTTAATGACTCATGCAGTCATCATGACATTTATCAACAGAAAGGTGTATTTTCTAACCGGCTTTCAGTGTCTAAAATTAGAAAGTTTAAGATTTACAGTTGCTGCCAATCCGTGAACAACTCATTAAAATAGTTTATTTTTAAACCCAATTTTCTAAATAAAATACAAAAATGCTGACTCTTCAGACTGCAGACCGTACATAAACACTGGCTAATGCTGGGGCACACAGAATCCAGGATCAACATACTTGATTTAACCACAGCCTGAGTCTGTGCTGACGTCCCAGAGGCGATGTTGGTCAGGGCCCAAGCTGCCTCGAACTGAAGTGAAGGACTGTGAAATTAAGAGCAAATTTAAATCAGTTAATATTAACAAAGAAGTTTTAAAGATACCAAAAGCATTTCATGAAAGATCAATAAAACTAGGGCTGGGTATCAATTCCATTTTCAAGACCCCATTCGATTGTGCTTGTAATTCAAAGATACAACACTGGGTAAGTAACAGTTCACCAGGGGAAACTGTATTAAGCCTTTCAGACACAAAACTTAAAATGGTCGTCTGGATTTTGCTCTTTTTACAGCTAAAACAGAATAGAAAACATGTATGGTTGATATTTTTACTTGTTGGGAGGTGTTCCCTCAAAGTATTGGTTTTCAGAAGGTTAGTAAGTATTGCTGCGTTGTGAAATTGCTGCATGGAGAGTCAGAAAGCAGATTAAAGGCTTAGAGTTCAGGCCATCTAGCAGAATGGGGCTGTGTTTATGATGAAATTGTTTTTTTTTTATTTTAGAAAAACTGATGCAACACAACATACTTTGGTCAAGAGTGATTAATCCAATCTTCTGCAATAAATATCGAACTGGCTCCAATAATGATATGAAATCCTTGGTCTGCTTTCCTCCTCACCACACATGCCAAATAAAGAGCGCATGGCTGTGGTATGACGGGCCTTCTGTTAGCGCAGTCTGTTTTCTCCTAGCCAGCATTCAGGGAGCCAATTTAAACTTCTTTAAAGGACTTCTTATAAGAGATTCTGGATTTCAACACAAGCCTGGCTTCTTTTCATATCAGTGAAAACCAATATGCTTTTACCAAGTATAAACCTATTATACTGCATGAAAACAAATATGTTCCACATCATAGCTGTTGTTTGATACGATTATAAAGTCCTACTCCATTTCTTCATGAAGGCTCTTACTACCGCGCTATTCAAGCTTTCCCCTAAGTAAACTAAAGGTCCTGGGAATTGGGGAACTCTTAGAGACAGGAATGTCGATATATTTAGCTTGGCCTGAGCTGAGAGTCGGCCAGCTGCCCTGCGTGCCTCCACGCACTCTCACGTGTGGTCACAGTGGGCAACAACAGGTCTAGTGCAAACTGCACTCCTGTTGTGTCAAAGAAACAACAACACAGTCGCAGCAGAGTTTGAAAATTGTTTTAAAAAAATATATAGATATCTTGTTTTAAGATTGTACCACATCAGGAACAGACTTACTTATCATCCCTTTCCAGGCATTTGACTAAAATGGGCAGGATCCCAGACTTTATCAAGTCATCAATAGGAGGGTTTCTGTCACTGGAGAGAAGTTTTCTGACGAGACAAATTAAAATGTCATGATTATTACAAATAAAAAACCCATTAATACACACTCGTTAGTTTTAGAGTTACTACTAACCTGGCTGCTTGCACTGCACTGAGCTGTATAACTGCGTTGTCACTGGTTGCGTTCTGTAGTTAAAAGGTGAGGGGAAAAAAAAGAAGTATTATTTAAAACAGAACCAATGACCAACAGCTTAGAATTTTTAGCAACAATTTAACAATCTTACGATAAATTTAACTCCTACCTGTAAGATTGCATCAAGTGTAACATTTTGCTGCAAAACAATAAATGAAGAACAGGGTTATTAGAAAAGGACCTAAAATAAAACAGCGCTATCAATTCCAATATCCTCATTCTCTATCACCTTTCTCTTTCACATCTTTGCTTCCAACAGTTTGTAGCCTTTAGCATCATGAGCTCTAATCTCGGTCAGATTCAAGTCAATTCAGTTTATTTATATAGCGCCGTTTCACAACAGACGTCATCTCAAGGCACTATACAAGAAGAGTTATTACAATACAATGTTTAATGTAGAAATTAGAGAAATCTGGGCATCGACTACTTGAAGACTCCGTCCAACAGTCTTTATTTGTTTATATATATATTTCTGCAAAATCTGAGCTATTGACACTGAGACTAAATTAATAGTGCAGACACTAATATATTTGTGATATATCATACTAAAAGTTGTTGTGTGTAATGCGGAGAATGTTAACTGGTCTCCATTCATGTGAAGATTTAAAACAACTTTTTTTCCATCGAACTGAAAACTTCAACACAAAGTCTCTTTTTTCAAATCCACAATAGGCCACATCTATGCATTAAAGTCAATGTATGGTTTCAGGAAATGCACTTATTTGACATATGTCAGAAGGTCCAAAGTGTGCTGACCAGAGTGTGTAGGTTCCTTCACCTCCTGAGTAAAGCCAATTGAGTTAAAGTAGGGCTGGAAGATCAATCAATTGTATCGTTTAAGCGCATTTTCTGTTTCAGAACACTACTTTGACTTGATTTACAAGGATATTTTACAGCTTGTTTTTAGTTGTACTTTAAATTCAGATCAGCTCTGGGACAGGATGATTGAAATAAAATCAAGTTTATTTAAAATAGTTGCCATCACTTCCCATTTCTTTTTAATGAAACACAGTTAAGAGTCAAAGAAAAAGGATTAAAATCAGAAATCAGGTGTTGTATGAAAAATCAGAGATGTAATTTTTAAACCATATTGCCAAGCCCTACATCAGTCTAATTTATTTGAAGTCAGATAATCGCTTAAATTCTTCTTTTTATACACTCTAGATACAGTCTAGTCTCACACACCAACTAACCCTCAGGCTTCAGTGCAGGATTCTAGGATGTATTCATTGCTTTCTGACCCTTGTGTAGTTTTGTCTAACTTTCCATCTACTGATTTCCATGCAACCTGCAAGGCAAAGGAACAACGGGTTGCCTGTGTAGGCAAAGACCTGATTTCCCCCCTTTAGTTTCAAGAAGACAGAAACACAGTTAGAACAATCTTAATGTTCAATTTACTTATGACTCAAATATTACGGTTTTTAACATTCTACTACACTTTACAGGCTTCCAGTGAGGACAACACAAACAGTATGGTCCAAGGTGAATAATGCAACATCCTCAAAACATAATCTGAATACACACAAGCATCACGACTCGGCAAATAGCATCACCATGTCAGCACTGGTACAGAATAATTAATAATCAATTTGAAGGTGATCTACTTACTCTGCAATCAGAATTATGTCAGTTTCAAAGCTTCCCATTCTCATATATACACGATTCATCTGATTTTCATGTTCATCTTAATTATTTTGCTTGCATAAATATCAGTTTTTCACCCTTTCCCCCCAGAAATGTGGGCTTCTTGTCATAAATCAAAGTGTTTAGAGTGGAAAAAAATAGCTTCTTCACTTTGAATCCCTATGACCTTTTATCTAAACAGCCCCGTCTCTCACTCCAGACAGACGCCCACACTTACCCCTTTAAAGTCTGAGTCGACATCAGAGTCCTCCAGACTCTCCTCCTGTGGGACATTTCTCTTCTTCAGTAAATGTTCATCTCGTTTATTCTGACCAAAGGAGAGAACACAGAAGGGCAATGAGGACAGGAAATGAGAGCGTTCATATATTTATGAATGTTTAAAGAAACACAAGACAATCGTAATCTTTCTGAACTTGGACGATCCCTTTAACCGCAGCCTCACTTTAAAGCGATCATCAGTTGGAAAGGTTAAAGCTGCGACGAATTAATCTTTGACAGACACTGAACCCCCGAGTCCAAACCCCAACTCACTGCAACTCTGACGAGCTCATATTCATTCAGCATGCGTCTGCAAGGCATGTGAGTCAGTGGTAGGAGGAGATTCCCTTGCCCTACATTCCTGTGCATCACGCTGATGCGCGTCACTGATGACTAATCAGCCGGCGCAGTGCTTCTTGTTGCTCTGATCCAGCCAAACGGAATGTGCTGGAGCTCGGAACCGCTTTACATATGAAACGTTCAGCGCCCTTACTTCAGCCCGTGTTGCTCTGCATCTGTCCTTACTGAGCCACAGCAAGGCTGCAACACTGAATATATTTGAACCATTAAGTTAAAGGTTATGAATGATGTTGAGAAACTAAGTAGGAACAAATTCCTGCAGACATCAGAAGCCTTCCATTGTTCAATATTTTTTTATGAAGATGAATAAACTAAATACTTTAGGATATGTAATCGTGTCAGTGTTATCAGCGCAGAACTGTGTAGTGCTTATACCCGGGGGTTACATCTTTATTGGTGACAAGTTATTGTGGTCACACTGCATACTTCTTTTTATAATAAGACAAATAAAGGGTTGGGAGTACGGTGAGAGGAAAATCTGAAAAATAAAACCCAGAATTCCAGGACTTTTTGGCCTCTATCAAACAGAAGGGAAGCAAAAATGCTCCATGATTAACACAGTTAGCTTAGCATAAAAGAACAATGTCAGCGATTAGTCTGCAAGCACAAAATCTTTGGTTATTCCTTCTGTAGAAATTTTTTCAGACTGAGGTATTTTCTGAGGCTAAATTAAAGCCTTTAATGTTGGTGCAGTGCAGACATCCCGACAGCTAATCTCTGGGCTAAGGTGTCCTAGCATCTTTATGGAAAACAATTTGACTGAATTGTCTTGTCCTTTTTGGTCAGTATATATGCATCTGTGTGGGTGTTTGTAGACCAAATGCAGAATGGGAGGACGACTGTTCAATTATTGAATCAAGCTATTCAAGAATTTGTTCACTCTGCTAATAAAAGGTAATTTCTCTATGAAATAATTTAGAAAAAAGTAATTAACCTGTTTGCCTTTAGGCTCTCATTAAAGACAGCAGTCATTTGAAACTTCATTGAAGTTATAAAAAATATGAAAAGTCCACCATTTATATTTTCACACTTTGTTAACGTCTTGTTTAATAAAGAACTATTAGGGGTGTCAAATTATTGCGTTAATTGCGATTAATTAATTACAACCATTTTTAGCGCACTATGTTTTTTAATCGCGTTAATCTATTTTTTTATATTTAATTTTATTGTTTCTGTATGCCAGCTGCCTTTAAATGAAATCCGTTTTTATGCTTTGGGCTTCTTGTGCTTCAGTTGTTAGGGGTAACTGGCTGTAAACTTATAAGATGACTTTCTTCCATCGTAGTAGGGGTGGAGGGCGAGGTGAGAATGAGCCTGGAGTTGCAGACAGTCCACACAACTTAGCTATAGTTAGCGTTTTTTAGATCACTCTAGCCATTTTCTTTCAAAAATAAAAGCAATTATTAGTTTAGATTAAAATGAGATTAATTAATTGCAGATCATAATTACTTAATCTCAAAGTTTTTTTAATCTCATGACAGAACTAATAATGTTCTAAGCTCTCCCACTGTTATGGAATATGCATTCAATCTTGATTTTTAATTGTTACAGGTTTTCTATTCTAAAATGTATGTTTTTTTTTGCAATGCTTTAAAGTAGGGATGCACCGATACAATACTGGTATCGGCCTCGATACAGTCTAATATATATGTATCAGTTAAACTTAACTGATACTGAAAATATGGAACATCTGCAATAAATTTACAAAAAATGATGAATTTTTCACTTGAAATTTTCTTTTTGTGATAATATTATATTTTACATCTGTTATTTTGTCTTAGTTATGTTTAGTTACTAAAGACTGGTGCCTTTAGTCTCTTCAAGAAAGGTATAAGATGGAAGTTATGGAGTTTACTAATTCAAAAATTTAATCAGATCGGTATCAGGTATTGACAGACACATAAAATCCAGGCATCGGTATTGGGACTGAAAAAGTCGGATTGGTGCACCCCTACTTTTAAGTACATAAGAAAACTAGGCTAGATTTAGGCGCTGTTAAGTCTTTCGGTTTCCCGTCTTTTCTATGATTTATTACACACTTAGGGTTGCCTTAACAATAAAATGGCCTTAGGTTCACCTTTGTTAAAGAAACAATAAAGAGTCTTAACAAAGGAGTTCCGTATCAAAACAAAAGTTTTGAGGTACCAACGTCTTCAACATACCTGAGACAACCTTCAGCTAGCGTGCCCCTACATTTAGAGAGTGGTTAGGATAGTTCAAGTACTTGTCATGTGCTCTATAAATAACTGTGTTGCAAAAAGCTCTATTAATTAGATAAATGTGATAATGATTTAAAAGTATGGCTGCCGGGATTAGTAATCACGACGAGCAAATTTATTGACAAAAAACTTGAGTAATAGACATATATATATTATATGTTGCTTTGTCTGCCTTTCTGCTCCTGGCGCACACGAGCAGCTGTGACGATCAGGGTTAGGCGAAAAGCCCAAACAGCAGTATCTCCATGAGCCAACAACGTAGCTCTAAAGCTTTGGAGAGTTTTATTAAATATTATGAGAATCATGATTAATGCAAAATTCACAAAACAGAACCTGCTTTCCATGGCAGTAAAATGGTGTTTGCTTGAGCATCTTAAAAAGAAGCCCGTTGTGGCTGACGACGAAGAGGGACAGTAGCATCAAAGCTAATTAGCTGCCAACATTAGCATCAACAGTAGCGCGATGTCCCGACAAACTCCTGCTTATCATTTCTATTATTTCATTACAAATAAAATATTTTCGCAGAAAGTCATTTTTTGACGGTGGGAATGATCTTTCTGGAAGGATCATTCTGTATTACAGCGGTTTTAAAGAAGCTTCTGACCAAAGATGCTGTTGTATTACTTGATAGCAACATTAACTGTAGTGATGGTAATTTCATTACCCTCAGCACACGTTATTTTATAACTAGTTCATGAATGCTAAATGAGCTATCATCTTAACTCCTTATGATTCCGGGTCATTTTGGCTAAATCACATGTAATGTGACATCTCAAAATTAGAATTATTGCTGTTTTTGGACCCTTTGTAGTATAAATACATGTTTGGGCTTTTTGTAAAGGTAACACCCTCTAGTTTTACCCAGAGCAGTCAGAATCACTGTAAGCATGACTGGTAAAACATTATGCACTTTATAACCGCAGAAAAAATAAATATTTTCACAAAAATTGAGGCGAGGATAAATTTTATAAGTGCAGATAGCTACAATGGGTAGTTGGGAACTGAAACACACTATGTGTCAACATAATAACTTGTTGACTAATCAAATTTCAAATTTGAAAAGTATATCTGTAAAAATAATTTCTTAACATCATTTTTTCTTTGGGTATGTCTAGGCGCTTTAGAGGGTCCTATGGTTTATCCAAACCTATCCAAATTGGAAACATTTGGGAACTTATTGGAAAAGTGCAATGACTTTTGAATGTTTCAACTCATATACTGCAGTGTCTACCAGTCTAACTCTTATCTACTTTAGTTTTTATTAATATTTCATATGTATTTTATATTTATAGCCTAGTTTTACATTTTCATCTAAATTATCACAATATCTAAAAAAATTATCAAATTTTTGAACATTTTTCATCTAAATTATATAAATATTACATTTTTTATCTGAATTTTATCTAAAATTACTATATGGACAGAATAGGAACAAACTATCTAGGAATTGTAGATGTTAGACATGCAGGAGCCCGTCACAGGTAGGAAAAATAAACACTTGACGTTTTTGCTTTTCTGTAAAAAACGCTTTAGAGTAAGTGCTGTGGTTGTTGTGTGTCAAAATAGTTTATATCATTGAAAAAAAACTATGCTCTGGGCTTTGATTTGATTAATAGGTTGTTGGGGTGCATGACGTAGGGGAATGCATGCATGGCTGTATTGCTGTGGAAACATACTTATGTTCCAGGACCGGCACGTAGGAGTCATAAGGGGTTAATAGTCAGTATTTTAGATACTACATAACACTCAGGGGTAATATGGTCATATTAGACCAGCTGTGTGCTGCTGCAATAACACATTTTACATGTGATCCAATTAGTCGACTAATCTGCAAAAAAATAGGTGATAGGTTGGTTATAAAAATAAACGTTTGTAGCAGCCCTATTTAAAAGGATTATTTACTTTAATATACTAATAGATAATGTGGGCAACTTCTTGCATATGTGGTTAATAATTGTAATGAGTCATTTTTACAGACAGCCATTTAAATATTAATTCGCATAGGAAAAAAAGGTCGTATGTGATGAATGGATGAAAGAAGATTCTCCCATAAGATAAGGGTCGAGGTTCGTCAAATTATGACCCGGGGATGTGCTAAAAATCCTGAAGGGTTAAGAGAAGAAGTCTGAAAGACAACTAAGACAACTCAGAACCTTCTGCAGGAAAGACAACGTACCACAAAGACTGAAAAAGAAAAGAACTGCAAAGAAATTGTTAGCACTGGCTTTGTGTTAAAGAAAATATCTGCATTTGTTGAAAATGGGGATAGGACTGTGTGGAGAACACCTTATCAAAATGTAACACCAACTGAGAACCGCGGAGTAATGAAATGTCGAGGCTTGTTTGACAACCAGGGAATCATGCTCCAAGGTTTTATCCACTACTGCATAGACCGGCTCCAGCCCTGGAAAATTAGAGTGCCACTTCATCACTAGCTGAAGACGGGCTTTGGAGACAGACCACAAATCAAAATGTTCAGAGTATCACTTACAGGAGCAGGTTTGCATACGCAAGGCTCCTAGTGCCAACGACACGAGAGATTAACTTGCCGGGATTGTTAAGTGTTCACTAAACACGTGTCTTTTAAAACGCATTAATAATTAAAGATTGTATTAAGGCAACTGTTTGTAGGGAGACTGAATAGTGTGATTAAAGATAGACGGTCTCCCTGAACTCTTTTACTCTATGAAAATCCACAATACAACAGAGGGAGGATCAAACATTCGCTGGAATAAATTCATCCTGCCTCTCTGGTTGCTTAAAAACAAAAAGGAGTTCTCGCATTGAACTAAGAAAGAAAATGGCTAAACAACCATCAAAGATAAAAAAATAAAAAGAAAAAAAAAAGAACTGCTTTGTTTAGAAAACCCTTTGTGTTTACTGCTTCTTTCAGACCAATCTGTGAAGTCTTTAAAATGCATTGTTTCTCACCTTTCTCAACTCGACCGTCACCTCATTTCGATGTCTCCTCATAGTCTGTAAAAATGAAACAAAGTGAATGAGAAGCTATTTTACTTGCAGAGGTAAATTATACATCGGTAGGTTTTCACACGTTTTTAAGCATTACAACACAGTGGGTACAATCAAAAGATATGATCCAAAAAAAAGGTTCTACTGCTTTTTCATTAGATAACACAAAAACATTTCAACTTTATTTGACAGAACAATGTCAGGGGAAGGACTATAAATTTGCTCAAACCCCAGTGCAAGCGATGGTGGAGAGCTTAAATGTTTAGCCAATTGCTGTATTTGGACGTCTGCTGGGTTTCCAGATTATCCAGAGCAGTTGGAAATGGTCTATGATCTTGTGACTGTTGAAAAAGGTTCATGTTACCTTCCTAAATAGCCCCTCACGTAACTGCGGGAAGTCGAAACTCAGGAGGCAGGGGATAAGAGAGGCATCTCCCAACCACTGCAAAGCAGCAATAACGCCACTTAAAAATGTGCAGATTGCTAACTACGTGACCTGTATAACTGCATACTCACAACATTTCTACAGCTTGTATCACAAACTCACAACGACAACCAGATTTTTTAATATCCCAGAGATCTAAGTAAATCATGGCTTTGTTGTTGCTCTTGCAGCACATTTGCCCGAGGTGTCACCGAATCTGGAGTAAAGAAATATGAACCCTCGTCTCTGTTTGCCAAAGCCCGAGTCACCATTTTCTCTCTCCAAAAACTCAATTTCATGCAAAGGTTCCATGAGGCCCCGGCTCAGACCTCCCAGATGCCTGGAATAGCATCAGGAATGCACTTGGCAAAGACTGCATCATGGTAGCCACGTGCTCGTCAAACAGACTCCCGGTTTCACAACAACCGCCCAGATGGGACTTCGATCCGTGTTTCCGAACATTCGCGGTGAAACTCATTAAACTTGGAAGGGCCATTTTCAGACATACCTTTGTTTGGGGATTATCTCTGGATTAACATTAGTGCAGAATGACCCGAGCACATGCATGTTTTTGTTTGACAGTCCCATGACTGCGCGATATGCCTTCTGAAAAAAACTGCTTGAATATCATTCATGAGTAGAAGAAATCTACATATTTGCCATTCTTTAGCTCAGATTTTAAGTTGGCCTATTTTTGTATTTTTAAAGTTATAACCAAGCAGTTTTTTCCCCACCAATATGAAAAAACAACTTGGATAATGAAAGATTAGAGCTGTAGGATTTAACAACAGTTTTCTCTTTTTAAATAGTCAAACTAATAAAAAAAGCCATTTCTCTTTGTGTCACAATAATTTAGATGCTATTAAAAACATTTTAAAACAAGACGCTGAGGCACTCAAATTACAGTCTAGTCAACAGTGTTTTACTAATGCCAAATATTGCTTAAAATCTATGCATATTTCTCAAAGGCTGCATCGTTTTTCTGCAGCCACAAAAAAAAAACAAAAAAAAAAACATTTGAGGCAAAAATGTTGATACAAAACTGGTGAATAAAGCAGGATAATAAAGAAAAAACTCAAACAATAGACTTGCTCTCAGTTGCCTTTTTACTCAACAGTTCTGGGTTGCTAATTTGCAAGTCGAATTCACAGCAAAAAGAGTCAGGTCAAGTCAGAAGTAAACTGGGAAAGTGAGAGGTCGGCAAACAAGCATTCAGTCCAGTCCAGTATGGCTGCCACATATATAAAACTAAGTTGCAGATGTAAATGATTTATTAGTGCTGTTATATAGTTTGGCTCTCAAGCCAATGGCTCCTAAAGCACTGTACAATTAAATGCATAAAATGGAACAAAATTACATCATCGGCTGTTATTGCTAATGGTAGTTAGCTTCAAAAATAATTAGCAAATCTTATTGGTTTCCTGCTTTTCAGTTAGAACAAGTTCGACCTGAATATTAATTAATTCTAAAAATCCCGGCTTCAACTTAAAGGCAAGCAAACTCAAAAACAGCCTTGTTGAGTCGATGCACGCCTTATGTGATGTCACCAGAGGCGTCTGTGCTTGAAAGCTCGTTTTTGGGAGGCTACACTCTTATCTTGACAAAATAATTAATAAACTGTGGAAGGAAAGGAACTGAAAAACCAACTCTGTCAAGTTGGTATGGATGTCAGTGGTTGTCAGTCCTGGTCCTCAGGACCTACTGTCCTTCAGCAAGGGAGGGGTACTGACTATTTACAATTAGTCCCATCTACCAGAGAAACCTTACGGAAAAACATTTACGTACAGGACATTTATAATTAGGCTTATAATGTAATGGCAAGGTACACGCAGAAAAAAAAACTGTTTTTTCATAAGAACGTTACTCCAATCTGACCCTCAAACACTTTCTGGACTTTTCATAGAGCTTCATGTTTGGCGCATTGTCGTTCAAGCATGTAGTATATGTCATGTCAATGGTGGCTTTTACCAGCCCTTTAGACCAAGTCAGTATCGTTTGTTCTTTATTCAGCAAATTATACAGACCCGTTAATAAGATCTATTACTTAATTTCACCAATAAGAGAAAGTGTAAGGTAATACAAATATCGTTCAGCGTTTAGTGGCTTAGCTTGGTTTAGCAGCCTCACGACGTTAGCTAGCTAACAAGAAGGGGTGGGTATGGTGACTGGGAGCGAGTCATGTAATCTATCATTAAATGCCATTTTCCAGATAATAAGGTTGTGGTGTGACCTTGGTGTGTTTTTATTGGCACCAGCAAGCGTAAATTCGCCTGTAAAACACCAGAAATGTCAGGTTTGTGAAGCCGGGCAGGCCCAGCTTCGCTTGTGACCCGGTGTCCATCCAACCAGCAAGCTAACATGACAGCTACACCGCCTGTCCTCAAGTCTGCCAGCGGACCGACCGCCATCTAGCTTTCGGGTGAACAATAACCGTCGCTCTGGTCCGGTGAAAGAGACGACCACCATAGCACTCGCGTTTACAACTCCAAACACCTATGTCATGTTTTAATGGGGCATCTGATGGCGAGCTACTTGCGGTAGCTGAAATTAGGTAGCTAGCTAGCTCGTAAGCCAACTAGCTATGGCAGGCAGGTAGCTTCAGTTGGGGCCAGACCACCTGGCGAGGCCCGCAGACAGTCATTTATTGTGCTTAAACATTTTCAGTAAATACCATCAATACTTGTATTCCCGTGTAAGCTCACCTCGACATCGCGTCCCTTGTTTTTAAAGCTCTTGATGCGGTGGTTTTCCAAGCCGGCGTTGTCTGCCATGGCTGTGCGGGGTGTAGCTCTGACTCCGGCTTAGTACTGTAAACCACTCCGTCAAAGGCACGGCAGCTCCTCTGCTGCTGCTGCTCCCGGTGGCTGAGAAGGAGAAGGGGGAGGAAGAGTTCCTCCTGCCTGTTGGGCTGCCCTGATTTCCACTGTTCGAGAGAAGCAGCAGCTACTAAATTCACCTGCCAGCAAAAGAAAGGGGAATCCTCGGATTTCTAAACCAGTTTAACTTCTATACGGGGACATAACCTAAAGGGGCATCTTCTGGCTAAATGAGAATATATATTCGAAAATGTTTGATTATTTCCAGAATTTTACTTTAAAAGAGAGATTCAAATCAAACTTTATATATAAAGCGCTTTTCAAACTTCAAAGCTTATCAAAGTGCTTTACATATTATTATATATTAAAACCCCCTCTTTTCCCAGAACCCAAAAGAAAAACATCACTACAACTATATCCCCACCCCCCAACACACACCCATCCCATCTCCCGTGCATGCACATACTTGAAAGCAACAAAAAGCAACATCGGGCTGAGTACAGATGAGCCAGGAAACGCCATCATGGGAGCCATCCGGATCGGCAGCCAAGGCACCGACCCAGGGCGCCAAGAGGATGGAGGGCTGGTGCCGCCACCTCCATCAAGCTCTACCTGAAGACCACGCAGGCAGCCACAGTCGACCACCTATGTTTTGGAAGGAAAAAAAAAGTTACATTCCCGAATTGGAAGTAATTGGAAGAAGCCTCTGACTAAAGACACTCTGTTGTAAAGGGGCTTCATGAAGAGAAAGCTCTAGGTTGGCTATGATTTTCTTGATTTGATGAAGTATCCTTTGCACCATAATCTCCAAAGGTTCCACAGTCGTCCCCAGAACCAGAACAGAACCAGCCTTCTCCATCAGATTAACTCCCTGACCCTGATGCTGTTAGCACAACAGATGATGGCTGAAGAGATTATACTCTCCGCAATACACTTATAGAAGATGCTGATGGACGTCTGCTCTGTCCCTTCTTGTAGATGGTTTCACTGTCTCCAGTTCAGTCTGTTGTTCAGGTGAACTCTGAGCTATTTATATTCCTCTATCACCTCCACTTCTCCCATGATGCAAACTGTGTTTAATCTAACTCTGTTTCATCTGAAATCTACAATCGTCCCCTTTCTTTTGTTCACATTTAAGATGATTGTTTCCATACCATCGGTCCACCAGCTCTCCGCTTCATGTCCATCTCTGAGCCACCCGACAACTGCAGTCATCATTAGTAGATGTGTTTGGATAATTGTAGCCAACAGCTAACAACCCCCTAAATGTTCTTAGAATATTACACTATTAACTAAAACTAATAAGAAATATTTTCCTCTACAAATGTTATTTTTCTGTTATAACCAACACAATCCTGATGAAGACCGCTGACTCAGCAGTTTTAAATGAACTTAATTCAAAAATACTTTATCTAATTAAATGTTATGACGCAAATCATCCAAGTATCTTCAAGGAGTCCTGGTTGGTGACGCAGAGGGCATGTAGGATCTCCGGTAGCAGGCAGTCTTGCAACAAATCTGAAGGAGCCAATGAGTGAAGAAACTGTTGCTGAATGACAGTCTCATCAATGTCATGAACATGCAAAATGGCCCAATCTCCTGGTAGCAGAGACAATATTTCCCGGCAATGTATCCTGGATGACACCAGGCACTGCTAATCCACCTTGTTTGTTTGTCTGACTACATGGTTAGAAAGCTGGGCAGAAAGATAGAAAGATGATGAGGTCAGGGTTTCTGCATTTTAGAGGATGGAAGAGATGGTTTGCACTTCTTTCTTCTCTCTCTGCTCTTTGGTCCTGCTCTGCATCCATGAAGGCTCCTTTTCAATTCCTTTGGGGGTTGAAAAGTCAAGAGCTCTGAAAACGATAATTTGATCATGAGAATGATGCAGTGATTTTCGTTGCATTAAATCTGAAACTCCAGGTTCAGCTCCCAGCATGTGACAAGATTTGCACCTGAACCGTGCCAAACATATTTTCAGTCTGTAGCTTATCCACCTAGTATATTTCATTTATATCTAAATAGTATCCATCCGTCTGTTTCCCCTTTCATTTGTCCAGCTCCATTTTATCCAACATCTAAATCCTAATAAATTCCTGCCTTTTTAAAGTGAACACGATACAAAGATACATAACAACATATTTATTAATTGTAAAAAGGGAAGAGTTGACCACGTGATTAGTTTCATTTAATTTGTTTTTTAAATCTCATATAGCTCACGTTATTTTGCTCCATTCATATTTCAGTATATGGTAATGATAGCTCATTTAAAAACTTTACACAAATGTGACATTATCTTGTTCAGTTTAACTGAAAAGTAAACATTTCCGGGAATGAAAAAATAAAATAGTACAATCACAAAATTAAAACCCCTAAATTAATACTTTGTTTTAAATGTTAGCCTTCAAGCTCTTTGGCATGGGTCTCTCTGCATCCTACATTTTTGTCTTGGCAATATTTGCCCAATCTACCTATCAAAAGTTCCCACAGCCCTCTCAACCTGAACCCATAGATTTCTGAGTCATATTTTTATCTGTTGTTCAGCCAAACAACCCCCCCCCCCATATTACTTCAGTCACTTGATGAGTTTTGATGCATGCTTGGACTCAAAATGAGACAGAAAAATTAAATCTATAGTCTTCCTCAGCTCTTTAGCAAACGCATGAAGGTGTTGAGTCAAAACCGTCCCTCTGCAAATGATTGCTGCAGCTAAAGGACACAGATCAGTAGATGTGAAGAAAATCCTATAAAGGCAGTCGACCTATTACAGGTTAATCAAATTCACTATGATTGAGGTTAGGTGAAATAAAATCAAACAATCTAAGAAAGTAAAAGCTTTTGTAACCAGGTTATTGCTACTTCTGAACACATCTTACAGCTTTCTTAGTTTTGCCTTTGAATTGTACAGGATAAATGTCCCATTTAACATTTCATAGTATTTTTTTTTTTTACTTCACAAAATACTGATATGCCTTTGCTTTTGGTGGCCAGTGCCTGTGATGACAAACTTGATAATTCTTATCAACTATTCTTACGTTAGACATTTTCTGGTCGTTTGCGTTCTTTTATTTTGTTCATTTGCAGAAAGAAAATCACTTTCCTGTTCGAGAAAGTCTCTCATACACAGACAGAGTTATTATAATGCAACTTAAGAACACGTGCAATTCACCACTTACAACTGTACATAGCCTTTCAATAAACACAGGACGCAAGATGTGGCCTTCAGAAACACACGTTCAATGAATCATCAATATTTGGATTTGTACAGCGTTTGAAGTGCAAACAAAGACAAGCATTTAAAACATTTTACCGTCACATCAGCAGCAGGTATTCTTTCCCAGTACAGAACTACTACTTAATATAATTGTAGCTACATCTCTAATCAGAGACAACTGGTAATATTCTCTTTGAATAAGCAGACTGAAAAAGTTTGGAGAGAGAAAAAGATATTCCAGAAAAGTGATTTGAAAAGTAATGTAAGTAATATTCTTCTCTCTGTAAATCGATTTCCAGCACCAAAAAACAACCAGACTCTAGATGTTGCCTGGAATGTGAACTGCCTTACTCGTGTCAGTATCTTTAAAACATAGCTGTCTCAATTAAAACTCAATGATGTGGTACATTTAAAACAAAGATATCTCCTCCTTCTCTTGTAGCCAAAACTACCTGATTTGTGATGCCAAAAAAAAAAGAAAGAAAAAAAAAAAAGGCAGGTCATTTTTGATATGAAAGTGAAATACATACAAATAAATATGTGATGCATTTTGACATGTCAGTAGAGGAAAGCTTAGAAGGTTAAAAATGGACAAAGATAAGAAGAAAGCAATTCAAAACATGGCTTCTGATCCTGAAACCGGGGACATTTTACTGTTACAAGTGTTCGGTAACTACACATCATGAAGAAAGCAGCAAGGGAAAGTTGTTCAGTTTACATAGGTTGATTACCACTGAAACAAGGCGGTTATTTTTATTTCTGCTTGCACAGACTGCAGCAGCCCACATCCCCGCTTCTTTAAGATATAATAACAAACCAAAGCAGCAGAAAAAGACAAGGTAATCAACGCAAACGACACGAGATGCAGACAAGTCACATCGAAATAGTAGCCGATCAACGTCGAATGGTAGTGTCACGGATGGTGCAGTAGGATGTAGAGGAGGACAGCAACACAGAGAGAGGCTGAAGCGCTCATTTAGAAGATCTGCTGTTCGAAGAGGATCTTCTCAAATCCTTGTGGAGGAGTGTGATAGAAGTCGCTAAACTGGCAGTCTAAGATGGCGCTGTCGTCCACTGAAACCACAAGAGGGAAGCACAAGGTTAGATATTAGACCAGAAATTTCTTTGGGTTCAAAAAATGGAATAGCTCCTATTAAAAAGGGGGAGAGGGATGTGTACCAGGAAGAATCTGGGGATACGATTTATATCACAATACTGAAGTGTATGATCTATTGGGATACTTTGAGTAAAATTATAAATTTTTGATTTTTTAAATTTAACTGTAGAAAGAAACAGTCACAGCAGTCTAACCACTCCAACCTGTTTCATACACAACCCATCCAGTTAAATTACTAGATCTGGTTGATCCAATGGAACAAAGAAGGTGATCATACTTTTAATTTTACTACGAACAATGCTCTCATCATTAAAGAAACAAAACAATAAAGAAACTAAAATTTAATACATTGCTTTTGTATATCAATACAATATCGTGACAAAAAATATTGTGCTATATCAGCGAATCACTATTTTCTTACATCCAGGGGAGCATATGATCTGATATGATGATATTATCCTGACAGCAAACTCATCATTTTTTTCAGTATCAGAAGAGCATGATTGACCCAGATATTTTTGGTAATGTTTTCACCTTAAAACCACCAATGAAATTTAGTTTACAGGGATGCCTTTCGACCAAAGCATGCTGAAAATAGAAAAGGAGATTATCAATTCATTGTTGTTATCGTGGGTATTTTCAAGATCTTTCTAGGTCAGTTCTTATATTTTTTTTATTTTTGTGTGTTAATAGGGTATTTAATTTTGTGGTTAATGTTTTCGATCATGTGACTACATCACATGACTAGACTGTGCTTTTAAGAATGGCTGTAAATCTTTGCCTTCCCTAGCCCTGAAGAAGGTTGCGCACGAGAGAAACACTTCTGCATGTCCCGTTTGTACTAAATAAAAGAGCTTTATTAATTTAGAGTGCCTCGGATCTTCTCTTTTTTTATGTTGAAAATTTTAAACTTCAAAATCACTAGCTAAAGTTATCGTTTTAAAATAAGCTCTTTTCTTAATTCATCGTTTTGATACTTTATTAAAGCAATTGATTTTATATCTTGAAAGGTAATAAATAAATAAAAAATCTACTTACTTAAAATTGTCTGCAATTACTTATTCAGCCATCCAGCTGCTACAAGCGAGTTTGTACACCTTTGTTTCTCCTGAATGATGCATTTTGTGCTACTGTTTAGACCTTCACCAACATGAAATCAAGGTCAATGTTTACTTTTATGATTACTGTTAAGGAGTGGATATGTTTCGTACACCCCCTGTCTGAATGATCCAGCACCAAGACTGTTTTTGCTAAATGCTATTCTGACAGATTGACAATGCAGTTTTTAGTTTTCTCCTGAAATCATTATATATATATATATATATATATATATATATATTTTTAATGATACAGTAAAATAATTATTCAAGTGTAAGTATAAAAGTGAAGCAATAAAACATATTACTGTGCCTATATAGAGAGAGTGGTGACAACTAAGTTTAGAATGTATAGGACAATTCTGCGATCTGATTGGCTCAGAGGCGGTCACCTGCTTCATGGGCGCCATATTCGATACCAACTTGGCCAGTATCACACAGAAACAAATACAGAAACATATGAGTAGTGCATCTTGAGATCTATCTATGATTATCTAAAAATGCCATGCTGTGCAGCGTTCAGGTGCAGTACGAGACCTGGAGGTGTCAAACGGTTACATGTATTTCCTCGGGATGCAGAAAGGAGGAAATTGTGGGAGCACAAAGTCCGACTAGAGAAGTGGAAGGCCAGTAATTATTCTTTGTTCTGTGAGGTAAGATCTGTTTGCGTTTCGGCGGAAAAAAGCCCACTGACGAGAAATATATCACTTCGATGTATAAGAAATAATTTCAACTTTGAGACTGTAGTCTATAGATTGTGAAGTGAACAGATTGTGCCTGTTTGAATGCAATGACTTTATTGCTTGCCTTGAATACTTGATTGTAAATGTAAATAATTAAGATCGAAATTGATTGAAATACCTTATAGAAATAGTAAAGTGATGTATGATGTATATACATCCAAAAAAAGAGAACATTTCCGGGCAAAAGGAGACGTTTTGTCACTTTTACCAGCCTTTTTCTGAATATTTAGTTCTTGGTCATACATTGTTGATGCCTTTCAAATATTGACGAACGATAATTTCGGCAGTTACGTGAAAGTTGAAGCTAAGATCTGCGATTTATTTCAGTCTGATACATAATCCCCATAGTAATGCGTTGAAAGATGGTAGCAAATATGGCATCCATGTTTCAAGTTGTCGCCACTCTCTCTTATAGGCACACTAAAAAAAATGTGCATGTATCCCCCTCTTGTGGATTTTAAATATAACTGCAATCTAACTACAGCATTATCGACTCAGAATAAAACCATTGTGGTTGAAAATTCTCAATTTCCTGATTTTATGTTGGAGCTAAATAATTCCAAATCACTAAAAATATTCACAAACATTAGTGGAAACCAAGTAACCCCCCTGGTAGAGGCACTCCATTAAAACCTCTCTGTTCGTCTCCTACCACGACAGACTTTGTCCTTCTCCTTACCATAAACAACTGGGTAAACAGTGCCCCGGATCCCTGAGGCAGGACAATGCATGTTCTTTCCGTTAAGATACAAGTTCATCTCCACGTGGTCGTACGTGATGCCCTGAGGAACAGAAAGAATGGTTAAAACGTAATTCATTTAGTAAAACAATACTTTCTCTGGGTTTATAAAAATAGAGGCCTTTGCCAGACCAATCACAAATCATTGAATTTGTGGTAAAGCAAGACGAAGTAGCACACTGTTGTGAAGTAGAAAGGTAGAACGAAAAGGATACCTGATATGATGGCCATTTATACTATTTTTACTCTAATTTGGTAGTGGGCACTATAAAAGGTAGAAAAAATAAAATTGACCCAAAGGTGGAGAATTTGACTTGACTACCTACTGCGGTTACATATTTTGATGATGTCATCAAGCTGTGCCTACATATTTCACATTTGCAAGGAGGAAAAAATACTGACGTTCAGTGTTTTTTTCTTTACTCAAGATATTGTAAGTTAAATTTTTATTTTCATGAAATGGAAAAGAAGCCTGTTAAACTTGAAGCTTTTTAAATTCAAGTTTTTTTCTACAATATTTAATTCATAAATATGTAACCAGGAAAGCAGAGAATTTGAATTTTATTTTCAAACATTTGGCTCTTATTTTATTCAAAATATCTTCATCTGTATGTTATTAGAATTTCTTTAATGCATTATTTTGGAAAAAGATTAGAATGTATTTTTAAATGTATTTTGCACATATTTTTTTTTTATATGGCAGTCTAAACCTTTTTGAAGTGTTTGTTCTGCTGCAACGTACCTGGAAAGTAATAATGTTCATGAGTCCTTTCGACATAAACAATAAAAAAAACCAAATATATATCACAACACATATTACTGTACATGCTTGTTTAAATTATACTGCAATATAGATTTTTTTGGGAGGGGGGTTAGCAGGCTGGATCAGGTTGGACAAACTTACAGGCACCAGGGCATTTAACTATTTAAAAGCCAATAAAACTAATTGGAAACTGATCCTAAATTGAATGGGGGAAAAAACACGTTATTTCAATATTACATTTGGTTTCTATTTGAAAATTCCAGCTTATTTTTGATTTATAGATTGATTTTAAAAAGTTCAACAAATTGTCAGACCTTATACAACTGTTCTGGAAAAAGTAAAGGAGTTTTGGTTTAAGGGATGTGGATTTCACATAAAATCTTATATATTTTTTTCATACCAAATGTGATTTTTTTATAGGAATTGATTTTTTTTAACCTTTTAAATTACAAATGACACAAAACATTTTTGAGCTGACCTGAATTCAACATTCAAATAAAACATGCTTGTAAAACAGGATGGTTGGCCTTTGGCGAGCTGACATCATTTTGAACTGGAAACCCAAGAGGTGCATTATTGAATCTATACTAAAAAATGTTTTGTTTATTTATGATTACATTGCTCTGCCCAAAGATGAGCCTGAATTGATCGCTTTGGCAAGCATACAACCCACTATGGATGCACATTTTTAATCATCATTTCCATTGAACACTGTGCTAGCTTGTGTTGGTCCATTCCCAGAGAATCCTATTAAAAAACCTTAAGCTTGGAGTGGCAATTTGACACATTAAGCGTGTTTTCACTATCAGAACTTCAGGGTAACTTAACCAGATCTTTGTCTGACAGGGTAACAGAAAGTAGCGTTACTGATCAGTGCAAAAAGGCGTCTAGAGCGGGAGAAATACTAAGAGATCTACATGGAAGAAGCAGGGCTTGTTGCTGCGTTTCTGTTTGATCAGACTTGATTGGGCCGTTCCAAGTACTAACCCCATTTAGCTACTTTGTTGGTTACTGAAAGGGCCCTGAAAACAGCCCAGACGAAGTGGAGACACATGCCCATCTGGTAGTTCTGGTCCAACTTCTCTCAAGTTCAGATAATGGAAACACACCTAATGTAAAAAGGTTCATTGGGTACAAATACTTTTTCATGAACTGCATATGTACGTAAACGTATGTACTACCTAGGGGAAGATGGGTGATTTATGATAAAGACAGGCAGATATTTTCTCTGTCAAACTCTTCTAGAAATAAGTGCTAAAGTGAATTTTAGAAAAAAAGGCAGGAGGTTTTTGCACACTTGACCCTTGACCCTGCAGGCTCCACGCTGATTTTAATCAATGGCTTTGCAAGTTAAAACAATTATTCACAACCCAGTTTGAGCATTCGTTTCAAAACAATAAAAGTAAAACTTCAAAAATGTGAATATATAGAAATATTTTAAGCATGCCGTTTATTGTAAATCATTATGGCTCAAAGATTATGAAAAACCCGTAATTTAGTGTCTCCTAAAACTAGAAAATGACTGAAAAGCAATGAATACAAAACATGTTTTTTTTTCTTGTTTTTACATGTGTCCGACCTTGGCATCTCAGAGATACCGTATAAGGAAACTTTGTGCTTGGGAAGTTTGGCTCAACAGAAAGACAAATTCCTAATTGCTTCAATAACTTGGTCTGTAACCGGTGAGGTCTGCCCCTAGTTCACCTGTTTCCTCTACCTTTGTCTGGGCCAAGCGGACACTTTTTTCAGACTACCTCTGGCCAACACATTTTCTGACATCTGTAATGTCAGAAAATGGTGAGTGATTGATTTTCAATGGAACTTGTGCTAAGCTGACTCTGACCATGTCCTCGCCCGCTGCCATGTTCCTGAGATGACAATGAAAACCAAACCAGGCCGTTTTGGTGCGGGCTGACACAAAATGGTCACAGCCGACCCTAGTGGAAAAAAGGGAAATAGTAATTGTGTTTATATGACCTTCGACTACATGGACTGAGATGTGTGTGAAGTGGTAACTGGGTTTTTGCGTTCAAGCCTCCTGCTGTAGATGGAAGTCATGTCAAGGATGGCACATTACCGTCCCATCCCCAGGGTGGTCCAGGGGGTGAATGGTCACCAGGGCCCAGCTTCTGATGCCGTCTCTGATAAACGAGTGGCTCGATATGAGGAATGTAAAATTTTCAGTCTATATGTAGGGTTCATCTGTGTTTAGAGGCTGTTAATAATCTAAGTCCAGCTTCAGTTCACTACTTGTGAAGCTTCCCCAAATCCTTGAATGGGGATTTGCTTGACAATCCTTTCAAGGCTGCGGTTATCCCAGTCGCTAATGCACCTTCTCCAACCACACTTTTTCCTTCCACTCAACTTTCTAGTAATATTCTAAAACTTGTTCACAATATTCAAAATTTTTAAAACAATGAATTTGGAGTTTTCATTACCTTTAAGTATGGTTGCCAAACTAATCAATACCTAGATATTAATCAATACTAAAACCAGTGGCTGTCCTTCCTACAGGCAACATAGGCACTTGCCTAGGGCGCCATCTAGTGAGGGGGGCCAAATATGCATCGACATTTTTTTTATTATGTCCATTTATTTTTATTTATTTTTTTTCCATCTCTATCTATAACAATACTTTGACATAAATATTGCTTACCTTAATATTTCGTGTATATAGTGTATTTATGTGAATCCCATTTTACATCATTTTTCACACAATGTTTTATTGTTAATTTATTTTTTGTTTGAATTCTTTAGTGTTCACTTTTTGTTCTCAGATGTTGCACTCTGTTCAAGTTAAAAGTTTGTTTTTGGTATATTTATCATTGAACAGCTTTATTCTTTTGCACACGTTTATATAACGTTATTGTTATACTATCATTATTTAAATAAATGTGCAATTCTTTGGACATGACTTCTTTTTTCCTGGGCAATGTAAAAAACATTTTTTTATCGTTTTCGTGGGCAAGAGGCATCAGTCAAGCTCGTCTAGGGAACAAAATGATCTAGAACCGCCACCGACTAAAACTGGTATCTACATTAAATATTCTGTTCCTGTGGTATACATTTTGAGAATGGCACGTACGTAGCCTCCTTCATAGTACACCGACATACCAGGCTCCGCAGCACCACGGCAGAGCTCAAGTGTGCACGCATAAATGACAAGTATATTATTATTGACCTTATTGCTTTGGGTTGATATGATTAAGTTCATAAGTTGTCAGAGGGAATTTTTCTAACTTGTTTTTGTCCGCTTCTGCTGTCGGCTTGGAGCAACGAGTATAAATATGCCGTATTTATGTGGATTTATGCATGCTGGTTCACTGTATCGCTTCAGTACATTTCATAGTGAGTTATCGCTTTGTTAAAATGCGCATTATTCAGTTAAAGTCATGTTTTCTGACTTGAATTTATGTTAGTAATGCTCCTAACAATAAGAGTCTGTGGCGAGTTTTATCTTCTGAGTGTTTACACGGGAATATGGGAAATTGCAACATTTGTTTACAAAGTCTATATTACTATTAATTTATGCGATGTTTAACAAAGACTGGTTATATCCAAATTTTAACCCTATTCATTTATTTTGGCTAGCTCTACCATATTTAGGAATGTTAATTAATTGTGATCAATCATGATTTATTCACAGCTAAAAAGTTATTAATTACATTTAAAAATGTATCGTTTGACAGCCCTAATATTTAGTAATAAATAATTAATATATTTTTCTACCGAGTCCTGTGCTTTTTCTTCTTTTAAGACTGTATTATTTAAAATTTAAAACAGTTATCTTTCACCAAAAATATATATTTTTGTATGCACTTTTAAAAACACTGCTTACAACTGTAAACAATTTTGCTTAAACTTTTCAAGTTTACACTTAAGAATTGTTTACATTTAAGTTTTACACTATGAATTAAGGTAGCTAGATTAAATGAATGTTATTTGTTTCAATCTTCTTATTCAATAAATTGGTGTTTTTAAGTCACCTTAGAATCAAAATCGAAAATCGAGTTTTTCCCCACAAGTATCAAATTGAGTTTGAAATTTTAGTATTGTGACACTACCTACACTACCTGTAAGTCATATTCATCAAAATGACACAAAAGGCTTGACATATTTCACTCAATCTGTAATGAACAAATACATTATATCAGAGACAAAAAGTGTTTTTCTTGCAGTATTGTAATTCTTGCGATGTTCTTTAATGTACAGTATGTTAAACTTAATTTTGGTTCCAGCACAATAACTCAGATGCACCACTGCAAGCTTATCCATTAAAAGTTTCTCACTCCTTTCCCAGGCAGCACCAAAACAGATTCACTTAAACAAGTTTGAATATTCTTGATATCAAATATACAGTATCTTTTATATCAAATGCCTTAGAGAAACTCGGTTCAAATATAAATCAATTATACAGATTGATATCTTTACCTCTTTGGGTTTTTTTATTTGTTTTTAATGATTACAGCTAATCAATAGTAATGTGTTCCCATCATTGTGCGTTTCTCAGTGCCACAGAGATTACTTCACAACCCAACACTGGTAAAAGATCCACACAGTAAAGGAAGTTTATCGCTGCACTTACCATGATGTCACCCTCCTGAGGAAGGCTGTTTGCAGGCAGACGATTCTTCTCTTCGTTGTTGTGGTACACCGACCCATCATGCCGCAGGACTAAGCTGTTAGTGTCTCTGCCCAAAGGCACTTGGTTAAGATTCACTTTCTGGGTGGCCACCCCTATTCCCCACACCCCTAAAAACCGCATAGAAAACATTTAAGAAGCATAAACTTTGATTTCTTTCTATTCAAATTCTCTCAATTTGTAGTAATCATAAAAATATACTTTATCATAAATAAATAAATAATATAGATAAAATAGAGCAGTCAGTGCTGGATTAAAATGAAAATGGAGCTACATACAGTATAGGCAAGAAAAGCGAAATAACAATCTTGGCATTAGATAACAGCATTGTGTTAAAAAAACAAAATCTAAAACAGGAAAAGAAGGTAAAAAAAACAATTTAGTAAAAAAATAAAATAACATAAATTAATAACTTACCACTGGACTGGATCTTAAATTCAAAGTAGCTTTTGTTCTGGTGCAAAGGAGCATTGGCAAGGCAGCCTCCAGTCCCGCATATTCTCCGGCCGCTCTTTACAATAACGACATCTGTGCCTGCAATACAAAAAATATTACCAACCGATTCTCTGATTTCTTTCATAACATACATTATTAGATATCTTTTTAGTTGAGGAGAGGTGCTTGAAACTAGTCACGTTGAAGATTCATCTTTTAAAACATTAATATTTCTCCATTTAATTTAGCCTCCAAAGATCTAAGTGAAGCATTTTTCTTTATGACCTGTTCCAAACATTGCTGGAATCAGTTTTTGATGGTTCTGATTTGGGAATAGACATTTCCTTTCATAATTTGCACATTTTCATGCATATCCTTATGGTCAGAGAACTCTGCATCTCATTAAACTAGTAATTCTGACCATCCTTGACACTGGATCTCTCCATGTGAAACTAATAATAGAGACACAATCTGTGTGTATATGTGATTTTTTTCTTCTTTTTTTTTGTCGAAACAGCCCAGGTACCACATTTTGCTGTAATGAATTTAAACAGTAAAGCACAGTCAGTGACTGTTTTTAGTATGCCAGGTAACATTTAAACGATTCAGAGCATTGGTCAGTAGAGCACAAAGACAGGCTAAGTAAACCACAAATAAAATTATCTGCATATTCAAGTTCGTTTTCAAAATAAAACGTAGATAGTGGGTGCTTTTTTTTATCTTCAGAGACATAGTTTGATTAGTGTTTCCACCAACAGCAGAGCTAAATATAGTATAGTGAAAAAGGTAGGAGAGAAACCCTATGATTCAGAGAGCAGTGTATGGCTGTGAAGGAGCTCTGAGTTAACACCGAGCGGCTGCTTTTTGCTCGATCTTGAGCAGTTTGTGGATAACCCGCCTCTACTGACTGCGCAAGTGTCCGTCACAGCGCAAAGTTCAGCAAACGCTTAGTTTGACCTGTGCACAACCACCTCCACGGACGTGAGCGCGTCTCCTCACCAAAGGGGAAGCTGCGCTCCACTTGCGCCGAGCAAAGTTCAAAGGAAATCTGTTGAATGAAGATTTCAGAGAGTAGCGGAGCCGGTGCCACATCTGAGCAGCAAATCAAATAATCCATTAAGGTGTGGGCTAGCCAGCGTCCAGAGCTGAGTCATACAGAGATATAAAAGTGAACCTTGAAGATTTACGAGAGTTGAGTGAAGTGTGTGTGTGTGGGGGGCGAACCCCCAGATGAAAAATGTGGCTGACGGCAACAAGCAGTAGGTACACAATAAATATAATTCACTTCCACACAATCCATTTCTATGCAACTATCCAATGTAATACTAGACA
Source organism: Apricaphanius iberus (assembly GCA_028564705.1). NCBI lineage: Eukaryota > Metazoa > Chordata > Actinopteri > Cyprinodontiformes > Aphaniidae > Apricaphanius > Apricaphanius iberus. The sequence continues at coordinate 1,416,601 of JAPXFQ010002826.1, forward strand.
GTGTTTTATATTAGAAAAAGTATTTGTCTTAAGGAAGCTCAGGCAGCTTCATCAAGCCCTTATCTGTGTAGTGACGTCTCCTCCTGAGAAAGCAAGTGGAGACCATTAGGGAGGAGCAACTCTTTTTGTTCCCAGCATATGGAAGGTATTTTTTTGAAAAAACATAATGGAAAAATATATATTTGGTTTGAGATTTTTGAGAAATATATAAAGAATAAAAATAATCACTAAACTAAGAAATTACATGTATGCTAGTATTCACAGCTGTCGCTATGAAGCGACAAACTGAGCTCAGGTGGATCCAGTTTCAATTGACCATCTTTGAGAAGTCTCTACAATTTAAATGGAGTCTATCTGAGTTGATACAGCATATGGTTGGCTGACACAACTGAATACAAACACAGGAAAAAAAAACTTTCTAAAGGAAAGAAAACTGAGAACTAATTTTTAGTGTGCCTGTCTGATGAGTTTTATAAGTAGTGCAAATTAGTTTAAACATTGTAAGTCAACTTTATGTAGCCCTTTCATGCTAGCATTTTTAGTAACGTTTTCATATATTTTTTTTTATGTGCATAGCCTGGGAAAGGAAGCTCAAATTAATTGATGAACCCTGCCCCTTAACATCCTACCTGTTTGTGGTGTTCATGGACAGGATCTCAGGGCATTTTCAGAGAGAGATGGTGTCTCACTTTTTTTAAGTTTAGCTCTGGATCATGACAGTAAAAGCAAGGTCTTCTGAGCTTCCACTGTACGGTGTCTCGGTTAAGCCGCAGAGCTGGAGTCTATCTGAGGGGAGCTTAAGGTAGATTCACTGCTGCTCCTGTAGAAACGAGTTTGATCAGGTGGACACCTCCTTGGTGCAATTCTTCCTCCTACTGGGGGGAAGATCCGCTGAGTGGAGTGTTTGGAATTTTTAGCATGAGGGTCTGCAACCCTTACAATACAAAGAGACTTTTTTTTTTCAATCAGTCCAGCTAAAAAAAAAGAGCCAAAAATGTTACCTGACGTTTTGGAAAACAACGACAAAACACCATTTATAATTTTGGATAAATATACACTATAGGAAATAAGTTATTTTAAAGGAATCAGTTTGTTTGTATTTTTAGGTTTTAAAAACAAAACCTCTGCATACAATAGGAATATATACGTTGTATTCAATGGGATGTTGATTTTTTTGGAAAATGGTGTAAAAAAAGATGGTTTATTTTCGTTTTAAATTGATAAATGAATACTTATTGTTCAAGTCGAATTCCTCGTTTGTGCACAAAGTCCCATCCAATTAACTTGACTGAGAATCTAAATAAAAGCACATAGTTTCCAGTCAAATGACAAGAAAAAAAGATTTAAAATATTCCTAGTGATGTTAGTGTCGTTCTTACTTAGTCTAATTACTAAATGAAAAAGAAAAATAGGGAAAAACCTGAATTAAAAAAAAACAACACTTACTTGGTTCTTTTTTCACTTTTTGAGATCTGGTGGAAAACAAGGTATGGATATTTTTCTAGACTTTTTTATTTGTCCATACAATCTTTGCCGCTTTTTCTCCTCAAAACAACAAAACTCCCAAAAACAGGAGTTTTTTGTTTCTCTGTAGTTGAGCAAACCTATACATGTATCATGGCATTATGTATCATTCCCTCAATGACGCATGATTTAAAACGATTTAAAAAAATTAATAAATAAATTGCATAATAATTGTAGTTACTTATTTCATGTTAAGTGTTTGGTACGTTTGTCCAAGTCGGTTATTTCCAATTACTTGGGAAGGGAAAACATTATCAGCCATCAGTCTCAACCCCTTTTTAATTTTTTTTTATTTAAATAATGCATTTACAGAGGCCATACAAGATTGTTCAGTTCTGCCAATTACATGCATGTAATTCAAGGTATAAACCAAAAGTAACAAGAAGAATACAAAGAAGGAGAAAAGGGTGTACATTTGCTCAAATAGCTAAGAGCTAACTAGCTTCAGTTTAATTGTATTTATTTTTCTCCCAGTAGACATTGCAAACATGGCTAACAGTTTTTAAACGGACTTTATCCAGTTCGTATAAACCTACTCACCCATGTGATGAGTGTCTAACTGGACGGTGGGCATCTCCTTGAGGGGGATATGCCCCGAGCTTCCCTCTCCGCAGCAGCCGAAACAACACGTAAACATCGCGGCGGCCATTCTTTTCCTCCCGATGCTAACCAAACATCCGGAAAGCAGGAGGCCATCAAACCAAAGAGCGCGGCTGCGTCAGGAAATTAAAAGTTCTCCACCGTCGTGGACAACAGCAGTGACACCTAGCGGCAGAGCGGCAGAGCTACAAGAGCGGCTGCTCCCTTCACTATATCCAATCACAGTGGCAAAAGACAGGCAGTTACTCCTGATGGCATGGAAACAAGGGAAGAAAATCAAGGTCAACATTTCTCCACGTGACTCAGTAACTATTGGGTATCGATGTTACATAACCCGGAGTAAACAGAAAGTGGATTAGTTTTAATGTAAGCGTTCAATCTGCAATATGGGAGTTTATCACAGCAGAGCGCAGTCCCACTGTTTGGGATGGACTGGTGCTGAAACGGTGTCTGGCTGCACTCAGCTCAGCTCTGGCTCAGCGGATATGCTGCTACAGCTACACGTTTACAGTGTTCAAACTTTACACCTCCGTAAATACTAATTTCCAACAAAAACCTTCTAAAGTAGCTCACAGTTAAAGACGCTAAAGCCTACTTGACAGTTTTTCACGCTGTAATGTTTTGCATAGCAACAGCCCCTCCCCCATCCGTCTTCTAGGGATCGTCTACAAATTACTAGAAGCGACAAAGAAACCCGTGCGCTTGTAGAAATGTCTAATCGAAGCAGTCAGACAACTTGGAGTACGCTTAGATGACAGGTGTTAACGATGCAGCACACAGCCCGATTTTTTCGTGCGCCTATGAGGTCAATTCGGCAGACTTTATGTTTCTACCCGGCGCCGAAGTGGTTAACTGCAGACCCGGAAAGGGCGAAGTCTGCACAGCAACAAGCGCCATGATTGCGTCGCAAAGAGCGCCTCAGCAGCTGGTGAGTGATTCTTTTGGTCCAGTAGTTGCATGTTACTATGCGCTTGCAAAAATCTGTCACAGCCCTCCTTTCGGTACCTTGCCGACAGCAGCAAGCAACGCGCGCAGCCCCACTTCTGTCGATAATCTGTCGCATCGGATTGGTGAGGGGAGTCGCTGTGATTTACAGCGCAGCTGTCAGTTGACCGCCGTCCAACTGACAAGGAATGCAAAATAAGCGCGAATAGTTTGTTATAAGAGTTAATATCCAATTTATTGGGGTTATTTCGACCGGTTTATGTGCCGTTTCTTTTTTTTCTTTTTACCCAAAGGCTTCAGGATGCTGCACAACCTTAAATGCGCAAAGGGAGCTCCAGTGAACAGATTTTTACGCGGGCACAGCGATCAAAGACAGTTTCACTTTCATGATGGGAATGCATCGGGAACAGCTGGAACATGACTTGATACCCCCCAGAAAATCTGTATCCTTTTGCGACCGTGTTTCTCGTTTGTAGTTTGTTTTTCATAACGCCCCCACCCCTCTGAGTGTGGGTGCGTATTGTGATAAGTCTGTATTATTGAGTGATTCTATTGGTTTTTCCTGCATGTGTTTGACTTCTGGGTGATGATGTCGTTGCAGGGCACGATGGAGCAGCTGGAAGAGGAGCTTACGTGCCCAGTTTGCTGCGGTCTCTTCGAGGACCCGCGAGTGTTGCTGTGCTCGCACAGCTTCTGCAAAAAGTGTTTGGAGGGACTGCTGGAGGGGAACCGAGGTCCGGCTTCCAGGATGCCTTTGAAATGTCCCACATGCCGCAAAGAGTCCCCCCACAACGGCGCAAACAGCCTGCAGATCAACTACTCCTTGCGAGGGATCGTCGACAAGTTCAGCAAAATCAAAGTGATGCCTAAGATGTCTGTTTGCAAACAACACGGGCAGCCACTTAATATGTTCTGCGCCACCGATTTGAGGCTCATTTGCGGATTTTGCGCAACCACCGACGAGCACAAGGGCCACTGCTTCAGCTCCCTGGAGGACGCGTATGAGCGGGAGAAGGGGGCGTTCGGTGAGCTGCTTCAAGAGGTGGAGAGCTGGCAAAGCGCGGATACCCTGTCCTGCATGGAGACGCTGCAAGCAAGCAAGAAAAACGCGTTGCAGTCGGTGAGCAGGGACGCGGAGAAGGTGGCCGACTACTTTGACAAACTCATCGGATCCCTGGAGTGCAAAAAGAGCGAGATTCTCTCCGATTTCGAAACGCTAAAGCTGGTGGTGATGCAGGCGTACGACCCGGAGATCACCAAGCTGAGTTCGGCGCTGGAGGAGCAGAGTAGAGCGCTGGTACTGGCAGAGTCCGTCCGAAGCGTCTCCGACCCGCTGTGCTTTCTGCAGCAGATGCAAGAGTTCCGTGAGAAGATAAAGGTCCTGAAGGAGACCGCCCTGCCCTCTCGGAAAGACATGGACGTTGGGCCCCTTGTGCGCAACTTCGATGTGAAGAAGTGGGATTCCCTCCGGCTCCGAGAAATAGACAAGATCTCAGTCCCCCACGAGAGTGGCTCCTACCAAACAGGTGGCTCTCGGATAACATGGTCCAAAGTGATTATTTCATCGCTGATTCTCCTCCTGTCAACACTATTCGTCGTTTTCCTGACATACACTACAATCGATGAGACCTCCAGAATCCAAGCGTCGATCACTGAATGTTTCCCTCCCACTGCTCTGTACCTACACGAAATGAGTGACATGTGCACAGGTTTGATGGATGCAGGTCAGAAATATGTGGTGAGATTCGTTTCAGCTCTGTCCACTACTTTCAGTTGTTAGTTATCCGGATCAGGTGATAGAAACACCCAGCTGTTTACATTTTGTTAATTTATTCGCCTTTGTTCCAAAAGCTGGAACCTCAATGAAGCCTGAAAAATCAAACAAAATCCCCTCTAAACCCCCGGAGATTGCAATTTAGACTAACACAATGTAGAACCAAATTGTGGTTCTTTTATTTTGTACACTAACGATTTTTTAAAAAAAACACTTGATTTCTGCAAAAATAAATTTGGGAAATCCCGAGTCACTTCTATGGTTGTCTTTTCTTCAGAGCGACAGGAAAAAAACAAAACAAAAATCAGGCAGCTGTCATGATGGGAGAAACTCAGCGCTCCCTTCACCACAGTGATGCTGCAACCTCTTCAAGGTTACACGAATTATGTAACAGGGCCCGTGTGAAATATTCAGCGGGCTGCAGAGGAAGGTATGAAAACACTTGTCGGTCATCTTTTACTATTGTAATTTCTATGGAACAGGAAAAAAGCTGCTTTTTGTAGTCAGATGTTCAACCTCAGCACTTAAACAAATGCTGATCAGCAATGTTCTAACATTAGAGCAGCTCTTTCGTTTCACGGCGGGCAGTGAAAATTAGGAAGGTGCGCCCTTGTTAAAATAAACTGCGCAGATCATAATCAATTCCCTAAATAGTTACATGTCTTTGATTATGGACAGTGCAACAAAATTATTCACATTTCAGATTGGAGATCGTGTCACCACCAGCAATCTATTGAAATTAGGTCAGATCATATGAGCAAGGAATCAATTATAAAAGTAGCTAAAAATATAAAACTGTTTAACAAATATGCATTTTTTGTTACTTTATATGAGCTATATACCGGTTTCCCTTGTGTATGTGTGTATATATATATATATATATATATATAACAAACAAAAATTAGACAGCTGTAATGATGGGAGAAATGTATATATATATACACACAGACACTATATACCAATATATATATATATATAGGCCTTGGCACACAAATCTGACCATAAAGTGAAGTCAGCAAAGACTGTACGTCACACAAGCCTAATTATATATATATATATATATATATATATATATCTTACTGTTGCCAGGGAAATATAGGATGAAGCATTAATATTTTAATACCCATGACGCCTTTTTATATAACCCATGTTTTGTGTAACAACGAAAAGGTGAAGCTATAATCATTGCAGAAAACACCAGAGCGCAAAGTCTTCCAATTAGTGAGGAATATGTGCGCATATAGAGGTTAGAAATATATTTTTTGTTACGAAACTTAAAAACTAAGATTATTTACCGTGCATATTGTTTAGATGAAACGAGCACTCCTTTGCGTGCGTTTCATACACCAGAAAAGTGCAAAATTCGATCCTATTTAGAACTATATGGCGCATTATTAGATGCGAGAGCAAATGGAAAGTGTTTTAATACAAAATCATAAAAAAAATAACAAGCAGTAAATATAGCTACGGGTCATTTATAAACAAATAAAAATCAGTGTAAGGCACAATCTCATCTCGCAAAAAGGAAAGCGTTTGCTTATTTGTTGATTCCCCCCCTTGAAATTCAAACCATCAGTCCGTATTTAAGAGTGCATTTAGAAAATTAAAGGGATCTTAAATATAGCATTTTTTTCTTCAAAGAAAACCATTGAATTCAACAATAAAATATGTAGGCCATGATTACACCTTCACAACGTGAAATGGATTTCACCTACAAACGCAAGTGTTCCCGCGTTTAATAGAATCAAATCTTTTTGTTTCTAATAAAGTTAGCATTTCATTAATTAATAAAGGATTATAGAGCTTTTTTTAATAGACAGCTCTGTATTTAAAAAAAAAATCAAAAATATACAGGCCCGAAAAGGCCGGAGTAAAAATAAATTCATTGAAATAGACAAAATATTGGCCTGGCCCGCAACGTATTTATTACAATAACCTGATTCTCATCGAAAAAGTAATTATTTGATAATTTAGTTTTAAAAAGGTCACTTTTTTAAATTGTAAAGATTAAAGTGTCCGGCAGGTGTTCTCAGACTAGTTCTGGTCATTTTCAATTGTATAAAAACTGTATAATTTAAGAAAAGCAGAAGGGGAGGAAAAGGCGTCTACAAGGCAAAAAATATATATAAAAACAAAAAGAGGCGAATCAAAACTAAGATTATCGGCAGTAATATATTCTGGGCGCATGAAACGCCTTTGCATCCACTGCGCTTAAAATGGAGTCTGGTAGCGGGGCAATGGGATAAGTAACAAACCCGCTGGATTTTATGTAACTGCCTACTGTCTTATACATTCAGAATTACGGCGGCCACAAATATAGTTTTGTCGCTTTAGTAGTGCAAGATTATTTTTTTTAAAAGGACCGTCATGGTAAAATCCTGTTTTAAGCTAAAAAATATATAGAAGGTGACGAAAAAAAAAGCCCAACGAAATCAGTGTTTAAATCTGGTTCCTTCACTGCTGTAGTTGGAATAAAGTGATCAGACCACCGCCTCAGTACAGGCCGTACAGGCCCCGATGAGCGCTTCTCCTCCACCGGTGGCTGAAATTATGGGGCAAATATCGCGGGTCAGCACTTTCATCGCGTTTAGCATTACTTTTCTAAAAAGATAATATACAATTAAAGTATAAAGAGATATAGGATGAAAACAAAGACACAAACGAGATCAGTTAAATATTTTATTTGTCAAATATATTCATATATATCAAGATGGACTTAAAAGTCTAAAAAAAAAAATATTTTAGAAAAAATAAATCCTTCAATGCAATCCAGACAGGCTACCTGTAATCACCCAGAGAGGAGAAGGTGTGAGGGCATTCAGCTGGTGGGTCGTTGCTACGAGGGAGTGGTCAGCTTTGCTTCAGCAGCACGATCAATACTGGAGACTTGAGCTAGACTTAACTCCAATATTTACGTGCTGCTACAGCAAGGCAACCAGTAAATTGGAAAGATGAATGCCCTGGAAACGTTTCATCATCCTCATTAGGGAAAACAATTATCTGGATAATATGAACTCGGGCAGCCGATGGTCATCAAAGATGTCTGGAGGGACTTGGAAGCCGATTGCTGCATGTTGTATTATTCAGGCTTTATTGCGGCAGCACGGTATGGCCTGCATCTCAGAGTAACCCACAAACCATTCTGTGCTGCTACACCACCACCAGAAGATAAGTGCAGTCGATCCGCTCCTCCTCTTCAGCGTTTTTGCACTTGCCTTTATATCCGCGCTTCACATCTACGGATGAAGATGCCTTCATCTGACAGAGGGTGTAGATGATCGGCTTCCATGTCTTCGGTTTACACCTTCGCTGGCCGACGAGGCTCTCCATCTGAAACAAAGAGGACAGTTCAGTCTGAAATCTATTCTGGATAACTTTTACTACGGTGGGAAGACTGGCTGCACTAGTGCGGCCACCAGCAGCCAGCTTTGATGTTGGCTCAGTGTCTCTGAACGGCTTTGATGACGACCAGGGCCAGCCTCTCAGCAGAACACTACACTTCCTTCTTTCTAAAGTCAAAAACTATTTCTTCATCATGCAAGTTGCCTAATGCACAAAGGCATTGTCATGTTGAAAGTCGGGGCCTTTCCCAGACTGTTGCCACAACACTGGGAGTGGTGTTGACAAAGATCATCTTTATGCGATGCAGTACGGCGATTCCCTAAAACCTTGGGAGATGTGTTTCCAGATGGCGCAACAAAGCTATTTCATATTGTGAGGTCGACATGATCAGTAAATCACGGGGGTTTAATTAGAGATGTACCGATCACAGTTTTTCTGACCAATGCCGATTTCGAGTTTGCTTTTAGGTCTGATCTGTCTGATTCTGACCGATAAAATGGTGCAATAGAACACAGGAATTTTTTTTTTTACTGCGGGTTCTTTAATATGGGTGGTGGTTTCAAATCTAAGAAGAAAATTAAGGAATTACAACATGGTTCACTTTTACGCATCACACCACGAATCCCTAACCTTTATCTGATTTGTAATAATCAAAACAGTGCATCAAATAACCTACAGCTTTATGATGCGTTCAAAATTTGGAAATCCTGGGAGTGTGTAGTTTTGGTGGTTTAAATGATAGAAAAAGTCAAACCAGAGGAGAAAGTTAACCCAATTCTAATCGCCTGGATTGATGGATGGACCCCTATATTACTTTTTTTTTAAACGCAACAGCAGAACTACTTCATAAACTCAGTGAAACCCAGAGCACAACACAAGTGTTTCTCCAAAATAGCAACAAAAAAGAAAAAGAGGCTTGCTAATCTTACAAAAACAGGACACACACAGCTTTGTATCAACATTAAGTATTCCAAACCTACTGACAAATTTCATTCTAAACACACACGCACAAAAAAAGGAAAACAATCATAAAATACTTGTTAGAGAAGTTTAGTTTAGATTGTTGACAACAGTCTGATAGCAACTTCCCTGTATCAGGACACACTCAGTGTGTGATAATTAATAGAAACCCTCATATTCCCCCCCTACCCTCGTAAGAAGGGTGAAGGTTATAGTTAGACACATTCTATATCAACTAATTTGTTTGAAAAGAAATTCAATGAACGACCATAGAAAAAGTGTGAGGATGAAATTCACTGCTCAAAAAGCAGTGAATTCAACTGGATTCAACTTCAACTGGATTACAATAAATACGCCATTTGTATGTTAGAAGCAAAAAAAGTATAGTAATTTTTCCTTAACTCGTCAAGCCTTCTTGACAAATATAGCATTCAAGTAGCAATCCAGGTGAGGCTTAAAGTTATTTAGTACGCTTCAACCTGACTGAATCCCAGTGGATTTGGGATGTGAATGTGTTGCCACTAGAGGTCTCAATGGACCTGTGATAATGACTTTACTCTGAGATGGACTCAATAGAGAGAACCTAATAAGATCCCGTCTAACTGGTATTTATTTAGATATAGGGAACTTTTCTGTAAGCCCAAACTCCAGAACGTCTTACATGACGGATTAATTGCAGTAACGCCGCATTTAAAGCTCCTGCACCAGATTATCTCAGGTATTGAGTTAATATGGAGATATATAATATAGAGAAAATACATATTCCCCTATAAAAACCGTGCTTCTGTGTGCTGCATGTCAGTCAATATTACAGAGCTGCTAAGCATTTTGTTATTTTCATTTTTAAGTCTACCCCAGATTTCAATGATCATCTTATTGTGGATCTAAGAGAAAATAGAAACATTTGTACGTAAATCGCTGATTTGACATCACTGAGGTCTTAAAATTCATTGCCCTGCCCCAACTATTGTGTAACCAGTTAACTAAGGCACTATAATAATCTTTTTAATATTAATACCACTTTTAAAACAAAGAATTATTGAAAATGGAAAAGTGTTTTAAATTTGTTGGTGTGACAAACTGTAGTCATAGTTAAGACATGGGACTCTTATCCTACCTTAAGGCATAAATGCTTTCTCAAACAATGACACGCGTCAGAAATTTATTAGGTGACAGAATGTCAGAGCAGACTTGTTCAACAGCTGTATTAACACCCTGGCACTACAGACAGTAGCACAGTGTGTGGAAGACACAGAGGACCAATGAGTTCAGCATTGGTTGTTTCCAGAAAAAAAAAAAAAGAATAAATAAAAATAAGTGTTGGTGGACTTCCCCCACAAAATAAATTATTTTAGGCTTTTTTGCAGCACTAGCATATGGACAATGTAGTTAAGTTAGTAACAGGCTAAAAGACACCACATCCCCTGTCAAAAAGCGAGTCGCAGTGCAAAAAATAAATAAATAAAAATAAAATATTCTAACACTATCTAAAGTAGCAGAAATGATGAGAGATTCATTTACTTTGTAAAAAATTGTTATAAAAAACATAAAAAAATTTAAAAAAAGGATTTCGCCTAAAAAGTAGAGAGAAAAAAAAACTTTGTGTGGATCTAATGTTTTTCTCTTTCTGGGCTAATATTTACCAAAGAAAAACCTGAAAAATATTTCACATCTTACGAAACAAAACAAAAGGAATAATTCGAAAGATCCTGATCAGCTGCATGTAGAAAAAAAAAAAAAAGTCTAACGGGAAAAGAGTAAACGGCATGCATGTAAATTTTAAACTGAAGTTCCAACAACAAATGTTGCACCTTGCTCATCAGGTAGGCCAAACTATTTCTACTAATACTGCTGAATAATAACTGCTTTACAAGTCTAGCTGTAAGCCCTTCTCATCAGTGACTAACCTCCCCTTTTCTTCTTCCTCTTTCTCATTTAAGGAAGCGTGTTCGGACAAGTCACCTTCGCCGCTCAGGCTTTTTAACCCATTCCTGACACTTGCTCTCTATACAATGACCTCAAAGCGTCACCTGACCCTGAGGGTGAGAGGTCAAGTAACCTCCTCCGCCCTGCTGGGTTCAGGGACATTGACATGACAAGCCATCACCACCCCGGATCAAGTGGTCTGTGCTGGCCTTTTCTGGCCGCTGTTACAGACTTCTCTACCTGCACGAGCACAGACTGAGCAGTGACATCATCTGGGAACATAATCCTAATCCAGCCACGTATAAGGATCTATGGTTAAAAATAAATAAAATAAACTGTGATTGATAAATACAATGAAAGGTACATGGACTTAGTTTTCCACAGGTAAAACGAGGTATTACTTTTTTTTTTGGGGTGGGGGGGGGTGGGGGGAATTAAATAAAATCTGAGTCAGTTTAACACCAACTATTTGAAGGGTTATAATTTACATTTACAAGATTTTGGCCACAAAACAAAAATTAACTAAATAACTATTTTCCGCTTCATGCAGAAATGGGAAGCCTTAGTCCAAGAAAAGGCAGCGACATTTGCACACCCAGTGACGCACTGATGGTACAGGCAGGTGAGCGACATTGGCTAATTTATAGCGTGGGACAACAGCAGTTCCTCTTCAGGTACACACCAGCCTGTCAGTGTAATCGAGTGTAACTCTGACGCTCAAATACTCCAAACGTATTCATTAACATGTTAGATTTGTAAAGACAAACCGGGAAGCAAAACTAACTAAATAAAACCTTACTGGGTGCAACTATTTAGCTAAAAATGTAAGCTTGCTTTGCTAATGAAATTATATCCACTAAGTGCGTATTTTTCAGCAGATCCAGGCTGCATATATAAGGCTTCCCCAGGGACTCGCAACATTGTTTCCTCTAAATACACCAGTTTGCCCATGATGAGTCAGGTGAAATATTGAATCCAAACACTCAACAAGTGAACCTCTTCCCACAAGTGTGAGGAGTGATTTTGCAAGGGCGCACACCTCAGAATGAGTCTGTCAGTCATTTTATTTGAATCAGGGGAGGGTTCCTCTTATTCTTACATAAAACATGGAGGCAAAGATGCTGGATGGAGACAACACAGTTCACAATCACACACAAGTTCCACCAGGAAACTCAGTTTACACTTCAGCAATCAAAAGGCATCTAAAAATAAAAAAAAGAGTAAAAAATGTCCTGACCGCTTTCTTTTTCGCCTTTTGCTATCCCTATAAATCACTACATGTAAATGAAGAAAAATTTTTAAACTGGGATGAAACTGTGCTGCATTTTGCAGACTCCAATATGGAAGTGGGGCAAAAGAGGAAGCAAAGCAAAAGTGTGAGAGTAGGCTCCCACGCCCATTCATTTGTGCAGTATTTACTGAAACACAACCTAAACTGTCATGAAAAAAAAGATTATGAAAAAAAAAAAAAAAAAAAAACTGGGGTAATTCAAAGTATAAGAAAGTCTCTATTTGCCCTACTTGTGCTTTAGCAGATTTTAGGCTACAACAATGTCACCCTTAGAGTGACCTTAAATGTGTTAGTCTTTGTACCATATTACATATATATAAAAATAAAATAAAAAGTGATTGTGGAATTACAAAAAGTGTAATTACAAAAATGCAAAGCTGTTCCATATTTTGCCCTTGCTAGCTCTATACTGACAAACACACACACACACAGTTTAACTGTAAATACAATGACAGAAGTGAACATAATAAAACTTATCTTAGTTTGATTACTTTGAGATCTTAGTTAACTTAAGATCTCAAAGCAAATACTATACAAAACGTTTTAAAAAAAATATATTATGTATATATTTTTTACACATATACCTTTACATAGATAGAAAAAACAAAAATATCCAAATATAGCCTAAGTAACACCCTGTTTACTTATATTACTAGGAAAAAAATCAGGATAATAAAAAATATGGATATATGTATTTTTATTTCTTTTTTGGGTTTTAAAGAATCATCTCACACACAAGATTTTTTTTCTATAATGCAAACAGTGTCCAAAAAGCCAAACCCACAAAAACACCACGTGTGTTTTACTGCAAGTGCTTTAGCAGTCAGGATATTTTCACAAAGTTTAACAGCATAATTTCCATTAAAAAATAAAATGGATAAATATTAAAATATCCTGGTGTCTACATTACAGAACCTAACGTTGGGACTATCCCTTTGAGCACTTCCACTTTCATGTCTCACTAAATCATCATTTATACAACTGATAGTAACTTATAATGCTACAAAAATTATTTCTAATCACTTTTCGACATTTTAAATGAGACATACAAAATTTTTGTTACCTTGACTGTAGTGTTATTTTAGGATATATATATTTTTTAAAGCTACTACAGAACATGTGCATGTAAAAAGCCAGCAAGGAGTTTGTACAAGTTAATGCACAACTGACAGGATCCTGAACCAACATCATGAAAAATAATTATTTATTTTTATAACATGTCTGCTTTTTTAATAGAATTTCAGTAAGTCCAAAAAAAATATCGTCTCAGTGATTACAGAACTTAAATTATGTCTGTAGAAAAAGAGACTGACAATGTGACAGCTTCTGTTTTATGTAAATCAGATGCAGAACTGAAACCTGGGCCAGTACCTGGAAATGAACCAACAAGACCCATGAAAACTGTTCCTGTCAAAACAAATTTAAATACTATAAAGTTTATGCTGACTAGTGCAGAAAGAAGGCAGAGAAGGGCGTGTGTGTTCTCTGCAGTCCTGCTACAAACACATGTGGGCAAACGCAAGAAGAGAGGAACAGTTACACCAGGAAATGGGGGTGGGAGCCCATTTTGCCAGAGGGGTCAGAGAAGACTGAATGATGAGTCACAGAATGTCATGCTAACAGTCTGAAACAGCACAACGGGGCTCCACAAAGAAAGGGTAGAGGCAAATACCAAAAGTGTAGAGGGGAAACATAAACCTGTAGCATTTTAAGTAGATTAGCACCTCTTTCTTAACAAAAACCAGTCATCTAACATGTCTAGGTACATTAAGATATGTTGTAAAAGGACATCACAAAAGGCAAAAAAGGTTTAAACACTATCATGACCCCTTATGGAGGGGAACCCCTTCATAAAAGACAAAAAATAAAAGAAAAAAGAAAGAAAAAAAGAAAAAAAACATCTATGTCAGCAATTTGCCTTCTAAGCTTCGGTTTTTTTTTAAACAATATGATTAAAATGACAAAATGTATATTACACAACAGTTAGTTCTGACCAACTCATTTGATTGGACAAGAGACTATCCAAATGAAGGGCTTTAGTCTGGATTCAAAATATTATTAAAAAAGCCCTTCAGAGGAATATTTTGACAGCTTGATGCCAATACTGTCCCGTCACCACTTTACACCACGTCTAGCTACAGTCAAGTTAGACATATTCCCTTTTACTGATTTAACTCCTTTACATTCATGCTCCTCATCAAAACTATTGCTTAATAATAAACATCAGCAGTTATTTTATGTTTAAGTGCGCTTCAGAGATGTTTGCAAATTGTTTTACCACAAGGGAGCAAGGAGAACTTGGCGCAAACTCAAGTCATTTACACATTTTACTCAAACCATATGATCACACACTTTAAGGCAGCAGCAATATTATTTCAAGTGGCCTTCATCCTGACCCTGAAACATAAGCTTTCTTACAAGTCAGGAACGCAGAGGGTAACTGTACTGTAATTTACTTGCCTGTGTTCGCAGCAAATTTCCATCACAGCAGATTAGGCAGTTTCTCTCACAAAATGCCCACGAAGATAACCAAAATCTTACTAGATGAGCCGAGCAGTTTCACAATGACTGTGCTGCCCCAATTCAGAAAGGGCCATTATATTAAAGCGTTGCATGCAAATACTAATGAAGATGACAGAGCTGTTTGGCTGTATTTCCATTCCACTCTAATGTGTCAAATATTTCAAATGACATCAAACTACACATTTATGAGCAAGCAAACTTCAAGATGTAATTAGGGCTTTGTTAGGAAAAAAGAAAAGGTAGTAGAAGTTTAGAGATGGATCTTTGTCCTATTTTTAAGCGTTTGAGTTATTTCTTTCAATAACCTCTAAGTGCATTGAACTGTGCTGACATTAGTTTCTCTGAATAAGTTAAAACTATAAAACAGGAAAAAAAAGGCCTAACATTACGTAACACATCAAACCGATCTCCACTTACAAGGAAGTAAAAGGGGCGGGTTCAGACGATCAAATAAAACAGAGCTCCCGTTTTTCCTCATTTCCAGAAAAATATACAAAAATATGGTATATAGCTGCATAATATAATCGGATTTGAGGATGTTATGATGTTGAATGACTCGGTTCATTCTGACATCCTTCTCCTGTACGAGAAAACCACGAGGTATTCTGCCTACACTTAGAAGTAATCGGTGTTCAGGACATACTAAAAAAAAAAAAAAAAGTGCAGCGATGCTTAAATTGGTGAAAAGGGGGGAAATGGAAGCAGAAAGCACCGCCCGAAAGTTTCCTTCAACTAACAAAGATTAAAAAAAATATCTCTACATCAAAGATAGGCGGGAGAACCACCGAAATATTTTTTTCATTCTTTACTATAATAATTTAAATTAATAACACTGCTTCTGATCATGACAACTACCGGTCACGTTAAAGACTGCTACAATTTAAGTGGAATCATCTGAAGTTGCAATCTACGATAGCTGTCACTTGGCGCAGAGCCACACAGATCAAACTAAGGTATTCGGATCTTTTCCAGACAAAAAGAAAAATTATAATAATAAAAAAGCGAATACGAAGCGTTTGGTGGGATTAAATTACAATGAAATAGCATAAGTAAACGAGTTTTCACTCATCTTATTCACAATCCTCCCCTAACTTGGGAGCACATCCATCTTCATCTTAATTTGTAATTACTGTCATTACTGACTTTGAGGTCACAAAACGATATAATGACAAACTTACCGGGTGCCCTCAGTCTAACAACCCCAGAAGACCACATACTGCTATTCACAAGCTTCAACAAAATGTCTGCCTTTGCTAACAAGATCGTTAAAATCAAGTTACTACAAAAAAAGCAGTGTCCGTCCCGGTCTTTCATTTTGATTTTTTTCTCCTCTTCCTTTCCTCCCAGGCCAATGCAAGTGCCGTGTGCATTTGTTGACACTACCGACTCTCCGGTGCCCCTGGCAGCTTCTGCGCCTCCCGCTCAAAACTGGTCAATGCAGGAAGAAAAATCTCAAATATAACTCAACTTTCATTAGTGACACTAAAGTTAAGCACCTCCTTGTTGTGACTTAAAATGTGGGGGGGGGATCAGCAGGCCAGCGTATTTTATTCTCCCGACGTGGTCTCCATCACCCTTGGATAAAATAATCCACTGTAGAAGCGCATTTTCCCTCCACCGTTACAGTACAGCAAAGTCAGAAATCCCTCTCTTTGAGGTAGCACGCTAAGCTAACCTGCTAACCGCTCGGAGTAGTATAGGCTGCCAAAACTGGCCAAACGGCTAACGTCTCCCCGCCACGGTCGGTCTCCCTCCTGTTTTCCACGCATTTCCTCTCCACAACTCCGCTTGATTTACCGGAATAAAAAAAAAAACTATGTTCACATCTGTGGCTGCAAATACCTGTGTTCCCGCTGAAATAAAGGCTTTTCTTCTCTAAAAACGCAGTTTGGTTTTCAACCACTTGGCTTCTTCTCGCCGCCTCCCCTCTCCTCCTCCTCCCTCCCTCCGTCTCAGCGACAGCTCTCTATATTCGCAGCAGCATCCTCTCCCCGCAGCTGTTGAGGCAATCGCAGCTCACTCGAAAATGGCGCCGAAAGATAGACTCCTCATTCAAATTCGATAGAGCCTCCCATTCTTTCTATTGGCTGAGTGCAGAGCGGTTTTCGCGCAGCTGATTGGACGCTGAAAATGCACTCTCTGACGTCACGGCTATCCGCAGTGCTCGGCCGAAAGAGATTTTAACTCTTTGAGTCCCGGGCTGAATTTGTGCAGCAAAACGTTAAAACTTTTCAAAAGCAACGTATGTTGTTAATAAACGAATCCCAAAATACGCCGTTTTATAAAAAATAAAACTGAAAAAGTTGTGAAAATCTTGAAGTGCAATCAGAACAACAAATATCTCCCTATTAAGAAACACCAGGCCATGAACAGGCCTTTACTACTGTATTTGTTTCAGAAGTATCAAGATTACACCTAATCCTTGATGTAACATCAAGTGCTGTTCTCTGTCATGTTTCTTAGCACCTAAAGCTCGTGTTGTTGGCACAGTGAGCTTGTTGAAAGTATTTGGTGTCAACTGAGTGACCCACATCAAAACAACTAAGAAGTTCTACTTATCGTCAGGGTTACACTACACTGTACTTTACCAGGAAGACACAAATTAGTCATCTGTCGGCCTCTGTACTTCCACTCAAGCATTATTCACACCTCGTGCAGAGAAGTTTTCATAATAGGTAAACATAAAAAGCTGTTCTGATCTCAAGCTAAGATGTACAACCAATATAGAATATAAAATCTTAGTTGGGTTATATCAAAATGTGATATGCAAGCAATATCTTACCTGCTGTAGGTAACTCTTTACACCTGCTAAAACTTCAGCATGCATTTGAGCATTAGCTTGGCACTTAAGCTCTATAAATAACAGCAGTGTCCATCTTTTTCATATCGTGTTTTAGTAATGATATTTGCATACTCTTATGTTATAATATTTTTTCTAATTGCAGCATTAGGATAAATAATCACTGTTGTTTATCCTAATGCTATTTTATGAACTTTTTGAAAACAGACAGTTATTATGTCTGTATCAAAAGGATATTTAAATGAAAGCCAATGATTATTTACATGAGAAATATATGTAGGAGGTTGTGTGTCAACGCTGATCTTCCTGGATACTGAGAACAGAACATGTAAAGCATTCTTTGATCAGAGTAACTATTTTAAAGAAAAGTAAAGCAAAATAAAAATCTATCTAACACTATTAACTTAAACTCCTACAATTTTCTTGATTCTTAGACATCTTTAGTTTCTTGCAAGAAATGTTTTGCATGTTCCTTTCAAACAGGAGGGCCACTGGTGACACACTGCCAGCTACCTCCATTTTGTGTGTTAAATAACAGTAGGTTTATAGTAGGTTTTGTGTATATAACAGCCCTAAGCCACAATAATGACAAGTACAAGGTCCATAAGTTAACATTAGGATAAATGGCTATAATGTTTTTGACAGTGTAGTTGTTTTCGCACAGTAGAAGCTTGATTTGGTCTTGGTCCCCCTCAAACTGGCTTTTTGCTTAAGACCTTAGAACCGTCTGATCTGGATTTGTACTGAATGAAAGCACATACAGATTTATCTTTAATTAGTAGTTTAGAATTTTTTTAAATTGTGGTCTTTTTAAGCAGGTAATATCTTACCTGCCATGTATAATTTTCTGGTTATCTTCATTTTGTACAAATTCAGATGAACTGGAACAGGAGGTTGATGCTAATAGTTAATCTGAGCAGGCCAGGACCAAATAGTATTCATTTTAATCACTTTTAATTCCTATCTCAAAAAATAATGCTAGGTTGTTTGAATGCTTGTTTTATAAATGTTTAAACAGTTTTCATATTTGTATTGTATGGATATTTAGAGAGAAGCTGATGATTACTTGCACAGGAACTAGAGGCTGGGGGCAGTGTGCCAGCTGTAATCTAAATACATTCTGGGAATGAAACATAAAGTGTTTCCAGTAATTTTAACTATCTAATGTACAAGTGTAAAAAGTAAAAATATTAAATCTGTTTAATTTAGGCCTAATGCTATTATATCTTTTTTTTATGCTGCCCTGCTTTTTTAAATGAAACAGTTACTTTGACCAAACACACCACATGTTTCTTCCAAATTGAAGCCTATATGCTTCACATAGGCAGATCACTTATGACGCACCACCTCCTTCATTTTTTGTGTAAACAATTATTGGCTTCTTTGTAAATAACCAAATTATGCAAAGATGTCAATGAGTTAGAAAGGCTCAAATACAGCATTAGCAGAAATTACCATGACATTTTTACGATTGGACTTGTTTTAAGACAAAAAAAATCTATTTTGGTAAGAACTGACTGATCTGCATTTATGCTCATGAAAAGTCAACTCATCTTGAGTGTTAACCTGTAAAGCACTTTGAGAAGCTTTGTAGTTGGAAAAGCGCTTTATAAATAAAGTTTGATTGATTGATTAACCATTGCTAATAAGACATTAACTACTTGCATTCATTAAACAGAACCTTACAAAATAATCTAGGTCTAGCCCGGTTACAAATACATTTTGTCCCTATGTTACAGTTATGTTTTAGACACTTTTATTAAATGAGCAAATGACTATATACATTCTGAAGGCAAAAGGGGTCCAACCCGGTACTAGCAAGGTGTACCTAATAAAGTGATCAGTGAGTCACACACACGGACACACACACACATATATATATATATATATATATATATATATATATAAGAGATGCACCGATTCTGATACTGGTATTGGCCCCGATACCCTATAATGTACTTATATCGGTGCCAGTTAAAGTTAACCGATACCATGACCCGATACTTAAAATGTGGAAATTCTGCAATAGTTTCACAGAAAATGTTAATTCTTTACTAAAATAAAGTTAGTTTGTTGTCATTTTTATTAATATTTTTCTTTTTTTTAAATTTAGCATAATTTTTTTGTAACAAGCAGAGAACAAATTAAAACCTGTCTTCCAATTCACAAGTATCGGCATTAGTACTCGGTATCGGCAAATACTCTGATCCAAGTATCAATATCATATCGGTTTGAAAGACGTGGTATCGTTGCATCCCTAATATATATTTATATAGATGGACAGGTCAGCAACAATACTTATGTAGGCTGTGGCGTTACAAAGATGATCAATTAGTACTAAGGGGCCCAAAGTGTGGCAAGAAAATGTCCCCCACACCATTACACCAACACCAACAGCCTGAACCGTTGATACAAGGAAGGATGGATCAATGCTTTCATGTTGTTGACGCCAAATTCTGACCTTACCATCTGAATGTCACAGCAGAAATCAAGACTCATCAGATCAGGCAACATTTTTCCAATCACCTATTGTCCAATTTTCGTGACCCTGTGCAAATTCTAGCCTCAGTTTCCTGTTCTTAACTGAAAGGAGTAACACCTTGTGGGAACTTTTGCTGCTGTAGCCTCAAAGTTCAATCTGCCTCAAGGTTCGACGTGTCTCGTGGTCAGAGATCCTCTTCTGCATACCTTGGTTGTAACGGGTGGTTATTTGAGTTACTGTTGCCTTTCTATCAGCTCGAACCAGTCTGGCCATTCTCCTCTCACCTCTGGCATCAACAAGGCATTTTCGCCCACAGAACCAACACTGCCACTGGATATTTTTCCCTTTTTCGGACCATTCCTTGTAAACCGTGGAGATGGTTGTGTGGGAAAATCCCAGTAGGTCAGGAGTTTCTGAAATACTCAAAACAGCCCGTCTGGCACCAACAACCATGCCACGTTCAAAGTAATTTAAATCACCTTTTTTCCCCATTCTGATGCTCAGTTTGAACTGCAGCAGATCACATTGACCATGTTTACATGCCTAAATGGATTGAGTTACTGCCATGAGATTGGCTAAGTAGAAATTTCCATCAACGAGCAGTTGGACAGGTGTGCCTGACAAAGTTGCCAGTGACTGTGTGTGTGTCTGCCTGCCTAAATATATATATATATATATAGATAGATAGATAGATATGGTCAGGGCAGCATATAAAATAGTGAAAGAAAGTAGTAAAAGAAAAGCAGAGTCTGTGTAAGCAAAAAGGGATAGTAAGCACATTTATTGTGGAAAGAAATATGACGACTATTTCTTTCAGTTTAGGATCACACTGGTAGCACTGTTTAAGTTAGCTGACCATTGTGGTGTGGCGTACACATGACTCCCCAACAGCAGCCATGGCGCTGTCATATCTGCTTAAGCATAATGCGCTTTAGACAAAATGTACACACAATGCAAGGAGTGCCTGCAAACCTAACTTTTCAATTTTTACTGTCAAAGTAGTGACTTTTTTCCAGTCTAAATCTTTGTAGCTCAATATTTCTTTGCGCAGTTGTTTGGCCATAAAAAAAATCACACTTTCTGCTTTTAGAGCACAAAAGCCGGCTGGGAGAGAGAGGGCGCCCACTGTATATGCATTCTGGTGTAGTGTGGACAATAGGGCGGAGAGGAAAAAACACACTTGTTTACAGATAAACTGGTTTGGACAGGAAGCCAGTAAGGAGGAGCTCTGTGTTGTTAAACAGGCATGTGGAGAGGCAGGGATGAGCCAGCAAAAAAACAAAACAAAACACGACCGTGACCATGGGAGAAATATCACGCTGAACTCCAAGACATGGCACATAACAGTAGTAATAAATATTCACTGCAGACTTGTGTTTCACCTACAGCTTGACAAATAACAACTGAAATAACTGTTTAAGAGAGAATTACTTGTTTTGCAATCTGAACAGTAGCTGGACTCTATTTGTTTTTTAAAGAAAAAAATTGAAATGCACTCATTTGTCAAGAATTTGTAGTGCCAAAACAGTAGCAAAGCAGAGCTGTGGAGAATACTACACGGTTCCTCCTGCATTGTGTCAGCGTCACATGAGTGCACACTGCCTTCCATTAGGCAGGAGATCCTTATGACTCACGAAAACACAAGTCACATGTTACTATACAAATGAACCATGCTACTCAGGCGCTGCTAACCACAGCAGCTTCTTCTTCTTTTTTTCTATCTTTTTTGTGCAGGCCCAAATGAAATCACATCATAATGCATCTCTTCATTAGCTAGACTGAGACTGAGAAGGCCTCTCCCTTGTCTCCTGATAGGCCAGCTAAACAAGAGCCACAGTGTCATGTATCATGGTGTTTGGTCACAGCAGTTTCCAGACTGGGGCGGTTATAGTTCAGTGTGATTTGATTTCATGTTGGGATGTGCATAGGTGGTAGTTACATGCACATACCTCCCCTTTGGTGAGTTTTACACATTTTGGTGGCTCTTCTCTGTGTAACTGAACGTAGAACGTCGTGGTACCAGACAACGGAGAAAAAGGCGGTAACGGCACAAACATATTTTTCTCTATTACTCAAGATTAATAAATGCAACGCTTTTCGAAATGTGTATACCCTCAGACCAACACAAAGTAATGCAACGTTGTAAAGTGAAATAATTTTATTTTTCTAAATAAAAATCTGATACGCATTTTTACCACTTTATTATTATTTCCTGAGTCAATACTCTGTAGAACCCCAATATTACTGCAATTACAGCTGCAAGTCTCTACTATATTTTTGCATCTGTGGACTGAAATCTTCGCCCATCTTCCTCGCCTAAATCGCACAAGCTCAGTCAGACTTGATGAAGTGCATCTGTGAACATCAAATTTAAAAGCTTATGGCAGATTCTCAGTTGAAATGTTAGTCTGGACTCTGACTAGGTCATTGCGTGATGGCGCCAAAATTATATTTCACAATGAAAATGATGTGATCAAGTCGTGTGCAGTGCTACCTTTGTGCCACATGTTGTTTAGCATACAGATAAAAAAAAATAAAAAGCTAAGTTTTGGTCTCCTATGACCAGAGCACCTGAAGCAGGTTTGTTGTGTCCTTACATGGCTTTTGGCGGACTGCTGATGAGATCAACATCATACATCAGAGATCAGATTCTTCAATATGTTCCTAACAGAGCACTTTACTCTCAGACTGCAGGTTTACTTGTGATTTCTTGGGTTTCTAAAAGTAGAATGGGAGGCAGATCGTTTAGTTATCAGGCCGCCTATCCTGTGGAACCAGCTCCCAGTTTTAGTCCTTGGAGCAGACACTCTGTCTATTTTTAAAACTAGGCTTAAACCCTTCCTTTTTGAAAAAGCTTAGAGATAGAAAAGCTTAGGTTATCCTGAGCTATCTCTGTAGTTATGCTGCAATAGGCTCTTGGAGGACAGAATGACCGCTTTTCTTCACTCTGCTACTTTTCTCTTCCACTAGTCTGCAGTTGTATTGTCATGTTTCTCTGCTCTGCCGTCTCAAACCCCCAGACGGCCTCGGCAGATATCCGCTTATGCTGAGCCAGGTTCCGCTGGAGGTTTCTTCCTGTTAAAGGGGGGATTTTCCTCTCTACTGTCGCTACATGCTTGCTCAGTATATGAGGGATCTTTGTCGTTGGAGTTTGCATCAACGGGGCACAAGTGACAGTGACTCGATGTAATCTGCTGGGATTCCTAAATAATTATTTTTTTCAACGAATCAGAATGTGTAGGTGTATGTATGTGCCTGAGAAGAAATCTGGTGGGAATTAAATAAACTGAACTTAATAGAATCAACAGTGCCTTTCTTTCAACAATGATTTTCTCCATGCCACTCTTCCACAAAGGCCAGAAAAGATTATGCTTTACGCCCTTTAAAGTTATCTAAAAAACCTTTTGTTCTCTTTACAGAACAAATGCATCTATACCGAGCTTAAGTAGCAAAAATCTTTTTACCAATATGGGTGACTTATTGGCAAAGCACACAACATGGGCCCAGGCAGGGTTTGATCCTACAAATCCCAGGTGAGAGTGATGCACGCTAACCATTCAGCCAAAGGAATTTCCCTACAGTCAGGAAATATCATCAATCGGAGCCGTAGTGACAAGACCTCCACACTGTCACAACTTCTGAAGCTAATTGTTTGCCTTGAATTGTATTTGAGGTTTTACGAGTAAAAGGGATTGAAAACAAGTGTATACTGTTTCTAAATTGTTTGTGTAATAAAACATCATATATTGCTAGAAAAGTTAAAGAGGACCATTAATGATTTTCCTTTTAAATCACAATTTGGCCTTAATTGGTGGGGGTCTGTCACAGAAAATACAGATAAAATACACTCTCGGAGTTAAAGGAGTATGAATATTTTTGAAAAACCCTGAAAATACAGAAATGGATGAGACTGGGGTCAAGGGTGAAATTAAACTGAGGCCATGCCCCCATTCACCACAGAAGAAAAACAACTCGCTGCTCTCTTGTCAACTTACAACAACAACAGCAGGTGATTTTACGAGGTGTTTGTTTTCATGGCTGCACACATTGTTAGCTCCCTTTTCCCGCTCTCCCTAAACTTGTGATAAATTAGGCATCACAATTCAACCAGGCGTGAAAAATACTCTCCTTTTCTAAAAGTAGAAGGTTAAATTTAACTAAGAATTAAGGGGCATCATTAAACTATATCTCAAACTGCAGGCTTTTTGATTCTATTCGTTTTAGCAGTATCCACCTGTGTAACATTTCACGACATTGGACACCGAAAAGACAAATTCTTCTGAACTACACCCTGCAACAAAGTATAAAAGACTATGAGCTTACTATATTAACACTGCCTATTCCCTCGTCTTGGTCTCTAGAGAACACAATGAGCCCCACAGAGAACTCCATACTATAGAGAGTCTCCATTGATGTCCTCTCAGCTCCCCTCCCCCTCTCAGACATCTGTAGCAGCTGCCCCCTTGTGCTCCTGTCAGCAGGGCAGGGTGTGTGTGTGTGCCTGTGTGTGTGTGTATGAACTCGCTGAGGTGGGGTTGGCAGGGAGTTTAGAGTAGGGCGTGCTGTGACACCTCCCCCTTTGGAGAGGTCCGGCCCGC
This sequence comes from Apricaphanius iberus, assembly GCA_028564705.1. Taxonomy (NCBI): domain Eukaryota; kingdom Metazoa; phylum Chordata; class Actinopteri; order Cyprinodontiformes; family Aphaniidae; genus Apricaphanius; species Apricaphanius iberus. The sequence continues at coordinate 1,441,366 of JAPXFQ010002826.1, forward strand.
ACACTTGTGGGACATCACATTCATCAATGGCTAATAGTCACTAGCAGGTCATCCTGAAAACACAACAGAGACCTCTGACCTCTTTTTAGCGCACAAGGCTGCGAGGTGGCCACATTAACCCTCAGGCGGTATAATAGCGCACAGCAAACACATGCACGATGTTTTAGCATGCTAATTTTGACGGGTGAAATTGGTCTTAAAGAGCAGTTTACACTTGGCACACTAACAAACGCTCACTGGGATAACTTTAGCTTGAAGTAAAATGAAAAAAATAAAAAAACATTTTGCAGCCAGAGTCCTGTGAAACTGTCACATGCCAGGGCAGCAAGTTCAGATCTTACTGTAAAAGAAGCCTTGTTTGACTGAGCCGCCACAGTTTTACACACATTCTGATGCATAGCAATCAAATCAAGTGGGCATAATTCAGACAGCAGACTGTGGCTACATAACAGATAAAGGACAATTAGGAAGGAAAACATTGCACACTCCACTGATGACAGGGACTGAGATTTTTTGTTTTACATTAATAAAAAAGACAAGGAGTAAAAAGTTATTATATGTGATGTGAGACAATGCATTAAAACCAGAAGAAGTTTCATTATGATCCTTAAAATTAACACACTCTCAATCCAATCTGTGTGGGTTTCATTTTTAAAATACTGTATACAGTCCTGTGAAAAAAAAAATTGACAGGAGAATGATTGTTTATGCACAGAAAAGTAATAAGGAGAACACAGTGAAACATGTTGGAGGCAGCATCATGCTCTGAAGAGGGTGCTCTTGTATTTTTTTAACAAGGACAGAGAAGCTGGCAAGAGTTAATAGGAAGTTAAATGGCGCTAAAAGCAATTTGATCCAGGAAGAAAACCTATTTAAAGCTGAAAAAGACGTAAGACAGAGGCAGAGATTCACCTTCCAGTAGGACAAAAAGTCTGCAAACATAAAACAACGATCGTAGGGTTTACATCAAAGCTATGACGCAAAATCAGTCTCATTAAGTAGCTTGCTTCCACTAGTGTGTGAATGTGAGAGTGAATGAATAACGGAATTTGTAAAGCGTCTTTGAGTGTCCAAAAAAGCGCTATATAAGTTTAATGGTTATTATTATTATTATTATTATTATTATTATTATTATTATTATTATTACTAAGAATAAACTCAAGCTGTGTTTTTTCACAAATGCACATGCTCATTCGGAAATGCATACGGTCTGTTTCACAAATGCACATGCTCAGGTTCACAAATATAGTTTTCAAGAATACTTGTAATATAAATTCACAAATGCACAAAATCTGTTTAAAAAATGCACACAATCTCTTTAAAAATTGCACACAATCTGTTTAAAAATGCACACGATCTGTTTCACAAATGAAAACAAGCTGTTTTACAAAGAAAAAATTGAGAGAAGCTTCCAATATATACTCACAGATGATACAAATCCCTGAACGTGCATGAACCCATCACTTCTCATTTGCGAACCTCTATGTATTCGTGAGAGAATGCCGTGTGGTGAGTTTTGAGACTCACCAAGCGTGAAGAGACAACAAATGTAACCATTGGCTAAGGAATCTGTCAATCAAATTCATCACTACCCAGCCTAGTTCGCTTTCAGCCAATCATATGGCTCCTAACATGCAATGTAGTAATTACTAATCCATTTCCTCAGTTTATTAAACAGTGGGCATGAATTACTAACCCGTTTCCTCGGTTTATTAAACTGTGTGCATGGACTCGCAATCTATTCCCCCGGTTTAATAAACCGTGTGACCTTGTGGTTGTCTGTTTGCTTGATAAGAAGCCCTGACTACCCATTGTTAGAGTGTAGCGTGGTTAGTGTGTAGGGTTTTGTGCATTTTTGAACCAGATTGTGTGCATTTTTTAAAGAGATTTTGTGCATTTTTGAAACAGATTGTGTGTGTTTGTGAAACCGATCATGTGCATTTTTGAACCTCATCGTATGCATTTGTGAATTTATATTACAAGTATTCCTAAAAATTATTTTGTTATTATATTTGTGAACCTGAGCATGTGCATTTGTGCAACAGACCATGTGCATTTCTGAATGAGCATGTGCATTTGTGAAAAACACTCCTAAAGTTTTTTATGAAACTAATTTTGCCGCATAGAGACATACATCAAAAGAGTTGCAGCTGTAATTGCAACGAATGGAGGATCTACAGACGTTAAAATGTATACATGATGTATGCTGACCTTATCAGAGTTTAATTTCTAAAACAAATCAAAACTATACATAATTTATTCCTCTTGGACTACTTTGTGGTGCTAAAAAATCTATTTAAAAAAATCTATACAAAATACATTGCATTTTTATGGTTGAAGTGTGATGCCATGAGAAACATTGCAAGGATCTGTAAACTTTTGCAAGGTACTCCATACCAAATGGCCTCTGTATCTTTTTTTAAATGTATTTTTTTTATTAGAATTTTACAGTAAATGTAGAGTCATCCTGCAACGTTGAAGGCTGCCATGCATGATGCATGACAGATTTGACTAATAACCGCAGAGGCTAGTTGTTACACCCTCATTCAAACCACCATTGCCATATCTGGTGTTGTGAATGTTGTCCCAATTCCCAGAAAGTTTTTTTGTGACGATTTAAACCCCCCAACAAAACACGATTCATGTCGCTTCCTGTTCTTGTAGCTTTTTTTCTTATCTTGAGTGAACTGTCCCCACCCTTCAGCATTTTACTCTTTATTAAGGCTAGCTGCTAAGAGGGATTTCACAGGGCTCAACACAAACATGAGCTAATCCTGGGGCAAAGGAGTTACCTTGAAAAATCAGTTTTGTAAGGCATGCTTGCAAATGAAACAACTTACATTAAGGACCTAAATGATTTTTCTCAGAATGGAGGTACAACTCTACGAGTATAATGCAAAAACAATAGAACGAAAAACTGATGAAAGATTTCAGATAAATTAAAAAAGGAAAAGGACTATGCATTAAATAGCAAATGATGCATAACGATTAATTGAACAGGGTAATATGACTGACCTCTCAAAAAGCATGAGGCAACTCTTGTATTGATTGCTATAATAGTTATAGTTCATTTAATTATATATATATATATATATATACATACATTTCCTTCCACTTAATGTTATGTTTTTCCTTATTCCTTATTTATTTACTAAGATATTATTTCAGTTCAGTCTTTGTCAGATTTGTTTTCTCTCATTACATCATTAGATTGGATCATTAGATTCTTTGATCCGAGTTTCCTTTTACCTAGTGCTTATTCTTATATTCTCCTTTTTGCTCGGTTTTCCCCTTTCCTTCCTGTTAAGTTTGTTAGTGCTAATATTTTGAGTTTCTCTTAGTCTCCTTTGTTCTTTTTTTCTTAGATTTCATCTTTCCTAGTTACCCCTTTGTGTTAGTTTTTCCTTGCATACATTTTTTAGATTATTTTCTGTCTAGTCTTCTCTTATTCTTTTAGGTTTAGATCTTTGCTAGGGCTGGGTGATATGGCTTAAACCCTATTTCCAATTTTAATGTGTTTTAAAAAATATTTTCAAGACCGCCGAAGCTGACCTGAAAATAAATTTGAACTAAAAACAGGCTGTCAAGTATCCTTGTAAAACAAGATGATAGGCTCCGGTTGGATTGACATCACTCTGAGCTATGGTAATACAAGTAGTGCATTAGTTTAAAAAAATCTTGATTTTCCAAATATTAAACCTTAAAAAACTGAACATTTGATTAATCGCTAAAATCGATTTATCCCCCAGCCATAATCTTTGCTTTCTTTTCTGTTTCTTCCTTGCCATTCTGCCTCTCTGACCAGCTGCTTTTCATTCCCCATTTCTCTGCTTTCACTCTCACCTGCATCCTGAGGTTTCTCTCTGCCATTGCCTCACTCCGACCCTCAGTATTTAAGCAGGTCTCATTTAGTCACAACTCACTGGATTATACGTCCTTCTTCCCTTTAGTCAAATCTCAGGCCTTGTTTTAGGTTTATGTTCATTAAAATGCACTACAAGAGAATCTCTATTTGGTTCTTACTTCATCGCATCATGTTAACAGTAGCTTCCAAAGAGAACTGGAGAACCAGTTACCAGCTCTGCTGGTATCCTCCAGGGTCAGAATTTCCTTATGATGATGGTCATTTTTATTATTATCATTATTATTTTGTGGTGCATTGCTATTAAATAATTTTACACTCTGGCTGCATACTCTTCCACAATGGCATGGCTAACTTTCTTGACCTCATGCATGTAAGGTCCTGTTCACACTGCAGGATTCTTAGGTCGATGTCGCCCCGATCTCTCCATCCGATATACCCCGATTATCAGGATGGCTCTCATGATAATCCTAACAGATATTCCTGCTGTTTGTGGTGTGTTCAGAGCTCTCTGGTCCGGTCGGAAGGATACTGGGACCACTCCGATCGCAAATCGGGGATATTCAACATGTTGGCCGGATATCACAGTGTGTGTGGTGTATTGCGAGCGCAAGCAAGCATGCAGCTTGTTGAATGTGAGCTGTAGCCAATCAGAAAGCTAAGTGACAGGCAGCGATTGACCTCGGAAGCATCTATTATTGTTTCCAAGAGTCGGCTCACTTGACGGCAATACACAAATGCAAAGAAACAGAGATCAGTCAGAGTAAAGTCTATAACGACTTTCCCAGTGGAAAACAAGGAAACAAAACAATAATTCACCTCGATGTCTTTGTATAGCAAGTAGAAACGTTGCTTCTGCTGTGTCCGCCTTTATCCAACGCCAGGATTTTATGTTTTTTTTCACTGTTAAAACTAGTCCACAACCTATTGCCAATGCCCCCAATCCTTTGCAGCTATATTTATTTACTGCTTTAATTTCACTCACGTTATATACTATATGGTGCGGTTTTGTGATATTTCCTGTTTAAACTTGGATTTTTTGTGAGTAAAGTCGATCTGTGTGTGGTGTCTCGTCATTGTGGTAGCACACCACACAGGAATACCATAGAATTTTTTTCATTACCGCGTGTGCGGTCTGGCACTCGTGCAACAATTTTAAAATATTGTGGGCCAAGCCTAAGATAACATATGTCAGGTATTACATAATTTTTAACAAACAATAGATCAAATAAAATGTAAATATTTCCCCTTATTTGAATGTATTTTTCAAACCCCCCTTTGTAAGAGTATTGTACTGATTTATTTCCTTGTTCATCAGAACACCTCCTTTTTCATGACTCATTTGCTGTTTGATTGGCACAAACAAACTGTTACCAGGACTTTTGAGGTATTTGGCTTTAGCAGGAGAAAAAAAAAGCCTTATTTAAGGTGATATAAAACAAACTCCGATCTGAGCAGCTCTAATACAATAGCTCAGTGCATTGCAAAAGTATTCATGCTGTTTGACATTTTGAAAATGTATCACATTTTAACCACAAACTTTTACTATTACTGTAAGTGACAGACCAATGCAAAGTAGTTAATACTACAACGAAGAAGAAAAATCATATTAAAATATTTGAAAAAGTGTCTGGCTTTCTTATTCAGCCTTCATACTTTGTAATTGTAGCCACAAATTTTTTGGGGTCATGTCTGTACCGCCTTTTTGTATCTATAATCTGAAATGTTAGATTCTGGATGGAGCAAATCTTCTTTTTGTCCAGGATGTAGCTTTATCCATCTTCTAGCTAACTCTGAGCAGCTTTCATGTCCTTGCTGAAAGTAGTCATATGCAGAGGCTATATAGACCTCGAATCTGCCATCCTGGGTTCTATACTTATAAAAATATTATTATGTGATTTTACATTTTTAGGACACAAAATTTCACATTTTGGTCAAGATGTTCAATTCTTCTTTGCATGTACCGTGTGGAAACAGCAAAGCTTGGGGCAAACCTTGACCAGGACTTCTTATAATGTAGCTCTCTTTCAACAATGGCTTTATTCTTTTTCATTAAGGCCTGATTTGTGGACTGTACAACTGATAGTTATCTTGTCAGCAATTTCCCCAAAAATAGGTAGAAGATTTCAGCAGATCATCTGTCACAGTTATATAAGACTTAGTGTTAATGCATTATACGCAATCTAACTCAAGCACATTGAGGTTTGTGGTTACACAATGACAAAATGCAGCAAAAAAAAGTTAAAGGCATGAATACTTTTGCATGGCTCTGTGTATTGTTTAAAAAAACAAAGATTCATCAAATTTAATATTAAGAAAAAAGCATTACATAAACAGACATTCAAGAACTTCATAATCATTGGCCCCAAGAAAACGATTCATATTAAGGGCTCTAATTAATCATGAAAAATAATTCCTATGATGGAAGTTTATCCTCACTATTTAGTTTTTACCAACAACTTTCAGAGCTGATACATGATAGAGTGCCCTGAAGAAAAACCCTGAAGCCAGCCAGTGTAGACTTAAAAAATAAAATAAAAATACAAGTTAAGTTTAAGTTATACACATTTTTAAGAGCATCAAGACTGAGAGAAAATCATCTTGGATAAGTTCTGTCTTCTGTATGAGCTGTAAGGGCTTTTTGTCCTTCCCTGTGACATGGTTGAACAATTGTGCAGTTTTTACGTCATTAGCAACAATATGTCATGTTTTTCTCTCTTTGGCAAAGACTGCTGCTACATTCAGTGTGTTGACGGAGAAATCGGACAAACGGAGATGGATAATGTAATTGGAAACTGAATTTATCTGCCACCAAGCCCCTGCCCCTGACTACAAAACCCCTCTGGAAGAGTCGAGATGCGTAAAGGCGGATCAACAGCAACATAGTGGTAGAAGAAGAAGAATGGGGTGGCTAAGACAAATGTACTCTGTCTGCTTCTCTCCTGACAGCCTCTGTTTACTATCCGTGTGCCGCTTGACGGTAACCGGACGAAGGTTTACATGAAGGAGTGCATGTCGCATCCTTGTGTTTTGGAGTCCAATGCACTTCATTGAATAACTCAATTGTCTCTCTGACATGTAAACTGGGACACGATTCGCACTCTGGCTAAGATATTAGTCCAATCGCTGCAAAAAGCTCGATTTAGATGTACATGCAAACGTACTGACTGTATTTAGTAAGAACGTTTTCTTTAATTAGCAGTAATAAAACTGACGTTTTTTTTCCGACTACACTGACAGTTACATGATAGATACACCTGTTTGAAAAAAAAAAAAATAGCTTTCTTATGGCGCAAATATGCCAACAACCACATTTCTGGGGAGTGAGGTAAGTTGCTGTAAATTGTCATGTGAGGTATTTGAAATAAAGAACATGCTTTTAAAGGGATATTGCAGAATTTCTGAAGTGAAGTTAAAATGGTAGAAGTAGTTATTAGTTTACTAGTCAGAAGACAACTCTTTGACATGTTCATATTGTGCACTATAAAGGTTATTTGGTCGCAGAGGTTGAAGCTAACCGCTAAGAGGGGTAATCATGAACTCCTGCCAATTGAAAAAAACTCCATTCTCAAAAATGTCATGGTAGTTTATGCAAAGGCTAGTTTATTAACCTTTAACTCCTCCTTTGGTTTGAGTTGGATTGTTATTTACAGAGAAGTCAATCATTTTTTACATTGTAAATCGATGCTGGAGGCAGTGCACCACTGACCATCTTCTTGTTTGAAACATGAAATGTGATTAAAAAGTGAAGCAGGGCAGAACAAAAATAATACAACACTTAAAGTAAATGTTACTATAATGATCTTTACTCTGCCTTAAAGTTCTATCAGCCAGTTCGTCTCGACCGGAAACTCTTTACATGTTCTGTTTTGCTTCAGACTTGAAGATCATGTGTGGCACTAACCTCATACTTCAATTTACTGTTCAAATAATGTTGGGTTACGTGTAAATACAATTATTATTGTAACTGTTTGTTTTAGCTTCCGGGACCAGCTAATCTGAGTGCAAGATTTTAAATTATACATATTTATATATAAGTATCAATATTTATATGACAGTAGCAATGCCAATAAACTAAATAAGGACTTAAATAAGTGGTTAACCTGTATTGCTTATATTTAAATTCTAAATATCTTTTTAAGTGCCTTCTGGTATTTACATATTCAATTAATTATTCCATAATTTCCTGTTACAGTAATAAGTAATACAAACTGTTATGATTGAGTGTCAAAATGAAATGCAGATTTTTCTGTTTGTGTCTGCTGTCCCCTCAGCCCACAGTAGGTCATGGCAGATGGCTGCTCATACTGAGCCAGGTTGTGCTGAAAGTTCTTTCTGTTTAAAAGGAAGGTGTTCATTTCTGCTGCTGCTACATGCTTTCAACCTAAAATCATATAATATTTGAAGTATGCAGGTATGTTTTATTCCATGTGTGGTGTGGCTGTATTGGATTAATGCAATTAAACATTTCTGAATATAAATAAGATATTTTTGTCTTGTGAAGTGCTTAAAAATGAGGGATGTTGTGAATTGGCAGTATATAAATATACAGAATGAAATTTAAATTGTCCTCTTAATTTGAGTGGTCAATCGGCAGCAGCAGTTTAAATGCAGAAATTGTCTTCCACATTGTCAGCTGTACTGACTAACTTTTATGGATAAGGTTGACAAATAAAATGAATTGATACTGTGATAGTGCACAAGTCTATGAGCTGGGTTTAATTAAATTAAATCCGTAATTACTAAAACTGCATTAAGTATGAACTGATTCCCAGTCTCAATATAAAGCATTTTTATTAGAGCTTTAAAACTGCTGAAATTTTAGTTTTCATAATTTCTACGATTTAAAGTCGCCTTTAATGAGAAGCCAGAGAAAGTTCACTCCAGATTTATGGAGCAGTGAGTAACGCAGCACTGCCCCCTCCCCTACCTGATGCTGTACACTTCCATGCAGCTGGCTGAAAGTAGACTACCGTCCCTTATCATTGCCTACAAGAAAGACAAATTCAGCTCTTCTGAAATATTTACTGTGGCTAAAAACATGGAAAGTCATGATATAAAAACCACCCATCGTGCTCAAGATAGCACAGTTACGGAACCAAGAAGAACAATGGCAAGCTATGAGCAGTATGTATGTTAAGGAGCAAGCTGGATCTACAAGAGCAGATACCCCGGCTAATTAGCCAGCTAATGTCAGCTTCGCAATTCCTAGTTTCACTTTACAAAGAGAAGAAGGGTAAAATGTCATAGCCTAATCTTTTTACCAATAAAGACATTTACTTTAATACTAAATACTGTATGAAACATTAGAAAGTTTACAATTAAATAAATGTTACAGATAAATATATGGTTAAAAATATGGTTTTACGGGATAATAGTATTGGCACAAAATAAAATAAATAAATAAATTTTATATATATATATAATAGATTATGTGAGATTTTGTTTGATTAACTACGTAATTAGTTGGGCTATCTGCACAAGTGACAAGCTAGCAGTCAACTGACAGCTTCCGGTGAAATATGACCACATTGGTCGATTGTCCAATCTGTAAAAACGACCATATATTCCTTATGTGACCTCTTGTGGTCTAAAATGTCAACTGTAAAAAATAGACGGCCCTCGGACTACAATTGCTGTAGTGCATTTCAGCTGCGTCTTCTCCTTTGCCGTATTCTCTCCTCTGTTTTTTTACAGCCTATGACTCTCCCCGAAAACTGACGTAAACATGGTGTCACATAGCACAGTGGTAAGGGTGGCACCCCCACATATGAGGTCTCAGCACTTGACACAGGTGTCCCAGGCTTGATTCCTGCTCCAGTGGACCTTTGCCACGTGTTTTTCCCCACCTCTCTCTCCCAATTCAATGTAAAGGCCACTGTGGCCACAAAACCTTTCTTTAAAAAAGGACTGATGTAATCACAGCCGCTGCTGGATTCTATTACAAATAGCATACAGCAGTAAAACTGTAAAGAATGGAAACAAATGCATTTTAAACATACGGAGGCAGTGAGTGTTTTATGACGTCAGGTAAACTTTATAATCTGTGTGTTGTGTGTCCCTGCAATATTCGACGTGCATGCACTGCTGGTAGCTGGTCTCGGCGCCTTACCCCAGAAAACGCTCACATTGGTCGTTTTTTGGAACTGTCACAATTTACCTATATGGTCGTTTTAATTTTCGGACATGTCGCGGGAGAAATCAAAGAACACAATCCTCACAGTGCTGCCTGAATTGTCCAGATGACAACAGGGTTTGTTGAAGTGGGTGGATGATGGCATCTTAAACTCCAACTCCACTACGATAAGCAAACTGCAGTGGGTATGTTCTAGTTTTCTTAGTCAGGTGGGCCAACACAAGTCCTGCAGAATCCCACAGAGCTCCTCTGCACAGCCATTGAGGATTCTGGGGTTGACACCATCTGGACCTGCAGCCTTGTTCTGATTCTGTTTCTCCAGCTGCCTCTTCAACTGACTTTTGGAGACAGACAAGTGGGACGGGGAGGCAAAGGGGACAACAGCATTTCCTGACTTGGTTTGGAACAAACTTGTGGAAGCAGAAGAGTTCATGACTGAGGCTCAAGAAAAAGCAACTGAGGTCTGACGTGAAAGCTGCAATTAAGAGGAGACTAGGGTGTCTGGCTGGGGACAGATGAGGATTCTGAGCTTTTTTCTGAACTAAACCTGTTGCAGAGTATTCATTTCATTGGCTCTGTCCAGACTTCTATCTATCCAATTCTTCTTGTGCAGTAAATTCCAAAAATATTGTCAGGTGATCATGTTTAAATATGGATTTATGTTATCTTATTGGCTTAGCTGTGTGCACATTTATAAATAGTTATTGTTATAATTATCTCTTTGTGTATGTTTCCGTCACACACGTTTGTTTATTGTTAAGGGTGGATTTGCCTGAAACATGTCACACTGAAGGTGAAAGAATTTATGAGAGGGTTTGTCATGCTCCCCCCCCCTTTTTTTGCCTCAAAACCCCTAGGATTTTAACCGGAGTATGTGAACTTTTTATAACCACCAGAAAATGAATTTGACTGTACATTTATAAATCGTATAACTTAATTTCAGTCAGTTAACCCCAACTTTATTCATAGACGACTTTCATAAAGCCAAGTGTAATACATTACACCTACTTTACTGTATTTAAGAATCAAACACATAGAAATCTAGAACCTCTTTCCTTAAATCTAATTTATTTATTTGAATTTTTTTAGACATTTTTTTTAATGGTAACATATATAGCCTAAATAATTATGTACAAATCCAGTTAAATTATTGAATTGTGTCACTTTTAACTTTAATTTATTAAAGACTCCAGATTCTATAATAAATCCTAATATAAGTTTTCAAAGAAACTAAATTAACAAACAAAAAAACTAAAACTACCTATTGTCCTGCTTCTGGACTACAAACCAGAGAGTTTCCGCGGAAGTCCCGCCTTCCACAGTACCAGTGTTGAGCCTCGATGATGTAACCGCTTTCCAAATATAGCGTGTTGCTGATGGCCAAGCGGTACTCTGATTGGCTGCGGTGGCCGTCACTCAGGGCAACGTCACCACTGCCTTGTTATTATTGTAAACAGCCCGTCTGCTCGCTCCCACTGACGCTCTGTGAGGAGCCGACTACTCTATCCAGCCCTTTGTTCGTGCAGTAAAAAAAAAAAAAGCCCAGAGAGGCAAGGAAGCGCAGCGATCTTCCGTGGAGACCGCGCGTCAAGCCTCGAAGCAAAGTTGCACAATTCAATTAAAATCAAATCAAACCTCCGAGTTTAAAATAATGATAAAAAAATAGCGTAGATACCGCCGCTACGTTACGGGCATGTTTGGGATCCTCTTTGCAACCGGCTGCTGCACGTATATCACCGAACACATTCAATGATCACTCGAAAAATATCTGTTTATTCCAATGTTTTTTTTCACAGAAACATTATTTACGCGGTGTAGTATTTCCCCTGGCCATATTTGGAGTTGACAGTTTAGTTACGCCGCCGTTGTCAATGGCTGCAAAATGACAAACTTCTCATTCTGAAAAACACATGCACACAATGAATATCTCGGCCTGTTACTATAATGATTCTACCCCCTCAGTCCCAGATCATAAAGGCGACTTGAGACAGTCTATCAGATTTACTTGTATATCTACCCACTCGCGAGGTCACACAAGAAAAGTTGAAATTACTCAAGTGTCTAGTCTCATCCGTACTTACTCGGTTGTCTATTCCGGAGTCATCGCCCGCATCTCTCTCTCTTCACTTAGTCGCTGCCAGCCGGGCCACCCCTCACCTCGATGTTTCCCAGCCGAGCGAGGCAAGTTGACAACAAGCTGCCATTCTCCGACTAAGTGCAGTTTCAGCAAAGCTTCAAGGAAGTTGTTTCTTTTGTTCCAGTATTTTTTGGTTGCGTCAATGTTGCGAAAAGAGAAAAAGGGGGGGGGGGGTGTTAGGGGGAGGAGGAGGAGGCGGAGCGGTGGATCCGCGGAGCCACCGTGAGAGGGAGGAAAAAAAAAACACATCTGAGCGCACTACAGCTACACAGAAACCCCCCAATCCAAATCCGCGATCAAGTCGTCTCATCAGCTCAACTCACGTGTTTGGGTGTTGGACCAGCATCCCGTTCAGAGTGCGCGCAATCGCCCGGGTCCGATAGGCTCTCCAAGATCAGCGTATATATACAGGTTGGTGCGCCTGTGCGCCTAGTGGAGGAAGGAGCATTTGCATAGCGCGGTTGAGTTACAGATCCCATACACTGCCATTCAGTTCTTGCACATCTTGCGTCGTCAAAACGAGAAAGCGTGGTGCACCACGAACGCCTCTCTTCCACTTGAAACTCTGCTGGTTCTCAGGGAGAGCGCAGGGCGGCAGCGAGGTGCACAACAATTTGCGATCATTGCTTGAGCGCACACAAAACACACAGTGCTTGAATCCAGTCTGTGCCACTGCTCTAGTCAAGAAAGGTTAATAAAGTTGACCATCTTCTTTAGTGAGGAAGCACGAAAAAGGATGATAAAAAAAAAATACAAGAACAGTTTGGGAAAGCCGTAGGTTTTGTGTTCGCCAAAACTGAGATGACCTTTAAGCAAATGCAAAAGTGTTAGTTTATATGTAGCTACTTGTAAGCAAACAGGTAGGCTACTCTTTGATGCGACGAAACCTGCTACTCTTCTTAGAAATGAACTTTAGGCAGGGAGGGAACAGCTGAGACGCCTTACCATGCACAAATAGGATCATGTTAGTTCATCGGATAAAAAGGCGGGCGCCGTTTCCTCGCTCTTACAGCAGCATTGCGTCAGGAAGCTGCTGGTGTCCGTCACCAGAGCATCACCATGCCAGGTAGCTTTGCCCATCTTCCCTTCACCTCCTCCACATTCACCACTTCATGGCAGCAACCTAGACCGTTTAAGTCATTCTAGACTATATGCGTCCTTTTAAACAGGTTGACAAATGCGCGCTTGCAGGAGTTCTCTGTCAAACATCTGGGCGATGAAATGAAAAAGGAAGAGGAAGTAAATCATGCATCACATTTCTACGTCAACGTTCAAGGCCTTGCACCGGCCCCCTAAAGTCCAACAATAGTCTTTTGGAGATATGTTAAACTTGCCGAGTATTACTTCAAGTATTATGAACACAGAACAGGCTGGATGCACTAAAGAGTCACAAGCTGGGAAAGTTTTATTATGTTGCAAAAGTATCTGGTTTCTAAAAAAGAGAGCTCATTTTTTACAGTGTCATTGCATGATTTATCTTGTCACCAATTTTGCGTGCTTACAAAAGTGGGGGTCAAGCAGCACTTCAGGACCACTGGCGCTTTATGACAGGCAATTTTTTTTAAATAATCCCCGCTTCCAGTTGCCACTTATTAAGTCGGTGTGCACGAAAGGTTTGTTATGAGAAGCATCTTCAGATTGTCTAAAATGCAAACTAATATGTTTCACTAAAACACTTGAAAAACAACGTTAAACTCAATTTCTCTCGTCACTCAAACTGCCCGGCCCATACATGGACTTGATCAGAATTAGCAAACCTGCATTTACATTTTGTTTTTCTTGCCAGATTAGAAACTTGCAGTTTTTAATGTGCACGTCTGATGTCTTGTTGTAGACGTTTAATTATATTACATTTCATTCAGTAGCCTAATAGGCTACTGGTCGTTTTAGAAAACAGGTTTAAATTATGTTTATCGTGAATGAAAATTATCACAGAAAAAGACAATCATATGGTTTTATTTTATAGAAAGCTTTCGTGTTTTTATCTTAACCCAAATTATTTTCTGTTTTGTCATCAGGATTTAGGTCCACACGTAAGATTCAAGTTATCTACTTCAGGTCAAGAGGTACAACGTGGTTTTTCGACTGCACTCAATGGGTAGTTTTCCTCACCCTGAAGCTTCATAACACTATAAGTGCTGACCTGTAAATTGTTTGCGACAGATCTGAGTAAAGGTTTGTGTGGAACCAACAGTCATGCTGTCTGAATGTTAGGGAGTGTCACGCTCGCTGGTAGCCTATACACGCAGCAAAATTTGAATATTTGCCCGATGTGTGGGTTGATGCAGAGTCAGAATGCAAAAGAGGAAACCGTAATCAGGCGCAATTATCTGATGGGCTGCGGTTCCCCTTAAAGGTCATCGATGAAAAACAAGAAAAGCTGCGTTAAAAATAGTTGTGGAGAGATGTTATGATTTCTAAAATTAAATCCACACATAGACCGCATACATTTTTAATTTGAACATTTGTTTTTAATCTCACACGTCTTTCTTCTTGTTAAGTTTTTCTCTTGGATGGAATTCCGGAGTTCCAATTACAAGGTTTTTACATCTACTTCAAGGAGTTTCAATTCTGTACCCCGATATGCTGCATTGTGCGTCTGCTGTTTCGAGGGAGAAGCAACCAAAGACTAATCATTACAGCATTCTCCGTCTGCGCTTGTGTTTTTAAACCGTGTCAACTTTTATTTTAAGTTTTTGTATGAAAAAAACAAAACAAAACGTGTCCAAAGCGTATCCTAGGAGCGCATTAAATTGCGCAAAATTAAGACAGGAAAATACCCAGACGTCTCTGCAAATGTCTTTCACCTAATTTTGATATTTCGAATACGAGGAGAGACTGAAAGGTCATATTGTGTGGGAGGAATCTTTCTGACTCAAAGCGAAAAACTTATCTGTTTGCGTGTTTGTTTTTTGTGTGTGTGCCGTGTGAATAACAGCGCACTTCTCACAGATCAGCATTTCTTTTTGCCTGCACTGAAGACTTTTTATTTCACATTATTGATGAAACGGCGTGTGCAAATTTTGCACAAAAAAAAGTGATATTAAAAGCTGGTCAGTATTTAATAGCAGAGTTTTAAAGTGGCGCCACCGTGGGGGAGGAAGGGAAGGGTAATAGCAAACCCTCTGTAAACTCTGACCAGACAATCTCATATGCATGGTATTTTTATGAAAATATATTTAACATAGGGGAAAAAGATCAAGAGAAGGAACAGAAATTATTTATTTTTAGATTTGGTAACTGCTGTATAACAGCCCCTCCCATTACATATTTGATGACAGCATATTATATTTAGAAAAAAAATGAGTGTTTCAAGCTCACAACACAAAACTTTATGTTCTGTATCAGGTCAGTTCTGTGCTTTAACAAAAACTGTCTAGATCTAAAGCTGTATATAGCATGCTCCTCACTCATGTCATCTATACCAAAAAAAGCATTGCCTGCATGCAAACCGTCCCCCGTCTCTCTAATGATATCTTTGTCAGCAGGGTACATGTTCCAAAATCAATGATGTGCACTCAATTAACCTGATGGACCAAACGTCAGTGAGGTTATGGAAGGCAATGTGTTGAGTTACTTTTTGTTTTTTTCCCCTCTCTGAGTGACTGTACTCATGTCCATAACTTGTGTTGTCTGTGGGCCCAGAGACCGTGGGTGAGGCCCTGCACCCTGTGTCCAGAGCAGAAGTAGGTCAGCAGAGACCGCCGGTTGGTGAGTTGGAACGATGCTGCTTTCTTTCTCTCTCACACATGCACACAGAAAGTTCAGGAGAAAAAAGGCACGAGAAGGAAAAATCCTGCATTCGTTTAATGGGATAATTAGAACCCATTTGACCCACTTGTCCCCTCAAAAACATAGTTGCAAAGGACCCCTCGGTTTATAACTGTCAAAGATTTTTCTGATTAAAAATGTTAGATTTATAAGTCCATGATGCAGAAACAGTAAGCTGAATTTGTAGTTTTTTAGTTTTGCTACAAAAAAAAAGAAAAAGAAAACAGACAGTATCGCCTACATCTGCGTTAATGCAGGGCTGTCTCTAGAAAGTTTTTAAAATAGGTTTCTAGATGCGAGCCACCGGTGATCTTCAGGTGGCAGATGAACATTGAATGCCACTAGGAATGTCAAAGTTTTATTAAACTTTTGTCATATGTTTGGGGTTGGTTATCAACATTCAGAAGCATTTCAGTATGAGGGGCACATAAATGACTTAGACATAAAAAATAAATAGATAGATGAACAAATTCACATTTATATTAAAAAAAAATTGTACTTGGAGCACATTTAAAAGGGCGGCACTTAATTTCCAGCCTTTCCTTGTGCTACCACTCTATTGATACAAGATTTATTTATAAAACACAACATGCGGTATCGACAGAGCAAACATTAATTGAAGCCGTTTGTGTTTTAATGTTGTGCAAGTTTTCACAAAGAAACTATGTCAAATGTCATTCTTTTTTATAGTTTAACTTTAATGAAAAAACTTAGAAGTTTTTCTCTCATCTGCTACTCATTTAATTCATGTTTTGCAGAACATATACAAAAGAAAATTAAACTCACACAGACCCTCAATGTATGATGCTGTATGATGATGTATGCTCAAAAATGTGTCCCGCAGGGACGACACCTCTCTTAAGTTCCTCGTCCTGATCTGTTTAGTCAGTCAACACAATGTGAATCAACAAAACTTTCCCTAACTAGACACAATTTCTACAGTATTAAAATAAAGTACTTTTAGAGACTTACCCTAGAGGTATATGTTTCCTTTTCGGTCACAATCAAGATAAATATTACTAACATGCATACAAATGTCTTCCATAAACTAGCAAAAGAAGCCATCGAGAGCCATCCTGGTTTCCTTGTCCTGTCACTCTAGAGTGAGGGGAGAAGGAGAGGCTCCGTTTGCATTTGTACAGTATGTGTGCGCAAGGGTGATAAAAGGAGAGAAAACACACGGAAGTGACCAAACACATCAACTGTTGGAGGGCTGGTGTCTCATGAGTGAGACCTATGACTAAGATTGGAAAAGAGTAGGAGTGTGCCTGTGCCAATGTTGCCATACCAATGCTGCACGGAGAAAAAGGCAGAGGGTAGGAACGGGCTGATTTCGATTGGACTGGGGAACATCCACACCAAAATTCAAGATCCAGAATAGTGCATCGTGTGCCGAGTGGGATGTATCTCAGTAAACCTTTACATTTAAGTGAAGGTTGTGTGCAAGTGCTAAGAGTATTATTTCCAATCCCATGTACAATATGCGCGTAAATGCATTTGTGCGGTTGTGAATTATTAACTTATTGTGCTCATGAGATAGGCTGCATGACATGTGCTCTTTAGCAGTCCTAAAGAGAGAGCCAGCAGTCATTCCGGTAAAACGCACCATGAAGTGAAGGGACTTAAAGAGCACATTGGAAGACACTTAAAGGGAAAATAGAGGCTAAAGTCGTGCGCTTCCTCCTTTTCTGTTCCACCAGTATCTTACCATGAAACATTGCAGAAAGACACATGCATTTTCATTCTTATTTTCTTCTTATCTGGTTCTTTTGTTAGTTTTCACCTTGCCAACTGTTTTCTTCATTGTGTGGATTTACACCCTCGCATCATGACAAATCCTCTCTCCTCCCTTTCCCGTTACTCCTTTTCTGTCCCACACTACTGTACACGCTTCTCTTTTTTTACTGTCAAGTCAGTTTGCCACCGACAGCAGTGAGTGATAAGGAAAATTGAATCATCATGTATTAGAAACATGAGTCCTCCACTATCATCATGCTCTAAAAGGGAACATGTTTGTGGTATTCTAAGTGTGCAAGAGCAGGAACAGCGCTGAGCATAGCAATGTTGTGTGTGGTGGAATAATAACACTGCGCCCCACCCTGAACCTACCATTCGTGCAGTGAAACCTTGTGGTGGCAGCATCATGCTGTGGGGATGTTTTACAAAAGCAGGGACCAAGAGTTGGAATTGAGAAGAAGACGGATGGAAAAACATTATAGGTTAGAGGTTTGTAAGAAAACAAAAAATCAAAAACAAAAAAGCATTAGTTAGTGAACAAACAGTAACACATAGATCGTTTTTGATGCAGTTATTGGGGAGCTGAAATCAGGATGAGGTCAGAAAATATCCAAACAATGTCAGAATTTTATAAACTTTAAACATCTGGCAAAGCACTGCTCAATCCAGCATCCAAAAAGTGAAAACAGTGTGGCACAACTGCAGTCCTACCAATGCATGGTTCTCTACCTAAACTGGCATACAGTTCCAGATTAGGAGTGCATAATTCAGAGAAGAAGCCGGTAGGCAAACTGTAAGTCTGTTGGATCTGCACAGATCCACATCTCAGCTGGGATCATATTTCAAAAGGGCACCTATTAGTTGTGCGCTCCACAAATGTGGCATTTGAGGAATACTGAAAGAAGAAAACCTTTGTTAAAAAAATGTAATAAAAGTCCTGTTCACAGTTTACCACCATCCATTTAGGGGACACATCAAACATGTGGAATAAGTTGCTCTAAATAGAAAGAATTATGATTTTAGGCTACATGCAAATGTAGTATGTGGTGGTAAACAAATACTGGAAAACCCCTTATTCACATTATGCTCACAATGAAACACAGTGGTGGTAGCATCATGATGTGGGGAAGCTTTTTTTCTCACAATACTGATGGGAAGATGTATGGAGCTAAATACAGGTCAGTCATGGATAAACACTTTAAAAACTTCTGTACACAAACACTCTCCGATCTGACTGAATTTAAGCTAACTTGCCAAGAGTAATGGGCAGACATTTAAGTTTCTTGATAGGCAAAGCTGGAACATATTGGCCAAGAGATATTACATTTTAAAAGCACTAAGGGTTAAAAAAAAAAAAAATAATAAAAAAAACTATTTTCCCCTTTAACAATGACAGCCTGATGGTACTTTCTAATAAAAACATGTCACTCTTTCCCAGTTTGAATTTGTGAAAAACGAAACCATTTTATATTTTACTTGCAATTCTCTGGTGGTCTGTTACTTAAAATTCTAATAATATTCAATGAACTTATCTTTATCTTCTTATTTTTAACAATCTACAAAATGCTTAAATTGGCACATTTGTCACATTAAAAATAACTTAAAAATAACCTTTAGGCAGGTAATAAACATACTTTTCTTTAGGTTAGCATTTCTCAATTTAAAATGTGTTTTTTATTGGTCTGATGTAATTCTCTAATCTTTAGGCTTATGTTTTCCATCGGCTGCAAGCGAAATATCATCATCGTTTGCACAAATAAAGGCTTGAAAATAAAACAGTATGTATGTCATTAATGTATATCATTAGTTTAATTCTATAATTTGACCTACCAAAATAAATGAACCTTTCATTCATCACTGAATATGACTTTATGAGAATTTCATGCACTCTTTCAGCTGTTCTTAGAACTAGACTTTTCTGAACCGAGGTCTCAGGGGAATGAATGGGCTGAACCACTCTCCCAGTATAGTATACACACACACACACACACACACACACGCACACACACACGCACACACACACACACACACACACACACACACACACACACCCACAAACAGAGTACCTCAGCAGCATCAGTGGAGGCTACAGAGAAGGAGACATGTATCCCTTCAGCTGGATGCTGGTCCATAGGTGTCTGGTTTCAGACGGCAGGCGTCCTGAGAGCACAGTGTGGAGCACAGCACAGCCAAGTGGACAACAATGGAAGCACGTAGCGGCTCAGGTGTCCCTACTGCGAACCCAACGTGTGACAGAACATGTTTATTTGTGAATCTGGTGCCATGTGTACACATGTTTACATGCTGCCATGCGCCTAGCATGCGTTCTAGCTCTTCTGGAGGGTGCACATGCTCATGTAGATTATGTGTTCATGTTGCTTTCTGGTATTGATTCTCTTGCACTCTAGCTGCACTTTAGCAGCACTCATGCATGCTTCCCTCAAGATGGTAACAGCTGCAAATGGCAATAAAGGAAGTATTCCTAGAAGCTAAAAAAAAATGCATACATGCTCCCTGAAGCTTGAACGCGCACATGGAGCTGTTTTACAGGAAACAAAGAAGGACAATTCAGAGCAGTCTTTGTCTTTCTGATTGTGTCTGTCTTCATTTGTCCAGCTCTTTATTTACAAGTCGCTCACTCTGTCTCACTGTTATTCTCTCCCCTTTTACTCACTGGAGGATGCTAACCCATCAGGTCCCTTGGCTCCCCTCCATGGGATGATGTCATTTCAGATGACATCACCATGCAGTGTACGTGTGTTTGTGCTGTGTGAATGAGTACGTGTAGCACCCCCACCCCGCCTCACCTCACCCCCCCCCCCCATTTACACACCTCTCCTTCGTTCATCCTGCAGCTCTGCTTCTTTCCTTAGAGGAAAGGTGCTGTTTGACACACGCTCATACGCCCACGATCAGCCAAACTAACGCGCTTGCACAGGAGCTTGGGTCAAGGAGAACGAGAAAGAAACGGACGTGGATTGCCAGTAAGGCGAAAACACGTGCACACACACACTTGTGCAAAGAAGAAGGAGGCGAAGTGGTGGTATGCTGTGAGGGCAGAGAAAGAAGTGTGGAGGTGTGGCAAGAACTCAGAGAGGGGAAGGGCACTACAGGGGCGAGTCAGCTTAATTACACAACATTGCTGCTACTATAACACCACAAAGCCAAGGCATAAACTGTCATTAAGATAAAAAGTAGCTCACGGAGGAGTGCCACAGACTGTCTGAATTCTTCTTGGCTCTATTGTCTGTTGTTAACACAGTTATATATAAGACTTAATGGCCTGGTTCAGATTTCTGGTAAACAAACGAGTTTAAGGGACTAAAACAGTATTTTTGGGAAAAGGCTTATTTGAGTTTATTTTTTTAAATCTGTGATCTAATGGTGCTCTATTTTTGAACTGAAACTGTAAAATTTAAATGTTCCAGAAATAAATATTTGTCTGGAAACGTTCTACACATTTTTACTCTCATGTTTCTGTGCATACACAATACAGTATGGTGATGTACTCAAGTCTACAGTACTGTGCAATAGCTTTAGACAGGTGTGAAAAAATGCTGCAAGCAAAGACTGCTTTAAAAAAATGGAAGTGTTTCGGTAAACATTTATTTTCATCGATCAACAAAATGCAGGGAACCCTCTGTAACCAAGTTCCTTTTGCATGTCAAAACAAGACCAGAAAAATAACAGTGTTGTACGTAAACACCTTCTGTCTGGACGACACTGTTTTTAAGTGCATGTTTGTTAATCCATATCAAAAAGTCTGCATAGGACATAGCACATTGAGTATCAGCTACTTTCGCACAGAGAAGTTCTAAGAATGGCATTTCTCTTAGAATTATAAGAATAGTTCTTATAACTACCCTTCCTTGGGGAAACTTTTCACAGTCCATTCACACGGGTGTCAGGGTCTTTGATGGAGACAAGTGTGACCAAAAAAAAGTTTAGTTACATCTTTATTTTTTCTAGTAATTTTTTTATTCCAATTTATTATTTTTTTTAAATGACAGGGCCTTAAGAAGCAGAAATCTATCAAGGGACTTAGCTTCGGAGTTCACCAAACGCCTACATCAGATGAGTTCTGATGAAACCACAAAAAGACCCTGCCTCAGAGTAGGAGCTAAAATGGTTATAGGAACTGAGGGCCGTGGTCCCTATTTCTTATGTGTCGGAATGTGCCTGTCTCCTGAAAAGGTTCCAGGAACTGCAAAAATGATTAGTTATGAGCTACAATAACACATACGTTGCCTCTGTGATCAATAAGGTATTTTTGAATTTGAATTGAATTGCAAAGGTTCTGACAGTCCGGAAGAGAATATTGTTTAAACAAATTGCAGATTTCTCATCTATGTGAAAGATTATGGCCACTATCTCAAGATGTATGGTGTCCGGAAAAGGATGGGTAAAATCTCTATACACACACCTGAACACAAACTGTTCAGACTTTAATACCGAGGTTGGAACTTCGAATAACTATTTGTTCTTTTATCCTTATTTTGTTCCCCCTGAACATTATATTTTCATACTCGTGTGCGTGTGTGTAAGTATAAAGTATTAAAAAAAGCATGTGGCACAAAGTCAGATGTACGTTTTGCAGGAACTTACTGTACTTGTAGGTTTTAGCAGAAAGAAACGCAAAACTTCAGTAAAAAAAATCATATCTCGCTTTTACAGACGGACAGGTGTAGCTTTAGCAAATCAATACATGTAGCCATAGCAGAGGAAAAAACATTTAGGCAGAAAGTCACATTTAGCTTAAGAAATAAATCACAATCTGCATTTGTAAAAAGGGAGGAGTATCTTTAACTCTGTCCACAGATATCATCTAATAGAACTTTCCCAGTTCACATTTTCATTAGCTTAGTCTATATTTCTTTTATGTCTTCACTCACAAACATACTGACATGAAGTAGGAAGGGACATTGAAGAGATTCAAGTTTATCTCTGCTGCTTGTTGAGTGCTCTCTGAAACTTCTTGGCACGGCTAATTTGCCACAAAGATCTTCTCACTCACATCTTTCACAAATGTCTATTTGCAGAGGCACTCCCACTCTGAAGCGAGACTGGGTTTTATTGAGCACAGTTGGCACCGTCTACGCCAATGATGTCATTGTGGTGTATGGGCCAGCAATTTAGCAATCAGCAAGTTTCTGAAACGAGGAATGGTAAAGATACACTGGTAGTACTACTAATGTTATGGTATTATTAAGATAACGGTAGAGAAGTTGAGTGTGGTGATGTGTAAGGGGTTTTTATTTGAAAGAGAGAAAGTAAGAGCTTTGAAGTGTGTCAGAAAAGTCAGAGTATTGAGTCACTGTTTGTGGTTTTGAATTAAAAAATAGATTTTAATAAGTGGTTTTACAGAAAAATTAGCTGTATTCTTTAATGCAGAATTATTTTATGTTTCTTTAATGGCAAATGTGTGTTTGTGTAGAGGAGGGGATTTCATTAGAGTCTTAGAGCTACTCTGTAAGGTTCGGGGCTTTAATCATGCAGTTTGCCCATCTGTTCCATGAGAACAGGCCAAGACCCCCGTCACCTCCACCTGCTTCAGCCTTCAGACTAATTTTATATGAACAAGAAAGCTTGTTTGTGGAAAAAACATGGAAATATGGGGTTCTTACAGATTGTTAGAAAACTAGAAATCTAATTTTTACTTAGCTAAAGAAAGAAGCAATAAATACAAATCTATTTCAAGCACTTAGATTAAGATTTTTTTGAAATATTGTTTATTATCAGGACTCACCCCTGAATCACTCTAATTTAAACAGCAAGAATGAATTATTTTTTCATTCTTACAACCAGAAATTTTGGATCCAAAATTGAATATCTCATCAACTAATAATAAGCTGAAATATGTCATTTTTGGAGTGCCACTATCATTTATTGCCAAAATCTAGTATTAGAATTGATTTTGTTCCAGTTTGGCCCAAAATAATTCTATTATTTTAAAAGAATAATTGTCCATCCATCCATTTTCTATACCAGTTATCCTTAGGGGGTTGCTGGGGGGCTGGTGCCTATATTCAGCAGTCAACGGGCGAAAGGCGGGGTGCACCCTGGACAGGTCACCATTCTATTGCAGGGAAACAGAGAGACGGACAGGACAAAACAAGCCTGCACATTTCCTTCTTGAATTTAAATTTAAATGTAAAATATTTTCTGTGATGGACTGGCGACCTGTCCAGGGTGTACCCCACCTCTCGCCCGTTGACAGCTGGAGAAAGGCACCAGCCCCCCCACGACCCCTGGAGGACTAAGCGGCTCAGACAATGGATGGATGGATGGATGTAAAATCTTTTCATTTACTTAAGTTAATATCAAATAAGATATTAATTTATTTATTGGTTCCGAGCTACTGCTTTGGGACCCTAAGCAGTAGCAGTTCACTTAAGCCTTGGGCAAAGTCTATGTGACGAGATATTGTAGAAATGTGAACATGTTTCCGACATGTAACACCTACCTTTTGAGATGAAATTTTTATCTGCTGTGACGCACACGTCTTGAGTTATAGTTGATTGACCCAGATGCAGAGAGGAGATGGTAGAAAATTACCCTTTAATGATGTAATACTGACTATCACAGGTCAGGACTAGGGAGACACGACATGGATACGAAGATGACGATCAGTGCGTGTACATGCAGCAAGAGAAAGTCAAATTATTACCTTAGTATGATTGAAATCAGACTTTTGAAATGCATGTATACACCTTAGTCTGGCTCAAATTGAACCAAACTTGAGTTTCAGGAGCTTGACTAAGCTACTCAGATAATGCGATTGGGAATCCGACTTATCTTCAATTAACTCCCCCTTCCCTGCCCGTACTGTTGTTAGGAGATGTATAAATGCGATTCAGAAACAACAAAAGTAGTAGTAAAAGAAAAATATGGCTGCTAAGACAAACGTAAGCGGCCGAGCACTGTATGTTTTGATTGACAAAGAGACGATGCAATGTGATTGTGAATATCCTGCTTTGACTCTGTGTGCTTCACTCCCGCCAGCCTCTGTTAACTGCCTGAGTGCAGCTCAAAGCTAACTGCTATAAGGCTTACACGTAGGGGCGCATGTCGCTATCTATCGTCGGGGAGTTGAACGTAATTAATAATTAGATTTTCTGAGCTAGATGTAAACTGGGACTCGGCTCTCCACAGGGGGCAAGCCCTTAGTCTGATTGCTCGTGACTGATATGGGAGAATTCCATATATATGTGGATAAGGATAAGGATAATTCAATTCAGAGTTTTAAAATACTTATTCTATGGTAGAGAGCCAACGGTCTCTCCCTGAAACATAGGGTCTCTCTCTGCTCGTGGCGATTGTCTGCCTGTGTGAGTGTCCAGGATATGCTAGGATATCAGGATTATGCTAGAAAAAACAAAATCACAGAGGAGTCCTTCAGTTAAATCAGTGTAGATAAAAGGTTAACTCAGTGATCAGCATTATGGCACATTCCCTGGCTGCTTTTACTATTAATTAAAATCACTTAAGAGAAATAATCTTGAAATAATTTCCCGACTACAATGACAACACTACAAGCAAAACCAATTTTTTTTTACCATGATGACTCTCCCCCCCACCAGCCCCCCAAAACAAAACAAAAACAAAACAAAAAACAACTTCTAAGGTCGAAAAAAAAAAAATCAAAACAGACAAAAACTGGGTGGGTGGAGAGGGGCATTGAAGGAGGGGCCCCCAAAAAATTTAACAAAACAAAAAACAAGACAAAGGCCAAAGGCCGGAGTAGAAACCTTTGTTTCCAGCATCAGATAACTTTGTTCTCAGGGATTCACAGCAGATAATCTTGAATTCTGGTGCCTGGTGACCATAAACCTAAAGTCAGTGTGGAAGGCGATGCTCTGAAGACGGAGGTGCTGGTGGGTCTCTGGGAGCTAACAGCCACAGGACTCGGAGGACCCAGGACGAGGTGCAGGGAACCTAAGAGGACTCAGGGGCTTTGGTGCAGGTAACCCACCAGGAAGCTCAGGAGACTGGCACCCACAAGGTAACCCTGCAGACTTGGAGGGACAAGGAAACTCTGGAGACTGTTAACCAGGAGGAAGATCAGGAGGCAGGGAACAATCCTTAGGTTCAGCGAAAATAAATGTTTCATGCTGGGGCTCAGTGGCTCGGAACCCACTGGATGAAACTGTGAGGTTGAACTCACGGTAAACTTCTGTGGGCTGGAACCCATGGAAAGACTCTACAGCCTGAAGAGACACCCGCAGTTGCTTGAGGGCTTCTATTCCTATAGCTGCAGGCAAGGGGATTTTAAGCTTGGTTTATGCTTGGTGCGTCCGCGAGGTCCGCACGGCTCCCTGCGTCCAAATTACGCCATTTCAGTAACCGCGCCACTCAGCGCGACCTCCTCCCGCCCCAAAATATCCGCACCGCACACCTAGGAAAAATTGTAACTACTGCGGTCCCGCGTGGAAGAACATGGCGGAGTGGACAGTCTCCTTTTTCGTCTTTTTTCCTAAGTAAAACGAATAAAAGTTCTGCTTTGTTTAAGCTCACGGGTGTCACCGTCTTGTAAACAACAGTGATTACTACTTCTACTATGGTGTAGTGTTGTATGAATGCCGTAGAGCCCTACGCCCCTCCATACAGTCAATAAGAATATTGGCTCTCAGCAGGGATAAGCTGCAGAAAGTATAAATGCTGCTCGAAGGCGTCTCGGCCGGTTCTGCACGTCTGGTTTCCGCGCGGAATGTTCATGCGGCAAGTATAAACCAAGCTTGAGGCAGCTAATGATGACCCTCTGTGGACTGCAGAACTGCTTTTGAGGGTTGGACAGACAAAAAAAAAAAAACAAGAATCAGAATAGAAAAAAAAACTAACAAATAAACCAAACCCAAAAAACCATTACTGTGACAACCCCCATCTCAACAGAGCACCACCTGGTGTAAAAACAAAGTATAAGCAGTCCTGGGTGGGAGGAGGGGCCCCAGGATGGGAAGAACTGGGAAGAAAAAAAATCTACAATTAAAAAGTCCTCAACAAATAGTCCAAGTGTCTCAACCAATGTCTTAAAACAATTCAGCGAAATGGCCTGTGGAACCCATGTGAAAGGTTTTAGGGCTAGCCAAAAAAGCCCAAGAACAGCGTTGGGAGGACAGACATTATACTTTGTTGCAGGCGTGGAAGGCCACGGTTAGGGAACCCATGAAGAAGAGTTTGGGCTTTATGACAAAGAAACATAGAGACCAACATCCTCTGTCCCTTGCCCACCAGCTGCGCCACTCGAACACAGGTTGCTTAATCACACGACACCTCCCACATTAAAAAACTACGAAGACCCAATGAACAACGTTGCATGCGAGTAGGGTTGAGCAATGAGCAATGCCACAGCGGATCCATTGATCCCCCTCGAACCTCCCCCACATAACAACCCCCTCCCCTATTATAAATACGCTATAGCCTAAATAGTATGACCAAAGCCATTCTAGGAAAGCCGTGCAACTCTCCTATCAGTCCCATTGTAACGAAATTTGGTTACAGTCCCACCAGAGTTCCACTGGGGGCAATCACCATGAGTGCAAGATGAATGGGAGTCAAGGGAGCGAGACGGCTAAATTTTTCTCTTTTACCTGATTGCCATTGGGAAATCTAAGATTTGATTGTATGTTTCGCAAGTTCAACATGGGTTATACATTGAAAGTTGAATGAACGTGTACGTATGTCCATTCGTTTTCTTACAGGTTTAGTTGTTGTTGCCGAAAACATGCTAGCATTTTGCTCGTGACCGCTGATTGGTCAGTTAAGGACTGATTACAACCAGACGTACTGCTTGACAGCATCGTAGCATCTGAAGCGGTACTAGAATGTTAAGGTGGACTTTTTCACCTACGTTTTTTTTTTCAACCCAACAACAACTGCTACTGTGAAATGTGAAGGAAAAAATAAGGATTGCCGTAAAGCTGGTCTCTGGTTATACGATGTGTATGATGTCATTGACAGTTTAAATTACTTTAAAAAAAAATCTGCATCTACTTTTGAATTTTTTTCCAAATTACTAGACAAAAAAAATATATCCTGAGAAAAGTGGATTTTGTGGGGTATTGCTCCATAGACCTCCATTCATTGTGCACTCGTCATGAGAGTGCCCTCATATGGAATCAGAGTGGAACTGCAACCAGTTCAGAACCCGGAAGTACCATGAGAGTGGGAGTTCTCTCTTTATTAGAATTTATCTGGTATGACAAACCAAAAATAAAAATATGCTGTCTTGGTTTGGACCAGCTAACCAAATAGGTATCTGTCAATCCTTGCTGAATGCTCTTTGCATGAATCTTGATATTATTTGTGAGTTTCTTATGTGGTACCTGAATCCATGCACATAAAATGTTGTGAAATGAAAGTGATTTTTTCATTTTTTAAGGGTAGGTTTTCAGTAGAAGATCAAGAAATCAGTGTATGTTCAAACTAATACAGCTGTCATGAAAGTCAACGACTTTTCCACAAACTGGTCGTTGCATATTGATAGTGAAAAAATGCATCTATAAGGCATTAAGCTGCTGCTGGTCCATTCTGCGTTTTTGACACTGACTGAGCAGAGGCGTAGTGTTGTACCAGTAAGAATGTTTTCAAACAGCAGGAAAAGAGTGGGAACAGCTCTACTGAATGCAATGAGTTTTTATGTGTTGTTTAACTCAGACAGTTTGGAGCGTCTGTTCTTTGTCCATACCTTAAAAAGAACAAAAATTCAAGTGTATGTGTGAACTTAGGTATGGCTTCAAATGCACTTATAATTGCCCTTGCGTTAATTCTTGATTTCCTTCAACACTGTTCACGTTCTTTTAATCTCATGCTCATTCAATCTCAGCCCTTTATCCGCTCACTCCTAATCCCCCTTCATCATTTATCCTTCATTCTTTATTTCTAACGTCCTACCTGCTTCGTCTCCCACCCTGACCTCCATGATACATCATCCTTGCACCCTCATATACCATCCTTCTTCCTGACCTTCTCTGTCTTTCATCTCTCTACCCAACATCCATCATCCCTGATCCCCTGTTCCCTTTATCATCATTTCTCATCCTTTTTCACAATCGCTTCCTCCCTTCATTCCTCATTCTTTCCTTTTTCAATCCTTTACCCATCGTCTTTACCTCCTTTATCGCTCTTCTGGACTCCTTGCATTTCTCTAGCCCATCATATGCCATTCTTTATTCTTACCTCCTTCATTATTGGCCCCTACTCCCTTCAACCCTTATTCCTACCTCCTTCGTTCCTCATCATAATCCATAATTCCACCTCCTTCATCCCTCTTCCCAACTTCTGTATCAATCACACTCTCCTGAGTCATGCCTCCTTCATTCACCAACCCTCACACTTCATTTCTACTGTCTTTCTCCTTTTTTCTTTGTCCCTCAACCTCCCTTCAATCCCTCCTTCATCCCTTCCTCTTTCACCCATCATTCCTCACACTTCAATTATATCTTCTTTATCCTTAATTCCTAATTAATTCTCTCTAATCCTTTCGCCCTGCATCCCTCGTTGATTCAAACCTCCCTCATCTCCACCTACTTTATCCATCATTCCTACTTCTCTCATCCTACATCCCTTTTCCTGTCATTCGTCATTTCTCCTCCCTCATTCCTCATGCATACCTTATTCATCCTTCCTTTCCATACCTCCTGAGTTGGAAAGACAATTTTGTGACTCCATATTTCTCCCTAAATTTCTCCATGAAAACCCACCTATCACTTTGTTCTATTATATGCTTGGTTCTTTTCAGTAACACATTTAACTGTTGATGTTGTAGCTTTGTCCTTGCAGTTGAAATAAGAATGAGATTCCGACTGAAACTGCACTGTGTTAAAAAGTTTCTTCTCAAACATAAACTGAAATTGTTTCAGATGAAAAACAACTTAAAAATTAAGCTTTACCTCCACATGCTTGTGTGTTTCCGACACAAGCAACCGTCATAAGAAGCAATCTGCTTTTACTGTTCAGCTTCACGGGTCTGGTCAGGCTCTGTCCACCATTCTGCATTAGCACTAATGAAATTTGAAATTCAAGAGCATGTTTCATTGGATGCAAACCTTTAAGGGACTTGACTTCATTCCTTTGTTTGCTCTTGCCCGTGTTACAATGCATTAATGCATTATAGCAAATACTGTACATCCGAAAGAAATCGCAACTAAAGATGTATATTGCTGATTCTGAATCGTAATTGAAGAATATTTTCCATGCTTATGTTAGCAATACAAGAAATAAACTGTTTAAAGAAAATTCATGATGCAAATATGGATACCCTGAAAGAGCATAACACAAAAAATGCTAATATGCTATTTTGTGATTTGTAAAAAAAAAGAAGTACAATTCGCACATCTGAAATGTCTGCCACTTCTTTGCAAAAAAATTCAAACTCAGTCACAATTAATAGAGAGTCTCTGTGAAGGTCAGTTTTTAAGTGCCACAACAAATCCAAATAAAATTTAGGTCTGGATTTTGACTAGACCATTGACTTGAACTAAACTGCTCTGACTGTTTATTTTGGGTCTTTGTCCTGCTGTAGGGGGAACCTCCAACCCAGGATTGGGTCTTTAAAAGCTCCTATTTTTCTCTCACCCTATGTTCCATTTCACTCCTATCCCCACATTTACTCAGATCGTGTTCCAGCCGAAGAAAAACATTCCCACAGCATGATGCTGCCACCACCCTGTTGGACTGTGTGGAGAGTTAGTTCTGTTGTTTGTGCAGTGTTAATTTTTTTCACACATAGCATTTTGCATCAAAGTGGATTTCATTCTCATCTGACCACCTTCCTCCTCATGTTTGGTGTGTTGCTTACATGGTATTGTCCTGCAAACAGGAGTTCGTCCTTTGCCTTTTTGACAATCTTTTGCAAAAGGCAGTGTTGTGAACTGATTGTCCCAACTGAACTGTTGTTCTTTGATGCTCTTCTATAGGTTACTTCTATGATTAATGCTCTTTGCCCAGCTTCTCTGTTTAGTATAGGTTTTCTGTTATCTGTAATCTTTTGATGTTCAGATAATGACTCAACAGTGAGCTTTTATTGAGTTGGTAAACCAACTTAACATTTCTCTGCAATGTTACTCTGAACTATAAAGAGTTGGATTCTAATCCTTAATTAGGGAATCAGAGTAAAGGGGATATAAATGCATATAACTGGGGATGCAACGATACAATTTTTTAAAACCAAAACGATACAGATATGTGGATCTGAGTATTTGCTGATACCAATTACCAATGCCAATAATGCTACTGCACAAAAACAATGCAATGACTTGAAAGACGGGTTCTTTTTTCTTCCCCTCTTCTTTCAACAAATGATGGAGCATTAGATAAAAAACAAAGTATTTGTAAAGATGACCACAAAGCTAAAAGTTAAATTAAAAAAAATAACATTTTCTGTGAAATAAGTGCAGAGTTTCCACATTTTAAGTATCAATTCACGAGTACAATAGATTTTTACATGTTTAACATGTTCTTTTGTGTTGCTGTATGACATAAAATTTCATTAAAACACATAGAGATGTGTTGTTGAAATTTGACAAAATGTGAAAAAAGTTTAAGGAGTATGAAGCACTGTTAGCCTTTCCTGAAGAACAACAATGCTGATTTAAAAAACAATCAAAACAAAAATTGTTTTGACTGGGTTGAGCAGTAATCCACCCAATCTGAGATGTGTTCTGCAGCCAAACTCTCCCTCTCCTTATCTGCACTTCCCCACTCACATTTTATTTCAGACACAGTCGCACAAGCTCATGTGCTCTCCTGCAATGCATGCACCTGTTCCCCTGAAAAGAATGCACATTTATCCTGAAAACAGGGTGCAGCAACATGACAGTTCTCCACCTTTGAATGGGAAGCATTGGCGATTTCTTCGTGCATTTGTGAGTTGATGATCACTTAAAAGAGGGAGGTGACCATTAAACACACCCAATTTAACTCAATCCTTTGCCCTTCAACCGATCTTTGTCTACTCCTCATACCCTTGCGGTACTCCCCTCCCTTTAAACACCCCCTCTTCCCCGCCCCTGTTGGTTTAAATGTCACCCCTAACATTGACATATTTTGGGTCATTTGATCCAATGGCATCTCCTGGGAGAAATTAGCATGTGCAAGAGAAAAGTCCACAACTTTTAAAAGCTCAGTGTTTCCAATTTACCGCCACATGCTTCACATTAGCTGCGTATTTAAAAAGGTCATGGACTGGGCACAGCGCCCGAGGGGGGAGTCCCTGCGAAGGAGCAAGACAAAGTGCAATAAGCATACATTGTCCACTGCTGTGATTCTCTGTAAATGAATAGACAGAAAGCTAACAGTTTCAACAAATTATTGCTTGCTTTGTGTATAGGCTTTCTCAATGTCTTGAAAAAAAGTACTGATATACCTTGACATTTTTCAGAAGTGGCTTGTTACAACATCGAACATTAAAGGGCCTATATCATCCAAAATCAAGTTTTTGGAGTTTTTTACCGTGCAATTTTCTCTTAAAAAAACCCTGCCAGGGTGGTTTTTGGCTAAAGCCTAGTTTATGCTTCTCCGACCGCAAATTTGCACTCAGATGCAGACGTATTGACGGAGACGTTTTCTGTTTATACAGTAGTACTCCGCTCTTCCACTCCATTCTCTATTGTTTTTTTCAGCGTTGCTCGACCAGGACAGCAGGGGGTGCTAAGTTTTCATGGCGTCTCCACCTACTATCACACAGCGCAGCTTCTGTTTTTTTTCTAGGCTTGTGAACGCATTTCAAGGAGCAATGAACGACAGAAAGTAAGTTTTTGATTAAGCTGTCAAGCTTTTTACTAGAAGTGCGGATTATAGAAAACTAGAAACACATGGAAACAAACACAGCAGCCGTTTTTGCTGTTTTCCTACACCTCCTTGTGTTCAAAATCGCCAACAGATTAGATAGGTTACCCTTTCAATATAAAGCATATAGTGGTAAAATGCTGCATTAACTACTGATTACAGCGACTATAGAGTCACGTTCTGATGATGCGATCTGTGGCTGTTACTGAAACTGACTGATCAGATGCATACTCTCTCCGTCGACGAAGATGGATAGTTAAAATTTGGGCCTCTACTCCGTGCATTCGTTGACGGATGCTTCTGCGTCAATCCGTCTCCGTCAAAACGCAGAAGCATAAACTAGGCTTTAATTCAAGTATGTTTGAGTAATTCTTCTAAATCCTGCTCTCTGAGCAGCTGCACCACCCTCTCCTGGAAAACGACTGCATGTTCACATAGTGACGTATTTTATGATACACTGGGTAGTGCTAGAGGTGTCCGCACCGGCACTTTGGCTGCATGGATTAAATTATTTTATTCTACATTCCTAAAGAACAGCAGCTGGATGACTTCTAACAACAAAGACACCTGATGAATTGGACAGAGAAGTTAGTAGCTATATGCTAATACGTGTTAGCCATTTATCAAGCTGCTTATGTGATCGTATAACAGCATTGTGTGGTTAATTAACTGATCTGTAGCATCTCAGATTGTTCCGTAAACTTGTGGAAACAACACCCACATCTTTTTTATACACTGGGCTGGAAAGATCTGCTTGCTGGACTCAGCTGTGGTGGTTTGAATGGGGTCCATTTAATTTCTGCTCAAACAGAGAGGCGCAGCGCTCACGGGGAGGGGTGTCCAACAATAAATCCAGGATAAAATTTAAATTTCAGGACAAAGTAATACTATATTACACCAACAGTAACATTTTATCATATTTATTTCAATCCTAGACGTTAAAACTGTAAAATGGCATGATATAGCCTCTTTAATGTTTTATTCATAAAACAATTTAGCCCCTTTTACCCTTACACACTTGGAATCATGAGAACTGAGAAAAACATTAGAAAGGTTGTTCTGGTTGATGCTTCAAGTCATACAGTGGACACTGTACCGTGTGTGGTGGAAAAAGCTACACATTATTGTGAGACTGCCATGAACTTGATGAAGTGTAGTAGTTGTAGCATCATGCTGTGGGGATCATTTCCTTCAGCAAAGTTGTTAGAAAAAGGGATGGAGCTGAGTACAGGAAAATCCTAGTAGAAAACCTGTTAGAGGCTAACAGTGGTGAGAAGAATTATCTTTAACCACCCTAAAGATGTAAAAAGATTTATAATTGAATAGCTTAGAGTAAAGTGTAGTCATGCATTAAAATGACTGATCTAAATGAAAATCTGTGGCAAATCCTAAAAATAACTGTTAATAAAAACAATCTACTTATAATATGACTAAATTTGAACAAATTTTCAAAGAGGAATGAGTATAGATTTATCTAAGTAGATATTTAATGCTGCTGGAGAAATAAACCAAAAATGTGCAGATATTATTGCTACCAAATATGGTTTTACAAAAAGTGTTCTTATTTGTTAAATGAATATAAATACTTTTGTTTCTCTAGTAAGTAATCAATTTTACTATTTAGATAGAAGAGATCGAACAGATTGGCAAATTGTAAATAATAATCATTTGAGTTTCAGATGTTCTTAAATGGTGTAAAATGTGATTACTTTAAAAAATATTTTTTTTCTTGTGACTGAATATACAAATCTGCTGCCTGTCTTCTGTCTGAAACCTCAAGGACTAATATTAGCCATTTTTGATTCTGCAGAATTGTTTTATTTGTTCTGAGGCCAAATTACATCCTCATCGCATCTGCTGTGTGTTTGTCTTGTGTATATCACGACTCAGTCTTGGGTGAGGCCTCTCAAATGTGTGTGTATGCCTGCTGTTCTGCATGTATGTGTGAGTGCAAGCATGTTAACTTGCCAGTGTGTGTGTGTGTGTGTGTGTGTGTGTGTGTGTGTGTATGGGTGTGTGTGCAGCCAAGCCTAAAAGCATTTAAGCAGGAATGGGAGAAGGTCTGGAATCCTGGGATGACATCATCATCCATGATGTCATTTCTGCAGGGTGACTTTGGAACATGTGATTGCTTGGGTGAGGTCACACGTTCACTTTTTACTCCCCATAATTGACAATGAAACAGCGGGTCACAGCCGTAGATTGAGCCACGTCAAATTTAGCCACAAATTAGGTAGTCAGAAATACCAGAGTAGAAATGTGTTACTAATCTGTTGATTTTAAGTGCTACCGCAGATGGATGCTGAGTTTCCAAGCAATTTTAAATTAAACGCTTTATGAACCTGGACTTAGTGCTGGATTTTACATTTGTAACTGACTACTTTGTAATGTGAGAATTTAATTTGTGCTTCTTGACAGCAGCTGGTGCTGGTTGTTTCTCTGCTTTTGTATTGAACAAGTGAGAATTTATCCCCACATTTATAAATTAAAAAATTTACAACAAAAAACAATTTTTTTATTATATATATTTGTCAACTTAATATTAAAAAGCTTTTGAAAGCTAGATCCTAAATCAAGTGTAGAGAAAAAGGATGGTTGCCGTTTTACTTAGAATAATTTGCTGAAATGTTTGTTACGTTTCTACATTGTGATGCATGAAGCTGACCAATAATAAATATTTATAGTGGGAGTACCTCAATAGAGTCTTCGTGGTTTTCTTATGTTGTGGTGTTTTAGAGATGCAGTTTCAGGTCATGAGACAAGGCATTGTTCTTTTTTCCCCTGTCTTTTTACATTTGAAGATTTCAATCTGTTTATTCAGAAGTTTACTTATACTCATTATTATATATTATATATTAGAGCATGCTAATTGTGACAAACAGATGTGATTTTCTCTAACTCACATGGGGTGTGTTAATAAGGGCTCAAATACATAGATACACACCCAGTAACATGATGCTTAGGATAAAATCTTGCATGGCTGTATCAAGAACAATGACCCTACTCATGTGGCGCAAGGAGCCTTGCAGAACTCCACAGATTTTCAGAAGGTTGAATGAATGTCTACAAGACAAAAGGTTTACTGTGAGACGAGACAAAGACTGAGCTATTTTCGGCCACTAATGTCTTTCTAGAAGTCATGGTGAGGTTTTTTGTGCACACTATACCAAATGCCAAACAGGGTGATGGTAGCATCATGGTGAAGATCTTGTTAACTTCCAGTGGCATCCGTGCATTGCACAAAGTGGTTGAAAGACAAAGTTGGGCTTCCTTCAAGATACTCCATTTCTATATGATGTTCCAGTAGGAGACGATTGGATAGGCTCACCAGGAACAGCAGCTGGGTCCAGCAACGGCCCCTTATTTCAGTGAAGGGAGACAGGAAAACTGTAGCCAAACTGACATCAGTCTTGGATAATGTCTCTCACTCCTTGCATGACACCGTAACCGCTAATAAAAGCTCCTGTAGTGGCAGGTTGCGGGAGCAAAGGAGCAACAATGTTGGTGTATTGTTCTTCCCAGCAGACTTCTATAACCAGCACTGTTACCAAAACACTAAATGGAAAATAAATACATACAAATACATACAACAATTGTCCCATGCATAGATTTCCATAATAATGTGCATATAGTTTATTTGCACAATATAAAAGTCACGATTTACACAGATGCTATGTATTCTCTACTAAATTCAGAGCTTTCTAGGCTCTATTTTTACTGTAGATTAAAAACAGATAATATAACTTTTTTGTATTGATATTAAGATTGTTTGTAATGTATATGTAATAGCTATTCTATTCTATTCTACTTTATTAACCACAGATTTTCATCAAAGCACGTTATCTTGTCTTCTAGATAGTGGTGGTTAAGATGAATGCCCGAAATTTTAAACATAAACTGTACAACTTCACCTCAAATCACCAGCTATGTAGGTGGCTGGAACCAAGGTCAAAGCAGGGTTTTTCAACAGGACTATGACCCCAAGCACATAAAACTGGCTTTGGAATTGATAACCAGGCTTTAAAAAAAATTACTATGATACTGACAAATTTGATCAGGAATAAAACCTTATTTATATATGATATTGAGCCTGCGTGAATTAGAGAAAATCCCAACAAAATGTGTATTGTCAATTAATCCATATGATAGTGATTGTTCATTTATTCTTAAATTCTACTTCAACGTGCTTCTGGTTCATACTGATCCACAATTCAGTTGTAGGTAATTTAATTTTATTCTCTAAGCATCAGTGAGTTTTTTATGCTGGAATCCCTCCATGATATCCAGGGAAGTTCCTCACAGTGTTAACCACAAGAAGGAGAAAACACTCAGCACCCTACAGCCATGTGTAAGACATTGTGGTGTTCGCTAAGACCACAGGGGAGCATATTTGCAAACAGCCTCAACCTGCACTCATTCTAACAGACCAACTTACTCATCTGGTGAGTTCTTTTTGTGTTGTCTGAGGCAGAATGTGTCAATGGAAAATGATTCAGATTCAAGTATAGTTTTTGACTCACATTTTAGAAATGAAGAGATCCTGTGGGTCATTTTCATCCAGAATTTTCCAGAGCACATTGTTTAGCCTGCATTCGTCAGTTTATCAGAGCGTGAACAGACACTCATAGAAAGACACACAAGGGCGTACACAAGCACACATGGATGGCTTGAGGTGGACCATCTATTTTCATTAGGACCTGATTGCAGTGGGCTGACGGTAAACTGAGCGTGTGCCAAAGTCATAAACCTACGCACCCTTTCCCGCCATTACCTCATGATTATGATATCACACCCTTGTCTCATAGTTATGACATCACACCCCCCCAATTGTCTGGCTTTTTCTACATGCCAAAACCCTCACACATGAAAAACCAAGGACAAAATGTAAACTAAGAGATCGGGGCCAGTCCGGAGAGCAATAGCTAAGAAATGAAAGTGTCCACTATCCTTGTCCTGTTCACACTAAATGATAATGGTCTGGACAAGAAAGCATCTACTGTATGGGAAAATTCCTGACGTCACATCATTATTTGGACTTTCTGACCATGATTCATGAAGAGTATCCATTTTCTTTATGGCAGTATTTACTGACTTTCACCATTTCATGAAAATGTTGATCAATCAGGGGTAAAATATCACCGTGTTTATTGAATGTGTCCCTCAAAAGTGAGCGCTGCTCCAACATGACGTCGTTCAGAGCAAGCCTCGCCAGTTTCATGGAAAATGACAGTTCTGACATAAAAGAGTAGATCCATCAGGGGAACAATTTCACTAAAAGTCTGACTGGTAATTTTATGAAGCGGTGGGGGTAAATCCGTCTTCTGAGGTAAGTAAAAGGCTATATGCTGGGCTGCCAGCCATCCAGTACCTCTCACTGCTTGACTGTCCCTCTGACTGGTTGAAACGTCCCATGTGTCCTGCGTGTTTCTGTATATTTGGCCCAGGATTGCCGGGAGGATAGTCTGTGCCATGTGATAGATATCAAACCAAGCAAGGATAGATGAGAGTCATAGAGTACAATTTCTGTGAGAGAAAGTAACTTGCAATTTCCTTGATTACTGATTGTTATTTGATTTTCACAAAAATAATGACGAAACAATGGTTTCTTCCTGAGTTCTTTCTAGACGATGAAGTTGAACAGAAAGTGTTTTTTTCCTTAGTGTATCATCACCCACTCAAGATTTATGTGGCTTGAATGGGATGACTAAAAAATCCAGATAATCTTTTAATGCAATGAGATGTCAACCGTGTCATCGCTCCAGGAGTGGAGGAAGCAGCTCCCTATGGACCCTGCTCCTCCTAGCACATCAAGTACAAAAAGTACAGATGGTTTCGATGTTCTCTGTTTCCCATTCTGCCCTTGGTTTCTCCATTTGCAAGGTATCTTTATGTAAAACAACAATAGCAACAAACTAGAAAAGCACTAGGACAGCGCTTTCCAGATAAACCCTTTACAGACTGATAGATTTACATTTTTTTGCTCTTCCTCTGTTCTTGAATCTCTTTAGATCAGAACAGTTCATTTTCTAACTTTTACCCTACTTCATGTAGTCAGGCAGGTTCTATTTAAATGATTTTTATGGGATGGAAGTGAGATTGGCTCATTAACTTGAACTCAGCTTTTAAAACCATTGTTCATCAGAGTTAAATGTGGTTCATCAGATTTAACACAGGAGTCAATTTTGCTTTTTTGCGTAAAGCAAGGTCGGTTTGGGTAACTTTCCCCCTTAATAAATAAAATCTCTATTTAAAAACTGTACTATGTGCTCCTCAGTTTATCTTTGATAATCAGAAGCACTTAAATGTCACAAAAAGCTAACAATCTTTGACAACAATGTACATGCAAATAAATACATGAATAAAAACAATGAATTAATAATAAACATGATAAACCTCTTAGAATTAGACACAAAAAAAAAATCTGAGCCTGCTTGGGGAATAATCTTCCTGAGCTGCAATATCACCATGTTCTCCTCTGAACATAGACATTGTAGCTATTTTTAATCTCAGACACAAAGGAACTTAATGGGGACAGAATGGGGACACACACCCTTATAAAAAAGTATACAAAGAAAAACAAAAGAAGCATCAAAAACAAACAGCGAATGTGTGAAAAAGAGTCATCCCTCAATTTCCAACACCTTCTTTCCATGAGACCAGAGTTTTTTGTCATCTTTTGAACTCATCCATCCATCCATTTTGTAAATCGCTTATCCTCAAGGGGTCGCCAGCTGTCAACGTGCGAGAGGTGGGGTATACCCTGAACAGGTCGCCAGTCCATCGCAGATCTTTTGAAATAAAAAACTTCTTCAGGCTTTTCGGTCGTCAAAGGTTTTTCTTTGGACTGTGATCTTTTCAGTTTTATAAGTACCTCATCAATGTTTGAGGATAACTCTAAGCCGTGTATAATTTAAAGTTGGGGTACACAGTTTACAATTATAAAAGTAACTTAAAAAAATGCTCAAATTTGACTTACTCTTCAATGAACTTCAGGGTAATTTTACTGGCACTTTCTGGTATGCACTTGTCTCCAATTGTTTTTATATGGAGCTAGAACTAGGACTTTGGTTTTGAAACCAGTATTTTAAGACTTGTAACATGTTTCGATAATCGTAAACTACATTTTGTAACTTGCACGCATTTTAAAATGTAAAAGTTTCAAGTACATTTTCTTTCATCCATTATCTTCTGCTTATCCGGGGTCAGGTCTCGGGGGCAGCAGCTTCAGCATAGAGACCAAGACTTCCCTCTTCCCAGCCACTTGGGCCAGCTCCTCAAGAGGAATCCCAAGGCGTTCCCAGGCTAGCCAAGAAACACAGTCCTTCCATCGTGTTCTGGGTCTTTCTTCGGGCCACCCACCGGTCTCACCCTATCCCTATGGAGAGCCCGTAGACATTGGGTGCAGCCACTTGTACATGTGATCTCGTTCTTTCAGTCACTAGATGAGGGTAGGAACATAGATCGACCGGTAAACTGACAGACCGGTGCAGCGCCCACATCACTGGAGACACCTTACCGGACCGTCTATTGATCTCCCCCTCTATTTTACCCTCATTCCTGAACGCTCACCGGAGTTGACCCCGGTGAGAGTCAACTCCAGTGAGACTGTTCCCCTGCGTCGCCACCTTATTGTGGTGGAGGAACTTTAAGGGGCTTATTGCCCCCATTAGGGTCACCCATGACAAACTGGTCCAAGGTGAGGGATCAGACAAAGTGCAGCCCAAGAGACTCCTGTGAAGAACAACAATATTGGACTCAGTGTTCACTGGCCTGGACACAGGTAACTGGGGCCTCTCTCTGAAGCCAGTCAAAGAGGTGGGGCCTGGTGTCTGGGCCTTTACCCATGTTGCCCAACTGGGCTCAGCCCGACGAGGAAACATGGGCCCTCTGGCTGATTTTGGCAAACTAATTGTGTTTGTCATATTTCCATCCAATCATGACAAGAGAAGGGCAGGAGTCTGGCACTACTCACAGCCAAAATTGATTATGTTCACAACTGTGTCCTCCTACAGGTTCCTAAGGCCATTTTTCAGACCAAGTTGCCTGAAAAATGAACAAGTTAGTCCTTTTAAAAATAGCCTCTGAGGGAGCATGGTGGTGCAGCTGGTAGCGCAGCTCACCTCACAGCTAGAAGCTCCTGGGTTTGATTCCTCCCGGGGATGCTTTGGGTACTGAGGGTGTGTTTGTTCCTCCATATCATCAGCACTCACACCCTGGGTGGGGTTGGCGAAAGGGCCTTTCTCTGTGGAGTTTGCATGTTCTCTCCATTCTTCCTTGAGTAATGTGAGCTACTCCCACAAAACATGCATCAGTTCTGGGCTGAATACTGCCTCCTCCTGGCTGACTGGGGAGCCTGAAGGGTTGGGGAGGATCTGGTTGGAATAACGTGATCCTTCCACACGCTATGTCCAGCTGGGGAAACCCTGCCCCCTTCAGGTGAAAAGAAAGGCCATCCCACTCCTCAGTAAAGAAGGAGGATTGAGCTTCAGTGCAGGGCCCTTCCACAGTTAGCAGAGGGAGAGCAATGCCCAGAACTGGAACTAGGTAGGAGCACTGGGTGATAAATAATAGGAAAAAAACGTGGGATAAAAATACATTATTTAAAAAAATGGTGTAATTATTATTCGTCAGTTTCTGTTGCAATGTACAGCCTACAATATTACATTACAGTGAGCTACTTCACCTGAATAAAGGGAATAACGGGAATGTATGAACTCCAACTTATGTGTCAAACAAAATCTAATTTCTCAGCATTGTAGCATGGTTTTTCAAAGCACAAAAATGTATTTGCAGGTCCTGTTATAGAGTAAATACCAAAGCTACCATAGTGATCTCAATAGATAATTTGGATTGACTTCAACAATCCACATATTACTGGTTTGGTTAATTCAGTTTTCAAAGTATAGGCTATATATTGACTGATCTGGTGAGTAATGGTGCTTACACATCGAATGCGATAGACGCCACCAGAGAGTCCGGTTCACATGTAAAGTCAATAGAGGAGCACAATGAAGTGCGACTAGGGATCCCGCGACACGTCAGAAGCAGATTTATGTCGCGAAAAAGCTTTTCTGATTTGCGTGCCCAAGTAGTGCGGCTGGTGCGTTTCAGGTGCGACCGAAAATACATGCTGCATTTTATGTCTGCCGCAGAAGTTGGAGAAATCTCAACTACAGCTATAAGTCGTGCCGCCACAACCAATCAACGAATGGGTGTCAGTGATGCCGTGACTG
Organism: Apricaphanius iberus; assembly: GCA_028564705.1. Lineage (NCBI taxonomy): Eukaryota > Metazoa > Chordata > Actinopteri > Cyprinodontiformes > Aphaniidae > Apricaphanius > Apricaphanius iberus. The sequence goes on from JAPXFQ010002826.1 coordinate 1,483,026, forward strand.
AGTGAATGGAGTCAGCATCTGCAGGACATGTAAACTGATGAACACCGTGGCTAATCATCCCGAGCTAGATGACACCAGCTGTTTTCTATACAGACAGGAATAAAAAAATAAACATTATAAAGAGGTTAAACGGTTTAGACAGGATTGCTCTTAAGAGGTTTGTGGGTGGCTCTTAAAAGAGCCGTTGTGGCTGCAAAACAGCCTCCTCACCCGGACACCCAGGCCTGGTAATGTGTCCACCAAAGCACGTTGTGCGCTGGTCACATATAAACTTTTACTAACAGCAGACAGATGGACAGCCGCTCAGCTTGGTAGTTGGTGTGTCGGCAAGCAAAGCTTGGACCTTCGTGGCACAAACTAGGAGAGAGGCCGGGGTGTGTGTTGATCTTTCCGGTGCTCGACTGGGTCTACCCCCGCAGGAGCGGTCCCGACATTTATCGTGGTCATAGACCGGAGGGTCGGGAGAAGGAGGGAGGGAGGGAGGAGGAGGGAGAGAGGGAGGAGGAGGAGGAGGACAGCGGAACGGACCCAGTCAGGATCCTTCCGCATTTCCGTTTCACAAGCGTGAAAATGGCATATTTTAAAGCGTGACCAGTTCGCTTTGGACACGCTTCAAGGTGCGAATGTGCCAGCTAAGGCCGTGTCACGCTTTTTGGTTGCGTCTATAACGTTCGTTGTGTAAGCACCGTTAGACAAACTGGTGACAAATTACTACCTTTTCATACTTCCAGTCACTTATTTTTTCCACAGAATCCCTATCAAAACCACTGTCAATCTAGGCATAAAAATAACCAATTCCATGGACTCATCCTGGACAATAATGCAACTCATCTGCAATAGCCATTGATGATGCACTTTGGTATCTGAACAAAGAATGAATGGGACTGCTATATTCTTCAAATGCAGCACCATCTTTTTTGAAAAATGTAGATTTTTTTCTTGGTATTCCTCAGGTGTGAAATGCTCCTCACAAATCAGATTCATTTTCTCCAACAGAAACAGTTCTTCCTTCCACATTAGATGGAATTCTGAGAAACATTGTGTTGACTTATGTCTTTGGGTTGTTTTTGCAACCCTTTGCTATGCAAGCAAGAACCATTTTCTTGCATTAAACTTAAAACATATTCAAACTATTGCAATAAAAATTCAGGGTAGCCCACACATTCGTGTTTATGGAAGTAGGTGTCTTTTGCGCAAACTGTGTACTTCCACATGAGTATTGGTTCTTCTTCTCTATTTTTTACCAGCCCCTTGCACATGTAGTGATGCATTACTGCCATCTTCTGTATTGGTAAATTGTCTGTACTTGTATAGTGCTTTATCAAGTCCAGATGACCCAAAAGTGCTTCACAATACATTCAGTCATTCACCCATTCACATTCACACACTGGTGTGAAGGCAAGCTACATTGTAGCCACAGCTGCCCTGGGGCACACTGCTGAACACTGGCACCACTGGGCCCTCTGACTACCACTAATAGGCAAGGACACAACAGCATATATCAGGCAGAAGCTGGAATCAAACCCACAATTTCCAGGTCACAGGCCAACAGTTCTAACACTGAGCTACAGCCACCAATAATGCATTTCTAATGCATTCTGTCACTATTCTCTCTTTATAAGTCCACTATTTTTGAGAAAGCTAAATGTGATAATCTTTTTCTTCGTGAGGCTTGCTGGCGGTTGACAGGTAACTAGTGAAATGCATTATCACCATCGTTTGTGCGTATCCCCTATGCTCTTGAACTTGTAACTTGAAACCTCTAATTTGATCCTTGTAACTTGAATCTTGTCGTTTGAAATTTGTACATTGAAATTTGTATTTTTAATTTAATTTAAAGTACTTAATTGACCTGCTAGGCAAGCAATTTTTCATTGGTCTGACTGAAAGAAATACAAGATGCACAAACAGGAACAAAAGCAAGCAGTCATTTGCAAAAATAAATAGCAGAAAAGCAATACACTTTCAACAACTATATGACTCTTCACTCTGCTGCCTCTGTTTACAGCAGGTTATGGACTACTGAAATTGTATTGGAACAAAAGAAACACTAATCCTTTTCCTATCCATGGATATCTTGTAGCGCTGCCCTGAGGGGAGTTGTTCAAACTCCCCATGCAAGGGGCGTGTCATCTTTAATTATTGTTTGGCCTTTGCTGTAAACTGCAGAGCTGTATAGTTCATCAAGGGTCTTATGTGACGGGCAATTATCCTTACAGCTGCTTTCATTACACTGTTCAGTTTATTTCTGTTAATTAGTGTCAAGTGACCAAACCACACAGTAATATTAAACTACACTCTAAATCAGACTCCCATACATTTTTATTAGGACTTCATACTAACCTTGAACTCCCTCAAGTTCCCCATTAAAACCCTTCTCTGACTAGCTTTCTTACATATTTCATTTATATTGTTGTTATAGCTCAGTTTATCACCTTCCTAAGTGCCCAGCTATTTAAAATAATTAACTGTTTCCACAGTCTGATTACACAACATCAATGACGAGAAAGGAGTTGTCTGATATAAAATTAGCTCCTTAGTTTTTCCAACATTAATTACCAGGCAGATGGCTCTGCACCACTGCTCCAAATTACCCACATGAGCAGCATAATCAGAGTCATGGACATTGTGATGAAAGAGACCCACAAAATTCATGTCATCTCCATATTTAAAAAGTAAAAAATTACTTAAATGGACTCCCTTTTTCATTTTTATAAATTTAAAATAAAAGAGGTGAAAAAACACAACCCTGAGGTGCTCCTGTGCTTAGAAAGATTTCATTGGAAAGTTCTTTAATGCGGCCTCTCTGGTGAGGATCAGTTAAGAAGTCTTTAATCCAGTGTATTAGTCCTCCTTGGTTAAAGCCAATGGGTGAACACTGCCTAGATCGCAGGTCCTTTTTTTTTTCTTGGATATTCGTCTAATTATAGATGATTTCCATGTTTTTGGCACAGTGCAGCCATTCAAAATAAACTGAAAAAGTGTTGATAAAATGCTGTTTAACAGAGTGGAGAAAGGTCTGAGTATGTGTCCTTTTAACTCATCAGATCCAGGAGCTTTATGAAGCCGAATCCTGGAGAGACCATTGCCAGCCTATTCCGCAGTCAACTGGATTGTAGTGTTCCTTTCTATCCTGGCACATATGTTGTGCTCCTGTCCTTGTAGCCTGAAGTATAAAATGGTCCATAAAAGTTATTAAAACTCTTCACAAAAGAGGGGCATCTCATACTTCTATTTATCTCTCTTTACGAGCTCTGCCCATCATTTTATTCAGTCCTTCCCAGGCCTGTCTGGGATTACCGGTGTGAAACTTGTTCTCAAATTCCCTTGTAAATTTTTGTTTGTGCCATTTATATCTTCGCATTCATTTCCCTCCTTATGTCTCTAACTTTTTCAGTGTCAAGGAATGACAGTTTTTTAAAATTGTTTAGATCTATCTTCAGATTTTTAGACAGCCAATGCTTGTTGCTGGGGAACAGTTTTACTTGTTTGATCTTAATAACAGAATCCTCACAGAACTATATATGAGGTGATACCATCTATTAGTTTGTGTGGATCGGGACGTCTCAAGCAATACCTCCCAATCCGTGATTTTAAAACAAGCATTCAGATTGTCTTCACCCTCCTTCTTCCAAACCTTGATTTTTTTGATCGTGGGCTTTTCTCTTTTTAACCATTGCATGTACTTCGGGGGTAAATTAATGGCAATATGATCTGATTTGCCTAATGGAGGCCTGCATATTGCCTTATAGGCAATCTCAAGGAAATTTCAATCAAACGCAACTGGACTTGGTAATTTGTCTTGGAAGACATTTCACCTCTTATCCAAGAGGCTTCATCAGTTCATGCTCGCCGCTGACCAGGCTGGGACTGGTCCAACTAACTGGTGTGGAGACTCAGTTATTTAACCTCTTGAACAAGAATCATTATGTCATTGGATCCTTTGTGCTCCATGTCTTAACGACGGTCGTTGGCGTGCCGCCTATTGGTGGAGGTTAGGTTTCGGCTTCATTAGTGCCCTACTGTGTTATAACGACAGTCATTGGAGTCACAGTTATTTCTGTTATTAGAGGCTAATTTGTTTGAGTCTCCTAGGGAGGGATGAAAGTGCAGCATTGTAAATTGGAGATAGGTGATGTCTCAGGCCTCCTCCTCTGTTTAGCGATGGTTTCTCTACTTTTACATAGATGGCTTCTTTTACTCCTCTTTCAAACCATCGTCCTCTTTGTCTAATATCTGGACATTGCTGTCCTCAAAGGAGTGGGCTTTCTCCTTGAGATGTAAATGAACAGCAGAGTCCATGCCTGAGGAGTTAGCTCTCCTGTGTTGGGCCATGCGTTTGTACAGTGGTTGTTTGGTTTCACCAATGTAGAGGTCCTTGCATTCTTCATTGCATTGGATTGCATACACCAGGTTGCTTTTGTGTGCGTGTGGTGTTCTGTCCTTGGGATGTACTAGTCTCTGTCTGAGTGTGTTGCTGGGTTTGAAATACACAGGGATACAGTGTTTGTTAAAAATCCTCCTGAGTTTTTCAGAAATCCCAGACACATATGGAATGACTACATTGTTGCGTTTGTTTTCTTTTTCTTTTTCAACCACTTTGTTAGCTTTCCTTCTGGATTTAGCTGCAGTTTTCACAAAAGTCAAGCTGGGGTAACCACAAGTTGTGAGGGTGTCTCTCACGTGCTTGCGTTCTTCCTGATTTGATTTGCCTAATGGAGGCCTGCATACTGCCTTATAGGCAAATTCATTATTGCCATAACAGATATCTGGCTTGTTTGATAAGCAGGTTGGGCAGTCAATGAGAGTTTTTTCAAATCCCTGAGGAAAAATACTTGTTGGTCTGCTGATCGTGTGAGTTTGCTGTTAAAACAGTCTGTTATCTGTTCAGCTGCTTCTCTGTTGTTAGGTCCCGGTACATGAGCTGCCTGAACTCAAGTGGCAAATAAAAAGTCTAAATTACACTGTCCGAATCTGATAGTTCTGATGAACCCATTTACTGTATTATGGGCGTTTTCCAGGCTTGTTACTTTTATTAGCGTTGATATCAGACTAAGGAGACCCACAAGAAATGTACCAAGAGCATTTCAACAGACAAACAATCACTAACAAAAAGTATTGAGAATAAATAAATAAAAAGTGGGTGAGACACGGGGTCAGCACCACCATCAGACCATGCCCCTGGAAGTAGTTTTAAAAATATGTGGAAGTTACAAAATATTGGGTAAAACTTATAAAAAAAGAGTTACAAATTACAAATCATGTTACAATTTACAAGTCGTAAAATACAAGTAACAAAATCAAAGACCCAATCTTAGCTCTGTATTTTCTGGGCCATTTCAGAAACAAACATATGTACTCAAAAATAGCCTTGCTGAGTGGCAGAGTGGGAGCTTCTGTTTGCTATAGTTTTAGAAACTATAGCAAACAGAAGCACAGTAACTATCCCTGTTTCTTTCATGTCTATATCTTGTTATTCCCTGTTGCTGTGGGTACCTTTTGGCCCTGATCAGTGATGCTACATAATGCCAAAAAAGTCGTGAAATGCTGACGTTTCAGCTAATTTTTTAAAGGGCCAATTTTCTATGGAGACATGACGGCTGAGCAGAGTGGGCCAACAGATTAGCCCGATAGATGAAAGTCCAGTAAAATGATCCTGAATTTCCGTCTTCACAGTACCTAGTCTTTTAGACATATCCTTAAGAAACAATTTGATTAATGTCAATATTCTATTAGGTCTGAAACTTCTTCCTTTGTCACCCCAGAAGCTTACACAGCAGCACCTCCGAGAGGTTCTGAACTCACAGTGGAATATCGCTAACTATTCAAAATAAAAAATAGGTTAAATAAAGGAGTTTTGCAGCATATAATGCCCATCTAGAGACGGCACTTCATCTGCCCCCACAACTCCCATTATAGGAATATACGCTGATCACAACTAGATATAAACTTCTTCTGAAGGACTCCAAGTGGCTCCAAACTTGTCTGGGTGAGTAAATGAAAATAATAAATGCTAAGACATAAGGCCCGGGTTGAAAAGAAACTAAGTTTATCTTTAAATGGTCTCTGCAAATTGTCCTTGGGTTTGTGTGTGTGTGTGCGTGCACGTGTGTGTGCGTGTGTTTGCATGGGTGTTTGACTTGTCTGTTTCTGTCTTGACCCGTGATTGACTGGTCACCTGTCCAGGCTGTACATAGACATCCCCCTTGCCGTCTCCCCCACCCCTAATCTGTAGTAGTCCATGAATATGAACATTGTCACTTCGAATTATTTTACTTTGATTAGATTCCCTAAAATCATTGAATATTTGCTCACTTTCCCACATCCGCTTTTTGTTATGGATATAAGGGAGCACCATCATTTTGCTCCTAGCCCTGCAGTGACCTGGATCTGTTTGTATTGCTTGTTGTTTGTTTGTCATGATCTTGGACTGGTTGTACTGTAAACTGAATTTCCCCTCGTGAGACAATAAAGTATTATTCAATTCAATATAAGAACTATTATTGATAATACTTTTTTAGAGAACCTCACTTTGAAATCTCCAAACTATCCCCATAAGTCAGGTTGAGTTCATTTAGTGACAGTTTTTTTTATTGAAACAACTACCCTTATTTTGTGTACTGTATATCAGAGTTTAACACCAAAGCTGTTGTCAAAACACGGAAGAAATGTATAAAAAGGAAAAACTAAGTTCCTTCCTTACATCCTAATGGAATTTCAATTTCTAAGAATCCAATAAGTATGGTAAAAACCTACAAATATTATAGCGAAAGCACAAATTCTCAAGTACTGAGAGAGCCTGCTCAGCAATCTGTTGCTGACAACTGCTGCAGATATATTTTCCTGCAGCTCCCAAACGGGAGTTTCTAAGCCTGTACCCGTTGACATGACCCAACTTTAGAAAGCAGAATGACAGAGCGCTGCAATTCTGGGGTCTCATAAATGAACAAATAAACACTTTTTATTTGTTGAGTACTTTAGCTTTCTAATTACAGCCTTGAACTTGTGCTGCGCAGCCTCTAATTTTTTCTACCGAGCAGAGAAACTCTCGGAGCCGTCTGCGGCGGCCCAGTCAGTCAGCAGATGTAATTACCACATCATCTCTGGTCCCTTGTGCGCTGGGAGGGATGGAGAAACAGAGAAGGAATGGGAGAGAGGGAGATTGATCCTGGTAAACAATAATTAGGGTTGGGGATGGAGTATTGTGGGACGTCTACAAGGCGGGATAAAGTGAAAAGAGGTAAAGCAAAGGGAGAAAAAGGACAGGGAGAAACGGTGGAGAGAAGAAAGTCTGCCTGAGGTTGAAAGTTAAAATTGCTATTGCTATGGCATCACTGTTTCATTTGGGGCTGCAAATATGCTGTAGTTTCATAAATTATCTTTGGCTCTGCAATTTTTCTTTTAGATTAATAGACAAATTTACAATAGTCAAATTTAAGATGTATCCTTAAAATCCCTCCCAAACATTTGGATAATATCTGAGTTATTGAAGTGCTAACAAAAAAAAAACAACCCACAGCCTTATAGACTATGAAGGCCTAAAACGCTTAAAATTTTCTAGCTTATAAAAACCATGTAAACCTGAGTTCTCTTGGTATGTGTCCTGCATTTCCTCCTATATTGTGATAGTGTTTTCATGACTGGTTAACATGTGACTCCATTCACCTTCAAAAAATTTAAGTTACAATTCTGTCATTCCAAGATCAGAATAATGCAGCATCAACACATTTGTAAAACATTATCTTTTTGCTATAGATTGATTTTGTTTCTTGAATGCAGTTTGAGTACATTCACTTTACTTTTGTAGTTTGCAAGATTTCTTCTTTCAGCTGCATTTTCCCCACAGCAACTTTACCAAGAACTGGAGACTTTTAAGGTGTTTCTATTAAGGTACCCTGAACCTTTATGCGCGAGAACTCCATTACCATGAACCTTGAGTCCCACCTTAGATGTTTGTTGCTTACAGTTCGGTTGGTGATTTGTTTATCTCACGCATCCACACACATGCATGGGCTTCTTTTTTAATTGTTAAATAAAAAAAAGTTATTTTCTTAGTGCATTTTCTCTTTAACCAATGTAAAGCTATTCCAAACTGCATTCAAATATGTAGAAACAACATTTTCTTATGTATTTAATGAATGCACAATTTTGCTTCATGAAATTTGGGGCAGATGAAAAATAATTAGGTGATCTGTTGTACAGGGTAAGTCCAAAATGCTTACCACCTCCCTCCACAGGCTCCACTCCAAGGTTGAAGGTAATTTCAAATACACTAGATCCATTTTACAGTTTTCTTTGGTATCTTTTAGTTATTTTTTTTTAATTTTTTACAAAAACTACCCTGGGCACAGGAAAAACCCCCTTAAAATGGAATCGCAACTTGTGGCATGTTTTTTTTTCTTTTTCTTGACTTTATTTCTTGGGAAATCGAATGCTAGGCAGAAAAAAAAGTATAATAGGAAATGTTGCACCAGCAACAAGTTCACTGCAGCCTTCAGAGGACTATCAAGCAAAATCAATTCAAAAATGTAGTGATCTTCACAAGGAGTAGACTGAGGCTGGAGTAAATAGCAAATACGTTTAGAAGAATCCTACAAACATGGCATTGCTTGTGTCCATCCTGTCCTGAAAGAAACCTGGAGGGAAAGTGAGAAGGGACAGAATCCACATTGCTTGAAGGTGAGGGTGAAGCTTTCACAGTCAGTGGTGATTTGGGATGCCCAGTAGGTGTTATGGGTTTCTGAAGTCCACAGTCTACTCAGCCATCCACCGAGAAATTTTAAAGCACTTCATGCTTCCTTCTGCTGATAAGCTTTATGAAAATTGTGATTTATTCTTCCAGCAGGACGTAGCGCTTGCCCACACTACCAGAGGTACCAAAAGCTGGTACAATGTCCATGGTGTTACTGCTCTTGTTTGGCCAAGAATCTTTGGAGAATTGTCAACAGGAAGATGAATAAACCCAACAATGCAACCTGGGCTTCCATTACTCCACGCCAAAACCACAGGCTTATCTCCTCCATGCCATTCTGCATTGGTGCATTGATTAATGCAAAAGGAGCTCCAACCAAATATTGAGTACATAAAACTGAAGATGCCTGACAAAGCCTGACATCTCTGTTTAAAATATCCTTTTTTATTGATATTCTACTTTGCTGAGAAATCGATTTTAGGGTTTTCATTATCTGTAAGGTATATTTACCAAAATTACAAAAAAAAAGGCTTAAAATATTTTAACTTTGTGTGCAATGAATCTTTTAATATACAAACTTGAAATGAGTGACAACTTTTTCCACAGGAAATGTATTTGACTTCTCATCAGGAAAATACATATGGAGTTAATAGCTTAATGATGGGTGATTTCATCTATGACGGTGAAATAAAGTGCATGACCTCCCCATAGAATGTAGATATCATTAGCACACTTGCTCATTTCCAGCTGTGACATTTAACAATGCCCTTCTGAGAAAATGTGTTGCCCATTTAAAAAATATGTCATGTTAATGAAAAAAAAAACCTACGCTTACAGGTGAAACTTGAAAAATTATAACCAAAGTCAATTTATTTCAGTAATTCAACTTAAAAAGTTAAACTAATTTATGATATAGACTCATGGCATGCAAAGTGAGATATTTCAAGTCTTTGTTATATTTTTGATAAATATACTTACAGCTCATGAAAACCCCAAATTCAAAATCTCAGAAAATTAGAATATTACATGGAATCATTAAAACAGGGATTTTAAATTGAGAAATGTCAGAACTCTATAAAGTATACTTCTGCATATGTACTCAGTATTGGTTTGGGCTCCTTTTGCATCAATTACTGTTTCAATGCGGGGTGTCATGGATGCTATCACCCTGTCACACTGATTAGCTGTTATGGAAGACCAGGATGCTTCAATAGCAGCCTCCAGCTCTTCTAAATTTTCGGTCTCTCATTTTTCTCTTTGCAATACCAACAGACCCCATCAAGCATCTTCGATCGTGCGCCTCTCCATTCATCCTCCAGACTCCGCGACCTTGGTTTCCCAATGAGATGCAAAATTTGCTCTTATCAGAAAAGAGGACTTTGGACAACTGAGCTGAATCGTTATGGAGCAGCTTGACAAGATGAACACAACATTTCAAGCCCATGTTTAGGATCCGTCTCTGTGTGATGGCTCTTGATGCACAAATTCCTGCCTCAGTCCACTCCTTGTGAAGGTCCTCAAAACTTTTGAATGGCCTTTTCCTGACAAGCCTCTCCAGACTGCAGTCCTCTCTACTGCTTGTGCACCTTTTTCTTCTACAATCTTCCCTTCCACATAATTTTCTATTAATGCGCTTCAGGAACATAGGGAACATCCAACTTCTTTTGCTATTACCTTCTGAGACTTTCCCTCTGTATGGAGGGGCTAAAGATGGTTTTCTTAACAACCGTCAGGTCAGCAGTCATCCCCATGATTGTGACTCCCACTGAACCAGATTGCAAGACCATTTAAAGGCTCAGGAACCCTCGGTGGGTGTTTTGAATTAATTAGCCGAATAAAGTGCGACACTTTGAGCCTAAAATGTTGAATCGTTTCACAATTTTCAAAATTTCTGAGTTTTTTTATTTGGGGTTTTCACAACCTTTAAACCACAATTATCACAATTATAACAAATTAATGCTTTAAATATCTCTCTCACACATCATCTTGATGTGAGTCTAATGTTGGTGTTTCCCCTTTTTACACACGATGCCTTAACAGATTTAAAAGTATGCTTTGACTCACATTTTTGTATTTTCTCACATGGCTCAGCTACAACCTTCTGATCCATCAGCCCACATGATCTAAGAACATCTTCCCATTACTTCAGCCAAGTACTGTCATACTTCTTTCACTATGAATAAATGATGGTTTAAGGTGGAAATAACTCAGACTTCAAATCAAGATATCTAATATAAAATCTTCGACAAATCCATGTATGTTTTTCTTTTCTGTATAATTTTGTATCAGGGATCAACTGTGACTCAATAATAATCCAAGGGTTGTGGGTTCAATTCCAATTTTTGTCTGTCACATGTGAATGTGCCCCTGGGCAAGACACTTAACCCCAAATTGTCAACCGAACTGCTTATTGATGTGTATTGAATGTGACTCCAGTGTTAGCACTTTAAGTGTTGAGAATGATTAGAAAGCGCAATATATTATTGTGGAAATTAGAAAATAAATTTGATAACCCTCACTAACCAAAAACGGGAACATTTTGCTCTTATTCTATTTCAGATAATTTGAAAAAAGTTGCATTTTTTTCATACATTGTAAGTTATCTGGTTTCAACTTTATCTAATCAGTGGGGTTCTGCTTGAAACATTGCACAATCCTTCAGGCTTCACTGTAGCCACAGCTGCCTTGAGGTACAATGACAGAAGCGAGGATAACATACACAGGTGGTACCGGGACCCCTGACAATCCACCTACATGCAAAGTGTAAAGTGTCTTGCCTTAGCACACAACTACTCGTAAGGGCAGATAAGTGGTTCAATCCGGCAACCCACCAGTTACAGGACGAACACCTACCACCCGAGGCACGATCGGCATTAGCACTGTGACAGAGTTAAAGGACAGCAGACACTAGACTTTTGTGGTCATGAAACCCTTTGAGTGACTGGTGTTGAATCACCTGGAGGAGATCATAAACCCCTTGCTGGACCCCCTGAAGGTTTCCTACTGGGCAAGCAGGTTGACAAACGATGTGGCGGCAGCAGGTGAGGCTGGCAAGCATCTTCTTCTCGTGCACAAGAACCATCAGCACTGGCTCCTCCCAGGTTTGTTTTCTCTCCCCACTTCTCTTTTCTTTGTGCAGATATCATCAGCTGACCTGTCTGTGAAACTCCTAAAGTTCACAGACAAAACTATTGTTATTTGTCTGATCCAAGATAGTGATGTTTGAAAACAGGAGTTGGATTGGCTGGTTCCCTGGTGCAGGCAGAACCACCAGAAGCTTAACCCGCTCAAGACTGTGGACATGTAGAATATTCTGAGGTCCTCTCAGACTTTTCTCAAGTCATTAAATGTCCCTCACACATAGACACTGTTCAGAAGAAGGTCCAGCAGAGACTTTACTTTCTGCAGCCACTAAACAAGTACAATCTACAGGCTACAGGCTACCGGCTTAAATTTTTCTACACTGCATGTTCATGGTGGTTTGGCTTATCTACAAAACAGGATACGTCAGAACTGCAATAAATAATAAGGCCTGCAAAGAAAATAGTCAGGGCTGACCTTGCCTCCATCCAGGGCTTGAAAAGGTGTAGGGTCAGGAAAAAGGCAGCTATCATATCTGCAGAACCCACACATGCTGAACACAAACTGTTTAGTCTTGTAACTTCAAGCAGGAGCTGCAGAGCATTATTTGCAAAAACAGCCACCAGAGACAGATTTACGCCCCAGGGTGTCTCTCTAAATGAACACTTAACAGCTGGAGTGCCCAGATAGGTACCATCCATATCCCACTGTCTATATACATGTTTGTAAGAAGGAACAAACTTTGTTTGATTTTCCCCTTTTTTCCTCCGCCAAGCAAGTTACGTTTTCACCAGCGTTTATTTGTTTGTGAGCAACATAACTCAAAAAGTTATTGTTGGATTTGTGTGAAGTTTTCACTAAATATCCGCAGTGGGACCAGTGGGAATGAGCTGCCTTGGCGGAGGTCTGCACTCTCTGAGTGCTTTTCTAGTATATTAATATTTGTAATGTTGTCATGAACAGCGAAAGCCAAACTAGGGAGCATTTCTTTATTCTTTGTACAAACTTAGTGAATGAAGCTGATTCTGACTCAAAATAAAAAGACTGGAACGCATTTTCTATTGTAAATTTAGCAGTGGCTATCACCTTAATTTTTTCATAATATTTTTGAAGAGGATTGAGTTAATTTCTTTATTAAAATTGGATGGGTAGGTGTTACATCTATCTCTTTCTCACAACTGTAGTGTCAACTGTCTAGCAGGAAACAGTAATTGGTCAAGCCATGCATCACGCGGTTCTTCTCACACAGGCAGAGGGAAAACACCACATTTTACCCGGGGGGCCTCACACAGAGCACCCGATGCTGGGAAGAAGGACTCACTAGTGTGTGTGAAGGGAAGAAGACTTTACGGGAAGAAATATCTCCCCAGTGAGAGCACTGGTGAAACATGCTACATGATTGTGTGTCGGTGTGTGTGTGTGTGTGTGTGTGTGTGTGGAAAATAGAGCACGAGGTCTGTGCATGGTGTTGCTGCTACAGAGATTTTCTTTGCCGTAATGCCAGCGTTCCTGACATTCCTTTCTCTGAATTTCCAGTCAGCGTGAGGCTCACTGTTTCCTTTGACATCACATGAAGCGAGGGTGTTCCACTGCACTTCTTATTCTTCACAATCTCACCCATATTTGGAAGTGAGAGGAAGGGAATCCCAGATGATGACTCAAAACGCTCCGGATGCAGTGGGAAACGCTCTCCACATCTGCTTTTCTTTTTTCCTCTGTGTGATCATGTCAGAGTATCAATTTCAACATACAAATTGAGAATTTTTTTTATCAATTCTGAAATAAATATGTTTTTTTAAAAGCAGGATTATAAAATTATAGCGTCTGAATGCATCTGTGCAGAACAGGTGACACCTAGGTGACGTCGCGTTTCTATTTTTATCCAACATCTCTTGGCAGCAACGTCAGATAAAACTGCCTGAGTTTCTCCGAAAAATGCCCTGGTCAAATGAAAAGGAAAATAAAATGCAGCCTCCATAAAGACCAGGCAGAGGACTTGAATGCTCCAGGCTGAGGTGATGTGCAAGCAGCAACCAGTCACCCTACATCGGACCACCACAAATGAGGCTACAGTGAAAGATTGGACCCCTGGATGTTCAATGTGCTCAGCCGAGTATGACCAGCCTTCTACAGCCAAAGGAAACTCTCCAGAAGGGTTAACAGCAATCACCTTATATATATAAAAAAAATAGCAAACTTAAAAAGTGGATTTCAAAATAAAAGGGAAGGAGGATGGAGCGGTCTCTATCTGTGTTGAATGTGTTTAATGGACGCAAGAACGATGTGGATTGGGTAACAAGGTTTGGAGGAGGATCAAGAGCTCTACAGCATGGGGGTTCTAAAGCCACAGGCCTAAATTTAGACCCACTTTGTTCTCGCGTGCTGATGACAGAGCGCTTGGCTCTTGGGGGCCGTCTGTGGTCCAGTGCACCAAAAAAGGCTGCTGTTGTTCTGCCTGGCCATCAAAAACACAGAAGCCCCCCGCCACCTAAACCCTAAAAAATATATGAAAGAAAGCTTTCATGCTATATACTGTTTAAGCTGGTCATACTCTTCTGTACTGTACTCCAGGGACCCATAAAATTAGTAATTCACAGACAATATCTCACCCATGAGCTTTTTTTTTTGCCACAGACTACAGCAGCATAAATCTAAGTGATTTGTAGGAGGAGCTGAGACAACGTTCAAAGGCTGTAGGACATGTGTTGCTCAAATCTGGGCAAGTGGGCTTGGAAAGAAAGGCTGTTTTTACACATACAGGAAAAAAAGACAAAGAGGTACAGACATGAAAGGAAGAAATGACAAGAAAAGACGACCAGAGAAAAATAAACAGTGCTGGATGCAGTTATTTTCAGAAGTCAATGAACAAACAGCATCATAAAGAACCAGCGACACACCAAAGAGATTTGTGTTAAAGTTTAGGAGATCCCCAAGCAGAGTTAGTTTGCCCTTTCTAGCTCTGAGCATTTCACTTTTACACCCAAAAATGGAAAGAGTACAACATGAAATAAACATCTACCGAGACATGGTCATCCACCTAAACTATAAGCAGTAATCAGAGAAGCAGCTTTGGTGCCTTTTGTGACCCAGGAGGAAGTGGAGAGTCAGACTCAGGTAGGCTAATGTGTCAGTACAGCAGAACCTGGCTGCTATGGACGGTGGCAAAAACAAAACCATAGATGAAATAAAGCCTTAAGAAGTTTATTGTCATATGCAATGTAGGGAATATGGACCATATTCTGATAAGACCAAAATGTTTGCTCAAGCAAAAATGTTATGTGTAGAAAAATATGATTAACTATCACCACATTAACCATCAAAATCGAATGTAATGTTTGAATAATTTTAGACATTTGGAAATGTTATCAAAAATTATAATCCAATTACAGATATAAGGGAAAATAAACCTGCATTTCTGTGTATTGCGAAAGATAACTCAAACACCATTACATTCTGGGATAGATATTTCACCTGGGTGCAAAATAAAACATTTGTTAATAGATGTAGAGAGGTGTAAAAAACATTTATCTATGAATTCATATTTTACTACTTATCAAAACTAAATTCTATATTTAATTCTAAACACTACCACTAAAGATGAAGGGAAATGTATTCTCCAAATTAATACTAGATGAAAGATAGATAGCTAAATATGGAATATAAGAAAACCTGTTAGAGGCTGCACAGGACTTGCAGCTGGGTTCTGGTACAACTAACCACTGGAACACTTTAAATCAAAGCATGTTTTTTTAATCGCCCACTCAAAATCTAGACATGAATTCAACTGTAAATCTGTGTGGCAAGACTTTGACAAAATCTATGTTTACAAATGCTTTCCAATCGGTCCAATGGCTCTCGACTTAGTGTTTGACTTACATATTAAATCCTAATAAAATCCCTTATCATTTTCTGTCACAATTTTGACACATGTCGGAGTTCAAGGGGTAGAAATAGTTTTACAAAGGGAAATATTTCACCCCAAACACCTAATATTCTGGAGAGAAAAACATTACATCGAGGAAGTACAATAAAAACATTTAAAAGGCAGTCCTGAAAGATTCAACAAATTGATCACATAGTCATGGAAAAGGTTTGAAGTACAGGCTTCCAACATATCCCGCTTTCCAGGCATGCACATAAGCAGTGCAGTAGGAAAAAAAAAGCTAGAAAAAAAAACAAAAAACAACAAATGAGTCACTGAAAGCCAACTGGGATGCACAGAGTCACATCCTGAGAGAGAGAGAGAGAGAGAGAGAGAATGAGAGAGAGAGAGAGAGAGAGAGAGAGAGAGAGAGAGAGAGAGAGAGAGAGAGAGAGTGATGCCCTCCTCTCATTAAATCACAGATGGATCCCTCAATCTGTTAAATGCCGGTGTGCCAAGGGACAAATGACCAACGAATTCTTTGAGGCCTTCGAGTAAAGGCTTTAAACTCAGCTAAAGACTGATTCAGCAAATACTGAACCAATATATATATGTATATATATATATATATATATATCACGTAGGCCTATAGTGGTGTGGTTTAGAGTGAAAGCGCCTCATCGTCCCCATCAGTATATCAGAGGAGGCTCAAATAGTTTGGCACAATTTAATTTTAATAAAGGTTCTTGGGTGACCTCTAGTGGCGTTATGGAAAACCTACCCGGTGGTGCGATATTAAACTGGAGCATACCATTCTGGGAACAGCGGAGGTAAATAGGTCACATTAAAAGTGGGATACTGTGACTTTTCTTCTCGTTTTTAAAGTTTGTTTCAAAGTCACACAATTGTCCAAATTAAAACCTGGTTTTCGCCCACAAAAGTAGAAATGAGCTGACTTAACGGAGCCACAATGAACGCCGTACTGACTTGTGTGTGACGGACACAGGAAGTGGTCACACAGAAAGGCGCGTTTTCTGAGCTCATGTTGTCAGGCAAAAAAAAAAAAAAAAAAAGAGAGAGAGAGCGAGAGAGAGAAGAAATTAGCTACACCGTGTTGGAAAAAGCCAAAGTCAGTGTAATGAAACAACATGGCTGCTAGGAAGAAGCGGACTCCAAATGCACAGAATGACAGCTGGGTTGTTATCGCCGCAAGTAGGTTGCAAACAGAGAGAAATAACACGGTTAATCATGCTAACTTGCTACAAAAGCAAACCTAGAAGTAGTTATTAAAGCTTAATAACTATCTGCTGCATAACTTACTTTAAGTTGTGCTGTTATAGTTAAAAAACTTCAAGCTGAGTGCAACACATGTAAGCTTAATAAAAGGAGAAACTATCCTCTAACTGCTAGCTAACGCTGCTGTGTGAACATACTGTTGTCAGTTGTTCTATCATGTATTTTGCTATACTTTCTATATTATATACAGTATTTAAGTGCTTGTATTGTCTAGGTATCTATCTGGTCAATGATGTTTTGCCCTTTGTTCGTCCTTCATCAGGAATGACTGTGTTTTCTGTCTACAGACTCAGTAATTGATACACAGAAGCCCGACTGTGATCCAGATTTTGTGAGGCTCAGGAATCCCTGTACAGGTTCTTATGTCTTCAATTTCATTTAGATCTCTTGCTCTGCACTAATTGTTAATTTCCTTTTGCTGTATAAAATTAAAGATGATGGGGAATCATTAGAAACACAAGGAATACATATATGCATGCCATCTAGACTTGTATGGTGAAGCATTTCTTTGGGGACTTAGATTATTACTACTGTAGGACGACCCAGTGCCAACTCATGTTTAGTTTAGCATAGCACAAAATTCAAGTTAAAGTCGTGGTAAAGTCTTGCAGACTCCCCGACAGAAAAAGCTTTTCTTGCCATGCACTCTATGCTTCTTCCCAGAACAGTGTTTCTTTTTATTTTTGTCAAAGACAAAACACACACTTTTTTGTGATTAAACTGCCTTTAGTAAACAAGCAGATTTAAATATGGGTACCAGCTAAACACTGCAAAGACAAGAATAACTTATTGAGTTCGTGCACAATTTTCTAAAGCTTGAGAGTGACTCTTTCTATATTTGTTTACTCCTTTTTCAGAAGTGAAATTAACGCTGTTCCTCATTTTGTCCCGCTCTTGCAGATGAAGCATCTCTGTATATGCTTGGTATTGGTGATGTGCAGCTGTATGAGGTTAAAGCATTCGAAGAAGACTACCGTTCCTGGTTTGTTGGACAGACTGTACAGAGAGGTGGGTCCCATTTCTCATCACAGAGCCAGATATTCATCTTTTTGTCCCCATCATTGTAAGTTGTTGGACTACAAAAAAGAGCTAAACAACCGACTGACATAAATTTAATTGCAGTCAAACAACTTAAATCTATTTAGGAAGTGACCATGCTCATACAGATAGAACGTTAAAACTTTTCTATGAATTAAAAGCTGTTGTTTCACATTAATATACAGTGCTGAAAGAAAATACTTTTTTGTCTTCATTGGTCACACATTTCAGCTAAGGAAACAAATGTTAATATCAGACCAATAAAACCTGACTAAATACAGAGAGCAGCAGGCCTGATAGCGCTCTGGCGCCACCCCGGATGTCGTCGCCATGGCAGATTTCCAGTGTACTGAAGTGTTTCAGAAAAAAAATAATCCGGTTGGCACGATCTGAAAATTCCCAAGATCTGTGAGGCGCTTTCACTCTAAAACACACCACTATAGGCCTACATGATTCCCATCAACAGTGGGGAATTGCAAAGTGGAATTGCATAATCCTCAACGCGACAGCAAAGCTGGGTAAGTCCCCATTGATCATTGTCCTTATGGAAATATAGTCGCTGTTGTACAAGTTGTCCTGTGACAGCTTTAGTAATTCAGTGGCTTCTGGTCTCTGGCAAAATAGAGAATATCCCCGCTTACACGGTTCTTTTTTTAATCCAGTCTTGGAGAAAAAAATGTCGTCATTTTGTAGCAGATTAAATTAGAAGCAGGTGTCAGGATAGGATTTACAGCTGCTGCAGCGTGAATAATCAGGTGCTGTTTGCGGTTTGGGACGTCTGTATCAGAACGCGAAAACAATATAACGCTGAGGATTTTAAAATACCCAAACCTTACGTTTTTTAAATAAACATTGTCTAAAAAACAAATATGTGATCACAATTTAAAATGTGCATATTTTTCCGAAAAATAAATGTCTCCTTGTTCATGCCCTTAGTCAATGGTTAGGGTACTAATTAATCCCTAGTTACTTTGAGTATTATAATTGCCACCTACCGACCTGTCTTTCTATGGCTGTAGTATCTGTAATCTTAGTATGGTATATAAGCAATACCTATGCAGGTAAGTCACTAGTTAAAAGCTGGGATCTATTCCTGAACAGGCCTACCAGGCCCAGGGTCCAAAGAGCTTGGCTGCTCTACACATATATTCTTCTTTAAAGTAGGCTTTATTGGGTTTGTTAATCTCATGTCTGAATAATTGTCAATTTATATCCACAAAAGTCATCAGAATCTTTTAATGCAATCGACTATTTATCAAAATGTTCTCACCGAGGAGGAGCACAACCCTGGATATCGCTTAACATTACATTGATCGGGGCATACACCTTGGCTTAGGGGCCTCACAGGAAAAAAGTTCAGGCTCAGGATTTTTTTTTACTATCACCCCTGGAGCAGTTTCAAATGATAATTTTATTTATTAAGAAGCCAAAATATTTTTAATCGATCTGGCCCCATGTGAAAAAGTAAATCAATTTACTGTGATTTAGTTTCATTTCAGTAGCTGCATAAGGGATGATGATTGATAGAATTAAACTGTACCATCAACTGTACCATAATCTAAGCAGAACCTTTTTGACAACATGAAGTAGGCTAAAAGATGTCAAAAACGCAACACATCATAGCCTTATCTAAAGAAATGAAATAACTGATGAGAAAGGTTTTCCATCTGGTAAGGATTACAAAGCCATTCCCAAGGGTTTTAAACTAAAATCAGCTAAAGTGAAAGAAAATGGAGAAACCAAAATACTCCAGTAGTACATTAACGTCTTATCCAGGAGGTCACAGAGGAGCCCAGAGCATCATCTACAGCACTGCTGGTAAGGTCAGAGTTAATGTTTCAGCAAAAAGAAGGAGACCAGGTAAAAAATGGCCTCCATGGAAGAGTCGAGGCCTAAACCAATGCTGACCAATTCAATTCTTACATTTACCACAAAAACATATGGATAATCCCTACATTTTGGGGGGAATATTTTGTGACCTGGTGAGACTAAATGTAAACTTTTTGAGTGGTGTCCTTATATGTGGACTAAAGCTGGGGAAAAACCTCCCTAAAACATTTAAGAAAAAAAAAAAACCCATACCAACAGACACGGTGGTGGCAGTGTGATGGTGTGGGGCTTTTATGCTGTTTTAGAACCTGGATGGCTTGATGTAAGCAATAGATCCCATAATTTCTCCTCTACCAGAAAATCCTGAAAAATAACCAGCCATCAGTTTTTGGCCTTAAGCTAATTTGCTTTTAGGATGTCCACTTCTTAAATGGCTTCAAAAAGTCAAAGACTGGATTTAAATTCAACCATGATGCTGAAACATGCTTAAAAATAATCCACAGTGGAGGATTAGAACATTTCAGCAACCAAGAGTGGGCCACCATTTTTCCACAAGGATTAAAAAGACTCCAGTTAACCCGCTTTCCCAGATGCTTGATGGCACTTGTTGCCGCCAACGGTGATGCAACCAGTTATTAGCTTTATGAGGCAATTACCTATGAACACAGGGCAGTTACAGAGGAAATCTGTAAGGGAGTAAGTACCTTTCCATAGCATAATTTGTGTATTAATTTCATTTCAATGTTTTAAAGTTCCAGGATATTTCCTCTATAAATGTGAAAAGGTCAATAGGATGTGTTTCTGTCATGTTACTTACTTTATATGTCTCTGTGCTGTAAATTCTCGTGTATTAAGATGATGTTTTTAAAATATTGTCTCTGTTTTTAATCAGATGGAAAACTCCTCTTCGTAACACAGATGGATCCTCTCTATCTGATTTTGCCCTATATGATCAAATCTGGCCGAGAGGTAAGAACGACAAATCAGAGTTTTTACACAGATTGTTCCAGGAGAATCTGTGTGATCTGTCAAATATATGCAGAATTCATTAATAATAATAATAATAATAATTATTATTATTATTATAATAATAATTATTATTATTACAGTAAATTTTAGCTGGTGGATTAGGAAAACAAGCCGCAACCCCATCTAGAGAAAAAAAGCTGGTGGGGTAGTTATTGTCCATGTATTGTTATCGAGGTGATCTGCTCGTGGTATTGATTTGAGACCTTATCGCCCAGTTCTAGTTTCTTTTAAACTTTGGACATGTGCTGGCTTAAGCAGAGTCACCTGCAGGATTTGAATCCATGAAAATACAGTCTTTTTCTAATAGTAACCATTGTTACTGTGGTCCCAGCTCTCTTCATGTGTTTGACCAGTACCAGTTTGTGTTTTTGAAGGCTTTTTCATTTTTGACAATGCTAATAAGCTATAATGAAAAAATGAGGGGAAACCTTTTTTATCTAACAAACTTTTTTATCGACCCCTTGTTTTTCTATCGCACTACATGTCTATCGGTCGATATATACTGCTGTTGTATTATCGTCCAGCCCTAGGTCATAGGCAGCATTTTTCTTCCTCCAAACATGGTGAGTTAATGCCAAGGAGCTCAATTTTGGTCTCATCTGACCACAGACTTTCTCCCAGTAACTCTCTGAATCATTCAGGTGTTCATTAGCAAACTTCTGACGGGCCTGCACATTGCCATCTTGAGCAGGGAGACCTTGCAAGCTCTGCCGGATTTTAATCCATTGTGGTGTAATGTGTTTCCATTGGTTTTCTTGGTGGCTGTGGTCCCAACTACTTTTAGGTCATTAACTAACTCCTCCTGTTTGGTTCTAGGATGGTTTCTCACCTTTTTCAAAATCCTTGACACCCCATGTGGTGAGATCTTGCGTGAAACCCCAGACCGAGGTCGATTGAAGGTCATTTCGTGCTCCTTCCTTTTTCCAACAATTCCACCAACAGTTATCACCTTCTCTCCCAGCTTCTTGCTAATTTTTTTGTAGCCCATTCCAGCCTTGTCCAGGTCTACAATTTTGTCTCTGACATCCTTGGACAGCTCTTTGGTCTTTGGACCAGCTCTTTGGTCTTTCCCGTGTTGGAGAGTCTGCTTGTGTGATTGATTCTCTGCACAGGTGTCTTTAATGAGGGTTGATATTGAGTAGGAGTGTCTAACCGTGCTGTGGAAGCCAGAACGCTTAATGCTTGGTAGGGGTTCTAATACTTATTTCACTCAATGAAATAAAAATCAGTTTCTATCTTTTATTTAAAGTTATTTTTTAAATTTTCCTTTTGATGCGCTATCTGTCGCACTGAAAACAAAAATATACCATTAAAATGATACTGTTCTGAGACTTCTCATTTCTAAGTCATTAGACAAACGTACAAAATCAGCGAGTGGTCAAATAATTATTTCCCCCACTGTACCTAATAGGCTATGATGAAAATGGAATGGTTCTTTTTTTTTTCTGTCACACTTCTATCAATTGATATATTGTTAATGAATTATTGTCCTAGTTCACAGAGTGCTGTATCTAAGCCAATTCAAATAAGTTGTGTGGTAGAAAAAGGTAGCAGCAACAGAGTGAACTGCAGCCTTGAGAGGATTGTTAAGGAAAATCTATTAAAGAACTTGTAGGAGCTTCAAAACTGGACTGTAGCTGGAGTCGCTGTATCAAGCGCCACTACGCTGACAAATCCTGCATGGTCTCCAAGGTTCTGACCTGGGCTGAGGCCAAAAAAAAACTGGACTGTTGCTTAATAGTGGGAAGTCCCCTTTTTAGATTTAGGCCACATCCACACTAAGCCGGGTAATGCCTTAAACGTATAATTATTTAGTCTACACCCCCCTATCGTCCACACTAACCCGGCGTCGTTTAAGGTCTGTGGCCGGATAACTATTAGCCGGGTAAGAGAGCCGTGTAAATCTTAATTCAACGGCTAAACGAGCTAGTGTGGACAGCTTCCCCAGATAATGAAAGGAAGTGGCGTGAATGAATGCTGCGTCAATAACAATACGACACTACAGACAAAGACAACAGCAAAGAGTAATAAATCGATCTCGTCGTATGTCCACACCAAAAACTCTTCTCTTAAGCAGCTATTGTTCTCTTCGGTTAACTGGACAAGCAGATATGTACTGTGCTGTAGAGCTTCATGTATATATTATGTAGGCGCTGGCGTCACGTAGATTATACGCATTTCGTGCGTCTTTTCGCGCATGCCCAGTATTTGCACAGGTCGTTATGGGATTGCGCAATCATGGGACCTTAAACGGGGCGTAAATACTCGTGTTGAGTGGATAACATTAGCCGTGTAACTCCCCGTACAACCTTATCGGCTTAGTGTGGACGTAGCCTTAGATTCTCTAGTGGAGAGGCCTAGAATCTTTAAGTCCAGAGTGAAGTTTCCACAGGCAATTATGATTTGGGGCGCATGTCATCTGCTGTTTGCTGAGCTCCACAGTTAAATATTTTAGATTTATTAACATTCAATATTTTTCTCCATGTGTAATGAATCTATATATTTTTTATGTCTGAAAAAATATTTAACTAATTAACAGTATTTTAGTGGCAAGGAAGCACAAACATTTCCTCCTGCCCCAACCCGGCCTCTTGTTATGCATCTAATAGTTTGCACAAAGCTTATTAGAACACAGTCACCTTAAAATATTGCTTTGTCTTTTGCTGCTTCACCTGTTGGTTTATTTTCCATGTAAATGCAACAGCAACAGACATTTGTCCGATCTGTTGGCTGCATGTTAATTTCCCCACTGAGGGATAGTAAAAGATATTTGTGTTTCCTGCCACTCAGGGGAAATTCCAGCCTGTGGATCAAGTTGTTAAGGACGATGAATTTCCAGCAAGCTCGAGGCTGCTCAGCTGCACACGTTCCCTGACCACCTTGCACCACATTGCAGAGGAAAAAGGTGAAGTTTTCTTGAAGGCAATCAAATACAACCTTAAGTTGCAAGCTTTATTTAAACTGCTCATATTTAGCTTAGGCTGAAAGCCCCTAAACTATGTGGATTAAAAGTCCATGTCGCAACTAGCACTGTATGTTTTTTTTAAAATTTGATCCTGATACACTTTATCCCTTGGCTTTTTAATCAACATTTTTTAGTGTATCACTTTAAACAATCGCTGTCGTTTTAAAATATGCCTTGTAAATGCACTGGACTTGACTTTTGTGTCATTTAAAACTCACAGAGGTTGGAGGCCTGAAGTTTCATCGCTACAGTCAAGAACGAACCATGAACTGGTTAAAAAAGAAGGTGACGATGGTGCAGGATATTAAAGTGGCCAAACAAAGCAAAAGCAAAGAGGAAAAGTTTGAAAAAGTTTAATATTTCTGTTTTTAGGTGGAGAAAACAGTCATCCCCCTGAAGAAGAAAAATATCTGCGTTGGAGAAGGAGTGAAATCCACAACTTATGTCAGAGTCAAGTCCGAGTCTGACAACCAGGAGGGTAAATCTGCATCAGTATATTTCCCTGTTCGACAGCACCTCGCAAATGGATTCAGACCCCTTCAATTTGGGATTTTATGTGATAAACCAACAGGAAATAGGGGATGGACACGGAGTGGAAGACAAATAAAAATATGGTTTTTCATGTATTTTACAAAATAAATGAAGTGTGGCTTACATTTAAATCCTAGCCCCCTGAGTTAATACCTTGTAAAACCCCCCATCCTTTTTCTGCAGATACAGCTGCAAGTCGGATGTGATATTTCTCTATCGATTTTGCATGTTTAGAGACTTTAATTTCATTAAATTTCAAGTGTTTCTACAGATTCTCAATGGGATTTAGGTTTGGACTATGTCTAGGTCATTTAAATACTTTCATGTTTTCATCCCAAATATACTATAATACTTCAGGCCTCTTGGCTGCTTCAGTCTCAAGTATAAATGCAGGAAAACATAGCTCTGCATTTTTTGTTCTTAAACTATGATAACAAAATACATTCCTCACTTTTCCCTTTTTATTTAAATTTTTCATTACTTATCTTTATCCTGCCGATTATGATTGTAATTGACTGAAGATTGTGATTCTAGTGACAGACAAAAAAATTAATAAAAAAGATCTAGGGGTATGAATATTTTTGCATGGCAACATCAGTGAAATGCTAATTTTGAACAGCTGTTGGGGAAAAAAAACAACAGCATTCATTTTCTTAACTTTAGCTGCAGATGTTGACGTCAACCAGTAGATGGCTGTAGTGACAAATATATAATTTTATGTGTATGTTAGTGTCTTTAACCCTTTTTCACCAATAACCTTTCAAATAAATCTTCAGGATTTGATCGACTGTTACTTTTCTTGTCTTCATCGTACAGAAGACTACCTTCGCTATGCCCATGGACTGATATCGGAGTACATTAGTGAAGAACTGAGTAAAGCGCTACTTAAACACTTGGGGCAAGTTATATTTCTGTTCAATAAAAACAATATTTTCGCTTTTTTTAATGACTTTTACAGATGAAACTCGCCTCTTTCTGAATACCACAGGTTATCAGAGCTAAAGAGTCCAAAGGAAGCAGAACCTCCATCTAAGGTCTGTTGGTTTCATTCAAGAAAATTACGTTTTCTGTCAGCTCTTTTGTCTTACATGCTGCTAAAGCCACCATGCACTTTCTTTGAGTCTTCAACTTCACTCTGTCTGCATGCTTTAATGGAATAACCAGTCTCTGTTTTGTGGGATTTAACTTGCGGGCTGAGGCCAGTGGAGCTGGTAGGGGGATTTAGGGTGTCTTTGTTTTGGTGCTCCTTGTCATGAAAAGCATCTCTTACTCCCCCGTTTGGCAGAAGCGGAAACTGTCAGACAAGCCGGTGGAGGCTGGAGAAGACTACACCAAATTCAACAGTGAGGACTTTGCACGGAAAGTGAGTGCAAGCGGATTAGAAAACATCCTTGGTGAAACTAGAGGCTAGACGCTATGGATTTCATTATAAATCAAGCAGTCTTCTTTTAAGTTTTTTTGTGTTTTAGTTCATTTTTTCAAATTTGCCTGTTGACTGCTTTCCTTATGCTTTGTGTGTAGCGCAGTGGTGTTATCACCGTTTTCTATTCATTGGATTCATCAAATTGATCATAATTCTCAATTGAGTCCATGCAAAGTAATTGAGATATGTTGTTATTTTTCTCCCTTTTGTTTGGTCTATCTTCCCTCATTCCAGCCGCCAAAGAAGATGACAGCTGCTCAGAAAACTTTGGCTAAAGTGGACAAGACTGGGATGAAGCCGATGTCTTCTTTCTTCAGCCCTAAGACCAAAGTTGAGAAGAAGTGAAAATGTGCTTTTGGATTTGTCAGACTCATGTTTTGTATTAAACTAAAAGAAAATGTCTGAAAGACTGTTTTGTCTTTTTTAATTGTGTGAAGGAAATTAGGGCGAAGGGGATTTATTTCCACTAGTAAAAGACAGACTTTATGCTTTTACACTGGTAGTTTAGCTTGTAAATAAAAACAGGGGCAAAATAATTCCCTATACTTTTTTGTCTTGCATCTTGCTTCCAGTGAATTCTAAGTTAAGTTTATTTTCTGAACGAAGTCTTGAAATTATCATGTTTTCCAGGTCTGTTTAAATATGATTATAGAAGGTTGGATTAGGGACAAATATCAGCTTTTTAAAGGTTTTGAACCAAAAGTGTGACCTCTGCATGGGGATCTGACGCAAAATCATATGTTGTATTTATAGTGCAGGTTTCTTTTGCACTTTTTCGTTTCTGATCATCGAAATGAATTTTTATATCAGACAAAGAACCTGAGTACATAGAAAACTGAGATTTTAAAGTAATTTAGTTTAGTAAGGAAGAAAAAAAAATCTTGGTACTATGTTAAAAAGTTTTTGAATTGAACCACGTTGGAGGGTTTCCAGGCACGACTAACCTGTCTACTGTTACGCCACAGCGATTAAATCAGATTTTGATCAATTGTACTGTGCTTGATAGCTGAATGTTAGTTGTTTTATTGTTTGCAGAATTCATGTTCCATTATTAGGAAAAGTCATCCACATCCTGAAGCATCAAGGCTGTTCCAGACCATCACATGACTACCATCGTCTTTATTGGGATCTTGTTTTTTTGGGTCAGAAATGGCTTTGGTCTTGGAACTCTCCCATAGCGGTAATGTTGAAGTTCTTATTTAAACTTGACCTTGGCTGAGACCAGTGAGGCATTTGAAACCTTTTCTAGTCTGATTTTGGTCTGTTGCATTTTCAGGCCTTAAGCTATTGTCAGTCAGGTTCTTTGTTGATTCTAGATGTCTCCATATTATTCAGGTAGTAAAAGCGAACTCACCTGCCTAGAAAAATGTAGTTGATCATAATGGTTGAATGCTTCTCGATGATTTATTATTTAGAAACGTTTTGTATTTACTTTATCTTTGTCTTTGATATGAAACATTTAAAAATCTGAAGAAATCAGTAAGGTGACAAATGCTTTTTCACAACTCAAAAAATTAACAACTATAGAACATTTTTGAATAAAACAAAAAATGAGTAAACTATTTACTGTGTTAAAGACGTGTAATAAATCTCAAGACAGGTATTTAAAATAAAATAAGTCAATAGATGTGGAAATAATTTAAGCTCTTCAAATGTATTCATTCACCCTCCTTGTATAAGGCATGTTTACCTTTAGCTTGGATTATTGTGCTGAAGTTGAGCTGGTTTACAGCTTTTCTCACAGCCAGGAGGCCTTGAACTTGGCCTTGCCGAGTCCACCTCTCAAATGAAGCATTAATTCATGTAGCAGTCTCTGACTTTGAGCTTGAAAGGAGGCATTGATGCTTTTCAAAAAATCGCCTTTGATACCTCGCAGAAGCACAGACTCCCAGGTCTGGACTTTAAACAGCAATCCGCCAAAATTCCACATTTGCTACAGTACTGAACGCTTCTCTTAATCAGTTCAGATCAAAGAGGCATTTCAAAAGAACTTCCGTTAACCAGCCAGTGAAAGTAATCTCGAAATGTCAGAAAAAGACAGAGAACTTAAGAAAAATATGTTAGACGTTTCGCAGAACTTTCCAAGTTGTTTTCAAGCTGTATTGTATAGTTAATATAAATTGAAGGGTAAGCGTCTGTAAAACTTTCAAACAGCAAGAGTTTATATTATATATAAATATTTATACAACCGATATCATACCCTGTAAAATTTAGGGTAATTTTTCAACAACTCCAATTTTTTTAATTCCTGTTTCGTAGGTTTTATGAGTCGGAAGCCCAAATTATAAACGACTAAATACTTGAAATTGTTTAAGTTGTGGGACCTGAATCTATAATGTTGGACAGTTGAATGTTTTGAATGGAATTATGGAAATAAATACACTTTTCCATATAGGCTATATTCCCCCCCCCATATATATGTACATATATAATATTGATAAACGTGTGTTGGAATAGAAAAAAAAAGGGCAGATGAAAAGTTCAATAACAAAAATGATCCTTTCCTTTTTCATCATATCCTATCGGGTAGCTTATTAATACAGTGTTTCGAAAAAAAACGCCTCCAAACCATGATGTTGCCACCACCATGTTTCACAGCACAGATTCAGGTTGCTTTTTTTTTCTCTCTGTGCTTTGCATTTCGGCTATTATGTTAACCTTTGGTGTCATCTGAGCAGAGCCCTTTCTGCTCAGATGACATGGCTTAATGCACACTGAAAATTGGACTTTCTTTGAACAGCTCTCTTCTTTCCACTCTTCCATAATGGCCAGGTTTTTTTTTGTGCCAGAGTAAGAGTTTTCTTCAACAGTTTCTTACATCTGAGTTGTGGATCACTGCAGCTCTTCACCATGGCCCCTTTGGTTTGCTTATCTTATTAGAGCTCTTTTTGCCTATAGCCTGGTATTTTAGTTGGGTGACCATGCTGTGTTTGGCTTGCCGTAATTTTTTTCATGTTCAAAGCTTTAAACTGCTCCACATTCTGTTGGTTGTGTTCCTTCGTCTTCATGATGCTCAAACCTTGGAAGCCTTCACAGAACAGCTAGATTTATATTCAGATTTCTTTACAAGAAGCTCTATATTTTTGGTTGCTTTGGACTCTCTTGAAGGATATCATTGTAAAAGGGGATGAATAAAGGTCATTGAATATTTTTCATATTTTTTTTTATTATTTGTAATTTTTGTTAAAAATTTAGAAAACCTGATTTTCCTTCCACTTCATAATTATGTACTACTTTATATTTGTCTACAACATAAAAACTAAATGTAATGTAATGGGACAAACACGAGAAAAAGTTCAAGAGATATCAATACTTTTGTGAGCCATTGTGAATACTGCAGTGTCAGTGTGTAACAATCTAGGAAGATGTATTGCTGAGCGCACTGCCTATGGAAAACATTTTAGGCTGAACAGCATCACGGCAGTGCTGCTGATTTTCAGATGTCCATTTAAGCTTCACTGCTGTTTTAACTTGGGTTTGAAGCGCAGGGTCTGGAATGCACTCTCCACTACTTTGGGAAGGTGAATCGGGTTCCTCTGAAGCCGTAGTCTGCTGCTGGTGGAACCGGTTTGGTTCTTCTTTTTCTTCCTTGAAGAGCTTTCCTTGGCACAATTGGGTGGTGCTCTCTGTTCGGAGTCGTCTGTGCCCCGCGGGACCCTCAGAACCCAGTTGGAGTGGAGGTCGTGCTCAGCTGAGCTGGAGGCCACTGAGGCAGGACAGCGGAGAGAAAAAGCACCAGATGAGACTGAAAATGGTCAATGATTTACAGCTTTGAAAACATAGGGTATGACTTTAGCTAGAGACAACTAAAACAGTGTAGTTTTAGTTAACGTAAAAATGTACAGTGCTCGCCACATTTCTTATACCCTCAGTAAACATTGTAAAGATTATAAAGCAGATAAAACTTTAGATTATCAACGGCAGTTTTGTTCTGAGAAATCCCTGATGATTTTGAGTATGTCAATCCTCCTCCTACAGCATGTTAATCTTTCACTGAAAACTTGTGAAATGCAACTTTCCCTCTGACTTATTTAACAAGGAGGGCAACACTTACCAGTAGTCTTTTATAACATGTCCTGTTATAGGCTGGAGGCTGAAGAGGGGTCAATATTTGACCATTACTTTTTGCACCATCTCTTGGATACTTTTTTATGACCTCCTGTTCTTAGCTCAGATTGAATGATTTCTCGAAAGGCTTAGATCTGAGGGCGGGGATGGTCATGGAAGGTCATGTGGTCTCAAGATAATTAACTGTGGACATAATATGCTTTCTCACATACTTATCCATTGTCACCAAAAAAGTAAATTTTTGTCTCATGAGACCAAAGCACATGGTTCCAGTTGAAGTCCCAGTAGAGTGTAGCTAACTTCCCACGTTTACATTTGTGCTTGTTTGGAAAGGACATAAAGAGTGACTTCAAGGCTGCTGTTGTACAATATTGAATTTAGGAGATTATTTTAAAACCTTCCTCCTTCCTCATCACTATTTGTTGCAAAACAGAAAATACAGTACCTTTTCCACTTTAGAATACAGAGGCAAAAAAAATGACCCTCAGTATTGTGTAAGGTTGATTTATTATATATTATTATATGTATTTTTTATTTCTGTTTAAAAAATTCCTAAACGTGCAACCGTTGATTTTATTAAGTAAAATCATTAATGGCACTTTCTTAGAATTTAGTTTTTTTGTTCTCCCAAATGAATAAATTCTCCCAAATTAAAGTTTAAATACAAAATATTGTGATATTATGTTGCTGGAGTAAAAGATTTTGACTTTCAGGTGTTTAACAAATCTTTAATAAGGGTGTCAATACCAACAAATGTTCCTGGCACTGAACTTTACACCAGTAGAAAAGAAATAGAAGCAATTATTTAATTTAACTGTCAAGGTGAACCAAATCTGCAAAACCATTACATATTCCAGATTTATACCAAAATACAGCCAAGCCTAAACCTTTTTTTTAAACCTTTATTGCACCAGATACCAGCAATACTGACTTTAACCTGACTTACAAATAATATGGAATGAAAAATTAAAATATTCAATTTGTTATGGTAGTGCATAATCTAATTATTCAGGTATCCTTAATAAGTTCTTTCAGAGTTTTTTTCAACAACAAAAGCCTAAGTGAGGCAAGGTAGCATACCTAGAAAATAAGCCTGCCTCAGAGACCTGGAACCATGTTTATTTCTGCCAAATTATTCATACAGGTCTCATTATATTACTCAGAATGGCCAACCTTGATGTATTCTCTTTATTCATCAGGATTAAGAATAATACCAAAAAACAATTGTTTAAATATTCCACCACAAGGCATTTGAAACTACTTAATTCTCACATATAAGCATAGTGAGTGATGTTATTATATATGCACAAGTTGTTATCTGGAGATAAAATGTAAACTATGTATACTATACGCTAGTTTTTCCATTTGTGACTGGAAGAAATTGTTCTATTTTACCTTATTGTGGCTATTTAGATCTCAAGTGTATATTTAGTACAGCTCAATAAGTACCCTGCAGCTTATAATGTAGAGGTCTCAGTCTGCTTAGAAAAATGAGTCAAAACAAGTACTAAAATTTGTATGTGTCCACTTTTCGTATCCATATTATTGTTACGCTGCACACTGTACAGGAGCACTTAAAGTAAACTTTCATTCCAGAAATTCCTGTATGTAATTGCAATATTAAAGTCCCAGGGGCAAACCAGCTGTAAAAAAATGCAGTGTACAATGCACTGAATGGCTTGTCCCTCGACTTTGCCTCCATTATGCGAATGCAAGAATTTGTGCATTAATGTGGACATTTTATTGTCTGCTTGAATACACTCACCTGTTTTCATTTACAAAGTATTCTAAACTTTTTATTTCTAACCATTTACAGCTATAATAAGGAATGAAGCAGTAAGTTCATGTCTCATCATTATAAACCCACTAGATCAACCTAAAGCTGATTTTTAAAATATATTCTGTTTGATTTAGTACTTTAAAACATCTAGCACATATACATTTAATTTATTTCTGAAGCTTTTTTTTCTTTGAGCTTATATCACTGTTTCACTGTTTACACTCCGAGTCACCAGAATGACCACACTAATTCCCAGGATTGGCCTCTTTCCAACTCACCTATGAAGTCTACATCTGCGTGGCCGCTGTCCCTGTAGGGCTTATGTTGAGGCTCGGAGTCACAGCTGGCGATAACCTCATCAAAAAACTGCAGAGTGTCCTCCTCTGTGGGCACTGGAGGTGTTGATGGTTTGGTTCTCGATATCTGTGGTTGACAATAGAATATTTGACTATCCATCCATTTTCTGAACCGCTTATTCCTCACGCGGTCGCGGGGGGGCTGGTGCCTATCTCCAGCTGTTAACGGACGAGAGGCGGGGTACACCCTGGACAGGTCGCCAGTCCATCACAGGGCGATATTTGACTATTTCCTTCAAAACGCAAATAGTCATACCTCTTGAACTTTTCCACACATTATCACATTATAACCACAAACTTCAGTGCATTTAATCCAAATTTTATGTAAGAGACAAAAACTAGGTTGTGCAAGGATAGATGATACACAAAAACAACTAGAAAACTAGAAGAGATCGCTGACCTCTGCAGGTTCACTCATCCCCCATCCCCATGTTGTCATCTAATTCCTACTTTCTGTATTTTTCTAGTTAAATGCCTGTTAATAAGACATTTATCTTGGTTCATGCTGTTCCAGCAGAGAGAGGTGATTTGAGTATGCACGATTAATTTGCTGGGCATTTGGTCCAACCGTAGCAGGACTGCTGCACAAGTTCAGCCATCTGTGAGCTCTCTTAGAGAGGAGAGGAGTCCAAGATAGCATCGCTGGTTAGTGGATGGATACATGCTTCATCATTTCCTAAACATGTCACTGAAATCTAACTTTTTGGGTTATCTTGCTAACAGTCAGACAGACGGGCACATAAACATATTCCTCAAAAAAGCAACGTTTTGAGTCAGTTTGTAATCTGCTACCTTTATTCAGATGCACTCCAAATCTAGTGAATTATGTAGAATCAGAAACCCCTAATTAGTAAATAAAGTCCACCTGTGATAATTTAGTGAAGAAACACCACCATAAAGACCAAGAAACACACCAGCGAGGTCCTGTATTAAGTGTTAGACATTTTTAAAGCAGTGTTGGGTTGTAAAACAATATCTTTGAATATCTCAAAGACTGATGTTCAAAAATTCTAATTTGTTTTAAGTTGAAAGATGTGAATACATTTTCTAGTTCTCCAAACAAATGCTCATGCTGATTTGTCTCAAAAAGTTGTGGGTAGAAGCTGACAGGAGCCCCTGGAGTATGAATGTTACTACAAGGCACAGTGATAATCCCATGTTACCTGCTCCTCCATCTTTGGAGGTGGGGGCGCCGGTTTCCTCTTTGGAGACACTGTGCTGTTGGCATTGCTGCTCTTTAGGTCACTAACGCTCTTAGTGTACTGTCTCCTCAGAGCCACCAACGCCTCCAGGTACTCCAGACAGTTCTGATTCTGTGAGTACAGCCAGATCCTGTCCTCTTGTCTCTGGTAGTAGTATAGAGTTGACTCGATGCTCACACTGCTCTTGCTCCGAGTCAGAGTTGACCCCTCGGAAGAGCGACTTCTCTCCCCCACTACCAGCATCGAGGTGCTGCGAACCAGTCGCACCGTGCAGGCGTTGTGATAGTCGTCTGGAAGCCGACCATCATCTCTGCCTCTGTTTCCATGATGGTTGGGTCGGAACACATTATTAAGCTTCTTAAACATTCCTCTACAAGGACTCTAACATGCTTACAGACCTGCTCTTATTTTCCTCAATTTGTGGTCGTCTTCTTTCCGTATTTCAACACATTCTGGCACGAGCAAGAAAACAGGCAGATGAAGCTTCTTATTAAGCCTGATTGAACTATTTACGGGGGTAAATCTCTGTCCAGGGTGCTGAAGTAGCCAAATGAAAATAAGATCTGAAAACAGGTCTCTAACCTGATCTCAGTGTGTCTTTAATGTTATCGGATGTTGCTCAGCAACACTGCTGCAGAATCGGGTTGGTAACTCTATACTTGGTGTTTTCATTACACTGGGCTTCTGTACGCCTGGTAGGTATCATTACCAGCAGCATACTGAGACACAAACCAACCAAGACTCCAGACCTTTAATTCTACCACATGAATCCATCCATTTATTATCATGTACCATAGGACAACTAAAACTTTACAGAGTATAGCATAAACTCCTCACATGTTTAGATCTGTTCATTTTAATTTGGAGCTCAATCGAAAGACTTTATGTAGGGAGTTATTGTCCTAATTTCTTTAAGGTTTACAGTTCAGGTGATTCTTTTCATGCATAGTGTTAAATCTCGTACAAATAAAGCATTTTACTCTTGATTGGCTGCTGTTGTAGGGCTCCTCTATCTCCAACAGAGGAATTATGCAAGTTGTTTAACTGATACTGATACACATGTAGAAAAAGGGGATTTTATGTTGGGAAAACCCCAACAGGCTAACCGAATCAGTCACTCTCACTGTGTAACACATTTTCTTTAAAGAAAAAGTTCTGGTGAAAACTTGGCTGTGGAAGCTTCAGTTGAATAACGTTTGATTCAAGGGGAAAATGGTCATGTCACAAATACATTGGGGTAAATAATTATTTGACCCCTCGCTGATTTTGTAAGTTTGTCTAATGACAAAGAAATAAAAAGTCTCAGAACAGTATTATTTTAATGGTAGGTTTATTTTAACAGTGACAGATAGCACATCAAAGGGAAAATTGAAAAATGACTTTAAATAAAAGATAGAAACTGATTTGCATTTTACTGAGTGAAATACATATTTGAACCCCTACCAACCATTAAGAGTTCTGGCTCCCACAGAGTGGTTAGACACTCCTTCTCAATTAGTCACCTTCATTAAAGACACCTGTCTTAATTAGTCACCTACTGTATCGGGTCGCGGGGGCAGTAGCTTAAGCAAAGAGACCCAGACTTCCCTCGCCCCAGCCACTTGAGCCAGCTCTTCAGGAGGAAATCTGAGGCGTTCCCAGGCCAGCCGGGAGAAATTGTCCCTCCACTGAGTCCTGGGTCTTCCCCTGGGTCTCCTCGCGGTGGGATGTCCCGGAACACCTCACCAGGGAGGCGTCCAGCAGGCATCCTGACCAGACTCCCGAGCTACCTCAACTGGCTTCTCTCGATGTGGAGGAGCAGCCTCTCTACTCTGAGCTCCTCACCCTATCTCTAAGGAAGAACCCAGCCACCATGCGGAGGAAACTCATTTCAGCCACCTGTATCCGTGATCTCGTTCTTTCGGTCATCACCAAGAGTTCGAGGCCGTAGATGAGGGTAGGAACGTAGATCGACCGGTAAATTGAGAGCTTCACTTTTCGGCTCAGCTCTCTCTTCACCACGATTGGCCTCAGGATCTTTTTTCTTTTTTGTCCTGTTGGCTTCATTGGAACGCGATCTACAGCTTTCACTGGAGCGGTTCGCAGCCGAGTTTGAAGTGGCTGGGATGAGGATCAGCAATCCGAGACCATGGTCTTGAGCTGGGAAAGGGTGGGGTACCTTCATCGGGTTGGGGATGGGATCCTTCCTCAACTAGAGGAGTTCTAGTATCTGGGGGTCTTGTTCACAAAGAGGGAAAAATGGAGACATCAATAGACAGACTGGTAAGGTGTCCGTAGTTTTGCTGGCGCTTTACCTGTCTCTTGTGGTGAAGAGAGCTGAGCTGAAAGGCGAAGCTCTCGATTTACTGGTCGATCTACGTTCCTGCCCTCATCTATGGAGGAGTTAATTAATGACCTAAAAGTAGCTGGGACCACAGTCACCAAGAAAACCATTGGAAACACATTATACAACGATGGATTAAAATCCGGCAGTGCTCGCAAGGTCCCCCTGCTCAAGAAGGCACATGTCCAGGCCTGAGGTTTGCCAATGAACACGTGAATGATTCAGAGCGTTACTGGGAGAAAGTGGTAATATGAGACCAAAATTGAGCTCCTTGGCATTAACACAACTCACTGTGTTTGGAGGAAGAAAAATGCTGCCTATGACCCCAAAAACACCGTCCCCACCGCAAAACATGGAGGTGGAAACATTTATCTTTGGGGTTGTTTTTCTGCTAAGTGCACAGGACAACTTCACAGCATCAACAGCCATGTATCGTAAAATCCTGAGCGTCAACCCCTTTCCTCCTGCCAGGAAAGTCAAACCGGGTCATGAATGGGTGTTCCAGCGAAGTAATAACCCAGATTATACCATGGTTGGGGTGAATACTCGATTCTGATTGGCTGAAGCGTGTACATTAAAAAGTGATAATGTCCACCTAGGAAAGGCGTCCCGTCAAATTGCCTGATGACAGTTCTAAATTATTGCGCTGGCTCAAATGGCAACGGAGTCTCAACGTTATTTGCATTATCCTCTAAACACACACAAGCAGTAAGTAGTGTACTGGCCTTCTGAAATTATATTTTGTATCATGTAACGTAAGGTAAAGCCATCATCTCGCTTCCCCTCACTGATAAATCGCTGTGGTCGGTTCGCTCTGACCACGTTCCTTGGCAACACCTGTATACGGGAGATATTAAATAGTGCGCTCGAGTTAGATAAACCCCCCCCCGCGATTTTAACTCTAAAACACATTAAAGTATTATTAATTGATTAAATATGTCTTTCTTTCGTAAGTGACCATGGTATAAGCGGGATAATCCCCTTCGAGATGTACATTATCAGAAAATAATGCACGACGCGGAGGTGTGAACCGTCCGACGCGAAGCAACCTTATACAACAGTTAGTTCCGACCAAGTAATTGGATTGGACAAGAGACTTTCTAAGAGTGCTGATATTGGAGTACTCTATTTTTAAGTAATAAAATATGCTTGTAGAACTGTTGTATAAAAGCAATATCACACTCGAGATTTGGCTGTTGTGCGGACTATAAGCACTGATATTGCTTAATTATTTTTCGATGTTCCTTTTGATGTGCTATCTGTCACCTACCATTAAAATGATACTGTTCTGAGACTATTCATTTCTTTGTCATTCGACAAACTTACAAAATCAGCGAGGGGTCAAACAATTATTTCCCCCACTGTAACTTCAAATATATTAAGCATAGAACTTTGGTCACAAGTTTTAATTTGTTGTGGATTTTTCTTCTTTTTTTATCAATTTAGGTTCAAACTTAAACTCATAGGTTTAATGTAATAAAAATACATCATTCTCTCTATTTTTGTTTGGATATTTCACAAAAACAAACAATATGTTAATATTTACTGATCTTTAACATCTTTAGTCTGATTTTATGTTTGACAGTAAAGAAATGTAAAAACAAATCTGAAGTGTATGAAAATATTTTGTTTCAACTATTTTGTGTATGACAGTCATGGTTATAATGAGTGCATTTATATTTTTCAATAGAAAAATGCTTGATACCGAGAGGACATTTTGAAGCTAGGAGAAACATATGTAGTCAACAAATTTTTTTATATATATACATTTGATACATTTCCTATATACATTTTTACAAGTAAAAATGTATATAGGAAATGAAGTAGTTACTTAAAGCTTGTGTGAACAGTGGATAACAGCAGAATATTTCCCACCTCTAGACTTTGATTGAGGTAACAAGCTGGAAACTGAAACACCCAAATTTAGTTTGGAACGATGGTCACCTTTTTAGAAAAACGAAAACAGGATCCACCAATCCTCATTTCGTGATTATATCCTTGTTAAATTAGACTTTGTTCTGCTTTTAAACACCTGTTCCCTTTGCACAGGAACAGAACAGCCATTTTCCTTTTACAGCTTGGATGTTTGTTCTTTATTAGACAAAGCTTCAACTTTCTGTGAGGAAGCAAAAACCAAATGCATGGAGAGGTATGAAAATCATAAATTGTGGTAAGAAAAAAAACACTGTAGCTATTGGAGATCATCATGTATCATTGTTTATTTGAACACTGCTCTGAAGCCAGATCTCTAGAAGTGAGATGTGAGAAAATGAGGCTGGTAATCCCACTTCCTCTATCTGAAAGTATAAAAAAGCTTTCACATACATGCAGACGTTTCAAACTAACTGTGAAGAACATAAAATTTAAAGAAATATTTCTTCTAAAAATATCTAAAATTTTCACAAAAAAAGCTACTGCATGCTTTTAGGGTTGAAAGGTAGAACATCATCTAGGATTCAAGCAGAGATAAAGATTTTCAGATTTCAAGTTTGACTCTGGTTCAAGGTAGGAAAATGTTTAATTTTGATTTTTTTTTGTTAAATTCTTTATCCTTATTATCCTTATTTAAGTTCAGCATTTTATAGGTTAAGAATGTTCTCTGCTGAAGCAATGGCCATGTGTCTTTATTTCTGTGAATGCACTTTATTTTAAATCAGAAATAAATTAGATTTAATCACAATACAATACATATTTCTTTCCATTTCACTGGGATTTTACGCAGCTGACCAAAAGAAAGCGGAGCATAATAATTATAATAATTGCTTTCCTCTACACATAGCAATTTGTGTGTATGCTTCACAAATGTACCTGTTTAAACTTCTCCACAGCTTTCTCCCTGACCTGTCTGGTGGACATTAATGTGACCACTAAGGCCTTGACACAAAAATAAGTGTTTATACTGAGATTGTGGAGTTTTCTGGTTGCAATTTAAGTAAATGTAAAAAGATTCAAGAAGAATGTGTATATTAAAAGGCACTGCATGGACACGAAACATTTTCCTTTTAGTCCTTTAGGCTGTATTTCAAACAAGCTGAAATAGCTTGAGTTTTTTTTTTCCTGCTACCTGTGAGTTTTTATTGTTTTTTCCAGCAATGCTTTGTGAAGGGAGACTGCTGAGCATGATCTACGGTGAAATGGAGGAGCTGCCTTCTAAAAAAACGTCCTTTTTTGCTGATGGGCCTCCTAGAACCTCCCTGACATCCACCGCCTCCAGACCTGGTCCACTTGTTTCTCACAGCTCCTTGAAGGAAACATGTGACACACAGATCTTGAAGGCTTCCGTCGACCTGCACATCTCTCCCTTTGCAACCTCGCATCTCCACGGTGTCTATACAGAGAGGCAAATATCTGCAGAGATGGAAATTCCAGTCCAAGCTCAGTTAGACAGTGGTGATGCCGCCTTCTTGGTTCCCTCCTTCTGCCAGAGCATCTGTCAAAACTACAGCGACCTCCATATTGGAGGGGAGCAGGTACTCCCTCCCTCAGCCAACGATACCGATTTGCGTGTCTGTGGTGAGGCGCAAGCTGTGAGGCCGTTTCTACAGTCATATGATGTCTCGCTGGTGGGGGACGATTCTCCTCCTGGACAGCGAGGTCTGCAGAACCTGCTAAGGAGGAGTTCAAACCACTGGAGACAGGCGAGCGGCCGTGATCGCAGCTTATTGTTCCAGGGTCAAAAAGGTCCTTTCTCCAATTCCCTTCTGAATACTTACCTGGAGCAGAAGCTCTTGGATCTATACCAGCAGTACATGATGGAGAACATGGCAAGGGAGGGAGCGCCGGGGTCAGATGGTGGTGCCGGCAACATTTGCCCCCTGCTGGGCTCAGAACTTGTTCTGACCAGCCTCGACCAGATCACCCAGCAGCTTAGCCGGGAAGGAAACCTGGAGGCCGGCCTGGCCAAGGACATGGTCCTGAGCTGCCTGCTGCGGGTGGCCAGTGATCTGCAGTCGGGTGAGATCAGTACTCCCTTCCTGCAATTTTCCAACGAGGCCTCCGGGGAACAGCTCACAGAGAGTCGACCAGAATAACCACAATTTAAATGAACTCACTTTCTGTTCTCCTTTAACCTTAAGTTTGATTATTCTTGTTTGAGAGAATGCTTAGAGTTAAAACCCTAAATAGATAAGAAGTCAGTGTGTAGCGGTTGTACAGTTTTCTCTTTCTGTCAATAAACCAGAACTGGAAACTGAAACTGGAGTTTCCCCTTTTTCCTTTGAAAAAAAAAAAAAAATGAAAACATTCATCTCACTGAACAACACAATCTGTAACCCCCCACTACAACCTAAAGAATGGTCCAGATGTATGGCAACAGTTTAATACAATCATCCTGTAAAACGTGGTATTTTGAGGGAAAGATAAAACAAACTTTTATCTCCATTCTTATGCCCAACTAAATATTTAAACCATGCAATCAATTTTATGATCACCAAATAACAAGTGCTGCACAGCCTTTCTCTATCTGGGCTACTCTCTTTGAAATAATGAGCAGCATTGATAGAAACCAAAGTGCGTTATTTGGATTTTCTTTAAAAAATTGCAACGCAGCAAATAACTTATAAAAAACAACAGAAAGAAAATGCATGCATTCTAACATGTTTATAATACAGTAATATATTGTTTAAAGTTTTAAAAATATAATCATGATGAGAAAAATTAAATGCTTTTTCTAAGGAAATACAGTAGTCACCGCGCCTATTTGTGGTTCAGTATTTGTGTAGTCACCTATTTGTGGATTTTTCTATAGAGGATCTCTGAAACATTCGAAAGAAATTGCGGCTTTTGAAGCAGAAACACGTAGTTGCAATAACACTTGACTTATTACCAGAGTTTGGAAAATAGCCAATCCAGGAGCACCATTTATTTTCCTTGCTGCTGATTGGCTGTACCCACTCAGAGCGAATGTAAGAAAGACCGTAAAACTTTACGGTTCTTAATGTTCAATAGCTTCTGTGGTAGTGCCACAGTTCTCTCTGTGCGTATTAATGCCCTTTAGAGTGTATTTTGTTTTCAAACTTTTAAAATGTCCAATTAAGCACTTGTAGAGGTACTGTGTGCTAATACTAATTATTGGAATTATATAAATTTTTCGGTATTTAATTATGAAATTTAACTCTACTTTATCCTCTTGTGATAGAGGATACATCAAACAACTGGCCTAAAAGTATACATACAGCCTA
Source organism: Apricaphanius iberus (assembly GCA_028564705.1). Classification (NCBI taxonomy): domain Eukaryota; kingdom Metazoa; phylum Chordata; class Actinopteri; order Cyprinodontiformes; family Aphaniidae; genus Apricaphanius; species Apricaphanius iberus. Next base: position 1,523,682 of record JAPXFQ010002826.1, read on the forward strand.
AATGTAAATATACGGCCTCACAAATATTGAGATGAATATGCATTAGTAAGTTTTTAAGAAACAACAGTATTTTCTAAGGCCATCAACAAGATCCTGGAACTGTTTTATCATGGATATTCACCTCCTCTTTTCTGAAGTAGTACAGCTAATTTAAATTGTTTTATTTTATGGCATTAGGTCAACTTTCACAACGAAGAGAGTTTCTCATAAAAAAAGACTAAGAAAGTTTAGACATAAAGAAAGACAAAATATCCTTCTCCTTTATAAACACCTTTAATCTCTAATGAAATTAGCTGCTTTCCACATGGACAACCCAAATGCCTCTTATAGGGAAAAAAACGTGTGGTCAGATGAGACAAAGATTGAGACAAAGACAATTATGTTTTTGATTAGCTTTTGCTTAGCTACTTGGAAAACATATAAACAAGTTTAACAGGTCAACAAGGTCTAATTCTTTTTTATTGACTCTGAATTAAAAAGATGTTGTTGAATTGTTTATCTTTACATGTCTTTCTACTTTATTTTATCTTTGTGACTGACTGCTTCAATTAAGTCTGTTTACATAATATTTTTTCAGAGTGTTCCCATTTTCCATACACTTTGAAGCACTTATGACTTTCCTGTAATTTCTGCAGTTTAACACACAGTCACAAGGGGGGAGCATTGTCACCTTACTTATTAAGCCTCATGACAGACTAACACCCTCTGCTTTATCTGCGTCTTTTATTCCTCCTCCTCTGTCAGCCACCTCATATTCCTTATCTTCGGTTGCTCACAACTAAGAGAGCATGATGTCATCCGTGCAGGGCAGTCAATCTGGAGCATGCAGGGAGTCGAACTTTACAGTGTTTGTGATACTGGAATATATTTAAGATTAAAATATCTCAGCAACTGGATATATCTGGATAAGAAATGTTGCACTAATTGTACAAATGAGACTCGGTGCAGCTGTAAGCCAATGCATCTGCACATTAAAAGTGACATTTTCTCCTCCCTACTCTTTTTAAAGCACTTTTTGAGAGACTTGCAACTCTATTCCAGTTCTGTCTGGCCATGGCCTTCTTTAGTCGGTGTTTGATCAGCTTCCTTGTTTCCTGTCCAAACAAAAAGCCCGCAGGAGGAAACTGTGTTTACCGAGCTGAGCGCGGCACAGTCTGAGCCGTGTGAAGTCTCAAGGCTGCAAAGACACATGTTTGGTATTTCTGCTTCTATCCGGATTGAACATTCCAGGTAAATGTTAAAAAGAGCTGAGTCCTTACAGAGCTAAACACAAATGTTCCGATATAAATATGATTCACCCAATGCCAAGCCTGAATGTGTTGAGGTCATTCAAATAAACTGATTTCCGCAGACCTTGGGCAAATGAAAAGCAGACCTGTTGTTCCAGCCCAGGCTGTTTACCAGAATTGTTTAAAAGGGCTGAAGGTAACCGTGGATGCAGCAGAGTTTCTCCTTGTATTTTTTCACGTAACCCCAACTTCATCCAGTTTTGCTAAAGGAAGTCAATTATTAACAATCTATTCTCAATAAAATAGCAATTCTAATTTGATTAATGTAAATTAAATAAAGATCAAGGGCAAATATCTGAACTCATTGACATTTAGTTGCTGTTCTTTCAAATGAAAAGTAAAGAAGAGGTTGTGACTGAAGAGCAGGGACAGAAAGTGATAATACAAAAGGCAAGGTGGGATAATGCATAGACAAAAAACCCTCTCTAATTATCTTAGCAGAAAAATAGAAGGAAGGCAGAAGCACTGGAGAGTATTTCAAAGGTTCATAAAGCAATTTCCTTGTTACAAAGACTTTTTAACATGGAGGGCAACGGAGGCAAGGTCGCAAGATTTTACATCAAAACCAAGGCCCTAGATACACTCTCACTATTGTGGCTTTAATTCCTGCAGCAATCTGTGATTTGCTTGAATTTAGAAAAGCTTTTACTCTGTAGCCTCGTGAATTGCATTGGTCATGTATTCTGGCTTTGAAAAACAAAAACCCTGACATGTCTCGAACTTGAATCTTCTACACTTCTTACACTATTAGGCATTATTACATATAAATGTTTGTATCAATGTTTAATGTCTTTTATAAAAGATGGAAAGTTGCAAGCCACATTTTGCAGCCAGAGACGCTTGATCGGATTTACATTTGCTCAGAACCTGTCGCCTTTCTTCTGTTTTCCATGCTTGGCCTTGAGTGAAAGTCCTTTGTTTTCAGATTAAATCTACTAGAGTGACCTAATGTCCCTGTGGCAGCGCACTGGAACATTAAACGACAGCCCCGCTCTGTATCTTACTGATTGACACTAAGACACATAGGTGGTGGAACAGGAGAACACACATTTCCCGGTCAGTTAGCTTCTCAAGGTTGCAGGGGGCCTGCAGCAGTGAGGCCGACCTTGGTGCAGCCGGATCAGACGGAGAGAGACCTTGAGAGACAGCAGAGCGGCAGGATCTGTGCACTCAAGGAGCTGGGTAACATAATGTGTTCATGTTTGGCTATATATCACAGCACACTGCAGCCATATGAATGTGCCAGAAACTGATTTTATTCACAGGGTCCTCACTAAAAATGCACCACATTATTTTATATTATATTATATTATATTATATTATATTATATTATATTATATTATATTATATTATATTATATTATTGTCCAGTCAGAACTGGAATAAAAACTGCTAAAAATAATCAGACAACAAATATATAGTCTATGCTACAAGTTCATGCTGAAACAAAATGTAATGAGTAAAATTGAATAAGATTTGCTTGTAAATTATCTGTTGGAATTAGACACGCTTTTTGTCGAAGTGGAGCAATGGAACACTACTGAAAAGCAGTTTGGTTATAATAGAAGAACATATTGGCAAAATGGTACGCTACACAAAAGTCAGGGGAAATATTTTTTTATACTATTAGCAAAAGGGGAAAAAACTCTGAACTTATAAATGTCTTTTAATTTTTTTCAAATATAAACCTTAGCCAAAATTTGTAGAACGATACAGTCGATGTAAAATAAAAATCAAAAAATTTCATCCAGTTTGAACTGAACACTGCCTACTTGTGACAAACAGAAGCTTTTCTTGTTTCAAAAACCAACCAAACTGGAAAAAATTAAAACGTAAAATATGCAATAAATATGATCAGATGTAGCAAATACTACAAACATATATTTGTGGGTCTCTCCATATATCCACCACTGGCTTTAGATTTCTGCTTATACAGGGCCGGATTTAGGAGGATGCTGATCCAGCTATGGCCTCAGAGACTCTAGGGCACAACAACCAAACAAGGCATGCAAAAAAAAGTCAATCCCACCCACCAATAAACTGGCCAAGCGCTTAATACATGAAACAGTGGAACAAACAGAGACAGGCAGAAGCTGAATAATTAACAAAATGAGGCTGAACAAAAGAAAGACCACTAATCGAAGAAAACAAAGTCTAAAAGTATAAAGAACACACATAATAAATTAAAAAACTATACAAATGAATGACCAGGTATGGAAACAATACTAATGAGCTGAATGTGGCAAGACCTGTTGAGCGAAAATAACCGAACACAAATTGGAATGAAATCCAAAACTCAGTCCCACACAGATTTTTCAGTTAAATTAAATTCATTCATGTAGTTATCACAACACTATCATCTAAAGCCACTTTATAAATTCAGCAATACATGCTGTACATTACAAACAGTTTAAAAGTGTTCTGATGAAACCAATAGACTGCATTGAGTTGGAGCACTCACTCACTCACTCACTCACTCACTCACTCACTCACTCACTCACTTCACAGCCATCCTTCTGTTTGGTTTTCATTTTCAATTCAATGTATTTGGCACTGTTTTAGTCATTTATCATTCTGTCCACTTTAAAAAAAAGATATTCCCCTCTTGAAGCACATTTTCAATCAACGTTTCCCGTTCTTCTCAGCAATGTCTAATGTAACAGAGTTTCAGAGAGGAATGCATTGTAACCTGTATGTATTTGCTGTGTCATCCTAAAATTATCTGTTGACACATGCTCTTTTACAGAATAAATGACTCCACTGATTGAGCTCTTTACTACTGTTATTTCTTTCAGGTAATGATTCAGTTACTTAGAATCAGCAGCAAGCATGTGCTGACAGTTGAATCCGTTTGTTTTCCATTAGTCTACTACACCTACAGGTAAATTAATTGCTACGTAGAAACATATTTTCATCCAAACACTGTGATTGTTCTCGTATGCAATGTCAGAGGGGTATAATTTTGAACCCAAATGCATGTCAGTCATGTTAACCTTGTTTAGGTTGATATAAAAATGTCAGAAGTTTCTCTTTTCTAATTTGACCACTTGCAGTAAAGCCTTTCTTATTCTAAACATGTCATTCTTTGGTAACTCCTACTGTGATGCACTATCCAATAAAACAAAATAAATACAAAAAAAAAAGGACCTGATGGCTCAGCTTGTGCTCAATCACTGAAAAACTCAGAATCACTCATAGGCTGAAATCTTGTTTTGTCATGTTTTCTGTAGAACATCAGCATAAACCATATAAGCAAGTACATGAAATCTGAAAATCAAGTACAAGATATTTAAGTTCTCCATTAAGTAAGGATCAAACATACAGTATTTCTGTGAAAATGCAACACTGCATTTCAGATTCGTTTGGCATTTAATATTGTTTCAGTATTTTTTGGGTGGAATCACATTTACTCACTCTCGCACATTTTTTCACTATTGTCTTCAGTTCCTTTTGAAATTCCATTGAAAGTAAGAGACAACGAACCATGTGGATTGGGAGAAAACCTTATCCTCACAGTGTGAAATTCACCACTCAAGTAAACAATAAAGCACTGCATGAAAACGTTATTCAAAGCGAAGCAGGGATTTGACATTCAAAGGTATCAGGATATTTTTTTTCTTTGTTAGATTTTTTAAATCTAGTCTTAATCAATGAAAACACACACACACACACACGCACGCACACACACACACACACACACACACAAACACAAGGTTGCTGGTACTCATCATTGAGCGCCATAGTTGCTAAACTCATTAGGAACAAAAGCCTCGTCTCCTAATTGGGTGTATTATGTGTGTTACCTGTCAACAGTTTTATTTACCTGAATTTTCACTCAGAACTTATTCACTTTGGAATATGCAACCTTTACATAGTAAACCAAAAAAGGATAAATGTTTTCTTGATTCATTTGAGAAATACTAAAAACATTACAAAGGTCAATGAGATAAATATGCAAATATTTTTTCCCTGACAGTCAGTACATTTACATGCACATCTAAATCAAGCTTTTTGGAGTAATCGGACTAAGGGCTTGCCCCTGTTGACAGCAGAGTCCCAGTTTACATGCCACTCAGAAAATCAAATTATTAAATGAAGTAAGTTTGACTACATGACGATACATGGCGACATACGCCCCTACGTGTTAGCCTAATAACGGTTGGCTTCCAGGTCCACAGGCAGAGAACAGAGACTTGTTGCAGAGAAGTCAGATTCCACTCGCATTATTTGGGTTGAGTAGCCAAGCTTCTGAAACTCTAGTTTGGTTCGACTCAAGCCGGACCAAGGTATTTACATGCATTTTAAACGTCTGATTTTAGTTGGAATAAGGCAATATTTCGATGTTCTCTTGCTGCATGTAAACATACTGACCATTTAACTTGCTAATATCCTTTTATTGCTTAAAACAGAAGGAAATAGATGCCACATTCATCTCAACCTTGAAGAAAACACAGGGGAAAGAACATTGAAGCCCTGGCTTTTTACAACATAGAGATGACCAGTTTGTTGAAGGGGGCATGCAGAAAAGTATAAGAACTAGGGCTTTGACTTTTGCTCAAAAATCATATTCAAAGTTTGTTTGTTTATTAATATTACAATTCAAATGTATCCTAATATTTATTAATTATATTTTGACCATTAAATGTCTTCAGTAAGACCGATATTGGTATCAAACTTAAGTTCTATATGTTCTGTCCACCGGAACGCAGTGTCAGTCAATGTTAATAGACTATGTGGACGAAAGGCTGACTACATCCAAATACCTGTACACTTGCTACGTAGAAGGCAAAAAGGGGTAAGCCAGTGATGTAGTAGATCCGAATCTCCAGTATAGGTTGGAGTAGTACGCATAAAGTTCCCGGAGGTGTACTACTGCTACAGTAAACCTTGGTTACTGAGGAACTGTAAACCGTTGACCACGCCACAATATTGGCTTATAAATGTAAAAGTGTAGCGATGTTACTGATTACTTTAATTGTTTTTTGACACCTGACTAAACATGGCTGATAAGTTGTTTAAAAGGACCACAGGCGACCTTACGTAACGTAAACATCCGGCAAAATAGTGGCACACTACGACTATTTTCATGCCTACCACTCGCTCGTTTGCTCGGGAATCTAATTTAAAAACAATATTTACAAGCAAACACATTTACAAAAAATTATTCCTTAAAGGTTCAAATATTAGGAGATCCATAAAATACATTCGAATATCTTACATTTTTAAAACATTCGAATTACATTTGAATAACGAAGTTCGGGGTCAAAGCCCTAATAAGAACAAACAAAATAGGCAATGAAAACCCAGATTCCTTTTTACTGCCAGTTTATAGTCAATCTACCAATTTACAGTGTTTTTCAACCGGATGAGTCCCCACTTATGTTACGACCTGGCTCAACTAGGGAAGAATGAAAAAACATTAAACCATTTATACCGCTTGGTTAGCTTAGCTTCACGGCTAGCATGGCTTCGGCAGCTTTCTCTCTTGTCCCTCCATCTCTCTCTACACCTCCTCCTCTTTCCTGCTCTCTCTGTCAGATGTTTAGTTACTCCTCCGCCTCATTTAGTGAAGTTGGTAGGTGTAATAAATGCAGCATTTTTGTAGCTTTGGAGGCGAGGGTTTCTGAGCTAGAGGCCCGGCTCCGCGCTGTAGAACAGCCAGGCCCAGCAGTAGCTAGCGCGGAGTCAACTAGGACAGGACCTAGCCGTCCTCCAACAGCTCCCGTGCAGCCGGGACCTCAGGCGAGCTGGGTGACTGTTCGTAGGAAGACTAGCGCCAGACCCCAGTCCGCGGCCAACCTCCAGCCCCTTTCTCTGAACAATAGGTTCGCCCCGCTCAGCGACGCACCCGCCGAGCAGGAGAGGCCGATTCTTGTAATTGGCAGCTCCATAGTTAGGAATGTGGCTCCAGAGACACGAAAGACCACCGTCAAATGCCTTCCAGGGGCCAGGGCTGCGGACATTAGGTCCCATCTGAAGCTTTTGGCCAAGGACAAATCCATGATCGTTATCCATGCTGGTGGCAACGACACCCGGCGACGGCAGTCGGAGGTCACTAAAATTAGCGTAGCTTCGGTGTGTAGGGCTGCCAAAAAGATGTCTGACTCTGTAATTTTTTCTGGTCCCCTGCCTGATCGTACTAGCGATGACATGTACAGCCGTATGCTTTCGTTCCACCTTTGGTTGTCAAGGTGGTGTCCAGAAAACGATGTGGGCTACATTGATAACTGGGGGGCCTTCTGGGGAAAACCTGGACTGTTACGTAGAGACGGCATCCATCCCACCGAGGACGGAGCTTCGCTTCTTTCCAGGAACATTGATAGGGTTATCTCTAGTTCCCCAAAGCCGTGACAACCCAGAGTCCAGCTCAGGGAACCCAGAGTCACTCAGGAACCCAGAGTCGAGCTCAGGGAAACCAGAGTCCAGATCAGGGAACCCAGAGTCCAGGTCAAGGAACAGGGACTGCCACCCACCCACTACCCTATAGAGATAGTTTCCCGTCCACTACCCAAAACTAATGAATTAAAAGTTAATGCTACTAGAGCAAAGTATAAAAATCTCATAAAGATAAATAAAACTCGGACTGAACATAAAAACAAATCAATTAAATGTGGTTTACTAAACATAAGATCTCTCCCCTCAAAAACACTCTTAGTAAATGACTTAATTTGTGAAAATAATATTGATTTGTTTTGTCTTGCAGAGACATGGTTGCAGGAAGAGGACCATGTCACAATAAATGAGTCAACTCCCCCTAGCTACTTAAACTTTAGTGTCCCTCGAAGTACTGGTCGAGGAGGTGGAGTAGCAACTATCTTTCATTCCGATTTACTAATTAATCTCCAAAAAAATAATAGTTACAGTTCCTTTGAGCATCTAGTTTTTAGCCTTCCTCATACACATAACAAAGCAGTAAAGCCACTTTTGTTTGTGGTCTTATATCGTCCACCAGGACCTTATTCTCAATTTTTAGATCAGATTTCAGATTTTCTATCTGACTTAGTTTTAAACACTGATAAAGTCATTATAGTCGGAGACTTCAATATTCATGTTGATAATGAAAGTGATAGTCTAAATACAGCTTTTCACACTATCCTAGACTCAATAGGCTTTACTCAAAATGTGCAGGGACCAACACATTCTTGTCACCACACTTTAGATCTTGTGCTGACTTATGGCATTGACTGTGAAGAAATAACAGTCTTTCCACATAACCCTATCCTGTCTGATCATTTCCTTATCACTTTTAAACTTACTCTAATGGATCATATCAAACCTGAAAGAAAACTTCATTATACCAGAACGTTATCAGACAACGCTGTAGCAAATTTTAAAGAAGCTCTTCCAACTTTAATTTCCTCAGTTTATAAATGCAGAACAGAAAACAGTGATTTAACTCGTGACCCCTCACAACTTGACATTTTAGTTCATAGCGTTAATTCCTCCCTGCGTCGGGCAATAGACAAAGTTGCCCCCTTGAAAAGGAAGGTGGCTAGCCATAGAAGATTAACTCCCTGGTTTAATTTAGAGCTACGTACCCTAAAGCAGAATGTTAGAAAACTAGAGAGAAAATGGCGCTCCACGCATTTACATGATTCCTTTTTAATATGGAAAAATAGTTTATTGCTATATAAAAAGAGCCTTCACACAGCTAGAACAGCATATTATTCATCTTTAATCGAGGAGAATAAAAATAATCCTAGGTTTCTTTTTAATACAGTTGCCAAACTCACACAGGATCATAGCTCTATCGAGCCAACCATTCCCCAAGCTCTAAGCAGTGACGACTTCATGCAATTCTTTATAAATAAAATAGACTCCATAAAGAATAAGATAATTGGGAACCTTCCCAATATGCTTGCTTCCTCCTTAGTTAATGAGGCAGCCTCAAAAATGGTGGAACCTAATATATGCTTAAACTGCTTTAATGCAGCCGAACTTTGTGATGTACTAAAATTATTAGCTTCATCTAAACCTTCAACTTGCGTTTTAGACCCAATCCCAACTAAACTCTTAAAAGAAGTTTTCCCTCTGATCGCTGCTCCAATTTTAAATATAATGAATCTATCCTTAGTCAATGGATATGTACCACAGGAGTTTAAGATTGCTGTAATTAAACCTCTACTTAAGAAACCCTCTCTTGATCAAAACGACTTAATTAACTATAGACCGATATCTAATCTTCCCTTCTTATCTAAAATTCTTGAGAAAATAGTTGCACACCAGATATGTGAGCATTTAAACAATAATGAGCTGTTTGAGAAGTTTCAGTCAGGCTTTAGAGCTCATCACAGCACTGAAACAGCTCTGGTGAAGGTTACTAATGATATTCTCATAGCCTCAGACAATGGACTGGTGACCATTCTGGTCCTGTTAGATCTCAGTGCTGCCTTTGACACTGTTGATCACAATATTCTCATAGAAAGGCTTCAACGTGTCGGTATAATAGGAACAGCCCTAGGCTGGTTTAAATCTTATTTGTCTAACAGATTTCAGTTTGTTCAAGTAAATGATAAACCCTCCTCAACCTCAAAAGTTACTTGCGGAGTACCACAGGGTTCAGTCCTTGGGCCGATTCTTTTTACTATATATATGCTTCCTATTGGTAAAATAATTAGGCAGCATGGGATAAATTTCCATAGTTACGCAGATGATACACAGCTATATCTATCCATAAATCCTGATGAATCCAATCAGTTAGGTAGACTACAAGCATGTCTGGAAGACATAAAAACTTGGATGACTCTAAACTTCTTGCTTCTAAATTCTGATAAAACAGAAGTTGTCGTCTTTGGACCAGAAGCTCTGAAAAAGAAACTACTTAGTCAGCCCCTTCACCTGGACGGCATTAAATTAGCCTCCAGTAATAAAGCAAAAAACCTCGGTGTCATTTTTGACCAAGATATGTCATTTAGATCTCACATTAAAGAAGTCTGTAGGATTTCCTTTTTTCACCTTAGGAATATTACAAAAATTAGAACCATCCTGTCCAGGAGTGATGCTGAAAAACTAGTCCATGCCTTTGTTACTTCAAGGCTGGATTACTGTAACTGTCTATTATCAGGTAGTCCACAGAATACAATTAAAAGTCTTCAGTTAGTTCAAAATGCTGCTGCTAGGATTCTGATGAATATTAAAAGAAGAGATCACATTTCCCCTGTTTTAGCTTCTCTTCACTGGCTCCCAGTAAAATCTAGAATAGAATTCAAGATCCTCCTTCTGACATATAAAGCCCTTAATAATCTAGCTCCATCATACATAAGAGACCTGATTGTTCCATATGTTCCCAACAGAGACCTTCGCTCTCAGACTGCAGGTTTACTGGTAGTTCCTAGGATTTCTAAAAGTAGAATGGGTGGCAGATCTTTCAGCTATCAGGCTCCCCTCCTATGGAACCGGCTCCCAGGGTTGGTTCGTGAAGCAGACAATTTGTCTATCTTTAAAACTAGGCTAAAAACTTTCCTCTTTGACAAAGCTTACAGTTAGAGATATGTTTATAGGTAGTTAGAGTCAGGTTAGACAGGTAGATAGGAAGAGACAGGTTAATGTTAGTAGTCAGGCAGAGTGTCAAAAGTTAGGAAGAGATAGGAAGAGGTAGAGTAGCTAGGTAGAGATAGATTAATGTAAGCCAGGTAAAGATCCGGAGCCGGTCGCGGCTTACCGCCGCGGAAGAAATGCGCCCCACGGGGGCCAGCCAGCGCCGGAGAGAGGTCCCTCAAGGGGATCCTCCCGCACAGTGCGGCCGCCCATTACCTGCCGGGTTGAATCCCCCGGGCAGACTGTGCGGACCCCACCCGTTTATCTCTTAAACGTTTCTCGCCCTCTTCAACTCTGTCCTCTCAGTTCTGTCAATTTTTCCTTAAGATAGTTGTCGACTATCGGTCTCGTGCCGGTATTTAGCCTTAGATGGAGTTTACCACCCACTTTGGGCTGCATTCTCAAACAACCCGACTCCGAGAAGACCCCGGCATGACGGGGGCCGTTACCGGCCCTACACCGTCCACGGGTCAGGAGGACTCAGACAGAGTGTTGGTAGCCAGGTCTCCTAGTAGCTAGGAGACAGGTTAATGTTAGTAGCTATGCTGCTTTAGGCTAGGCTGTTGGAGGACATTATTAGGGTCTGTTCCTACTTTCTCTCCTACTTCTCCCCAACTGCATGATGTGCTGTCAATTCAAGCACTAACCTGTTTTCTATTATAGTAGGTGCTCCGGATTAGCCCTGCTTGACGACCCTGACTAAGATGGCATTGCAGTGACGGAAAATTCTCCACGTCCTGCAACAAACTTCTGCATCAGTTCTATTGCTCTTTCTGTGTCTCTGTTATGTATTCTCCAAGCCACAGACGGTCGCGGCAGATAACCGCTTGTGCTGAGCCTGGTTCTGCCGGAGGTTTCTTCCTGTTAAAAGGGAGTTTTTCATTCTTCCCACTGTGCTTCATGCTTGCTCAGTATGAGGGATTGCTGAGAATTCCACGACGCAATCTTCTGTGGTTCTGTAATTTCTACACTAAACATTGTATTGTAATAACTCTTTTTGTAAAGTGCCTTGAGATGACATCTGTTGTGAAATGGCGCTATATAAATAAACTGAATCGAATTGAAAATTGAAAATTGAATTTAGGCAGTTGGTAAAGGAGGAAAAACTAATTTTGAATCTGGCACCCAAAACAAATGTACAGAACAGAAATGTCCTGAAAATTGACTTATAATAAAGTGCTTAGAGCTTCTTAATAAAACAAAATAAAAACCATAAAGGTGCCCCTCAAACATTAGGATAAGGATAGCCATAAATAAAAATAAACCTTTTTACTAAAACATGGCAGTAGCAGGGCTTAGGTTAAAGATTCACTCCAGAACTTTGCAGATATTTGCCGCCCCCCCCCTCTCAAAGCTTTTATTTATTTTTTTTTACAAATTTGACAAGAGAGTTCAGAGTCATCTAGATAGTAATGGTAATTTAAGCTGACCTTTCTAAGCAGCAGTAGCCTATACTATGAAGGGCCAAGCACAACACCTTGTGAAACTTAGGCTGCCTTCACGCCTGCTAGTCCGGTACAGTCGGTTCGATTGGGGACCAAAATTGCAACATTGTTGCTGTTTATAGCTGGTGCGGTTTGCATTCACACTGCATTAGTTTTGTCAGACGGTCCAAAGCTTTGAGCAACAATTTCACCTCTCCACCTGTTGTGGTGGTGCTGCACTTCTTCTTGTGGGGGGGGGAATTTTTTTTCCCATTTGTGAAACTGCAGTTCGGTTCGATTCAAGTCGGACTGAGGTGTATAAATTTGAAAAGTCTGATTTTAGTAGGGCTAAAGTAATAATCCAACTTTTTCTTGTTGCATATAGAGTGTCTGTCAGTCGTACATTGGAGAGAACGTTCTTACAAGCAAACCAATGATCTTATTCGATATCTATTGATCCTGATGGAGTGGCACGAGCAGATTAATCAGAAGCTGATGATACTTTCAACAAAGCTGTATTAAAAGTCTGTAAAATGTGCTTGCTAAACTCTAAAGGAGCTGAGTTTCCTCAGGAGTTGAAGATGTTGCTGACAACTACTGAGAGTTTTCTCAGTGTTGGAGGAAAATCTCAGCAGGTTGTCAAAGACCGTGCCCAGATACCTGAACTCCTCGACCAGTTACACTGGCTCCCCAGGGATGATGGAGGTGGCTGCTGTAGTCAGGTCATCGTAGATCACCACCCTTTCCTAGGTTTTACTGACATTTAGTTCTAGGCATGAGCTGTCACACCATTCAATGAACTCCTTGATATTCCACACAAGACCCCAAGGTTGTTAGTGTGCTACTGTTAACGTCATGCTTACGTCATTGAATGTGCTAGGATCATGCATTCTCCATACTAAAAAAAACAAAAAATAATCCAGTACTGTTCATCCGATAGTACTATTAAAAGACATCAGGAAGTTAAAAATAACGAGCACATAGTGCGAACATAAGCAGAAGGTCCAAAGCTAATGCTATTAAAAAATGGTCAAGAGGCAATAAATTAAATGTTTAAAATAAAGTTTCCCGATATTTTTGTGTTACTTGAAGCTTACCACTTTGCTGTGTCCGTCATTTCCATAGTGAGCAGTGTTGAATTAAATAATTATCATAAGTAATTCAATGCATGTTCAAGCAGAGACAAAATGGAGCCAATTTCCAGTTTAACATTTATTTTGAACAGATTAACAAATTGCAGTTTTACAGAGGAATTTTGCCCCCGTCGTTCCCCTGTGGTCCAGATTTAAAGAAATCTGAACAACTAACTGATCTTCATTTCACAGCTTTATAGACAACCGGGCCTCTAGGCGTTTCTAATCTCTCCAATCAGAACATTTTCATACAGTGTCTTAGCTCTTATTGGCTGTCAGAAAATTATACAGTCATATGGGTGAGACGTCTTTTCTTAAAAGCTCATTCTGAGTTTATGGTTTTATGGCAACACCCTAAATCTACAGACATCCTGTTTTTTTACAGCTTGCAATAAAACTCACCCCAGAGTTTTATGACTTAAAAGCTTACCTGCATAAACAATAGTGACAGACCCATTTTTACAACCATGCAAACTATATAAACAGTCTTTTACCTTCTGAATAATAAAAGTATAAACCTTATGCAGAATTACCACAATTCCCTCTTTCAATCTTTTTTAAAAATAGATTGATATCTCCTCTGTACGTAAGTGTTTAGAACTTAAGATCAAAACCTGTAAAGCATTTTGAAAATGCAAGAAATCAAATCCAAGAAATTTCATAAATTCACCCTCTTTTGGCATTATACAAAAAAATTATTTTAACAATTCCCAAAAACTAATTCAAAAACCCAAACATGTATAAGAATGTCTTACATGTGAAGAGATAATTAAATCTGACTTGAAACATGTTGATACTCGTGGAAGAAGCTTAAAAAATCCATGAACAAATACATTCTTACTATGTTATATTCTGAAATAAATCAAACTTAAAGTGTTAAGAAACCTGTTAAATAGAAGGTATTAAGAACCCTTTAAAATGTAATCCTCGAGTCTATTTAGTCTTTCCTCTAGTAGACCCTGTTGTTTATTAATGCAAACCTTAATACAACCTTAAAAACAACTGGAAATTAAGAAATCCTGAAAATTAACTGATTAAAAATTCTTTAAGAAACCCTCCTAGGCAGTGTTACCACTCTTCACTTGTGAATAAAAATAGTTAAACAACCTGTAAAATTCAAGAAAATGATTAATAAATGTTCAGTCTTTATATTTGTATTCTGATCCTCTTTCTTCACTCTCATTTTATCCCCCTCAGTGGCTCCTGGCAGCTGGAGAGCGATGTACAGAGCTGATCAGTGTGGAGGGCTCCTATTTTTAGTGTTCCAGTTTTTACTCCCATATATGCAGATAACCACTCTCTGAAATGCCAATTACTTCCTTAATTGAGCATTTCCCCCAATATACACAAATGCACAGACAGGCCCCGCTTCCCATAGCTTAGCCCACCGATGTGGGCTGGTCAAAACCTGCTGTGCAGCTGATTGGTGAGTTGTGATCTTCTTCTGTAGATCCCTCTTTTGAGATGGCAATTCCAAATTGCCCATCTCATTCATTGGCACATAGATCACACTGGATGAGTAATATCACCACCCAAACAACCTTCTGGGTGAGCTAGGCCCCGCCGCCTGTGGCCCCAGCTTCCGATTCAGCTTGGTCAAAACCTTCTCGACCCTCTTTAGGCAGATTCCTGCTGATCCTCGACCAGGTTCGTCGTGGGCGTGGAGCTGCACTTTGTGTGTGTTCCCAGCTGTCATCTGGAACTGGCTGAACCACTGGACTCCTCACGCCTTCGACCTGGAGCTGTACCTTGGACCCTTTCAGCAGCTGCAGTCAGCTGTGACCAGAGGAGATTGTGTGCTCCTCACGTGCTGCTGAATCCTGGAGATAAACCTGGGGGCATAAGCTTGTAAACATCTAAAAAAGACAGTTTTTCGATCCAGTCTTGTGATCACTCCTTTTCAATCTAATTCAACTGTATTGTGCCAAGAAATTATTTCACCCATCTAATTAAAAATAATCCCTGGGGAAAGAGCAAATCCATATTATTTCGATACAACACCGTTGTTTTTCCTAAAAACTAAACCAAAAACACCTCCCTCATTAATAGATTTAAAAACAAGAGCAGGCTCAAGAATTTACTTTTTTTTTTTGTGTACAGTTCAACTGATTACTATCCATTTGCTTGTTCACCCAAATTGATTCTTACATTTACTTATTTTATTTATCCAGTTTAAGACACTTATGTCTGTTCCATTACAATATATCCTTTCTTAAATTCAGTACATCCCTGTGGATGAAAACGTAAAAATAAGAAAAAAAAATCTTTTTCTCTCTCACCAGCCAGCAACCCCCTGCTATCGGCCCAATTTTTCCTTCCAAATTTTGTTCCCGGTAAATGGTGGTATTTTACCTGGAGATAATCCTGGGGAAGACATGGGGTTATCAAAGTTCGTAGAACCTCGGCCACCTTCGATCAGACAAACAGAATCTCTTGTGGTTAATTCAGCAACAGTGACATTGAATCAACAGTCTTTGATCATCACTTCTTCAGCAGAAACAGTCCATCTCACGCCAGCCAAGTGAATTCACACATATTGTCCTTGAAAGTTCAGCTCAGCATGAGGAAACGTGCTCTTCTGAGGGTGGCCTCCAGTTCACCCCTGAAAATATACAGTCACCTGTGCCCCCCTGTGTGGGAGCAGAGCACAAGAGAGACAAACTTCTGCGCTGGTCTATAGATCTTTCTTTCTGTGGCAGTTACGGCGGGCGCCTGGCACTATCCGTCATCAGCCCACGCACCCCCACCCATCTCATCTCCCCAGGATCATAAATTCCATCTCAAGAATGTTTATCTGAGGGGTTCTCTGTTGCAGGATGAGAAAAAGAGAAAAAATATATAATTAGAGTAAGAAAAAAAACAGACAGTCGATCCTCTCAGCTTATTCAAATCAAGTTACATTCAAACTTTTTATTTTCATATTCATTAGTCTCCTTCCTCGAATGCTGAACTTAAATATCTTCCACACTCAGACTGCCTATGTGGGCTCTATTTTAATTTCACTTCAATCAGTTATACTAGTAATAATTTCTTCAGTATTAATTCTGGTAAAAATATACCAATCAACAGGTTTGCTCTCTCCACCAGGAATAATAATTAATCCTTATACGTCTAATTAAACTGTTGTTCTAATACTTCCCCTGCGTATTTTAATTAATGATTCCTTCATTTTTCATCCAATTTATATTCTATATTTTATCAATGCAATGCCTTTCTCTATTTTTTCAATTTGATAAATGTCTCTTCCATCTCATGTGTAAATTAAGCATTTATAAAGATTGAGCATCGCAATATCTCATCAACACACTTAGTTCTTAGAAAAATAAAATTAAATTAAAAAGAAACAAACAAAAAGGCTGGATTTTTCTGTTAGATATTGCTAAAGCACCACTCAAACATTGCAATAACAAAAATAAAGTCAATAACCATCTGCAAAGATCCAGTCTCCAAACTCCCCCATCTTTTAGTGTACTGGATCTCTATCAAGCTGGCTCAGACAAAAATTATCAAAATTAAAAACATCAAATGTTTAAAACAAAACCAGAGAACAGCACTGACCGATTAACACAACATAGTTTACAAAAACAGTCTTCAGTTTGCTATACTTCAAATGCTATCCATATTTCTAAAGAAAAATCCAAGATTTAAATCACTGACAAAACAGCTTCCCTATAAATATTGCCAAGCCTAAAGTACTTTTTTTCTTTAACACAATCCAATATCAATTCAAAATACTTTTGCTTATATGATTCCTCTTTAAACAAACCCAAATGTGCTCACCTGCCCAAATATTCTTGATTGTAAACAATGAAAACATTTCATACTTCAAAAACATCTGTCCGATTCTGTGAAGGGAATTGAACATAGTCAAAGTGATTTCTGCAAGTAAAACTCCTCTTAAATTTTTGTAGGATACATAGTAGTCTAATTCCCCTTAGCAGTCAAACAAAACAAAAAAAATTCAATAAAGGAGGTTCAAGAGATGAGACTTCTCTAAACAAAAACTAGTCGCAATAAAATAAAAAATAAAAATAAAAAAATAAAAACCAGCATTTTTCTTTTCAGTATCCCCCTTTTCCTCTCAGGTTTCTTTTTCATTTTCTTTTCTCCAATGATAAACACCAAATTAAATTGAAGCTTCTAGAGATGTCAAATACATTACCACTGAATCATGTTTTCTTTAATCCAGCTTCCCAAATTAACATTTTTCCAAAGTTCTAATTAATAAACAGACCGCAGTTCAGAAATCTGGGTCATAATCCAAGTTTAACCAAATATATAAATTTTGAGAGAGAAAGAGGAAAAAAAATAAAAAATAAGAAAAAATAAAGAAAATAAAATAAAAAAAATCTAAATAAATTGTCAGTTACAGAGTCCCCACTAATCAAATGATATATTATGCCTTTATTCTAGGATCAGATCTGTTCCAAAATGTTTAGGACCTGTAAATTTACTCTCAGCATCAAATAAACTAGCTAACAATCAATAAAGAACATCTGAAAGATTAATCTTAAATTTTAAAACTAAAACCGATTCTTATTTGTCAAAACAAAATGTGCATTCAAATATATGGTAAAAATTATTTCAATGTAGCTGGTCCAATCACATTTTGCCTCTACACGATCAGAATAAATGAATTTAGAATTTACTTCTTACTTCAAAATTAAACCATCATTTTCGATCACCGTGATATTCATTACTTTCAATCCTTAGACCAATTCAAATTTATCCCCAGCCTGTTTAAAAACAAACTGATTACTTAAAGATGACTCTGTGTTTTAATGTTTTCTTTTTTTCAAACTCAAACATTCAAATCTCACTAGTTTATAAACTATCACTATGATAAGTGTTGTTTTGCATGGTAAAAACATTTAATTTGTAACGGAATTGAAATGTACTGGGTTACTTCTTGAGCCCCAGTTGAATTTTGATAACTCCAATAAGCCTTGAGTGTCCACAAAATCATTAAGAATGTTCAATTGTGTAAATAATTTAACACCAGTCTCCTTTAGATCATTTATTCAGAGACTAAGCTATATTTCTAAAGTCTATAGAGCCATCAGAAATAAGCCAAACATAATTTTAGCAT
Organism: Apricaphanius iberus; assembly: GCA_028564705.1. Taxonomy (NCBI): domain Eukaryota; kingdom Metazoa; phylum Chordata; class Actinopteri; order Cyprinodontiformes; family Aphaniidae; genus Apricaphanius; species Apricaphanius iberus. Next base: position 1,542,153 of record JAPXFQ010002826.1, read on the forward strand.
AAATGATACTTATTTAAATCACAGAAAGAATTCATTCTCTGTACCATTCAACACGGTGCTTAAAAAAATAATTTAGACCAGTTTGTTGCTTTCCAATTAACACCGTTTGCTTTTCGTTAAATTCTTATAATTACTACTTATAGCTTTATCTTTATTTAGGCCAACTTAACAACTCCTGCTTAGATCAATCAAAAAAGCAAAAAATCTACCTACTCAAAAATTCAAAAAATGCAACTTTTATTTCGACTAAACACTCTCCTCTTTTTATTTTAAAGATCAGTTAAACATGAAACACCTTAAATTGCCCTTCGTAGAAAATGTGCTAAAACATTGCCGAAAAAGAGTTGTAATCAAAATTTATCTGACCAGTTATGTTAAGGCCGTTTTACATCCTACTCAACCAGAAAAAGTTAACAAAAATCCAAATAAGTCTAAGTCTTAACAAGGCAATCGTCTGCAGGAGTCTGTAATCACTTTCTATCTAAAATCAACTTTTAGCTTGCAACACATAGAACATGCAGTTAGTTTCAACCACAAACACATTAACACACAAAAACCACCACCGCTAGGTTAGCACAACAGCCTATAGCAACGTGCTACCGTTAGCTTTCTTTGTGAAACTAAACGTTATACAGTACAAAACGTACGGCGAAAACACTCCAAAACATCGCAACACACACTTTAGAAGATGACTTACCGCAATACCAGGACTTAATCCGCACAAGTTATACCACGTCACCAAACTTTAATTCGGCATGAACAAAAAATCTCCTGTTCTTCCACGCGGACTGAAACATATGTCCCCAATTTCAGCCGTCCCGCACAGCAAACACCGATTCAACTACGTCCGTTACAGCCCAAAACCATTAACCAAAAACACAACATTATAAGCGGTTGCTTTTAGACCGTATTAATTATTTTATCGCGGAGGTTTAGACCAATCTGTTATAAGTTCCGTAGTCCGCTTTGAGAAATTTCCTGGCGCCGGCCTCCAGAAAACCACTCAAAAGACTCGAACAGATGGCAGAAAACCGCCTACTACCACTAATTTATTTATCAAAACATATAGTCAAAGCTGTCATATGTTAGCCGTGCTATCAAGCAAAAACTCCCACAGTATTAGCTCCGCCATAGCACCTAGCTTAGGGCGGCCACCCAGATGGCCTGTCGTAAATGTTCACAACTAATTCGTATAGATATTTAATTACCGTTATCCATCAAACACAGTTAGATATTCATTTATCTATTTTAATTTATTTATTATACTCGAGTTCATTATTTATAACATTTTAACACAAAACGCAACATCACCAGCACGTCTCGCCAAGCGCCTGCGTAAAAAAACATCTCACACACACACATACAGACACAATTTTTGTACAAGCAGAAATCAAAACACTAACCTCATCGGAGCTCACCAAAAAAACAATGCCGGACCATTAACACAACTCAATTCGCGGTGCCCACGCGCGCGTTTGAGGAAACGCAAGCCTCTTCAAAGTAATCCGTTCCAGATTCAACAGAGTGCGACCCAGGCACTCCGAAGTCTATTTCCGTTTGCCAGCTTTGAAGATTCTCCGACAGCGTCCTGTCGAATTCGAGTTGGCCAATTCTCTCGAGCCCCGATCCACACTTGTGGCTCCAATTTGAGTCGTTGAAGATATCGGTCCATCCGTTCCACTGTCCGCCCCGGAGAACAAGCAGCCCGCACCGGGCGCGCAGAATAAGAAACTCCATCTCCCAGCATGCACCGGTGTTTCTCTACGGAGCGAAAAGAAGGAGTCAATCCTGCTCAGAAACAGGAAAACAGACAGCCGATCAGGTCTCAACACTCCGGGCATGCAATAGTCAATCTGCTCAAAACAAAAAACATATTTAACTTGCATGACAACATTACCCAATGTTAGATTAACCAATCAATAGAATTAAAAAACTACGCAACTCTGCGCAAATTGTCAATAGAGCAAATACATGTCCGTTAATTAACTTAAAAAAATAATTGGATTTTGGTCCAAAACTCTGCACACGGTCGAGGTCACCATTTGTTGAATTAAATAATTATCATAAGTAATTCAATGCATGTTCAAGCAGAGACAAAATGGAGCCAATTTCCAGTTTAACATTTATTTTGAACAGATTAACAAATTGCAGTTTTACAGAGGAATTTTGACCCCGTCGTTCCTCTGTGGTCCAGATTTAAAGAAATCTGAACAATTAACTGATCTTCATTTCACAGCTTTATAGACAACCGGGCCTCTAGGCGTTTCTAATCTCTCCAATCAGAACATTTTCATACAGTGTCTTAGCTCTTATTGGCTGTCAGAAAATTATACAGTAATATGGGTGAGACGTCTTTTCTTAAAAGCTCATTCTGAGTTTATGGTTTTATGGCAACACAGACATCCTGTTTTTTACAGCTTGCAATAAAACTCACCCCAGAGTTTTATGACTTAAAAGCTTACCTGCATAAACAATAGTGACAGACCCATTTTTACAACCATGCAAACTATATAAACAGTCTTTTACCTTCTGAATAATTAAAGTTTAAACCTTATGCAGAATTACCACAGCAGGCACTGACCCCTCAATAAGATTAGATTTTTGTGGCTATATTTATGGAACTGCATTACGTGCAGGGAATTTGTCTGGTTCACATCAACAGCAGTAGTCGAGAATAATAACTAAATATTGAGATGGCTATTAATGATATTGAATTGATTAATTAATTAATTAAATCTAATGGGGCACCACTCCTTGAAATCCAGGTGAACATTAACATAAGCCAGACATATTCAGTCTCTTTTCTAAAGGGTGAACTCAGACACTGTAACAATAATTCCACACACACTGAACAAACAGGGGACCTTCTCTTTGAAATATAGTATTGTTTTTTAACACAGTTGTCTAATCTTACAGATGAACACTGTGACAACAGTCGATCTACTCTATAACATGCAGTCTACAAACTATTTAAAAAGGAACGTACGCAACCAAACAACTAACACTGACAAAATGAGGGAAAACAGCTTCAGAGCATCAGTAGGATATGTGGGTGTGTTTGTGTACATGTTTTAATATCATCGTGGGGACCAAAAATCAGGATTGTGTGTGTGTGTGAATGTGTGTGTGCTTAGGTAGCTTCTTTCAGCGCAGTCCTTTTAAGAGCTCTGCCTGTGATCACTGGCCAAAGACCAATGAAAATGCACTGAGGGCGGAGCGAGCTCTGTCGTCATCCCTGATGACAGACCAATGAGGATGAGTTGAGGGTATACAAAAGGATGCTGGAGATGGCATTTAATTTATGGAAAATGAATCCCAACAAACTATTTAAGCAAATCCTTCTTGATGCTGGCATGGTTACTGAAGCTCTTGTCCTTCCCACAAACAAAAAATACTGTCCCCACAGATGTGGGTAAACTACCATGAAAAATAAAACTTAACCAGAATCTTCACAGACGTTCTGGTACTGGAGGAAAGCATTAAAATCGTGTGAGTTAATAATCCAACAACTGAATATTTTAACTGTTCCACTTGTACATTTAGCATTGCTGAACTAGGGCTACAAACTCGTAGCGAGAAATAAAGACGGCAGATTTACTCAAAGTTTAGCCGGAAGTCCATGATCTTGTTTAGCAGTACCAGTCCAAGTACTGTGACTCAATAGGTCAATGAACATAACAGATTATATAGAAAACAGAACGTTTTAGAAAATATAACCAAAATAGTATACCAAACAATCCCCACAACATCTTTGGTGACTTATGCATTTTTTGCATTCATAAAGATTTGAAATGCACAAAACACTGCATCTAAGGGCTAAAAAAATTGTAATGATAGGACCCCTTTAATCTATTTGGTTTTGTAACACTATAACCTCAAGAGAATAACTGCAATTCAATTAATCTGTGTGCAGATATTAATTTTCTGTCTGATATGTGTAGTGTTTGACTTTATGTAAAAGTCTCTGAAAAATTTCTGACTGTAAACAGGAAGTTCAACATATTTTGTAGGCTTTTATTGAAGGTCTTGGCCTTGTCAACAGAAAACATGCATAGGAAAAGCATCCTGAAAAGAGAGAAAAAGATTTACTGGTAGAAAAGGAATTGTGTAGAAGAGGCAAAATGATGTGCAAAAGATTTTTCTTTTAGTTTAGCAAGGCCAATGTATAAACTTGAAACAGTAAAAAAAGAAGACATAATTGGAAAGCACTTCTTATTACAAAAGAATCAAGAATACCTTTAATAAAGGTGACGTCTAATGTACACTCAACAGTTTGTTGTAATTTTAGACAACCCTTGGCTCTTCTATTAAGACAAACAATGCTGGAAAAATGTTTCCAGATCTGGTCTACATGGTATGACGAAGATCATCCGATAGCATGTAAGTGTCACTTGTCTGTGGCCCACCCTCTTCCTTCAAGTTAATGCGGTTTTATGTTTGTATAGCACTTAGGGACAGACCTGACAACTTATCTGGCTTAGTCCAACTGAAACCAGACTTGAAATGCACGCATACACTTTAGTCTGGCTTGTAACGAACCTAACCGGATTTTAAGAAGCTAGGCTATTACTCCAAAAAGCTCGATTTAGATGTTTATGTAAACAAACTGACTGACTCAAGGCAATCAGCTGGGATTTCTTACATAGAAAAATTTGAACTGATTGGATTGTTTGTATAATTTTATTGGAATGACTTTTCTTGTAAAGAGGTGATTTCTGTTGTGAATTGGCGCTATATAAATAAACTGAATTAAATTGAATGTGCACACATGAATCATTTCCTTGAAACTCATTTTTAAGTTACCAAAGATGTGAAATTCACTTGTAATGTGTTTTGATAGATAGACTTTAAAACAAAGGCTATTTCTGCAAGAAACTTTTGTAAATTACATAAAAAAATTTCCGTCTAATTTATTCGTAAAGAATGAATAAAAAATAAAAATAAACATAGTATTTCCCTCTGAATTTTACTATGTAGTGACAGTCTTTAATTTTCTAAGTCTTTGTCTCAGAAACCAGTATCTCCTCCACTATATTATTTGTTTCCCCATCATGTCTGGTCCTTCTAGAATTACCTCCCTTTTTGTTCCTGAACTTCCCTCTTCCTTTACTCCAGCATGCCAACATAGTTATTGGTGTCATAATTTACCTCCTTATGCAAACATGACCCTGTCCTCGATATGCTGTAAGGCAAAATATTCATACTGTATTTATTGAGCGACCAACAAACATTGAGATAGCGGCAACATAAATTATTGCTCCATGACTTCTTTATATTTCTATCTCCATGCATCACACCACCCAGCATGCATTAATGCATACATGTCTTTGCTGTGTTTCTGGTGCAGGTCATACATACAAAACAGCTGTACTATGTCACAGGGTGACACATCTCCTTAAGATAAATTGATCAGCCAGGACAGGCAAAGTTACTGCTAGATAACCTCAGTGTACAACTGAAGGAGTATTGCATGGTATGCATGTATATGTATGTATTTGGCTGCACTTGTAGTCTCATGGATTTTACCTTGGTGAGCCTCTCCCTGCTTCCACCCTCCTTCATGCCAATCCGTCCCCTCGGTCCCACTCAACCTTGGCTAATTAGCTCACGTCCCAGTGGCATATGTTTACCACAACATTCACAACAAGGACATCACAACTGCAGAGCCCCACATCCACACAGTTCCTTTCACTTTTCTACTAGAGTGTATTGCATTGTTCCGATATAAATTTAACAATTTCCTTTTAATTTGACTGCTGTGTTGCTGGAATTGTTGTTGGTCGCAACATTTAATCGGAATTTTCAAATTCAAGTTTAGGTGCTTTCAACTACATTTACATTTTGAGAGGTAAAATTGTTTTGGAGTGATGTCAGTAGATATGACAAATTGTGTTAGTCTATTTCTGGGTTCAGCGCCACACCTCAAAAAACACTTTTAATTACCTAGCTGTCTGTTTATATTCTGATTTCCTGTTCAGTATCATTTTTTGTTTTTTCAAGCCCTCGCCCCTCAACCGTTGATTCCTTATTTGAGATCGTCCTTATCCCCTTTTCTATCGTCCCCTTTCCCTTATCCCTACTCCTTAGCCACTGTTTTTTATTCTCTCACCCCTATCTTTCCCTCCCAACATTCTAGCTTCTTTATCCCAATTTTTTTTTCCACTCTCAAACCTTTTGTACAGTTTTTTTTCTCTATAAGAGCGTCTGTATCTGTGATCCTCTAGTCTCAGCCCGTATCCTTGAAGCTTTTGAAACTAAGCCCATTTCCACTCTGGGAACTTCATCATAATTTTACCTGACCTTCATGCTATGCGTGTCTAAATTTAACCACGTTGGCCACGATAAGGCAGTTTTCTGGGCCATTTCAGGAGCCAAGCAAGTAACCACCTTGGGGTAGGCTATGTACTTCAAAATGGTCCTGTAGAGTCACTGGATGAGATTTGTGATTAAGTTATACTGATTGGTTGGAACTTAGTGGGAAATTATAAAAGCAGACATCACCAAGCAACTGGCATTTTTGAAATTGGAAAAGTTGCTAGCGAATGGACGGAAAAGAAAATAAGAAAAGCTACGCCAAGTGGATGGGACATTGCTGTCTGTATCAAGATAGCAAACAGATACACACCAGAACCATCCCTGTTTCTTCCTTTGTCTAGCTCTTGTTATTCTCTGTTGATTTCATTGTCTTTTGGTACTGATCACCGATGCCACTTGACTGCAAAAATGTTTGCGATATGCTGAGGTCTTCGCAAATTCTGTAAAAAGGACCAATGGAGACACAACAGCAGAGAGGACATATTTTTCCTGTCACCTTCCGCTTTGTACTGGAACTCGTCTAGTGGAAACTGGGTTATTCTGTCTAAGAAACATTATTCAAGAAATCCAGGTTTTTGTCAACATCTTTTGTGACAAATTTGTGTCTGACTACAATGATTTTTTACTATAGAGAGCCAAGGTTTCCTCTTGGAATACATCTCGTGGCAATTGAAGTTGGACAGTCTCTATCTGTTTGTACAGACCTCACGTGTAAGGGTTTGTACAGACTTTTTTTCCATGTCGAGGCCTGCTTTCAGGATATATTTGCTTGGACAGCCAACTATGTTGGCAGTTGTTTTCAAAGTCCTATGTGAAATCACTAATCTCAGATTTAACTGAGACCTCTTTAAATCCCTTGATGGACTCAAAAGCTGCGATAATCTTCTTTCTGAAGGCTTCAGACAGTTTTTTAGATCTCAGCATACTGTTCGCCTTCAATACAGCAGTTCTGAGTTCACCAAGCAAAAAGTTTCTCCACTGACATTGTTGGGGATACAGTTGTCTGGTTCATAATGATTTGGAATACTTATGCCAATAACCGAATACTGAGATAATTATTAATGAAACTCAAATTGTCAGTGACAAAATGAGCAAAACGGGGCAGCAGCTTCTTAAGCTATATTTGAAGTAAAATTAATTATACCAGACTATCAGTCTTTATCTGAAGGACAAATTATTTTACCATTGTACTGAATCAATCAACAACAAAAAAAGCACAGAAATTTGTTTAAAGTTTGAGGAATTTATTACAGATTCCTTAAGCCTTGTTAGAAGCAGTCAAAAATAAATTAAATCTAGTCTTCTAGTATAAAGGGTACTATGCTACTATTCTAAATGGATGGTATCTATTCTATCAGGGAGAGGATGGGATGCAGAAGTAAGAATCAAAACAAACTGATGCCAGAGAGACCTGACGTCACATGCTTACTTAGCAGGCGGGGTATTGGAGCAACAGGCAGGCGCCACTTATCAACAAGGTGATACTTTATTAATGCATGTGATCAACCACAGAGAGACAAAGAAAAACAACATGGTCTAACTAGCTAGCTGTAGTTAGCTCTATGGCTAGACAAAGGACTTATCTTAAGACAATGGCCTCTGCTTTCAAGTTTTCTTTGAAGTGACCGCCACAAAGCCACGTGAGTGGAAATCAAACAATCAAAAAGTAAAACACAAAACAAGCAACACACTCCTTCTGCTTACAAAAAAAGAAAAACAAGTAACTGGTTTAATATTAAACTCAGCAATAACCAATTTTAGTAGAAAGCACATACACATATGTATCTAAATGCTAAACCTGCTCCACCCAGGAGTTAAGAAATTGGAATGTTTCTACTTTTGATGAGTTCTTCGGTCAGACGTGGAAGTGAAGAAAAACGCTGTAATAAGTCCAGGGGCAGATAAAATTGTCCACCTCAAGGCGCAGAAGAGATACAACAGAGTTTAGAGTTACGTATTCCGGACTGCAGCTGCTCAACATGCTCTTGGACGAGGACACCGGGTCATAGACAACTTTCAGCTTGGACTGGATGGTGCGCAGAAAGCCCTGGGGGAAGTTTCAGGATGATTCCTCTCAGACCAGCCGGGTAGAACCAAGATGGGAGAAGAGAGATGGATCACTAGTGAATATTTGAATTTGCCTTCTGTCTCAGCTCTGTAAGCTGAATGGAGAAACTGAATTCGCACTTTGCGGCTTGCACTGGCCAGAGACCAATGAGCTCCTGCTGGGATCGACCAAATGGCTGCAATTTAAGTAGAAATTAATGTGGAGGTGTACTCCTTTCACTCTTTTTTTAATTAACATTAGTGTGGTGTGTACTCAATTAAATTACATAAATAAAGTAAACCGTACATTCCATTATTGTAGTCTTAAGCCTAGTTTATACTTCTCTGTCAGCAAGTTTTTTACCCAGATGCAGACGGATTGACGGAGACGTTTTCCTTTTATACTTCTACGTTGGTGTGCCAGTGTTGCAAAGCAATTCCCCACCAAGACAGAAGGGGGTGCTAACTTTTTCTGGGAGTACTACCTACGAATGCTGTGTCATTTGGTAGTCAACTTGAGTTTATTAACTTCTGCAATAACTACTGGTTAGAAACGCATTCCTCCTCAAGGAGCAATGGCCGACAGAGAGTATACATCTTTTTTTTAGCTAGAAAGTTTTTCACTAGAATACAGCTAATTGAATACTGTAAAAAACACAGCGGTTTGTTTGTTGTTCTCTCCACCTCCTTGTGTTCAAAATCAATGAAAAAAACCATATTAGATAATCTGGCCTTGCAATATAAAGGATCTATTGCCCAAATGCTGCAATAACTACTGATTACAACGACTGTAAAAAACCCTTTTGGTGAAAGGATATGGGGCTGATGGCAGGCTGCACCTGCAGTGTAGCGCTTCTGCAGCTGGACACATACACAGCCAGAAAGTTGCAGAGCAATAGCAACTCCTGCTCCATTTCATCAGAGGGGACAATTATGATGTCAAATATTTCTCTCAACCTACTTCAAAGGGAAGAGAGGAAAGGAAGGAAGGTTCTGTGGAAGAGCTGAGCGGCCCTGAGACGGATTGTTTTGAGCCAATGACTAATGAGTTGCCAACTCCAACTTGCTATGGAGGTGTGGCCTAGATAGAGCTTCTTCTATACTCAACAGCGGCAGGATATTCTTCACTTTACAAGGCTGTCCTTTCATTTTATCAACAATTCCTCTTATCCCAACACAGCCTTAAATAAAAGTAATTATCCTAGTTTACAGGCTGCTGTGGCTGACTTCCAGTGGTTTAAAGAGCATACCTATTATTATTGTTTTAATTTCACAGTTTTTATAAACATTGCTTGAGGGTAAACTTAACGATTCTGCAGTGTTCTTGAGAAGCTAATATTTTATACGACGTTAGGGAGGAATCTATTTGTCTATATGCATCCATCCATTTTCTGAACCGCTTAATCCTCAAGGGGTCACAGGGAGGCTGGTGCCTATCTCCAGCTGTCAACGGGCGAGAGGCGGGGTACACCCTGGACAGGTCGCCAGTCCATCACAGGTGTCTATATACATTGCCTATCAATTGTGTTCATATCCCTTTAGATCTCTTACAGTTTGTCTCAGAGAAACTACAACCTTGAAGCATTGCCTTGGAATTTTTTTTGTGAAAAACAAAAAGAGTGCACTCTGAAGTAGAAAGCCAATGTAATAGGTGTTTCAATTATTTGAACCCTCCTGAAAACATACCAGACTATGTTGTGAATCGCAACTCAAGACTGGTGTATGTCCCCTCCAGCTGTCCACATCTAGACAATAAAATTTTTCCTGATTCTGCTTCGCAAGTTGAAGCTCAAGTTCAGTGGATCAATAAATTCCCAATTAGATTCCCAAATAGATTTTGGTCGTGGCCAGTCTTAAACATAAACATACTTTCAAAATCATTTCATTGTATCTCTTGCTGTGTATTTAGGGTTTGGGAGACTCTGCCCCAGTCTCAAGCCTTCTGTGGCTCTAACAAATTTTATTTGAGGGCTAACTATCTTCCCCTTCTTTCTGCTGAAGAAAAGCATCTCCACAGCATGATGCTGCCACCATAATTTTGTACGGCAAACATGCCGTGTTTTCGACATAGCCTTTTGCATGGGCCAAAAGCATTTATATTTTAATCTCATCTGATCAGAATATTAGAACTTCTTCACGTGTTTGCTTAAATCAGTACACGACTTGGGACAAGATACAGAGGGGGATTCTTTTGGTTTTCTTTAATAATTCAATAATTCCTCCACTCTTCCACAGAGGCTGGATTTGTGAACTTGTTCTATCAGCAGATTCTTCCTCCTTAGCTGTTGATCTCTGGAGCCCCATAGTTACAGTACCATGAGTCCCATAGCTGCTTTCCTGTCACTTTCAGTAAATTTGCTGTTTTGTCTTACTCTTTGTAGTTTCGCATGATGGACTGAACTGTGATCTATGAGATCTTGAAAGTTTGGGATATGTTTTAATAAGGTAATCCTGTTTTGAAATTCTTCACAACTTGCTGTGTTCTCTAGGGTTCATGATGCTGATTGTTCACTAATGTTTTCTAAAACCTCTGGGACCTTCACAGAACAGCTGGATTTATGACAGATATAAAATACACAGCTGAAATCTATTGACTAATTAGATTGGTTGTACCGTTATTTATGTGTAGCAGTGTAAAAAAGTGTTGAAAATGTTTGTGGGCCACACGTCAGATTTCAATTTGTGAAAATAGTATCCATCTTTTTTTTTACCAACTTCACAACAAGGCACTGTTTTGTGTTGGTCTATGACATAAAATCCCAATAAAATATATTCAAGTTTGTGACAAAAAGGAAAGCATTTAGTGGGATAAAAGCATTTAATTAATCTTTAAATGCCTACTTTTGTTTATTTGTTTTCATGAAAAAACCCCAATGTCAAATACATAATATATTGAATACTGATAATATATCAGTTTGATTGTGATTCTTGCTGATCATGTTTCTTATCTTGCAAACCGGGAAATGTTGGTTCTAGAAGCTCTCTGGTCAGAAAAAATATGCAAACAATAACTCTGACCAATGCAGAATGTGTCTTCAGTTGAAGTAAAATCAATTGTTTAGATCCTTTCAGCTACAATAATAAAAAAAAAATTAATTAGAGCATTATAGGGTGAACCCGCTACCACAAAATTTCTGGTATAATCCTTCAGAGTGCATAGAGAATTTCTTGAAAATCTTTTTCAAACACCACTTTGACAGCAAGAAAGAGAGAAAATAGCACTTAATAATGCTTTTATACTTTATATCTAAACCTGTAAGAAGTGAAAAATGGTTTAAAGGACATTTTTGTTATTGCATGTTTTTGTGCATTAATATGTTTCAGTTTATGCACTAAAAATCATCTTAAGTTGTACTCTCTAATGTTTTGTGAAATTTTTATATTTAACAATTACATCAGTTTCATCACAACATAAGTATTCATTTAGATTGTTTGTTTCAGCTGGCAAACTTGAATTTTTTGGGGGGGATCAAGGCACACATGGATTTACCATGGAAGTGGAGTTTACTCAAATACTGTTTCTGTTTTCAACACAAACAGTAAAAAAATGGGACTGTTTAAGAAATGAAAATGCTAAATGTATAAATCATGCTTAAGGCAAAATGTTTTTTCTAAGTATCTGATTTAAATTAAATACTAGAGCATTTCTGTTTTATGCTTTTTATACAAGAATAAGAAGGAAAGCAGTCATGCTCAGGTTTTTTCCGGTGGCAGCCAGTTGCCAGGAGGTCTGCAGTATCTCAAGACTCCCGTGCCTGAGTTCACCATGAGGGAGCAGTTTTCAGGGCACCATGCCCCAGATAGATGTCACTGTGACTCTTAAATTTTTGTATCCACCTCAACTCGAATATACCTTATTATCTATCCTGGTAAGCAATCATTTCTTCAAAAAAAGAAAAGTATCCACTATATGTCAGACTCCTTATTTTTCCCTGCAATACACAGTATTTTCACTCATCTTTTGGTAAAACTCTTGTTGACTACTACAATCACACTTAATTTAGTTGTTATTTTTTGTACAGTGCTTTGTAGTTTTATCTGTGAGAAGCATATAAATGTTTTTACCCACTTTTCATTAAAGTAATGGCTTTAATGTAAAGTTATAGCTCACTTTCTGTGCACCAATAGCACAGGAAGACAGTCCTTGAAAACAATAAGCGCCTAAAGGTTGTAGCTAAAAGGAGTTATAGTGAGTGTTGAGCTTAAAAGTTCTTGGTTTTACTGACAGAATAAGAATGAGGACGAATGTAACAATAATTACCATGGTTGCTAAGAAATCAAATGCAATATGCCCTCCAAAGTCCTGGGAGAGAATATCTCATTTACGTAATTTACCAAATGCTGCGTCCTTGGCTTATTTTAGTTTATTGTCCTTGCTCAGTGTTGTTTCGGGTGATTAAAGGAAGGCGATGGTGATAATGGTGAGAGTTTTTCCTGTATAACACAACTCTTAGCCTGAAGCTGAAAAATAAAGCTGTGGTGTGTCATGTGTAATAATTTCATTAAATACAGATGTCTATGAATGGCAAATCAAAACTTGAGTTTAATATGTTTTTAAAAAGTGATTACTGAAATGTACGTGTTTATACAATCACTGGCCACTTTATTAGGTACACTTTGCTAGTACGGGTTGGACCTCCTTTTGCCTTCAGAACTGCAGAATCCACCGTGGCATAGAATCAACAAGGTAGTGGAAACATTCATCAGAAATGTTGCTCCTTTTTTTTTTTAAAAACAAAAAAAACAAAAAAACAAAAACAAAAAAAAGCATCATGCACTTGCTGCAGATTTGTTGGCTGCACATCCATAATGTGAATCTCCTGTTCCACCACATCCCTAAGGTGATCTGTTGGATTGAGATCTGGTGACTGTGGAGGCCATTTGAGTACAGTGAACTAAATGTTCCAGAAAACATTCTTAAATGATTCAAGCTGTATGACATGGTCCATTATGCTGCTGGAAGTGGCCATCAGAAGATGGATACTATGGTCATAAAGGGGTGGACATGGTCAGCAACAATACTCAGGTAGGCTGTGTCGTTGCAGTGATGAACAACTAGTACTAAGGGGCCCAAAGTGTGCCAAGAAAATGTCCCAAACAGCATTACACCACCACCACCACCAGCCTGAACTGTTGATACAAGGCAGGATGGATCCATGCTTTCATGTTGTTGACGCCAAATTCTGACCCTACTGTTGGGGCACACACAGCCATGGGTGGTGCTAATGTGTGAGCTAGAAATGGCTCACACTGGGGAGGAACTGTAGCATCCAGAATCATTCCTTCGGTGGCGAAGGAAAGGACATGTGTTTCTGGGACAAACTCACTCAATGGAAGAAACTGCTGATCAATCAGGTGAATCGCAAACCACTGATAAAACAAACTCCACTGTTCTGCCCTCAAAGCCTGCCACAAGCTTTCTGAGTTACAGACGCTGCCTTGAGAGAGAGAGAGAGAGAGAGAGACAGACAGAGAGAGAGAGAGATAGAGAGAGCTGAACCGCTGCAGCCGAATCTGAACCAGCTTGAGCCACATTCACCCACCCAAGCAGAGCCAATGTGGGAGAGACATCAAGCTGGAAAGCTGCGAAAAGGTACTGTTTCAGTGAAGGAAGGTTGGAGCTGATCACTGTTTAACCAAGCCGGGGAGGACAAAGTTGACGTCCCATCTAAAGACTGTTATCTGCACCCCATTAGCCATTGGAACCCAGAGCTTCACTGTTAGCTACCACAGCCATTGTTAACCTGCAGGCTAACATAATTTCAGCTTCCCCTCATCATCCATGGAGAAACCTGGAGAATTTCCATCTATCCATTTTCTGAACCGCTTAATCCTCAAGGGGTCGCGGGGAGGCTGGTGCCTATCACCAGCTGTCAATGGGCGAGAGGCGGGGTACACCCTGGACAGGTCGCCAGTCCATCAGAGAACCTGGAGAACTTCTATCATTCAATACGTTCTGTCTGGGCAGAGACAAGATTTGTTTAGGATAAATGAGAGTTTTTGTTTACACTCTGATTAGTTACCTTGTGTAAGATTCATGTCTATTGTTTGAGTACAAAGACGCCGTTCGGCCTGGAGGTTTAATCAGTGTATTTCAAGGTTTTCCGGCTGAGAGTCACTTTAAATACTGCAGTCTGAGTTACTCAACCTGACAGGAGTTTTATTTTCTTTTTTTAATGAATCAGAGTGGCTCTAAGCGGCGCCACGTGGGTTACCTGTAGGCTGCATGCTAAAGCTAACCCATGTGTCATGCTTTTGGGTCTTCATTTTATAAACAATAAAGGTTGCTATTAACTTTTATTGTACTCAAAATACAAATTCTCAAAATAGAGATCAGTTTTAAAATATATTGTTTAAATAAAGAAAACTAATGTTCTGAGCCCTGTTCTTAGTGCATCTGAATACTGAAATTAGATCAGTCTCTGCTGTGATCAATCTATAAAATAGAGTTAAATTTCCAAAGGTTATTGATGTCTAATCCAGAAAATTTTTAAACAAAACATTACTTCCCCCAAAGAATGTTTTATTGTTGCACTGTTGTTATTGCTTTAGTCATAAACCAATGGTGCTAATTAGTTAAACTAATCACAGTTGGTAAACTAATGTAGCTTCACTTCCAGATATATCAATATAAACCTTGGTCTTTAAGTATCAGAATTCATACTGAACTGTAACATCAGGATTTATTGTTTATATTTCTTTGCATATTTATCCATTCATTGTGTTCTTCATTTTGGTTGTTAGTTTATTCATTCTTTTTAATTAGAAGTGTGTTACTAGCTTGGTTGATTTAAATATTTGATATTAATTCTTTTGTGTAAATAAACTTATATTTTGGAAAGACGTTTGTCTAGTATTCCAGATACATATGTAGTAATTTGCTGTTCAATTAACGCCTAGAGCTCATTCCTTCACCTGTGTTTAATTACGTCAGCCTTATTCAGGCAGGTAATCATAAGCAATAACTGGGAATGAAATATTTGGCTACTGATGTAGTTCCTGAATATCAGGTGGTGCCCATATTTAATAATTTTACATCAAATTTTGAATCTTATTAATGATTACCATAAGCAAACATTCATAAATATTCATAACCAAATTATCACACCCTTCTGTGTCCCAACACTACCATCCGAATGTCGCAGCAGAAATCAACACTCATCAGACCAAGCAGCATTTTCCAATCTTCGAGTGTCCAATTTTTGGTGAGACGGTACGAATTGTAGCCTCAGTTTCCTGTTCTTAGCTGACAGGAGTGGCACCCGGTGCGGTTTTTTGCTCCCTGAGCCTTCAGCCCATCTGCCTCATGGTTCGATGTCTTGTGCGTTCAGAGATGCTTTCCTGCATAGCTTGGCTATAACGAGTGGTTATTTGAGTTACTGTTACCTTTCTATCAGCTCAAACCTGTCTTGCCATTCTCCTCTGACCTCTTCCGTCCACAGAACTGCAGGATATTTTCCCTTTTTTTGGACCATTCTCTGTAAACCCTAGAGATGGTAGAGATGGCCACGTTAAAAGTCACTTAAATCCCCCTTCTTCCCCTTTCTGATGCTTTGTTCGAACTGCAACACATCGTCTTGACCATGTGTACAAGCCTAAATGCACTTGAATTGCCGCCATGTGAATGGCTGATAAGAAATTTGCGCTAACGAGCACTTGAGCACTAATATATATATATATATATATATATATATATATATATATATATATATATATATATATATATATATATATATATATATATATATATATATAAATCAGAGTTTGTGCTTCAAGGACAAGTGGAACAAATAATGGATGTAATATTTTTTAACCTGGAGTCTGTGCATAGAGTTAAAAAAAAAACAATCTACGCATCATGTAAAGTGGTCAGAGGGAGGTGTGAAAACAAATCCGTAAAAATGACGGACAACTTTCAGATTATTCTGTCATTCTAAAAAACGGTCGAAAACGGAGAGAATATTCCGTTAACGCGACCCCTGAGATGAAAAACATAATTATTTATGCTTTTCTCACATTCTTTTCTTAAAAAAATATGGAGTGATCAGGTCAATGTCAAAAGTTTAATCTTATTGACACAAAGTGACTTTTTCTCAAACAGGCCATTCATGATCAAAAACATTAAAATATGTCTGTTTTAATATAGCAAAGAAGTATAGTTAAAATTCCTCCATAGCCTATAAACACAAAAACTTGATGGCATTTGTTACCAGAAGGGTGACAGAATCATAGGAACAGGTTGGTTGAAACATCTTTTTCTCCTTCATGAAAAATCATTTCTCTGGGTATTTGTGTCTAAAAATGTAATTTGTTTGATGATCCAAAACATTCAAAATGTGACAAAAAAATAAACTGAAGCGGGAGCAATCTTTTGGTTTCATTAAACTGGAAATCCCCTTGTTATAATTCCTGTCACTGTATAGCAGCTGCCTCACTTGTATGTGACCTATAAGTTGCATATCTATTATTTTGTTTGTTGTAATCAGGGCGACCTTGTGCGGCTACACCAACCTTGAACAGTGTAACAAGAAGAAGGACAAACAGATGGTGAACCATCCTATCACATGTTACATGTTCTGTTTACCTGCATTCAGTGAGAGGATCACAGCTGAGGTAAACAATGAGCTCCACTGAGTTTTTTCACAGAGTAGAGCTGTGTCACTGAGTTGGTATTCAAACTGTGATTGGCTCTGTCAGCCAATGATGAAACTCTACAGCTAGGATTTACTTACTAGAGAATACAGGCACAACTGACCAAAACAATGGTAACAAATAATGGAGTGCAGGAAGGAAGAATCAGGTGATGGCAGTGAAGGGATGCAGAACTGAGGGCTTTTTCACAAAGCTAGCTTTAAAAAAAATCAAAACTTGTTAAAAAAATGGCCTTGCTTGAATTAGCCGAACAGGTCACTCTACGCTTATTCGGCTCCCCGAAAAAGAAGCTCAGGGGGATTCATGAAGCCATTATCTTTACCCTTGCGTCTTCTGCAGGGTTGCGGGGCGGCTGGCGCCTATCTTCAGTGATCAAAAGGTGAGAGGCTGGCTATATCCTGGACAGGTCACCAGCTCATTGCAGGGCAACACAGAGAAACCCAGGACAAACAACCATGCACACACATACCTAAGGGAAATTTAGAGAGACCAGTTAACCTAACAGTCATGTTTTTGGAGCCAGAGTACCCACAGAGACCCCACGCAGGGAAAAGGCAAACATGCAAACTCCATGCAGAAAGACAGCAGGCCTGGATTTGAACCCGGGCCTTCTTGATACAGGGCAACAGTGCAACCAACTGTGCCACTGTGCAACCCCAGATGGATTCAGTCCCAACTAAATCAAGCAAGGCTTAACAAGTCAGGCTCATGTGCATTCACGCTAAATTAAAGGCAGAAAATGGGATACGATTTGTACCTGAAGGATCAACCAAAATGTACAGCCTCACATAAGGTATATTTTTAATTGTGAGTAAGAATGACAGGACAGAGAAAAATATAAATCTTGAGCATAGGATTGTAAAGGTGAGCAATGATATTCATTATTTCCCTTGATATATTTTAAATTTCATTTGAAGTATATTTCAAGCTTTAAATGTCAACTTTACAAAAGAAATCTCCACATATGTGCATTGTTAGCTTAGCATGGAGCCATTAGCTTAAAGAGACTGTGTGTAGTTTTTATCATTAATCTCTGGAAATATCCATCAAAATATTGTTCAAAATGAATACAACGATGCCCAATCATTGAAAAGTATTTGCTGCATGAAAAGACTTAAAAAAAAAAAAAAAAAAATGACCAACCCAATCCGAGATGCGACTAACCCAACTTGCTGTCCCCGCTTGGGGGAGAGCCGGCCTTGGAGACAACCGGTTGCTGCTCGGGGAGAGGTGTGCAATCAGCTGTTGTGTCCGAGCCTTTGTGAGACACGGACCCGGCTGGCCCTGGCTTCGCTTCAGAGGCAGAAGCCCACAGAGACGATCAACACCTCCAGAAAACTAGAGTAAAATTTGTCATCACATTCTCTTAATGGAAATAACTGAAGGACCAGCAAAATCTAAGGAAACACGCTGAGGTCGCACGCTTTCTGCTGGACAGGTAACAACTTTCACCGTAATGTGTCATTTTTTTCCATTGAGGTAATTCCATCTAAGATTAAAATTTATTCTTTACTAAAATATCTGAATATCTGAATATCACTAAATGCTGAAAACTTTTGCCTTTAGCAAATGTTGTTTCACACATATACCTCTTCACTTACTGCCTGTGATGAAAGAGAGTCTGATGTGCTTCTCTTTTTGCTGCATATATTTCTCTGGAGGTTGAACTATCTCTACCTTTGGTAGCAGAAATTGGGAAATTGCGATTTTTGGCCTGTATGGCTATCTGTCATCATTTGAACACAAAAATATTGCTTGCTTGCAATGATTTAGGTATGTATTGCCCCCTATCATCAGGAAACTACACAGTGTAAGTACAAGGTGGTCCCCATTCTTGTCTGACTTGAATTTCCAAGCTTCATAAAACCATTCTAACCAGGAGTGAAATCACAACAATTCTTACACCAATACAGTAGCAAAGCTTATCTTAAACCTGGTAATAAAACTAATACTAACTAATCAGTTTTATTGCTCAAAAGCGGTATCATACTGGATTATATTTTCTCCCACAACCTCCCTCAATACCTTCTCCATATTTAGCTTAAATTTTTAGAAGACTGATAACAGTGATAACCATAATGCAGCTTGATACTATCATCACGAAAGGGAGAAGGCATGTGCTGATTCTTAATCCTTTATTTTCATAGATTTTTAACAGTTCAAATTTCTAAAAGGTACTCTATATGGATAATGTTGGTATATGTTGCTGGTGGGGGACAAAGGGAGACAGTCACTCCTGTCACAATGTGACACCTGGCCCTGTCTTTGTCCTTGATGTTCCCCATCCGTTCCGTATTTCCCATATTGTCTCCCTGATTGCCTTCCTTGAGTATTTAAACCCCTGTGTATTCCCTGTGGTTTGTCAGATCATCATTTCTGTAACTTTTATTATCACCTGTGATCTCCTAGTCTGGACTGGACTTTATTAAATTATGAGTAAGTTAAACTCTAAATGCCTCTGTGTGTTATGATCCGTCTGCCTGCGTCTCCCTCAGTCTTATCTGTCTCAATCAATTTCCTTCCCTTTCCAGCCAGTCCCTGAGTCTTTGTTTGTCCTATCTTCATCAGCTGTGTTCTGTTAGTCCTCCCTATGTTCTCCTGCCCTCTCCCAGGTGTCTTCATCTCGCTTCGCTGGATCCTCATCAAACTTTCCCTCGTGTGGTTCTCTATTCTGAGCTTTTTGGGTTTATTATTGGATTCTAATAAAATGGGAAATAATATCTCTAAACCTGTATCTGTGCCTGAGTCCGACCATCCAAACCTGACACTCTGTGCCTGGGTCCTTCACACAAAGTTACAGCTGAATCATGTTTTTAAAGTCTCTATATAGCTTGTATTAACAAACATGATTTCTGGAGACATGGCAAACCCAGAAAGTGATAGTGTCTTTTCCTTTTTTTTTTTTTTTTGAAGAAAAATTAAATCCTAACTTATGATACTTAGACCGTTTTCTGCTGGGCTGCACTAACTGGCATTCAAGTTACATTCAATGGCTTTGATTATGGTTTGTCTTTACTTCTGGTTAGATAGAAAAAAAATATGTGATAATAG
The DNA here is from genome assembly GCA_028564705.1 of Apricaphanius iberus. Lineage (NCBI taxonomy): Eukaryota > Metazoa > Chordata > Actinopteri > Cyprinodontiformes > Aphaniidae > Apricaphanius > Apricaphanius iberus. The sequence continues at coordinate 1,562,217 of JAPXFQ010002826.1, forward strand.
GCATCATTTATTTCTCGAATAAGCAAAAAAAAAATTCCCCTTCTTTTTTTCCCTCTGTTGTTCTGGGAGCTGCATTCTTTGAAGGCCGATTATGTCACAGCAATGTGACAAAGGCTGTCCAAATTCGAAGGCCCCTTCAAATGCAACCCACAAATCTGGCCTCCTTTTTCCCCAATTTGAAGGATTGCTGTCAGGGAGTCATCAACTCCAACCACTTCCACCTGTGCTCAATCCTTTCCCTAATTTTCCAAGGAATTATATTTAAGAAGCCATCCCTGAACATCACTCCTCATTCTGACATCTGGTCTACAGGCCCAGAACTCCACCTTTATGCATCGCCATGACAGTCTGCCTTCCCCTCTGTCCACCTCGCCTCCAGATCCTTGCAAGCCTTGCCATCATTGTCAGTCTTATCAGCCTATGTCTTCTCCTGAATCAGGTTCCTGCATTTGAGTGCGTAAAACTTCAATAAACAAATATAAACTACTATGGTTGTCTAGGGGTCTGTGGCTCTTTGGCATCTACCTACCCCTCTGAAGGAACTACAGTCTTTCCTCAGATTTTCTAACTTCTACCAATGCTTATTCTGGGACTTCAGCAAGATTGTGGCCCCTCTAACCAATCTCACCTGATGAATGTCATCACTTATTCTCATTTCTACCAAAAGCTTTCAAGGCTCTCCAAAATCTAATTCAGAGATTTTTTATTTTAATAAACATGCTTGCAAGATCAATCTCATGGACATGAAAACTCACTCAATTATATATTGATCCCCAAAAGAACTCTGGTAATGACCTAAAGCAAGTAAACTCTGGCCAACCTGAAAACATGGGCCCCGTTCCATTTTGAAGTACTCTGGTGTATTTCACTTAAAGGTCTCATTCACTGGGAAACTGTGAAGTACTTGTATGATTGGTGAGGTGCATATGCATTTAGCACATGAACATTTTCTCCAATCGCCTTTGTAGGCATTAGTCATAGAAAGGAAAAAGAAAAAACAAAACAAGCTCAAAGAGCCAGTCCGATCATGGTCTTGCTTTCTTTGGCTTTGACAGAAGAGAGCAGTTGAAGCTAACCATTATCATCTCCACAACATGGAGATCATCTCCAAAACAACAAATTTGGGCTTGTGATATTTGTGGCGATAACACATTTTTTACCAAGGAGGAAAGAGCTGGGCAAGAAATGGTTGGAATTTGTCTTTGGAGCACCACCAGTAAAGTAAGCTCAGTTAGTTATTTTGTTTAAACGAAGACGGTTTAAGAATTGCATTGCTGCTAGTCAATCAGAACTAAGACGACCAAGAAAGTTCTGGTAGGCTTAAGTATGTTTGGTTTTCTAACCAGGCATGTTACTGTCATGTTAGTGTTGTGTTGATGCCGTGTTGGTGCTGATTTTCAGGCAGAGTTTAAAAAAACTCAGCATTCTTAATCCAGAAAATCACTCAGAAAGTGCAGCCCTCTGCAAGGGCCATTCACCCCCCCCTCCCCCCCTCCATCTTCACGTTGTTGCTTCATTCTAATTTTCTGTATATTTCCCAAATAAATGTCACAATCACATGCACAGCTGCGGGTGTATACAGGCTTCATGAAGGTCAATCCGAAAATGTAATCAGTTATTCCTGGTCTCATTGCAGACATTCCCATGAATTTCATGAAACTGAAACTAATGTTCACAGATGCTTTCCATTCTGTCAGACTGAGCTTCAATTATTTTTTTAAGAAAAATGGGCAAAAACCCTTTAAACTTATCTGTAGAAATGCAAATCTGGTGGGAACAAACCCCAAAAGAGTTGGGGCTGTAATGGCTGCCAAATGTGCCGTTATAATGTAGGTGTGCCCAAAGTGGGGCCCGTGGGCCAAAGTTGCCCCCAAGTTATTTTATTTGGTCCTCCAGGTAATGCCCTAGATCTTATATAACAAGTGACTTTGATCAGACAGTAAACTTAATTTGCATAATTTTTCTCCCACTACTGACACCAGTTTTGCAAAAAGGGCCCAATGAATGTAGATGGGGCTGATTTAGTCCGCACTCATTGTGTTTACAATATATTTGAAATATTATAGTCCAGACTAGATCAACTTAGCTGTAAATTTGCAGGTCATCACCACACTGGCTGCGGGATTTAGCGGCTATTATCAACACGGAGCCACGTTGTCAGTGGCACAAAAGACATTATAAAAATGCTGGGAATTATTTTTTTTCCCCACTGACATCAATACTAAATTCACCAAGCATTGGCCACTTTATTAGGTACAACTTGCTAGTACCGGGCAGGACTCCCTTTTACCTTCAGAACTGCCTTAACAATGATCAGTTGGTACTAAGTAGCCCAAAGTGTGCCAAGAAAAACTACACACCATTACACCACCATCAGCAGCCTGAACCGTTGGTACAAGCCAGGATGGATCCATGCTTTCATGTTGTTGATGCCAAATTCTGACCCTACCATCCGAATGTCTCAGCAGAAATCAAGACTCATCAGACCACGCAACATTTTTCCAATCTTCTATAGTCCAATTTTGGTGAGCCAGTTCGAACTGCAGCCTAAGTTTTCTGTTCTTAACTGACAGGAGTGGCACCTGGTATGGTCTTCTGCTGCTGTAGCCCATCTGCCTCAAGGTTCAACATGTTGTACATTCAGACATGCTCTCCTGCACACCTTGGTTGTAACAAGGGGTTATTTGAGTTACTGTTGCCTTTCTATCAGCTCAAACCAAATTACAAACTGAAATCAAATTACTTAACCCTAATATGTACAGTAGTTTCTACGTAAATAAAATACATTTGGTAGATCTACATAACTAAATTTAGTTCATTTTATGTTAAACTTCATAACTCAACATGAACTTTATTCAATTATGTTGAGCTAACATGTTCGAATCAAGTTCCCAGTTGTTTAGTTAACACAGGAAATGAAGTCATATTTTTTTTATTCATTATTTTTGAGTCATTGTTTAGCAAAGTGGTTAGTGCAGGTGCTTGGTATTCAGAGGCTCAGGTCTTATCCTAGGTTTGAGGCCCGTTTCTTGCGGCATGATTTTTGGGTCTCCACTTGTGCCCATGGACACATTAGTTTGACTTAACAATTTTACTTTTAACTAATTCAATTTCATGGAACCTGGTGACAAAATACATTTAACTGTTATTATGTGACACACCGTCATCGAGAAAAAGACACAAATACATGCATATAATTCAACTTTAAATTTAAAAGAAATCTAGCTGGCCGTCAAATAAGGAAAAAGTATTAATGCACGTAAGCTTGGCTTCAGTTAATCGATGGTGGACATTTGGTGTTTCTCAATGCCAAGGAACCTTGCCTTGATGCCTTGGTCCCATCCCGGTTGCCTAGGAGATACGTCATCAGGGACAGCCAAGGCGTGTTCCAATGTTCATGTGCTACCGAGGAATCTGTCCTCCGTTTGTTAGCCATTTAGCTAATTTACCAAGGATACATTAGACATGCCTTGATGCCTTCTATCGGTCAAAAATTTCCCAGAATGCTGCGCGGTAGGAGCCGGCAGCAGCTACTTCGGGGGCAAATTTCCATTTAAATGTAAGTCAAGTAATTTTAACCATCGGGCTTATATCTAAATATTTTGTATATATTTTAAATTTTTTTTATCCAAAGCAGTTATATATGGCTGGTTAGTTGCTTAGTAGTTGCAGTTTCGGTGGCTACCAGGTACTAATTCGTTTGCATATTTGATTTAACCGACATATAAAAAAAAAAGTAAAACGCTCGTTATACATTTCCAGCTCCATGGCTGAAGTAATATTACTACGCTACTATGCTACTACGATGGGCGGGACGTAAACAGAGCACGTAAGCCGGCAGCCGCGGTCACGTAACGCAAGTCTGTTCCTAACCGTTTTCTTTGACCAAGTGAGTGAGTGTTCTTCATTCCTCCTATCTTTCGCCCTTATTGAAGTGACTCATTTAACCCTGATTGCAGCACATTTTGTTTTTGTTTGTTATGCAAGAGCTTTGATTTTTACTTAATAGATTTCGTAAAGCACAGACAAAGCAGCTTTTATGAAAATTACATGCATGTTATTCAATATTTGTGCTGATGTGGGATCACATCTGATCCATCATATTATTCTTGGATTCTAATTTCTCCTTTTTTTCAGTCTTTTGTGCACTTTGCTACATCTTCCACTCTGTTGCTGGTGATGTTATGTTTGTTATTTCTTCTGATTCATAAAAGAACGTTCAAAAGCACTTTTCCTCTCATGCATCCTACACATTTACAGCGAAGTGAGCTTGTTTTCTGTCGTCCTTCAAGACACACAAACATTGGCGCACATACACATAAACTTTCACTTTGCTGTAAGTTGGTGACATGAGTCCTTGAAAAGTGCAGTATTCAATTTGTAACTATTATGGAGACAAGGACACAGTCCTTTATGTGAGCAGCCACAGAGAGAAAATGGAGGCAGTCACTATGGCAACCGCCAGAAGAGTGCCCAACAAATCAACAAACAATGCAGTATGAGACTTTTCCAGGGAAGCCATTTAATGTGAAGCCTTGAATCATACAAAGTTGTCCTCCTAAGTTTCTGAGACCTGTCTTGGAGAGTCTGTGGTTTTCTGATTCCCTAGTGATTTGAAAAAAAAAATAAAGTTGTGTTTTTCTCCCCCAAATGGGGTTCAAGGCCGATGAGACTCAATGTGCCAAAGAGCTGCAGTGTTGGGTCACAGCAACCTCAGGGTTTCATTTGCCTGATCAGCCTTCATAAAGTGCACACTGATGCAAAAGCACATAGCAACACTCATCTACTAAAACATTCTGCATGTTTACACCAGCAAGTGACACATTTCTTTTTTGTATATCTTTTATCAGTTGTATAGTGATAAAATAGAGATTAGCTGAATAGCTCCTTTTGTCTTTAATCAGACTGATTGAGGTGAAAGAAATACTAAGGATAAAGTTTCAAAAAACTGAATTTCTTCTTTATTTATTTTTTGTCTAGCAATTTACCTTCTGCAAATCATTTAGAATATTTCAACATACAAAAAAGCCCATAAGAGCAAAACGTATTTTATCTATATGTCATTTAGCATTCCCCCACAATTTAATCCCTGCATGCCACTTTTACTTTCCCATGCCCCTCGTCTAAGTAAATATCCTCGGTTCTGACCTTGCTCTAAATTTTACTGCTAGACACAAAACTGCAGCACGGCTAATGCCGTCTGACTCGGACTGTCTGGCTGCCTCGATAATTGCAGTTGTTTAAGAAGCGCTGATGAAAGCAGACAAGTGGGTGCTTGTGAGTGTAAGCCTTGTGAGTGTACATTCAAATAGCAGCTGCTTTGTTTCTTTGGATGTCCTCATATGTCTACACTGCATGTGAAGTCATTAAATAACAGAGCAGTAACTTTGGAATGGCTAAAATAGAAAAACTACATTTTATACATATACAAATAGATTACCAAATTATGTTCAAGATTCAATCTTACTTGCTGGGTGGCTTTCATCATGGCACATCTTTATTTGAGAATCTTAAGTCACTTTTTCACAAAAACAGGTTTCCAAATTGATTAGGTTGTAAGGACACAAAGACTCTGGCTGACACTTTCTACAAGCTTAATTTCTCATTTACTGCCATACATTTATTTGGATGTATGTTGGATTCACTGCTACATTTTTTAACATGTATATTTAACAGGTTACATATTTAACAGGTTATTCTACACTATTTGGATTTATTATTAGTGATGAAACTTTGCTTTGGACCATCAGGCACGAGCCTGCTATGCATCAAAGACAAATGACATGTAAATGCATAAAAACAAGTTAGCAAAGAGGAAAAAAGAAATGTAAAGATGCACATTAGGTGTTTTATAATTTCATTAGTTTCCAAAGATCTATATCAAATGAAATTATGACACCATTTATCAGCAAAGGAACCTTAAGGAGTCACAAGTCAGTAATTTCTTGTGCCAGTCCCAATTCTGGAAAAATAAAGAGGAATGCATAAGGAAGGGCATCTGACATAAAACCTAAGCCAAATCAAATATGCAAATCAAATAACATAAATGGAGAAAGATGATTTGCTGTGGTGACTCAAGAAAGGAAAAGCCGAAAGAGAAGATCACACCATTTATCAGCACATTGTTAGAGCAGTGCAGGCATTTCAAAGGGGATTTCCTATACAAATAACTCAGTTTGTCAAAGTAAGTTATTATTATCAAAGCGATAAAAATAGAGCCTTAAACTTTAAATAAAGTCCAATTTTCAGAGGACCTGAAGAATTAGGAGAACAAAATATATCTCTGGGCTACTTTGATAAACCAGTGGCCGGCATTGCTTGATGATGTTATACTTGAGAACACCCTCACATAGTGGTAAGGGGGATTTTTTTTCTCTCTTTTTAAAATTACATTAGGAATCAAAGGCAAGGCAATTGTATTTGTATAACACACTTTCAACACAAGGCAATTCAAGGTGCTTTACATGATTACAAAAAATTTGAAAACTGAAATATTTAATCAAACTGATAACAGTAAAGACTTTCTCAAGAAAGAAAGAAATAAATGATCTCCTTTTGAATTTCCTGTAGACTATTTTTACTCAGTGATAATTGGATTGGGTTCAACATGCAGACGCATCAAGGTTCTTGAAAACGCAATATAGCATGAAGATCTGTTTAGGGAAATTTATAGATTTTTAAAAATATATATCAAAAACCGGTGGTTTTAATTGCATTGAATCTGTCTTGTCACATAATACTTAATAATATTGTATTCTACATGAGTAAAGTGCCATTTTGGAGACCTTGCCTGAAGTTTCAGTATAAAAACCTTCTGATATTGTTTTTCCTCTATTTATTAAAATCAATCTTTGTACAGACAATGTTAAGATGTTTAACTATGATTTCACTGGAAACTTAACGTTGCAGCTGCATTGTTCTAAAGAGTTATTCATTCTAAAAGTCGTTTTTCTTTTAGGTGGAGAGCCCCCCCCCCTTTGTACATTGTACATTTACACTTCAGCAAATCTATGAATTATGCCTCAGCAAAATATTATTTCATGTGTCTCCAAGTGACTGTTTCGTTCCCCGAACTTAACATGAACATTATTAGGGCGACCATGGCTCAGGAGTTAGGTGTTCGTCTTTTGATCGGAAGATTGCTGGTTCAAACCCTGGCTCTGACGGTCTCAGTCAATGTGTCTTTGGGCAAGACACTTCACCAGTTGCCTACTGGTGGTCAGAGGGCTTTATGGTTCTCTGACTGAAAAAGGGCTATACAAATGCAGGCCATTTACCATTATAGAACACACTATTTGTTTACCCCCCAAAGAAATAACAATAATAATGCTAAATGTAAAGCATGGTGGTAGAAGTAGTAGGGTTTTGACCTGTCTGAACCTGCTGAATTTTTGCAGACGGTTTTTGATTAAAAACAAAAAAAACAAAATTGACAAGAAAATAAAAAGAACAGGACATTTGAAAGAAACCTCCATTTAAAAATACATTGTTTGGCTTTTTTATGTAAAAAGGAGAAAAAGCTGGACTTGTCAAATCAAGAAACCAAATGTGCATTCACTACTTTCTTTGATGAGTACTATACCCACTGATTTTGGCTCTTATATATGCTTCTTATATCTTATAAATGCTTCTCAGCTTTATCAATCTTTATCTGAACACATTGCTTTAGCACCTTAAATTATCTTGTTCTTGAAAGTGTACTACACAAATAAAATTGCCTTACCTTGCCTTGTCAGAGACAAAAGTCTGCCTTTGAAATTTTAGCTCTTAATTAAGCACAGCAATTTGCCATTTGCCAATGTTAATATCATTGGTCCTGTACAAAAGACCCGCGGAGTTAGGCTAATTGGAGTTATTTTGAGTTCTAAATTGAAGTTATTATGTTTATATATTGTGAATTTTTATGTAGCAGCCCTTTTTGTCCTTTAAAGGATACCGTAGTTAGAGCGGTGATGACGTCATCACGTAGACGTTCCCAACGTAGTTCTAACGTTGCTGACATCGGCTGGGCAAACTATTGCCGGCTAGATAAGCACAGGGGAACGCCGTCGGTTATGTTCATGTGTTTTTTTCTATAAGTGTGCGTCAATGACAAGAGACCACAAACATACACACTCACACATAACCTCCTCCTAAAGACATATCTTCATGTGAATATCCTGCATGTTCAGCTGTGTTCCCCTGAGTCCGTGTATACTGTCCTGAAGTGGCAATACAGAGAATTTAAATGGAGAAGTTGTAGTGTCCTTATTATTCTGCCTGCATCACATATCCAAACCTACGTCCTGAACTGAAATCCAGGCCTAAGTGGTGTTCTGGCCGACACTCCAGGTTGAGAGCAGTGATAAACCCGAACAGTGCCTTACAGTCCTCCAATCCCAGAGTGGTCTCACCTACAGGTCCATTGTTCCAGTTTCTACTGCGGGATCAAACAGGTTTCAGCTGGAAATTGTATGCTATGGATGAGTGAGGGTTTACTTAATACAGACTCCATCCATCCTGTCTGAAGGGAAGATGCTGGAAAAGAGTGAAGATAAAACCTCTTGCACAAATGTGATAAATATACAGCAAAATAAAAGAAGGAGCCAATAGCGGAAGAAAGGGGAAAACAAAGAGAGACAAAGGGTGACAAAGTGCTGGCTCTTCAGCTCTGTGCTTTTGCAACAAGACATAATGTAATCTCTCCTTGAGACGGAAAGATTTTTATAACCTGTGCAGGCTGGGCCTTGAGCAGGAGAAGAGACTAGCTGAGTGAAGGCTGTTTATCCCAAAGTGTCCTTGATATAAACATGTGAAAAATCTCTCTGTTTTTTCTCCTCTCAGCTAAATCAATACAAAGACATTTGGCCTCTGAACAATGTTTCAGTGCTACAGCAAAAGTTTTTCATCTTGTTTGTATTCATAACTGTGTCCTTCAAAGCAACGGAGCAAGAGACACTGAGTTTGTGCTTAATGCTCTTTCATGAAAGCAGAAATGTGCTCAATGGCAAAGAAAACCTTCTATGGAGAGGCTTACACGACACAGTAAGAGGATGAGCCTGACGTGGTCTGCTGAACATTGCAAGGTAGGGCATCTGCTGTAAACTTTAGGATCAATTCCCTGTTCATGCCTGCTTAATCTCTTCCATGAACAGAACCCTTCAGATTAAACTCTTCCTCCTCCTTTTAGACCTATAATCCCTCTTTGTCTTAATTAAGATAAAACTCTAATTGGTCTGTTTTAACCTAACTTGTCCTTCTGCATCTCCTTGCCTCTTCCTCCAACCCTGCTCCTTTTCATCCTCCTTCTGTGACAGAGGCAAGGGGAGCACTGAGTCATCACATTGTAATTCACAAGCTCCAGGTTTCACGGTTAAATCAATATCAGCATGTCCGAGTCAAGGATGGAGGCTGGCCTTCACAGCTCAGCTCTTCCTACTGCTTTCTTATAGAATATCATATAAATTGTCCCTTAAATAATCATTCCTTCACATCCAGCCATGGTCTATGCTTTTTCTTACTGGTTCCAGTCTGATAAACAGCCATGCACAGAGATGCACTGAACTGAGAATTGTGGACCATTTTTGATCAGCATTTGTTTGTGTGAAGCTTTTGACCTGTTTTCTTAATAAGAACTATAATTGTTCAAACATATTTTTATATGGATCTAACTTGAATAAAATGAATTTTTAAACTGTCTTTGTGCAGTATTGAGTAGGATGAGGTCACAGTGTGATTTCCCACTTGTCTGCATCACTTCTCGTCTCCTTGTGTTTGTCTAATTATTGTCAGCTGTTTCTTTTTCTATCTGATTAATTTCCCATTGTTCCCTTAGCCCTTTTAAGACCTGTTGTGTTACCCAGTCTTCATCAGGTCGTCGTTGAATGTACAACTTCCTCAAATATCCGGCTCTGCTCCTCCTCCCTTGATCAGAGTTCCGGCTTAATTTCTCGCTCCCCAGGACGACGATTGTTGGGTCCCGGCAGCAACCCACCAATTTCAGGTAGGGTTTGTTGTGATTACACTTCAGTTTCCCCTCACTCTACATCCTTCCAGGGTCCGCTCCTTGTCCCCAGCCAGAGAGAGCAAACTCAGGCTGTGAGCTTCCTGAAGTTCACAATACGAGAGTATTGGTGTTCAGCACCAGATTGTTGCGATTACACCAGGATCCCAGATGTTCAGCCTCCATCCTGTAGCCAGACTCATCCCCGTCCAAGATGAGTCCGATAACGGTGGTGTCATCTGCAAACTTAATTAGCTTGACAGACTGATGGTTGGAGGTGACGCTGTCGGTGTACCGTGAGAAGAGACGACAGTAGCTTATTACGTTTTTGAGTGCAATTTTGTGCAGTGTGTAAAGAAGAGAAAAAGCTTTCTGCATCTGCATTTGAGTGTGGATGAATTAAAACTAGCATTGCAACCTCAGTCTTCCAAACTTCAGCGGACCTGTCACCTTTGAAAATCATCAACCAAGATAGTGTAGTTACTCTTCCAGATATGTTATAGTTTTCAAATTGATGGTGCCTGTTAGGGAATGTTTATTATGTAATTAGGATTGTATTATTTGTTATGTTTCCTGTCTTAGTAAGTGCATCTAGTACAGTAGGTCATGTAGAGAACACAAAAGCCTTTGTGTGTGATGTTTTTGATAATAATGTATCAAAAACAATGTATGTATGTGACTAAACAGGCATCAGCTGAGAGATAACTGCGTAAGGTCTGATTTGAGAATGCACAGACTGTCACCCTAATCAGAACCAATGCTAACTGACTTTCTGGCAGTGGACATGGGAACTGATCTCATGTTGTTTTAAGATAAACATTATTGCTAAATACTGTTTTATGAGTGTGGATTAAAAGGGTTGGGTAGAGATGTGAGAATGAAACCAACATGTTATGCTTTAATGACTCAGTTTCATCTTTGTTAAAGAAGAAGGTATTATTTAGGCATAACAGCGTCAGTGTGTGTGTGTTGAAAATGTATCTTACTCTGTTTCATGGAAGGTTTCCCCAGAAAGCTTCCAAGTCAAAAGTGGTTGGTTCTTGAACTCAGAAGTTGTCCATAAGTTGATACTCCAGGAACTCATTAAGGTGCTCATTCAAATCCCCGTGGAAAGGAAGAAGTTTAGGAAATCTAACAGAGAACACAAAATATACATATAAACATATGTAAAGGAATATGTTAAAGTCCTACTTTTTTGCAAAAATTAAAACACATCTACTCCACACTCTGTCCTCTGCTGCGTACAGTCTCTGTAAAAAGTCCACATTTGGACTAATAATAATAATAATAATAATAATAATAATAATAATAATAATAATAATAGGCACATTTTATAAAGACTGGACATTTGTTAATAAACACAGGTCTCAAACATCACAACGCACTGGATTCTCGTAAGGCGGTGATGGTACCGGAATGATTGATGGAATCAGCAATTAACTTTCCAAAATCATGAATAAACTAAGCATTTAACCTAAAACACTGAAGCTTTTGAAATTAATGTGTTCATTGTGAAAAAATATATTTTTTAGAAATTTGCTCATGTTTATTTTGCTAAGATCTTAAATCCCTTGGAAATCTAAGAGGTCACTGATTCTGATCACTGTTACATAAATGTATGACCTAGGTGGAACTCGACTGAGACTTTTAACGACAGAAAAGCAATGTATTGATGTTTAAAAGGTTTATTTTTCTACAACAGAAAGAAAACAGAGAGCTATGAGAGTTTTCAGTTTGCTATGAGCTTTATATTGCTGTGTCTCTTGATGACATTTAGCCAATAAATGTACTTTTACACTGTAGTTTAACTATCAATTCACCGATGACAGAGAACTTCTTAGAGCTGAACCAGGAAAAAACAAAAGTTTTAATTATTGGTCCTGAAGACAAGCGAGAGATTATTTTACCAGAACTGCAACATTTGAAACCTCTTTATTGGGTAAGAAATCTTTACCCCTTTAGTCTCTGAGCTCAATTTTATTCTCCATATCAAACATACAACTAAAACCGGATTTCATTATCTTAAAAAACTTAGCTAAAGTCTGCCGAGTTCTCTCTCTTGCCAGCATGGAGTTGTTGATGCATTCTTTTATTTTCAGTAGATTAGGTTACTGTAATGCGTTGCTCTCTAGTCTTACCAAAAAGAGTATTTCCAGTCTACAACTACTCCAGAACACAGCTGCATGTGTGCTGAGAAGGAACAGAGGGCGGGAACACATTACAGCCATTTTGAAATCGCTGCATTGGGTCCTTGCACATTTTAGCATAGGTTTAAAGGTTATTTTATTTGTTTATAAATGTCTTAATGGTCTTAGTCAATCCTATTTATTTTACCTCATTTTAAAATTGAACCCTCACTGTTCCTGAGGTCCTGCTGCACTCTTTTAATTTTTCCAAAGGCAGAACTAAGAGATATGGCGAAGACTTGTTCTGCCATTATAGCCCTCGTCTATAAAATAGCCAACCAAAGAACCTCAGGGCTGCAAAAACTACGGTTGTTTATAAAAACAAAATCAAAACCAAACGTTTTAGCTTGGCTTTTAATTTAGTTGTTTATATTATATTATCTTATTTTATTCAATTTAATTTTTATTTTACTTAATAATTTATTTTCAACTATTATATATTTTTGTAAGTATGTATGCATCTTATTGATTATTATTTTATTAATCCCTTTTGTCATGGTCAGTAGGGCTCTGCACTGCAGTCTTATGCTTCTCTGTCAGTAGAAGGGTGGAAACATGCAGGGCCATTATCCATTGACAAAAGGGCTCTCTGACCAGTACACAAGCACAGAGCAAGTGGAGACCAATTTTTTAACAGTCCAATAAGGGAACACGTCTGTGAATAGTCACCCCAACATCAGCCCAAGATCATTTCACTAAACCTCTGTAGTCAATGTAATTATTAGTCAATACAGCTTTTGGGCACTATATGCTTTACATTGCAAGGCCAATTGATCTAATACAGTCTTTTGGTAATTTCTAACTCCGGAAGGTGTAGGAAACAACAAACCAGACTGATTTGTTTGTTGGTTTACATGTGTTTTTAGAGTATTCAATGAGCTGCACCTCTTGTAAAAAACGTTCCAGCTCAATCAAAAGTTCCTCTCCGTTGGCCATTCCTCTGAGTGGATGTGCGTTTACATGCTGTCGTCGACCAGAGATGTTGGTGTAATAATAGTCAGACCCGACAAAAAAGGTATGCTTCCCCTGCTGTCCTGGTGGGGAACTGCTTGAAGAACGGGGAAGTATAAAGGAAAAACATCCCTGTCAATACTTGTGTGTGTGATTGGAAATTTGCTAATGGAGAAGTATAAACTAGGCTTAATTTGACCCTAGTTCACACAGTAGACACAATGTGGGTAAAAACAAACTAGTCTAGAAAGTGATTCAGAGTCCTGAAAATGGTTTCTTGTGTTGGAAGCAAACCCTTTGAGGTTTTTTTTCTATAGTCAAAACTTCTGCACTGAAGAGGTTTATTGGCGCGCATGATATGTTCTGTGCAATGTTCCCTCTATGATAACAAATTGCGCACTGCTGGCACATAAAATCTGTGCTGTGCACCAAAAAAAAATCCAGTCTGAATAGAAAGTTAAATAAAAAAAATATTTATTCTTCGCAATTTTGCAATATGGATCAATGAGCATCTGTGCTTGTGCATGTACAGTTCAAGCGGTACTCCTGTACAGCAACATTTAGAAAACACACGTATTAGTGTGTATTATTATTGTGTATCACTTATTATTGGGAGACCCGCAATAATAAGTGTGTTTTTTCATGAGGTTTACTTTTGCATTTATTTTTTATTTTCTTTAAAAATCTTGTCATAATACAGCTTTAGCAGGTTTATGGAGACTGCTGAACGAGGGAGGAAGGCGAGGGAGTGAGAGACAGAGCACTGCATAATTAGATTATGCTTAGCTGTTGATTTGTCAATTAGCCGATTAATAATAATTATTATTATTATTAATGCAAAGCATATTCTTATTGTGTGAGTACCATTTTAAAACAAAAACTCAAGTAAAATCTAAACCTAATGCATATATGTAATCTGAAACTGGCGGACAAATTTTTTTTTTGCTGAGGCAAGCTGGGTAACTTTGGAGTTGGTTGGCATCTATTGATGTAATGGATCAAATTCGGTAAAAGTAAATGTTAATTTCTCTAACAAAAAAGTTTTTTCTTTCACTTTTGCATTTCTGACTGGGCTGTGGCTGTGCAAGCTGTAGAGGGAGAGAGAGGGGAAAGTGGAGGTGGAGAAAGAGGAGGTGCATACGTCGGTGGAGGTGGAAAATGCAGTAACTATGAACAATCTCTCAAAGTGCGGTGACAGACGGAAGCTAATATAAACAGGCTGCCCTTCACTCGGGGCTATCAGGGGATAAGGAAGCAGTTACCTCTGTCACTGACCCCCGGCGCTTCAAAGAGCAAGCTCCGGCCCATGTAGATCGCCCAGCGGTCATGGCCACGCTGGAGGGCTGTCGCTGTCGGAGTGCCAGCACCCGAAACAGCAACAGCATTCTCTACAGCATTCTGAAGAGCGATAGCCTTGTGGCCGCCGAGGAGCCACAACACCAACAGGACCGTTCCCGACATCAAACTCTGCAGCATCTACTCCTAAAGGGCTCTTCTTCCTCCTCCTCCTCGTCAGTCCCGAGCTCGTTGCAGGAGCTCCGGCAGCAGGCATGCTCCTGTGGCTCTACGCGCCGCCGGGGCGTGCTGCGCTCCCCGCAGCTGACGTGCAAAGCTGCGTCGGCGGTGCTTGTGAAGACTCTACGCTTCGTGAAAAACGTCCCCTGCTTCCGCGAGTTGCCGGAGGATGATCAACTGTTGCTGATCCGGAGCGGCTGGGCCCCCCTGTTGGTGTTGGGGCTTGCACAGGACCGGGTGGACTTTGAGACGACAGAGACCTTGGAGCCCAGCATGTTACAGCGCATCCTCACCGGCCTGCCAGAGCGACAGAGTGACATCCTACCTAACCAGACCAGGGTGGCAGTCGGGGTGTCCATGGTGGATATCGAAGCGATTAAAGCCTTCCTGTCCAAGTGTTGGAGTGTAGATATCAGCACGAAGGAGTACGCGTATCTCAAGGGTGCTGTGCTCTTTAATCCAGGTAAATCAGATCTTTAATCACTTTGCATTAAATAGTAAACCGTTGCAGTTGACCAAAACACTGGCAAGACAGTCATTAAGGCATCTGTGTTTTAGAACTAAACGTTTCTCTCTTCTTCCAGATCTGGAAGGTTTGCGCTGCCTCCACTACATCCAGGCGTTGCGTCGGGAGGCGCACCAGGCTCTGAACGAGCACGTCCGGCTGATTCACCGTGAGGACTCGACGCGCTTTGCCAAGCTACTCATAGCCCTGTCCATGCTACGGGCCATCAGCCCGCTGGTGGTCGCACAGCTCTTCTTCAGACCTGTGATCGGGGCGGTAAACATCGAGGAGGTTCTCATGGAGATGTTCTACGGGAAGTAGGTCACAGAGCAAGGATGAATCCAGACTCGAAATAATGCTCTGAACTTGTATTGTGTGGGAGGTGAAACTGATATGGACTTGTAAGAATGCATAACAGTTGAAGGACCATGAGAACTGACCTGTGACAAGCAAGAAAGATTGTGGGTGTGTGTGCATGTGAGAATGATAGCGACAGAGAATGTGGATTGGGAGAGATGTTATTACAGAGGAAACTAACAGCTGCTGGAATTCATAACTTATTTGTTTTTATAAGACTATTTTTTTAAAATAACAATAAAAAACATGACCACATTATCCTGTGTGTGTGACTCTCTGATCTCTCAACCCTGGCACACTTTCTCCAGCTGAAAGTGTGCCAGCCGATCTTATGCAGGAGAAAACATACAGTAAGTGTGTAGTAGGCTAGTTAAAAAATGACATAACACTAAACAATCAGAGTCACAATGTTTCATGTCAGCTTCAGGTCACAGGAGTGATTGATGAAGGCCTGTCACAACAGCTGAAAATGCGCCAAGTTGTGGACCAGAAAACATTTTCGGTGAAATGTCATGTTAGACCACCAGAGGGCAAAGGTGTACAACATTCATTTTGGTTTCCATAAACCCTTAGACGCAAAAGCCAAAATATTGTGGAGTCTATTGTTTCTTTACTTTCATCGGAAACGGAGACATGTGCTGGGTAGACATTTAAGAACCTCTGATATATCAATATACAGAATATGAATTAAAAAAAAGTTCAAATTCCACATACAGTAAATACGAACAAAAACAACAGGATCCAGCTTTATCAAGAACTGTTAACACTAAAGGAAAATTGCTGATTTTGTGAAACAGGATGAAGGCTATCTGCAGTGACAATGTAACATTTTTCAATGTGTTACAGTTCCTGGGAATGCAAACCAGCCCTAGTTACTCTACTTTTTTATTATTGCAGGCTGTTGAAAGATTAAACAACTGGAAGCTGCTTGTTACTGCTGGACTTTCCATTCCACCTGGCGAGGAAACCCCCCCCTCCCCCCCCAACACAAAACAGACCAGAAGGTGTTCATTACACCCTGATTCAAAACAAGAGGGGAAGAGATCATTAAATATATATATCCACATTAGTAAAAAAAAAAAAAAAAATTAGATCAGAGGGTTAAGATGAATTTAACATCAGCACAGAACAGATGACTTCCCTTTATTCATATTGTATTGGTATTGTTTTGTCAGTATAATAGGTCCCAATAAATAATAACTGCACCCTGCACATTTATTGGCACTCGTAGTAAAGAAATATATTTGTCCTTAATATCTTATCGTAAAATCTCACACTGAAAATCCAACCTTTTGTTTGTTATTTATTTTGTGTAGATAAAACCCCATACTAAGGAATATTGTCCTTTCACAAAATCACAAGCCAGAGTTAGTGGCCTCTTACCGTTACTGTGAAATAAACATAGCTACAGCATTTATACACATTTTTTTTGTTAACAGAAATGTCTATAAAATCACATTATTGAGCCAAACCTTTGTCTTTATCTCGAGTGTAACTGTAACTTTACCTATAAGACAACACATATAGCTGAACTATATAACAAAATAGGAAAGGCAAGATACATTTTAATGAAAATTCTTCCTTACTGTAGGAAATATGTACAGTCAGCAATAACTGGAACTATTAAATACAAGGCTTGGGTAAGGGAAGTAAAAAATGTCCAAACCTTACTTTCAGAAAACTTCTTTCTCTATCACGAATGTGAATGTATAAATTTTGCTATACTGTAGTGGGATTCAAACTGGAAACCATTATCTTTGATCAGAGGAGTCTAAAACCTACAGTAGGTTTAGTGTTAAATAAATTGAAAACTCTGTAAAAAAAACACCTTGCACTGACTGTTAAGTATGTATGGAAATCTGTGATGCTGTGGGCCTCTTTCTTCCCCAGAGGCTACAGGAACCTTGTTAGACTGCATGTTATCATGAACTCTTCAAAATATCATTAAATTTTTTTAGGAAAACATGTTGGCCCCTACCATAAAACGGAAAGCAGGTTGTCATTTGGTATTGCAATACAAGAATGATAGAAAACAAATGACCTAATCAGCATATCGAGGGTTAACTTAACAGAAATTAACCTTCTGCTATGACCATCACAGTCCCCTATATATACTCTGAAGAAAAATTGCAGTCAGCTGGAGAGAATAGAGCGTAGGAGTTGACTTATGAGTCTGGACTATAGAAACGGGGATGAACAGTCTAAGCCCTTTAAGTCTCCAGTATTGTGACATGTTAGAATGGACTGCCAAACGTTGTGCTACTGACAACAATGAATACCAAAAAATATTAACTGAAATAATCCCAGTGAATGTGCCAACAGGGATTTTGTTAAAAAAAAGAAAAGCGCATAGACAGGACAAAAAAGCTTGCCAGATAGAGTGTAGACAATGATGCTTCTTTTATTATCCAGATTAAAGAACAAAGCAGATGTACGGCATAAACAAAATAGAGCATTCAAGGGAAGGAACCTCATATCCACTGTGAAGCATAGAGATGCAAGTGTCATGGTTTTGGGATACGTTACAGGACTTGACTAGCTACCATGGTTTAGACAGTGTTTGAGGAAAATCTAAGACTGTAAATCAGTATCTGTAAAAAAAAAAAAGCTGAAGCATTACTGAACTCCTCAACATGAAAATGACCCAAACAAATTAGTAAATCCATAAAAAATGGCTGAAAATCCCCAAAAATAAGAGTCCTAGGTTCCTAGCCTTGAAAAACAAATACGATACAATTAGACATATATATGTGACCATATGTTTAAGAATTGAATGCATAATAGGATGTCCTACATTTTTTAAGACTGTACGTTTTAGTGAGAATCTGGTTTTCTTTAACATGATTATTATTTAGATAACAGAATAAATTTGGTATTTCTATAGAACAACCTCAAAATCTTCTGAAAGCAGTTTCAGGTGAAAGCAAGGATAAGGACCTCTAAAACAATATCAAAGCTGAAGAAAAGTTATGATTTAAAGATATTCAGAAAGAGATGTTAGAAAAATGTATGAAGTTTAATTCTTTCTGGCTTTACTTGTTTTCTTACAGCAGATCATAACATGTATGTTGGATAGTGGAGTTTATGGAATATTATATACTTGCCTCTCAGTGAATAAAGTGAGACATAATCACATATGCTTAAATAACTGTTTAAACTACTTCAATTTTAGCTAGTTAAATAGTTCATTTGAATTGGATTAATAGGTATTACATTGTAGAAAATGGATTCAACAGATCAGACCTTTGAGCAGCTCTTGGGTAAATCAAGACTCATTTTGCCAAAGCAACTAAATAAAAAGAGGAAAGTGAGAAAAATACATATAAAAAACAAACAAACAAAATAACAGACAGATGTCATGTATCTTCTGTGATCAACATAAAGCTAAAGATTTTCTATCTAGGCCAGACAACCAACAGCCCATGAAGTGGCCTCTTCTCTCAAGTCTGATCTCAAGAAAAAGATATAATTTCAATTTGTGCCAACTCAACAGTAGCAATTGAGGGCTTAGCAAATGCAAAGTTTTTGTGTATGTTTGTTTTGTCTTGCTGTAATTGTATTTTTGTGTATGTATGTATGTATGTATGTATGTATGTATGTATGTATGTATTGGATGGATGGATGGATGGATTGATGTATGTGTATGTATGTATTCTAAAATTGCTCTGCTCTGGGTTGCTGCATGTTGGAGTGGATCTGTCAACTAAGTATTGAGTTGTTTTTTTCAGGACATTGTTTCTTCTGTTTTCTTGAGGAAAGATGACATTTTTTGGATTTATATTCTTTCTAGGTTTTGGTGCTGTGAAGCTAGATGCATTTTTTGCTCGTTATGATGCATAACCATGGCAACAAGGTGGTTACAGCCAGGATCAGCTGATTAATATTGCAAAAGTTTAAACAATATGTCAAGTGAAGCCCCAAACCCTGATTATCTGAGAAGCAGGCATTGTGGATGCAGAACAGGAGCAAAAAGGAGACAGAGAAGGAGGAAGTTCAAACAATCTCTTTAATCGATCACAATGGGCAATGTGAGTTCACTGGATAACAAGATGGATGACTCCAAACCCTTATACAAGGGCTCAGCCCGAGTATCTGGAATGCTGTATATGCTTCACTGAGACGTGGCTGCAGGATCATATGCCCAACTCCAACGTCTCTCAGGCTTCCTGACCATATGAGCAGACAGAGTTCTGAAGAGGAACAGGAAAAGAGAAGGAGGTTGAGTAGCATTGCTTGTCAATAACAGATGGTGTCATCCAGGACATGCTGATGTGCTGATGTGAAGTGTTGTCTCTGCAGCCCGGACAACGAACTCTCGCCAGTAAGCCCTCATCCATATTAGGGTTTTTTCATTGAAGAAGAACCGGAGTTGGTGCTAGAACCAAAGCTTAGCCGAATCTTAGCTGGTTCTTTCAAAGAACTGTTTGCTTTTCCATAGACAAGGAGCCTAGTCGGTACTACATCTTGATGTCATCTAAAGTATTACAATGGAACTGTAAACTCCCACATGTGGAGACGGAAACAGGAATCGTGAGCATAGACAGATTTTAACAAAAGAATAGTTAATCATATCCTTCAAATGCTTCTTTTGTGCTTCCATATTTTCTTGTTTTGAATAGATGTCTACAGAACATGTTCTTGGTGCACCATAAACAGCTGATTACAAGGCGCAGAGAGCAACGACTAGTTTGCAAAGAAAGGTAATGGGGAGCCTACGTTACACCCTTCTACTTCTGGTCCATGGGTCCCTTACTGCCAAAAAAATAAAAATAAATAATGAGAGTCAATGGAGCAATACGTTGTATTAGGTTTTGTATAAAAGCACTTAGCGGACTACATCTAAAGAAGAAGGAGACAAATGGCCATGGCCTCTAGGAAGAAGGAAGGAGCATTAAACACATAGAAAACCGCTATAAACCTGGCCATTTGGAAATTGGCAGCTATGCTGGGGGAGAAACAGTCAGTGGAGTGAGAACCAGCATATGGGAGAATCTCTAGAAGGTCTTGGTGAGTGTTTTAAATGCTGGATAGTGCTAGCTATCATTAGCTCCTTGACGTCATATAGGCGACTTTAAAATTTGTAGGCTTCATAAAGAACACAGTCAAAATTATAGTCAAAATTAACATAATTTGTTATCATTTAAATTGAGGTACATCAAATGTGTGATTCAGGGCATAACACATAGCGGACCAGAAAATAACTTTTATTGCTTCATTGACTTCAATTCCTGTTTATTTCGGCCAGGGGACCCATGGGCCCACAGCAAGGAGAGGAGACTTAGCCTCCCCGTTATGCAGAATTACTGTATCATGTTTTTAGCTACAGGATGTAGCCCTCCTTAGCACTAGCTATATTTGTTTCCATTTTAACAACCGATCTAGAAACCTATTCAGTTTACAACAATTATTTCTGGCATAGTATACAGAAACATCTGTTCGGAGTATGGGCTGAAATGCCCAAGGTAAAAGTGGGAAATACCTCCAAGGTGGAGAATGGCCGAGCAAAGATCCTGTGGGACTTACAGGTCCAGACAGAAAGGATGGTAATGGCGAACCTGTTGGTCGAAAAAGGAGAGGAGGAAGGCGTGTTGGTAGGCAGAGAGAGAAAAGGAAATTCAAGAGCGTGGAATTAAGAGTAGGGACTTTGAATGTTGGGACTATGACAGATAAAGCTAGTGAGCTAGTGCACATGATGCAGAGAAGGAAAGTGAATAGTCTATGTGTTCAGGAGACCAGGTGCAAAGGTAGCAAGGTTAGAAGCTTAGGAGAAGGGTTCAAGTTGTTCTACCAAGGGGTAGATCGAAAGAAAAATGGAGTAGGAGTTGTCTTAAAGGAGGAATTTGCAAGGAATGTTCTGGAAGTGAAAAGGGTGTCAGATAGGCTGGTAAGTGTGAAGCTTGAAATGGAAGAAATAACGATAAATGTTGTTAGTGGTTATGCCCCACAGGTAAGATGTGAGTTAGAAGAGAAGCAGAAATTCTGGAGTGAACTAGATGATTTGATGCAGGGCATCCAGAGAGCTGAGAAGCTGGTGATTGGTGCAGACTTTAGTGGACATGTTGGTGAAGGGAACAGAGGTGATGAGGAAGTGATGATATCCAGGATAAACAAGGACAGATGGTGGAAGACTTTGCAAAAAGGAAGGAAATGGCTGTTGTAAATACTTTCTGCCAGAAGGGTTATGAACATAAGGTGACTTATAATAGTGGAGGTAGGAGCACTCCTGTGAATTACATTTTATGTAGACCTTTGTGATCTGACGGAGATTAGTCACTGCAAAGTAGTGGAGGGTCAAAGTGTAGCTAGACAGCATAGGTAGGAGGTCTGTAGGATGAAACTGATTGTGAGGAGGACGAAGAGAACAAAGACAGAGCAGAGGACCAAGTGGTGAAAACTGAAGAAAGAAGAGTGCTGTGAGCTTTTCAGGGGGGAGTTGAGACAGACTATTGGTGGTCAGGAGATTCTCCTTGATAACTGTACAACTACAGCTGATGTGATTGGAGAGACAGGTAGGAGGGTACTTAGTGTGTCATCTGGAAGGAGGAAAGTAGATAAGGAGACATGGTGAACGATGAAGTTTAGAAACGTGAAGAGAAAGAAGTTAGCTGAGAAGAAATGGGACAGTGAGAGGAATGAGGAAAGCAGACAGGAGTACAGGGGGATGCAGCACATGGTGAAGGTAGAGGTGGCAAAGGCCAAACAAAGGGCATATGATGACCTTTATGCTAGGTTGGAATGTAAGGAGGGAGATAATGATTTGTTTAGGCTGGTGAGGCAGAGAGACAGAGCTGAAAGGATGTACAACAGGTAAGGGTGATCAAGGATATTGATGGAAATGTACTGACAAGTCCCAAGAGTGTGATCAAAAGATGGAAAGAGTACTTTGAAGAACTGATAAATGAGGAAAATTAGAGAATGTAGAGTAGAAGAGGTGACTGTTGTGGATCAGGAAGTAGCTGAAATTAGTAAGGATGAGGGGAGGAAAGCTTTGAAGAGAATGAAGACGGGAAAGGCGGTTGGTCCTGATGACATACCTGTGGAGGTATGGAAGTGTTTAGGAGAGGTGGCGGTAGCATTTTTAACTATGGTTGTTCAACAAGACCTTGCAGACAGACAAGATGCCTGAGGAATGGAGGAAAAGTGTTCTACTACCAATTTTTAAGAGCAAGGCAGATGTACATAACTGTGGCAACTATAGAGGAATAAAGTTAATAAGTCATACAATGAAGCTGTGTGAAAGAGTAGTGAAAGTAGAGCTGTAATCGGGTCTTTAAAGTTGGGCCGACCCAAGCCTGAGAGTTCAGCCCGAGCCTAAAGAGTATATTTTGATTGACAGCTTATTAAAGCCTGAACCCCATTACAGCCCATCATTATTCAAAAGTCACACACGTGAGTTTCAACTAGAAAAAATCCGCACTGGACAATGTGACCAGTAGATTTTCAATTTACTGGATGAATATTCGCAATTCCAGTCAAATAGGCCTGTTATCCGAAGCTTGAAATTATAAATAATTAAAAATAATTTCAAAGCATGTTGATTTCTAATCATTTTTTTAATTTGCAGCTATATGAAGCTTTAACCACTTGCTTCTGTTGCATAAAAGTCTGTCTCGCCTGCGTGTGTTTCTGTGTGCGCTCTTGACCGCTTGCTCTAGATTTTATGGGAATATATCTGACTTGTGGGCATCAGGGAGCTGCTATATCAATGCAGGAGACGTCTGCAACTTGAGACTTGGGATGTCTGGTAATAGTGCATTTACAGTTCAGCATTTTCTTTTAGGGCGCAGCGCAGCAGTTTGTTTTAATCTGAGTGGAGTGAGTGTTTCACATCATGACGCATAAGATTCGGACTTATGTTAGTGGCCCACTGCCGCGCTTTACTATAAATTATTGTGCTGATGACATGATCAGCTGACAGCTAAAGCCAGAGCCCGTCCCAAGCCTGTGCACAATGATAGAAATTAAACCGAACCCAGCCCGACCCATTGGCAAAGATCTTCGGCTCCAAGTGGAAGCTAGGCTTTGGGCAGAAGTCTGCATTTCTGAGCAGCAGTACTGTTTCATGTCAAGAAAGAATACTACAGATGCAATTTTTGATTTAAGGATGCTGATGGAGAAGTACAAAGAGGGTCAGAGGGAGCTGCATTATGTCTTTGTAGATTTATAGAAAGCATATGACAGGGTGCCAAGAGAAAAGCTTTGGTTTAGCATGAGGCAGTCTGGAGGGAGGCAGTGAGGTTTGCAGTAGGAGTGACGGAGGAGTTCAAGATGGAGGTAGGATTCAATCAAGGATCGGCTCTGAGCCCCTTCTTGTTTGCTTTGGTGATGGACAGGCTCTCCATGGACTATGATGTTTGCAGATGACATTGTGATCTGCAGTGAGAGCAGGGCGGAGGTGGAGGAAAAGCTAAAGGGATGGAAGTATGCACTGGAAAAGAGAGGAATGAAGATTATTCGCATCAAGACAGAATGCATGTGTGTAAATGAGAAAGACACAAGTGGAGCTTGGAATTGGAAAACTCCACCCCAAATATATATAATATTATATATATAATTATATATATATATATATATATATATATATATATATTTGGGGTGGAGCTGAACCAGAATCCAGTATTCTGAGAGGCACAAATAACGTGTTTTTTATGGAAACTTATATTAAACAAATACTATGATAAATTATTTGTATTTGGGAACAAGAAAAACTTCAACTTCAACAATACGTGTTTCTTAATGAGTTTGTGAGTGATGACGTTCAGGAGTCGGGGGGAGAAGAGGAGGAGGTAAAACAGGTGAATGGGGCAGCTGCTCTACACAGCAGCAAAGGAGGCTTGCCCGAGAAAAAAATGACTTTACTGCATCACTATTTTTGTTGAATATTTTTTTGTACCTTGACTGTGTTCCACAGGGAGTTTATAAGTTTTGGAGTTTAATTGGGAGGTTATTTTATTACGCTGCATTAGTATTAACATCTGCAGTTGGGTGTTCATTTGTTTGCTCTGTTGGCTCAGTAATTTAGACAATAGGCTTTTGACAGACTAACTTTAACATTTGGTTTAAAAGGTTAAAACAAGGCTTTCATAGTTGTTTATAATTGTGTGGAATTGTGAGTGTTTTTTGGAACGTTTAAGTTACTCTGTTTTTTGCAGTCATACATTGAAGCTACTGAAAGATCATCAACATGAAGAGAAGCTATTTTGATTTTTGAGAGCTGGGGCAGAAATTAATTAGCTTGTTTTTCTTCCTCCCCCTTCCAAATACAATACTATAATGTTATACAATTCACATTATAATGCTAAAATGTGAATTGTGTGAAATCTCCGTTGAGTGCTATAACATGCTGTGGGTTTTCCCCCACTTTTCTCCTGACTGATATCTAGTACAATTAAATAATTTTTTATCCACAGTAACCTTTCTGCAAACTATATCTTTAGCTAAAGGATGCAAATAAGCAAATTTGAAGAAAATCCAACTACAGTAGAATAGCTGATATTTTGTATAGGTTAATCAGATTCACCAAGTTTAAACTCAGATAAGACATCAAGAAGAAACTGAATCAAAAGTAGCTTCAAAAAATAAAAAAAAAACAATTAAGTGTGAGCTCACTTATGCAACAAAATATTTAATTTTCCCCAACATACATTTTTTGTTGTTGTTTCTTTGTACATGAAATTTGTCTTTAGATAATTTTTTTTTTTGTCATTGTCACATTTTTTGCATGACAAGTATGTATACTTTAGAAATACCCCATGTGTTTTTAATCTCTGGACAGTCATACATCTGATGAATTTGTTTCATGTTGAATTTTGGTCATGCAATTTTCTGAGAAATCATTTTTCACCCATTAAAATGCTTTACTGGTTCATAACTGTATTTCCCACGGCAGCTGGAAAGTTTCAGAATGTGGTTGTTTTAATAAAGCAAAACTAGGGTTGGTCATTGAGGTTTCCTCATCGATTGGAACTGGGGCTAATTTTCAGATTCTCCCAGAATCGTTAGAGTTTCTTAATTCTAATTCCAGTCTGTCGAATACTAATGAAGAAAAATCTGCCAGAAGTGTTAGCGTTACCGTGCTATCATGGAAAGTGTGCGGTGGCACTCTATGTGTGACTTCACTTTACCAAGCAAAAGAACACCTCGGCTCAGTGCAATACCTATGGGGAGCCCTAAGTCTCCTCCCCTTTGTGGTCGGCCCATGGGTCTCATGGCCAAAAAAATTATGAATGGAAGTCAATGGAGCGATAAAAGTTATTTTCTGGTCCGCTTCTTCTTACGTCCTGAATCACGAATATGTTGTACCTCAGTTTAAATAACTAATTATGTAAATTTCGACTGTGTTTGTCAAGTGGTTTAGAATTTATTTGAATGCAAAAATTTTCAATTAAATTGCCAACAAATCAGAATTCGCATATATGCCGTCATGCAACTAGCTCGAGCTAGCACTAGCTATAGCACGTAAAACACTCACCAAGAGCTTGTAGAGCTTCTCCTCCATGCTGGCTCTCACTCCACCAACTGCTTCACCCCTGAAATAGCTGCTACTTTCCACATGGTCAGAGTTATAGCGGTTTTCTCCGTGTTTAATGCTCCTTTCTTCGTCCTGGAGGGTATGACCCTTGCTCTCCTTTTTCTTCTGCAGTTGTAGTCTGCTAAACGTTTTTGCACAAAAACTAAAGTAACATTTTCCTGTCGAAAATCTACATTTTCTCTGCATCAAAATTAGTTTTAAAAATTCACAGACATTATATGTTCTATCCACTGTCCATGGACCGGAAGGAGAAGGGCATGACTTAGGCTCCCCATAAGAAAAGTATATCATGCACAAACAAATCTGAAAAAAACACCTTCAGATTCAGTAATCGATTGCCCTGTGTTTGACATGCTGCAATGGCCTACCTCCACTGGCTATTTCTCCAGATCCCAGCCAAAGCCAAGGCCGCCTTTGGCAACGGGCCAAACGGGGCGGTGGCCTAGGGGCCTATCATTTCAGGTAAAAAACAAAAAACAAAAAAAACATTGTTTTATTGCTTGTGATGTTTTCTGTCAATCATCTTAAATGCTAATTTAAGGCTGCTGATTGATCCAAATTACAAGTGACCTACTTCATCCACATGGTCTTTAAAGTTCCCATTGCACCATAAGCCTACCAATCCAACAATTTAGACGAATGTCAGGGCATGATCGTCTAGATGTAAAGAAATGTGGAAAAAATGTCAGGGAAGAAATTTGAGAGCGGTGCTCGGAAACGAAAAGCGCTTCGTGAGAAGGAGCTTCAAGACAAAGAAGTAAGAAAGAAAACACCTAAGCTGACAGAATTCTTTAAGTCAGCTAATAAAGAAGATGGACATAGCTCGCTCACTGACACACCGGGCAGAGAGAACGATGCAGCCCAGTAGGGAACCGCAGGGGAGGAAGTATGGCAAGCCGATTTAACATTTAACAGTAGACTGGATATGTATTACAGATGTCTACAAATCAATTCTTCCTATCCATCCAACTGATTTGGGTTGATTTAGCAATAATGAATTTTGTTAAGCGAACTAAATGTAAACATGTTGGGTCAACCTAATACAATTAGGTTGTTGTAAGGCACAACTTCATTTGTAGTGTTAAAGGCAAAGTGTGTAATTTTCGGCCAGTAGGGGGCAGTGCATACCTGAATTATCACAAGCATGCGGTATCTGTCTCTTCGAGTAAGAAACTCAACGGCAGAGGTCCAACTAGTGGTGTTTTGAAACACTCAATTCCCTCCCTGCATCCGAAACCACTGAATGTTAGCCTCTAAGCACTAACACTAGCAACTAATCCTTAACCTTTCATGGGGTCAACAGTGAGAACACTATGGCTAGTAGTCTAGGGAGCCATTCGAGATTTTGCCCGTTTCGAACAGCCTTTCTACCCGACGTCATTACGCGACGTAAACGCACATGAATGACCCATATCAAAATAAACCTTTGGAAGAGGTTGTTGTACTCACATGCGTGTCTTGTGGTGCAAGGGATTGTTGGATGGTACATAGCTCCTAATCGCCAGTTAGTTAGCATCATAGGTCCCTATGCTAAAGTGGCTATATATATATATGGTTATAAATGATTTCATCAAAATAATTCCTTCACTTTTTTCATCAAAAAGCGAATTGGCAGGTATTTATAACATTATAATAATTTTTAGTTAACACTGTAAATGAAGTCATACCTATATTATTATAGGTACAGTTTTGTACCTATACAAAAGAGGCCCTTTTCTGAGTTTGAGTCCATCCCCTGCTGTTTATTTTTGTGCCTTATAGCAACGTAAATGTTAATATAATTAAATTAAATTAAGATAAATTTTTTTTTGACCATATCCCATGAAAGAATCATGAAAGAACCAGATTTGTTCAAATTCTAATGATGACCAACCCTAAACAAAAAAACAAAAATTAAAGTTTGTACAAAACAGAGTTGTCTGCAAAGTTTGCATTTTGCTGTTACATCTGCTCCTCTCCAAATAGAAGTTTGCAACTGCAGACCAGTTTTTTTTCTTTTCAGTATCCTTCAGAACTGCAGGAACTTTGTCCTTTTGTGTGTTTCATTCCTTCTCACAGAGGAGCACGCTCAATCAAAATTGAATGCAACCTTCAAAGGAAGGAAGGAAGGCGATGTCAGTGATAAACAGGGATTTAAGTTCTGTTTGAAGTTCATGTGAAACCTTTGGTGATAACGCTCACATACCTCCTGGTGGTCCACCAGGGCATTGCAGGATAACAAAGCAGAAGAAAAGAGATACATAAAATTGCAACCCCCCCCCACACACACAGAGACACACACAGTCACACACAGACCCTTGCACATATGCCGCTGTCTGCTTTGCTTTGATTATATTCTTGTTCATATCTATCTTCTTTGCATGTTCCTTCTCAATGGGCCTTATTTTATCAGCAATTAAGTCCTTAATTGCTCTGGGTAATAAAGAGTCTATTAATCCTGTGACGGCTAATAAAGCTCCAGATGTCTGGCAGAAAGCGGCAAAGTGACAGTTACCACCCTGTCTTAAACTTGACAATATTTGCTAGTTCTGGGTAAACCTCTTATATTTAAAGAAATTATGTATTCTAGACTATTTTAGCACTGCTGTGGTAGATTGTGTGTATTTGCACATTTCAACGTCTGTCTTTACCTTAAGTGACGAACTCTACTATAAACCCAGTTTTCTTATCTATG
Organism: Apricaphanius iberus; assembly: GCA_028564705.1. NCBI lineage: Eukaryota > Metazoa > Chordata > Actinopteri > Cyprinodontiformes > Aphaniidae > Apricaphanius > Apricaphanius iberus. The sequence continues at coordinate 1,590,918 of JAPXFQ010002826.1, forward strand.
TATTTTACTCAGTTCTCCTCTTTTTTTTCTTTACACCCAGTTATTTTTCTTTCTTTCTTACTGTTTTCTCCTGGGGTTGGCAGACATCACTAAATCTGCTCTCAGTCTGATCCTTTTTCAGCTTTCAAATAGAAATGTATGTTGTAGTTAGTATTTACTCCCAGGAGATGGCAGTATTTGGCAGCGCTTGTTCATCGGAGAGATGCCAACCCCCTTCATGTTTCAAGTTTAACCCTTAATTAAGAAGAAAAAAAAATATTAACCCCGTTTACTCTTCATTTTTAAGTGTTAAAGATTTCGTCAGTGAGTGGAATTGATATTTAAAAGCATCAACACTGTTTCCAACCTTGAGATTTCTTTTTAATTATTATGTAATCTTTGTGCTACATAACAAGGTTCAGTCATTACCACTAGAAAACAAATAAAAAAAAATTATCAAAAGACAAGTGTCATCATTTTTCAAACATTTCCTTTGAGCAAGTATTTATGTTGATATGGCTCATAATAATTGTATTCATTTTCATTTCTGAAATCAAATGAATAATAGAAAGAAACCAAGTACAAGACAGCCAAAAGTTTGTGGGGACCGATTATATCTAGGGAAAATTAACTTTGGTATCATCATCTAACACAATGCCCACCCATAACAAAAATATAGATCGCAAAATCTCCAGATTTGATGTCATGAATTGATTTTTTTTGCCAATTTGTCCAGTTATCTATAATTTGTTGGTTGAGGATAAATCTGCTGTTTACTTTCACAAATCTAAGCCACTTTTTTCTCTGCATTGTACAAGCTTTGGGGAAGGGTAGAAACCTCTGTATCCCCCATACGATTCCCACAGCCTGGGGCTGTGACAGTGGCCAAAAACCTCTTAGAACGTTACTTTGGCCATGGAAATCCCCCCCCCCCCCCCTCCCTCAGAGGGGTACGGGTTCAACAGCCCTTTTTTAACCAGTAAAATTTGGTGGAAAAGTACCCTCAAAGGAAGGCAGATCATGGTTTATTGATGTTTTATATTTTTTGTTTTTTTCTCTCTAAAATAAGACATTTGCCATTTAACAGAGAAAAACATGGCAAGCATGTGGGTATGGACTGCAGTCGGAGTGCATTTAAATAGTAGTTATGTCTCTCTTTATTGCCTCATTTTGTCTCTTGTCTTGTCATTTGTAGGTTTCCTGCTGTGGTTTTTGCCTCTCTTTGGTCATTTAACACAGCCTTTTGTAACTGGTAATGTTTGCATTTGTCTAAGTTTGATTAGTTCTTTCATTCTTAGACACTGAAATTCTAATTTGTCCTTGTCTGGGTAAATGGACTGCATTTACATACCATTTTTCTAGTCTTACCAGCTGCTCAAAGGGCTTTTACACTTTAAATTACAGTTGCCCAGTCGCACTCTCAAATCCACAAATATCCATACACTGATGTATCGTATCAGTAGATATCTGAGGGATTTAGTGTACTGCGCAAGGACGATATGCATCAGAGGGAATTGAACTCAGACCCTCCTGATTCTCAGACATGTACTCCCATCCACTGAGACACAGGTGTTGTTTTATTTGCACACCACTGTTCCTGAATATCTTTAAGGTACAATTTTGTTGTGCACAATCATACATATATTTTCTCATGTTATTCGTCATCTTAGCAATTTAGTGCTTCTTATTAACATTTTTGTGTAGGTACATTTTTGAGAAACCTTTCGTTACAATTATTAATTATACTTTATGTCATATAGTTTTTTAAATCTAATTGTATTAAAATATACATTACAATGAGCTTAACCCAGGCTTCATTACAGCAGTTTAAAAACTAGTTCAGAAAGAGAATTCGGTTCTGTTTTTCTTGGGGATATTCAGATCAGGATTTCTTTTTTTAAATCTCGATACCAGTCCAGGTCATGGCAGATGCTGTCTCTCGTACAACTCCACAAAGGAGCAGTAAATTACACCCTAGATATCAACAGAGGTGGAACCAAGTTTTTTTTTGCAAGTCTTAAGTAAAGTCTAGTTTATACTTCTCTGCCATTAAGTTTGCACCAGATGCAGACAATATTGACTAAGTCATTTTTCTTTTATACTTCCGTTTTTGTGTCAGTATTACAAAGCAATTCCCCACCAGGAGAGGAGGGGGTGCAGACCTTTATCTAAAATATTCGTATTGCAATACACTAATAGGAGATTTTTTTAAGACAACAGTTGTAGCCGAAACTGCCAGTATAAAGAGCTAAAAAAAAAGCCAACTCTCCTATTTTTTGTATGACAATAAGAATCTTTGAGATAATAGAAAACAACACAAAACAAACATAACACGTTTGCAGACTTTTCTGATGGCTCTGCCAACCATTGCAGCATCATTTCATCTAAACTGTAGTTTATTTTCTACAGCTTGAGAACACATTCCCCCTCAGGGAGAAATAGCAGACAGAGAAAGTTTTGATTGATATACAATAAAACGCATGTAAACGAACACAGCGGACTGTTTTGTTGTACCCTACTCTTCCTTGTCTTTAAAATCGCCAAAAGACCATATTACATAAACTGGCTTTTCAGGGCGAGCCTTGAGCAGATTTTGGGCCCCCTTTCTGATAAGACCACTACCCACAATAACAGCGTTTCAATAAAGATTTGGTCTAATCTGGGAAAGTTGGCAGAGTTAATTAGGCTGATCCTAAAAATCAATTAGAGGTAATTGTTAATATTAGCTAAGACATTATCTGAAGCTCAAACAAAACAGAAAGGTTAAAGTAAAGCATCAGATTGTAACAATGGTAACACAGGAAACAAACAATGAATATTAAAAGCAATTTAATTTTTTTTAATGTTATTCATATTTTCAATATAATAAACAAATAATTAAAATGTATGGTATGAATGTTTTTATTCATTTCAATATATTTGATTTCATTATTTTTGCAACATTTAAAAAAATATATGCACATTTATTTTTCATTTAATTAATTATTGCTAAAATAATTAGTCACAAACAAACTTTCCAATTACTGAAGCTTTCATAAATTTTAATATATGTAGTCTTTCAGCATGTCAGCAGTTCAATTCAGCATTGGGGAAGGGAGGGGACAAACAATGGCATTGCATCCGTTCTAACATAGACAGAAAAGTATTAACTAAGGCTACGTCCACACTAAGCCGATAAGGTTTTACGGGGAGTTAGACGCCTAATGTTATCCACTCAACACGAGCATTTACGCCCCGTTTAATGTCCGTTTAAGGTCCCATGATTGGGAATCCCATACCGACCTGTGCAAATACTGGGCATGCGCGAAAAGACGCACGAAAAACGCGTATAATCTAAGTGACGCCAGCACCTACATAATATATACAAGAAGCTCTACAGCACAGTACATATCTGCTTGTCCCGTTAACCGAAGAGAACAATAGCTGCTCAGAAGAAGAGAGAGTTTTTGGTGTGGACAGACGACGAGATCGATTTATTACTCTCCGCTGTTGTCTTTGTCTGAAGTGTCGTATTGTTATTGACGGAGCATTCATTGACGCCACTTCCTTTTATTATCCGGGGAAGCTGTCCACACTAGCTCCTTTAGCCGTTGAATTAAGATTTACAAGGCTCTCTTACCCGGCTAATAGTTATCCAACCGCAGACCTTAAACGACGCCGGGTTAGTGTGGACGATAGGGGGATGTAGACTAAATAATTATACGTTTAAGGCATTAGTGTGGACGTGACCTAAATTTGAAGTAAATACAGGAAAAGTCGGGCTGCACGGTGGCGCAGTGGGTAGCACTGTTGCCTTGCAGCAAGAAGGTTGTGGGTTCGTATCCCGGCCCAGGGTCTTTCTGCATGGAGTTTGCATGTTCTCCCCGTGCATGCGTGGGTTCCCTCCAGGTACTCTGGCTTCCTCCCACATTCCAAAAACATGACTGTCAGTTAATTGATCACTGTAAATTGTCCTTAGGTGTGAGTGTGTGCATGGTTGTTTGTCCTGTTTGTCCTGCCCTGTGATGGACTGGCAACCTGTCCAGGGTGTACCCCACCTCTCGCCCGTTGACAGCTGGAGATAGGCACCAGCACCCCCGCAACCCATAAAGGATTAAGCGGTTAAGAAAATGGATGGATGGATGGATACAGGAAAAGTCCAAATTAAGTGTCAAATCAAGACAGGCGAATTTCAAGTCAAATTCCAAGTCTGCAACTTCAAATTTCAAGTAATTTCTTTATAATTGCAACGTTTGTAATATAATTCATAAACTCAGTTGTTTTTAAAACCGGTACTTATCTCAATACCTGATAAATACCTGTTGTGCAACTGAACTTGGAACATTTACAGAATGTAGTTCTGAACTCAGACTTCTTTGTTTGGCACTTGAATTAAACTTAGCTAATAAGAATAGTGTTCTTTTCAAATATAATTTCACAGACTCACTGTTAAGGATTAAATTGATTTTACAAAAGAGTGAAGCTGATATTATTTTGAAGATGATATTTAAATCTTAAGAGCCACAGGTACCAGAACTGTTCCCATCCTCACTCCAGTCCTGAAGGTGGCGGTAATGAACCTCAAGTTGTTTACCAACCGCCATAAAATCAGAAGAAGGGCGCTGTGTTATTTGTAGGCTGAGCATGCTAAAAAAAGATAAAGAAAATAAAAAGATTGCAGTCAGATAATGCTGGATTGTGGACACCAGACTTTTCATGACATAACTATTTTATCGGAGGACATTAATTTTACTGTTTGTTCAAGATGGCTTAGTCCTGTCTATAATTAGAGGCTACCAATGGTGAGCTTTGCATTATTTGGCTTTTGTGGTTTGGTAAAATCATTTTCTGTGTCTATAGTTATCATATTGTTGATCGGCATTCATCATGTAGCCTACACAGAAAGGGTGTCACAAAAAGGCCGATTTGACTCGGAAACACGTGACATCCAGAAAAAATGCTAAGAGGAACACTTTCCTCAAAACTCTGCATACAGTTCTAATAAGCAATGTTCGGCATCCCTCATAAGAAAACTGACATTAACAAATAAAGAACCACTAATAAAATAGGATCACTCACTTTCATGTGATGTATTGACATAAATCGGTGATATATGTGATGAACAGAACAGTAAGAACATGTGCAAAAAACAATCATTCATTGACTGCATTAAGTTGAATAAAATTCAAATAAATATTTCAATAAAATATTTAAAAATTAGTTAAACTAATCACAATCAGTAAACTCTCTCATTCCAGCATTACAATATAAGCCTTGGTCTTTATAGTGTAACTGAACCCCATGAAAAATCATTATCCTGCCCCCAAGCAACATTTGAAAAATTCTTCCAAAGTGATTTCTCTGTTTACCGCCGATAAAGGGAGAAATCATGATGTGTATTCTCCGCCATCCACCAAAGGTAAACACAGGCATTATGGAGCGCAGCAGCTAAACGCTGTATCAGTGCGAGCCATTGGCTCAGGTAGTGCGAGCCATTGGCTCGCAGGGAGACAGTATTGGTCGTGTATGAAAATCCTAGCAGATCAGCAGTTTCTGAAATACTCAGACCAACTCGTCTGGCACTAACAACGATGCCACGTTCAAAGTAACTTAAATCACCTTTCTTCCCCATTCTGATGCTAGGTGTGAGCTAGAGCCGATTGTCTTGATCATGTTTATATGCCTAAATGCATTGAGTTGCCGGCATATGATTGGCTGATTAGAAATTTCCGTTAAAGAGCAGTTGGACAGGTGTGCCTAATAAAGTGGCTGGTGAGTATATGTGCATATGTGGACCCTACTTGAAGTCTCTTGGAGGTGCAAATGTGAAATGACATCTGTGGCAATCCATGTGGCACATTTTTCTGCAGCCTTACTGCTTCAAATGTTGTTGAGCCCACAGCAAGTAGAGCGTTTATCGTTAGTTGTGTAAACTGGAGTATTATAGGTTATGAATTATTGGCAACACTTAGTTCAAGCTTGACACAAAAGGAAACCATTCAAAGGAAATCAATGCTTTTAATGTGCAGTGAGAAAGTAAGGGCAACTGATAATGATTGTGTTTCTATAAAGATAGACATTTCTTTCCAAGTGAAAATTGTGTTTATATATTTATATAAATATCTATATTATATATAGAATACATATCTATTTGCTATGCATACTTAAAAAGCACACCTTCAAATATATTTAAAAAGTCTTTCAAAACACACCTGCTTTCTTTTCTCTCATTAAAACGTGAACTATTTCTATGAACCAAATAACTCTAAACTTTCAGGATGGCAAGAAAATGATTCATAAAAATTAAAACATTGAAAATGTTTTTTTCTTCTTTTTAACCTGGAATGATAGAGGATGTATTTGTCAGGAGGGATTCAAACACCAGCTTGTCTCTCAACATATCAGAAACCACTTTTACAAGAGTACAAAACCAACAGAATGCTTAGACATGAATCCCCTTTCTATGAAAGATGAAATGCAAATAAGTATGACATCTCAAGCAAACTCTTTTCTGTTATAAAAATATAATTCGTTTTTTTTAAAATAATCTACAGATTTTCTTTTTAAGGTGAGGCATATCACTATCACTCTAAAACAGCCAGGCTGTTTGTTTCAATAGAAAAAACCATCCCAAGAAAACAAAGCTTCAGTTAGTCAGTCTGTCGGTCTGATTGGAGGGGACCGGCGCTTCTCCCCAACCACTTCTCCTTTGTCGCCTCACATGGCTGGATGTTTTAAGCCAGCTCTTCAGTCTTTTTGCATATTCTATGATTATTTTTTTCAAAGGAGTTTCATTTTAAAATAGATACACCTTTAAACAAAAGGAGGTTTCAGCTCTTCATATCTCCTAAAAATGTCCAGCTCTTTCAAAAAGTTTTTTTTCATAAAAAAAGAAGTTCATTTAAACTACGTAATGGTTTAAACAAACAAACAAAAACAAAAAAAAAAACACAACAGTGCAAGTACATGACATACTGGCTTCCCAATCAAGCATGTTTAAGTAACATAAAAAAATAAAAGAATGAAAAATATACAGCTTTGTGTAACAACTTTAAAGCAAAGTCCTACAGTAGAGAAGGCAACAGACATGATTAAATTAAACAGACTAAAGAGCAAAACAGGAAAACAGTGATGCTACTAATAAAATGCACATATATATACAGACCCTGTTTTCCTTTTGTTTGTATGTATGCACATTTCTTTTTGTGAGGATGTTGAAATGTGTGTCTTCCTTAAAGTTGAGTTCCTGCACTTTGTCAGTCTAGAAAAAAAAATGTTTCTTATGTTTCCTTTAGTTCCACTTGGAAAATAAAATAACTCATTAGAAGAGATTCGTTCTCTTAAAAGACAAGGGAAACCGTTTCCACACCACCTCCTATGTTTTTCATCCATGGTGATACATAGACCTAAAAAAGAACCACTTCTTGATTTCAACTTCAACTTTTGGTTCTTGTCATTTGTGACCCTGTTTGGTCTTCCTGAAGCCGACATTGTGTCCACTTGTTATTACCAGATAACACTGGAGATGCTGGTTTCTCTTGGCAGCAGGGGGAGCATGGCGTTGTTGGCGTGAGCCTCCTCAAGGCTGTGCTCTCGGCTTTTCCCGGGAGGCCTTTGTCCATTCAGCAGTGTCAGCGGGATGTTGCAGTAGGTGTGCTGGTTACCCAGAGTTGAGAGAGTTGGCAGAGTCCCCCCCGGGGGTATATCATACTCGTAGCTGCGGTAGTAGTGTTTCTGCCTCATTGTGGTGTGGTAGGTGTTGTGGAATGAGGAGCGCAGCTCCGGATGGGCGGTGGCCATGGCCGTAGAGGTGGCTGCTGCCATGGAGATGGCTGAGACGGTCTGCAGCTCCCCGAAGGGACCCTGCTCGCTGACATCCAGTGCCGGCTCATGCGTGAGCATTGGCTCTGTGCGCCTGAAGGGCATCTCATATTGAAGTTGCTTCCAGAACTTAGAGTTGAGCTTGTTGCTTTTGGGGCCCCGCCACTTGATGACGGTGAGCGTTTTGATGGTGTGTTTGAGGGCCTCTACCTCCTGGTAGTTCATGATACCACGCAGCTCAGCACACTCGATCAGGATGACCTTGATCTCGCCGCTCACCAGCATGTTACGTAGTCGGGTCTCTAGCTCGAAGATGCTCCATCCTCGCCGCACGACATAGTTGGGTGTCATAACTATAATGAGGCGCTTGCTCTGGTCTACGCAACGTGCAACATCCTCTATATATGCTGCATGAAAGGAGAAGGAAAGGAAAATAAGAACACCAATTTCAAAGGAATATAGATACTTTTAATGTTCATCTGATTAAATCTAGAGAGTACAGAACCACAAAACTTAATGATGGTTGAACATTCACAAAGACAAGACAATGACAGCTGAGTTTTTTTTTCCTTAATAATGATTGGATTGGATTGTTGGCCTGACAAAATACATATTCAATTTGTGCTTATAACACTACCCACTTTTCTCGAAAAGAAAAAAAAAATCTGTTTAGCAACATGTTTTTAAAGATTTTTCTTCATTGATTAGACTAGTATGATGCACAGATATTACCTTATGGAGTTTTTTTCTCATCTACAAAGGCTCAAAATTATACAGACTGGCACAAATATACAGGCATAAATATAACTGCATATATCTCTTGCACCTTGACCCCACATTTCTTGAAGCTATTTACAAGGTTCTGGCAGGATGGTGGCTGAATATCTGACGAATGTTCTTGATATAACTACTGGAGATTACCTTGAGTGGTTTGTTTTTCTGGCACAGAACCATTTTAGGTTTATGTGAACGTTTATATGAAATTTATACGAAACTCGAAAGCAATGTTTTTGGTGTTGTATACTTGTTGGAACCACCAGTTTAGTGTAAATTTAAACCATCTGACCAAAACCGTTACCCTAAGTTTAAACACTGTTGTTAATGATCAGGAACGACCCGGAAAACAAAAAATCTCATGCCTACAAGGAACTGGAAACTGCTAAAAAAAACACGTCATCATCCATAGTAAAGCAAGTTGTAGATCGTCAAAGAATGAGAGGAGCATAGCCGTGAAATAGTGGCAAACCACCTTGTTGGGTGGAAAAGCCTGATGATGCATATTTGACACATACCAAGGACTATTTTGTGAGGGCTTTGGTACCATGTGGTGGTCAATTTTTTTTTCCAAATTATGCCTAGCTCACCTAATTTGGAAATTACACATCTAATTTTATATTTAAATGTGTTAATTAAGTCAAGAATCCGCTTGAAAGATACCTGTAAAGAAATTCAGGTGGTAAATGCTCAATCATTATCAGATCAGATTGTATCAGGAAGAAGAATGACAGGTAAAGTGTTCCTCAGATCCACTACAAATCAGCAGGTAGATGTTTGAAACATTGACCCAGCTGGACGCAGGCCAATAATCCAAAACATCCATCCAAACTGGATTTAAAATTAGTAAAGAGGCTTGGATGACTAAGAATGGATGATCAAGAATTACACCGGAGGTCTTAAAGGCTACAAAAAGTTACAAAGAGACATCCTGTGGCATATCAACTACAAAAACATGTGATTGATATGCCACAGTATGTCTAAGGACTTTTTGCTATTTATAGATCAATGTGCATTTATATATTTGAGCCTGTACTTTCTGAATAATTTTGACCCAATATGGACTAGGAAAAAATCCAAAATAATAAAGTTTGGCCTTAATACTTGTTTCGAGAAAGAAAAAAACAACAACAACCCTGTGGCTGTATGTTTTATAATCATCCTACCCTCTTTATACCAATGAGGACTGTATGTAAACGTGAATTTAGAGAAGTATCTATGTTATTAGGTTAGAACTTGGTTAAAGACTCTAAGCAGCAGCAGATGCTTTTAGTCTCTTAAGAATGATCTCACAAAGTGAAGACTTTTTTGGAAGTTTATTTCTTTTTTCTTAGCAGAAATGTTTAGACTCAGACACATTAGATGCAGGGTGTAAGATATTTGAGGTCTCTCAAGAGATACCTATAATATTTATAGATTTAGATATCAACTAGGTCCATCCAGAACTTTAGCTAAGTCTTTATGAAATTAGCTTCCTTTTTTCTATAAAACATCTGACTTCTCTCTCAGACGCGGTTGCGGGAAAAAAAATCCCACACCTTCAACATGCTTGTTAGTAGAACCTGTGTCAAACATTTTATTCAGAAATCATTAAGAAATGAAAAATATGTCCCTTTTCTTTTATTTAATCAGAAAGATGATCTTTTCTCATTTGATTATCATGTTTAACTGAGAACTGCACAGAAGCCCTGCAGTGAAGTTTGTTCGGACACTAAAGAAACCATTTCTTGTTCAAGTTTGGCTAATTTTTTAATAGCTTGAACGAGGCCAATCACCCCGGTCTGCTCAGTTTGACTGATCAGAGAAATGTAGAGAAGCCCTTTACTGTTTCTAAAGATCATTATGTTACGAGCAGTGAGAATTTTGGGCACTTAAACTTGAACAGAATTCTGTCTTGCAAGTCTAATGAAACGTCTCTATATCTAATGGCTTAGTTTTCACTCTTAGAAACTCATTTCACTGCTAGAGCACCTAAACTTCTATCTAGTTATGTGTATATTATACTTAGCTTGGCTTATGTGAGCTGTAATTAAGCTGTAGAAGAAGTAAGATGCACGGGTTAGAGCTGAGTATGAATCCAAATGGGAAATTTATTGTATTTGAAATAGAGGAAAGAGTAATTTTTGGGATTTTGATTTGTAACAGGTGCATATATTAGAATGTAAACAAAGAGTTCATATTTTTTAAGTAATTCAGTTCAAAAAGCAAAACTCATGTTATACAGATTTATTATGCACAGTATTATATTTCAAGTGTTTATATTAGTTTATATTGATATTATGACTTACAGCTAAAAAATCCTACAAATTTACTTCTTCACCAGGTTCTTTTACTAGCAGCCTTCTACCTTTGTCCCTCATCTTCATCTTGACAATACTCTACAGATTCTTCATGCAGCTCAGGATTGGAAAATTTGCTGGTCAATCAAGCACAGTTATATGGTAATAAAACCAAGTATTGGTGCTTTTGGCAGTGTGGGCAGGTGCCAAGTCCTGCTAGAAAATGAAAACATAAAGCTTGTCAGCAAAAGAAGGCATAAGGTACTCTCCAATTTCCTAGCAGATGGCTGCTCTGACAAAGGGCATGGCTCCGCAATTCATCACCAGATGTGGACCAACTGTATAAGCCACTTGGATCCTTTGCCTCTCCACTCTTCCTCCAGACTTTGGCACCTTGATTTCCAAATTAAAAGCAAAATTTACTTTAATCCAAAAAGAGGACTTGGGACTACTGTACAACAGTATAGTTGTTTTTCTCACCAGTCCAGGTAAGATGCTTTTGATATTCCTGTTCTGGAGTGGATTAACACAAGGGATGTGACACCTGTGGCCATTGTTCTCATTTTGTCTGTGTTGTGACTCTTTAAGCCCCAACTCCCGCTGCAGTCCTCAACATCTGAACCTCCCATAAAGTCTTGCATGGGCTTCGCTTCACAATCTTCTCAAGGGGGAATTATCCCTGTTGTTTGTGCACTTTTTTTTAAACAAACCTTTTTAATAACTTTTTAATTCTACTCAACCTTCCAATGACATATTTTTATATACAGCACAACGTGAAAAGCTAGCTTTAAAAGTAATTACATTTTGTAGCTTTGCCTCCTTTAGGCTGTCATTCACCATGTGCTAGAAAACATTCAAGTAAACAGCTTTCTCCATGATAAAGTAAGCCATAAGACGGCCATGGCATTACATTTCTCTTTTAAAATCTGCCTTTATTTAATCATGTAGCATTCTACTTTCCCCAGAAACTCAATTTTCGGTTTTTAGCAGCTGTATCGTGTCCATGACATCACTCTGTATCATAAATCTGTAAAACTTATGAGTTTTTTTTTAAAATGAATTATTGAAGTGTAATCATTTTTCTGTTTTAAGTGATGGAAAAAAACAACTCCTTTTTTCACTCAAAAGGATCTAAAAGTCATGCAACTATTTGATGTTAACGGGTTCAGTTTAAATTATAATATAACATATTTTAAGACCAGTCTCAGATCAGTTAAATTTAGAACCTTTTTCTAATATTGTATTGCTCTACACTGTCCAAGGCGCAGGTAAATGAAAGTAACTAAATGCAAGAAGAAAAGACTTGAGGGTGAGTACCTCCAAAAAGTCGAGTGTCATCCTGGAAATGCTCATTGGTGAGACCTAAACATAAACATTTTAACATTCAGGTCACAGGTAGTACACAACACAGACACTGACACACAACACTGCTTAACCCTGTTGTAAAAATAACCAGTGCCTCCTCACACTCATATTTTAACTTCACATATAATTATTCACATAGCATGTTTGGACATTCATCGGCAATGATTCTGTTTGGCGCTGATGCTGGCGGCAATTTCTTTTGATTAAAGGATAGAGGCGGCTCAGTCGGCGCGGCTCAGAGCCTTCCCACATTTCCCACTGATGTTTAATTCTTTCTGGACCAAGTAGGACGCGTTTGAGTTTTATCTGTTCCACACGAAGCCTACAGTACAAACAAGCACCATTGCTACAAAGTAGAGCACACTGTGTACCACTGGCACAAACGGACTGCTAAGCAGGCATGAGTTAGCTCGCATGAGAATATGTTCACACAGAATTTTCATGGACTTATTACTGAATGGATAAAAACCAGGGGGACGATGAATTTGTTCAATATATCGACTTCCAGTGCACACTGCATACTGTATTCCCCCTTCAGCAGTAGCCAGTTAGAGAAAAGCCAAGAAGCGGAGCTGTGATCTTCTGCTTCCTTCTGAAAAGAGTTGAGATGATGGAAGTAAAAAGACTCTTGCTGATAGTTTCGAACTAAAATTGAAATTTTAATCTACAGAATCTAGAGAGTTTATCCCCAATATTATGACCACTGAAAATCTAAAACTGATTATCTTATTACAAAAGATTAGCAACAATATGAGGCTGCCGTTACTGGACAAGAATATGAGTACTAAATTATAACCATTTCTGACCAATTTGTTAGCTTTTACTTGAAAGTATTTTTTCATTAAATCTGCACAGTGCAAAGAACTTGGGTGTATAAAAGTACAAAGCAATTTGCCTTGGTAGTAATTTATATAAATATACACTGAACAAAAACATAAATGCAACATTTTTCAATTTTGCTCACAGTTTTATAAGCTTATGTCTGATGTGAAGATCTGAAAGATTTTCTATATACACAGAAGACCCTTTACTCTCAAATATTGTTCACAAATCTGTCTAAATCTCACTTTTCTTTTGCCAAGATAATCCATCCCACCTCACATGTGTGGCGTATCAAAGTGCAGATTAGACAGGATGAATATTGCACAGGTGTGCCTAAAGCTCTGTTTACACAGAGAGGAAACCAGGTGTAGCATCAAATAAGTTTCTCATCCACAAGGAGATCAGGTCAGGTTTAGAAACCGGGTACGACCATGTGCAACTCTGTGATGAAGTAAACAAACATGGTGCCACACAGTTTTTGTAGCCCTAATAAAGCAAATACTGACCTTATTATGGTTCCTAGAATATAATTTATTGTCCGAAACCATATGCTTTGGAATAAAGCTCTAATTTTCAGCTTGAATTATTTTGTGTTTGACACCGGGATGACTGTGTGTGGTGATTTTTCTTTTCTGTTTTTCCTGGGGCAGTGTCACAGTGCCACCAGGGGGCCCAGCATATGTACGGCAGCATCTTAAGCTAGTTTGTGTGAATACGTGTGGACAGCTGTTTGAATTATTGTGGTTCTATCTCTACAGACTCTGCTTTTGAAACTATACAAATTTTGTCTCTGTGTGAACAGGGGCTTTGAGTGGCCGTGATAAAAAGACACTTTGCAATGTGTGTAATGTGAAGTTTGATCACACCGTACAATGCTCCAGATGTTGCAACTTTTGAGGGAGAGTGCAACTGGCATGCCGACTGGAGGAATGAATGAAAAAAGATACTGTGACAAGATCCTGAGGCCCATTGTTATGCTGATCATCCATGACCATCACCTGACCTGATGTCCTAGCATGATAATGCACTGCCCCATGTTGCAATGATCTGTACCCAATTCCTGGAAGCTAAACAAGACATCCCAGTCCATGGATGGCCCGCACACTCACCGGACATGTCCCCCATTGAGCATGTTTGGGATGCTCTGGATCTGCATAAATGACAGCATATTCCTGTTCCTACCAACATTCTTCAACTTCACACAGGCATTGAAGAGGAGGGTCCAACATTCCACAGAACACAATCGACCATCTGATCAACTGTATGTGATGGAGATGTGTTGCAGTGGGTAAACACGTCCCCCGTAAAGTAAAAATGTACATTTCAGAGTGTCCTTTAAATGGGCCCGTCTAAGGCACACCAGGGCAACAATATTCATTTTAAGAGCCAGATGCCATTGTAATAAGATCATCACTTTCCGTTTTTCAGTGAAACTACATTAATACTTCAAATTTTCAAAATATTTAGTTTGAAACATCATCACGAATCTTTTTACTTCCACCATCTCAAACCATTTCAGATAGAAACAGAAGATCACAGTTCTGCTCAAGAGCTGCGTTGATATTTTTGTTCGGTATACATAAGTAAACCCTCCCCTACATGTATACACAAATACATAATTTAAATGTGAGCAAGCTACGACAGCGCAGAAAGACCTTACTGGCTCAGTAGAGGTATTTAAGGTGTAAAACGTCCTTTGAATTCAGTTTCTGAATTACAAGCACCTAACTCCAGCTTGCACATACGTAGCACTTGCAAATTACCTTTGTGTACAAATCCAGACCTGTGCAAAAAAACAAAAGCCTAATTTTGTAGCATTAAAACGGACACAGAGTACTCTTAATAGACTGAGCCCACAAATACATTACACTCTAAGAAGATCTAACAATGAAAGTTCAAGGACTTACAGGATTATGCTTAAGTTGTCAAATATCATTGCACATCTTCAGAGGTTTTGCTCAAGTGCAGAAGTTCATGTCTCAGTGTGTCAATCAATAGCTATATATGTTGAGAGCTAATAATGTTATGGCTAAGTACAGTAGTACAACATGTCACAGTTTATTTAAAATCTGTCTTATAAGCACACAACATGAGACATTGAAAAACAAAACTGAAGACGAGCAACAAAGCAACAAGTGTAAACAAGACAAAGTGCACAGCGATGTGCTAAACACTGCAGCAACATTACATATGCAGAAAAAGCAAATGTTCTGTACACTCTCTTGCAAGCTTTTCCCCACTGTCAACATGTGAGCACACACACGGTCTGAGCTCTTACTGCCTGTTGGAATGAGGTCTCGATCTGGGATGAAGAGTTTGTAACCATAATGTTTTTCCAGCACATCGGGTAGAATTTCCAGGGCGAAGCGCTCCTCCTCCCTGGTCTCCTGGCTCCACTGATCAGGGTCCACTTTGGTGTATGAAAGATATGCATCATAGTCTTTATTTTCTGGAAAACAGAGAGAAACAGACAGCGACCTGTGAAAAGTGTGGAGTAACTAGCACCCAGGTGAAGTCCTTTAACACTGCACAAACACTCACCGCAAAGGTGAAGCCATGCAAACATTTGGAAATATCATAATTATTAAAAAGTTACAATCTTAAAAAAAGATTAAATTATCTATATTTTTTTCTCTGATGATCTCTGGGTTTCAGTTGCATGATTTGGCTCAAATCAGTTACGTCTCACATTAATATGGGCCAAAGCTGCAATGGGCAATTGAGCCAAATATAATACTTTCCTGATTATGACTCACAAATATTGAGATGTTTTTTTTTTCTTCTTGTCTCTACATTCATCAGAAGCTATAAAAACAAATGAATTATGCTAGAGTGACTTGTATTGATATCCAATTTAGAATTAATATTTTTGAAGCTTATTCTGAGAAATCAATGTTGTGCATTCAAAAAATAATTGCCAATCTGCCAATCTGTGGAAGAAAGGGCATTGGTTTGTTTTTATGATTGCTGGGGACAATCAATAATTAATTATTAATTTAAAAGTGTTCATCTGTGTGACTTTTTATTACAATATGAACCACAGTGTATTAAGAGATGTTACAAATTGTATCTTTATTCATTCAGTAAATGTTGAAAGCCATTGGCTACCTGTTTTGTCTTGTTTTTCAAACAACACTGAAAGCCACCATTAGGCTGCTGGGTAGGAAAAATCTTTAAATTCCACATCATAGCAGAAGGAATAATGTTGGCTATATTCCTTTCCCCAGAATAATGCACAAGAAGACATAATCCCTTTGGAATCCTTGCTGTTGTGTGCAGAGAAACTTCAACTTCCGTATAGTCACGGTCCTACAACATGGCCAACCTGAATAAAAGTTGCTTCATGGGTGGAAAAATCCATAAATTAAATTTCAGGGGTCTTGGTAGGTGTTTCTTCAATGCGGGTGGGTTGCGGGTGAGAAAATATATGACTAATTTTTTAGGTTTTGTTTAAGACTTCCAAAGATGATCTTAAAGTACTGCATTGGTGGCAAGTGCATGTAAGAACGTTTCCCAATATTGCTCTAATAGCAGAAAGTTTTCCTTATCTAGGCATCCAACCCTGCCAGCAAGAGACTTTTCTGCAGCTGGATTAAAAATTTAGGAATGGATAAGACAGCTGAAGCCAGGGACTGAGGACAATATATTGTTCTTGCACAGCAATCTCTGCATGATATAAATTTCAGTTTTGCAACATTTCAGATAAATAAAATTGCTATATAATTTACATTCAACTTTAAGTTCTTTAAATGGTAACATAAACATTTGAAGGCTGCCCATCATTTTAACAGATTACAATAAACTCCCCAACTTTAAGCACAGAGCACAGGTAACTGAATCATTAAAAAAACATTGCTACGGCAGCACCTGAGCCTGAGCATTATCCCAGAACTGGAGACCATACCCAATGCATCTCGCTACCAAAGAGCTCATCAGCTTTAGAGCACATAGTTATGCCACACATAGACTGACATATCTTACCCATGGATACAGGTGGAGAGCAAACTGTAGATTAACTGCTCCTAAAGTGATCAGAAAAACCGTTGTTCAGAGAAAAGTGGCACTTGGTTCTCCAGTCTGCAGTGTAGCGGCAGAGCACAGATTCAGCCTCCATATGCACAAGAAGAATCAGAAGGAAGTTGTGACTATGCTCTCGGGCCACAGTAGGTGAAATGTTCCTATTTTAATAATTGTAATCATTTGCTGGATTTATGATGGCAAGATGTGAACTCTTTGTTCATTTTGTTCAGATTGAATGTTAATTAAAATTATTATTATATAATGACACATTATGAATTGTAGCCTATCATTTAAAAATCGACTGGTTCATATAGATTATGACGACGCTGACTGAAAAAGTCTAATGCAACCTATATGCTAAGAGCAAGCCTCGCTGAAAGTATTCCCCCCCCCCTTTTTTTTCCAAAGGTTTTGTGGTCACAGTGGCCTTTATTGACAGTGGATGGTTCAGAAAGGGGACAGAAGCAGGGGAATAGAGATTCAGCAAATGTTCATGAGGTGGAATCGAACCCGGGGCGCCCATCTTAACCAATACGCCACACAACACCCAAAAGTAAAGCACTTTTAAAGAGTTATATATAGTGACTGTATTGTGTCAGTGTGCAGTTGTCAGGTCGGCCTACTGGTTTTAAATCAAACGACAGCCGATCTGGATTTGATGAGGATAAAATCGGGTACTGGGTCAGGTTCAAAAATCCTCTTAATGGGTGTAGCCTGTTACAGGTTGGTAAAATTGTATAGGACTCTGCTGCAGTTAACAGTTATTACGTATTAAAAAAAATTTGTGAAAGGAATGAAAGAGCCTTAAATTAAATATGGGAGAATTTTTTGGGTGAACAAAATACATTTTTATACTGTACTGAAGACAAACTGGTCATGCAAAATTTTGCTTGAAAGGAAAATCGGCAAGAAATGGGCCAAAAACCGCACAATGTATGCCCACCTTACTCCCTGGGGGATGTGCATACATGGCTGCACCATCTGTGCATAGATAGATGGAACAAGTGGAACTGTAAAATTAGAGCATCTTGAATTAAAGAGATATGAGTTAATCAGTTACCTGTTGAAATTGTACCAACTTTTGAATGTAAGTCGTTATTAAACATACATCAACCTCTGCAAAGAATGTTGCAGCATCCGCACATGAAGAAACATGACCGCATAAGATAGTGGAATAATAGTCACTTCAGATATTGGGAATTGGACTGGGAGTACAAGTGGATGTTAGATTTGCACTAGCAAGAAATTCTGCATCAGGTTTCTAAAAGTGTTGGAGACAAAACTGTCAATTGTAAATATTTCCATGGACATGTCCACAGCGTCCAAGACTAAAATTGCACCGATATATGGCAGTACTAAACACCTGTTATCTAGGTGTACACTTTAAAGTAAAGGCCAAATTCTTAATCACATTTTTAAGCGATATTTAAACAATCCCGACTGTAGGGAAGCTCAAAACAGTGGCTTTTTTTATTATGTACTTTAACACTCAATACTTTGATGTAGATTCTCAGTCATCCAGGACGGGACAGTCTTGAAAGTGTAAATGAAAGCAACAGGACTTTTCTTCAACAGTTAATCAGTGTCACAATCTAAAGAAACCTTTAGAGGGCACAACAGCTAATCATCTGCCTCATCTTTGCCTATCTTTATCTTTTCATTCACACTATCTATTGACCTCCCCTCTGGTCTTTCCTTCCCCTTCCTTCCAGCCTACTCTCCGTTCTCCCATCTTTTTGACTTGGGCTCCAATCTGCTATTCCTGAGTGGTCATCCCTATATATACTGTATATATAGACTTATATAGACTAGACGTATAGAATTGTGTCTAACCTTGCCCACTTTGGTCCCAAAAAAATCTTAATATTCAGCTCTGCCAACTCCTCCCTTATTTTGATAAGCAAGTCACCATCTCAGAATTGTACATCATTGCAAATCTAACTACCAAGTTGTAATTCATTCCTTTTTTCTCTTGTGTCTTGCATATCTTGTTTCATCACAACCAGATCTGACACTCATATTTTACACCTCTCCTGCTGTTGTTGCTTTAGAGGATTGAACCCAGGTATTTAATCCTTACATCTTGAAGCTTCATTCCACATTTCTTTTCTTGAATATTATAATCTTTCATCACTCGACTGACTTTAATTCCTCTTCACTTGAGTGCACACCGCCATCTCTTAAGCCTCTCTTTCACCTGTTTCGTGCTCTTAATAAGATCCATAATGCAATCTGCAAACGGTATAGTCAACGAAAGACAACAGATGTAAGACTGGAACTGGCTGGTTGTACAAAGTATTGTTGTCTGAAGTTTGTTCCTTTATGAAGTGGTGAATATTGGCTGGCACTTTGTGATTAGAACTGCATTACATTACTGTATTATTCTTTTAAAATGCTTATATTTTTAGCAGGTAACTATTGTCTTTAATATTTTTCGGTAAATCTCACTCAGTTGGAATAATATCTTAGCAAGGAATTTCAATAGCTTTTATTTTTATCAGCACACTTTTTTCAAGTTACAAATGACTACACTGGAAAAAAAAATGAACTTGATAGCTATGTATTGAACTGAGAATTATTAAAACACAGCTTCACATCTTTATTACATGAAAATCTATAAAGAGGGATTGCAATGGTATTTTTAACATGAAGATGGCTAGATGAGATCCAGCTTTAAAAGTGCAGGAGTTAGCAAATCTATTTTATTTCACCAGCAATTCCATATATTTTCTATGAGCATGTTCTGGTTATGAGGACCTGAAGTGTGTGATGCTAAAACGTTTAGAATATATAGTCAAATCTACCCGCACTGGACTAGGAGGTCTGTTTTTTAAGTGGATTTTGAACTGGAGTAAAGCTTTTTCAAAATAACACCTATTTTCTCCTCAGCTGTTGCATTTGGAACAGAAGAGTTCATTGTAAACAACAGAGTACAAACACTGATTCCCACTGGCGTCACATCCATTAGGCCATGAAGTGTGCATCGAAAAAAAAAAGGTTAGATATAAACACACCCAAATCAAGATTCAAGCAATGCACTGCTACACACCTCAAAATGATTTCTCAGAAGACAGTGAGAAGAACTGAAAAGGCAGAAAATAGAATAAAAGAAGCACAGTAGTGGTGACATGTTCAGTGAGTGCTAGTCATTATTCTCTATAGAATTTGAATGTGGGACAGCCAAAAAGAGAAAAGGGGCTTTTTCAAAAACTCTTTTGAGAGGCATGCACAGCTTTGAGACTCCCTGGAAAGGGCTAGACCCGCGCTCGATTGGATCCGAACATCAAACAGTTCCTTCAAATTAGCACCCAACGTCTCAAATTAACCACCAAGCAAAGCTGGAGGTATCAAAACCGCTTGTATCAGCTGTCCCTGACAGTGTGACTTAATCATGTAGAAGTTTCAGTAAACAAAACTGCGTGTAATAGATAATTGATGCTTGTGGAAAAAAAAAATAAATAAATAAATAAAAGCTCTGAGTTCCTTGTTTCCAGAATTCTTGAGAACACAGACACATACTGGGACATAAACAGACAACCCTTTAACTGAAAGCAAAGTTAACTATGTTGCGAGAAGAAAACAAGCTGCCTCTCCACAATTTCAGGCTGGTTTGGCTCCTATTTGTCACTCAGGAAGGCTGTTTCTAGCCCGTCCATTCCCCACGTGTTCCTACCTGGCCTCCGTTGGTGCAGAGCAAGCATCCTTCCCTGACATATTGAGACTGATCTATTTTTAAATGAGAAACAAATTGAAAATCCTTCCACTTCTCTCCCCAACGGAGCCATGGCATAGGTAGTCCCTGGCCACTTAGGAAAAATGTGGAGGAGGGATTTAAATCTACTGGGGAGTTGGTTCAGGTTGAACACAAACACAACTAATTTATTTACACATATATATATATATATATATAATATTAATATATAATTTATATATATTATTTATATATATATATATATTATAAAAACAATTTTATATATATATATATATATATATATACAGACGTGGACAAAATTGTTGGTACCCTTCATTAAATCAAAGAAAAACTCATAATGGTCACAGAAATAACTTTAATCTGACAAAAGTAATAATAAATAAAAATTATATAAATGTTGACCAATGAAAGTCAGACATTGCTTTTCATCCATGCTTCAACAGAATTATTTAAAAAATAAATGCATGAAACAGGCCTGGACAAAAATGATGGTACCCCTAGAAAAGAATGAAAATAATGTGACCAAAGGGACATGTTAATCCAAGGTATGTCCACTAATCAGCATCCTAGGTGTCTACAATCCTGTAATCACTCAGTGGGCCTATATATAGGACTCCAGGTAGTCACTGTGTTGTTTGGTGACGTGGTGTGTACCACACTCAATATAAACCAGAGGAAGCAAAGGAAAGGGTTGTCTCAGGAGATGAGAAAGAAAATCATAGACAAGCATGTTAACTGTAAAGGCTATAAGACCATCTCCAAGCAGCTAGATGTTTCTGTGACTACAGCTGCACATGTCATTCAGTAATGTACGATCCATGGGACTGTAGCCAACCTCCCTGGACGTGGCTGCAGGAGGAAAATTGATGACAGATCAAAGAGACGGATAATCCAAATGGTAACAAAAGAGCCTAGAAAGACTTCAAAATAGATCCAAGCTGAACTTTATGCTCAAGGAACATCAGTGTCAGATCGGAACATCCTTCGCTGTTTGAGCCAGAGGACAAATCATTAAAAAAAACAGACTGGAGTATGCAGAACTACATGCTGACGAGCCACAAAGCTTCTGGGAGAATGTCCTGTGGACAGAGGAGACAAAAATTTAACTTTTTGCCAAGGCACATCAGCTCTATGTTCACAGACGGAAAAATGAAGCATATCCAGAAAAGAACACGGTCCCTACTGTGAAACATGGGGGAGGCTTGGTTATGTTCTGGGGCTGATTTGCTCTATCTGACACAGGGTGTCTTGAATCTGTGCAGGGTACAATGAAATCTCTAAACTATCAGAGGATTCTAGAGAGAAATGTGCTGGCCAGTGTCAGAAAGCATGGTCTCAGTCGCAGGTCACGGGTCTTACAACAGGAAAATGACCCAAAACACACAGCTAAAAACACCCAAGAAGGGCTAAGAGGAAAACACTGGCCTTCTATGAGCCCTGATCTCAATCCTATTGAGCATCTTTGGAAGGAGCTGAAACGTGCTGTCTGGAAAAGGCGCCCTTCAAACCGGAAACAACTAGAACAGTTTGCTCATGAGGAGTGGGCCAAAATACCTGCTGAGAGGTGCAGAAGTCTCATTGACAGTTACAGGAATCATTTGATTGCAGTGATTGCCTCAAAAGGTTGTGCAACCAAATATTAAGTTGTGGGTACCATCATTTTTGTCCAGGCCTGTTTCATGCATTTATTTTTTAAATAATTCCGTTGAAGCATGGATGAAAAGCAATGTCTGACTTTCATTGGTCAACATTTATATATTTTTTATTTATTATTACTTTTGTCAGATTAATGTTATTTCTGTGACCATTATGAGTTTTTCTTTGCGTTAATGAAGGGTACCAACAATTTTGTCCACGTCTGTATATATTAGTTTTTTGGGGGGAGTCTTTTGTTTTCAGAAGTTTTAGGTTGTCCTTACCTCCATCCACATCCTCGCTGCCGAAATGCCTCCTATAGAAAAGCATCAGCTCTATCTTGTAGCATTTGTACAGGGAGATGAGGAAGATGAGAAGCAGCAGAATCGCTCCCAGCCCTCCTGCCAGCTCCACTGTGTACATGAGCTCTGCTGAGGACAAGAAACACAGACCGAAAATATGATAAAAACTGCTGACACAGACGCGGCTTCAGCTCCTTTTGCAATTTTTCGTGTTGGCGTATTGTTTCTGCACCAAATTGGACCCAGGGACCATCTCCATTTGTTTGGTATTGAACTGAAAGTCACAGAGCTGTAGCACTCAGAGGGCACATTTACATTTGCCAAAAAGCCGGACAATCTACAAAAGTTTCAGAGCTCAACTCAGAACAAAGTAAAATCAATCTTCAAAGACACAGGGCTCATAACGAGTTTGAGAAAAATGAGAGAACACATTGCAGGGAGACATGGGGGAGAAAAAAATCTAATGAGAAATGGGCTTCATTTCTTTTTCATAGCACAGCAATGACACAGCTCTGCACTCTCGCTGTCATCCATAGTGGGACTGTAACAATTCTGGACATGGATGGCGGCATTTTCAAAACAACGGGTTTCAGATTACTCATCTTGCTGCCAGTCGCCTCTCCATCTGCGTTCGCTCCCGTTTTTCCTTCCCTTTTCAGTTCATTTCTCTTCTCTATTATCGCCTCCATGTCTCCCCTGAGACCTGGCTTGGGATGAGTTATGATGTGTATTAAAGCAGCATTTACCTGGTTGGCTCAGCTAGAACACGTTCACCTTTTATCTCTGTCACACTGTGGGCTTTAACAATGCGTGGCTGCTGTGGCAGCTGCAATCCTCTCTCTATTTTATCAGACAGAGCAAAGACACATATCTTCTCATGCTGCAATAGAAACAGCGTGAAGCAAATACATCTTACAGTATGCTAAATGTTACTTACCCCCAAAGCTAGGCATTTGCATTTTATTTAAATTGATCTAAACCTAAAGTTTATATGAACAGGATTGTTTTAAGAAAGTTCATCTTATATTGCTGTCACAGTAATAAAATGAAGAAAAAAAAAACTAATCTTGAAGTAGACCTCAAATGTTTTAGCTCCACAAAATCTCTGGTGCTAGATTTATTTTAACTGCTGCTACTGATAAAATGTACAACCCACAGGTTTTCTGCAGGATGTATTTCTGGGAATGACACGACAATAACAGATGGCTGATTTTGTACTTAATGAACCATTTCCATGTTGCTTTGGGCATACGTTTTGGATCATCAGTCTGCTGTAATGATTTATTTTCAGTTCACTAAGAGATTTACAAGGCTTTTTTTCTTTCTTTCATCTAAATCTCGATTTCACCAATCCATGGTGTCTATGTGCTCTTATAATCACAGACCTTCACCTTTACCTTCACCAACCTCATTGGCATGGGTAAGAAATGTTTGCCAAAGATTCATAATATGTTTCAAACCAGACACAGCTGCAGTCTGATCTGTCCAAATCTGCAATAGTTGTACTTAAAGTTGCAATTGTTTTAGCAAAATCCAGATGTTCCTGTTTGGTATATTGGACCGATTTTTATTTTTTTTCCTGGTAGTGCCCTAAACAACTAGTTGGCTTTTGGATAACATGGTTACGTAGACATTGTTGACCCTAAGATGGTAACTATCGGCTGCAGTTCTCTAACAACGAGGACATTTATTTTTTTTACCTTGCGTTACATTCTTTCATTTTTTGTGGTGAAAAGATAAATGCAGGACCTCATCAAAATGTGTTTGTCAGAATAAATTAAATGTGTGTCTGAATGTGAAGTAGATTTTAGATAAACACTTGTTCTCTTGAGAAATTGTGAATTATACATCTGCCTTATTTGATAAGGATTAGGGATGTGCATTGGCAAGAATCTGGTGATATGATACATATCACATTACAGCAATAATATGCAATATTCTGTGATACTATGAGTATGACTATATATTGTCATTCTTTTTAAACTCAATTTAACTTTAGGGAAAAAAAAACTAAAACAGTCACAGCATTCTAAACACCCCGACTTGTTTCATACTTACCACATCAAGTTTTAGTACTAGATATAGTTGATCCAAAAAACAAAGAAGACGAAAACAGCAGCCAACTAACGGTCATAGATTTAAGTTTACTACAAACATTTCTGTCATCATTAAAGGCTCCATTCAAATTATAAAAATTGATACATTACCTTTGGCTATCGATTTAATATCATGACAACAGATATTGCAATACATTGGTGAACCAATATTTTCTTACATCCCTAATAGGCTCCATCCAAAGCCATATTTATCCACTGGATATACTAGTAAAACTTGATTATCAAAAGATAATCAAAACCCTGATGAAGTAACCCTGACGAAGTAATAAAAATAAGTGGAGCACCAGAAATTTTGTACAAAAAACATTTTTTTTTAGAGAATGTTATTTTTTATTATTTCTTGCTAGAGTTAAAAGCTAGATTTTCCAAAATTTTGTATGCAATGGTTAAAAGCTTTTTACACATCTTCACCAGGGATAGGGTGCACATATGTGTTCAGACGGCCTATATTTGAATTATTTACATACCCATCTGGTTAAAAACGTGAAAATCCACTAAAAACTTTAAGTAGTCCAGAAAACTACAAAGAAGTTTTTCATTTTTCTGCTTTACATTTGACCAAACAAAAATATTGTTGATTTGGATGTTCATAACATTTATTTTACAGACTTTTCCCATAATTGTGATGCTTCTAGCTGATTATTGCCAATTATCTTCTCTCCTGGAGATGTTTAAATTTAAAAGATTATGGACTACCCTGAGCAACCTCTACATGAGACTATCCTACAGCAACAGACGATCTTCAATCGGAGGCTTCTTCAGTTTCGCTGCAACACAGACCGCTACAGGAAATCCTTTTTCCCCACAGCCATCATGGTCTACAACAACTCCTTGAAAAATTACTTAGTAATGAGCTACAGCAACACTTAATTTCCCTCCGGGATCAATAAGTATTTTTGAATTTGAATTTGAATTAATTCCCACTGACCAATGCTCTCCATAACATTGTTTGGAGATACAAGGAAAGGCAGCCCGCAGTGATGTTAGACCTGCCGCAGGGCTTGCAAGTGATATGCTGTTTGAAGGGAAACATGAAATAAACATCAGGACTAGATGAGAGAGACGGGGAGAGCTTGACTTAGCGTTCTTCTCCTTTGACAAAGAGAGTTAAATGAAGCCGTCTGCAGTCCGCAAAGACCACTCAAATGAAACTGGGCCGTCTACAAAGGATGATCACAGAGAAAGAGATTAAAGTGGGGAAACAGACGTATAAAGACTTAAAATGTAATTGTATGCTGGATGTATTGGCCTGTTGGGAAAAGCTGCAGACCAATTTGCTGTTTAAACAGCCATCAAATTACCTCTCTTGTGGGGTGACAGCTAGAGCATGAAAACAGCTTCAGACAAGTCATGCAACGGAGCCAAAATAGCTGCAAAGCTGCTGGTGCAAACACAGAAGATAAGACAGTACCAAATGCAATCATGAAGTTTGGGGATATATATACACAAACCAATGAAAGAAAGAAGAAAAATGTTTGATAAAATGATGCAGCTGGCTTTGATTATATTATTTATGATTTAGCTTAAAGCGAGATAATGCAAACTATCAGATGCAGTGAGACTGTGAGAAAAGGAGAATTGTGTGGAACAAATGAGATAGAAATTTGTTTTTTAAGTTGAAATGGGAAATACACAGTAGTTCTTACCCCGCCTGAAGATCTGGATGGTGGCTTGACGACGGCCGTTACCATTTTCCACATAACAGGAATAATTTCCTAAATCCTCCTCCTCCAAAGAGTCAATAGTCAAGGAAATTGCTACTTCCTGCTCTCCAAGATGCTCCCTGACAAGCCTGCAAAACAAATACCCAAACAAAATTCAACAATGTTTTCTTCATTTCACACTTTTGAAAATAGCTCATAAAAAGTTAGTCAGGTGATTTTGATTGATGCATCAGCCTGGATTTTTTTTTACTCGTTGCAATAAAATGGAGATACTATATATAGTATACTGGAAAAAGTTAAGTTTTTCAATTAAGTCAGGGCTCTTTTTCTGCCTATAGCTAGAATAGAGTAGAAGATAAAGATAGAATGTCATCTGCAGTAAAGTGGGTCTTGCTCTGGTCTGTCGTGATGAACAAAAAAAATTAAGCAAAAGAAAACACAACTCTTAAAATTAGCTGAACTTCCTCTGTATAGTGGCCACACTCCGCCGATAAGGTGAGGGGTTCCAGTCATACGGACGGAGATTAGAGTAGTCACTAGCTTGTTGAGGTGGTTTGGGCATCTGATCAGGATGCCTCTTGGATTTCTCCATTTGGAGTTTTTTCTATCGTATTCCAACAGGTGGAGCCCTCTGCACAGACGAAGAACCTGCTGAAGGGACTATATATCTCAGCTGGCCTAGGAGGCCCTTGGGTTCCCCCGGAAATAGCTGGAGAGTCTTGCTTGGAAGAGGGGCATCTTGGTGTTCCTCCTACGCCTGTCACCCTTGTGACTTCAGATAAATGGGACACGATGGATGGATCAGTCCAGATTGCTACTTGGATCTCATATGTTACATAATGCCTAAAACAATGTGGTGCAAAGGCATCCAATGGCTGGTCCCCTTACTGTTTTGCTTAGCACTTCATAGAATGTTAATTTCTTTTCTCTGCATTCAAAATATGTGAGCAATGAAAATCAATAAGGGATCTTCCTTAGCTTGTCTGTGGGGGGTGGGGGAATCAAATAATGGCGATGAGAAGAAATTCTTTTTATAGCGGCTGCCATGGTAACGGCAAGAAGGAGAGAAAGTAATATTCCATAAAGTAAATGAGTGCCCCCCCTCCCCCCGCTGGGCTGCTTGAGCCTGACGGAGTACAGGGAAAGAAGACGACGCTCTCTCATACCTTACACACACTACTTAGCCCACTTTTACAGCACCCTCAGCACAAATGATGCCGCGAAAGAAACAGAGCACAAATGAGAAAATTCTGCTGTCTGTTTGTGTACGTCTGTATCATTCGCCACGATGAGAGGGAAGAGTGGGATGAAGGCAGAGTGTTTGCGCGCCAGCTTGAGTGTATTGGGGAGACACGGGTTGGGGGGGTGTAATGACTCTCGAGCATCTCACTTCTCTTGCCTCCGAGCCGATAAACTGCACATACGGACGGCTTGTTGGAGAAATTTTTTTCAACTGTAATTGAAAATGTATCACGGGCTGTGTCAGGAGAGAGTCTCAGGCAGGTCTGTTGATGCTGAAGTTGTTGTGCGGGGCGAGGAGTGGACTTGAGATGAAGGCAGGGGAATAATTCAGGTCTCTCCAGGGAGTGATGGCTACTTTGAAGCCTCTCATTTCACATAATCACACCGTGAGACTACGAAGGGAGCTTGCTGTCCTAGAAGCTGGTAGAAAATTACCACCTGGTCCTCAAATGGAGATTTGTGAGGACCTGAAGTTCAGGGGAGTGGAAAACATGGTTGATGGGTTCCATTTATACCGAGGGGAGCAAAGAAACTTTTGCACATGAGGGGTTTATCCACGGCTGGGTTGCGGAGGTAACAGTTTCAGGAGGGTAGCTGAAGAGGGATAACTAATTTGCTGTCAAAAGTATTCGACAGATCACATTTAAATAGATAAAATTAATCAAAGTCTCAAAAAAGTTGCAGGAAAAATATGTCAAAGACTCAAAAACTCAAAGGAGAGCAATGTAAACTCTAATTCTAACATTGCAAAAAATATTCAGAATGAGTTGTCTATCAGAATATGAGTTTTGTTCTTCTTCACCTTTTTTTCTCTGCAAAAGATCTCAACCCAGTAATTTGGTATATTAACTTTTTCTTTAATATTTCAAAGACTTCTTTGAACAACGAATCCGTAATGTTACATGATCTGAAAGGACCTTACACTGCCTCTACCGCAGCAGGCTCTGAGAACTCTAAGTGGTGGCTTTTATATAGGTCTAAATGGTTATTGTTGCGCTACCTGTTCAAGTACTGGTAACCATCAGCAATGCATAGATTGTTTTCCCCCTACAGACATCACCTTTAAGCTTGTGGACCTTGTACACATGTATATAAAGGTTATACTTTAGAATCAATTTGAAGATGCTAACTGAATTTAATTTTTTAAATAAATAATAATAATTTTAATAGTTATAAAATAATTCAACCTAACCCACAGATTTGAATACATTGCTTTTCAATTTAAACAAGGCAGCACTTTGAACTATCTTGTCACTAAAATGTGAAATACAAATAGATTTTGCTGGGCAATGGTTATGATCCCTATTTTCCAACCATAAGGGAGGGTTGGAAAGTTCATGAAAACTGGTCAGATGTTGCTGTAGCCTTAACAGAATAATAGCATAGAAAACTTTTTGTCAACTCACATTTTCAAATACATGTTTTGGGCCATTTTGTAAAAATAAACCCCTCTATTTTCACCCATAGTTATGAGAATCACTGCAGGTATGACTGAAAAAAAATAAGTTAGTCACTTTAAAACTCAGAAAAAAATGAACCTCCCTCTCCTCGCCTAAATTTCCTTCGTGAAAATAAAGGTGCCTATTCCAACAGTAGGTAGTCGGGGACTGAAACACACTATATGGCAATAGAATATCTTGTTTACTACTCACATTTTCATTTTGAAAAGAATATCCATAATATCGAACTTTTTACGCCGGTTTTAAGTGGGTATGTCTAGGTGCTCATTTCATTCATTTGATATGTATATTGTTGGATTGCATGAGTGAGAGGCATGCACATGCCTGTAATGTTGTTTAAAAAGTAGTTAGGTCGCAGGACTGGTACGTCTACATGGGGTCCCAAACAATACCTAAGTACTTGCTCATTTAGTGATGAATTTCCACTTCATGCATTGCTTTCATGCACTCACCTTAGTTTACACCTGCAAGTTGCCAAGACAACATGCTGAATAATTTATTGACCACCTACTTCATAATGCTGAGCCAGATTTGTTTTGTTAATGTATTAATCTCTGCATGCTATGCTAATGTCCAGCCATCCGTACCATGATAACCGAGGCAATCTTGTCCCAGTGGCACAAATGAGAATTTATGGGCTCAGGTTACCACAGAAATGAACTCCCGTCTCCAAAATCAATAGGCTCTGAGTTGGGTAAATAAATGCCTGCAGTAACATGAAGCAACTGAAGGTTTGACTGCTCCTCTCGGCACTTGGGCTTGGCTGCTGACAAGTCAGCAATTTAAACTCAGAATCAGAGACCGATGGCGAGATGTTAACCCTTCAGAAAGATACACTTTATCATATTACAGATTAGTTCAAGTTTATCTTCTGCTATCTTCCTCCCCCCAGTGGTTCTCCTGGCTATTTCTCTGGCAATGTGTGTGGAAATAAAATCAAAGCAGGATCTGACAAAGCCCAGGGTATCGGCTTCAACAACAAAGAACGGATGATTGAATATATTATTGATCTGCTGCATGAAGTCCGGGTATGAATTATTGAGCAGAGAAGCCGTCAGCCTTTGATTGGGGGGAATCTTGTTGTCACGGAGTAATAGAGGAAGAGAAAAGAAAAGCGCTTGTTTAAACTGCAATTTGTTTCTCCTACATGCGTGTATAAACGCATCATCGTAGATGCATCTTTGTTAACTTTCCTCTTCAGCGACTTGAAACATGTTCCCTTTGACTATCTACTTCTCTTGCTCTTTCTCTGTGCTCCCTCTCTCTCTTGTCACCTACCCTACTTTCCTCCTCCACAATTCCTTATGGCCATCTGTGTGATGCAGCTATAGGTGATGCAGAAAAGGAGATAGCCAAAAATATGGTGGAAACAAAATGGCAGTAGCTAACAATAAGATGGGGCTGCGTCCTGTGCAAACAACCCTAATGGGAAATATGCTCTAGAATAACAGAACAGACTTCTTTTAATGTTTTGCACTGCAAGGAGGATGTGATATAAAGTCTTGTTTTAAATGTTTGAAGCGCCCTGCAAGGAAAGACAGTTTAGAGGCTGCACTAAAATGAAACAGGGCAAAGCTAATAAAAATGACCTCAGCATAATCATAAAAATCCTTTATGCTGTTTGTAGAAAATAGCTAAAGTCTTCTTGTGCTGCTCGTCTGTTAGAGACTTCATGATAAGATGAACACATTTTCTCTGGACCAATCCACTGTGAGCTGCACAAATGTTTTTCCAGGTAGAAAATTAAACATTAAAACTCCCAATGACGCAGTTACCGGTATTCAGTATGGCAACGTTTCAAACATTATGGTTTAACAGCTGTTAAAAAATCCCTACATACAGTTCCTACAGGTTAAAAACTGTTTAAAGTGTTTTCTCTGCATAAAGTAGTGGTACCCTTCCCCCACTGTTTGCGGCACAATGCTTGTCAGCTGGCTTAACTTAGGCAATGTAAACACGTAGCCAGGTAAAAAAAAAATTTTTTTTCCTCAGCTCGTTTAAAAACAAAAACTCCATCCAAATTTGACCGGATAGATGTGTTTTTAAACACATTCGTAGACATGGCAAACCTGTAGGGGACAATAGTTCTCCCAAATCCTATCCACTCAGAGCAACTTTCTGCTCTCTAATGTCAGCATGCAGTAGTGATAGAGCTTGTAAAAACAAGCGAGCTAAAAGCGGTTTGACAATCGATAATGCCGACACAGCTCAGAGGACAAAAATGCTGTTTCTGAGAGTAAATACATGTCCCACAAGTGATGTTGGAGCATTTTTTGTCGCCGACTTGCACATTGCGGCACTTAAAAACCCGGTGTCATCCACACGCAGACACTGAAAATTGAGAAAACGCAGATCTTTACTTTCGTTGGAATTTTTAGAAATATCTGTTTTTGGTGCCAAAAATCTGTTTACATGTGGATGACAGGCCAAATTGTAGAAAAATATCTCAGTTTTGTGAGATACCTGTCTAAGTGTGGACAAGGCATAAGGTAACAACATTATTCTCTCACTTTAAAAAAAAGGAAACTTGGCTGTCTTGAATTTTTTTTGGTTGCATAAACAAGCAGGAAACAGGATAGTCTAGATGTAAAAACAAAAGAACACCTATCACTTTTATTAAAGAAACACTGTTTTGAAACTAGAGTTGCCAAGCTGCTCACAGCATCTTTGTTAAGCAGCTGACAACAGGTTTACACAAGCAGATAACCCAAATAATGCACCAGCTATTATAAGTGTTAATATACTAGCGTAACTCGTTAAATCACAGAATTTCAGGGGAATACAATGCTATGAACAACAAATCCGGGATCTGGAATGCAGAATTTTTTAGGCCAACCATTTTTTGTAAATCAAAATGGTACATCTAGAATTTGGACAGAATAATATCTTAAGTACATTTCTACCAAAAATCTTGAGATTAATTTGAGATAATTATAAGAAAAAACTCTGATATTCTCTGATGTAATAAAGTCGAAAAAAATTCAAAACTCAGAAATTTTTCGAATTATTTCAGATATTTCCAAGAAGAACTTGGAAACTCTCTGTCGAACTGGTATAAATTTGCGAGCGAAAACTCAGAAATGTGCATGATTAAAGGCATGCAGTTTTTGATATGTACATAGGAGTCTTTCATTGTAAAGTCAGACAATTGCAAAAAGAAAATCTCAAAATGTATTTTTTCAAAAAATTACAAACAAGAAACTCTAGTTTTTTGTTGTAAGTTTGTTGAGTGACCTTGAACAGCTCGAACGTGAGAGACTGAAATGAAGAAGCTGACTGCATCAAGCTGGTCTCATTCAGGACTATGCCTTCATGATCCGTCCATGTTGCAACTCTTTGCTGTTTGAGGCAGTCATGGTAAGTCCGAACCCGGAAGACATTGTTCTGATCCATTGAAAAAGCTGTACCCTTACAATTTTGAAAATATCCAGGTGCACATCTGGTAAAGCTAACACTTAAATCTTGATGGGCTTCTATTTTTTGATCAAATCGAACTTTACAATGTCAGAAAATAATTTTAGTTTAAATATTTTCAAAATTATGGATTTAATCATGGAAATTTCAGATTTTTCACTCACAATTTTTTGTCTTTTTGACATAAGAGGATTTCAGAGTATTTTTCTTGAAAACGTGAAATTAGTCTCAAGATTTATTTGTTTTTTTGTAAGAAAATTCACTCCCACTTTTTTTCTCTTTTATCTTCGATGGCCCTAGTCCTCCCTCGCAAGAATTTCTTGTCTTTTATTGTGTAATGGTATTTATTTTTTTTGTGCAAACATTCATTGAAGAGGATCAAGATTAGATCCAATTTAAAGGCAGAAGAGGGACATTTTTCACTTCTGATTGGCTCTGATACTTTAAAGGGGCTATATCATGCAAAATCAAGTTTTTGGAGTTTTCAACCATCTGGTAATGCAATTTTCTCATAAAAACCCACCAGAGTGGTGTTTGGCTTAATTCACGCATGTCTGAGTAATCCTCCTGAATTCTGCCCACTGAGCAGCTACCCCTCCCTCTCCTAGAAATCGACTGAGTGTTCAACTAGTGACATCACTGGTTGAAAGTTGAGTGCTAGAGGTGCCTGCACCGCCCCTGCAGGAAGGAGCATCTTACCACTGGTAGATTTTCAAATGCACCGTCATCCTTTACACAGTTTATGGCAGCTTCGGTTTTGGCAGCTTAAAACACTTGTTTGTTGGATTTTTTACTTTCTTTGTGAAAACGACCGTTTGGCTGCATGGATTACAGGATTTTATTCTACATTCCTAATGAACAACTGCTGAATCAAAGAACAAAGAAACCTGATGGACAGAGAAATAAGTAGCAACATGCTATTGCTAATGTGGGCTAGGCATTTATCAAGCTGCTTATGTGATCTTAAAACAGCATTGTGTGGTTAATTAATTGATCTGTAGCACCTCAGAATGTTCAGTAAACGGGCGGAAACAACGCCCATGGCTTTTTTATATACTGGTCTGGGAAGATATGCTTAGATTCAGCTGTGTTGGTTTGGGTTTTGTGTCTAAATGCTGGAGTTTTAGGAACTGAGATGCACTTTATTGACTCAGTTTTTTACAAAAAAATAAAAAATGAAATATACCAAAATGTCTGAGCCCTTAATATAACAGAGTTTCATTGTGGTGCTTCTTGATTTTCACATATTTGTGAGAATATTGTTTGTGATGAAGCTTAGCAGTGTTTGTTTCAGTTTGATCTGCTCCCGGCTCTGGTGTAGAGATGGAGTGTGTGCCCCATATATAGAAGCTATTGGTCATCAACCCAGCCATCATGTCCACCCCATTTCTCTCTGCTCATTATCTAGCTAATAGACCAAATGAAGGTCATTTCAGAAAAAAGGATAATATAGTAGTTCTGAAACATTTCCTTCATTAAACTAAAAAAAAAAACAAGGATTAATAGCAAGTAATAACTCAACCAACATCAACAACCATTTGTTTTCATAGTCTACAATGATTTTTAAGGCTTAAAGGCTGTTATAACATTTAAGACTCAAATAGTTTTTAACCATGTTTTATTTCTGGACAGTATCTTAATACCCATATCAGGGTTTTGTTATGACTATGCCAACATAATGGCTTTCTTGTCCTTAAGCCACTTTAAAACCATTTTGGCTGTAAATATAGGGTGGTTGTTCATTTAGAGGATCCACTTGCACAAAGCTTTAACTTCCTCACGATAGTCTTTACACATTGCTTCAATATTTCCACATAATGTTATATTCTCATATTCCAATCTATTTTATGAAGTACACTCCTGCAGGAAACCTGCCCCACAAAATGATTCTTCATTCCCCATACTTCACAGTTGGGATGGTGTTCCCAGGCTTACAAGTGTCTCTTTTTTTTCTTCCAAATGTAACAATGGTCATTATGAGCGAATATTTCCACAGTCGGATGAACTGAAGGGTCTCCAGAAATGAAGGGTCTTTCGCCCTGTGTGTATTTGCAAGCTGCAGCCTGGCTTTATCATGTTTTGTAATGTAATGACTTCCTCATTGCTGAATGGGCTTTCAACGCATGTTGGTACAGCACAAATTTCACTGTGGATAATCACAATCTCACTAGCTTCAGCCAGTATATCCTAAGGTTGTTGAAATTTGTTTATTTTTTGACAAAAACACGTTCATCTCTGGAACACAGAACCTGTCTCCTTCCTCAGTGGTATGATGGTTGGACATTGACATCATATATGTACTTGCACACAATTATTTTAACAGATGGACAGGGGCACTTTCAAGAACCTGGAAATTGTTCTAGGATTAACCAGACTTGTGCAGCTCCACAATTCTCTTTCTCAGATCTTAGTTTATTTCTTTTTACTTTCATATGTAGTAAAACAAGAAAGCAGTATTTTCCCAGTCCATCCTTAAAATAAATAAACCTGTGTACTTCCAATTAATTTAATGTGTCAGTTAACCTTACATATTTACAAAGTGATAACATCGTCATCTGGGCTTTCCTTTATTGCTTAATAGCATATTAACACTAAATAATTTCTAAAATGCAGATAAAATACTGTGCAAAATTACTATTTGAAATGTTTCATTACTGTTATTTTAAATTTCACAATGCATAAAAGCACACATTTTAAATAAAAAGTTTCATAATCTTCACCTATGACATAAGGAATCATATGCTCTACGCTGCCTCACCTCTGTAGGGAGTTATCAGTTTCGAGTGTGATTTTATCAAGAGTCAGTGTGTACACAAATATTGGATTGCATTATTATTCAATATTATTCATTATTCTTAAAAATGGTCAGCTCGTGGCTGTGTGTTTTGTGCGATAGCTCCAAAAAGCTAACCTCAACTTATGCTTTGGCTATGAAAAACCTGATCCTTTGTGGCACTTCAGACCAGAGGATTACAATTCCAGCAATGTGAGCTTAACATACGATACCGAAGCAAAGATCAGGTACGACTAAAACCAGTCAGAGTGCTTCGGTGCATACAGCTTCATTGGACCGCTGTCAGCAGCTGCTTATGAAACTGCAGAAGCCGGCTGGGAGACACAACCGCTGATCGCTCTGCTCTATGAAGGCAGTATCATTATAAGTCTTGTTTTCTAACATTCTGCTAATTCAACTTTGTTGAAAGAATGATATAAAATATTAGAATCTACGTGATATGTGGGCTATAAAAGAAACAGTAAAGATAGCTTGCAGGCAAAAAACATGAGCAGTGTATGGTTGTGGTCCATCATATGTGTAATTGTAAACATTTTAAGAGTCTTTTGTGTCAGAACTGGCATAGTTTTCTGCTGATTGAGCTGACAGTACTTCCTTCTCCCATGTAACTTCTGGTTGGGTGTAGGTTAAATCTCACAAAAACTACTCCAAAAGCTAAACTGATTTATGTATGCATAAATAATTATTTAGAAATGGTTCCTAATGTATTTCTCTAAACATTGGATAAAATGGGGCTCTAACCTGCAACTTGCATTTCAAAAGATATTAATGATTCTGTATATAAAGTTATGATTCTCAAGAAATTAATAAATACATCTTCAAAATATTATTTCTCTCATTATTGTGGCCTATAGAATGGAGATAATTTTGGTAATTCTAAACTTACCTGAAACAAGAGACATTTGGTTGAATTTAACTTCAGACAAGGGGGAAAAGGTGATTGTGTGTTTTTATTCAGAGTATGTAAACCTCTGGTTTCAACTGTATTTTGTACATCTATGGCTCCTTGGGTCTGATTTGATGCATCTAAAATATGCTCAATTAAGTTATGATTTAGGAGGATTGAAGGCTTCTTGGTTTGTGCACTTTTTAATATGGGATATTGTCCTGTAGATTTTTCTCAGATATCGGAATGGCATATCTGCAACAGTGACATTTATACATCTAAGGAGTTAGCTACATTTATTGGCACCCCTGGTAAAGGCGAGTAAAAACTCTTGAATTCATCTTTGATTGCAAAATAATCTTACACTGAAAATCTTTTGAAAAATCCAACCTATCAATGAAAAAAAATATTTAGTGGAAGGAAATGCCAGTGTTAAGAAATAAATGGCAATGGTAATAACTGTGAGACTAATTGACTAATAACAGTTGTTACTTAAGGTAAAATTTGCCCCACACTGAATGAATTCATTACAATTGAGTTTAGACTTTTCAGAGGGAAATTATTCTTAACAAATTGTCTTATATTTTAGACATTTTCAACAGGAATGAACTGTATATGACCTCAGCATGTCAAGACCTCCTTCCATCATCTAACATTATCAGGCAGAAAGTTCTCTGTCCTCCTTGCTCATGACACATAAGCGTTTTTCAACCAGGCACAGTTAATAAAAAATGAAAAAGTGACTAAATAAATGAATAATGACTCACAAGTTTCAAGTCTCTGCACAGTGTTCATGGCATAGAAAAACAAATTAAAAACAGAAGCTTCTTGAAAGGCAGGGAATAAATCTCTCGTCGACTTACTTTAGTCTATGCAATTTAGAGCTAATGGACTGAAACGTGCAAAAACTATTGGTATTGTCATTTAATCCTTTGTGGTAAAATTGTCCACATCTGCCTTTAATTCCTCATTACTGCTGAACTGGGGGAAATGATCCGAAACAGAGGAGCATTTTTCTTACTTGATGTCACTTTCCTGGACCCTCTCTTCGTCCAGGTCCTCAATGAATTTCTCACCCTTCATCCAGTAGATAAGAGGGCTGACATCTCCGCTGTAGCCAAAAAATGCTCTGCATGTGAGGTTCAAAGGGCTTCCTGCAAAAAAGAGGAGACAGGCTGTCACTTTAAAGAGTCCTGCTGTCTTGTTGAAGGTGACGTGTTTGTGCACAGCCTGAAAAATCAAAGCTGAAAACTCCGATACAAATTCTTATTGTGATTAAGCAGTTGAGATATTTTTATATACACCCACACATGCAAAGGCACACGTTTTACAATATAATTATACACAGAGACAAATTGGTGCACAAATGTCGAAAAACTTTTGCTGGAGACAATATGTCCTTAATGCAACAGAATATTAATTTTCTGTTGTAAAAAACAAGTGAGCAGTAATGACCACAAGGGGGCACTCAAAAGCTGCCCAAAATACCCCCTTGAGAATGGTGTCATGGCAGAAAATAAGGTTTTGAGAGAAGACAGATGATAACATTATTTTATTTGGATCTGCTGCTGGGTACAGGGGAAGGTCAAGAGTCAACAACTGCAGTTTGCAGAGAGTTGATCTGTGGAAGAGGGTGTAATTGTCTCTGGGGAGTCAATGGGATCTTTGCTCTATGAATGAACGGCTACAGCGATAGGGCAAAAA
Organism: Apricaphanius iberus; assembly: GCA_028564705.1. Taxonomy (NCBI): domain Eukaryota; kingdom Metazoa; phylum Chordata; class Actinopteri; order Cyprinodontiformes; family Aphaniidae; genus Apricaphanius; species Apricaphanius iberus. The sequence continues at coordinate 1,628,887 of JAPXFQ010002826.1, forward strand.
TTCACGCCGACTGTCACTTCAGTCCCAATTAAAAAAGTTTCACTAAAACTACTGGTATCATTAAGTTATTCAGGGGAGAAGAGAAATGTAAAATAAATAATGAGCCCAGGATAAAGAAGGATTATAAATTATAAAACCACTTTTCATATGGATCACCCAAATGAAATGATCAGAGCAGGCCTTAACAGGCCTTTTTTAGCTCCACTCATGCTTGACTGTTAATGTACTTAAACTATGCACATCTAAAACAGAGCATTCACATGTTTATTTTTTTTATTCCAGAGTGTATCACAAGAACAGTATAGGGTATGATAGTTTAACTACTGAGATTCCTTAAGAATACATAACATACACCTTGACTGAACATGTGCATGTCAGGTGCATGCCAACAATGTGGGCTACATTGATAATTGGCAAACATTTTGGAGACTATCTGGTCTGATCCAGAGATATAGCATCCACCCCCCTTCTCCTGCAGTAACTCTTCTTTCTAGGAATCAGACTGGATTTATTAGTCCCACAAAACTCAGAAAATCCAGGGTCCAAACCAGGAAGCAAAATTTTACCATAGTCAGATTTTAACAATCCTCTCTGCAGCTTCTATACTTTTACTCACCCATTATCCAACTGAGACAATCACTTGCTCATGGACAAAATCAAATGGATTAAAGGTTAACCTAACAAGAGCAAATCATGAGTATCTCAAGGAAATTTCAATCGAATGCAACTGGACTTGGTAATTTTTCTTGGAAGACGTTTCACCTCTTATCCAAGAGGCTTCATCAGTTCATGCTCGCCGCTGACCAGGCTGGGACTGGTGTCCAAATCATGAGTACTACTTTGAACATAAACATAGTACAATTAAATATGGTTTATTAAACATAAGCTCTCTCTCTTCTTTGTTAGTTAATGACTTGATTTATTGTAATCAAATTGATTTATTTTGTCTCACAGAAACCTGGCTGCAGCAGGAGAATTATGTCAGTATAAATTAAAAAAACTCCTTTCAATTTTTAATTTGATTTATTTAAGGTTGAATATGGAACATTTTAATAAAAAGCTATAATAAAAAGTTATGATAGATCCATGGAGAATTTAGAGGGGTGCTGAGTAAAAGTAAATTTCCTCAAAAAATTATATCTGAATTAAAAAATGATAAAATCTTAATTTTAATGGGCACAACAATGACGTTATGTTTAAATGTACCTGCCAGTAGCGGCCCCATTGCGAGTGACAGATATGGTCTCTATGTTACAACAATATGATATGCACAGCTTTGCTGGCACTGGGAAAATTAGTGGCGTCGCAAGTCAAGCAGCTGCTTCAGAGCCGGGAAGATATCATTATCCATCTCAGGAGAGGAGTGACAAGAGAAGAACAGAAATTAGAGTAAATTTAGGCAAAGCCAGGACTAGACGGACCCACAGAAAAAAAACATTTCCACTGCATCAAACACAGGTGGAACAACTCTTCTCCTGAATTGGTAAGCTAACTCATTTGCTAACTTGGCTTACGCTAGCTGTCAGTTAAACTCCTCTAAAATATATTCCTCATTGGACACAGTTGAGGTTGGTCAGTGGGCGTATCAGTAGAAGGTGTTGCCTGACCTGTGTCTTCTCTCACTTGCTGCTCTATGAAGCAGCAGAAGGAACTGCGGGAGGTGCGCTGTTAACTAGGGGAACAACCTGGTCGTGAGTTAAAAATGTTGAGAACAAAGACTCCTGTCCAGAAGTGATACTGAAAGACTGGTTATCCATATCAGAACATCCACAAAATGCAATTAAAAGCCTTCAGCATTTTGGATCAACTGATGAATATTAAACAGAGAGATCACATTTATCATGTTTTAGCTAATCTTCATTTGCTCCCTGATAAATCCAGAATAAAATTTAAGATTCTCCCTCTTACACATAAATCCCTTAATGATCAAGCTCCATCATACATCAGAGATCTGAATGTTCCATATGTTCCTAACAGAGAACTTCGCTCTCAGACTGCAGATTTACTGGTGGTTCTTAGGATTTTTAAAAGCAGAATGGGACTCAGATCTTTTAGTTATCAGGCTCCTCTCCTATGATACAGCTTCGTTTTAGTTCATGAGGCAGACACCCTAACTACCTTTAAGAACATGTTTGAAACTTTCCTCTTTCATAAAGCTTATTGTTAGAGTGGCTTAGGTCATCCCGAGCTATCTCTGTAGTTATGCTGGTATAGACTAAGAATGTTGGAAGACAGGCCACTTTTCTCCAGATACATGTTTTGCTGTTATTTCAGCTGTTAACTTTGTTTTTTTGTTAGTGTTTTTTTCTCCATAGAAACTACTGTACACCTGGTCCGGCATCCTGCTCAGCTGTGATGCCTTGTTGGAGGGGGGGGCATCGATTGGGATAAACGTATCAGTACCTTAAAGTTCTCCATTTCCTTTTATTAACTTTTTACTTTCTTTAACACAAAATACTGTTAGAACAGTTCTTTGTTGTTTCTCTGCTCTGTCTTCTCAAACCCTGGTTGATCATGGCAGATTGCCACTCGCACTGAGCAAGGTTCTTCTGGAGGATAAAGGGGAGTTTTTTGTTTCCTTTCCACTGTCGCTACATGCATGCAGCATGAGGAATTGCTCTGAAGTCAACAACACAACGTAGGCGACTGTCTACTCATGCTATATGTTCGTTTAGGAAGAGTGAATGCTGCAAGTCAATGACTCAATGCAATGTTTTTGGATTCATTAAATAAAGATTTTTAAACTGATTGGAACATTTGTATGATTGAACTGCAACAAATTTTCTTGTAAAGTGCCTTGAGATGACATCTGTTATTGTAGAAGCCAAAATTTGGGCCTGCGTGGCACGTGTAATCAACACGTGCATCAATTCTGAGGAGCTGAGAAGATGTACGTGGTACTTCCACGAAAGACTTGTCATTAAGCGATTCTAGGAAATGTTTTGTTCCCAGCTTTTCTGGCCTCTTCAGAACCAGACAATTAGGCGCCTTCAAGATAAACTAATATCAAGCCAAGTGGTTGCGCTGGCCAAGAACACCAGATGTTTCCCGTAAGTGACGCAGTGATCAAGTATAAAAGATAGGGCTCCTTTTAGAGGGGAGAGGGTTTTAGTTGGTCTGGCTGGGATCTCAGCGTGGACGTCTGCTCAGAGATAAGGTATGTCAATTGTTAACAGACAATGGATACAGAATGTTAGATATCGAGGTCAATGACCTATGTAGCATTGTATTGAGAACCAAGATCCAATAAAACCCGGCTGAAGCTACTTTCTAGAACAGAAGCTGTGTTGTCTTGAGTCTTCATTATAGCTATATATCTATATCTATGTTTTGCATGTAATGAAAACCAACAACATTATGAATTGGCGCCATATAGACAAAGTGCCTTCAAGCTGACATGAATGTCACCCTTAGGTGCATGTGACATGATTTTTATTCATTTTATTATTCTGAACAGTAAATTAAACAACAAACATCTGAGCTGAGATTCACATTATAAAAAAGGTTAGCGTACTGCTGACAGCAGCATCTTTTTCCTCCCCTCATTCTGTACACCATGGCTGTATCCCTGGGTCAACTGCTTAAGAATAACACCACAGAGATTAGGTAAAAAAAGATGTTCATGTTTGAACTGAGGTCCTGTATCCTCTGAGCCTTTCCTGTTTGCAAGAGGTAGCTTCAAAAGACTTCAGGAGGTCACTGGCAGAGTGGGGAAAGTTTTAAGATGTGCTGGGAGGACACTCAGGACCGAAGCGATAGTACTCTAGTACTCTTCTATGTAAGAAGCAAGGACTGACATTTCCAAAGTTCAACAGCCACTCTCAGCTTGGTATTTGTGCACAGCCAGGCTCAACAAAGGCTACATGCAGTACCTACAAAATAGAAGCCTCCTGCACATGAATGCAACAGCAGCATTACTTAGCTGCACAATTAACTTAAAATGTTTGATACAGGAGACATGTGAAAAAATCTTCAATGTGCATCCTCTTTGGTAATAAATCTGTTTGGTTTATCCCAGCTGCAAATTAAGAATGTCACACTGCCAGCAGCTGCTGCCTGCAGAGGAAGTATCCACTGAGCTGCCTGGGAATCACAGGAAACAGCCAAATCCCTCCTGCTATCTCATTCTAATCCATACACATCACTCTCTAAAATACCTTCATGTCAACCTGTGTTAATACCAGTGGATGCTGATTATCATTATCTCTCACTAAAACACACAATTACAGCTGGGTACTTTCTTTTCAACATGGTGAATATGCATTCTCATAAATCCCTTTTACAGATGAATTACCTATTATTTCTACTGTTTCGCAACATGCATAATTTGTTCTTTGTTTGCACAAAGTCTTTTAATTTATTTATACAATTTTATTTTTACAAGCACATATAAGATTAGAGCTAAATGCAAACACTTTATTCTTCAAGTTAAATAAAAAAAATATTTCCCTGTAGTTTAAGTAAAGAAGGTGGAGAACAGATAAATATTAACTAATCAGAGAGAATAGATAAACTTAAAAAAACAATAAGTGGAAACTAAGTTAAAGTTGATCATGATATGATTTTTAGTTAGTACTGTAACACTGAATAGAATAATTCAAACTAAAATGAGGAAGAGTAAAAAAATCTCTATTGTATCACACGGTCAAAGCCCCACAGTGGTCTCTTTATTATCATGATCTATTTAAAGCCTCAGAGCAGATTGTAACCTATACTAACTCAGAAGAATGGATTTGGGGCTTGCTTCGAGGGATTTTGAACTTTAATGACTTCCTGAGACTATTGATTTTCAAATCCATAATGTTTTATAAAGTATGCTTGGCTTTGCAATAAAATAAAAACAGACCAGATAAAATGCTCTACATCCTAGATTGTTTTGAAAAAGAAAAACAATCCGCAAAGAAAATTATCTAATTTACATTCAGATGTTAAGTATTGGTCAAAATCTTGGGAAACCTTGAAATCTAAGTTTCACATAATTTCTTTTTATGGGGTAAGATTAAGATATAAAAAAATAAAAATGTTATGTTACGATTGTCTTGCTCTGGATGCATTTGTTTATATCACTCAATCCTCTTAGCTGGTAACTTCGTTATACATCCTGGTGATGCATATTTAAAGAAACCACTTTAGTTACTCAACTTTCAGTGAGGAAAAAAACCCTTTTTATGTGAATATGTGTTTTATGTTTTGCAAAAAGGTGTAGTGGTTCTGCTGACTCAAGGTGACAGCAACACAATGGGTAAGTACTAGGCTGCTTTACTAATAAATAAATAGGTGAGTAAGTAAATAAGTAAGTAAAACTTTATTCATATAGCACATTTCAAGATATGTAGTCACAGTCTTCATCTTGTCTTCGGGATTTTCTCTTGTGGGGGTGCCAAAGGCAAGGCAATTTTATTAATACAGCACACTTCAACACAAGGCAATTCAAGGTGCTTGAATTAAAGGTGCTTCAAGGTGTACAGTGAATCATCTTTCTCCATTTAGTCCTATCATCTGCATCCTCTGCCATCACACCAACTAACTTCATGTCCTCTTTCACCACATCCATAAATCTCCTTGGTCTTCCTCTCTGCCTCCTGCCTGGTGGCGCCAACCTTAGCATGCTTCTACTGATATAATCATCATCTCTCTTCTGAACATGTCCAAATCCTCTCAGTATGGCCTCTCTGACTTTATCTCCAAACATCTAACATGAGATGTCGCTCTGATGTACTTATTCCTGATCATATCCATCCTCGTCACTCCCAAAGAAAATCTCAACATCTTGAGTTCTGCAACCTCCAATTCTTTTTTTGTCTTTTCTTCAATGGTACCTAAACTGTACAACATTGCTGTTCTCACTAATGTCTTGTACACCTTTCATCTCATTTTTGTTAAAACCCTTTTATCACAGATCACACCAGACACTTTTCTCCATCCATTCCAACCAGCTTGCACACACTTCTTTACCTCTTTCCCACACTCTCAATTGCTTTGGACCATTGACCCTAAGTACTTAATGTCCTCTCCCCTCTTTATTTCCATTCTCTGTAACTTCACCCATCTACTCGCATTTCTCTCATTTAGACAAATGTATTCTGTTTTGCTGTGACTAGTCTTTACTCCTCTGTTTTCCAGTGAATACCACCACCATAGTTTTTCCTCTACCAGTATCCTACTCAGGTCACAATGTCATCTGCAAACATCATAATCCATGGAGACTCCTTTCTAACCTCATCTGTCAACCTGCCCATCACCAAAGCAAACAAGAAGAAGCTTAGAGTAGATCCTTGATGTACTCCCACCCCCACCATGAACTCCTCTGTCACTTCTACAGTACACCTTTTTTCACAGCTCTCATATATGTCCTGTACCACTAACATACTACTCTGCCACTCCAGACTGCCTATGTAAAACCATCACTCTTTTCTTGGAACCCCGTCATACGCTTTCTCTAAATCTACAAAGACACAATGCAGCTCCCTCTGACCTTCTCTGTACTTCTCCATTAGCATCATTAAACCCAACATTGCATCTGTTGTAATCTATGTTGTCATGAAACCATACTACTTCTCATAAATGCTCACTTCTGACCAAAGCCTAGCTTCCACCAGTATCGACTGAAAGTAAGAGAGTAACAATGCTCTGGTGCTGCTTCTGAATAGGTTGCTTTACCTTTACTCTACAACGTCGTATATAGCACAACCAGTGGACTTTGGTCACATGACATCAAAGATTTGCTCGGGACATCGTGTTTTAAAGCTTCCGAAATACGCACTGATGCCTGACTGTTCAGAGGCCTGTATTCTGTGCTCCATACATCCAGGAGAAAACAGTTTTTCTGGCATCGCATTGGTATTTTATGATGGAATTCTTTTTTGCTATTTCCATTTTTCTAATCCTCAGTATCCCTTGATACAATTAACAGAGCCATACCTAATTCAGGGTTTTACCCTATACAGCTGGGACCCAAACCAAGATAAAGCATATAGATAATAAACGGATTGGTGGATAGACATTTTTATTTGTTTCTACATTTTTCAATTATTTTATTGTAAAACTAAACTCTACGAAACATTTACAGTTTTAAGCAGGTCGACAACTCATTATATGCTAAAACATAATCAACACTATAAAAAACATGACCAAACATAGTTGAGTCAAACTTTTGCAGTAATGATTCATTAAAATCCTCTTGATTCTTATCTTCATTACAGCCTCACCGTTGATCTCATCTTGATTCAGTTAGAAAACCCAAAAGTTTCTCTCATCAGTGGACAGAAAAAAACGCTTGGCAGGAAACAGTGTGAAGAATTTAAAATTATCAGCAGCTGACTAATATAGCACCCCAGCGTGATGATGAATTTTCTAGATTATACGTTTTTTTTTGTGAATATGTTTGTGTTATGTTATTTTCCCATCACAAAAGCATGGATGTTGAATACATTTTGGTATTGTTGCAAAAAACATGTCATTGAAAGGAGGCCATGAGAAGTCCCAAATGCAGTTTGCCAAAAAGCATGTAGGGAACACAGCACGAGAACACAAGAAGGCGCCACTTTGATCAGATGACTACTTCCAAAGCTCTATGTATGGTGAGACATCACCCTGAAAATATCATTTCCATTTCCTACATATTTTAGAGATCTTTTCCTTAAACAGGAACAGAAAAACTGGTAAAATTGATGGAAAGATCAATGAAGCTAAATACAGGACACTCCTGGTTGAAAAGCTAGTGTTAGGGTTCACTTCTTACAAATTGCATGACCTAAGACATACAAACCGTGACAACCCAGAGTCCAGCTCAGGGATCAGGGACTGCCACCCACCCACTACCCTATAGAGACAGTTTCCCGTCCACTGCCCAAAACTAATGAATTAAAAGTTAATGCTACTAGAGCAAAGTATAAAAATCTCATAAAGATAAATACAACTCTGACTGAACAGAAAAATAAATCAATTAAATGTGGTTTACTGAACATAAGATCTCTCCCCTCAAAAACACTCTTAGTAAATGACTTAATTTGTGAAAATAATATTGATTTGTTTTGTCATGCAGAGACATGGTTGCAGGAAGAGGACCATGTCACAATAAATGAGTCAACTCCCCCTAGCTACTTAAACTTTAGTGTCCCTCGAAGTACTGGTCGAGGAGGTGGTGTAGCCACCATCTTTCATTCAGATTTACTAATTAATCTCCAAAAAAATTATAATTACAGTTCCTTTGAGCATTTAATCTTTAGCCTTCCTCATACACATAACAAAGCAGTAAAGCCACTTTTATTTGTGGTCTTATATCGTCCACCAGGCCCTTATTCTCAATTTTTAGATCAGATAGCAGATTTTCTATCTGACTTAGTTTTAAACACTGATAAAGTCATTATAGTCGGAGACTTCAATATTCATGTTGATAATGAAAGTGATAGTCTAAATACAGCTTTTAACATTATCTTAGACTCAATAGGCTTTACTCAAAATGTGCAGGGACCAACCCATCGCGGTCACCACACCTTAGATCTTGTGCTGACTTATGGCATTGACTGTGAAGAAATAACAGTCTTTCCACATAACCGTATCCTGTCTGATCATTTCCTCATCACTTTTAAACTTACTCTAACAGATCATATCAAACCTGAAAGAAAACTTCATTATACCAGAACGTTATCAGACAATGCTGTAGCAGGTTTTAAAGAAGCTCTTCCAACTTTAATTTCCTCAGTACATAAAAGTACAATAGAAAACAGTGATTTAACTCGTAACCCCTCACAACTTGACGTTCTAGTTCATAGCGTTAATTCCTCCCTGCGTCTGGCAATAGACAAAGTTGCCCCACTGAAAAAGAAGGTGGCCAGCCTTAGAAGATTAGCTCCCTGGTTTAATTCAGAGCTACATACCCTGAAGAAGAACGTTAGAAAACTAGAGAGAAAATGGCGCTCCACGCATTTACAGGATTCCTATTTAGTGTGGAAAAATAGTATATTGCTATATAAAAAGAGCCTTCGAACAGCTAGAACAGCATATTATTCATCTTTAATCGAGGAGAATAAAAATAATCCTAGGTTTCTTTTTAATACAGTTGCTAAACTCACACAGGATCATAGCTCTATCGAGCCAACCATTCCCCAAGCTCTTAGTAGTGATGACTTCATGCAATTCTTTATAGATAAAATAGACTCTATAAAAAATAAGATAATTGGGAACCTTCCCAATATGCTTGCTTCCTCCCTAGTTAATGAGGCAACATCAAAAAATGGTTGAACCTAATATACGCTTAAACTGCTTTAATGCAGCCGAACCTTCTGATGTACTAAAATTATTAGCTTCATCTAAACCTTCAACTTGCGTTTTAGACCCAATCCCAACTAAACTCTTAAAAGAAGTTTTCCCTCTGATCGCTGCTCCAATTTTAGATATAATGAATCTATCCTTAGTCAATGGATATTTACCACAGGAGTTTAAGATAGCTGTAATTAAACCTCTACTTAAGAAACCGTCTCTTGATCAAAACGACTTAATTAACTATGACCGATATCTAATCTTCCCTTCTTATCTAAGATTCTGGAGAAAATAGTTGCACACCAGATATGTGAGGATTTAAACAATAATGAGCTATTTGAGAAGTTTCAGTCAGGCTTTATAGCTCATCAAAGCACTAAAACAGCTCTGGTGAAGGTTACTAATGATATTCTCATAGCCTCAGACAATGGACTGGTGACCATTCTGGTCCTGTTAGATCTCAGTGCTGCCTTTGACACTGTTGATCACAATATTCTCATAGAAAGGCTTCAAAGTCTCGGTATAGTAGGAACAGCACTAGGTTGGTTTAAATCTTATTTGTCTAACAGATTTCAGTTTGTTCAGATAAATGATAAATCTTCCTCAACCTCAATAGTTACTTGCGGAGTACCACAGGTTTCAGTGCTAGGGCCGATTCTTTTTACTATATATATGCTTCCTATTGGTAAAATAATTAGGCAGCATGGGATATAATTCCATAGTTACGCTGATGATACACAGCTATATCTATCCATAAATCCTGATGAATCCAATCAGTTTGGTAGACTACAGGCATGTCTGGAAGACATAAAAATTTGGATGACTCTAAACTTCTTGCTTCTGAATTCTGATAAAACAGAAGTTGTCGTCTTTGGACCGGAATCTCTGAAAAAGAAACTACTTAGTCAACCCCTTCACCTAGACGGCATTAAATTAGCCTCCAGTAATAAAGCAAAGAACCTCGGTGTTATTTTTGACCAAGATATGTCATTTAGATCTCACATTAAAGAAGTCTCTAAGATTTCCTTTTTTCACCTTAGGAATATTGCAAAAATTAGAACCATCCTGTCCAGGAATGATGCTGAAAAACTAGTCCATGCCTTTATTACTTCAAGACTGGATTACTGTAACTCTTTATTATCAGGTAGTCCACAGAAAACAATTAAAAGTCTTCAGTTAGTCCAAAATGCTGCTGCTAGGATTCTGATGAATATTAAAAGAAGAGATCACATTTCCTCTGTTTTAGCTTCTCTTCACTGGCTCCCAGTAAAATCTAGAATAGAATTCAAGATTCTCCTTCTGACGTATAAAGCTCTTAATAATCTAGCTCCATCATACATAAAAGACCTGATTGTTCCATATGTTCCTAACAGGGCCCTTCGCTCTCAGACTGCAGGTTTACTGGTAGTTCCTAGGATTTCTAAAAGTAGAATGGGTGGCAGATCTTTCAGCTATCAGGCTCCCCTCCTATGGAACAAGCTCCCAGGGTTGGTTCGTGAAGCAGACAATTTGTATATCTTTAAAACTAGGCTTAAAACTTTCCTCTTTGACAAAGCTTACAGTTAGAGATATGTTAATAGGCAGTAAGAGACAGGTTAGACAGGTAGCTAGGAAGAGATAGGTTAATGTTAGTAGCCAGGTAGAGTGTCAAAAGCTAGGAATTGATATGAAGAGGTAGAGTAGCTACGTAGAGATAGATTAAAGTAAGCCAAGTAGAGAGTGTTAGTAGCTAGGTCTCCTAGTAGCTAGGAGACAGGTTAATGTTAGTAGTCAGGTAGAGTGTCAAAAACTAGGAAGGGATAGGAAGAGGTAGAGTAGCTAGGTAGAGATAGGTTAATGTAAGCCAGGTAGAAGGTGTTAGTAGCTAGGTCTCTTAGTAGCTAGGAGACAGGTTAATGTTATTAGCTATGCTGCTTTAGGCTAGGCTGTTGGAGGACATTATTAGGGTCTGTTCCTACTTTCTTTCCTACTTCTCCCCAAGTGCATGATGTGCTGTCAATTCAAGCGCTAACCTGTTTTCTCTTAGTCTCTTCCTACAGTAGGTGTTCCTACTGCCCTGCTTGACGACCCTGAGTAAGATGGCATTGCAGTGACGGAAAGTTCTCCACGTCCTGCAACAAACTTCTGCATCAGTTCTGTTGCTCTTTCTGTGTCTCTGTTCTGTGTCTCTGTTCTGTATTCTCCAAACCACAGACGGTCTCGGCAGATGACCGCTTGTGCTGAGCCTGGTTCTGCCGGAGGTTTCTTCCTGTTAAAAGGGAGTTTTTCCTTTCCACTGTCGCTTCGTGCTTGCTCAGTGTGAGGGATTGCTGAGAATTACACAACGCAATCTTCTGTGGTTCTCTAATTTCTAAATTAAACATTGTATTGTAATAACTCTTCTTGTAAAGTGCCTTGAGATGACATCTGTTGTGAAACGGCGCTATATAAATAAACTGAATTGAAATCAGAGGTACTGCGCAATGGTTTATTCACTACTTTGAGTCAGTCTCTATTATAAAATCCTCTTAAAAACATTGAAGTCTATGTTTCTAACATGACAGTCTGTAAAACAATTTCAGGAGCAATGATTACCTTTGCAGCAAGTCACTATGCTGGATGTGATATTTTATTACTAGAGCCTGAAGAAAATTGCTTTAATGCAAAGAAATTACATTTTTATATTTGCACCTCATTCTTTCAAAAAAGATTATGCTAAAAGCATTTTGCAGCATAATGATATGAGTCCCAAAGTGCAGTAAAAGCATTTCTGGATCAGATTTTTCCACATGTAAAATAGAAAAATACTAGTGTAACTTTGAGAATAAAGCTTAAAGAAATCCATTTATCAACTGCCCAATATGCTTGCATGTTGTGCATTACAGAACTATAAATATTTGCAGCTATACAATTCCTGTACTGATGACACACAAGCCTCACCTGTATTAGGTTTACGGTTTCCTACCTGCTCCATCATTGCTGCTTTTAAAAATAGCTTTGGCGTCCAAGTGCATCTTCTATTTTATTGCTATTAAAGCTAGAAGGTTCTTTATCAGTCGTAAGTTTCTATGGATAAAAACTTTTGTAAACTGACAAGACGTACTGTTACCAAGCAACAGGCAGAGCTATCAGAAAGTGACCTCAAGCTGCCAAACAATAATAAATCACATAACCTTTACTAACACATAAAGATTATAGAGTTAATTTTTGATTTGTTAAGGTAAAGCTGGTACTGTTTTATTTATTTATTATTTTCAAATTACAAACTCCTGGTATATTTTATTGATAAACTGACATATAACACTTTTTCAAGGTGACAAAATTTGGTTCTACTATAAATTACTTTTGTACAAAAATCCATTAAATAGTGACTAATTTATTTGGCAAATGTGTGACGGGATTCAAAAAAGACCTGAAAGAATGATGCAAACGAAAACACAGAAAATCTGGGTATTCATGGCAAAAAAGAATATGAATATAGAGCCACATTATGCGTTTTAAACAATCATAAAGATCTTTTCATCAGATGATCCACACAGCAATGAATTCTATTAGAAAACAAGTGGCGTCTAGTGTAGGATAGGTCTTTCCTCACTGGAAAAAATAAACAAATAAATTCTGCAAGAGTAATTAGGGGAGCAGGTATCTTGATCAGGTTTAGAGGTACTTTAAAATGATCATCAGTTTTATATGCATGGACTTATGCTGCATGTTCTCCTGACTTCCCTGTATTTTTGGGATCATTAGACCTCACAGAGTTGGCACGCGGATCCTCACAGAGGAATACTATCTGAGCCAAAGCGGAGAAAAACAAACCTTACATTGAAAAGGCTCTGCAGATGCTGTCCAAACTTAGCACAGATGCACACAACACACAGTGAAATTGACAGAGAGAACACTAAAAGAGGAGCAGATGAATGAACCGACTGGCAGAAAGTTAAGACAAAAAAATCAATAAACAGTACATATACCAACATGAATGTAGAAGAAGCCCATGCTCACATCCTGTCAATGTCTTCTTTTTCACACTAAGTAGGTTTCCAGGCACTATGAATTCAGTGCTTGGAGGAGAATTTGATGGTGTGTTATTGTGTAACAGCCACCACCATGTTCTTTTCTGTAGAAGTATCAGCACTGAAGAAATATTTTTTTTAAATCCATGTGCACTCAGGAGTGGGCTTTGTCACAACCCAGCGTTCCCAATGCTTTTAAGGTAGAATGAAGCAGTGACACTGTGACAAACAGCTGACTTTCATTTTATATAGCCCCATCATACAGTCTGATGACCAGATAAGAAAGGTTGCCACAGATTTATTTGGCGTACTCAAAAAAAAAAGGTTTCTACATGAGCACCATTGCTACAGAATCAGTGCAGCTGAGACGCAACATGAGTTGTTCTCATGCTAATGGACTCTATATCTTTTCTAATGAAGATTTACTCCCCTGTCGAGTGCTTGAAACTGAAAGTGTAACTGTTGCAGTAACCTAATTTCTGATTAAGTTGGTTAATAACTGACTATTTTGAGGTACTCATGAGAACATTGAAAGGTAATTCTCTGACGGTCGGTTAAAACCTTGAATAGGGAATAAAGAAGACATTCACATAATGGCAAAAGTAGCTTGTTCTTGCATATAACACACCAAATTCCACACTGCTGATGCCAATATAAATGCTCTATTTAAAACAGAAGTGTATCGAAAGTGATACACATGGTTCAAAGAAGTAATAGGGCTTAATGTTCCACAAGATTCACTCATTTCCTCATGTTTAGACCCACTTAAAACAAAGATAATAGCAATAAAGTGTATATTGGTTCACAGTCTTGCCACATTAATCTTCATTAATCATATATTATACCTCCAATACATTGCACTGTGAAACAAGAATTCATCACAACATTCATGCTATTAATACAACAATGCTCCTCTAATATCATCTGTACTTGTTCAAAAAAGCCACAGATACAGGAATAAAGGAGTTTTTAAATCTACTACTTTTATACCTCAAAGCTCTGCAACGCCTCCCTGATGGTAAAAGCTTATAGTCACTGAACTATTTTATTGGAGTACATTAAATTGGACCCTTATGAATATAAAATAATTGCTTTTGTCAGTATGGATCTCTTTTCTGAATGACATGAGGCTTCAAACAGTGAACGGTTCAACATAAGCATTTACTGTGTCTACGGTTATGAATGTATCCATCACTGACATACATCCTTGGAATCTTAAGAGTCTTCCCTTTCCATTATGTATAATATTTATATGTGCAAGGAAAGGGTGTCACAAAAAGATGCATAACAATGCTATGTCCCAGCCATGGGACATAAGAACATTAACTTATTTTAATTAGATTTAGATTTCATTCTGCTCAATATTTATAGCTATAGTTGACTTAATAATCATTGTAATGAATCTATGAAGTGCGTCACTGTTAGCATAACTAAAAAGATCAATACTAAGAATTTGCTTTGATGACTGTAATAAAATAAGTTTAATTTTTTAGAGAGCTAAATTGTAAACTGCCTTATCATATTAAGTATATGACCTACTTTACTCATAAAATATATTTTGCAGACACTGCAGCAGTTTACATAAAACCACATCACTAATACAAAGAAACATATGGTTAATATGACCCATGAGCTGTTTATGCTAAAAAGAATAAAGTCGATATTTACTACTTATTGATTCAAACTTCCTTCTAGGGTTGCAAACGTTTAGTCTGAGAAATTGGTTTTCAAACTAGTTAAAATAACCTGACCAGATATCCATATCTGTATGTCCCAGGTTTACTGTAGAGGACTACAATCTGTAGACTGTAGAAAAACACCTAAAAGAGGAAACATGACAAGTGTTTTGGCTCCTATTTGTTTAAATTATCCATTACTTTTATTACTGGCTTGTATTTGTAATAGAAATTATTTGCTAATTTATCAGCTAAAAAATAACATTGAGAAAAAAAGCCTATCTTTTAACTTCTGTTCTCAGCTTGGAAATGTCAGACGGCATAAAGTAATGGTTACTGTGTCCTTGTATCTTCTAATTGAGGACACTTCTAATGTTATCTTTTGGAACCTGATGTGATGGCTTATGATTGACCTGACCTGTAATCATAACAGTCCTAGCTGAACTTGATAGATGATTTTCATGAAGTCAAATAATGAACAGTGGGGCATCCAGTTTTTAAATCCATGTTTCTCACCACCACGGAACAGAAGCCAAAACATTTTTTGACCATTACAAAATGGATACATAGTATTCATACACTAAATTAAGAGACCTTTTTAGCAACATTACTAGGTTAGGCTTTGGTGTTTACCAGATCGTAAAATGGTACTAAGAAGCCACAAACAGCAACTTAACTATGCAAGGCAGGGTATATCCATTCTTTCATTTTGTTTTGCCCACAATTTGACGCAAGCATCAGCATTTGACAGATGAAAAACAGAAACAGAACACTCTAATTGTTTTTCTAAACTATTGTCATCAATTTTCTGTCAGCCTGGGTATATTATAGGCCAAAATTTATCTTCTTAGCTGACAGAAGAGTTACACTGGGTCCTTTTTGCGACTGTAGGTCATTCGCTTCAAGGTTCAATATTTTGGGCATTCAGAGACAGTGTTCCAAAAGATGAACAGTTTCTAATATATCCAGACCAGACAGTTTGGCACAAAAGAAAATATGTTGTGTCAAAATTTAAATCCAACTTTCATTCCAACTCGGATACATCGTTTTAATTTCAGCAAGTCATCTTTATATATACTAGGTTGCTGCTAGGTGATTGGCTGATTTGCTATTTGAGTTGAGAAGAAAATTAGGAGGTGTACTGGTTCAGAGGCCTCCGACCGCAAATTTGCAATCAGACGCAGATATATTGACAGAGACGTTTTTTGTTTATGGTTCTTTGTTTTTTTTCTCTATCCGCTCTCCATTGTTTTTTTCAGCGTTGCTCGACCAGGACATCAGGGGGTGCTAACTTTTCATGGCATCTCTGCCTACTACCACAGCGTTGTTTCAGCTTTTTTCTAGGCTTGTGAACGCATTTCCCCCTCAAGGAGCAATGGACGACAGAAAGTAAGTTTTGATTAAGCTGTGAAGCTTTTTACTAGAACTGCAGCTAATATAATTCTGTAAACATGTGGCATGGTACA
Source organism: Apricaphanius iberus (assembly GCA_028564705.1). Taxonomy (NCBI): domain Eukaryota; kingdom Metazoa; phylum Chordata; class Actinopteri; order Cyprinodontiformes; family Aphaniidae; genus Apricaphanius; species Apricaphanius iberus. The sequence goes on from JAPXFQ010002826.1 coordinate 1,645,282, forward strand.
CAACGAGGGCCTGGGCGGGATTTGATCCCACGACTCCCAGGTGAAAGTCATGTGCGCTAACCAGTCAGCCAAAGGGAATCCCTGTGGCCAAGCAGCCAGGGCACGTGATCTATCAGAGCCACAGTGACAGGACCTCCACACTGTCACAGTGACCCCCTTCTTATCACAAGCACGTCCTCATGCTCCCGTGCAGGTTGCCACCAATTTTGAATCCATGGACTTATTACCAGTCTCACATGGATCCTGCCAGCAACGCCAAATGTGGCATGGTACACAACAAGGACCTGGGTGGGATTTGATCCCACGACTCCCAGGTGAAAGTCATGTGCGCTAACCAGTCAGCCAAAGGGATTCGTTAGCACACAAGACTTTCACCTGGGAGTCGTGGGATCAAATCCCCGCCCAGGCCCTCGTTGTGTACCATGCCACAAACACATGGAAACAAATACAGCAACCTTTTTTGTTTTGATTTCCTACAACTCCTTGTGTTCAAAATTGCTTTCGACATAAAGCATATAGTGTCCAAACACTGCATTAACTACTGATTACAGAGACTATAGAGCCCCGTTCTGGTGAAGAGATTTCTGTCTGTTACTGAAATTGATCAGTCAGATGGATACGCTCTTCATTGACGGAGACAGATAGTTACAAAATGGGGCTCTGCTCCGTGCGTCCTGGCGTAGGTGACGGAGAACCCTTGTGTCGACAGATAATGCTGTTGCATCAATATGTCTCTATCAAAACGGAGAAGCTTAAACTGGTCTTCAGTCCTCAAAGTGGTTGTCCCAGGTTCAACTTTGTGCCACAGACATTTGTTGTATGTCTCTTCCCACACTTCCCCCCCCTTTCTGTACTATCCACTGCTAATAAGGGCCACTGTGGCCACTAAACCTGTCAAAAATAAAAAGAAAGACAGAGTTATACCTAATAAAGTGCATGATAAGCGCAGAGCTGTGGTTTGATGGAACAACCTCAGGTATGCTTCAGGTGCAAAGTAAATTTACAGCCATAAAAAGAAGATGGAGTGCACAAGGGATATGTGGATCCTCAGTAATAATCTTTTCACAAAGGTGAAAAGTAACTAGCCTTATTTGCAGGAAACACCATAATCACCAACTGATTTGATTTTGCAGGGTACGAGCAGTCACAGGCATTAAGATGATATTTTACAAATGTCACCAGGTTTATCAGAGGTTTCAACCATGACTGATTATAAGGCAAACACTGCAACAAGATGAGCACTAGCTATGAAGCTCACAGAGAAACAGACTGAGATTAATCCAAAAATGAATATCCTCATTAAACTGGTATAAAATCTTAATCCAAACAGTTCTGCTTAAATGAGAAAAAAAATCTTGGTGGTTCATTTATAGCTCAAGATTAAATAGGTCTTCTAGTGTTGCTAAAAAATCTACTGTAAAAGAATAGCTTTTAGTTAGACAGCTTAACTATTTACTGTAGAGGAATTACAGGGAGACAATAAGTAACCTGAATAATACTAAAAAGGATCACTGTTACGAAAGAAGCATGCTTACCTATATCTACACACCACATGATAGGTTTAGCCTACATTTTTTTACAAGAGTCTGCCCCCATTAGAGCAAATCTGTCTTCAGTGACGTGTGGTGAGGTTCATGACTGGTGAGACACTGACTGACTCGTCTGGAATTGGATATATTAATTATATGAATTATTACATTTGTATATTAAGTGCAACTATCCTGCTCTACAAATCTGTCCATCGCTGTCATGTAAAAAAATCATCTTTGTTTGCCTTAAAAAATAAATAAAAAAGGTCTGGCGCTACTATGGAGATGTTCCACAAGGAGGAACATTGTCATGGATTGGTTCAATTTTGACTGATTTCAGTCTTTTTGATACATAGAAGAAACACATCTGTGCCCATTGGGCTCCACACTGCCCCCTATCAGTGATGCACGGTATTTTCTGCCTCACCCTGCATATTTTCTGTGCATTTATGGTCGACCAGAAAGACTGAACATGTCCACACATTCATTAAAGATATTATACAAACTGTAAGAAGGTCAGAATGCATAGCACATGTGTAATCAACCATATATTATTGTTATTATTCAGTGATTTTGACCATGAGACCATGTTGAAATGCTATAAGGGAAAATAAATCATATCAGAGATCAATTCAGACATTAATTTTCTTTTATCTGCGTTTGTGTCAATTTTGTTTGTCATTATGACAGGTGACCTACCTCCCCTGACCACACATCACCATCTGTCTTATAGTACAAGTGGCAAAGAGAATAGCTGGCTCGGGGAAGCAGCATAGTCTTACCTATTGTTGAAAACTACCCCTGTTTTGTCAGTTCTGACAAGATCATGCTGGTCTGTCAGAACTTGGCAAAAATATTCGAAAGCTAGGACAGTTGCCAGCCTCTCCGGATGATTCATTGGAAGTTTGGACTATGCCATAATCTAATTCTCTCCTACCACCATGACATCGCACAAATCTCCCCCACTCTTTGAGTGTGGCAATACCTTCCAAAAACACACCTATGCTTTTAGGGACTCTGTATGCAAAAGACCAACTTTTACTCATAGGCAGAAAGATAATTTGAAGAAAATGGTTAAAAGAATTTGTAAATCAATTTGAAGTGACATATGCAGCTGATAAGAGCAAGTTTGTAAGGGTTCATGCTGAAGGGCACTCTAAGAGGATTGAGCCAATAATTGGCCATCATCTTTAAAATCATCAAAACATGCAATTTGTTTCCAAACATGAACTCATTGAGCCAAGACTGAATCACAGCCACACTGTGGTCTGGCTAACAGGCGCAACTAGAGAGCTCTGAAAAATACCTCGATCTCTTCAAAGTGAGAGAGAGCTCCATTCTGATCGACCAAGTAAAAAAAAAAGGGACTCATGCTGTGAAACAACAGCCCATTTTAGCACTTCTCTGACAAGGTTGCACCATTTTTTCAGAGTTGAGTGTCAAGGCAGATAACAAAACAACAAGTCTCTGGGTCGGTCAGTGTCTGGTGAGGAACGTACCCTGTTCCTGGCTTGTCATATACCGAAAGGTAAAGTCACATTCTGCTGTAAAGAGACAAAAAAACTTTTCCTTAGGTTGTTTTAGCTTGGTGCTTATTGTAAAAAAACAAAAACTTGTCAGCAGAATAAAAATCTCAACACCAGTACTTTGCAGACAGAAACAGACATACAAACCTACAGAAGCAACAGTGATCGACACAAACAAAATCAGTTAAGTGAGATGGATGAACAAATGGAAATGTAAGTAGTCAGTGATTTTGGTGAAGGATGGATTTACATGTAATTCAACTCCTCAGTTATAATTAAATATCAAAGTTAAATGAGAAGTTAAAGATATCCAAACCCTGAGCAAAAGTCAGATAATTTGTGTATTGCTTGTTTATATTTTCAATGTATTTTTATCTTTAACTGTTCAATGTGAATAATCACAACCTGCTTTTCAAGCTATTTTTCAAAATAAATTGAAAATTGTGTTTAATTATATATAATTCATAATTAAAAGAAATGTATGTCTTTTTTGATAATTTGATCCTTGAGTTTGTGCTCCCACACTACTCACTTTTCTTGTTGGCAGGGTCGTAACGTAAACTTCAGAGTTTAGAGACATAAATAAAGAATCAACAGTAACTCATTATTGTCGCATTTAGCAAATTGGAAAGGAAATAATTTTGGTAATTCTACATTACCATAAACAAGAGAAGTGTGGTCTAATTGACCACACTTCTCTTGTTTTTTTTATTTAATTGACCTTTAGATAGAGGAGAACAAAGTGTATGTGTCTTTTTGTTTTGTATGTAAACTTTAGTTTCAACAGTATATAGATATATGACATTGTTTTCAAGATAAAATGATTTCTAAAAATAGAAAAAAATTAAATAGAGTAGAATAGAAATAGTTTTTATTATACAACGGTGGGGAAATGTAAGTGTAACAGCAGCAAGCTAAGGTACTGTATGCATGGGTATGCATATTCAAAGTAAATATGTATATACGTATATCTATAGATATAAAGAATAACAGACTGCACCGTAATGACAATTTTGAAACATAAGAAAAGCAATATTGTGTAGTTATTAAAGAATAGCGCCCTTAGACTAAAAGTAATGTGCAGCTAAGTAGGTTAATTTAGAGAAGAAAAATGTAAAAGATGTGCATCTGATATAATTGCTCTAAATCTCTTTTAAAATCTATAGGATATGCTGTTCTTTCTTAAAAAAATGCAAAAAACCCCAAAACAAAACAAAAATTCTGACAAGACTTCTCTATAAGAGTTTAGATATTTTAGGCTTTACAATGGCCATGTAGAAAGCACCAACTTCTGCATCTATATATAAGACCGTATGAGACAGAGTAGAGAAGGAGAGTATTTGTGAATATTTCCTGTGGATAGCACTGCAGGAGAAACAGATACAAGTCCTGTCAGTCATGATGCTTCCCCCACAAGGTGTGAAACAAGCATGAAAAAGTGCATGTTTCTGTGTAATCCTTTTTCTGCACACAGGAAGGCTCGGAGTGAGAACAAGACGAGAAGCAAGCAGACATCTGTAGCTTTGGAGAGCAGAATTATGATATATTTTAAACTACAAAAGGAAATACAGCCATTTGTTTTTTAGGACATAAGTAACATCATACAGCTGCACAACGGTGCAGATGGTAGCACTGTTGCCTAACTGCAAGAAGTTCCTGGGTTCATATCCAAGCCTGGGATCTTTTTGTGTGGATTTTGATTGTTCTCCCTGAGCATGCGGGCATGCCCTTTGGGAAGTCCGGCTTCCTCCCACAGTCCACAAACATGATTGTTAGTCTCTAAATTGTCCTTAGGTGTGAGTGCTTGGTTGTTTGCATGGTTGTTTGTCCTGTCTGTCTCTATGTTGTCCGACTTGTCCAGGATGCACTCCATCTTGTATGTGCCCCCCCCCGGACCCTTCAAGGATGAGCGGAGTAGTTATTGGATGGACGGATGGATGGATTGAAGATGCGTCATAACAAAAAGGGCCAGTTAAGAAAGTTCCAGGTTAAGGTTGCCGGACTTTTGTGTACTCCTCTAAATGAAGCATATACACGTGCACTAGCCAAGACCAAGAAAGAGGTGAGCACTGAGGAGGCAGATGAAAATAGAGCATTGGAAAAAAAGGAAGATAAACGACAGCTAGTTGGCATCTACAACATGATATTCCCTGAAATTCTCATTCCGAATCCCAGAGCTATATATGTTGAATCTCACTTCCTGTCCAAGCTCATCTCTCATTGCAGGTGGAGGCATCTCCAAAAAAAGCGTAACTATACAGGTACAGTATGTGTTGTTGTTTTGTGTTTGTATAGGGACGGGGAGCACTAAGCTCAGAAAATTCCATGTCTGCCCATCAACTTATTTTTTACTGCAGCTGCCTGCAAGTTACCATGACTACCTCTACTGAACTGGCTAATAGCATCTCTGCAGGCTCTGTCAAGGCAGAAAGTGTAAAAAAGACAGTTACTGTAACATATTGAAACAGTCTTCAATGCATATTGATTCTCATCATAAATCGAAGCTATAGGCAATTAGCAGAAGATCTTGTCCAGATAATAATTCCATTGAAGATTTTTCTAAATTGAAAAAAAATATCCGCAAACTGGCCTTGTCCCTGAAACCCTGGCTTTTTTTTCCAAACTTAGAGCTGAGAGTGAAACAAAGTTGACAGACTGGGATAATGAATCTATTCGGCATTGCAGAGAAGTGCAGGAGCCAAAGGAGTACAATGTTTCTGCAATAGAGAGAATCTGAGGATTCCTGGTATCATGAGCCAGAGTAGAAGAATAAAAGAGTGCACAGAGAACATTAAGAGAATTTTGGACCACCCTTTTTTACCATTCTAATAATGTCCCCTATCAAGAGGTAAGCCTTTAATTACCATTACAAGCCAGGGAGCTCATAATAGAGGAGAATCCTTTGCCTTTTTTTCTCTGTGGCTCCTTTTCCCCGTTTCATTCGGTGGTTTCTGATGATCAGACAGGGAAGTGTAAGCCTTTAATTACCTGTAAAAAATTATGGCCTTTGTGAACAGGTAGTTGGTGCCCATGCTTTCATCCCCCCTTTTTAGTGTGCTAATCGTTTCCTTTTGATGATATAATGGGTGCTCTGCCTTAGGCTATACAAGACAAGGCCTATTGTGTCACAGTCCATACTGTGGGGGTGTTATGATATTGTGCTGGTGAACTTCATGTGTTTTTTTTTGCAATTTCTAAAGATACATGTAGCTCCAAGAACCAGAAACCCATCTCTTTCTTAACAGTAATTCTTAGGTACCATAATTTTTGGACTATTGAGCGCACCTAAAATTAAGCTACACAAGCTGAATAAAAATAATAAAATACATTTTGTACTTATATAGGGGCGCCTGAATATAAGGTGCAGGTTTCCATGAGACAGTTACACAGAAGGGCATTACACAAACATTTTTTTATGTTTCAATTCAAGACACTCTGTATGACAATCTGCAGTAAGGCATCAACAAAACATTACAGTATAAATAAAAAACAGTTAGAAATCAAAATTTGGAAAATAAAACCCTGCAGCAACACAACTAACATGCTGGATTAGAAGATAATACTTACTATTTGTTAATTTAGCCAACCAGAAAAGTCATTGGTTGCCATCTTATCTTCCTCTTGTGTACTAATGCAACTGCATGTCCTCTAAAAGCTTTTTCTCATCTTTTTATACTGGTACAGTTCTTGCTGCTGCCTTCTCAAGCGTCTCACCATCCCTTCTTTAATGCCAAGCATACGTGCAGTAGCTTTATTTCCTTCTTTGATGGCCAACCAGCCAGCTCGTTTGCCTCTGGTGGTCTGTACGACAGCCATATGTAAACCACACCCCAAACCGGATTACGCCTGTTGTGAATTAGGTTATAACTTAAAAGTTTCATTATATGCATTTTTGTGTGTTCTCCATGATGAGGTTATGTGTATGAAAAGAACAAATAGTGTCTTTATCTGAGCATAATCTTTCCTCACATTTCTGTCGCACTTTTACGCTTTCAGTCACAGATTTTTTTTACTGGCAAACGGCCCCCAGGAGGCTGTTTGCCCACCTCTGAAAGGGGGTGGGTATGTTTACTCTGAAGGGGCATCGTGGAAAAATCGGGCATTTGCTGGTTTGACGCTCTGACGAAAAACATGCAAAAATGTTATTAGTCAGTTGTTTACCAGGAGAGGGTGGTGTAGCTGCTCAGAGAGCAGGATTTGGGAGGATTACTGAGAAATTGATGAATTAAGCCAAAAAACATTCTATTTGGGAAAAAAATAAGGAAATAGCCTTACAACATGGTTGAATGCTCCAAACTGTTGATTTTGCATGATATAGGACCTTTATATCACAAAGGGAGACAGGCAATATCCAAAAGAGCTGTGAATCTTCAAAAACAATGCCAGCAGTGCAATAGAACACAGTGTAATTGATGTCAGCTTTGCACTTAAAATCTGCTTTGGGAGTCTTCCCATGTCAGTAAGGGAGGACGAGTCAGCATGGTGATCCTGTTACTGGTGGAGTTAATACTATAAAATAACATTGTATATTTCACCTTCGTTCTCCTCTCTCTTAAAAGTATTTTTCAGCCTTTTTGTGCTTTTGAATTTTAGAGCATGCTTGTCACACAGGTTGTATTGACCTATACAAGTCAACTATTGTGGACCTGTGACTTCAACCATCCTCACTGCATCGGCCCTTTCACAGAACACACAGACATGACAGATAAGGTGCAGAAAAGGCGCCTTTAATTCTGCCTTGAAGTGTTATCTGAAAAGGGCTGTCCACCAGCTTCCCTCTCCCTGCGGAAGAAAATAATTCCAACAGCATGATGCTGCCACACTCCTGCTTAAACATGAGGAGGATGTGTTCAGACTGCAGCTCCTCCAGAATAGATGTGGGTCTTTTCACTGATTCTCTTACTAACTTAACGAAAAACTGCACTCTGAATTTACTGGGAGTATTTGTCAGTTGGGGGGCGGTAACTCTTCTGATCTGATTGCAGCTGAAATCTTGTGAAGGCAGCATGAATTTTGGTCTTATAGGGTAAGAAGAGAAGGATGCAGAGGAGGAGGATAGAGAATAAAAAGAAGGTAAGGTAAAGGAAAAGAAAAATCAACAAAATGTTCTTATTCTTATTCTTCTTTCTGAATGACTTCTGAATGACTTCCCTCAATTAACCGATAGGCCCAACAAACCGAGAGTGACCGTAATTTTGTGGGTACTGACTGGTGGAGGGAATGTATTTTACTGCTCGCCATGTTCTGTTCATGGGCCCACAAATAAATGTAGCAATGATCAGAGTTATAATCTTTTTTGCTTAATATATGTGCTGTTGTTATTGCTTAATATGGTCCTTGGGTTTTTGGCAGTAATTTGATGCCATATTTCTAGTTATTACAAGGCAAAATGTTAAAACGTTTAAAGCATATTAATACATTTGCAAGGCACTGTATGTCACTATGAATAAGAACTACTCAAAAATACTGCACCTCATCCATTTTCTTGACTTTCAAATAGATACTTTATGATTTAGACTTCAAAAATAAAAATGCTGGGCCTTCCTCGCTCACCAAGTGTTTTTGCTGCCCATTTCATTTGACTACTAAAGGCTCAAAACACTCCTTTTCTTATGCTTCCGTCATTTTTAAGCCAGAGGGTTTTGGGATCACTTTTCATGCTATTCTATGGGTTGATGTGAAATCTTCTTTTATGGCCAAAACGAGAGCAAAAATAATGCAATTTTTCCCTCTGGGTAGTGTGTGCTATCCTTCTGAAAACTGCCTTTCACGGCAAAACTGACCCCTTTGAAAAGATTTGCCCTTCACTACAAGAAGCCTTTCACAATCTAAATAACTGTTCATTCAAGTGATCATGAAGACAACAATATAAAGTAAACCAAAGAAAATGGAACGGGAAAAGAACAAGCTGTAATAACACCATAACTGGAAGACAAGTACAGGGTAGAAAAAGAAATAAGGATTTGTAATTGGTTCCTGTACAAGGGTGTGGAGGCTTATTAAATGGTGTGATGTAAACACTTGACAACAAACATCACTTTAACAGCAGCTTAACTGAAGAAGCCTGCCTGCAGGCAGCAACCCACAAACCAGAACACCAACGGAGGCCAGACTAACATGTTAAAGACGAGTGCACTCCATTCAGTGGATTCCAGCCATTACTACTAAACTCACATGTCCCAGAGGACTTCACCTAATCCTTTTCCAGACCCATGTATAACCTCACCTGTTAGCAGAACTGCTCCTAATAGCTTTACAGTCCCATACATCTCACCTACAACAACTGTAAGAGAAATAGGTTGTGAGCAACAAAAGGTTTCTTAAACTACCTAAATCGAATACAAACATGGTAAAGGTTTATTTGGTTTTGAAGGTAGCTCCTGGTCTAATCCAGCCGGATCAAATCTGTTTTATGAGTGGGAATTTGAATTTTGATTAACGTGCAAATGTCTATAGGCATCCAAACAAGGAAGAAACTGCTTGGGAAAAATTAATTGGAGATATGATGAATGGAATATAAAAACTGTTTAGACAATGTGAATTTAAAGTCACGTGTTTAATCTACATGATGCATTTGTCACAGAGAACTGGTTAGTATTGTACCCAGAACCATTTAAACTCACACTTAACGTCTCTTTATTCTCTGTTGTGGACTTTTGTAGAGAAATATTTTCTGTAAGCTTTTCAGGTCGAATGAGCCTAAAACTTTTATTAAAAACATTTATAGTTTTATGTGACATTTGGAGCTTTATGCAAAGCCATAGCTTTGGCCAATTTTTGCTCATCTTCTCATGCAACATTTCCTTTTTCTACAGTATCAAAATAAACAATTTATGTCTCAAGGCAGGGTAAAAGTGACCTTGGCTTTGCTCCATTAGTAAACAGACTATGTATTGGGGAAGTTCAAACATTTTAACCTATTCTGTTCTGATCACGCGGAACAATTTTATTCTATGTACCTCTCTGACTTTGCCTTTGTTTGTATGTGATGATCATCCTTTTAAAGATTTCTTTAAATTAAATAAAACCTATTCACTCACTGCTATTTTTTGTCATAGTCTTTCCACTAATCCTACAGCGAAGCTTTCTTTTATTGAAAAAAACAAAAAACAAATAACAAAAAAAAAATGTTCTGGTTAAACGTTTACACTGACTAGGGACAGTAATTTAATCTTAGACTTTTACAGATATTTTGTAATATTGTTGAATTATGTATATATTTTTCATGTTGACAGAAACACCAAACAAGACACTTCAGTGATTTGAAAAAAAAATGAGTGTGTGGCTTATACTTCCAGACTCCAACACAAGCAGATGATTATTAATCAGCTGCTGTATCCAGTTAAAAAAAACATTTTTAACAGATGTGTATATGAAAAAAAACATGCTAAACATGTGATCAACCCTGTAAATATTGCATTTTCATCCGTCACAACTCACATGATCTGTATTGCCAAGTTGAAACTCTGACATTTTATTTATATTGTCCTATCACTTTACAACTAAAGCATTCCGTTTTAAACATGAAACCTGATATTTGCTCTAACGAAAACCCTGATGATCGCCAAACTACTGTTTTTACCTTTCTTCTTTTTATGTCGTCCTAAAAACCTATTTCTTCACAAAAATGCTCACAGACACAACATCTTTCATTCCGTTTGCCTTCTATCACACTATGAGACGGCCAACCCACTTCACCTTGACACCTCGGCCTCTTATCACACCTCGACCACTCTGTCCTCATTCACCCTTCGTTTTTAGAAGCTGACTGTCAGATCTCAGCACACCTTTGCAGATTGACTGAAGCTTTTCAACCCTTCCTCTCGTTCTCCTTTTTCTATATGTTTTTCCTTTCACTTATTCTCACCAACTCCTGCACATTTAAAATTTCTGACACACTCACTGCGTTCAACCCCTCTGCCCTCATTGCAGAATCTGCAGAATGCAGGTCCGGTAAATTCTGGGCTCTTTGAGTGGGAGGGCAAGATTGAACTCCCGCCACAGGGACTTGTATGTTGATAAATCTAAATCAAGGCTGACAAATGACTTGTGCCGAAGACACTGGGACAGGGTCACCAGGGAAAACAGCAATGTTTACACACTAACACAGGGTGATGACGTCCCCTGGCACTTGGCAAGCGTCGGGATAATTTCAATCTTGCAAGATACCTGTGGGAATGGCTCAGAAACGATTCTTAGGATGAGTTTCAGCCAATCAGGGAGGTAACGAGGGAACAAGCTAGGATGTTAATTACCATGATGATTTCCTCTGAGATGCAGCGTGTGTTTGATTTGTGTGTGTGTGTGTGTGTTATGTGGTAGGTTAGCGCAAGGCATCAATCAGAGCCTCTTTGTCTCCAAAAGAGATTAAATAAGCTGCACTGCATAAATTCATGCCGGAATAACACATCCATCACTTTTCCCTAGTTGCTTTCACTTTTGACCACAACAACAGCCTTTAATGTTCCCTAAATACAATGATGTCACATGCTCTCCAGCAAAAACCTAACAGCACCTTTATTTGATGGTCCAATCCACAAGTCCTTGCCAGGACTTACTTTTGAAGACATAAAAAAAGCATTGCATCATATCCTATTTTCACTTCCCTGGGGATCATTACTTTAAAGAACACCACTGTGATCTGGTTTCTATAGAAACTGAATCACTCACTTCCCAGCTTATCTACAAAAAAGAAAAAGAAAAAAGTATTTCAATTATCACCAGAACAAGAACATAGTATGCTTGTAGAATTGTGTCTTCTTGAGCACATAAATGCAGGTAAATTGAGTCAGCAGGTTAAGCAGGATATACTAGCTAGCTGGATAGCAGTTTCTTATGTACGTATAATTTCTGTATGAGCATAAAAACAATACGCATTGGTGTTAATTTTTTTTATTTAACACTCCTATGAAACATTTGAAATCAGGCTTTTCTTCTGCAGGTTTTACACATTGATGAACAATATAGGCAATAACATCAATGTGCAACTGTCTATAGTCTTCGTTTAAAGGGTGCTCTCTTCTTTCTTAGCTGTATAATCTTCACTGTCAGCCTATAGATTACATTAATGAGTGTAGACATCCACTTCATGAATATGACACTTTAACAATCGACCCAACATGCTAAAGATTTGGGAAAAGCCATAACTCTGGGTACTGCAGTTTCCAGTAGATAACAAAAACTTTTTTAAATGTTTTTAAGGAAGGCCAGGGAGATACTGTATTTTTTCTTTGTAGAACATATTGGTGATGCTGAATAAAGGATTGGGACGATAACAAGTAAATATGATCTTACATTAAGGCCTGATGCTCATAATGCTCGGTTAGACAGAACTTGCCTCTGAAAACATTAACATGTTTCACGCTTGCATGTTTCAAAATTGCAAAGCCAAATTGATCGAGTGGATGAAGTGCAGCTTCACAGGCTCCCTTTCCGCAACAAGATCTAGCTACAGCTGCATGGGTGGACAGCTGCAATGTATTGTATGCTAAAAGCAACAAAAGGTTCTTGCATTTTCCCAGGCCACAGTTGCAAATAAGAATTGATTCTTAATCTGTTCTTGCCTGGATAAATAAAGGTTAAACAAAAAAAAAAACATAAAGTAAGGTCCAGGTTGCAAAAAAAACGGTACTTACACTTTAATGTTGAATATTTGTTTCCTATATATTTAAGAACAATTTCTGCAAAAGGGTTCTCAATAGTGAAATAAGGCAAAGTGTCTTGTGTCTCAGATGATGAATGTTCATCAAAGATTATTCAACAGAAATGTTTTTTTCAGTCTTGATACTATATCAGGAAAATATAGTTTCATATCCATTTGTTAATTGTAGGAACGCATCTATCTGATTCACTGATAGCTAAAATCAAAGAATTAGCTGAGTTAACAGATGTTATAGGGAACTGTTATAGATGTTATAGGGAACTGTAACACGTTCTGGGGTTTATCTTTCTATATTAAGTAAAATCCTGAGCACATACACTCAGACAGATTGGTGCTAAAAATCATCACCTCATAAGTAATTATGAATGATCGGCTTTGACACCGTACAACTGTCTCTAGGTGACAACTGAGATCAAGCTTATAGTAGACTGTTATTGGATACACCAAAAGAGCAGCTATTACAAATGAGTCAGCTGGTAATTCATTTATTAGAAACCAGTCTTTGAGAGACACAAAACAACTCATCAGAGGTCTTCATACAACCTCTTAGGTAGTTAAGTTGAATCAGCTATTAAAGAACATCTCATGATTTGTCTCATTTTTCTATTTTTTTTGTTGAGTACTTTTAAAATGTTCCATGTAATTTTTTTTATCTTCCTAAATTAATTAAATAATTTAAAGAGCATCAATTATTCCCAACACATTTTACATGTTAGCTGCTATCTTTTAACTGATTATGCCAATAACTGACATTTTTAGATGATCAGTAATAATAACTGAGCTCAGACTGCATTAGCAGCATGGAGAAAACAGCTTTGAATGACTAACTTTCATTCACAGTTATTGCATTAAAGTCTTGTGCAAAACAGCTGAATTATGCAATAATGTAGTTATTTATTACATTATTATTCAAAGCACAAACTGAAGTCAAATTCCTTATTTGCGTGCAAACACTTGGAGGATGAAGCTGTTTCTGATTTCTGTGGGTTTTTTATGTTACAATCAGATTTAAAAAGCATGTCGGTATATTTTGAGAGATTTTGTGAAACGATACATAATATGCAGGCTAAGTGGAAGAAAAATATAAATATTGTTTTGTAAATGTTTTTACACATAGAAATCTGAAAAGTATGACATGCATTCAAATGACTTGAGTTAACACTTATATATTGTTATGGGAAAATTTATATTAAGAATGGTCTGCTCTGTGTATTTTTAAATACTGATAGTTACTGTGTGCAATCTGATTGTATGGCACTGTATGAATTTAGGTCAGCACGAAATGTACTGATTGGAGTTCCAATATCCTAGGCTGGCATAGTAATCTCCTCTTACATTTGAGGACATCCTTTCATTACATAGAGTATGCCTTCTCTATCAAGTCCACGAAGCCTGCAAGTTTACGTTCTCATTCTGAAGAAAGGTTTTCTGATATGATGTAGATAGTTGCCAGGATTACTACATCTTTATAAGTCTGTGTCAGGTTCTGTAAGGCAGGTCAGTATTTGCATATGTCTTGTATGATCTTGTACCTCCGTGTTCAATCAAACAAGTCTGTAATTAAACCTCCAAAACTACTGAAGGAATCTTTCTAATCTCTTTATTTAAAAATCCCATAACAATATATAAGTATAAAACTTATAAGCGTTCTAGATACCTGAAGGTTTAATATTTTTATATAAAACTTATAGTAGTTTTAAGATCTTTTTGGGTATGTTTCTATCATCTTTGCAAACTGTTTTTAGCACATGCCAAAGCAGATTAGATGGAGAGCATCTTAATTTTTTAAGTCCTACCAGAAGGTGATTTAGTTTAAAACCTTATTAGACTATTAGCCTAAGAATATAACATGATCTACACCTTTCCATTTCAGCTTTCTTTGTTCACTTCCATCCTGTTGGGAGATGAACCTTCCCCCAAGCCTCAAATCTTTTGTAGCCTCTGTCAGGTTTTCCTCCAGGACTGTCTTTTACATAGCTCCACCCATCTTTCCATTATCTCTGCCCAAGCTTAACAAAAGCATCCCCACCACTCGATGTGGCCACCACCTTGTTCTGGAAGACGTCCAGGGTTTCAAAGTGTACAGTATAGTGCTTTGCCTTTAGTTCAAAAAGTTCAGTTTGATTTCATTTGACCAGACTACAATTTTCCATTTGTTTCCTGTGGCTTGTGAGAAACTTGACAGGAAGGCCAGATTTATGAAGTGCACTACTTATAGCTGTCCTTTCAATAGATTATCTGATTTAAGCGGTGGATCTCTGCAGCTCCTCCGGAGTCCCTGTGGCCCCTCAGCTCCATTTCTGAGAAATGTTCTCATTGGCCTACCCGTCAGCTTTAGGTGGAGTAAGTTTTGGGGTATACCATACCTATTTTCACATGATGGATTAAAGACCACTCTGTGAGATAGTCAAAGTTTGTGATGTAGGACTGTGTATTAGGTGGTAGGAGTTTGTCCGATAACCATTCGGTTGTCGGTTTGGACCCCCCCTTCTTTCGTCTTTCACCCACCTACCGCCTACTGGTAGTGGTCAGTCTTTGGCAGCCTTGCTCCGTCAGTGTGCCCAGGGCAGCTGTGGCTACCAACTAGCTTACCATCATCAGCATGTGAATGTGTGAATGTAGTGTAAAGTGCTTAAAGATCCTCTAACTGAAAAAACAGAATGCAAACGAAAGCCATTCACCATATATTAAAAATAGAAGCTTTGATGTGTCTTTGATGAGGTACTGTACGTAGTGCAGATGTCAAAATATCAAATGTATAGGTATAACTATGTGTTATATTCAGTAATTACAGAAATCAACAGTTTCTTGCTTTCATGCTGTAGTAGATGTTCAATGCAGCAAGCAAATGGAGATTAAATGCATACTCTGCTTCTCTATGCATTCCCTTCTATTCCTTTGTGAAGCTAATTCAATAAGCTAAGTGAACGTTTTTCTTTTTTCTTCTAAATTGTGTCTCTGTGGTTGGCTGGGCTACCTCTGTGAATGTTTTCTCTAAAATAACTATTTTATTTGTATTTTGTTATGTATTAATACTTTACTTAATACAGAGTTCTGTTTTTGGGTCCTTTCTACTGTGAGTTAAATTTGCCAGATTTCCACCTCCACCACCTGTGATGTTCATGCATTTCATGATTAATGGTGCGTTCACACCACGCACTTTGTCTGCGTCAAGCAATGCTGATAATGCATCGCGTTTGACGTATATACATTTTTAAGCTGAAGCTTGCAAAGCACGTGGACAGGTCTTTCTCTGCCCGGTGTTTAAAACACTAGCAGATCGTAATTGGCTAGAAAACGTAGATGTCGGGCGACGTCACTACAGTGACACGCTCTGATTGGTTGGCGCACTGCATCAAGTCTGTCCAAAGTTCAGCTAGCTGAACTTCTGCGTTGCTTGTGTTTGTTAGGTTGCCTCTTGAAACACAAGTACACTTGAAAAGCTAATGAAGAAGCCAACACACACAAAACACCGCATAGACTTTACATGTAATCTTGCTGCAACTGACGGTGACTTTTGGGACGGTGTGAATGCACCATAACACAGTATTATATGTACACAGTACAATGTTGGCTTTTATCTTGAAAAAGACGCAAGTGTTAACACAGTGTCTGAGAAGGAAAAGAAAAAAACTCCTTTAAAGTTATAAACACTTTTTAAAATGTATGGGACAATGAATAAAGCCTAGTTTATGCTTCTGCGTTTTGACGGAGACGGATTGATGGAAAACCATTGTCCGTCAACGCAAAGGCTCTCCGTTACCTACTCAAGAACGCACGGAGTAGAGGCCCAAATTTTAACTATCTGTCGACGGAGAGTGTATGCATCGGATTGGTCAGTTTCAGTAACAGCCACAGATCGCTTCACCAGAAGGGGACTCTATAGTCGCTGTAACCAGTAGTTAATGCAGCGTTTGGCCACTGTATGCTTTATATTGAAAGGATAACTTATCTAATCTGTTCCTTTGGCGATTTTGAACACAAGGAGGTGTGTGTTTTGCTCAAGGGGCAAACTCCGCCCGCAGAATGTGAAGCCAACGCGGAAGTGACAAAAACTGCAGTTCAGCCCTCATCCGCTGGGGGCTGGCTGCAAAAAGGAGCAACTTCCCATTGACTCCCATGGTAAAAAGGCCAACTTTTCAGCAAAAATAAACATGTTTACAGCCTGGTTCAAAAAACCATTTTAGGTTAGATAGTTCAGGTTTAACATCATGACAACTCTGAGGGGGGGTGAATTTTTTTCGAACTCCTCCGTTTATTTGTAATTTAATTCTGAAATTATGAATAATTAGGGGCGTGTCCTTTTGATTGACAGGTCCGTCTAGGATAACGCTGGTGGCTAATGGTGGCTAACTGTAGCTAATAGCTTGCTCCGTGGTCTGCTTGCGGAGCTCTTCACAGCCTGGGACTAACGTAAAGACTTCAGTCATTTGGTGTTTCTGAACTCCACTATCAGTTGCCTCTGCAGTTTTTATTCGGTTTTGGATGTTAATATGCAATTATTGGGCAAAGACGCCTTGCTGAAGTTTTGATTACAGTAACAGACCGTCCAAGAAGTTTCTGCATCGGGGGGGGGAGGCTTCATACCGGCTAATGTTTAACCAGCTGTGGGGGGGTTCTGTCAGGTGGCAGAGAGGAATGCTGTTCTGGTCGGCGCTTTTATCTCTTTCTACACGCGAGTTGGAGCAGGCGATCGGTCGGGTCGCAGCAGAGCAGCAAAGTCGGAAGGACCGGGACGCCGCGGCAGACCCGGTCAGGTAGAGCACCTCGAGACTCAAGAGCGGGAGATGGTTACATCAGGCTGGAAGACTCGGAGTTGGACTCTAGAAAGACTGGATTATCGCTGGTTAGATCAGTACTGGTGTGAGGAACACAGCTGGAGGCATGAATTAATGGATGAGATGTGAGGTGAGTCAAAAGCCTTTTATTTTTTTTAGAGGATCTGAGTTTTCATGATGACTTTGCGATTACTTTTTGCTGGATGTCTTGTTAAGATAAGCCAACTAAGTCCTCACCCTCCTCCGATGGTAATGGAAATAACACAATATCAGGCCGTATTGATCTGACCCATTTGGGTCTTATTATATTGATCTGTTTTCTCTACTCGAGATGTTTCTGCGTCTAAAGGGATCGTTGTTGAAAAACGGGGTAAAAGTCTCTTAACCGCTGTCTTCTGGCTGAAACCGGCTGCAGCCTACGTTAGCTTCAATTAGCTCCCGACTAGCTTGTAGCTACGTCGGCTCTGGGCGTTAACCCTCCGCCCCCAGCCTCACAGCGCCACTCTCAGCTCCTCCTCTTTGCCCATTTTTGGAGTTTTTGAGAGTGACGAGGCGAGTGACGCGGACAAGATTAAGGCGGTGGGAACCTCCCAACTGGCCTCATTTTTGCTATTCAGAAACCTATGGGGGACGAACCGGAAGGTTAGTCCATTGTTTTATACAGTCTATGGTTTTGCTGCTGTGTTTTGTTTCCATGTGTTTCTAGAGTATTCTATAACCCGCACTTCTAGGAAAAAGCTTTACAGTTTAATCAAAACTTACTTTCTGTCATTCATTGCTCCTTGAGGAAGAAATGTATTCACAAGCCTAGAAAAAAAAGAAGCGGCACTGTTTGATAGTAGGCAGAGACGCCATGAAAACTTAGCACCCCCTGCTGTCCTGGTCGAGCAATGCTGAAAAAACAATAGAGAATGGAGTGGAAGAGCAGAGTACTATAAACAGAAAATGTCTCCGTCAATACGTCTGCGTCTGAGTGCAAATTTGCGGTCGGAGAAGCATAAACTAGGCTTAAGGGAGTCAGCTCAGGATATAGTGGTAAACATAAAGGTTAAATCTTAAAAAAGATTCTTCACCTTGTGTGAATAAAGATTAAACACAAATGGGATACATAAAACATTTTGTAATTTCTGTAGGATGTTAAACTTCTCTAAAAAAATAATTAGCCACAATGTAACCTAAATCTAAAACCTAGCTTGAGGAGGAAACGCAATAAGGATTTTTGCTGCAGTAAACCTCATTAAGGAACCAATAGAAATGCAGATGCAATTGTGTCAGAAGAGGATTCTGAGGCTGTGGAGTGCCCCGAAGGGATAGCTGAGAGAATAATATCAGAAGTAAACAAGTTTGGTTCCTAAACAGTCAACATGATCATCTGATTTTGAGTGTGTAGGTCTTTAAACATTAAGAAAATAGAAAAGAAAGTTGTGCATTCACTTCTCACCAGTTAGTTTTCTAGTTATAGAAGCTGAGCTGCATTTGAATCCACAGCATGCTGAGTAGAGGGCTCATTTTATGCCAGAAAACCATCATACAGCAAACATGCAAGTGTTGGCATTTGTATAAAAACAGACTTCTCTCATATTATTATAATTCTTGAACACACGCTTTCCTGTGCATTCTGGTGCAGTGTCTAGTCTGTAAGGAATGCTGCTGGAAGGCTGTCTTTAGAATGCTAATATGCTCGGCTGATGTAGGTCAGGACTTAATCCTGTAGAAATGATTATCGGCACACAACTGGAACTTCTGTTGCAGGATATCATTAACATTCAGCGCCTTTCCACTGTACTCGGCAATCATCCTTGCCAAGACAAGCACATCACCGCAGAGAAACGGCAACAGCCTAAATGAAAATTATATGTTTTAACACCCATCTAGGAAACAGTTTTCACTCCTATTATATATTTATGGATGCACACGGTGTGTGTGTGTGTGTGTGTGTGTGTGGAAGCACATCTGTTTCAAGACTTGTAGAAACAAGTTAAACCCACAACATATACTTCTAGAAAACTATTTCCCCTAAACAAAGACAGTTACATGAAAGTTATAGAAATTTTATCTTAAAATGAGGATTCTCAGAAGTGTTTGAATAAGTTAAGATGGATCCTGCTTTGTATCAATTTCAGATTTAGATGTAATTTAGTGCAACATTATGATATGCTTCTTGGCCCAGGTACACATGTAGCAGGGTTTTGGTAAAGCTGAATATACTCCCCCTTCTATCTAGAAAAAACTTGCGTGTACTCCACCTTGTTTTCAGGAGAAAAAATTCAACCACACCTAACAGCATAAGTGCATCTGTAAGCACATTCATAGGCATGCCACAGGTGGCAATAGTTCCCCAAATCTTACCTAATCAGAATATCCATCCCATCATGATAGTCTGCTACATGGAGCAGTAACAGAGCTTGTAGAAACAACCATGCAAAAAGTGCTTGCACAATCAATAACGCCAACACAGCTCTGACGGCTCAAGTCACACATGGGATATCAGAACATTTTTGTCGCAGGTAGAGAAATTGCAAAACCTGAAACTCTAGTTAGTTTTGTCCACATGCAAACACTTACAATGAAGAATTCACAAATCCTCACTTTGGTTGGAGCTTTTATAAAGGCTCATTTTTGATTATGTAAATCTGAACTTTCTCGTGGATAATACGCCAAATTGTTGAAAAATATATTCCGTTTTTGAGATATATTGCTACTTGGTGACAGGACCGTGGTCTTCATGAAGCTGCTTGTTCTCTAATATGCACTAACAAACGTCTAAGCCTCCAAAGAACAGCTTGATTCTTACTGAGATAAATTACACACTTTAGGGCTATTTATTAATTAGATTAGATATGATGGCAATTGGTTGCACAGGACTTCTTTAGGGGTTTCAAAATAAAAGGGGATGAATGCAAATGTGAACCATCTGTTTTTAAAAAGTTTGATTCCTTTCTCATTTTCCTTTCACCTCACTATTATATAAGTATCTGGCAATGGTATATTACATAACATTACAAAATATTTAAATGTAACTATAAGAATGCCTATACAAAGCATAGTACATTGTACTGTTATTACAATTGTGTGGTTCATTTTTTTTATTGTTGCCAATGTATTACATATTACAGTTTCTAGCTTTTTTTGCTCTCAGTTTCAGGAGTCTTGAGAGGAAAATCTTTACCCCAGATTTAAATTTTGTTGAAGAAAAACATTAAATGGTTTACACTTTAGCATTTCTGAGGAGGTTAACAAATACAAGATATGAATGCTTCAGTCAGCCTTTGCATCCGGTAAAGGCCTGCACTTATGTATTGCTTACATGACAACCAATATTCATGCACACATCCAAATTCTGATTGTGGAAAGCTATTTAGTTACAGCTGCCCAAAGGTGGACTGATAGAAGTGACGATGCCATTCAGTGGGCGGGCGGCACCATGCCATCTGAGTACCACCTGCAGGAAAAGTGGGTGAAGCGCCTTGCCCAAGCACACAATGCCAAAGTGCCTGAGACAGTAGTGGGGGTTCAAAATGGCAACCCACTTTTTACAGGATAAACCCCTTTGTCCGAGGGTAATTTACAGAGAATCCATATCTCTCAGATACTCACAATGAAATCCACAATTGCCAAAATTTACCTGGTGCACAGAATTTAAAATTCAAAGCATAAGTCCAATGATAAGAAATACACTCAGTCTTTAAACCAGAGGGGAATTTGCGACCTGTAAAACATGTATTATGTATGTATTATTCAGCCAAGTCAGTCAAGAGACATGAAGACACCCAAGCATTTTCAATACACTAAGAACATAAAAACCTACTCTGCACTATCAATGTAAAACAGGCAAATTCTTCATCAGAATGGATGAAGTTCTGTTGAAAAAGAATTATAGTTTTTTGATAATGTTGTGAAAAAGCAACTGAGAGGTGGACACATAAAGGCAGAGCAAGCTACAAAGAACCATCTGACATGTATATTTCGAAAAACATAAAAGCGGCACTCTTTTTCTTGAGCTGAATAATTTCTTTCAGTTCAAGAAACTGAAGGCAACAATTTTTTTCAAAGAAGACTGTGTTATGTAGTGTGAGAAGTCTAGCGATCAGACGAGTGGGGTTTGCAGAGTTTGTGGGGTTGGCGTCCAAAAATCAGTTAAATGAACTCAAATCTATAACTTTAAATATACAACCTGAAAATAAACATCTACAACGCTATACAAGACACATAACCTTCTTTTTTTGCACAGTCTAAACTTAAAAGAACCTACTTTTTTTTATTCAGAATCAACACAACTAAAAAAAAAACACAAAGTGAATAGCACACCCCCAAATGTTAGGATTACCTTGGGCACAACTTTTAGATACTTGAAGGTGCCAATTTCATCTTATCAAATAGTGGAAAGCCAATGGGAGTGCCTAGCCATCATATTATTCAGGAAGGAGATGTGTTCTGTTTCCCAGAGATTAAAGTGTTTTGGTGCAAAGTTTACAAATCAACCCAAGGGCAAAGATGGTGGCTGAAGCTACAAACAGAGTGTCATGAATATGATCAATGGGAGGCAGATCTGTTAGTTATCAGGCTCCTCTCCTGTGGAACCAGTACCCGTTTTCATCTATGAAGGGGAAGTTTGCAAGCCTGAGAACACTGTGAGGTACGGGGTAGGCAGCATCATGTTGAGTGAGTGTTTTGTTGCAGAAATGACTTGTACAGTTTACAAAATAGATGGTATGATTAAGAGAGGGCATAAAATGAAAACATTGAAACACCATGAGAAGATATCTACAGGTCTTTCAAATGGATAGTGATCTGAGTCTCATTGAAAATTTGTGGGCAGAGCTGAAGAAGTTTTTGTGAACAAGACAGCCTACAGGCTCAATTACACCAGTTTCTGACAAGAGGAATGGGCCAAACCGCCAGCAAATCATTGTGAGAAAATTGAGAAATGTTTGACCAAAACGATATAGTTTGAAGTTAAATCTACCAGATATTAAAGGATCGAATGTAAACTTGAAAATAGACCTATCTTATTCTGTCTTTTAGCAAATAAAAATAAGCCTAAAAAAATCTCATTTATTGTAAGAAAAAGAGATTTTACGTATATGTTTTCTTATACAATGCAAATAAATACATGTTTCAATTCCGCCTATCCCTTTTCAGTAATTAAATGGTATTGAAGAAGCAAAAATAATTTTGCCTATTGAAAATGAAAGGTACTTGAAGGAATGAAAGAGGGAACCAGGCTTGAGGCTGTTTATGTGCACTGCAAGGAATCTGGTAGTCAACAAGCCAATAAAGGGGGCTTCTCAGCTTCTCAATTTCAGAGGAAGGAAAACAAAAAATAAAATAGGGACTTAATTTTTTTCTGAAATGTTGACTTGCAAAAGGAAGTGTAAAGAAAATGTTGGAAGTGGTGGAAAAAAAGGGGGAGACCATAGCTAACGGTGGGAAAGGACAGTGATGAGGAGGTATACTAAGAACAAGTGAAAGTGACAGATCACTTGTGAAACACCCCGTGATCTGGTCGGCCTGTTCCGGTGAAAGAAACGACAGATGAAGTCAGAAGTGCTTGACTACACTTGCGTATACGTAAAGGTGACTAATTTTCTCATTTTCCAGCTCAGGACAAAATGTTGTAATGGCTTGCCCTGTCTGAATCGGTGACGGGGGCCACTTTAGCAACATATTAAACTCCACTCAAACCACATCTGTTCCCAGTCAGCGGCGCTCTTAAAGGTCATGCAGGAAACTGCCAACACATAAAAGGTCACGTTATCTCTAATAGGGAAATGCATGCGATTAGAAAAGCCACTGGGTAGAAATAGGAATTAAATGAGAAGCCAGGCAGGAAATGCATACAGTTGCAACTCAGCGAAGTTGAGATTTGCGATTGAAAGGCAACATACTTCAGCAATTACCCAAAGTTAAGCAGGGGCTTGAATTAGAAGAATGATACTTTGCTTTATAGTACAAATACCACAAGGGGTAGAATGGGGGTGCTGTGTGTCAGACAAACACAAACAAAGCAAGAAACAAAAGTTAATGAATAAGTAATACATAATAAATAAATGAAGTACTATGTTGTGTTTTAAAAGTACAAACTGCCTGAACTTATCTCACTTTGTACTTTTAAAACATACATGCTTTAAAAAAAGACTGCAAACACATCTGCCTCTAATTAGATAAACTGAAAATCAAGTATTGTGGTTTCAGACTTCATGACTTCAAACTTGCCTTTTGGACAAGAGTAAAAATGAAAGAAACATTTATATCTAGAGGATTACTTCACAGATTAGCCTTTAAATATATATTTTTTTTTTTGCAAAATCAGTGTAATGCTGCCTTCACAGTGCCCCAAACGTCAGCATCAGGAGCAGAAATATTATATGTAAAGTCTATGGTTGAGGCCGTCAGAGGAGCGTCAAAGTCTCTGTGGCGCTTTGTGTGCGTTGGCAGTGTCAACTTTTCAAGCTTTTCCTGCATTTAACAAGCATTTCAAGCTTCAAAGCCCCAAACACCAGCAACATGGAAATTCAGCTGAAAGTTTGACGTTCTTAACGCTCTTAATGCAGGACTGCAAAAAATGTATTTAGTGAAAATGTACAAGAAACAAGTGAAATTATCTGTCCATGCAGTAAGCAAATTTTTCTTACCTAGATCTCTTGAAATAAGAATCATTTCTAGATCTAAATAAAGCTAAAAAAGAGTGAAATATAAGTGAGTGAGTAAGTGAATATTTCTTATTTTTAGAAACATTTTTGTTTTAAATGGCATCTGAAAACTAGTTTTGCTAAAATAAATGTTAAATAGTTACATTTTAGATATACAGACTAAATAAGAAAAAAGTAACATTTACTTAAAAAAATCTAGTCATCTAAAACATGAAATTGGAAGCTAGCATGTAATGTAATTTGCCTAGATTCGACGTTGACTTAGCATGCGATGTGAATGCACCATGACAGTTAAACAAGTTTGTGCAGAACTTAGCTTTTTTTCTTTGTTTCTGAAGATTTACATGCAAGTCTGCGTAAGACTATCAATTATGTGGGTTCCATAATGTTTCCTGGAAGATCAGAAAAATTGTAAACCTGGTCTCCTAGTGGGATATGTCCTAGTCAGATGGCTAAGCTACCTGAAATGTACAGTAAGGGGGAGATGTCTCAAATGAGAATCTTACGACCACCCGCACCACCTAAGGAGGGTCATCCTTTTTTCTGTAATTTTCAATATTTTGGTCATATCTTATTTCTACTGGTAAGGATTGCATTGCTGACTTATTATTTATTATATTAATGTATACTATGTATTAAATTAATAACTTTCTTTTCAGCTAATTTTTTTTTCTTCACGGCAGTCCACACTTTCCTCCGGCTGTCACTCGTTAACAAGATACCAAAACAATTGAACTCTTCTGCTTGATGCAGAGTCTGACCTCTGACCCAGACAGGGACATCTAAATTTCATGGTTCTGAACCATGGTTTTGGCCTTAGAGAGGCTGATTCACGTAACACCAAACCTCTCCACTTCAAACTGATAGTCATGGTTTTAACATGTCAAAAGAACCTCATCATCTGCAAAAAAACAAAAATGAGATCAGACATTGAGGCACCCAAACCAGACATCCTCCTGTCCACGACTACGCCTTGATATTTTGTCCCTGATTATCCTAAACAGAGTCAGGGACTGGAGGAGACAATCTGCATTGGACACAAGTTCGTCTTTCGTTCAAGAATGAGGGTGCAGCACTTGCTTTGATAACACAAGGAGACCAGATAGCTCATCAAAACATAGTCGGCACTCTGTACTCCTGCAACACCCCCCAACAGTATGACACTGAGGACACCGCCGTAGCCCTGCGATGAACCGGCGACCTGTCCAGGGTGTACTAAAAAATCTACTCCTAAACAATCAGATCAGTGACATATGCACATATACAGGCAACATTAAATACACCCACGCACACAAACATAACAAACTCAGGCCCAGCTGCTTATTTACTGCATGCAATTCAAGAAGGGATTTTTTTTTCTTTGATTCAAAGGGGGGTAATTATTACAGCAGAGGGTAAGTATTAAAGGAAGTAAAGCTGGTACTTAGAATGCCAATTCCCCCATTGTTTATTACTAATAACACATTGTAGAGGCTGAGGAGAGTAGTTAATGTAGGAAGCAAGAGGGTGGGAGGAGAAGATGCAAACAAAGATAGAGGAAATTGGAAAGATTAGCTAAAATAGCAAAAGGGGGTGTGTCCTTACTTCATTATTCTACAGAATAAACTGCAAATACGTTTTTTGCGAATCTGCCACAATTTCGTATTTATTACAGCACCAATCAATATGAGCACCCTAAACATCCTATTAGACTAGTTCGAGCTGTGTTTGAGGTTTGTTGATGAAATGAGAATTAAAAATACTTGTATGTCTGCTTTATTCAAAAGATGATTCACAATTCAACTCCTCCATGCTTTATCTTTTGCACTCTCCTGGAGTTTATTTAGATCTGTGTGTGATTGTAAGAAAGGAGCACGAGACAGAGGGATAAAGAAACCCTAGCACAGAAAGGCAATGGGGGAGAATCGTGGAACCTAGTAAGACAAAGACGGTAAAAGTCCATTAACACACTTGTAAATGAGCTACAGCTATTTGCCCCATGCTGGGCCTCTTGAATTACAGACTGCACCCGGGATGCAGATTGCGGATGGCAATTAAAGATGAGCCGTGCGCCCAGACATAGAGAGAGACGCATGCATGCACGCACTCTCTCTCCCTGAGGAAGCAGCGTGGAGCGGTTCTACTGATCTCCATAGCAACATTCACCGCCGTGGGCGATGGTGGCATGAAGACCGATCGTCATCATAAAAAAAAAAGAAGCAAAAGCAGAACGGTAAGAGACCAGCTTTGATAAAGGTGTTTGCTAAAGTTCAACGGCGTTCCTCGCTGTGGGGTGAAGTCGTGGCCTCGAGTCAGGAGTCGTGTTTGGCTAATGAAGAACTGACATAAGTGAAGGGCAACAGCTGGTCTCATCTTGTCAGCGAGAATGGAAAGATCTGCTTATGTAACAGGAGGAACGTAAAGGCGAAGGAAGGACTGCAGATAGCTCTCTGGTGTTCCTCCTCCTCTGTCTTATCTTTCTCTATCTGACCTCCTCCTCTCAACCCTTCTGTCGTCTTTTTCTGCACCAGTAACTCTTCCAACAGCCATAACCCTCACTGATCGCAGCAGTCTGATAGATTATGGCTGCTACGTCCATCGCACAGCCACCCACTAACCAGAGTTTAAAACTTTGTTCTTTTGTATCTTCCTTTCCTCTCTTTACCCTGCCTAGTTTTTTGGCACTTGTTTTTCTTCATATTTCTGTTATGTAAGGGAGACAGAAGTGGAGCAAGCTTCAAAGTGAATGGCAAAGCTGCCTTTTCCCCTGCTCACTTTGCTGTTCATGCATGTCATTCCAGTGCCAGCCATTCCCAGCTCACGCACTCCCAATCTCTGCCTTTCCTTGTCATTATTTTATCACTTATTCATCCTTTCTTGCTTTTCTTATTGTACACCCATATCTTATTGGATAATGGGTCAGTATATCTCAATATTCATAGTATTTTTTAGAATTTTGTGTTTTTTTGAGTTCGCTCAGACTTTGCCATTGCCATGTTAACAATCTAGGGAATTCGGTGACAGAAAACAGAGCTTGAAAGAGCAGGTTTTAGATGACAAAAGAGACAGGTCTCATTATATTTGCCTCCTCCTCCTGTCTACCTTTGTTGCATCAAATACAGAGTGATGAAGTGATGAGCAGGATGCTCCTTTTCTTTGATTACCTGTCAGAGAGCCTGAGCGTCAGAGGCAGATGAGGTAAATGCTATTATCAACTAAATTGTCTCTCTTTAAAGACAGCTATGGGCTCAAACGCTGAGAAACTCTCATCAGACTCTGATATAACATAAGCTCAGGATGCATAACCGCTGAGTTAAAACCTAGGCTTACACACACACATGCACAACCACATGACTGACTGACTGCATACACACACTGACAGTAGGCATAAAGTTAAACTCAAACCAGACAGACATGAAGCAGATCTGCTGGCCTTGTTATAGGCCTGACACACCGAGCATAAACAAAAAGCGACAGATGTGTCAGCTCGCATTGCCTCACATTTACTAAGTAGCACTTCCAAAGAGTGTGGCAGAAGATCACCTGGAAGTTTGGCAACACACAAACACACACATACATCCTGCATATATACATTGAAAGAAATTCCCTAGTTTGGCTTTTCTACTTTAAACATAAAGCTATAACTATAAGTGCATTTTTATATGTTGGAACATCAACAAGAAGAGGATTTAATTCAGTAAATCCATTCAAAAACTGACTATATTTAGATTCCTCATAGAGTCATTTATTCAAAAAAAAAATGTAGGTACTCAGAAAGTAAAATACATGCAGTCATTTTTGTGTTATATTTACCTTTATTTTGTCACACTGTTTCCTTTTACTCCTTCCAACTTTCTAATACAATTTCTGATGCAGTACATGCCCGGCCATCTTACACTAAACAAAAATATAAACGCAACACCTTTGTTTCTGCTCCCATTTTTCATGAGATGGACTTAAAGATCCAAAATTCATTCCAGATAAACAATATTACCATTTCTCTCTAACATTGTTCGCAAATCAGTCTAAATGTTTGATACTGAGAACTTCTTTGCTGAGATAATCCATCCCACCTCACAGGTGTGCCACATCAAGATGCTGATCTGACATCATGATTAGTGCACAGGTGTACCTTATACTGCCGACAATAAAAGGCCACCCTGGAATGTGCAGTTTTGTCTCACAGCAAAATGCCACAAGCATTGAGGGAGCGTGCAATTGGCATGATGACAGCAGGAATGTCAACCAGATCTGTTGCTCGTGTATTGAATGTTCATTTCTCCACCATAAGCCGTCTCCAACGGCGTTTCAGAAAATATGGCAGTACATCCAACCGGCCTCACAACCGCAGACCACGTGTAACCACACCAGCCCAGGACCTCCAACTCCAGCCTGTTCACCTCCAAGATCGTCTGAGATCAGCCTCTCAGACAACTGCTGAAACAATTGGTTTCCATAACCAAACAATTTCTGCACAAACTGTCAGAAACCGTCTCAGGGAAGCTCAACTGCATGCTCGTCATCCTCATCGGGGTCTTGACCTGACTCCAGCTCGTTGCCATAACAGGCTTGAGTGGGCAAATGCTCACATTCGATGGTGTCTGGGACGTTGGAGAGGTGTTCTCTTCACGGATGAATCTCGGTTTACATTGTTCAGGGCAGATGGCAGACAGCCTGTGTGGCGTCGTGTGGGTGAGCGCTTTGCTGATGTCAATGTTGTGGATCAAGTGGCCCATGGTGGTGGTGGGGTTATGGTATGGGCAGGCATCTGTTATGGATGAAGAACACAGGTGCATTTTATTGATTTCATTTTGAATGCACAGAGATACCGTAATGAGGTCCTGAGGCCCATTGTTGTGAAAATGTCCCAGTTCTTGCATGGCCAGCATACTCACCGGACATGTCACCCATTGAGCATGTTTGGGATGTGCTTGACCGGCGTATACGACAGCGTGTACCAGTTCCCACTAATATCCAACAACCTCGCACAGCCATTGAAGACGAGTGGACCAACATTCCACAGGCCACAATTGACAATCTGATAAACTCTATGCAAAGAAGATGTGTTGCACTGCATGAGGCAATTGGTGGTCACACCAGATACTGGCCGGTTCTGAGTCCCCAGACCCCCAATAAAGCAAAAAACTGCACATTCCAGGGTGGCCTTTTATTGTGGGCAGTATAAGGTACACCTGTGCACTAATCATGATGTCAGATCAGCATCTTGATGTGGCACACCTGTGAGGTGGGATGGATTATCTCAGCAAAGCAGAAGTGCTCACTATCACACATTTAGACTGATTTGTGAACAATGTTTGACAGAAATGGTAATATTGTGTATCTGGAATGAATTTTGGATCTTAAAGTCCATCTAATGAAAAAGGGAGTAGAAACAAAGGTGTTGCGTTTATATTTTTGTTGAGTGTATTTAACAGTGACCTGTTTAGCCTTTTCTTTTTTGTGGACGCAGTCAAATCAGAAGTCTTCTGGAATGACTGTATAGGCCAAAACATGGCCATACACATTTCTCTTTTCAAAACACGTTTTATTTGCTCTATGTAATTTAAAACTTTTCTGAGAAAGTAAAGTTGGAGTTTTCTTCATCTTTAAGCAATGAAGATGAAAAAAGGCAGAAATAAACACTATACCGAGGTCACACTATCTGTAATGAAGTAATATGGTGTATAAGCTTTATATTTTAAACTGAATTACCAATACAATATGGGGCAACAGTGGCTTGTAGTCGGAAGGGTACCTTCTGCCTGTCATATGTTGACGTGCTCCTCAGCAAGGCACTAAACCGTGAGTTGCCTACTGTACTGCAAATTGGTGTGTAAATTTGTGCTTGTTTGTGAGTGCTAGTGTGAAGCCCTCCGAGGGACAGTATGACTATAAAGAGCACTATATGCATTGATACATACAAATAACTTCTTTATAACCTGCTTATTTACTGAGATAGACACATCTTTTTTGCGCTTTGTTAAGGATGAGAAAAACATCTGATTGAAAATATTTTTATGCTGTATGCTGGAATGATACTAGAAGTTATAATGATTACAAATCAACAATTGGAAATGTACCTTTATCAAATAGACTACTTCAGGAATCTAGTTATAAAAATTTGTACTAGGGCTGGAGGATAATTCGACAGCTATATCTATCAATCAATAGACGGTGGTGCAATAGAAAAAAAAGGATAGATAAAAAAGTCATAAACGCTGACCCAGGCAGCTCTGTCAGCCATCTCTCTCTTCTTTGAAACTGAATGAAAAAACATGGTCACCATAAGGGTCAGATATCACAGCAACCAGAAAGTTGTCCCGTGCACTTTTAATGCATGATCCTGCTTTGGACGTTCCTTTTAGTAGGGCAGAAGCAAAATCACTAATTGAAATAAATATTATGGCAGAATGGCAGTCTCATTGGGAGGGATTGACAGTTAGAAGACATTTGTATTCTTTGTAGAGAACAGTAGGAAATCGATGGGGCACTGGGTTTAGTAGTAAGGAGGATAGAGTAATCACTCGTTTAAGATTAGATGATACGAGGCTAAATAAAACATTACATCTTATTAACAGGCATGCAATAGGGCTATGTGATCATTGTGATGAGATAGAGTATGTGGAACATGTTCTTATCAGATGTAATAGGTATTCAAGAAAAAAGATAAATATAATAAGGGACTTCCAGTCAAAATGTCAAAAATGTTCTAGATAAAGTTAGGCTGAAAACGGTGCTCTTATTTTTGATAGAAACTAGGGTTATAGGAAGAATAATTTAGTTTTTTCCAATTTAGTTTATGGGCAATAACTCTAGTTCTCCAGTAAGTGGCCGAAAATGCACCTTTTTAAGTTAACTGCCACCTGCCAAAAAAAAAAAAACACACGAAGAAGAAGAACTTGTCCCAGGAAAATATTTCAGCTAAATGTTTCGTCCTGTTTTGAACCCATCCTCGACGCACTACAACACTAAACATAGCAATAAAAAAAATAAATAAAAATGCTACGGTTGATTATCTTAAACAGGACTCCCCTGTCTCGGCTTGCTGCAAATCACTGGAGAGACTTTACCCAGGTCAGCTGCTAACAACACCTTTGGCTTTTAAAATATCCATCTGGTCCTCAGAAGCAAAAAACACATTTAAGAACAGAACTGGGGGTGGATAGACCTGCCGTCTTCAGCTCTCAGTCACTGGACTGGGCCCCAGTGTCCTGGGCTCTGTCTACACTCTGGTATAGGTGAGTAGCTGGTTACCTTTAGTTTAAGCAGCTGGACTGGATTAGAATCAGCTTTACTGACAAAATTTGACAAATATTTAGGATTATAAAGCATCAAGATAAGCATTCAATTTAAATTACTAACATCATTTATACATACATTTTATATATAGAGTGGGGCAAAAAAGTATTTAGTCAGCCACCGATTGTGCAAGTTCTCCCACTTAAAATGATGACAGAGGTCAGTAATTTTCATCATAGATAAACTTCAACTGTGAGAGACAGAATGTGAAAAAAAAAATCCAGGAATTCACATTGAAGGATTTTTAAAGAATTTATTTGTAAATTATGGTGAAAAATATGTATTTGGTCAATAACAAAAATTCAACTCAATACTTTGTAATATAACCTTTGTTGGCAATAACAGAGGTCAAACGATTACTATAGGTCTTTACCAGGTTTGCACACACAGTAGCTGGTATTTTGGCCCATTCCTCCATGCAGATCTTCTCGAGAGCAGTGATGTTTTGGGGCTGTCGCCGAGCAACACGGACTTTCAACTCCCTCCACAGATTTTCTATGGGGTTGAGGTCTGGAGACTGGCTAGGCCACTCCAGGACTTTCAAATGCTTCTTACGGAGCCACTCCTTCGTTGCCCGGGCGGTGTGTTTGGGATCATTGTCATGTTGGAAGACCCAGCCACGTTTCATCTTCAAAGCTCTCACTGATGGAAGGAGGTTTTGGCTCAAAATCTCACGATACATGGCCCCATTCATTCTTTCCTTAACACGGATCAGTCGTCCTGTCCCCTTAGCAGAAAAACAGCCCCAAAGCATGATGTTTCCACCCCCATGCTTCACAGTAGGTATGGTGTTCTTGGGATGCAACTCAGTATTCTTCTTCCTCCAAACACGACGAGTTGAGTTTATACCAAAAAGTTCTACTTTGGTTTCATCTGACCACATGACATTCTCCCAATCCTCTGCTGTATCATCCATGTGCTCTCTGGCAAACTTCAGACGGGCCTGGACATGCACTGGCTTAAGCAGGGGGACACGTCTGGCACTGCAGGATTTGATTCCCTGTCGTTGTAGTGTGTTACTGATGGTAACCTTTGTTACTTTGGTCCCAGCTCTCTGCAGGTCATTCACCAGGTCCCCCCGTGTGGTTCTGGGATTTTTGCTCACCGTTCTCATGATCATTTTGACCCCACGGGATGAGATCTTGCGTGGAGCCCCAGATCGAGGGAGATTATCAGTGGTCTTGTATGTCTTCCATTTTCTGATAATTCCTCCCACAGTAGATTTTTTCACACCAAGCTGCTTGGCTACTGTAGATTCACTCTTCCCAGTCAGGTGCAGGTCTACAATTCTTTTCCTGGTGTCCTTCGAAAGCTCTTTGGTCTTGGCCATAGTGGAGTTTGGAGTCTGACTGTTTTTTTTTTTTTTTTTAACGTGTCCTGTCTAGCAGTATGCTACTCAGAATTGGTGTCTGAGTACCAAGTACAAGCCCAACAGTTTTACTTTCCCAAGCAGAGTATTACAGCTTCGCTGTAGTACGCCACTTGATGTATATGTATGAAAAATCTTTATTAGTGATTACTGTGGGTTCAATTTCCTGACGTCATGGACATTAAACTGAGACAAGAAGGGAGAAAGGAAGAAGGTGAAGAAAAGAAACCGGACCAACAGAGGGGCGAACCGACGACACAAGGAGGCAAATAAAGAAAACAAGAAAACATCCCAGTCCTCCACCTCTGCCGGACGGCAGAGAAACAGTAATACAAAACAAAAACAACAAAGTGTACAGAACCAAACCAATAGTTCGGATCTGGTAGAATAAACAAAGAATTACACATTCACTACACACAAGCATTGATTAATGAACATAATACAAATTTTTCTGGTAAGCTCCTGTGAACAACTAACTAATGATGATAACCTCAGCTTAAGATATGTCCGTCCTCACCTATGTCCCACACCTATGTGTGTGCGAGCATGCAGGTCTGAATAAGGTTTCCCCATGCAAGTGATTGATAGCTGGTGTAAGGAACCGTCAATCCGTCCTACACGAATCGGCACAGACATAGAGGAGGCAAGAGATGTATGCATCCAGGGTCCCACAGAGTACAGAGGCCACAGGCGGATCAGCGCAGGGTCGATCACCCACCAAGAGAGGAACAGATGGAAGTCCCAGGGGAGCACCCACCAGCCGCGATGCAGGGGCCCGAGAGATCGCAGTGACGAGCCCACGGGCTCCGCCGGTAACCGGCTACGCCAGGGCGGGCCCGGACCAGGAACCGGAGGCCACGGGGACCAGGGGCACCCCACCCCCCAGCGGGGCCCCAACCAGGGACCAGCCGACAAGGGTCCCCCGCCGCAGGCAAGGAGGACCCGCAGCCAACCGACGGACAACACACGCCGCCGCCACCCCGGACCAGTACCCACCGCCAACAACCCGGCCCGCCTCCACACATCCACACGCCAGGGAGCCACAGCGGATGTACGCCCTCCCCAGGCCGCGCCCAGCCGGCACCTGGACATCCAGATCTTCCAGCTCCAGGGTCCAGATCCCGCCCCACGTGGGGCGCCAAGATCAGGGGCCCAGCCAATCCCGGACAGCCCCACCAGGCGAACAGACCAGCCAGCTAAAGTCCTGGAACCGGCAGGAGGACTGGGCGCCAGGCACGGTCCCCACCGATCCACCGGACGGCACCAACCTATTCTACAAACCCGGCACCCCCATAAGAGGTGCCCCAGTAAATCCAAGGAGGACATCGGCCCGAAACAGCGGCCGCCCGACACACCGGACCACCCAGGACCCGCCCGACATGCACCAGGACCGAGCCGGGCCGCAACCGGGACCCCCAGCCCCATGCATCGAGAGTCATCATCAACCCGCGGGCAGGAGCAACCATCACCGACGGGGAGTGACGGGGAGGGAAGAAGATGCATCAGGCCAGAGAGCAGCCAAACACCCAACCTGACAGGTAGACATAGACAAACAGAGACACTCATACGTACCCTCCCTCTCATGTGTACACATTCTTACAAATACAGGACATACGAAAAAAGGACGCTATACCCTCATTCATACCCCCCATACGTACACTATACTCCGTACTCCCAGGCCCAGGGACAGACGCCCCAGTAGAGAACCCTGCCCCTGCACCCAGGAGACAGACCCCTTTGCCCACCAGGAAGGGGACAAGTAGACCGCCAAGGCCCCCACACCGGCAAGAGCAGCCCACCAGCCCAAGACCCCGACCAGACGGCGTGATGTTCTATCCGGGCTCCCACCCCTGATGGTCCAACGAACAGGGGTGTGGAAAGACCCCCCAGCCTCTCTCCCCCAGCTCAATGTGGTGTTGTTGCGTGTTGTTCTAATGTGCACTTAAAACAGAGGGGGGGGACATGGGAATACTGCCGGGTACCCCCATCTCCCCCCCCCGGCCCTCAGTGTCTAGATGCGTTTAACCAGTGGGTGCCGGCACCACAGGCGAGGCCCCCTCAACGGGGGGGCCTCGCCTGTGGCGCCACACCGCCAGGTCCCTACATGTGCGTTCCCTGTAAATGTTGCAAGTGTAGTGTCTAAATTGCTCAATAAAATCGGGACCCAGGCCGCCACCGGGTAGCGAAGACGGAAGCTCCATCCCGCAGCCCAGTGACGTGCCCACCGTCCCAAGGCTTGTGAATGGTAGATTGAAGGAGCGGTGGACAGAGGCCTTGGGGAGCGTTGCGGGAGAAAATAACTGGGGTGACCATTGCCAACCCCAGAGAGCCAGCTCCCTGCTGTAATCCAATAGGCACCCCCAGTTCGGCCCGATCCACCGGGGTGGGAAATCAGGCCACAGCACCGTCCAGTCAGGAGGACCACGGCAGCGGGTACCGCGAGAACCTCCTTTGGGGGGCCCCGGCAATTCACCAGCCCCATCCAGGGGACATCCCTAAATCCTCCCTACATTCACACTGCTAACATAACACATAGCCACTAGGACACCCAAGGTTGAGTGTAGCCCCCTCACAATCAACGCCATCCCCCTACCGATCCCAATGCGCCACCACGTTAAATAAAGAGCGATGTGCTAGATGGTAAAAAGCCCTCCCCGCCAATAAGAGACGCCCCAGGACACCGCCAGCGCTAACCCAAACAAAACTCAACGCCCAGGGCACCCGGGCACGATGGGCCGGAACCCGGCGCACCACCGAATCGGGTTATACTACCGGACATGCCGCGCGGGCCCTGAGCAGACACGAAGTCCCGGGCGGCCAATCCCCAGGACCGACACTCCTCCAGCCTTGCTACTACCGCCGATTGTTTGGGCCGATCCAACCATACTATCAACCCTCCCCCCCCACATACCACATCCCTCAATACCACCCCATATACCCCGCGCCCCGCGACGTGGCAACAGAACACCAGCACGTCCACACCACCACGCACCATATCACCCCATCACTTCTACCCCACCAACCTCCCCTGGTCAGGTCACCGTGGAGGCGGCCACAAACAACCGGCCAGAGCCCCCCACCCCAGCACCCCCGCGAGGGCTAAGACCAAGACCCAGGAGCCATGTCCAGTGTCAATATAGCCGATCGGGCCCGGAGACGCCGGCCACCCGCCACGGCCTCTCGCCGACGCCCGGACGCGGCAAGCGGCCACCGGGGAGCAAGCGACAGGAACCAGCCCGGGGAGATGGAAAGGGCAGCAGCGCCCGCCAACCACCGGCCGACCACAGCCCCCCCCCAGCCGGCACCGACGGCAGCGGCCCCCCCCGGCCAAGCCCCGCCAGGGCCCCAGCCGGGGGGCGCGCCGCCCCAGAACCCCGAGCCCCAGGCCCAGTCCAGACCCCCCCAGAGCAGCACAGCACCAGGCCAGTAACCCGTGTCCGCCAGCACGACCCCTCTAAGGCGCCGCATGCAGCCACTAGGAGTCACCACACAAAGACCCCAAAGTCCCACCCCAGGCGAGGGTCTCGGCACCTATCGCCGAACCGCAAGCGGACCCACCCCCAAGGACCTCCCCGCAGTCACCACCAACCCTTAAGCTCCACATCGGCAACCGTGTCCCACAGAACGGAATCAAGGGCCCGACCCCACTAGGTGATGGAACTGATCAAGGGTGACCAGAAAGATTGATCAGATGTGGAGGCAGATGCCGTTTCTAGACCAATGTAATCCAGAAGGAGATCTCTATATTGATTAATATTCAGAGTATTTTTATTTTTCCAGTTCAAGAGGATATTTTTCTTAGCGATGCATAAGGCGATGTAAAATAATTGCATAGACTTTGTATCCATGGTAACTTCATCTATATTTCCCAGCAAGCAAACTCTGGGAGCAGGTGTGATATTACATTTCAGACACTTTGATAGATCTTCACATATCTGGTACCAATATTTCTTAACAGGTGGGCAGAACCAAAGAGCATGAATATAATTGTCTGGTAGATTGCTTGTACATTGTAAACAGGTATCAGACGGCGTATAACCCATCTTGAACATCCGTTGCCCTGTATAATGCACTCTATGAAGGATTTTATATTGTATTAATCGTAGATTAGGATTCTTAAGAAATTTGAAGGTTCTTAATGAAATTTGAGACCAGAGGTTTTGGTCTATTGAGATGGACAAGTCCATCTCCCATTTTGAAATAGGAAGGGCTATTGATTCATCTATTCTATTTAATGTTTTGTATATTTTAGATAGCAGTTTGGGAGGGTTAAGATTAAGGAAGTCTAAAACTTTTCCTGGAATTTGTAAATCAACTGTATTGAGCCTAAATTTATTTTTTATAATTGATTTAATTTGTTGGTATTCTAAGAATTTATTCTTGTTAATTCCGAATTGTGTAACCAATGTATTAAAGGGGATAAAGTCTGTTCCATCAAATATATGCTCCAGGTATTCAATTCCTTTACAACTCCAGCCTGGAAAGTTAATCATGCATTTTTTTTGTAAGATATCCGGGTTATTCCAGATGGGTGTACGCCTGCATGGGACTAGTGAGGTCTTTGTCATTTTAAGAAATTCCCACCAAGCTGTCAGAGAGGAGCTGATATTTATACTTTTGAAACATTCATTTTGTTTTATATTTGAGCTAACAAAAGGTAGATCTGAAAGTTTTATCTTATTGCATAGTGTCTGTTCTACATCTACCCAGCACTCATCGATATAACTGTGTTTTACCCATCTTGATGTGTATTGGAGTCTGTTGGCTAAGAAATAATGACGAAAGTTTGGTAGGTCTAGACCTCCTTTATCTTTGGACTTCTGTAGTGTTTTTAAGCTGATACGTGGGGGTTTATCTTTCCAAAGGAATTTAGAAACAGAAGAGTCCAGAGATCTAAACCAATCAGGTGATGGTTTGCTTGGGATCATTGAGAATAAATAATTGATTCTAGGCAAAACCATCATTTTTATTGTAGCTACCCTTCCAATAAGTGATATTGGAAGGGATTTCCATCTTGCCAGATCATCTTCCACTTTTTTTAAAAGTGGGACGTAGTTTAGCTTAGATAAGTCTGCCAGTCTTGGTGAGATATGGATACCTAGATATGTAATATTTCCCGACCGGAGCTGTAAAGCAACAGGACTCTGGTAAGAACAGTTGATAGGAAGGACTGTAGATTTTAACCAATTTATGGAATAGTCTGAAACTCTTGAGTAAGATTTTATTAACTCAATTACCTGATACAAGGAAGTTTGTGAATGCTGTAGAAAAAGTAGTACATCATCTGCGTATAAACTGATTTTATGTTCTATTTTGTTGCATTGTATACCTTTAACATTATTATTTTGCCTGATTGCTGCTGCTAATGGTTCAATAAAAATAGCAAAGAGGGAGGGAGAAAGTGGACATCCCTGCCTGGTACCTCTCTGAAGAAAGAACCTTGATGATGTTTGATTATTGGTCCTAATACATGCTGTTGGTGAGCTGTATAATATTTTTAACCAGTTTACAAAAGAATTACTGAATCCGAATTTATTTAAGGCTGCAAATAAAAATTTCCAGTTAACTCTATCAAATGCTTTTTCTGCATCTAAAGATAATATATTGGTTTGGACGTTTTTACAGTGGGAATAATCTATTAAATCTATTAATCTACGTGAATTTGTGGAAGAGAGCCTACCTTTTATAAAACCTGTTTGATCCGGGTGGATTATTAGAGGTGTTATTTTCTCTATCCTTCTTGCAAGAGCTTTGCAAATTATTTTCAGATCCACATTGATAAGAGAAATCGGACGATAACTGGTAGGAGACATAGGGTCTTTTCCTGGTTTTAATAGAAGATTGATGTAGGCAGAATTCATGTTTGGTGGTATTCGACCATTTTCCTTTGTTTCCTGTAACATTTTGTAAAATGTTGGTGCCAGAATATTCCAGAATTCTTTATAGAACTCTGCTGGAAATCCATCTGGACCTGGAGCTTTATTATTAGGCATAGATTGGAGGGCCTCCTGGAGTTCAGACACTGTTAGCGGTGAATCCAGGGCCTTTGCTTGACTGTCTGAAAGTTTAGGAAGAGTTATTTTATCCAGAAATTGTACAATATCATTATTTGAAGGGTTTATCTCTGGTGTGTATAACGTCTCATAAAATTCTTTGAAAGTGTTGTTTATTTTTTCAGGGTCATATATTATATTCCCAGTTTTGTCTTTGATTGCAGATATAGTTGTTTTTTCTTTATTTATTTTTAACTGATTAGCTAAGAAGCTACCTGATTTATTACTATGTTCAAAGTTTTCTATTCTAAGTCTTTGGATTAAGAACTGCGTCCTTTTATTAATAATTTCATTTAACTCTAATTTTGCTTTCCTTATTTTACTTAAGCTCTCTTTATCCAGGGAAGGTTCTAATGATTTAATAGTTTCTTCTAATTCCTGAACATGTTTATTTTCTGTTCTCTTTTTATTTGATGAGAATGAAATTATTTTACCTCTAATCACAGCTTTCCCTGCTTCCCATAGAGTGGATGGCGACATACCAGGGAGATCATTAAATTCCATGTATGAAGCCCATTCTTTTTCAATATATTTAATAAATTCTTTATCCTTAAGTAATGATGTATTAAATCTCCAATTTTTATATTGAAGGGTTGCAATTTTATTTGCTAAATTTAAAGAAACAGGAGCGTGATCGCTGATCACTATAGGATGTATCTCAGTGTCTGAAATGTCATTCAACAGTGAGCTGCTGACTAACAAATAGTCCAATCTAGAATAAGAATGATGTACGTTTGAGTAAAAAGTGTATTTTCTGTCGTTGGGATGAAGCGATCGCCATGCATCGCAGAGTCCATAATCGCTCATGTACTGTTTAACTATATCTATGGATTGCCATCTGCGCTGAGTCCCTGCTGTACTGAGCCTGTCTATTTCTTCATTTAGTCCAAAGTTGAAATCTCCCCCAAGAACAAGTGAGCAATCCATGTGATTAGCCAGAACCGAGAAGAAAGTATGAAAGAATGAGGGGTCGTCAACATTTGGACCATATATACTAACTATACATAACTTTTGGTTATTTATAAATAGTTTTAATATTATAAATCTACCTTCTGGATCTGTAGCTGTGTCTATTACTTTAAAATTAGTATTTCTATTTATTAATATTGCTACTCCTCGTTGTCTAGAGTTATAGCATGAAGAAAATATATTAGGATACTCTGGTGTTTTTAAATCATTAGCTGTTGAACTTGATTTATGAGTCTCCTGTAGTAAGACGACATCTGCCTTCAGTCTTGTAAGATGGTTGAAAATCTTAATGGTTTTATCTCTGCAGCTAGCGCCGCGAATATTCCATGTTATAAATTTTACAGGATTCATAGAGCTAAGATAAACCTTAGATATGTACTATCGCCAAGGATGAATATAGGTGTAATTTTGGTTTGTCCATGGGGTTGCCAGATTGAAAAAAACCAGAAGCAGAGATAAAGCGGGTAAATAATGCACCATACAGGTGTGTACAGAATGAAAGTATGATGGAAAAACATGAATATGCCATGATAAAAGTCTGTGTGTGTGTGAGAGAGAAAAAGGAAAAAAGGTGATAAAGAGATTTGGTGGTACAAATGTGAGAAAGATAATAGTGAAAAAGAAAAAATGAAAGAAAAAAAAAGAAAAAGCAATCTAGTGCACAGCCCTGCCCCTACCCACATTAACAAACAAAAACAGCCTGCTGAGCTGTGCCTTTTTTTTTAAACTATAGTTGTCTGATAAAGCTAATTCTGTCTTGGTTCTGTTAAATATGACTAATAAAGCCAAGGAGTAACCTGAGGGTCCCTAAACAGCTGACCGTTAACATACAGTTTATCCACACTAACCGTAGCCCTACAGCCCTCACTAATATGTTTTTTTCTAATTGGAAATAACACGCGTCTTCTGTCCAGGATTTCTTTCGGAAACTGATCATTAACGCTGTAATTCGTCCCCCGTAGCTCTCTCCCGCGTCCTTTGACATGTTCTTTTTGTTTAAAATGTTCAAATTTTGCAACAATTGGTCGCGGGCGGGTGTTGTTGGGCTTCTTACCTCCGAGTCGGTGAACCCGATGGAAGGTTATGCTTTTAACCGTGTCGTCTGGCAGTTTCAGTTGGTGTTGAATGAACTTTCGCACGGCTACTTCAGCATCTTCCTCAGCCTGCTCTGGTATCCCCGAAAAAACAAGATTGTCCCTCATTGATCGGGCCTGGATGTCTAGAATAGACTCCTTGAAGCTTTTGTTTTCTCCAGACAGCTGCTTCATTCCCTCGGTGAGTTTTTTAACGTCTTCTTTTAGTGTTTGGTTTTCTGTAACTAGCGAAGCTACTTGTTGTTGGCTGAACTCCAGCGATTCCCTCAGAGCCTGAAATTCTTTATGAAGAACCTCAACCAGCGCGAGACGGGCGTCCAGGCTGGTTAGCTTCTTGTCTATTGAGTCCAGGATGTCGCCGTAGCTTCTATCTGGCGAGTCGGTGGATGTGCTAGCCTCGGAACGAGTGCGCTTCTGCGACGGTGTGCTTGTTGTTGTATCCGAAGCAGGTTTCCGTGACTTACCCATAACAATGTTATCAAAGCACTCGTCTAGGTAGCACTCCAGCGAATCCAATGTTTCCTCGTCCAGGTTGTTTAGAGGGAAAAAAAAAAGTAACTTGATGGTTAGTTTAGAAGCTGCGCTTGATTCAAAATGATTGTCTTATTTTACCTGGGTGTATACATTACCACATAACCGCCATGTTCACCTATGCACAGCTCTCGCGAGAACTCAGCAGCTCATCCTCTCTCCAGCAGCTCATCGAGGAGTCTGACTGTTTGAGGCTGTGGACAGGTGTCTTTTATACAGATAACGAGTTCAAACAGGTGCCATTAATACAGGTAACGAGTGGAGGATAGAAGAGCTTCTTAAAGAAGAAGTTAGAGGTCTGTGAGAGCCAGAGATCTTCCTTGTTTGAAGTGACCAAATACTTATTTTCCACCATAATTTAAAAATAAAATTTTTAAAAATCCTACAATGTGAATTCCTGGATTTTTTTTCCAAATTCTGTCTCTTACAGTTGAAGTGTACCTATGATGAAAATTACTGACCTCTATCATTATTTTAAGTGGGAGAACTTGCACAATCGGTGGCTGACTAAATACTTTTTTGCCCTACTGTATACATATTGAAAAATAACTTTTTTTTCAGTCACTAATAAGCGTTTGTCCAATCAGTTGTCCCATTTTCAAAACTCTAAATACAATTAGCAGAGCATCGGTCTTTTGTGGCCATACCATTCACGCATTTAATTTTCACACAATATGCAGTCAGTAAACACATTTCCATAATGCTTAGATTTTCTTAACAGACATGCTATATCTCCCAACAAAACTATGGTTTGTTTTTGGAGTATTTGTGAATGTTAACGCACAACATCAAACAATAGCAAAAACAATATTCCAAACCTTAGACACAATATAAAAACCTCTGCTTATGCAATAATGAGTTCAAAAACAATATATATATATATATATATATATATATATATATATATATATATATATATATATATATATATATATATATATACATATATACTGTATATCAGTTGATAATAAACGAATAATTGACACACAGCTGATTTATGTTGGGTAAATTGGGCCAACCACAGCTGATTCCATTCTGGCTTAGACTCAGTGGCAGGTCTTACATTTTCTATTTCATTGATACTACAATAAAAGGAGGCCTTTGAGGAGTGATGTTTTTGGAAACAGAAACAGAATACACAAATACTGCAATGTCTGGACGAGGAAGAGCAAGTGGCCCAGGGAGTAGAGCAGTCCCAGTGAGAGGTGCAGGTGCAGTGAGGGGAGCAGGGCCAGGGAGAACAGGCCCAAGGAGAAGACAAGGTAGAGGCGTAAGAATGCGTGGTGGTGGCATTCAAAGGGCTGCAAGAACAGTAGTCAGTGATGAAATTCGTGCCACTATCATTGACCATGTAATCAACCACGGTCTTTCACGAAGAGAGGCTGGTGAAAGAGTGCAGCCCAATTTGAGGCGGTCAACAGTTGGCTCCATTATATGCATCTTTCAACAAACCAACAGGTAAGTATTGCATTTTACATGGATTGTTTCTTTTCTCACTTGACATATAAATAAGGCCATACAGTAATGAATTTTCCCCCCTGTAAAGAATCCAACATCTTCCAGCCTCTGGGGAAGAGGAAAGCTCCTCAATAATGATCAAGAGCTTGCCATTGTGGAAATGGTTATTACAAATAATTCAACAAAACTGTGTGAAATTCAGAGTAGAATTGTGGAGGAACATGAGATATTTTACAATATTGATAGCATTAGCTTCCCAACCGTTACACGAACATTGTCCAAACACAGAGTGTGGATGAAGCAGCTCTACACTGTTCCCTTTGAGAGGAACAGTCACAGAGTCAACGAGCTACGACAACAATATGTCAAGGTATAGTGTATATTAAATTCAATGTCCAGTTCTATACAGTAAGCTTTGCACACTGCAAGTAGGTAACCTACACAGTAATAGGTTACAGTACAGTATGTTGTACAGTAATGATGTGACTTAAATAAACTTTTTTTCAGAGAGTTATGGAATTGGAGGCCAACCAGGCCCCTCATGAATTTATGTATATTGATGAGGCTGGATTCAACCTGGCCAAAAGGCGTCGACGTGGACGAAATGTGATTATATACATAAACTTTTGATTTGAATCCACTTTAGGAATCAACTTTGAATAACATTTGCTGAAATAATTGTACATTAGCTAATTGGGTAAGGATTTACATACTTTAAAATTCATAGATGGCCAAGACTGTTTTAAATTAATTAAAATGTGTTAAACAACACAGCTTTACCTACTAAATAAATATTTTTTTATTCTTTCATGCATGAGTAAGTAATTTAAATACGCCAACACTCTGTATGAAATAGAGTGGGTATTGTGTTTGGTTTGATGGCATGC
Source organism: Apricaphanius iberus (assembly GCA_028564705.1). NCBI lineage: Eukaryota > Metazoa > Chordata > Actinopteri > Cyprinodontiformes > Aphaniidae > Apricaphanius > Apricaphanius iberus. Next base: position 1,689,068 of record JAPXFQ010002826.1, read on the forward strand.
TACATTATATGGTGCTGATCTTGTCTCTACCTCTGTAATTTCTTTCTTCTCTTTTCCACCTTCCTCCACTTTTATTTTTATACCCTTTTAGGCATGTGTACAGGCTGTAAGTTCATTCATCATTCTGCAGTCTCCTGCCCTCAGCCACAGACTCAGTGATTAATGGCGACCGCTCACAGACTTAAACATTTAGCTTTGTTTTGCTGACACACTACTTACCATGCTGGTCACCATTGGTTACTTAAAGCTGGGTTACTGTGCGACTGCACAAGCACGGTGACGTATCAGTGGGGTGACCTTTAAAGGCTCTCTGCGTGCGAATTTTATCTCCGTATGAGAATATAAATGTGTCATTCATCTTTTAAAAATTCGCATGCAGCCAATAAGACCATCTTGTGGCCTTACTCTCCATTTATTACTGTAATGCACATACATTTATTCACTGTATTTAAACACTATTTTAAAACATTTTATTGGGAAATATTCATTCTAATACTACAGTATTTTGTAAATTTATTCATACTAAAAATGTATCATGGTTACTCTGCATTTGTATTCAGCACCCTTTACTCTGAAACCCTAAATAAAATCCCCTGCATCTGTCTTCTTTTTGAATTCATAGTTAGTAAATATACACTCTCTGGCCACTTTATTATGCACACCTGTCCAACTGATAAACATTTTCAGGCAAAACATTTTATGTGCAAACGTTCCCCCGTTCAAGCATTAGCCTCATGGTGCATCGTGCCTCCGGTTTCTGTCCGACCCGAGGGCCTCATCAACATCAAAGACGATGTCCTCCAGATCCAAACAGGACTGGAAAAAAAAATGCCTAGAGTACCACGTGAAGCCCCGGCAGGCCTCAAAGCCCACATCTCCACAAGCCTCCTCCATGGCTTGAAGCAGTGGGACCTGGCTCCGTGGGTTCCTTTCAAACATCTTCCACCTCCAGGGTGAGAAGAACTCTTCAATGGGATTGAGGAAGGGAGAATAAGGTGGAAGGTATAGAACAGAAAACTGTGGGTGATCTTGAAACCATTTATGCCAGACCCAAAAGTTTAGAGATTTGAATATTTGTATGTGGTCGATAGATGTTTTGAGATTTTATTTCAGAATTGTGTGTAAACCTGAAAATTGTGTGCTGTGTTTTGACAAGGTAATGTGAAATTGACATCAAAGTGTAAAGAAGGAAAGTCAGAGTTCTAATATGATAAAGAAATCTTAAGTAGTTATAAATTGAATCAAGCGAATGGGGAAAGAAGTAGAGGTTGTGAAAATTGTACCTAATTTTTGCTTTTTGCGTTTTAGCAATAACAAAACCCTGTAATGTTTGTCTATGAGACAAGTGGGCATTGTAATTGATTCAGTGTGTTCCATTTCTATAATTGTGTTTTCAATTTTGCTCTTCAGTGTTCTTTACATGCTTGGTAGTCTTCAGCCAAAAGCTAAGTTGTGTTTATTCAATTAATGCTGTGTGTGTCTGTGAACATATGGCTGTGTTTACCAAATGAAAACACAAGTTCCATTTTGTGAACATGTTAAGAGATTTGATGGTAGAGAGTTGTTTTGAAAAGGGATGCCAGGGTTTAGCAATTTGTATGTGATGTTTGGGGTTTTGTGTGTGCAGTAAAAAAAAACATACAGTTTTGAAAAACATGTTTTAGTAAAAAACGAACGCACATTTCTAATCAGACCATCACATTGCGGCAACTCAATGCATTTAGCCATGTAGACATGGTCAAGAAGATCTGCTGCAGTTCAAATCGAACATCACAATGGGGAAGAAAGGTGACTTACGTGACTTTGAATGTGGCATGGTTGTTGGTGCCTGACGGGCTCGTCTGAGTGTTTAAGAACTGCTGATCTACTGGGATTTTTACGCACAACCATCTCTAAAGTTTACAGAGAATGGTCCAGAAAAGGGAAAATATCCAGCTAGCAGCACTTCTATGGGCGAAAATGCCTTGTTGATGCCAGAAGTCAGAATGAGAATGGTCAGACTGGTTCAAGCTGATAGAAAGGCAAAAGTAACTCAAATAATCACTTGTTAAAACCAATGTATGCAGAGGAGCATCTCTGAACACACAACACGTTAAACCTTGAGGCAGATGGGTTACAGCAGCACAAGACCACACTGGGTGACACTCCTGTCAGCTAAGAACTAGAAAATGAGGATAAAATTCACACAGGCTTAATTGGACAATAGAAGACTGGAACATTTTTGCCTTTTTACTTTTATCCCACACTTTAAAAACATTACTAAAGTAGGTTTTTATCATCTAAAGAACATTGAAAGAATCCCCCCGATTCTCTCTCTGGCCAACACGGAGACGATAATGCATGTTTTTATCACCAGTAAAAGTGATTACTGTAATGCCCTGCTTCCTGATCTTCCAAAATAGAGTATCTCATGTTTACAGCTTCTACAAAATTCAGCAGCACGTGTCCTGACGAAGACCAGGAGGCGGGAGCACATTACACCAGTCTTTAAATCACTGCATTGGCTCCCTGTATGTTTTAGGATCGATTTTAAGGTTCTTTTCACGGTTTTTAAGTGTCTTAATGGCCTTGGGCCTTCTTATGTTTGAGAAATGTGTTGACTGTATGAACCGTCATGGTACTTTGCACTCCTCTGACAGCTGTCTATTTATCATCCCTAAAGTCAGGACACATACCCATGGTGAGGCGTCTTTCCAGTATTATGGTCCTTACCTCTGGAACAGGCTGCCAGAAGACCTCAGGGTGGAAGAGGACATTTATGTGTTTAACCCCTTAAACCCTAGGCTTATTTTGAAGCTTATTTCTCGAAAAATGCTTACCCATGAAAAATGTGTATATTTCAGCAACCAGAAGGAGTATTTGAACAATTTTGGTGTCATTGTAAAGGTAACATTGGGAGAATTGATAGATATGTCATTATGCATGTTATCTGTTACTGGTTAGGAGAAATTGAAGATGGAACACAGCAGAAATGTATTTCTTTTTTGCTCCGCCTAAAAAAAACATAGTTCTACATTGAAAAACTCTATGGATATTGCTTGAATAGCAGTGACTGCTCAATAAAATATAAATACAACATGTGGACATTATCTCTGCAAAAGTTGAAACTGATTATGTGAAACAGGAAAAAACTAGAGAGGTTTCAGTACAGCCATATCAGGCGAGGTGTCCAGTTTGGCACAGTTTGGCACAAACAGTGCCATTTTTATTTCTGTTGTGTAAAATATATATTTTTCATTTTAAAATCACATAGTGTTCAGTAGACCTAAAATAAACACTTTTGGGCATCTTTCTGGTGACATTTAACAGATATAAACAGTGAAAGCAGCAAAACAAAGTTATGTCCGTGCGTCTTGCGCCATCTTGTGTCATAAGACGGTCTTGCTGAATGACAATCTTATTTTTTGCATAAGACTTTCCCCCGGAGCTGTTTGGTCAATTTGCATCAGTGACACCTCGTTGGAATTGCAGAAGCCTATAGAATAACGCCAAAACTTGCAAAACAAGATATACAATACAGTCAGCCAACCAGGGAGCCGAGAACAGAGCCTAGGGGAAAAGCCGGTCTCATCCGTGAATTCCATGCAAACACTTCCTAGTACCAAAAAATTATACAGGAAACACCTGGACGGTTTTAAATGGTGCACAAGTGATGGAATTATCATAAAATAGCGTTTATTTTCCAAAGAAATATTTTTTACATGGGAAAATAGCAAAGGTAAGGCTATATTTTCAACTGTGATTCTGAAAAGCGATTTTTTTGTTGTGTTATACTTTGGCTTATATGTCTGCGGTGCTTTGGCGTTGCGTTTTGGTAGATGTATCTTTGGAATTGATCGAGTCTCTGCTTTCATTTGAGTGGTTGATTGTGCGGTTAGCACAAAGACTTGCTGCGGTAGAGGCCGGAATGTGGCGGCTGGGTTGACAAAACTATGATAATACGAGTATGTTTACAAATATTTATTTACGTGGCATCTGAGTTGTGTTTGTGGTTAGTAAAAATAGGTCAGATAGCCTTGTAGTGCATGGTCTTCTGTTTAATTTGATGTGGACTATTACTATTTTTTCTGTCAGATGATGTGTTGTCTCAAGCCTGTTAAAAAATATTTCCCATAGTCCCCCAATTGGAGGACCCTCGGGTTTAACAGGTTAAGAACACGTTCAAGACTAATCTTTTTAGCCTAGCTTTAACTGACTATTATTTGTTGTCTGTTTATTTGATTTTAATGTTTTAATTGCTTTTATTGATCATAGTTTTAGAACGTGGTCTTGTATTTATCCCATTCATTTTATTTTATTTGTATAACTGTCTGTCTGTCTGTCTATTTATTTATTTATGTACTTTAACACGTTATCCTGTTACTTTACAGAAATAAATAGACACAGGGTTCCAGTGTTTCCTCTGTGTTTTAGAATATGGTCTTGTATTTATCCCATTCATTTTATTTTATTTGTATAACTATCAGTCTGTCTGTCTATTTATTTGTTTATTTATTTATTTATTTATGTACTTTAACACGTTATTCTGTTACTTTACAGAAATAAATAGACACAGTGTTCCAGTGTTTCCTCTGTGAGAGCCCTGTGCCTTGGGAGCAGTGATCAGATGTTGATCTGTTGCTACCAATGTAGATGGCTCCCTTAATGGTGTTTCCTGAGTGTTAATTTCAATTATTGCTGAACAAAATATCTCAAATCATAAATGTTTTCCCAAAAATATATTTGGCAAGCCAATTGAAAAGCACTTAAATCTGTGTTAAATCTTTGGTGGAATATTATAGTTCAGGTGCAATTCTTTAAACTTTCCTTGGCAAGAAAATACTTATTTAGAGCATGTGGAAGGTCCTCTAATTGTCTTTTATATCCACACCTGAAACATGGTACTGTGCAAAAAATGTAGACAGGTGTGGAAAAATGCGGTAAACAAAGAATGCTTTCAGAAATATTAATCATGAGTGTTTATTTTGATCAATTTACAAAATTCAAAGTGAGTGAACAAACAAAAAATCAAATCAATTGGTGTTACTACCTTTTGCCTTCAAACCATAAATTCTTATAGGCAAACTCGCACAAGTCAGGGATTTTGTAGGATTATAGTCAGGTGTATGATCAACCAATTACAGCACACAGATGCTAATGATCATCAATGTCACATTTAGGTTGAAACACAGTCATTAACTGAACAGAAACAGTCTGCATGGAAGGCTTCAAACTGGGTGAGGAACAGACAAACTCTGCTACCAAGGCAAGGTTGTGGAGGTTTCATGTCATGGCAAGATTGAGCATAGCAACATGGCACAAGGTAGTTATACTGCATCAGTAAGGTCTCCCCCAGACAAAAATTTCAAAGCAGACTGTGGTTTTAAGGTGTGCTGTTCAAGGTCTTTGAAAGATGCACAAAGAAATGGGGAACATTAAGGATCATAGACGCATTGTTCGACCAAGGAAAGTGCAGCAGATAAATGACATATCAAGCATGTTACCCTTTGAAATCGGAAGATGTTTAGCATTTCCATCAGCTCAGAACTGGTAGAAAACAGCGAGACTCAGGTACACCCTTCTACGGTCCAGAGAAGTCTGGCCAGAAATGGTCTTGGGAGAGTTGCAGACAAAGAGCCATACCTCAGACATGGAAACAAAGCCAAGTGACTCACGAGACATAGGAACTGGGTTGCAGAAAAATGTCAGCAGGTGCACCGGACAGATGAGGCAAAATTTGAAATATTTGGCTGTATTAGAGGGCAGTTTGTTCATCTAAGGACTGGAGTGAAGCAAGGTGGAGGTTCCTTGAATATTTGGGGCTGCATTTCTGCAAATGGAGTTGGAGATTAAGTCAGGATTAATAATACTTATCCATCATACAATACCGTAAGGGAGGCGTATTATTGGCCCCGAATTTATTCTGCTGGATGAAATCGACCCCAAACATACAGCCAAAGTCATTAAGAACTATCCTCAGTGTGAAGAACAAAAAGTCCTGGAAGTGATGGTATTGCTCCCACATCTCAAGATCATAGGCTGTGTCTGGGATTGCATGAAGAAACAGACGTATGTGAGGTTGCCTAAATCCACAGAAGATGTGTGGTTAGTTCTTCAAGATCTTGGGAACAATCCATCAGCCGAGTTCTTTCAAAAACGGTGTACTGCATTTTGTTGTTTGATGAAAATACATAATTAACAGTTCAATTTTTGAAAGAATTCTTTGTTTACAGCATTTTTCCCACACCTGAGAACTAAACTAAAACTAACATGTTTGCACAGTACAGTAAGCTCAGAGAGAGTGATAAAAAAGGCCACCATCATTCATGTACATTGCAAACATGGGGAAGAGCGTGCTGTGATCCAATGATATCATGGCAAAACCTCACTTTGTATTCAACATCACATAAAAAATGTAAGCTTTAATAACAAAGACACAGCATATGACTTTAAAAAAACCATTCCCACTTTAAAACATGGTAGTGGCAGCATCATCCTTTGGAGATGCTTTTCTTCAGCATGGACAGGGAAAATGGATTGAGCTAAATTCTGAGTAATGCTGTTATAAAACTTGTTAAAGGCTAGAGAGGAGGCTGACATTCCAGCAGGATATAATGCAATGGTTCTATCCAGGCACATTCATGAGCTACAAAAGCAAAGTCCCAACCTAAAGCCCATATTTAGATTAGCAAAACTTGTAAAGACCTGCGACTTTAAATACAAAAAAAAATCATGGACTCTTTCCTTTCACTTTCCGAATTATATCAATATTACCCTGTCACTAAAAAATCCAAAAGACAGCAGTCTCTTTTTTTGTTTTACTATGACAAAATGTGAGTTAAATGCGTGTAAAAATGTATTCATATATATGTTGCGTGTGGTGGACAGCTTTTGATTCTATTAGGTAAAAAAGTCGGATTTCTCCATGGAGCATGAACAAACTTTCCAAACACATACGATTTGATCAATATTAACAGCATTATTGAATGTGATTGAATCATAAAAGCATTAACTATGATATGATGAAATGTAAAGCACAATACTCTGAAAAAAGACATTGTACAATAAGTTTTTCTACTTTGGAGAAATTCAGTAGGGAACATAATTCAAACCTTCACAAATATACCCACACTGTGATTCATCTCAGAGCTGACAAAAAAAAGATGTGATACATAGAGGTGAAAGGCAGTGAAAGGAAAGTGTATGTGTGTGTCAGATACTGACTGACAGACAGACAGAAGCAGACAGAGAGTAATTTTTAATGAGGTGGCTCAGCGTTGACCTTTAGTAACTCTCCAGAGCAAAGTCAATTTCGCTTTCATCCTTCCCTGTGGAAAGGTGGCGTATCTGTTGTCACAGCTAGGTGTCGGAGCTTGAGATTATCCTTGCAATTGTATAGATCTGTCGAATCCTCAAATCTCTAAGCACACGTGCAGGGGTCAGGAGGTGATGTGCCGAAGAGAGACGAGAGGCAAGGGATAAAAAGGATGTATGGACAGAAAGAGGAAAAAGGGAGTACACAACAGATAAGAGGAAAAAGGGAGTACACAACAGATAAGAGGGCATGCATAAAGGAAGAGCGCAGAGGTGCCGTATGGTTCCCTGTTACCAGTCTCTCATGGTTAATAATGAGGAAATACCAGCAGATAAAGCGGCAGTTTTGAATGAATATTTTAATGGTCGCATAAATAATCAACTGAAAATGCTGTCTCGTGAAAAAAAACAAAAACGCTGCTTTAATGTTGGTTCTGCTTGACAAAGTGAATGTCTCATTGTCACCAAAGTAGAGTATAATCAGATAATAACTTGATTTACATGTAAATCAAGAGGAAGGACAGAGGCCATAGTGTCTTGGCCTCTGTGACCACAACAACAGTATTTCTCCCATGCAATCAGCCTCACTTATAGCTGCCATGAGTCGTTGAGCTCTGCCATCATCTGAATAGAGATAAAGAAAAAGGTGTTTCTTTGGTAAGGCTACGTAAGCTACACTAGCATCTGTTGCATATCAGCTATTTCAGATCCAAGTGAACTCCCTAAAGGCAACTAAAAAGTCACACAATCTTAAAACAAAGTTGGATGATTTTAAGCAATGAGGGATTTTTTGGCAATATCCCAACTGCTGTGCACAACGTTGTCCCCCCCAGTTTGCCCTTACATTCATGGTTGAGGTCTTACTGTATCATGTGAGTGAGTCTGTCTGTCAGCCTGCCAGCCGGCCATGGAAAATTGGCAGAATAAGGCTGATACAGTGCTGTGATGAAGTATTTGCCCTCTTACATATTTTTTCTTTTTTTGTCACACTTAAATATTTTGAATCATCATAAATATTTTAAGATAAAATAAGTTAAGCTGACATAAAATGTTTGCTAACTGCTATTATAAGCAGCCTATTTAGAATTACGTAACATAATATTTCAGTCTGTGGTTTGACTCTGCCTACGTCAGTTCATAGTCCTGCTGTAAACGTGCTTCCACTTAAAGCAAACAACTAATGACCAGCAATTCTTCTTAAAGTATTTGTAGAGAGGGAAAATCCTGGTTCTATCAGTCACAGCACCCTCTGTGTGTCCTTCAGCAGAAAAAGCAGTACCGAACCATCATTACCATCCCCACATTTTAATGGTAGATGTGATGTTTTTTACCCCTGAAATACAGTTAGATTTACAGGACACAAACCTTTCAAAAAGTGACACTTTTGTCTCCCTGATCTGTAGATTTTGTGTTCTCCATTGTTGGGGATCATAAAGATGTTTTTTGGCAAATGTGAGATAGGCTTTTGTATTATCTTTTGTGACCTGTTGTTTTGGGCTCCCAGTGATGCCAATTTGCCCAGAGTATAATCATAAACACTTTATCTTAATTGAGGAAAAGGGGGGGGGGTCTACAATGTTTTTGAAGTTGTCCCTGGTTCTCTTCTGGCTTCCTGAAAGACTCCCCGATTCACTCTTGAAGCAATTTTGCCCCTCAACCCCTCCTGGGAATGTCACCGTTGTTCCATGTTGTTTAAATCTTTTCTTTTTTCCTTATATCTTTTGGCCTACCTCAAGTTGCCAGACAGGTTTTCTTTTAGGGGTTTCTTGATCACACAAGTCTGGTAGTTTTGAGCTTTGGGTGTGACTTGTGAAGACAAACCCTGCTTTCACAGGGCCGGGTTTGGACTGCTTTTCTCTCTTACGAAATGTATTCACTGCAGTTATCATTACTGACAAAAAGCCAGTAAAAAAAAAAAACAGTGCTCTATGTATTTGTTGCTAGATTCTTTTGTAAAACCAAAAAATGCTTTAATGTTCTGAAAGAAAATAAATTCTAGGAACAAAAGTGCTCAGCCAGCAACGGTGTAGCCGAATAGGCTGCTCTCCACTCATTTCTGTAAAGAATAGGAAGGCATAGGCTGATGCAACATTAATATGTATGAACATTTTTCACAAGGGATTTAACAAAATACGGATATGCTGATATTTTCTGTCATAATATTGTATCGATATTAAAAAGCAATTTATCACTTTTAATTTGTATTCATTTTATAGAATTTGAAAGGAACTATTAAGGATTACAGTGATTTTTGTAGTAAAATCAAAAGTATGACTGCAAGTTTGTGGCAATTTTTACCTTCTTTGTTCCAGTGGATCAATTAGATCTAGTAATAAAACTGGATGTTTTATGTATGAAACAGGTTGGAATGTTTAGAATGCTGTGAAAGTTTTTATATGGTGAAAATAAATTTTAAAATCACAATATATAGTCTTACTCATAGTGTCACAATATATCATTTTATCCCCCCCATATTCTATCGTATCACCAGATTCTTGCCAACACATATCCCTACTATTCACCAACAGACAGAGACAAACTGCATGATGACTTTATAAGTAGGTTTATAGTAAGAAATTACAGTTTAGATTGTGAAAATAATTATTTGAAAGCAAATCATCAATGATTAGCAATTAGTATCATTGCCGTGTTCTTTAACACATTTTTCAACATAGTTACTTAATCTAGGTCAATTCGTGTTGTCTTCATGTTCTACCTGCTTTCAGTCATTCATTTTGCCTCCTCTAACAATGCACTGCACTAATACATGGTCTTGTATTTAGCCATAATAGCCAACACTGTGGACTCACTTGTTTGTGGTAAGGCTTAAACTGTTGACCCTGTCAGTAGATTGAAATGAGTAATGCTTATCACAGAGATCAACATAAATTTAACAGCGTGCATAATACATCTTTATGCTAATGCAGATCTACTGAAAGGCAGTCCTCCAAGTGGATGGTGTAATATAAACCATTACAGATCCTTAGAGCCTGCAATTGTCTGCTTAAGGAGGACAAGAGGAGAATAAATGGGCCCAGAGAGGGGTGTCCGTCATGCAAGCTGAGACAATTATCTATATTACAGATATTTGTGCCAGCCTCAGATCCGATAGTTTGCGCAATGGCAAAACCAAAATAAGTCAGTTTCATAACATTAAACATTAAATAATAAAGTAAAAATATAACGCCTTGTAAAATAATTCAAATACCTTGAGCTTATCCCAAGTTTTGTCACATCGCAACCAGAGACTTAAATATATTTTATGTGATACACCCACATAAAATTGTATGTAGTTGTTAACTGAAAAGAAAATGTTTCTTATTTAATCAATAATAATCTAACAGTCCCACAACAGTAATAGATTACAAATATAATTCTTAGTGTTAAGACATGAAGCACTGTTCAATTCAAAACTGAAATTTCAAAGCACAACAGCAAACGTACCAAGACATATCTGACAGACAAAGGGTCTACATTAGAGAGGCAGCGAAGAGGCCCATGGTACCTATATGGCTCCGGATGTCACATGACTCTCATAGCTTCGGTGCAATGCTGGGAGGCAGGAATCCCAGCCGGGATTTTTCTCCGTCAGAGTTTACTTCCGATTTTAAAATCAAAGACATTATTGTATATATATATATATATATATTGAAATGAAATCATTCTGGGAAATTAAAAAAGATTTAACATCTCCGACCCTTACCATGCCCCGGGGTTACTTTTTAAAACTTTAGAAGTTGTCCGAGCTGACCTGAGATATCCGGATATACTATTTACTGATCAATATTCCCTTGTCGTACTCTGGAGCATCGCTTTAAAACAGATAAAAGACTGGAAGCATATAAATAGACATAATCACGGTTTGTTATCAGTATCCAGATCTGGAATTTTCCTGCAAAAGGACTACGTGACGACAGGGTAAGCGGAAACTAGTCTTCATTTTAGCTACCATGAGCAACAGGTAGCTATATTATGTCTGTCAATATTGGTCTATTGATCAATCATTGCTTCAAAAAAATAAATTACACCATAGTCTGTTCGTCGTTATGGTCACAAGACATGTAAAGAGAGGCATGCAGACATCACAAAGACTATGATTCTGTAAAGTTTTACGTGATGTTTACTTGTTCTATGTGAGCAACCAGACAGAAAAAAATCCATGGATATATAACTGTAGGAAGGCCGCTAATAATCTTAATAAAATCATGTAAAATAAATACCTTATAAAGTTGGTTGATCTACCTGAAATGAAGTGGTCGCCACATAAGCGGAAACCTTTGCTCACGAGAGTCCCACAGCTTCATTTGAGCTGATTGCTAGCGCGTTTCAATGCAATAATTCAACATTTTCTGCATTCTGGATCGTTAAGAATCTTTGAAACTCTCTTTCCTTATCTCATACACTTCTGTTATGGCAACCTGTGGCACAACAGGTATTAATACTTTTTTCCTTGGTCTGTACCTGTTACCTGTAAAACAGCCGACAGTTTGTTGAAATCAACTTTTGCTTTAGAACTAACTACAGATAGCTTGGCAAGCTCTCCCTTATACAGAAATATATAATCGGCACATGAGTAAATGTTTCTTTGTCCTGGGGAAGAATTTCTGCTTGTCTTTCAAACTGTCTCTGCACGCAATTGGACAGCGCTAGGACAAATAAGAGCAATGGAAAATGTGATGGAAATAAGTCAATGGGGGTGGCTGAAACAAAGGACTTAAGTGCTTCTATCCGCTCATCTCTCAAAGAAAAGCCCATGTATAAATTGGCCAAAGCTGATGCCAAAGTTGTTTCAAATGAGCGCCGTTCCCAACCATCTTTGTTGTTTTGCTCTGTTGCAGCTCTGCAGTCATTGTGAAAAAAAAAGCTGTAGTGTAATGGCCCTAAGCCTAACCACTGTCTCTCTACGAACATAGAAAGCTTTGGTTGGCACTTAAGCCTAGTTTATACTTCTCCGTCTGCATAGGTGTGGAGACTCGCAACGCCATTATCCGTTAATGCAAGGGCTCTCCGTCACTTCCGCAAGCATGGATGAAGTACAGACCAATTTTTTAACTATTCATCGTTCACAACAGAGAGTGCACATCTATGATTGGTCAGCAAAACGTCAGCCTAAGATCGCTTTCCAAAATGCTGCTCTATAGTCAATGCAATTAGTAGTCATTGCAGCTTTTGTACTCTGGATGCTTTATATTGCAAGGCCAGTTTATCTAATATGGTCTTTTGGTGATTTTGAACACCAGCAGGTGTGGAGAACATAAAAAAGACCACTGTGTCTCTTAATATGCATTTTTAGACTATTCCATGACCTGCATTTCCAGTAAAAAGCTTTCCATCTAATCAAAACTTATTCTCTGTCAGCCATTGCTCCTTGAGTGGATGTGTGTTACAAGCTGAAGTATCAAAACTGCCTTTGACCAGAGAGGTCAGTGCAATGGTAGGCAGCCCCTATAGAAAAGGGCTGCACCCCCTGCTGTCCTTTGCAATACTGGCACACCCATGAAGAAGTATAAGAAGAAAAATGTGTACGTGTGAGTGCAAACTTGCTGACGGTTTAGATATATAAACATAAATATAAACTAGGCTTTAGCTGAGTTAATGGTTGACTTGCTGAGGCTACATTGGAGTGTGGCTAAACCGGTTTTCAGAGCAAAATCTGTTACTACTGTGATCTGTTTAGATTTCTACGCTAAACTAAGGAAGTTCTTGTGCAAAGCACCTAGGTAAACTTAACCTTTGTTTAAGAAGATGATAGACAACAAATTGAACAAAATGATACTTCAATACTTCCTAATCTGGTGTGAGTATACTACATACAGTATAATCATTATATGCACCAATGAGTGTGTGCATATCTTTTTTATGTATGCATGTAAATGGGAAACATCTCTACATATTTGAGGTTAGAGGCACAAAAAAAAAAGTTAATTAAATGGATCTACTTATTTCGCCTATTATATTCCTAGTCCTGCTTGCTGAAATAATGGATTTTAATGCTTTTCCAGAAGAGTGCACCCATCTGGTGGCTTTGGGGGACAGTAAAGTCCACTATCAGTTACAAATATTCCAACGGAGAGCAATGTGCTGGAAGCGTGAGTGTGACCTATCCACCCCGAGTAGTGCAGGACTGTGCAAATATCTGCTCGGGTGATTAAGAGGGAGATCTGGCGAGATGCTCGGAGTGGTGTGCTGCGCAATTATGAGCCGATTCCCTTACTGCACTGGTGCATCTATGACAAATCATCCAGAGGGAATCAACACCAAACCAGTGACTCGACTTGTGTGCGATTTTGTTTTGAATTTGGTGTTCCAGCTAGTATTAGCATGTGTATTTTGAGGCATTCCATCAAATATTTCACCTATGCAGGAAGACTTAGAGGTAGATTTCAACAGCTTGCCACTGGGGTGACAGCAGAAAATCTGGAACAGGAGCAAAAAAATTTTTTTTTCCCCCCGTTAAACTCCAGCCAACCTAAACAAAGGCAATCTTGTCTTTTGCAGAAACTAGATTGGAAAATGTCAGGTTGTCCCCCCGCCCCAAAAAGCACATAGCTGATGACTCCTGCAGCTTTGACAACAAAGCTAGCACAAAATACTTTGCTGGTGGCATTAGTGCTTGTCATGCAAACACGGAGAAAATATTTTGCTGAGGCAATTTGGACAAACATCCAAGGAGATAGGGTTTCAGAATAGAAAGAGAGAACTCTGACAAAGTCTATGTTTAAGGAAAGGCAAACTTTGACAAATAAAGCTCAGTATCTTTCTATCGAAACAGCTCTTTAACAATTTTTTCAGACATCGGCCTCCTTGTGTTGCAGCTTTTGCTTGTCTACTTCACTCCTGTTTTTGTGGTCAAATCTTTGGGCCAACGTCTTTGGGCTTTTAACCAGCAGTCCCCTGCTGACAGTCTTCTGTGAGAGCTTATGTAACATAAGTGTTTGATTTACATCTGCCTGCGTGTACGTGTTCATGTGTGTGTGTTGTGTAGAGCTAAGATGGAGGCTGTCTGAGACCTACACTGTTTGCAAGAGAAGAAGAGATAAAGTGGGACTGCCTTTCCTGGCACTGTTGCAGATTTATCTCTCTGCTTACGGCCCTGATTTTATTGCCCATCGGTCGGCTTACGCTAGATACCGTTTCTCTCTCTCTCTACTTTTCACAAACCGTAAGGGACCAGCTTCTTTCTAAGCACGTTCTGGCTTCTATAAATCTGCCACCTTGCTCCATAAAGCTGCTCAGGGCATGCCTCAACAAATATTAAGAAAGAAGAGAATACATAAATAACAGCTAAATAAATGAGAAGCTCTTGTTTAGAGGGAAATAGCATATCTGCCTACAAAATGAAGCCCTACTGTAAAATATTTACCTCTGGGTGTTGGTGCCTTGGATGCTCTGTTGGGAGTCTGCAGGAGCTTGCTGCGTAACATCACAGATTTTCAGTTCTACTGTCCCTCATGTCTTTGCTGCTCTGTATGCTCATATTTTTGTGTCTGTGTTGATGGGTGTGCCAATCCCTTTTACTCTGAATAAACAGATAAAGCTAATCTGCTTTTAAAGTTAGATCATTTAACAATCAGGCAGTAAAAACTGTTGCTCAGGTCCCATTTAGCTTAGAAATGAGTTTGTAAAATTAGTCCATTGAGTCATCTTTGCATTTCAATCTAGAGACAAAAAAGGAAAATTAAACATCTATCAGGAATTAAGTATTTCGAATACATTCAGGATTGTTTTTTTTACATTCATCAGACATTAAATATTTGGCCTTTACTTTTGCATTTTAAAGACACACTCCATAACTTTTACACCCTTAAAAACACATATTTTAAAAACATTTTGGTGACACAACACCATTTTTGATGTTCGTTTTCGGAGCTGTCACTACATGGGAGGGTCCTGCTGCTAAAAACCGCACTATAGAACTTTTCACCCAAGCACCGCGTCCCCAGATGTACTGACTCAGCTTCACTTTATGGCAGTATGCTGCAGGCTACCTAATGATATAAACAAACCTGCGGTTTTGAGACCTGATCCATGGCAAATCCACTAAAGAAGACGCTTTCAGAAGAATTGAGTAATAAAAAAACTGGGCTGTGAGATGTTAGAGCGGCTGGAGCTTTACTGCTTGAGAAGGCTTGTTAACCCCTGATTAACACCAGACGAACAGATGCGCCCGGTGTGAGCCGCGGAGTAGGATGCTGGGCTGAGCCAGCTTCTCAACCCCAAAGAAGACACTATCAGAAGAAGAGAGTAAAAGACAATGGGCCGGGAAGAAGGACCAAGTACCAGCAGACTCAGTCTTACAGTTCATGAACATGAAGAAAAATCATCAACCTAAACTGATGTCTGTGAGTCTGTCACCGCCGTCCCCATTGATCCTGCTGATTGGCCACCACACCTATATTTGTCTATGGCACCATGCAGTTCAGGGCTTGCCCTGACTAAAAGAGCGAGATTTGCAGATATAAGCAGCTGAATGAGTTTTCTCCACAGGTTGTCTGGGTTTTCCTTTAGAGATAGGGTGAGAAGCTCTGTCATCCAGGAGGGGCTCAGAGTAGGCCCACTGCTCTACACATCAATAGAAGCCAGTTGAGTTGGCTCCGGCATCTGGTTAAGATGCCTTGGATGCCTCCCTAGAGAGGTGCTTTGGGCACAGAGGAAGACCCAAGAAATGGAGGTGGGTCTATGTTTCTCGGCTGCCCAGGAAAATATCTTAAGATTCCCCTGGAGGGGATGGCACAAGTGCTTAGGACAGGGAAGTCTGGATCTCTTTGCTAAACCTGCTGTCTCTAAAACCTGACCATGACCAAGTTCATGGATGGATGGATGAAGGTGACAGTTTGGGTCAATTGTAGATTCTGCTTTTAGTTCCTGTCTTGCTTGCTATGGTTTTTCTAGCCTTGAACCTTAACAATATTCTGCTGATCTTGCAGTCACTACTCCTTTCAGCTCTAGCCATGAATTTTTACTGATGTTTAGGCTTTAGTCAAGGCTCCTTAACTCTCCATTTTCACATGTGCGTTGGATCATTATTTGGTTGTAGAAACCAACAGAGAGAACCGGTAAAGAAGGACTCTTCTTTGTCCACCTCTATTATGAGAGGAGAAAAGTAGCATTATTGATTCATTGATCCATCAAGTCTTATATTTATGCAAAACTGTGTTCATCAAACTACTAGAATGATATTTTATGCAAATTAAACAGGCCTAGATTAGTATGAAAGCTCAGTTTCTCTGGGGAAACTGTTTTTTGCTTATCACTGATGGCAGAAATGAAACATGTTATTTGCTTCAAAGTCTCCTGCCTTCAGAGTTGTAATTTTCCCAATGGATTCTTGAATTACAGATTGAATATTTTAGGTTTGCTCAGCTTTAACTCCTTTCTCCTGCTTTGATCTTTGATTTTTTTCCAGAAGAAATTCTAAAAGTTTCAGAAGATTTTTTTAGTTAAGATACATTTTCACTACCACTTAACCACTTCGGCTTAATTTCTCTCTACTGTCTCTTGTATGAAGGTTGCATTTGCAAAGGATTTGTTTAACAATAGATCAGTGGGCTAACTCTATGACTTTGCTTTTGTTGAAAGTCTTTATGCATCAATTTTTGTTTTTTGTTTTTAATCAAAGATGTTACCTTCTCAGGAGATTATTTCCTTCAAACATGAACATTTTACAAAAAGTTGGCTATTTAATTTGATTGTAAAACTCTGTGACTTGACATCTTATTTTGCCATTAGGTTTTTATGCATTTTTTACAATTCTTTCCTAAACAAATTGTTATAAAAGCTCATCACATCTTTGAGATGGGTCTAAAAAGTCAAGACCGCATGGGAGTTTGCATCAACTGGTTTGGATTAATAATATCAGTCAATGAGTCACAGTTCAACCCAACAAAAAGGTCTAAAACCTGAGAAAAAACTTGTTGACAAGCTCAAAAATACAGAGATGCCAATAGTGTGCATGGGAATCCGTTGCATTTTAAATCAAATTAAACCTTAAACTTAATTTTTATTTATTTCTATTTCTATTAGCATTTAACTAAGCTCCTGTTCCACTCATAATTATTCAGAGTTCTGGAAGTGTTGACCTGCTGCAACCAAAACAGTCTCTGCATGTGTATTCTCTCTGACCTCCACTGTTCTAATTTTGACTGTTTTCTCATTAAAATTATTTCCCAAAAGTAACCCAGGAAAAAAGCCTACAACCATTTACTGTACACATATGCAGAACAGAACATAAAAACATGAGCAATGAGAAACATAGAGCCACAAAGCAAACAATGAGGATCTAAACAGTTGTGAGACATTTTCTAGGGAAAAGACAAACCATTTCTAAATCTCTCACTGGAATATACAGGTGCTGGCCAGTAAATTAGAATATCATCAAAAAGTTGAATTATTTCAGTAATTCCATTCAAAACGTGAAACTTCTATACTGTATACTTTCCTTCCACACATAGTGATATATTTCAAGTGTTTATTAATTTTCATTTTTATTATTACAACTGACAGCTAATGAAAACACCAAATTCAGTATCTCAGAAAATTAGAATATTCTGAAAAGGCTCAATATAGAAGACACCTGGTGCCACTCTAATCAGCTGATTAACTCAAAACACCTGCAAAGGCCTTTAAAAGGTCCCTCAGTCTTGTTCTGAAGGCTCCACAATCATGGGGAAGACTTCTGACTTAACAGCTGTCCAAAAGACGACCATTGACACCTTGTACAAGGAGGGCAAGACACAAAAGGTGATTGCTAAAGAAGCTGGCTGTTCGCAGAGCTCTGTGTCCAAGCACATTAACAGACAGGCGAAGGGACGGAAAAAATGTGGTAGAAAAAAGTGTACAAGCTCTAGGGATAACCGCACCCTGCAGAGAATTGTGACGACAAACCCATTCAAAAATGTGGGGGAGATCCACAAAGAGTGGACTGCAGCTGGAGTCAGCGCTTCAAGAACCACCACGAAGAGACTCATGAAAGACATGGGATTCAGCTGTCGCATTCCGTGTGTCAAGCCACTCTTGAACAAGAAACAGCGTAAGAAGCGTCTCGCCTGGGCCAAGGACAAAAAGGACTGGACTGCTGCTGAGTGGTCCAAAGTTATGTTTTCTGATGAAAGCAATTTTTGCATTTCCTTTGGAAATCAAGGACCCAGAGTCTGGAGGAAGAGCGGAGAAGCACAGAATCCACGTTGCATGAGGTCCAGTGTAAAGTTTCCACCGTCAGTGATGGTGTGGGGTGCCATGTCATCTGCCGGTGTTGGCCCACTCTGTTTCCTGAGGTCCAAGGTCAATGCAGCCGTCTACCAGGAAGTTTTAGAGCACTTCATGCTTCCTGCTGCTGACCAACTTTATGGGGATGCAGACTTCACTTTTCAACAGGACTTGGCACCTGCACACAGTGCCAAAACCACCAGTACCTGGTTCAAGGACCATGGTATCCCTGTCCTTGATTGGCCAGCAAACTCGCCTGACCTTAACCCCATAGAAAATCTATGGGGTATTGTGAAGCGGAAGATGCAATACGCTAGACCCAACAATGCAGAGGAGCTGAAGACGACTATCAGAGCAACCTGGGCTCTCATAACACCTGAGCAGTGCCACAGACTGATCGAGTCCATGCCACGCCGCATTACTGCAGTGATGGAGGCAAAAGGAGCCCCGACTAAGTATTGAGTGCTATACATGCACATTCTTTTCATGTTCATTCTTTTCAGTTGGCCAACATTTAAAAAAAAAACATTTTTTTTTCATTCGCCTTTAAAATATTCTATTTTTTTGAGATACCAAATTTGGAGTTTTCATTAGTTGTCACTTATAAATATCAAAATTAAAAGAAATAAACATTGGAAATACATTGGTCTGTGTGCATTGCATATGAATATAATGTACAAGTTTCACGTTTTGAATGGAATTATTGAAATAATTCAACTTTTTGATGATATTCTAATTTACTGGCCAGCACCTGTACATAGAGACAAATGACACAAATAGCTTAAGGGCCCACATTGTGCAACCTGTTCATGCATAGGTGTGAGTCGTCTGACATGTGAGGCTGTGCCTGTCAGTTTATCAACAGCAGCAATTTTTCACCCCTTGATCAGCCAACCGGGGAGGCATTTCAAATGAACTACCTGCATTCCGGCAGCATCAGATTGAAGACAAAAGGAAGGCTCTCTGTGAATTATTGGACCTTCTTTGGGCTTTGTCTTTATACCTCCCCTTTCTGTCACAAACTCTTCCAATCCTTCTCTTATTCTCCAGACCTCTCACTCTTGTATGATTGGCTTCACTGTGACAGACACATTAGCCATTCACAGGATGGCAAGCGCCATGTGGACAGAGGACTGTGCCCAGAAATCAAGCAATATGCTGTAACAGAAAAAAAACAAACAGACCACTCGCATATATTCTCTCTTGCATGCATGCCCACATGGTAGTCCCATTGTGACCTCACGTCAAAAAAGACAAACAACGCTGACAGAAAGCGGCCGCCTCTCAATGTGGCGAGCTAGAGTATGGAACCTCAGTACCATATGGGCTCTTCATTGTTGACAAAACAGCCTTGGGGATAGTAGCACTCGTAATTAGCATATACAGAAACCACTTCTGCACTTTTTTCTTTCACCGGCCCCAAAACAAATAAAAGTGCCATCACTTATCTGTATGGATTACCCAGAGTTGTGGTGAAGACGATTTGTAAAATTATCAATTTACTGTCATTTGAAAAAAAATAAAAATAAGAATAAGAAACATCCCAAGATGGTCTTACCTAGCTGCATTTCCATGTTAGTAATCTTATTTTCTGCTGGAAACAGGATCTTGGGGGGCTTGTCAGTTAGAGGAGCTGAAAAATAAGAAAACAGAAACAAATTAAGACAATCTAAAAAAAACCCACGTCTTTTGAAAAACAATTGCAGCATCTGAATATCAACAGTTCAACTCTCTGCAGGTATAGTCTTTCACTCATCTGACCTACTTTTAATTAATGCATCACTACATTACTAAAAACATGGCACCATTTATTCTAAGTGTTATGTATGTGAAGAGCCCTTGTGGAGTGTAAGTGTGTGCCTTGGTGAGAGGGAACAGCTGATGCTCTAATGATGCTAATCATCCATACGGTGGATGTCAGACCTGCTGCTTAAGTCTCTTCTCTTGGGAATGCGAGAACATGCAGGCATAGTTTTCACTTAGTTTTCAGTTTTTACAAAGGAGAAAGCACTCTTTAGGATTAAAAGTTGTAAACACTGTCTTGTGTCTACACAAATAAAGAGAAATAAGATGGGTAATGAAAACGGTGGGGGCTTGAGTTTGTGAAACATAATTAGAATTGATATTACTAAATTAAGGCTGCATCGTATTTGGGAAAGATAGGTTGAAAGTTTGGCTGAATATCGTGATGCAGATTTAGATTATAGTTAAAACCATATTTTATGTCTTTTCTTTTTTCCATTGCAACAATGTCTCACCTTTCTCCATTAGCTTTTGCTTCTTAGCCACTAAAATCGACATTTACCATGAACATTACAATGAATTTAGATTTTATAGAAGACCTTGAAGTGCTTTTGTAGCACTTTATATAGTTAAGTAAAAAATAAAATGTATTCGTGGTAACGTTATTATCGAGGCCAGTGAGTACGTGCTACTGATTAAATATATAATTGGCAAACAGAGTGGGATTTAATGACACTTAAAATATAACACCCTAACAAATATTCCATCCAAGTCTGTAACAATTCCTATACTGCCCACATTAATACATGTTTAAGTGCTGGTTTAATTGTGTAGTTACACAATCTCTCACTTGAAAATACAAAAACAGCAATGGTCACATGTTTGGAACCAAGTTACACCATTCTGCCTTTTGATAGCACTGTAGTTATCTGAGAAGTTAGACTGTTTACTGGAAATATTGACCAACACGTCTGCAACAGCAAGATACAATTCTTTCTAGGGGTGACCCTAGTCGAATATTTGATGCATCAATTGGCAAAGCCTGATTCATCCACCATTTTCACAGCCCAATCGTCAAAGATCAAACAACCATGATTTGGCTAAGGCATTTTCAGGATGACGGTCATGTGCAGTTACATGGAGTGTAAACAGTCTTTAAATATAAATCTGCAAATCAAAATGTAAAAGCATCAAGTGCTTCCTTAACACCATCGCCAGACAAAGTTGAGAAGTCACAGGAGAGCGCATTTGAGTTTCATTTCACTCCTTCACAATATACATCCACTATGAGAGGGTGTTTAACTCAATTTCAGCATGAGTGGGCAGAGATTGACAACTAAGCACTCTGGGTAGAGATATATCTACTAAACAACCACCTCTAAGACGGTGCATGGACAAACACAACCAAACACTGACAACAAGATAGTTCAAAAGATAACTAAAGAACATGACTACATTTGGAACATACATTTTGATTCACTATACCTGGAGAGGATTTGTTTTCTTCTAAAACCCATTTACTCAATAATATTAGATTGATCAGATGTAGAACCTGCCTGTATGTAAATAGTGATTGCAGCTCAGTGATATCTTTGAGAGGGGTGACCACGGGCGTTTAGGCACCAATGTTTGCACTATTAATAGGTAATTACACTATATAAGGATATAATTTTAATTACATATCCAACTGCTGTACATAATTACACAATGGGTGATCCTATAGCTAATTATGAAGCAGTCAAACAAATGAGGGCAATCTGTCTATGCAACACTCGAGGGGGAGCAGATGTGGTAAAGAAAGTTAAGATGAGTAACATTTTAAACAAACTGAAATAACTATGTAAGGAAAAATAAAATAAAGTCAAAATTCTTATAAAAAATTTAGCAGTTTTTGAACAGCCTTATGATACCCAGACTAAATATTTTTAATTTAAACCATCAGGAACTTTCTGTGGGTCTCTGGAAAAATCTCAGACCATCTCATGGAGAAAATCTGAATCCCACAAAAAGTGCCTCACAAAAAAATTAAAATCAAATCCTTGTTGTGATGCAAAAGAAGTGTTACTTCAGCACCATAGAGCCTTTTTCATTTTTTTTGTTTAGTTATGTGATTTTAGCATCTGTAAAAAAAAGAATAAAAAAACTTCCTACAAGTGTTTTTACCAAATATAATCTGATCTATGTTATTATTCATTTCATTTTTCATACATGCACATCAATCAATAGGAGACTTTTTCATCTAGTAAAGGTATAAAATTATTTAGAGGAAACTTTGCCACGTTACAGGATGGCTTTCTTCACTGTGGCTTGGTGTTGATATTTTAGTTCAACCAGTGTCATAGATTTTTAATGATTCCCTTCAAATCAATACAATTATTGATATATTAAAAAAAACCTTTTGTGCTTACTTGTGAGTGACTACAGCTGAAAATGATTTTGTTGTCTTGCACCATTTATAGTCTTATTAAAACCAAAAGCTAAAAATGCCCAAAGATAAAGCACTAGACGCTGGTCTGTCTATGATTAACATACAGTATTCTTCTCTTACAGAGTGGCTCTTCTCCCTGGGCTCCTAGAGTTGGGAATTGTTATCTGGGAGAGAGGCATCAGTTTTTTTTCTCTTTGAACTCTATAGACCAGGGGTCGCGTTAACGGAATATTCTCCGTATTTGACAGTTTTTTTTAGAACAATGATGGAAAAATCAAATTTTTTCTGATTAGTTTTCACATCTCCATCTGACCGTTTTAAGTGATGCGCAGTGTCCAAAGACAGAGTCCAGGTAAATATTCCAATATTTATCTTGCTTATCCTTGAAGGGTCGCGGGGGGTCTGGTCGATTTCTTCAGCGGTTATCTAGTGAGAGGCATGGTGTACTAGGTCACAAGTCCATCCATGCCAGTGCGCCCAGTTAGACGTGCGCCATAGAGCCTGATGTGCGTTACAGATTTTGTGGTATGCTGCAACTTTAACCGTAGGCACTCCTACGATAGTTTACGGGTCAGGAAACGGCTTGTTCTGAGAGCCTTCGACTTATGATTGCTACAATAGGAGAAATTATTCATCATGTTAAACGTTTTGTCTAAAGGGAATAACGTAATTTCAGTCTCCAGTCTTCAATGGAGCGAAGGGTGGATTCTGCCAGCAGATCAACAGCTATAATTATCCATGGGGGTAATCTATTCTGTCCACGAAAAAACAAAACAAAAAAACATAACCTCATTTCAATAACTTCTGCAACAATACAACTATTAGATTATTAAAAAACAGAAAAGTGAGCATTTTCATTCCGAGCATAGTTGGTTGGGATGTTTTGACTGAATACTACCTAACAGATACTACTGAATACGTATTAACTTGTCAGACGAACCCCCACCCCCATTGCATAAAAATTTGACGTATAAAAATAGATTCTGACCAGTTGTTTTTGACCCTGCCGGTCAATATAAATGCTGCTATAGACTGTTTAAAAAAACGAAAAAAAAACGGTGCCAATTTGCCGCAAAGCGGTGAAGCCATTAGGGAGTCGTTGGTCATTAATAAGTAGTTAAGTCTGGCACAACGGTAATAATACTATCATACTTGGCTGCATGAATGGTGTAATATTCTCACCTTGTCGTGGTGCCACAGCATATTCGAAGGGCACACCGTGGTGGCAGTATTACCCTGATAAGCCACCATATGCCCCATTTCCAGTAGGGTATGGTACAGTATGGAACGGGTCAGTACGGTCTGGAACGGGTAGGCTGTGTTTCCATTACCTTAACAAAAGCTCCAGCAAAAAGCATCTCTCTTATGTTGTTGAAGATTTCTTTTTTGGAAAACAGAGATTTTTTTTTAACCAAGGTACTACTTAGACTTTCATAGCTCAGAGTGATGTCAATCTAGACATCTTGTTTTACAAGGATACTTTGCAGCTTGTTTTTAGTTGGACATTAAATTCAAGTCAGCTCCAGGACAGAATGATTGCAATAAAAGTAGGTTTTTGAAAATATTTTCTTATCACTTGCAATTTCTTCTCACGTTAAAAAAATCAGATAAGGAAAAAAATTATTAAAAATCTGAAATCAGATTTGGTATAGAAAAAATCAGAGATTTAATTTTTAAGCCATATTGCCCAGCCCTACCTCCTAGTGTTTGTCATGCCTCACTCCACACTCAGCTTCCCTCACTCACTCATCATCATCATCACCCTCACCTGTGCCTCCAATCACGCACACCAGATCCTCCTTACCTCACCTCTTTATAACCTGCCACTTCCCTTCAGTCACGGCCGGATCATTACAGGACTTCAGACCTTCCACTGTGTGTTTCTCCTGTTATCTTCGTTCTCGCCATCCTTCACCCTCAATAAAGAACTCTGCACCTTGCTTCTGCGTCTGGGTCCATACCTCACACCGCAAATCCCTGACAGAATGATCCGGCCCAGAAAGATGGACCCAGCAGAAGCCTCCGACCCCGAGATCTTGGAGTCCCTCTGGTGCAGGCTGGAGAAGGTCTCCGGCTTCGCCAGCCCGTCCGCTCGCCTCACCGCGCTGGAGGACTACATCTTAGACCTCCTTCCTCGGTTCCGCTCCAGCCTCAACCCGCTCGATGCGGAGGAGTTGGAGGAGGCAGCCGACGACGCCTTCCTTGCTGCGGAGGAGGAGCTGCCTCCTGCAGGGACACAGCCCGCCTCTACCAACGTCGGCTCGGTCTCCTGGTTCCATGCGCCTCCGATCCTCTCACCGGCTGTCTTCGCCCCTTTCCCGACCGCTTCACCGAGGGCTCCGGTCAATCGCCCAGCTGCTGCTCCCACACCACCGTCTTCGGCTGCGGCAGGACGGGGTCCCCTCTACGTTAGCGAGGATGAACTGTTCGAGTTTTTTCATGGGGACAGACTCGAGTACCTCTGCTCCAGAGGGGATCCAGCTCCTCGCCGCGGTCAGCGACGCAGACGCCGGAAGGTTGCGCCGGAGTCTCCGCCCTCGGACGGTTCGGACTGGGAGGACGCGGAGGAGCAGTATCTGGAGCAGCAGACCTCGCTCGTCGGCTCTCGGCTTGCC
This sequence comes from Apricaphanius iberus, assembly GCA_028564705.1. Lineage (NCBI taxonomy): Eukaryota > Metazoa > Chordata > Actinopteri > Cyprinodontiformes > Aphaniidae > Apricaphanius > Apricaphanius iberus. The sequence goes on from JAPXFQ010002826.1 coordinate 1,714,352, forward strand.
TACTGCGCTCCGGGAACAGGCCCACGTAGGCATGAGCCTCCATGTCAGCCACGCAGCCGAGGGCACGAGGCACCTCTACCATCTCGCCGCAGACGGCGGCGCCGACGGGAAGTAGTTGCTTCCGGGTCCCCGAAGTTGGCGTCTGCATCGCACTGCTCGGCCCCGAAGTTGGCGTCTGCATCGCACTGCTCGGCCCCGAAGTTGGCGTCTGCATCGCACTGCTCGGCCCCGAAGTTGGCGTCTGCATCGCACTGCTCGGCCCCGAAGTTGGCGTCTGCATCGCCCTATTCCTCCTTCTCCCTTCTCCAGTCTCTGTTCCCAGAGCCCACAGAGCACCTGCAGTCTCGGCTCCCAGAGCTGCCGGATATGCCGCTGCCGCCTCCTGAGCTGCCGGATATGCCGCTGCCGCCTCCTGAGCTGCCGGATATGCCGCTGCCGCCTCCTGAGCTGCCGGATATGCCGCTGCCGCCTCCTGAGCTGCCGGATATGCCGCTGCCGCCTCCTGAGCTGCCGGATATGCCGCTGCCGCCTCCTGAGCTGCCGGATATGCCGCTGCCGCCTCCTGAGCTGCTGCTGCATCGCCTGCCGGCTCCCACGCCGGCTCTTCGCCGCCTGGCTCCCACGCCGGCTCCTCGCCGCCAGGCTCCCACGCCGGCTCCTCGCCGCCAGGCTCCCACGCCGGCTCCTCGCCGCCAGGCTCCCACGCCGGCTCCTCGCCGCCAGGCTCCCACGCCGGCTCCTCGCCTCCAGGCTCCCACGCCGGCGCCTCGCCGCCAGGCTCCCACGCCGGCGCCTCGCCGCCAGGCTCCCACGCCGGCGCCTCGCCGCCAGGCTCCCACGCCTGCTCCTCGCCGCCAGCTCCCACGCCGGCTCCTCGCCGCCAGGCTCCCACGCCGGCTCCTCGCCGCCAGCTCCCGCCGCCCTCGCCGCCAGGCTCCCCCGCGCCTCGCTCCAGCCCAGCCTGCGCCTCGCCTCCAGGCTCCCAAGCCTGCGCCTCGCCTCCAGGCTCCCAAGCCTGCGCCTCGCCTCCAGGCTCCCAGCCGGCCCTCGCCCCAGGCTCCCACGCGGCGCCTCGCCTCCAGGCTCCCAAGCCTGCGCCTCGCCTCCGGGTCCCCAGGAGAGGACCGCCGGGCCGTGCGCCCGCCTCCCGTCCCGTCAAGGGACGTCCGTCCAGCCCCCAGCTGGACCTCCCGGTCCCCAGGAGAGGACCGCCGGGCCGTGCGCCCGTCTCCCGTCCCGTCAAGGGACGTCCGTCCAGCCCCGCTGGACCTCCCGGTCCCAGGAGAGGACCGCCGGGCGTCGCCCGTCTCCGTCCGCCAGGGGACGTCCGCCCGTCTCTCGTCCCAGGGGACGTCCGCCCGTCTCTCGTCCCGCCAGGGGACGTCCGCCCGTCTCTCGTCCCGCCAGGGGACGTCCGCCCGTCTCTCGTCCCGCCAGGGGACGTCCGCCCGTCTCTCGTCCCGCCAGGGGACGTCCGCCCGTCTCACGTCCCGCCAGGGGACGTCCGCCCGTCTCACGTCCCGCCAGGGGACGTCCACCAGTCTCACATCCGGCCAGGGGACGTCCGGCCAGAGGAAGGCATTCGGGCCGTCCGCCCGACTCACGTCCGGCCAGAGGAAGGCATTCGGGCCGTCCGCCCGACTCACGTCCGGCCAGAGGAAGGCATTCGGGCCGTCCGCCCGACTCACGTCCGCCAGAGGGCATTCGGGCCGTCCGCCCGACTCACGTCCCGCCAGGGAGGTCGGCCTCGCCCGACTCGTCAGAGGAGCATTCGGGCCGTCCGCCCGACTCACGTCCCGCCAGGGGACGTCCGCCAGCCTGTCGTCCGACCAGAGGACGACATTCCGGTCGCCCGCCTGACCTTCAGGGGCGTCAACACAGACACTCGGGCCCTCCTGCCGTGTGCCCCCTCCACCCACCCTGAAAGGGTGCTAATCCTTTTGGGGTTTTTTTTTTTCTATATGGCGTCTGGGATCCGCCTTTAAAGGGGGGGGTCCTGTCATGCCTCACTCCACACTCAGCTTCCCTCACTCATCATCATCATCACCCTCACCTGTGCCTCCAATCACGCACACCAGATCCTCCTTACCTCACCTCTTTATAACCTGCCACTTCCCTTCAGTCACGGCCGGATCATTACAGGACTTCAGACCTTCCACTGTGTGTTTCTCCTGTTATGTTCGTTCTCGCCATCCTTCACCCTCAATAAAGGAATCTGCACCTTGCTTCTGCGTCTGGGTCCATACCTCACACCGCAATTCCCTGACAGTGTTTCTGTAAATATTCATCCTCTATTCTGAACCTTTAATCCTGTCGCTAGGGGCAACTGTGGCTCAGTGGTAGAGTAGTTGGCTTGCTATCGGAGGGTCATAGGATTGATTCCAGCTTCCTCCAGTCACATGTCAATGTGCCCCTGGGAAAAGCACTTAACCCCAAAAATTGTACATCGTCCTGGTCAGTAGTGACAACAAAAGTGCTGTATAAGTTCAGTCCATTTAGTGGAATTGGGGCAATAATGTCTTTTTTGAAACACGAAGTCTGTAGTTTACTTAAATCAAGCAGCTAGGGCCTCTGCTCACAGAATAAACATAACTAAATACACTACAACAGGACCTTAAGTTGTGCAGTTAAAACCAACAGAAGGAGTTTAAACGTACTTCACTCACTAAATACCTTTTTCTATTTCCATATATTTCATTACTTGTCCTTTCTTGTATTTTTTTCATGTAATGTATTTTATGCCACATATTGAATGTGGTCTGCTGTATAACATTATCTTGTAAATTTGTTTAAAGAACGTCTCTTTTGAAAATGACATCCTGCGTCTCATTAGGGAATTACTTTCAAATTAAGGTAAAATAATGAACAAATTGATTCAAGAAACATGAAGAGCTTCTGCTTATGCAAAAAAAAAAAATAATAATCCAATGGGAAAATATGATGAAGTGACCCCAGCTTCATTGCATTTAAGTAGGTTTTAAGTGAGATTAAAGAGTATCTAAAATGTGCTTTGCCTGTTTGTACAGATGCGTGTAAGCTGGACTACATGTTGTATATATGAGCACAGCATGGGACTGTGTGGATATAAGCTTTGTGACCATTCATCCAGAATCCCAATTCTGCTTGGTGGCAAAGTGGACTTTTCGGATGAATTATTCCGGGTGAGCGACTGTAGGCAAACAGCAAATTAATGAATTAAGGATGGAGCTAAGATACTTGTATCACTGTTTTTCTTTTTTTTTGTCTTTTTTTTGGCACTGCCCTCATTTGAGGGGAGTGCTGTCTGGGTTTGCATAAAAGATCTAGGAAATTGGTCAAAAAGCTGAAAATGTGAAGAAATCGAATGAACGAAAGGCTCCTGCATGAACTACTCAACAGACACATAAAATACTCTTCAGACACATCTACACACTCAAAGTTTTGGACAGAAGAACACATTTTCCCCCAAATTTGTTTCCCTAAAAGAAAAGTATTTTAATTTTAACCACTAAAAGGAGTAAAGCTTGAGAGAAAAAAAATTAAAATAAAAGGAGTCCTTGTAAGTCCCTAAAGGCTTATTTTCCTCTGTGGCTGATAGACTGCTGTACTGTACTGCAGGAGATTTTCATATATTAAGAATGACCTTCCTTTGTTTTGTAGTCACCTTTCAGACAGTTTCATTTCAATCCTGATGGCACAATAACCTCCCTGTGTGATTTCCTTATAAAGTAACTTTATTGTATAGATAATTTAGTGGCAGACTGAACCATTTCCCGAATGAAAGAAACAGAGCAGGGAGTTTGTAGATGTCATCTTTGTGAAGATAATAGCAGCAGTTATATTCATTCCTAGCAATATTTCACAGCAGCACTTTTGCTCTTTCTTAGTGCCATGGAAGATTTGAAATGTTTCAAATTTAAAGAGAGGGAAATATACTAGACAAAAAAAGCTTTGACAAGTTTTTGCATCAATATCAGACAAAATAAACCCAAAACATTTCAATCATTACAGAAAGCAAGAACAATTACCCTCCTTTGGGCAAAATAGTCATTTAAGGTCTTACGAGTGTGCTAAGGTTAGATGATTATGAAACATGTGGATAATCAAGCTGCTCAAAGTGGAGGTCCAGATGTGGGACTTTTATAATATAAATTTATGTGAAATAAAAGTAAAAAGAACGCTCGTCAGCTTACTGCTCATCTGCATGAAACCCTAACAAAGCATTCAAAGCTACACACACCAATTTATTACCTAATGTGACATGGATAGCAATTAAAAATATATTAAAAGGAAAAGAAAACCCAAAAGATAATATGCCAGCGCAAAGTGACAAAACAGGAGGACTACGAAAATTAATGATTGATTACCAGAGGTTTACTGTCATTCTGCTGTCTCATGGGGCTTTACCACTGACAAAGAACAGGTTGTAGTTCCATGTTGGAGCCAGAGCCTGTCCTTAGCCTGTTTTACCGCCAACACGGAACCAATTGGTGCTGCATCATAACGTCAGGAAAAACATTTGAATGCAATTGTATACGCCTGTCTGCTGCAACAAAAATGGTATCATGTTGATTCTCTGCTCAGTTTGTTCGGAATTAACATTAATTACAATGCATGAAATTAAATATTACATAAAATGTCACCTTCTTAAAAAATTGATGGGTAAAATTAAATAATGATCAGAATTTCTTTGACCCCATCAGTCAAAATGACCAACTACTAAAAACAAGAGTACATTCCTTCAGTTAAAATGGCCAAAAAGGGCACCGCCATATATCCAATCCACACAGGACGTCTCAAGCGGAAGTTGGTTAACATTGTTGGGAGTAATGCATTACAAAAATAATTAGTTACAGGAATATATTACTTATTTCAGTAACTGAGTAATGTAATGCATTACTTACAGCAATATATTACTAGTTACAATGTCAGTAACTCAAGTTACAATTGCGTTTTAAAAGAAATTTCTGGCCAACCAATGAAACAGACCAAATCAAGTTGGATACGGTAGAACAAGATCCACTTCCTGTTGCTCAAAACTATAACATTAGAGAATCAGGACGGCTGAGGAAAAGATCCGACTGTACATTTAAACATTATTCACACTGTTTTCCTAACCATCTGCTGTAAGTCTTCAGACATCTGATCTTTGTCAACCATCTTTGTGATGAGTACTTTCAGCACCTTATTTTGATTAGAGTTAACAAACATTACCATGAAATAGAAGGCATGCAAAGGAGCTAGAGACTTAATTTTAATAAAATTGTGTTTAAAATACAGTATTTGTGGTGTGACACTTGTGTGTTAGATATTTAAGATGTTTTGCCAAAAGTAACTTAAAGTAGTGTAAATCAGTTACATTTTTAAGACAGCAATATGTAATGCAAACATATTACATTTTTGACATTGTAACTAGTAATGTGAAATATAATACAATTTCTTTGTAACTTGCCCAACACTGTTGGTTAAACACTGCTAATCACTAAGTTGTAACATTACGTTTTTTATGGATATAATTGCTCCTAAATGTCGAAATAAATAGATGGATCACATAAGGTTTAGACAATGGTATTAAAATATTAGAATTAGGAAAATAGTAATCTTAGGTCCTCGAATATTAAGATTAGTAATAAATCATCCAGTCTAGCCAATCAGAGCAGAGAAAGGCAAGACCTTGCATTTTAAAAGGGTACAATTCAGTATGGACTAAAGAGTTAGATTTAAATATAAAATTAATTTCACACTCCTCTAAAAAGGCTTTCAAAACAATCAATATTTGTCAATCTGTTTATTCTTATAACTGTATGTTATATACTTCATTTGTCTTCTTGTTGTATACTTGCACTCTGTCCGATAAAGTTGTTGAGGAAAAAAGCTATTCGGTATAGATGCCGAAAAAGTATACATATATTACATGAATAAGAAACATCTACTTGGGACTTTTGTTTATTATTCTATTTGTTTTACACAGTTTTCTGTTTGGTTATTCTGACATGAACTAGATATACGTACCGTATGGCGGCGCCCTTGTCAGCCATTGTAACTACATTTAGGTCTCTCTCACAAAAAAATTATAGCGTGACTTCTGGTATTTTGTATAAAATACTTCTTCAATAATCTACTTAAGTACAAGTGTAGTAAAGCTTTTCAAATACATTTCTGGTTAAAAGATGCTGATGTAAATGTAACCAAGCAAGGGACATCTACATATGTACATATATGGAGATATAATAGTAAAATGATATACTCATTTGTATATCTATCTATATTCAAATAGAGATAGATTAACATGTATGTATCTATGCATTCACAAATACACTACTTCAAACCTACATGTCTGTGGTTAAATGTTCACATCTAAATGTATTTTCTTGTATAGAATATACAGTACTGTATGTTGTGGAACAGATATGGGCATCTGGAAAGAAGAAACACATTTTTGTTTCAACACAAAAAACTTTATTTAAATAAAAAAACAATCTAAAAAGATTTGTATAGCAAAAACATACAGAATACAAAGCAAACATAACTCTGGTACAGTTATTATTTTTGTGCTATTTTCCTCATTTTCTTTCAAACTCAAACCAAAACCTGTTGTCAGTGACTCTTCTCTCTCACCATGCTCCTGTAGCATTTCCACACACTTCTGCAGATATTCATGTAGTTCAGCATTCGGCTTACCTCTGTAAAATGGAAAAAGACAAAATTCAGTCAATAATAAATAAATTTCACACGAACACAGCTATAAATGTTAAAAACGAAGTGGTAAAAATGTTTTACCTTGAGGAGGACGAGCACGACTAAGCATCAGGTACTGAAGAACTGCAGGCTACAGTACAGGCGTTAGGTTGCCTATCAAGTTTGTAAATATATAACTTATTTTGTTGGTTTACACATAACTGCTAGTTTTACATACAAACGTGTCACGTGCCATGTTTGTTTTAGCAATACACATGCTAGAAATACATAATACACATCTGACATGCAGCAATATATGGTAGCAAACATGAGGACAATAAATTCCACTTCATACAGGGATAATGCAGAATAGCAGCCACTTATCAGATTCTGTGGTGTTCCTCTCTTCCTCCATAGACTTCTCCATCATGAACAGGAGGACGGACGCTGCTGTGGAAATATCTTCTTTGTTTGACGTGCCTTTGTAATGTTTTCTACAGCTCGGACAACGACCGCATAGCCAGAATAAAACGAGTCAGACCAACTCGGCTTATTTCTAGCTTTCACTATTACGTATAAAAATGACAGATGTTTGTTTCGCTTCGCTACAATAGGCTTTTTCAAACTCAATGTAACCCCTGATTCACATTAAGTGACTATGATCATTAAATGATTATTATTGGTGAGTGCGAAATAAATTGGCTGAAGACCAGGATTAGCCAAAAAACCCCAACTATTATTATTGTTGTTCATTAAATGAAAAATAAAATAGAGTCTCCAATGATAAAACAGACAGAACCACTTTGATACATACAAAATGAAAATAAACAGAAAATAGAAAGAAATAAACCCCTGTAGTGTCGAGCTCAGTACGGTCATTTTATCCCTGGTCAAGTCAAGTCTAATTGTCTTCAGTCCAATGAGTTTCCTGGTCAGTGATTGAGTTGTTACCACTTGGCAGTTAACAATGGAGAGAAGAATTGGGGTTCCCCAATCAAGATTCAGTTCAGTTCTGGACACAGGCTCGCCATCTCCATCCAGAGAGATTCCAGAATCCAATCCAGTCTCGTAACTGGCAATCTATACCAGGACAATAATACTTACCCAAGATGGGCATGCACACAGCACTGGATACATCCATACGGCTACCTTGGAGTGTGCTCCCATCAACCAATATACTTTTGAATTCTATATTTTCAACAGAGGGAGTTATGTGCTGCAAGACTTGTAAGAGTATGCTCAAGAGAGAGAACACATCACAATCTTGTGAAAGAAAGACTGTGAACCTACATATGTACAATAAAATGCAAATGGTAAAAAAAGGGGGTGAAAGAAATAACACATGCGAGACAGGTTTATGTGTAGAGAGGATGAGTCAATCTTGTGAAAAGACGAGCAACTAGGAGATAATTTGAACATTAAATATGCTTAAATAATGGAAGAGCTTGTTGTGAATTGGTGAATGCTTATATAATGTATTTAACTGCTAATTTCTTGATCAGATCGCATTGAATTTGTCACATATTTCTATTTCTTACCCTTTTGTTTTTCTGTATTTAAAAAAATAAATACCTTATTTGACCAATAATTTATCCTCTGATGAAATGTATGCACTTGAATACAAAAATTATAAAGATCTGTTGGGGAAAAGTCTACATACATCTACAACAATATACTAATTCTATTTTCTCTAACCCGATCACTGATAAAGATGTTAGGGATGACAGTGATTGTTATTGTGTTCCCCTGGAGTTTATTCTAATGCTATATGGAGTTTTTATAAAGCTTCTATGATGTCCTAGCAACACTTCAACTGAAACAAGAAAACCTTAATGACTCAATTGTAGAGCTGTAGCTGCAAAATGCTGGCAGTATATGTGCATCTTGCTTCTGTTAAGGATATTTGTTGAGGGAGTTTACAGGAAAGGCTGAAGTCCTGATCGGTGTTTTCTCATAGTTTATTAAGTTGATTGGCCATTTTTGTACAGGAGTCCAGCTGGGCAACGCTCAAATGCCTCCTCACCGTCTACTGTCAGCCCCATGACTGAATTACCCCTCTGCCTCAAGCCCTACAACTTCATAACAATGTCAACCAAAATATTTCTAACTGCAGCTAGAGAAAACAAGGTAAAAGGCCTTTCCTTGATGCCTTTTTAAACACTCTGATGATGTCTTATTACACCATATTACCTAGATGCATATACTAAAATGTAATTAATCAATCAATTCATATTACCTTGAAACATTTTCATCACAAAAGTGAGGCTAATCCTAGCTTTGCTGTTCTGTTTTGGTGTGACTCTGAAAGTGCTGATTGTACAGCTTTTTCCTCACAGTTCAATTAATCCTATTTGAAAAATCATACAGGAAGATTTGTTCTCCTACTCCATAAAATAAATGCTTTGCCTTAAACATTGTAGTTCTCAACTGTTTAGTTGTGGGCTCGGCTGTGCTCAGATGTTGTACAGTTATAATTTTGAAGAAGGGATAGGCACAGGCCTAGAAGTTAAGAGTAAAGAGCATACAGACACTTAAATTGATAAAAAAACAACAGATTTGTTGGGTCACAAAAATTTGGACTAAACTAAACTCCATACATGTTAACTGAAATGTTAAAATTACTTTACAGGTCCAGTGTGTAACAAATTCGGCTTTTTATTAATAAAAATCAAGTAGGCCTACTGCTTTAATAAATACGTATTTTACCGAGGTCTATTCACAATACGCATTATCATGAAAGCGTTCTTGTGTCTTAGAATACGTTGTTTGTAGATACAGAGGGTACACCGCCCCCCATATGAGGCTGCCATGTTGCATCGCCATCTTTGATTGTTAGCCGAAAGGGGTTTAACTTGTTTGCTTTACGCGTTTTAGCCAGTGACGTTGGGGGGAAGGGGGAGAGTTGAAGAGAAGACACTACCAACAAGCATAGAGGACCGTGGATCAAAGTTTTCAATTTCAATGGAGGACCATCCATACTCTGCCCTGTGAGAGGGAGGAAACCATACCACAGAAAAGAAAAAGAAGTAACCGAGAGAACACAAGAATTTACATCAGTGGAGTGTTTACCAGATGGAGACTATTCAGGAGGGACACGAACTTGAAGATGGACGTGGAGGTTGCATGCTTTTTGCAGGACAGGTAAGTTAATTACATGAAACAATGAAGTTTATATTAGCGTTATGTTTGACACAGGACAGGTTAGTCGAGCAAATACTTTTTTCTTCTGTTTAACTCGGACACACGGGGGCTTTAACTATTTTCCTGTTTACTGTACATGCACTATATAAAGAGAAACAAAACATAAGAACAAATACATGTTACTTTTTTCTATATTTGTTGAAAATAAATAATATAAGAATAACATAAATAAATAATAATTATTAATATTTTACCATAAATGAATATACTTTTAAATAGGGATGCACTGATACTGATACTGATATCGGGCCAAAACGTTTCTAATATACTCTTGTAAAAGTTAACTGATACCACGTTGAAATGCGAAAACACAAAATGCTTACTTTTCACTTGAACTGTTAGTTTTGTGGTCATTTTTGTTCATGTTTAATCGTTTTATCTATTTTACCATCATTTGATGCAACATACAGAGGAGAAAAAAATTGTCTTCTTATTCATTGCAGTTTTTGGTTGTAGAAGTATCTAATTGGTACTTGGTATCAGCAAATACTCAGAACCAAGTATCTGTATCGTATCGGTTTGAAAAAAAAAAAGGGGGAATGGTTCCATCCCCACATTTAAAATCTATTTAAAATCTAATTTAATCAAACAACAACAAACCAGAGCCTCTATCAAAATAAATAAAGATGAAATTCTTTAGGTTTTTCTTTTCATAATCCCTTTCACTCTATCACTCTTTGACTAACCATGTCTCTCGTTAAAACCACCATCTATACAGTTCTCTTTAGAGAAGCAGACAGGCACCAAACAATTTACTGCAATGTACTGTTATGTTACATCTGTAGGTATTATGTGCAGTCAAATTTCTCTAATTCACTAATTGTTTTTTTTTTTTGGGGGGGGTAGCATAATTTCCCTAACTCTCTAATTTTCACACACAACCATGCATGCACACACTCATACCTAAAGACAATTTAGAAAGACCAGTTAACGAAACAGTCATGTTTTTGGACTGTGAAGCTGGAGAACTTGGAGGGAACCCACACATGGAAAAGGAGAACATGCAAACTCCATGCAAAAAGACCTCAAGCTGGGATTCGAACCCCAGACATTTCTTGCGTGCTACCAGCTGCGTCACTAGGTAGCCATCAAAGAAATCGTTTGGCTATAACTTTAGTCAGGCATGTAGAAAACGAAACCCTATAAAATACAGGAAAATATACTGAGTAAGAAAATACATGAGAAAGCTGAAGTGAGGTGGATTTTATATAATTTCATCTCTTACAATCAAAGTCTTTCGAAGTGATGATTCAATCAGGTTTTCAATGAAATTTTGTTTGTTTCCCCCTATGTAAGTTAAAACTCTGACTTTTTCTCTCACTGTATTTTTTTATCAACATAAGAAATATTCATATTCACTTTTACATTTCAGCCTGGTCTTTCTCTGCTTCACTTTGCCTGCACTGAATCCAGCCTGTGCCCTCAACTCTCCTTGGCAGCATGTGCAATGCAGCCTGTGTACCTGTGTGGTGTATCTTAGAAAATATCCGCCTTGAACTTTAATGTTTCATAATAGATAGAGATTACTCTACACTGTCCTTACATTACGGCACAGCTTACAGAAAGAGTGCTCAGATTCAATAATGCAGGTCAGTGCTCATGCCAGACTGCAACCTTAGTGCAAACCTGAGTATAACACATACTCGCAAGCACACACAAACATGTGCACATCCTAGAGATGCATACATACACTGCTGAAAAACATGTGTTGTCTGACAGGCCTGCACACCACACACCCACACAGTGCAAACACCTTCCTGTCGGCTTCAGATAACAAAGCGCAGTGGTGTATTGGTGAGAAAGGAGACATGTCTACTAAATAAAGACCGAAATGTACAGTAAATCCCCACATGGAGTTTATGCTGATTACTACAACAAAAAAACACACAAAAAAACAAGGGAAATGTGACGCATGCATGAAAAAATGACGAAAAAAAGATGACTAATAAAGCGTCCAGTAGTTAATCTTACAGAGGATTAGCTCGTAATCAGCTCTGATCTCAATGGGTGATTCAGAGGAAAGCTCTGGTGACCTGGTATCCATTCTGTCACTCTGTTGGAGCAGTAGCATAAGGCCAACCCAGTCAACTGCAGCAAAGAGCCAAGGCAGGTGACGGAAACCTGAGGGACAGGATTAACACAGTCCTGGCACATTACAGCCAGCATGCCCCGTGCAAAATCCCCCTGGAAGCTTGCATCTATTTGTCATTTTTTTACCCTTTTCTCTGTTATTCTGCCCACCAGCCTCGGGTCTCTCCAGGTGTGTAAACACAGTGGCAATGCCAGTAGGCTACCTGAATATGAGGTAGAGATTTCCATGAAGCAGCAGAGGAACAGACAGTCAGGCTGCGGGGTCACCTCACAACCATCTGCTCCCTTGACCCATCTCCACAACAACCTCAGAAGCTCAACTGTTTTCCCCCTCAGCTGTAACTCTCGTATATAAGGTACAAAATAGACTCAGATAGCAAAAATAGTCCTGAGCTCCACATTAATTGTGTTGTCCTGGAATAACTAGCATGCTAAAAGAAGATCATCCATATTCCTCTACAGGAAAATAAGCACTTTTTTCCTGACTAATACCAACAACACATCCGATTTGTCTATTTTTTAACCTATTCAACTATCAAGAGGCCATGAAGAATAAAATGTTCACTGAGCTTCAGAATTCCCATCTCCAAATTTGTACTATCCAATGTCTGTGTTATTATACAGACAAATTTAAATCTGATCATAACAATGTCAGACACCATGGCTTTTTAAGTGAATTTAGAGAGAGCTGATGCCTTTGTCTCTTTTTATTGCTCAATTCATGAAATAACAGTTTTGTTTTTTTCACCAGCAAAACCAATCTTAAATAAGGCTTTGATGCAGTACCTCAAATGTTAACAGTTCTGGCCTTAAAAAAACATGAGCCAAAAAATACAAACCAATCAATCAAAAACTGCACAGATTACGAAATATCTGCAGGGAAGCCCGTGTTTGTGTTTTGTATTTTTCTGTTTGAAATGATGACTACTGATTCTGATATAATGACATTTATGAATACCAGAAGCCAAAAAGTTGTTGTAACATTACCCTTGTCATTGCTTTCTTTGCTTTTAACATTTTAAGCGTTTTTTCTCATTAATTGACCTTGGAAGTAGGTAAAGGTTTGCCTAAAACTATTTTTTCAGTCAGGTATTTGACCACACCATGGTTTTTAGTGTTGTTCTTTGAACTCAAATTCCTGCAATGTTTAATTTATGTTCTACACCTTTGTATTCTATGTTTGTATTTAAGTTCTCATTTTAGGGATTTATTGTTTTTACGGAGGGGCTTGGTAGGAAGAAAATCAAGTTGCTTTGAATGCATGGTGGTGGTACATTACATTGATGAATGATGGTACTAATTTTGTAATATTTCAGTTCATATTCCAGGCTTGAGCAAGTTGACATTAAATGTCTACTAGCTGAGATAGACTTAATTATAATCTGAACACAGTTCCAATGGAGTTTCTTAATTCAACTATATTCCCAGTTATAGTGATAGAGAGAGAGAAAAATTTAAATCCAAACACAACAGACTTTTTACTAAGGGTGCATTCACCCCAGCCCTGTTTAATATGGTTGAAACAAACTTTAGTTCGTTTGCTCAGAAAGTCTGATTTGTGTTGGGAGGTATGACTGGGCAATCAAGCTCTGATTTGGACCAAACAAATGAACTGAAGTCAACCTAAAAAAGGAGTTCTTGGTTAGATTGAAACAAACTCTGCTGTGGTTCAATTGCATGTGCGAATGCCAAGCGGATCGGAACCGCACCAAGAGCAGGAAGCGGACTACTGTGCAGGGCATCCTGGGTAAATATAATCTAAACAACCAAGCATGGTGGAGAGATATAAACTGGATCTTGTACATACCTTGCTCAACGTCTGTATAAGAACGACATCTGTGCTGTGAAGTTATGTGTGCCCCTACTCATAGTACACTGCGTTTTATAGAGCCGTCTCAACCATCTTTTGTAAAAAAAAAACAGCATTCTCCATAGTCTTCCCTGATTTGCCGCAGAAGTATTGCTCTGGCACATTTACCAAACAAAACACCTCCACCACCACTAGAAGTGCAACACCACCACAGCGCCACCACTGGTGGAGACGTGAAAATGTTGCTCAAAGCATTGGATCGTCTAATGGTGCGTTCACATTGCACCCTTTGTCTGCATCAAGCAATACTCACGACACATCTAGTTTGAGACATATACATTCATAAGCTGAAGCTTGCAAAGGGCGTGGGCAGGCCTTTCTCTACCAGATGTTTTAAACACTAGCGGATCGTGATTGGCTAGACACCGTCGACATTGGGCGACGGCACTACAGTGAGACACTCTGAATAGTTGGGCACTGTGTCAAGTGCGTGAAAAGTTCAGCTAGCTTAACTTCTGTGTTGCTTGCTATTGCTGCTTTGCCGCTTGACTTGACTTGACACTGACATTTGGGGCGATGTACCGTAACACCATCAACAATGTTGCAATTTAAGTCCCCAATCAAACTGAGTCTACCGGACTGTCAAGTGTGAATGCACCCTTAGAATCACTTTCAAAGAATTTCTCACTTAACGTTGTAATTCAATATAATCTTGAATTTATTTAGCTCTAGAGTCAGACAAAAAAACCTACGTTAACAACTTCCTCCAGATAGAATGTTGCGTAATGTTGCCACAGTGGGCTAGAATCAGTTCAAGCTTCTCAGTATAAAAACAACATCCCTAATGTTAAAGTTCACAGAAATTGTTAATATCATTGCTTTTCTCCTTATCTGTTTTAATACCAAGTTTTTTTCGTTTGGGTGTAAGCATTGTTTCACTAAAACAGCAATGGTAGAAAAAATGATAAAACATCAGCAAACTTTAGTTGGAGAAAGGTGAAAAGAAGACATTAAACACAGAGTTCTGGCATGAGATTCCCACTAATGCTGCAGCACGTCTAGCCTTTGCCAAATTCTAATTAGATATTCATTAGTCTTATCTGTGAATATGCCCACAAGATGTTCACATATGTGCTCGCTCATAACACTCAAAGTTATAAATACACAGTCACACTAACATAGACAAACACATACTAAACCATACAATATGGTTTGGTATTTAGACAGTGAGATTGCACACTGTTATACAAGCACTCTAACTGGGGAAAAGCAATCATTAGGATGACACATCTAATGGACTAAACTGACCTTGAGAAATGTTTCACCAGCTGCCTGAAATGAAGCTGTTCACATAACACACAATGCCAGACAATGGTCTGCAAATCACGTGTTTGTTTTCTTTCCCTTTTCAAAAGTCTAACAATGTTCTTCTGTCTCAGCCTTCAAAGACAGATGGAGATCATTAGCTTTTCTCTCCCCCCGTCAACTCTACGATCTGTCAGGCCTCAACCATCAGTGCTCTTCATCTTGCCTTTTCATTCATCCCCCTCCGATATTTGCCCCTCACTCACCATCTCTGTCCATCCCGTCCTACACAGATTTATATCCAGAGGTTTTAAACTCGGCCAGAATCTTACAAGTTTAACAAGTACTTCATCACTCTTGTCAGAAGTAGTTACAGGAGTCATGACACACACTTCTCCAGACAGCAGGAATTGATGAGAAGCCATTAGACTCCACTGATCCTACCGTGAATGAGAAGGCTTCCATCAAAGCTCTACTTTAGTGCTGTGACATAAAACCTCTGAAACTGACCAGATTTTTAATTTCTATTACATGTTTTGGTGTATTTTGATGTGAAAAGTAAGATAAATTTGTTCGGACCAAGAAGATTCCGACTGCTTGCATTTACCAAAGGTATTGATTCTTTTAATGTCTTTTAATGAATCTACGTAATTGTTGGTAGAATTAGGATAATGATAATTCATTTGTCATTTTATCAGTGTGAGCCCTTGGTCAACAGTGTCCACAGGCTGAATCCAGAGTCTTCACAGTAACCAATTTTTGTAGCCTGAGCCAAGGGATAGCTGTAGTCTCCACCATTTATGTGTTGGATCTTGTTATGGTTTAATGATGCCACAAATCCTGGAAATTTGCAATACGTCCATCACACCCTTCCAGCCTGCAGGAAAGGATGTTAGCTGTTAACAGTGCTAAAACATCAATCTAAATGCATCAGCCTGACCGAACTGGAGGATCTGCAAGGAAGAATGGATGATGATCGCCAAATCCAGGTGTGGCAAACTTGTTTTGTTAATCCCAGGAAGAGTCATGGCTGAACTAGCTCAAAAGGCAGGTTCTACACAATAGTGAGCAGAGGGTCTGAATACCTATGACCTTGTGATATTTCAGTTTTTTCTTTTTCAAAAAATTTTGTGTGAGTGGGCTCTCACACAGCATGTGTGTGCCTCATGCGCGAGCTTACCATTCAGGTTGAGGGGACACTCGTAAGCACGAACTTTCAAACTTCACAAAGGCCCTCTAAAGAGACAATATTTTACACACCCTTCACCAGTCTAACCCCTATGCCCCTGATCTTCTTCAATTCTCAATTGACCCCTGCCCGTGACAGTTTTACAAGATCCATTATATGGATCAATGCATGTAAAATCTCAGGTCCTGACCGAATACCCTGGGAAGGTTCTGGGAGACTGTGGCCCTGTCCACAAGTAGCATTCTCACAAAACTGAGATATTTTTCTACGGTTTGGCCTGTAAATCACACGTAACCGGAGATTTTTGGCACCAGAAACAAATCTTTTTAAAAACTCCGGCCAAAGTGGAGATTTGCCTTTTCTCAGTGTTCAGTATCTGTGTGTAGATGGTTGAAAACTGAGTTTTAAGAGCCGTAACGTAACTATCCGCTACAAAAAATGCTCATACATCACTTGTGTGACCGGTGTTCAGTCCCAAAAACAGCATTTATGCCTCATCCATTGTTAAAACAGGTTTTGCTTGTTTGCTTTTACAAGCTTCAACACTGCTGTCACGTCTACGAATCTGCTGAAAAAACCCATTTATCCAGTTATGTGTGGATGGAGATTTTTTTTTTAAGGAGCAGAAGAAAATCTTTGTTTAAAAAAAACCCCGGCTACGTGAGGACATGGCCTGTATTGTGGAACTCATGGTGATATTCCCACATGTCTTCAGCACATTACTGCACCAAGCTGTTGTCTATACATGGCAAAAAGCCACCACTATCATTCCAGTTCACAAGAAGTTACCTCTATCCTGCTTTAACGACCACCACCAGTTGCACTCACTCTAATCATGAAGTGCTTTAAGCCGCTAGTCATGTACCTTACCAAGTCTGCTGTCCCCAACTCCTTGGCTGGTCACATTCCAATTTACATATCAGTCCAGTCGTTCCACTGAAGGTGCCATCACCACTACTCTCCATTTAGCCCTTGAACACCTGAACTCAAAGGCCTTTTAAGATGACAGCTTCAGCTCAGAATTCAACAGAACCATCCCACTGCAGCTCAGACCAGCTAGGTCTCAATACCTCACATTGTACTGTAACGAACAGTTGGATTTTTTTAACAAAAAAGACCTCACATAGTTAAAGTTGGCAGCCACACAACCAGCACATTTACTCTTAACATTCTTAACACAAAGATGTGTGCTATGCCTTCTTATATTCACACTGCTGACCCACAACTGCACACCAACATACAGCTCCCCCCTCTGCATTAAGTTAGCAGATGATATGACTGTGGTAGGTCACATCAGCAACGGTGAT
Source organism: Apricaphanius iberus (assembly GCA_028564705.1). Taxonomy (NCBI): domain Eukaryota; kingdom Metazoa; phylum Chordata; class Actinopteri; order Cyprinodontiformes; family Aphaniidae; genus Apricaphanius; species Apricaphanius iberus. Next base: position 1,731,912 of record JAPXFQ010002826.1, read on the forward strand.
AAGCAAGCTTACAGAGAGATGAGCACCCCTGCCATGAACTGCAACCACAAAAATCTGCATCTAAATATGAAAAAGACCAGAGATATTGTTGTGGACTTCAGGAGAGTGCACCTCTAGCATGCCCCACCTGACCATTGATTGTGCCTTTGTGGAGAGGGTGACCATCACCAAATTCCTGGGTGTGCACATCTATAAAGACCTGTCATGGATTACAAACACTCCATCACTTTCTGGGGATGCCCAACAGTGACTGTACTTCCTGTGGAAAATACAGTAAATAGAGCAAGATCCCTGGTTGTTATCATGGGCACTTCTTATAAAGAGCATCCTGTCAAGTAGTGTTACTGTGTGACATGGCACTAGCACCATGCTTTGCTGCAAGACCCTGCAGCGCATAGCAAGAGAAGCAGAGATGATCCTAGGTGCTTCTCTTCCCTCCCTTCTACACATCTACAACACTTGCTACACCCACCCACCAATCTCACAGCCTCTTCAGACTCCACCATCAGGCCAAACCCAGCAGCTCAAAGAATAGCTTTATCCACCAGGCTGGAAGGAAGCTCAACTGTCTCCCAGCTCTGCCCCCTTCTCCTTTCTGCCCACAGCCCAAATACACTCTGGACCATCACCCACCTGTTTCCCTCTCAACTAATAAGTTTCTGTCATCTCCAGGGGTATCCACTTATCTACCTATGATGAATTGCCCTTTACAAGCCTTCTTCTTGGGACCTCCTGCTCATACACTTCGATTTAAAAATATAAGTAAGTCGGGTATCCACCAGCCACTTTATTCATCTAACTTATGGCATTGTCCAACCTTAGCAAATGTTACATATTTCTACTGCCTTTTTTGTTGGATTTTTTGCTGGTAAGGTGCTTTCTGTATGTTGCACAATGGGTTTATTACGATCGAAATTTCCCTTCGGCCATATGTCGGGTGTATATAGCAAACTGACAGGAAACTGACTCTAACTTTTGACAATCTACATTTTTTTGAGTTTAGAATCTTTTCTTAATTTTAAATCAAAATATCCAGTAGCAAACCTACTCAATTTGAATAGTCTAAAAATTCCCCTAAATTCCCCTACAACACATGTACTGTATATGAGAATATATGAAGTTTCTCATGACAAAATTGTCTCTAAAACAATTAACAGATGCTTTGTTTGGACCCTGCCATGTGTGAAAAGCATAATTTAGCCAATTTGTTGTATATTTCCAGTGCCTATAAAAAATATTCACACCCTTGGATATTTTACTGTCTTTAATGCTTTTACAAATCAGTTGTAAACAACCACATTTAGCTTTTTTGACCAGAAAATCCTTTAATGTCAAAGTGAAAAATAATTTCTGTAAATTTATAATTGAATACAAGTGATTGCAAAAATATTAATTCTCTTTAAAGTGACTGACCTAACTGGACAGAGGCCCAGTCAATTGGTGCTAGTAGTTCCATAATGAATAGAAGACATAGAGCCATGTCCATTTAGTTGTTATTCTGTATTCCTGGTTCCTGTTACAGCATGAAGACAAAACTACACTCCAAGTAAATCAAATAAAAGGTTACTGACAAGTATAAGTCAGGGAATGGATAAAAACATTTCTAAGGCACTGAACATCCGCTGGAGTTCAGTTAAATCAATCATGAAGAAATGGAAGGAATATGGGACATGTGTAAATCTGCCTAGATCAGCCCATTCTCACAGCCTGACTAGCCATACAACAATGTTGGCTGGGTTCTTCACCATATAAAGCTCTATGGGAGAGTGGAAATGAGAAAGCCCCCGTTGTAGAAAATTCATAACAAGGCTCGATTACAGTTTTCCAAAAAACGTGTGGGAGACTCCATGGTCAAGTGGAAAAAGGTTATTTGATCTGGGTTGCTTGTAAAGGTAGAATGTGACTAAAATGCAGCAACAATATCAGGAAATCCTGTAGGACACATTTTCCCCCCATTTGCAATAGAAGTACAGCTTCAAAGAACATTTATTTTGCAGCAAGATAACAACCCGAAGCAACCAGCTAAAGTACAAATTGTTTGAAGACAAGAACATGCATATTCTCGAGGGCTGAGTCAAAGTATGGACCTCAGTCCAACAGAGAATTTGTGGCCTTTTGAAAAGGACCTTTCAAAACAGTCCCCACAAAAGATAACACAGTTTAGCAAGGAAGAATGGAGAAAAATTGCAGTGTCCACATGTACAGGCCTTACCACACAGACTGTGCTCTGACTGAAACCAAAGATGCATCTATCAAATATTTAATTAAAGGGGGTTATTATTTATGCTGTAACTTATATTAAATATTTTTATTTAATTGTCATTATTTTGTAGAAAGCAGTTTTCACTTGAATGATTAATAATTTTTTGTATTTTTTTGTCAAAAAAACTAATTTTGTTGATCATGATCGATTTATAAAACAACAAAATGGGTAAAACATTTAAGTGGGTATACTATTTTTTATAGGCACTTTATATTGAAACCTTAAATTGTATTTAACAAGTTTTCACCCATTCAAACATTCAATCAGCCATAGCACATGCTTTTTCATGAACTTTAAAAACTGATATTTAATTGCGCTAACACTGGGCTTCTATTTCTAACTCCATATATGCCTAACTGAACTGGAAAATCATTCTCTATTTACTTTACCTCAGAAGAGGGAAGATCCACACAGATCGATCCACACAGATCTTTAGCTTCTTATTTAGCTGTTTTGATCAAACCTTCACAAAAAGTTACAAACTCAGATCAAACACTACTACTACAAAAACCCAATTTTCTGGGTTATTTGTGTTGGGTTAAAATTATGTTTTTTTTTCCGGAGAATAACCATTTTCTGGGTTATTGGGCTAATATTTTGACCCATCTCCTGGGTTGTTTGGGTTTCTGGGTTATTTTTCAAAGAATAACCCATGTTATGGGTTATAGGGTTGGCTCTCTCTCTCTCTAATGTATTTTTTTTTGTTGGAGGGCTGTATTTTATGGAGTTATTATATTATAATGTCAACAATTCTTTATAATATGAACAACCAAATCATCAGTTGTGTACAAGTATATTATAGACATACACATCAGTCTGCCAGAAATTCAAAAGAAGAGGAAGAAGAACGAAACCCCCCACCCGCCCCCCAGTTGCTCTGGAATTGTCTCACAACAGTCAGTTGTTTGAAATAACCTTCGCTTTGCTTCACTGTTGCCTTGCAACAAGAAGATTGTGGGTTCGTATCCCGGCATGGAGTTTGCATGTTCTCCCCGTGCATGCGTGGGTTCCCTCCGGGCACTCCGGCTTCCTCCCACAGTCCAAAAGGTGGGTTAATTGATCACTCTGGGTTAATTGATCACTCTAAATTGGCCTTAGGTGTGGGTGTGTGCATGGTTGTTTGTCCTGTCTGTCTCTATGTGGCCCTGTGATGGACTGGCGACCTGTTCAGGGTGTACCCCGCCTCTTGCCCGTTGACAGCTGGAGGACTAAGCGGTTCAGAAAATGGATGGATGGATGGAAAGCTACAGTAAAAGACACAACTGTTTGAAGGGTTAAAGCCTTAAGTCGAGTCCAGTTATTGAATGCTGTTGAATGTTTAAGAGTTGTTTATTTTTCAAGTTTTTTCTCTCTTAATATTGTTATTACAGTATGAACTAAAATAAATAATAAAATTAATATGTCCAAGTGTGTGTTTCTTTTATATATATTTAAAACAAAGTTTTATTTTCTGAAATAAGGCATACTGGCATAGGAACCCATAATGAGATATTTTTGACCCAACTCCTGGGTTAAAAAGGGACCAACTAATTTTTGGGTTATTTCAACCCAGATATTGGGTTTTTCTTTTGAACCAGAAGTTGGGTTATATTAACTACAATGTTGTTGTTTTTTAACCCAACATTTGGGTCTGGTATTTAACCCAGAATTTGGGTCTGAAAGAATGACCCAATTGTCTTGGTTGAAATAACCCATAAATTAGTTGGTCCCCTTTTAACCCAGGAGTTGGGTCAAGAATTACCCATTATGGGTTATTTTTGACCGAGGAGTTTTTAATATGTGTAGAAGGAACTTATTTCAGAGCTGTCAAATAGTATGTTTTACAGTAGTTTAATTAATTTCTTGGTTTTTAGTATGCACACTATTTGTTGACCACTAGAATTCAGCAAAGAAGTAAAAACAAAACAAAAAAAAACACTGGTCTTGGGTTGCCTAAGTAAGCAACAGTTTAAATAAGACTTAAAAACATCAAACTAAAGATGACGTGCAGCATGTATAGAGGCAATGTGGTTATTGACCTAAAAGTGTTGCTTGCTTACTTTGAAAAACCTACTGGGGTTATTCAATAAAATGTTATCATGTATTTATTTATTTTTCCTTACATTCCTATATCTTCTTCTTTGGATTATTGTTTTTCTCCTTACAAAGTATCCACATTATTTACATGATCCTTAATCATGAACCTACAAAAATTATAACTGAAGTTATTTTCTAAGTAAGACTGCCTAACCATGAAAATCAAGGGTCTCTCATTTTGATTGCCTGCTGAACACATTGGACACACAATTCTGTTTGTTGGGTGAATGTCATACTGATTAGTTGCAGCTGTGACATTGCTTCTACTTGTTTAAAATGCAATTTTTAGTTTACTGAGAGTTCATTTACTGAGAGCACAAAGGAACATAGCTTCCTGTAATGATAAAAACAGAATTCTGTTGTCACTGCTGAGAACAGGCAGCATTTTATTCTATTAATTATGCAAATATTCTTCACATACATTATCAGGTACATCCAGACAAGCAAGTGCACACATCCACTAGACCCCACACTTGACTGCATTATTTGAGCAGCTAAAAGTAGAAGAGTTGATTTAGTGCTTTGACCTCCCTGTGGTGGATGAGGTTAAATGGGAGCAGAGCTGGGTTCTCTTTCTTTGCTTTTAAAAACTTGACTTGTTCCCCAGAGGAAGTGTAATCCTCTCAGACCACAAATCAAATAACAATTACCTCCCTGCACAAACCTACTGACATAAACACTTTAGTAAATGAAAATATGTAAACTATACAGTTCTGCTGTACTCTTTGAGAAAGCTGTACTGTGTACCAGAAATGGGGAAAAATGAAAAATAATATTCTGCAGAGAAAGTATGCTGTTATGAAAATCTATCCATCTATTGTCCATAACACTTTTCCATGCATGGTCAAAGGGAGGCTGTGCCTTTCTCCAGCAGTCATTAGGTGAGAGGTAAGGTACACCCTGGACAGGTTGCCAGTCCATTGCAGGACAGAACAGAGACACACAGGAAAAATAACCATGCACACACACTGGTACCAAGGGACAATATGAAGAGAGACCAATCAACCTAACACTCATGCTTCTGTACTGTGGGCGGAAGCCAGAGTACCCACACATGCACAGGGAGAACATGCAGACTCCATGAATAAAGGACCTATGGCCAGGATTTAATAATTGAATAGTCAGTGCAACCAACAGCACCATTGTGCAGACCATCCTAGGGAATCCAAAATAGACAACGTTGCAACTGTTTTGTTCCAGCTAGAGTTTATCCCTCAAAGTAATGCTTTAAAGCAATCATAATGGTCTGAAAAAAACAGTAGTTTGGCTTGTAAAATCATTCAATGTAGCCCATGTAAACAAAACTTAGAGAAAGAAAAAAAAAAATTCTGCTTCAAAAACCTACAACTTTGCTTGAATTGTTGTATAATCTATTGTCTAGTTCTGAGGAGGTACATCGGCCATTCAATCTGGTAGCAGAAGCCAATATCATCTCTTGTTTAGTTTTAATTTCATTTTGAAGCCACATAAACGATTAAGAAACCCAATATTTATTTTATACAATGCCTATGATGTTTTTTAAAGCCATTGACATGAAAATTGCAATTGTAATCTATCCGCATCACATTATTCCCCCTTTCTTTGCAATAGGTTCCATTACTCGTATGCTACTCAATGTTTCCCCAGCAAATGCTTTAAGCATCTCAACACTACCAACTCAGGACACTTTAAAACTTTGAATCAATGTCTGAAGCAGTCACGTAGGGATGTGGTTGAAATCATGCTACGGACGTAATTGGTCACATATCAGCAAACTGATCAAGCAGTGACACTGTGCTTCATCCTAGAAGTAGTTTGTTTTTAAAATACAATCTCAGGTGTCACAGATAACATTACTATCAGACAGTGTTAAGTAAAAAGGTTATCACTTAAGTTTACTGTTATTTAGATTAGTTCCAATTTGGTCATTGTATTGATTATTAGACCCATCAATTACTCAAATTTTTTTGACAATCAGCCCTGTTATGTCTGTTATATATTTTGTTAGACCTTATTTTTTAAGAGACATTAGGACTACAGCAACCAGGAATTTAATGTCAATTTGAACTTCTAAATAAATAAATTTTTGTAATATTATAAAGCCGCAGTTTGTTTTATCACTAGGAGACAGTAAGACATATAATGTGGGAAGATACAACAGTCCTTAATTTTGAATTTCATATTTAACAAAAAGGTATACCATTAAGTATCATACAATATCCCTATATGTTCCAAAGCAAACAATGCAATCAGAGCCAATAATTTATAGAGGTTCACTGTATTTAAGAGTGAGGGACTGTAATCAGGTTAATGGAATGTCTGTTGTTTTTGCATGAATTGCCATAAACAGGCTTAGCCCCGGGAGCTTTGCATTTAAATTGTTTGTCACACCCTGCAAAGACTGTCAATTAATTCATTATTTGAAGAATATTTATCATAACCTGTTATATGATCAGTTTCTTTTCCATCCCTGCCTTCTTGCACTTTAGCTATCTCTTCTCTTTATCAAAATAAGTTTAAATCAGTTCATTAGAAGGGTTTATATTGAAGAACGATGTTATATATCCATGTTTGAACAGGGGGATATTTTATGGTCATTTATTTAATTAGTTTAATTACAACTAGCTTAGTTTGGAATCCTACTTAAATCTGACAGTGAAAGACAAATAAATATTTGTCAAACATTTATTCTGCAAAATGAGTATGCAGTTGACACAGTTTTAATATATAGATTACACTGATATGATACGGAATAGAGGAGATGTCTTTGAATCATCAATTAGAAGACAAAATAACAGTATATAAAAACTATCCAGCAAGTAGTAGGTCATTTTCAGTTAACATGGCTGCAAAGTTAAGAAAGCTTCACTGTCCCATTGTGTGACGCTGTGAGGTTAGCAACTGACGCATTGCACTGAATGACATTTCACATGGAAAACATCTAGATGAGGATATACACATAGATAGATAGATAGATAGATAGATAGATAGATAGATAGATAGATAGATAGATAGATATCGATCATCGAACACCATTTTCTTCTGGTTAAGGAGGCTCTTGATGTCACTGGTGATCCATGGTTTATTATTAGGATTGCGTCTAACACTTCTAACCGGAATCACAGTTTCCCTACAGAAAGTGATGTAGTCAGTGATGATGTCTGCACTCCTGTCTATGTCCATCTCTTGCTCCTCCTGCAGCACATCCCAGTCTGTGCACTCAAAGCAGTCTCTCAGTGGATCACTTGCCTCTGATGACCACTTCCTTGAAGTCCTTGTGGTAACAGGAAGTGTCTGTAGATGAGGTTTGTATGTGGGTTGGAGATAAATCATGCTGTGATCAGATCTGCCCATGGGAGGGTAAAGTACAGCCCTGTACGCCTCCTTCAGGTTGGTATATAACAGATCTAGAGTCTTATCTCCACATGTTGGACAGTCCACATACTGAACAAAGTCAGTCAGGCAGGAGGACAGAGAGACGTGATCAAAATCCCCGTGATCACAATAAGAGCCTCAGGTTTCTGGGTCTGTATCGTAGCAACGACGTCATGGATGACATCAAACACAGCTGCAGGAACTGCTCTCGAAGGAACACAAATGGTTATAACAGCCAAATATGGAATCTTCCGTGGCATGTAGTATGGACGGCAACCAACAGCCAGCAGTTCAATGTCGGGATAACATACTTTATTACTCCCTCCACCCCACCTCGGCACCTCCCACTCTTCCGTGGATCCTCTATCCGCTCGCACAGCTGGGAAGCCGGTTATGTCCACGGATGAGTCCAGTGTGTTGTCATTCGGCCAGGACTCCGTTAGACAGATAAGACTGCACTCGCAATAGAGCTGTTGGTTTCATACAAGCGCCTCCAATTCGTCACTCTTGTTTGGGAGTGAATTAACATTTACCATGATGACAGAGGGTAGGACCGGCTTACATCTCCACCTCGTAACACTGATTTTTGCCTTTACCTTGGCTCCGGATTTGCATCCACGAAACGTCCTCCTTAATTCTCTTGGAATGGGATGGTTCAGTCCATGTTTTGTCCTTGATAGTTCCAACAGTTCTTCCTTTGTGTCAACGACTTTATCAGGCACTGTACACATTATATTAATAAAAATACATTATTTCCAACAAAAATAGTGAGAGTATTTAAAAAGTTTGTCAGCTACTAAAAACTTTAAAAAAGTCATTAAACTATAAAAACATTACTAAAATTCAGGAGCTACTCTGACTTGCTGCCAGTTGACCGGCACATAGCAACCAAGCCTATATACAGCATATGTGCATTTATATTATAATATTTGCTGCATATATGCCTAAATATGCCACAAATAGGTCAAATAGAGGTGCATATCCGTGCATACACAGGCCACATGTCTTCGGTGTTGGTTCTTTATATCCATATATGAGCCATATATGTAAATGTATGTCTCCTATATAGCTCCTGGCAGGATGTTGTCATTTATCTAATTTTGGCAGCTGTCATACATGATGCCTAGCTCATATTTTTAAGTTTAAGGTAATAACTGCATATTTGTCTGAAGTCCACTACAGGAAAAGAAAAAAAAATAATGCCAACAAGCACTTTATCCCACACGGTTTCATATATGCGTGTATATCCTCATATACATATTTAGGTGTGGGACGAGGTGCTCGGTTGCATGATTTTTTTTTAAAGCTGTTATGAATACATATTAGCATATGTGCATTTATGCTGTATATAGGCAGCATATATGTGCATGTAAACTTCATATGTTTCATATATGCTCATATAGGTTATTTTCATGTGGGAATTACTGACATTAATTTTCAATCTGCCTGTCGGCCACCGGAACATTACAGGTGGGAACGATATGCCTGCCTATGTAGCTAGTAGCCAGGGGACACGCTAGCAGATTTAGCGTTAGCACGTCAACACGTTTTCTCCCCGTTAGCTTCCCTCTGAAATGTTAACGGTGTGCTATCATTGCTCTCTTACCCTAATGTGATATTTAAGGGACTTATATTGGCACTGAGCGTCTGTAGGTTTTGTTTGATTGTTCTCTAAACCTTAAATAGTCCCACTAGGGGGGATAATAGGGGGGCTTAGGAATATTTTAGGGGGGCTGAAGACCCCCTAAAATGGACCTAACAACATCAGCGACTGGCACCACAGAACCTCTGCCTACCACATGTTGGCAAGGTGAGTGAAGTGTCTTGCGAGAGGACATGACTAAGACGGACATGGCGGGGGTGCGAACCGGTCACTGATAAGAAAAACTCCCAACTCTTGAGCTATGGTCGCCCACAATGAAAATTGTCTGTTCACAGAATTATGCTCTCTGTTTGTCTAAGAGTGTGACTATGAGTTCTTTATGATCCAGCTCCATTTGGTATCAGCTGAATGATGTCATCTACCAGTGAGATAGCACATCTCCACAGGATCAGAAGCTGACCGGTCATCTTATCCTGACCCCTAGAGTTTCCCTGAAAAAAGTATTCATAATCCTCTTGAAATGACAATTTCTGTGGAGGCTTAATCTTCTGCTGCCTAATATATAGAGTTATATATATTTGGTACTCCTTCATCCCATTCTTAAACACACCTGATTAAACCACTTCAGATTACTTACAAGACAAAAGGTATGGTAAGCCTGTATGTACTTTTTAAGAATTTTGAATGGAGTAAATGTGTCATTCTTCACCAGAAATTGCATTTTATTAATAGATAAAACAGTTAAATGCATTTTCTTCAGTTTTATAGTCTAACATCACATACTAAACATCTAAATGTTCAAATATCTTATAAACACACAGGATCTCCCGTTTTTTTCTCATCACTGTATGTCATATTCAGGTTTGGTTCCATACATATTTAACTTCATTTACCTCTGGGATCAATAAAGTTTTTTTAATTGAATTGAACCACAACTAAGAAGCCTTCATTCATTATGCATGTTACCTTTTTGTCAAACCTGTCAGAACTTCTTATCTTTGATTTTCTAATAAGCGTTAAAAATATGTTTTAAGCTAATTTTTTCACCTATCTGGAAAGTTGTAATAACCATGTTATCATTTATTTGAGTATAACATATTCATTAAACATCTTAAATTAAGTCCTTCAGCTCAGATGAAAGGGTGTCAGCTGACAGGTACATCATTCAAATGTGTCCCAAAATGGACTACTGGCAACATTATTTCACATTTCCTTAGAATGAAGGGACACCAAAGGATGTACTGATATTGGTAATGTTTGTATTTCGAAAACAACCACCTGTTCGCTGCAAAGCGTAGCAGCAGAAAAAAAACCCAAAAAACACAGAGGCTTTGACAGTAATGACTAATCATAGACCAGTGATACAAAGCGAGTCTCTTCACAGGGACTTCTGCAGGTGAGTCACATCCTAAATGCACTTATTAGCAGGAGTGAGGAAGGAGAGTGTGGGAGACAGGGTGAAGAAAAGGGGGAGAGAAATTTGTTCCGCACGTTAGTTGACATGCTTGGGTGCACGACAACAGAAGGCTGGCGTAATGAATTTTGGCATGCAAGTGGCTGTTAATGAAATAAAGAACCCCACCCCAACAGAGGTGCGAATGGGTGTGCAACATTTGTGAGCAAAAAGACAAGAGAGGGAGAAGACAGAACAAGTTAGAGAGCCATGGCAGAAGACTGTTTGATAGGTAGAAAGAAATTCTTCATTCGCTGTTAGGTGTTATAATTAATTTCATGTAGGAAAATTCTAAAAACGCTTTGTTCATGTCAGAAATATACATTTTGCTTGTTCAAATGCAACACTTTAATAAAGTCAATAAAGTTGGCCGTCAGCAACAATATAATATAATGCAAAAAGATTTTACGTATACTGCAGGTTTACCTATCCTTGCAACAATATCTGAACTCATGAGGACACTATCACTTTAAGAAAAAGACTGCTTTTGATGTTTTCTTCAGAACATCATCACATTCTTGACCCAGAAGGGTGGTATTACAGTAACTTTTCAAGTAAACTGTCCGTATATATTTCCTTTACCTGAAATGAACAATGTAAAGATCACCATATGTATAGAAAATGGCCAGCGAGATGGGCAATCAAAGAAATGGCTTCTGCTGTGGTAAATATAGCCTAATAAGACACTAAGTCTAAAACTCTTAGTAGAAGTTCATAATAAGTCATGAGAGGTTACTTATAGCTGTTTGTACTGGAGAACTGCTACCTTGTTCCCATTGTATATCATTTAATGGTAGCAAAAGTTGACAAAGTTCTGCAGTATGGCATCCATTCAAGTCCATCTAAACTTGCTTAAGGGAGTCAGTAAAGAAATGCTCTGACATAAGAGCCATACCGCCTCTGGACTAAAATAACAAGCATTTAAGGAAATCACAACTGTAACCTTTCAGCTGTAACACACCATAAGAAACAGAAAACAAGTTCCTAAGAATTAAAACACCTAGGAATGAAAAATACCTGGATGTTATATCGGCATTTTGATTTTGATCTTTTTGTTTGTTTTTATTTTTTTACAGACAACATTTGAGCCAAATCATCCTTGTTAAAAATAAAGATTGCCACATCTAAGGTTTACAAAAACACAGTTCACCCACTGCAAAGAAAAATAAGGTTTCTACAGTGAAAATAAATAGTTAAAAACAAATCACCTAAAACATAAAATATGTTTTACAATTTTTTTTTTTTTTTTTTAGGAAGGGGATTTGGATCAATCACTATCTTGTGTTGTATCTATTTTTGGGGCTAATATCTTTAGTAAGAAGTCAGAGGTAAAAGTCTGTTTTTACCAATATTTTAATTGGGCACTTTTTGAGGAGCAGCAGAGGCCGTGGATAAATAATGGTGGGAGTATGTGTGACCTTTGAGGACCTCTGAGACAAAGAGTTTTATTGCAGGCTGTAAAAACAGGATGTCTGTAGATTTAGGATGCCAGAACCAAGGCCATAAAGCTGGGAGTTTTGCTTAGGATCATAAAACTCAGAATGAACTTTTGACTTGGATCCAGGAGAAAAGACACGTCCCATATGACTGCATGATTTCTTGACATCCAATCATTGTTAAGACACTGTTTAAAACGTTCTGATTGGAGCAGATTAATCCTGGGAGGTTTTGGACGTTTATAAAAGTTATGACACGGAAACCATTCTTCGTCAGAAATCTTTTTCTGGCCCAGAGAAATAGGGCATGTTTTCTCTGTAAAACTGCAATTTGTTAATCTGTTCAAAATAAATGTGAAGAACTGGAAATTGGTTCCTTGTCTCTGTTTTGAACATGCACTGAATTATTTTTGATAATATTTAATTCAACACTTGTCAGTTAAGTACACTGACGAATGATCACCCAGTGTCTTTGAACTGAGCTCTAACTTGGTCTCCAGCTATCTGGACCTCAACAGAGCTACTAGCTTGTTGTGGAATTAGACCTGGCTTCTGGTAGACCACAGGGCACCACAGCGGCAGCTCTTCAGCCAGCAGGGGTGGACACAGTGGCTGCGACGCGGTGACTTTTTTGTTTAAATCATTGCTTTGATGTTTAATAAAGGGATGCCACTGCACTCAACCTCAAAAACTTAAACCCATAGCACAGAGGGAATATCATGATGCAGGGATGTTTCTCAGCATATGCTATTGATAGAGCTCGTATTTAAAAGAACAATAAATTGAAACCTTTAGAGAGATATTTTTTAAAAAAATCGAATTATGAAAACCAAATTTTCTTTTGACCAAGTGTGTCTCCAACACACCAAAGGACACTAATTTAGTTTCAGAGAATGAAATTAAAGCTAAGAACAAGTTTAAATCGATCACCAATTAATTGAAACCAATACAAAAAACAGAGTACGTAGAAGAGACCATTCACATACACAATATTAGAAGATAGAAGTGAAATTGTGTAGAAGCCAAAGAAGGCCACAATCCCATTAAAACAACACATGATATTTTCTCCATTGAGGAGATGTCATGCAGTTGGCATGATCAAAAAAGCCTTGTCAAAGTAATTCAGTAAGAATTTTCAACACTTATTCTCATCGATGTTCCCCTTTTTGTGGTCAAAATTACATGTCTTTATTAAATGTATGTTTTAATTTCTTTGTATTCCTGGATTTCTTGTTACCAACATCTGGTGTAAATTTTATATCAAGAGGCTCGTTAGAAATATATTTAATGAGACAACATTAAACGCTATTTTTCACTTTGTAAATATTCAGGATTTTGTCATTTTATGATACAATTGTATTTTATGCAGTTGACAAAATCTGTGCTCTCAGTTGGACAGGTGGTGGATGGGGCTCTGATGTAATTTATAAATCCTCTAAAGAAAAGTCTACCCTCATCCTCTCAACATGGAATGCCTAATTGACTGTTAATTTGGTGCTAATTATGTAACATGTTATCCCAGTGAGACACCCCAGATGCAACGAGACGAAGGTGTTTAGATGAGTGTTCAAGGCTGAAAAGCAAAACAGGGTTTTACGGAGACACTTTATATGAGAGCCTTTCTGCATCTCTTTCCTCAAGTTAGTGCAACATAAGATGGAAAACACACAAACTAAGAAGTAATTACATTAGGATAAAGTTAAATAGGAAAACTTTTAACAGATATGCCTTGCACTTAAATGACGTGCAACTTACAGTTAGAAAAATATGCTAATTTTCCTCTCTTTACAAACAAGACTTTGAATAAATCATGAAACAATTTGCAAAGAAACTCTGGATGCCATATTAAAAATTTAAGCACCTCTTTTTTATTCTAGCTGGAAAAATAATAAACACTAAAACCCTGACTGTGACTTTGAGTGGATGAGCCAGGGACATTTATGTGGCACTAAAGCTCTGTTCTTTCATTATTCTCTCTGTGCTATAAAAATAATATAACATGAGCATTAAAAAAACTTGTGTTTTATTTATGATAGTTGAAAAAGATTCACATAATCTTCAGAACACTCATTTTAGAGGTTGTTGTTTAGGCTAAGTGTACTTGGTTGTAGTTATTAATAGTATTGATATAATGAATGGCGGACACACTGATTTAGGCAACATCAACAGACCGCAAATAACAGTTTTTAAAAAGGTTTATTGAATGGTCGGGAGCGGGGTGAAGATCTAATCAGGGGAAGGATCTGAGCAGAGACGCACAACTGAGGACTGACTGGAGCATTTAGCAGGTGAGTGTTTACTGGGTATCCAAGGAGGAGCAGGAAGGAGGCTGGACAACGGACAACGGAGGATGACGGAGGAACTTGGCAAGAACGAGGAATCAAAGACAAGGAAGCTTGGACCTATATGAGGAAAGTAATGTACGGTAAGTATCACATCAGTGAAATAATTATTTATGAACAAGCAGAGTTACTAAATCAGCTTGTTACCACACAATAGGTGAGTAAAATATCTGGCGTCAGCTTCAGGGAGCTGATGAGGCTGATGTGAATCAGCTGGTGCAGCTCCTGCCCATCACACCCTGCAGAAAGGTAAGGAGATACACAAACACACACCCATTCCTAGGACACAATCACTGAGTCTTAACAAGTATTTCAAGTGCAACTCAGCCCCAAATCAACCTTTTTCTGCTAATGGACTGTTTAAACGAGTACCTAACAGCACTGTGACATTTATGGTCATTGTATTTGGTATTTTATAAAATTTTAGCCAAAATATAAATATTTTACCAAAAACTCTCAGTGGAGTGCCCTTTTATGTGTATAGCACACTTGCAACAATAAGGTAATTTAAAGTGATTTACATGATTTGGTGGTGTAGAAACAGACAAAATATATGATAAAAGCATGGAAAGTAAAAACAGCAATTAAGAATAAAAAAAGAAACAAAAAAACTTTAAAAACTTTACACTGCACTTGAATTTGTACCAGGCATTGTTACTGGCTCAAGCTTTATTGTTGATGTCAGCCATGCAGCCGCTGTGGAGTGCAAAACAAGCCCAGTCTTTCCACAGATTTTTCAAATGAAGGCTATACTTTATTAAGACATTTTCATGCCACACCCCCTCTGTTGTGAACAAATAGTTGGAATAGCAATGCAGTGTTGATGCCTCTCATAAATACCCCCCGCGTGTCCCTCGGTCCGCCATGCAACGCCTCTTTGTGCTGCTTTTTTCAAAACAGAAATGTGGGTGGAGTTGGACTCTGGGGAGAAACTGGGAGAGATTTTCTCTTGTATAACTTAAATATGGTGAGTAGGTTCAAGTAAAAAGAAAGTATCAGTCGGTTTGGACATTATTGTTAATTATTTGCTATGTAAAAATGCATATTTTAGACAAAAACATGGAATCAAAACGAAACCAATAATGTCTCAAAAAACTATTATTTTTGGACCACCTTTGGCTTTTGTTGCACAATGCATCAGCTTCTCTGCACGAATCCTTGTCAAGGTTATGAAGTAGGATAACTTCCCTGCCTGTAAATGTTTGAGAATGATTTATATTTAGCTTGATAACATCTTTAAAATGGTTCAAAACACTCAGGGGAAAACCCCCTGGGCTCAAATCAGAATAAAAACATGTTAAAGTTTAAAAGCAAACTTGGATGTAACTTTAAGATGTTTTTTCTGTATACATAAAAACTGTAGCAAAATGAAACTAAATTAGTGGCCTTAAACAGCATCAATACATTACAACAGAAAAAGAGAGACAACCATCTAAAAATAAAATGTAAAAAATTGTGAAAAAAAGTTGCATAATGTAGGGGGACACGGTGGCACAGCTGGTAGTGCAGCTCACCTTACACCTCACAGATCCTGGGTTTGATTCCCACCGGGGACACTGTGGGTGCTGAGGCTGTTTGTTCCTCCACATCATCCTCAACCACACCCTGGGTGGGGTTGGCGAAAGGGCCTTTCTGTATGGAGTTTGCATGTTCTCCTCATGTTCGCTTGGGTAGCTAATGTGATGCATCAGTCCTGGGCTGTACACTTCCCCCTCCTGGCTGGCCAGGGCACCTGAGGGGGCAGGGAACCGTGGGAGGAGGCAGCCCTCCCATGGTTGGCTGAGGGAGAGCAAAGTACTGTAAAGGACTGTACTTAGATCGGAAAACTGGCTGATTAAAAATGGGAGAAAAAAACCCATCGGATAAATAAAAATAAAGAAATAAGTTGTATAATGTAAATCAGTTTTAAAAGTACATATTTTTGTATTGTCTAATTATCGTGTTTGTTTGGTGTTACATGAAGTCAAATTTGGTGATATTTATCATCCTTTTTTCAGTAATTTATTGACCGTCTCCAATTCACACTGCTTAACAGTGAACACACAGATCTGACCCAACCACTGTGTCCATGGCATAACTTGAATCCAGAAACCATGATGAATGTCCATCAAACGTATAACTTGAAACTAACTTCAGTGCGGTCTTGCTTGGAAAAAAAAACAACGTTTTTTTTTATTTTTATTGGTTAACAGCTGTTTACAGTTAACCATATTCTGCTGCTCATTTGAAACTTTAAATCTGAACCATATCCAACAATTGGTTTGGTTTCTTTATCTACCCAGTCTCTTTGTCAGACTGTGAGCGAGAGAGCAGCAGATGGAAGCTGCTGTGTGTTGCAGAAAGCAAAAGACGCTGGAGTCAAGGAGGGGCAGGGCTGAGGAGACATGAAAGATTCCATTGGATTAGCCCAATGGCTTTCAAGAAAACAGCCAATGGGCCAATGAGGCCGATAAATTAATTTATATATATACAATATCTATATTTCTAATTTACATTGCCCAGTAGGCCAGATGGTCAGTCCAGCCCTGGCTTCCAACTTCCTGTAATTACCCCAAATCTTTTCTTGTCGAGAGTCGAGAAGGTTGCCTTCAGACTCAAAAGTAGAACAGATGAAGTCCTGAAAATGACAATTTCTCATGGCCTGTTTGAAAGGGTCTTCTGTGTGATGGTAATATAGGCTTTGGCCATTATCCACCCTTGGTTGTCACATTTCTAATTGTATTAAACTGTTTAATTATTACCTTGACTGTAAATATGTTTAACTTTAGGGAGGCAATTTCTCTCTTGTACCAATCTCCTGACCTTTGACACCTTACATGAATAGTCTGTTGTCTTTTCATTTCTATTTTATTGAAGAGGCTGAGAGAAATCAGCCTCCGGTGTTTACTCAGAGTTGATTGTGAGCTAGCTTGTTCAACACTTACAGAAAATTCATTGTTCAACCGTGAGCCTTGACTGAACTCACTAATAGATTTCCTATTCTTGTCTAATTAAAAAGGGAAGCCTTTTCCCCCTGAAAGGCTCCGAGAGCTATACTGGGAGTGGGGTGCGTAAGGGGGTCATCAGATGTGATGCAGTTAATCAGTATAATGCCTGCTTCACTGGACTGCTAAATAACAACTGCAGGAATGAACCTGCAGCTTGGACACCAAGTCACATAGAAGTCACATACTAATCCTGTGAGAAAACTTTAAGGAAATCAAAATGGATAGATTATTTTTCCTTTATGAACTGGTTCATTAGACAGAACAATTCACATTGATGTTACAAAAGTATTCACACCCCTGGAGTTTCTCACATTTTGTCACATCACAATAACAAACTTAAATATGTTTTGGGGAACTTCTGGGATGTTTTCTGGTTGACTTAATTGAAAAGTATAGGAAAAAGGAAACGTTATTTTAAATAATTTCTACTAATGGAAATCTGAAAATCTTGCCTTAAGATGTCTTATCATTAGTAATTGATGTTTATTCTGTCTACATAAAAACTATAGCTGCTAATAAATGAAGCAGACTTGTCAACCTTAAACAGCATCCATCCATCCATCCATCCATCCATCCATCCATCCATCCATCCATCCATACCGTTCATACATACATACATACATACATACATACATACATACATACATACATACATACATACATAATCTATTCTCAGTTTAAATCAACCTTTTCTTTTTAGACCTCAGAGGTTTGCTGGAGAACATTAGTGAACAAACATCATGGAAACCAAGGAGGCCAGAGATAAAGTCATTGTGAAGCTTAAAACAGGGATTGGTTATAAAACAATACTTAAAGTTTTGGACATCCCATGGGGCGCTGTTCAATTTTTCATCAATCTAACTGACCTAAAGCAATGGAGAGCCACATTCTACGTTGGAGATTTTGTAGACCGGATAAGTATTAGTTGTGCATGTCACCGATGTGACCATCATGAAAAAGTGACAAAAGCAAAGCCAATTTTCCACAAACTGTGTAGGAAACAAATCAAAAGAATGGCAATAATTAATTGAAACCATCAGCAATATGGCCCCTATGCCAAATTGTTTCATAACCTGAATTTAATTGATGATTTTTTCTATAACTGGATAAAAGGCTGACAGCACTAATTGTCGGAGCATAAGATACAGTGTCTAAAAAACATTCCAGAAAAGCACAAAACTTCTAAAGGCAGAAATAAAGGTGCCAAAAAAAACAAAAAAACATTTTCAACAGTCTATATTTTTTATCAAGAGGCTTCACAGCTGCAAACAAATTGAGACACTTCCAGGACATGGTGCTAAGAGGTGTGCAAAGATTGGTGATGAGTGCAGAAAAATAGCATACAAGACATCCAGCTTGCTTCAGGGTAGCTCAAGCAAACAGAAGAGGTTGACATTTCATTCTGTATTGTCTACCACACACTGAAATAATCAGTAAAATACTAACATTTGCAAACATTTGTATCTTTTAGAAAATGCAACATTGACAGAGGACGACCAGATAAACTATTGCTCACAATTATCGTAAAGCTTCCTTGACCTAAATATTATATTTGATGCACTGGAAGTGTGCACTGTATATTTTGCAGGGATATGCTACAGCACTGAATATGAAGAATAATACTTAGTTAAAATAACTAAATAATAAAAAAAAACTCTTGGTCAGCACAACAGATGAAAATGTTTGAGGAAATTTAATGAAAGAAAAACTACATGCTTGCACAAAAATATGGCACATATAGAAATATACATAGTTTTGAATCCATGTAACTGCAATGATGACTCACATCACAACTAGTCAACAACACCTTATAAATAATGATAGCAGAACCCTATAGCATGTTGCCTGGACAGTCACCTTGAAAGTGCAGCGGCTCTATGTATTTTGTTATGCACGTTGTAGGGATGTTAAGATTAACCAACGTGTAATGAAACACTAATGAGCACATGCAAATCCAAGTGCATCAGTAGGATATGTATACATTTATGTAGTCTTGGTGATTCACTTGAAATGGCTTGGTTTCCACATCCATGCACACACAAAATTAGATTAATTTAACAATGAAAAACTCCATTTTAGTTAGAAATATAATCCACCTGCTTGCTGCTGTGGGTTATTCCTCTTATTGTTATACATGCTTTCTTAGAGAACAGATGGCAACTAGCACCACCGAGGAGGTGTAGCATGGGTAAGGTACACGCTACCAACAACAAAAATGAGTTGAAGATGTTAGAGGTGGTGGAAATTCACAGCAGCAAATCTAATTTTGCCCAACTGACAAACCTCATACAAACTTGTGAACAGTCAACCAGGTTTACCTTCCTCAGATTGTATTTGGCATGGCAAAGAACTAAAAAAAATTTAAGAGAAGTATTGCAATTTTGGTTCATGCTCTCCCGTAAGCACGGCTTATTTACAGATATGACACAGTTCCAGACAAAACAGCCATCTTGATCTGAGATTTCTATAACTGCTCCATTTCTTTGAGGTCTAACATTTACTTTAACTTACTTAGTATGATGGTGTGTCCAAAAACATGTTTTATTTGGGACTTTAAGTAACACAGATTTAATAAAGTCTATCAGTGCCCCCCATGTGTTCTGATAATATCATAATAATATTTCAATAACTGCAGTTACAGCTGTTGGAAAAATATAGTATTGTAATATATTGAAACGCAAAACATGTTTGTAAAAACATAAGAATTTGATGTTCTTGTTATTTATTTGTAACAATGACTAATACTATATATTGTGATTTTCATAAATTAATTTAACTGTAGAAAACCTGTCACAGCATCCTAAACACTCCAACCTGTTTCATCCATAACACATCCAGTTTTATTACTTGTTCTAGTTGATCCACGGGAACGAAGGAGGTGAAAAAAAGCCAGCAACTACCAGTCCTACTTTCCGTTTTACTGACAGAATGACTGTGATGTTTCAGAATTTTATTTCTTTTTATTGTGACATAAAATATCTGGATATGTTGGCATATTGATATATATATATATATATATATATATATATTAGGGGTGTAACGGTACACACAAGTCATGGTTCGGTACATACCTCGGTATGGAGTTCACGGTTCGGTACGGGTTCGGTACAACAGGGAAAAAGTAAATAAAATAAAAAATCACATGTGAAAGTTAGCTTTTTTAATTTATTAGAGTGTGGGCAAAGCATGCAATTTGTGGACCTAGTCCTGCTTCCTTAACTGCATTCACAATGTTCCTTGCATTGTCTGTGGTTACTGCAATGGTTTTGGGCTTTTCAAGATTCCACTCTGTTACTGCCTCTTGTAGCTTCTCAGCTAACTGAGTGCTGGTGTGTTGTTCATACACTGGGCGCGTTGATAAAACTAGATTTTTCATTTCCCACTCAGGGGTGATGAAGTGGGCGGTAACTGTGAGGTAGCTTTTGGTGGAGCGGGATGTCCACCCGTCCGTTGTGAGTGCAACAGCTTGTGCAGCAGACAGCTCATGCTCAACCATTGCTCGTGCACGCTGGTAAATAACGGGGACCACAGACTGGCTGATGTGTGCACGGGATGGGACACTGTAGCGTGGTTCAAGCGTCTTTAATAAATACTTGAAGCCGGGCTCCTCTACTACTGCGTATGGGCGCATTGATGTTGCTATGTATATGCCAATTGCTTCTGTGATTTTTTTTAGCCCGGTCAGTGTTAATGTCAAGAGGTGGCTTGAAAACAGCGGGAATAAGTTGTTGTACCAAAGACTTTTTTCTCCGCGCACCAGTGACAGATATGTCGGGGTGATGCCGTCTTATGTGCGTAAGCATGTTTGAGGTGTTGCCAGCGACGTACCGCACCTCCGTGAAACATCGCCGGCAGACAGTCTTTGTCCGGTCCTCCACTCGCATGCCGTCACCATTATATTGTACGGGGAAGCCAAAGTGCTCCCATACAGCGGATTTAAATGAAGCCGGCGGCTCCTCCAACTCTACACTGTCCATCACTTTCCCTCTTTTCTTACTTTTTCTTCTTCTGCAATTTCTCCTTCTTTCTGTGTCTGGCAGTGTTCGGCTCAGTACTGCCACCTGCCGCCAAGTGAGGACACGACTTTTTTTTTTTTTTTTTTTAAACTCACTCAGGCGTATTCGTCGTATGACTGCGTGCACCGAACCGTAACGCCTGTACCGTGACGGCACGGGACAAATACAAAAACCGTTACACCCCTAATATATATATATATATATATATATATATCCCTCCATCCATTTTCTGAACCGCTTAATACTCAAGGCGTCGCCCTGGACAGGTCACCAGTTCATCACAGGGCCACATAGAGACAGACAGGACACACAACCATGGATGCACACACTCACACCTGAAGACAATTTAGAGTGATCAATTAACCTGACATGTTTTTGGACTGTGGGAGGAAGCCGGAGCACCTTGAGGGAACCCACGCATGCACGGAAAGAACATGCAAACTCCATGCAGAAAGACCCTGGGCCGGAATACGAACCCACAACCTTCTTGCTGCAAGGCAACAGTGCTAACCACTATAAAGAGAAATATAGTATCCAAAGAATGGGAATACACCATGAGAAGAAAAGGAACACTGGTGACCTTCTAGAGAAGAAAAAAGGAAATGACATTTTTCACACCCACATCTTTTTTAAGCAAACTGCCAAGTCAGTTAACACGATGACATTGTCTCCAACAGTTCACATTTCTACTAGATTTTTTTCCATGCACCTTTGATTACAGCTCAAAAGGTACCTGACAGGAGCAAACACGCCTGAAGATGAATCATCATTGTTGAAAATCTGTGTTAAACCTCACTCAGGTGAACATGTCAATCAGAGACCGTAATTACCCACCCACATTGTCAGCCTACATATATACTGGCCAGCTGTATCTTGATTATCTGTAATTACAGCAACAGCAAAAAACACTGGAATGTGGGTGCTTTCTGAAAACCCCTGGTAATTATAATCCTTGCTGGTGTACTGCCTCGGTCAAAGAAACCAAACTAATTTTGGAAAACAGGAGACCTGCACTTGTTTCTTCTGGCTTTATGGAGGAGCAAGGTGAATGGAAGGAGCTTCAGTTATCAACAGCTTAACTGTGTGGCAGTAGCTCACACACAGAAAACAAAACTAATGCATCTATGCCAAACTGGATTAACACTAATCATTATATAAAATCATTCCAAGACGACTGAACGTATGTTACGTTTATTAGACTAAGCTGATGCTTCTAAGAGAAATCTCAAGACCCATTTGTTTCTCCAAGTGTTTCAGTCATATAGACGCAGAGTTGTTTAATGAGCATGGGTATTTTAACTTTCTTAACTTAATTATTTTGTGAATCAAACTGTACTTTTTTGTATTGTATTTCAATCATAATTTTGTTGCCATTTTCTGGCCTTCACAATCATTGGACAACCGACTAACTTGACAGCTCAGACAATCACCAACACTCTCCACCAGAAGGGTAAGAAATAATTCATGCTCATACTGGTGATAAGTTTTATTTCTATACTGACTTAATTTTCCAATAGGAGTTTGCATGTCACTACCTGCCCACATCACTAAAAGTTCCAAAACTGGCTTTAATGACTGTGTTACTTGGCCTGTCAACTCTCCTGATCAAGACCCTACAAAGAATTTGAGAGGTGTTGTCAAGAGGAAGACTAGATATGCCACTGCAGATGAGCTGAAGATCGCTATTAAAACAACCAGGCTTTTCATTTTCATGCCATGCTGCTGTTATGAAAAAAAAAAAAAATCAAGGGTATTTCTATCAATTGATCAAGTAATTAATTAGAAATGATTTGAGGAAGTTTGGAGAGTGGAGCTCCCCAAATCGGCTCTTGTATTAAAACAAAACAAAAAAACGTTTAAATTATTGGTCTAGACTGATGGTTAATCTTTGTTTTTAAAGTAAAACATTGTTTGCCATGACAATGCTTTGATGTCGTAAATATTGCAAAAGGATCTACAGTATGACTAAGTATTGAGTCCGAATACTGTACAGTACATGTATGGGGATTTCGGCATTACAGATCCTTAAATTTCTCTTCTGTAATGTTCAAGTTCTACAATAATCAAAATATTAGGTAATCATATATTATTAACTGTGAGCCATATTTGTCGGATTATTGAACATTTAAATGCTCTCAAAACTGATTGACCTTCACCTGTAAGTGTACATGTGAATATTTCTTACAGAATTCCTTAGGCTTCAGGAGAATAACAGAATGAAGACTTCTTTTCCCTCATACCCTACACATACACATTCTTTGTATATGCTGACTCTACCTTCTTAGAAAGCTTCTCTAAATGTGCAGCAATGCTAGCGGAGCAGGATGAGGAGGAAAGAGAGAGAGCAGTGGAAGCTGAGATGCTGCTGTAAAGACATCATTTTCATTGTGTACCATGGAAAGTGTTGGCAATGCAAAATGGTAATGACTGTTAAGGCGTTTAGTCACGGACTTACTGAAAGAAAACACCATCAATTTGACACATTCAACATTCTAGGAGCCACCGCCATTGGGGGTATAACTACAATATAAGGCAGTAAAAAACTCAGTGCACCTGATGTGAGTGGGCAGCATAATGCAATCTGCACAGTCATAAAAATAGTATAAAACAGGGACACGCTGATGTAATTAGAAAGGCAATTCTATGTCAAACTGTCATAGTTCTATTTGTGTTTCCACCACAGACCGGAGATGCAATGATTTCATGCTAAATGTATGATTTAGAGTATTGATTGACAAGGAAAGGGCAAGGGTTGATTCATCCATATGACAATCAATAACTCCAGGGAGAAAGAGAGCTAACAGTGGGGTTATGAAGAGAAACAAATATGGAGGTTCTGGTACAATACAGTGCTACAATGTAGTCCAAGATTGTGGTCATAAGTGGTAAGATCCTCATGGGACTGGGTGCCGACAAGATAGTTAATAGTATTAGTACAAGGGCTCTATTGGGCATAAAAATTCAGGGTAACCCTATTTGGTGATTACTAAGAGTTTAGCAAGATCGTAGTTGCCTCAACTCTGAAGTAAGTTTTCAATTTTTTTCCTCGATGATGCCATATTCAGGCTGGTTAGGTTTGCTTTCTTATCAGTGATAAAGGGCGAAAAACTGTATTTAATATGAAATCTGAGGTTTAATACAGTGATGCAGTTCATTCTTGTCTATATAATATAACAGAGATAGAGCTGTATTCCATATTTATTTGAGTAGACTGAGAAGGGTAAAACTAGGTCACATCAGATTTTTGTTATAAAGCTTACTGTCAGTGTTATGATGACAGGTAATGTAATTAAAAATTGTTTTCAGCTATAATCAGAAAAAAAACAAAAAACTTTGTCCTTTGCCTATTTTGCCATTTCTCTAATGCTGGTGTCTATTAATGTAACACATAAGTGGGGATAGTTGGAGATACTTAATACAAATGCAAAACATAACAACATTTGAGCATGCCATCTTTTTTTTTTTTTGCTTTGCATCCATACAGTTAAGAACACATCCAGCAGATGCAATTAGGCCATTTTATCCTCCCACCCCTTTAATCTGAATATATGAGGGTCTGTTCAAGAGAGTGTCCATCATTTCTCTGTGGCTGAAATCAAAAGTGTTACAATCTATTTTTTTATTTTTTATAATCCGCGTCCCCTGTGGTTGTTAATGGTCACATCCTTATCTTTTAATTGGCCAGATGGCTTCCTTGAGTTTCTTTTCTTAAGGACACTGCTTAATGAGGCTGTTATTTAGAGCTTCCCAAATGACCTTCATACATTCAAGTCATGATAATACACTGCAGCTAGTCCTGTTCAGATTGAGAGCAGGAAAGAAGAAACTATAGATCAAGTGTGTTAACATTTTATCTAGAAAATGTATTTTTAACAGGGTTTTTGACAAAAATTACAGTTGCCAGTAACACCTCAAGTATTCTAAACACAGGCCCAATGTATGTATAATAATCAGATGTTGCATGTGTATTTCATGCAACAAAAGCAGGCAAGAAAAAAAATCTTATTTTCACACCATGTGTTTGGTATCATGAGCCCCTTTCACAAACACTTTGTGGAACACTTGGCTTTTTGACATCTCCATATTTTTTCTAAAAAGACTGACAAGGCAAGACTATTGAAGTCAGCTCATCTCTGTTACGCCGCTGATTCGCCAAGCAAGGTAGTTACAGGTCTTCATAGGCTGACTAGGCTACTTTGTGTTCGTGTAACAGCCAGTAACATGATTTACAACCATAAGCATATCTAGTTATTTCAAGTTATTTCTGATGAGAATTTAAAAAAGTTAAATAAGTAATCTAATTGGAAGCATTTGCTCAGACAATGGCAGGATCATTACAGCAAATTTGTATGTCATTATTGTTTTGAAAAGAAAAGCAATGA
The DNA here is from genome assembly GCA_028564705.1 of Apricaphanius iberus. Classification (NCBI taxonomy): domain Eukaryota; kingdom Metazoa; phylum Chordata; class Actinopteri; order Cyprinodontiformes; family Aphaniidae; genus Apricaphanius; species Apricaphanius iberus. Next base: position 1,757,824 of record JAPXFQ010002826.1, read on the forward strand.
ATAACATACAACTCAGATTTTATGCATAGTTCTGACATTGATGTAGTACAGTAACTAGAGAGGTGCTGTACTGCTTGCTAAATATTTTGTAGAGTCACAGCTGTGTGGAAACTTCTTGTTTTTTATGAATAAGACAATTTAAATGTTTCAGGTTTATGACAGAAATTGGTTGTGAAAAAGGCTATTTTCTTGATTACTCAACCAATGTTTAATTTTAGATTATCTTTAAGAATTTTTCAGTAAATGTATCCATTCATCCTTGATTCAGTTATATGAAATATCCCTCTACCAATAGGGAAAAACAGTACCTTTTCGTTGCACCACAAGTTTCCACTGTTGGTATATGATTTTGGCATGACGTGGAGTGCCATTTCTCCTCCATGTGCAATGACAGAACAGTTCAGCTTTTGTCTGTTCGAAAGAAACATGTCCTGCCGCACACTTAAAACAACCTATGATGGTTACATTTATGAGGTGCCTGTGGCTCAGGAGGTAGGAGCTCATACTGTAACTGGAGGTTTGCTGGGTTGACTCCCCACTCAGTCTGTCTTGGTCATTGTGTCCTTGTGCAAGACATTTCACCCCCCTTGACTACTGGTGATGGTCAGAGGAGCCGGTATTGCTTGTGTTCGGCAGCCGTGCTGCTGTCAGCGTGCCCCAGGGCAGCTGTGTCACTATAAGCATTGTGTGAATGGCCAAATGACTGAATGCAGTGTGAAAGTACTTTGAAGTTTTGAAAACTACATAAAGTGATATACAGGTACAGATCTTTTACCATTTATTATTCAGGGGTTTTTAATAGGAAAACTGTACCTGCTAATTTTAAGTCTTCAGTGAGTGGTTTCGCTCTTGGACAAATGTGATTATTCCTTTAAAACTACTGTCAGAATACATGTGAAAACCACTGTATTGTTCCTGGTTTATGTTAATAAAAAAAAAAGAAAGAAAAAAAGCCAGACAGTTTGTTTCCAATTATGGATTATAGGACCAATTGTGCTCATCAGAAGATCGAGATGTTTAGCCGACAACAAACAACAAATTGTTTTGCAAAAGGTCTTGAGTGCTTTTTGTTCCCCCCCAACACTTTTGTGAGGTTCCCTTGTAAAGAGATACTTTTTTATGGTCATCAATTAGAAATAAACCAGCTGATATTTGCACTGATACGGGGCAGGACTGATTTCTAAATACAGCCAGATTTTAGTGATTTACCTGACCTTTTCAATTTACTGTATGTTTTCAATATTTATTCATTGTGCCATATATCTTTGGACATGTTTTAGATTATGCCTAATTAATTGTAGTTGTGGCTCATTGGGGCTTTTACTTCCATGTCAAGAGGCCTGTTACAAACATACGTGCATTGGAAAAAAAAAATGTCATGCTCAATACTTACGCTCCCATCTTTAAAGTGGAACTTAGAAATGTTGCATAATCTTTACATAAAAATGTATATTGCCAAAATAGCATTTATTGCTGAACAAAAAAACAAGGAGGCATGCAGACAAAGAGAAAATGGGAGCAAAAAAATCATACAGTGTGCATCTTTCCTGCTGTTTGCTCAAATTAGGGCTCACTCTATGACTACTAGAGCTGCTGTTAAGTTCACAACTGGGACTGTGGGGCTCTACCTTGGCTTTAAGGGAAAACATATTGCTGTCTAATTCGCACACACACACTTACATTTCCATGGTTAACATTATCACAGTTTTAGTAAAAATAAAAATTGGCAAACAAGGACAGGAACTGAACTCAAATTGAAGGCCAAATTACAGTTTTGCTACAGGAGCAGTTTAGGTTTACATGATGAGGTAATACGCTAAAAAAAACATGGTAAAAGCCTAGATTTTTCCCTTTCAAAGGCATGATTGAAAGGAGTTAAATTAGTGATTTACATCAGTGAGAGTGCAAAGGACAACAGAGCTTTGTTTTCCTACCTACACTGAATGGGATTCACCAACGAGTGCTTACACTTGCTTAAAGGGGTCAAATCTTTGAAAGCATTTTTGTGCATATGTGTGGCATGTTTTTCCGCTTGCACTTGTGAGCAGCCAAAACTTACTAAGATTTTGTGTGAATTTTCTAATAAGATATTAGCAGTACATTGGCTTATGTACATTTTTTCGGGGACAACAGAGCATTTCATTGACTACTAACATGAGAGAACCCACTCAACAATGCTTGATCTCCTTTTAAAAAGAAAACCACTCCTCTAAAACGTAATCTGTGACCCTCAACGTGCATTCTATTTTCGGCCATGTATTTTACTTTTCAGCAATACATTGTAATAAACAGCCTCTATCTCTTAAGTTGCTGGGCTCCAAGCCTTGTGACGTACATGGTGCTTCTGTTCTGTTTTTTTTTTTTTTTCTTTATTTTTAACTAAGAGCATTATGTTCTAATCAGGCAATTTATGAAAACAGACATTGTTGCAATTAAGTCAGGGCAAATGAAAAAATGTGGAAAACACAATTCTTGACACAGAGAACACAATTCCTAGTGGTTTAAGTAGTGTGAAGAAAGAATTATCTCTCCAATAACATATTATTTACTTCACAGTTTTATTAATTAGAGCCTTGCTTCAAAAATTGTGGGAAAAGATGTGTAAAAATTGTTCATTCAGGCTTTGCTTTTCACTGCTACACTAATGCTTCTGGGTCCAGTAATGGTTCATTTACTGGACCAGCACATAAGTTAGGAAAGATTGTTAAGGCATCATGTAAGTGTTCAAAATAATATCTCCCCTGACTGACATATAACGCACAGAAAAAGCGCGAGGAAAGTATGAGGTGTGAAGGATAAAGTTATTGTTTTCTCATTTTGCCGATGTTCTTTTATTTGAAATAAGACAAATAACCTTTTATTTTTAACCCTCCGGGGCCCAAGGTAAAGCTGGCCTTTTTAGGGTAAATTTTAATTTTAGCTTGATATTCAACAATAAAATAACACACATTAACATTGGCTTTTGTGGTATAATTTTCTTCAGCATAATTAGAACTGCTTGGACGTTACACCAATTGTTTTGAATAATGAATATTGTGATCGCACATTAGAGCTTAAGCCACTTAAAAACATCTAAAAATGAGTTGGAAAACGTTTTTTTCTTTCTTTTTACTGTAAACAAACAAAGCAAGTTTGAAAAATGGTTTTAATAATTTAGAATTACAGTATAAACTGTACTTCTCTAAAACATGTCTACAAATATAGGAAACCACACAACTATAGACAACTATTGGCAGGAAAATGAAGGCAAGTCCTCATTCGTTTGTTTACAGCTATTTACATGTCATAAACGGTCAAAAGAACATGCAAAAATATATATAATTTCAGCAGGTAATTGTAATGCTGGTAATTTCTTATTAACTTTTGTGCAATTATCTACAAACGCTAATGGATTACAACAAAATACCACACAAATTGTCTGTGCCACATTCTGTCTACCACTAAACAGTTGACCAAATCACAGGCCTTTCACTGCCAAAAAAGAAAAGCAGTATAATAATTAAATTGATCAAAATATTATTATTATTATTATTATTATTATTATTATTATTATTATTATTATTGTTATTATTATTATTATTGTTATTATTATTGTTATTATTATTATTATTATTAATAATAATAATAATAATAATAATAATAATAATAATAATAAAGTCTCCCAGTAATATTTGATAATCTCCGGTTGTCCTAAATACTTGGCAGTTATACTAAAGGAATTTTTATTAATGCTTGTGTTTGTCCCACTCTGCAACGGCAAAAACAATAAAAAAGGTATCTTGTTCTTTGAGAAGAAAACTTGTCTACCTGGTGTCATCTGGCTGTAACTTTCCTGCTACTGCCGATGGGGAGTGGCTCTGAGTCACCCTGTGTGATCAAGAACTTGCAGCTGCGCAGCTTCACCAGACCTCTGCGTTGATCTTCATTTAGATGTGTTTATGGCTGCTAGAATCTCCTCTTCTTCTTTTCCTCCTCATCCCCCTACTCCTCTTTCTCAATTTCTAAAATTAATGATTGATCCACCATGTTATTGTCAGATTGTGTGTCTGCTCATCATCTTCCAGTTTATAAAGGAGCTGCATATTTATGTATTTTACATACATGCTGCTACATCATCCCAGAAAGGTCAGGCTAATACAACACAGATTCGCATCAATAGATCCCAAAGATTCTAAGCTTTTTGTGTTGTTTGCCCCGGACTCCATGATACCCAGGGTTTACCACTGATGTTTTGGACTTCAATACACTTTAAAGTATTATAATATCAAAACATATTATGAAATGAGAAGCACCACTATGTTTTTCTCAGCTAAGTAAGGGTTTTAACCTTCTAAAAGAAACTTGGTTTTAAGTTCAGTTTTAATAAGCATTTAACATACAAAAGTATGGGCAAGTAAAATGGTGTAAAATCGTAGTTTTATTCATTTATTTTTTAAATCATTCTCCTGTGTTTTAAAAATAAAGTAAAGAACCCTATATAATTCGTAGCCATGTCATTGGAGGGAATTTGAAGCTTTTACCAACTGAGAAATTAGCATTTTGTTACCTTTCGATCAAACCAGGCAAACTGTTTATGTATGCTGTTTACTGCAGAAGCCATTACTTTCAATCATTATCACCATCATTAAAGTTTAAATTAATTTTTAGACAAAATAAAAGTGCAATGTCCTTTGAATGAGCTCTTGCAGACAGCAGACTAATGGGTTTATAAACCGCAAACATGCCAGACAAATAAACTAGTATCAGGCACTTGTGAGCATTCATAGGTCAGGGAATGTCATTCTTATGAGCAAGTGGGGAGTGGTAGCCAAGATCCAAAAGAGCTGAAACCAATAATTATATATTTTTTGTCTCACTCAGAAGGAAAGCATATTATGTGGAAATACCTAAGCAGACTTGGATCTTTCATTGCTTCTGCTGATGTTTCAAGAGGGATTCAAATCTCCATAAATTATGTTTTTTCTTCTCCAAATCCGTTGCTTCTTTTTTTATCCTATGCTTATCATTTGACTTCCCTTTTTTCTCCAACTCTTCTTCAACTCAAGACTGATGACTTTACATGATTTGGCAGGCATAGCTGTTGGAAATGTCATCTCAAACACAGAGCTTAGTTTTACTAAATTCACAGGACTTCTAAATAGCAGGAATTTTCTCAAGTCAAACACTTTCAGCTTCAGAGAAACACTGTTTAATTATTAAGACTCACTTCAAAAGGCTTGAAAGAGGCAGACTTATAATTTTATTTCAATCATGCTCTGTACGAGGGCCGCTGGGCCTAGATAATGATAATAAGCAAAGACTGAGGGTGAGTATGTGGGTGGAGTCGGGTAGGTTGGGGAAAGATTAATTGTGGAGTATGTAAATTTAGATTCGTCACATGCAGATTGATGTCACTTTTAATTGAATTTAAACAACATGAACTCTGGGCCTGCTTCGAGTCTGAAGGGACAGCTGGTCGTGAATGGTGATGAGGTGTGCTGTGCAGACCATGGATAAGAGGGAGGAGGGAGTTATTGAGAGGTTTCCAATTAGGGAAACAGATTATTTAAGGAAACTGATGGTTGATAGAGGTAGCACCTTAAACAACAAAGACAAATAACAAAGTAAGCCTCTTGTTTTATTATATCAAGTTTGTGTAAGAATGGGACTTCTAGCGAAATACAGTGGGAAAAAATAATATTTGGCAGCCACTGTTTGTGAAAGTTGTCACTTAAAAAGATGATAGAGGTCAGTAATTTTACTCATAGATACACTTCAACTGTGAAAGACCGAATGTAAAAAAAAAATCAGGACATCACATTGTGTAATTTTTAAAGAATTTTTTTTGTGTAATGGTGCATAAAATAAGCATTTAGCCATTAAAACGATTATGGATTCTGGCCTTCACAGATCTGCTATATCTTTTTTAAGAAGCTCTTCTATCCTCCACTCGTTGCCTGTCGTAATGGCAACAGTTATTTGTGTAAAAGACACCTGTCCAGACTTTTGAACAGCCAGATTCCAACCTCCACCATGGCCAAGACCAGAGAGCTGTCAAAGGAAACCAGAGACAAGATTGTACACATGGACTGGAATTAGTCAATCTACAACAGGCAAGCAGCTTGGTGAGAAGAGATAGACTCTTAGAGCAATTTCGCTCAATCTGGGGCTCCATACAAGATATCACCTTGTGGGGTACACAAGAACTTGAGAACCTTAAGGAAACAGACCAGAACTACACAGGGAGGAACTCCTCCATAACCTGAAGAGAGCTTGGACGACAGTATCAAAGGTTACTTTGATGTAGATTATCAGTTATCCAGGCTAGGAGTCTGTTGAGAGTTTAAATGAAGGCAACTGGACTTTTCTTCTTGTCTTGAAAACGTTTTGTCTCTCATTCAAGAGTCTTCTACAATTCATAACTGAAGAAGCCTCTTGGACGGCCTCTTCAAAGGTGTGGACTGGTGTCTTTTGTACAGATAACTAATCAGTTCAGAAGTGAAGAAGCCTCTTGGATGAGAAACAAAACGTTTTCTAGACATGGAGAAAAGTCCACTTGTCTTAATTTAAACTCTCAAGCAATGTTACTATTAGTAACACACTATGTCATCATGGATCAAAATCCTACTCAAAAAGTCCCCCTGCTTAAGCCAGTACATGTCCAGGCCCTTTTTAAGTTTGCCAGAGACCATCTGGATTATCTGGAGAAAAAGGAATGTCATGTGGTCTGATGAAACCTAACTAGAACTCACATAAACACCACTTGCAATGTTTGAAGGGGAAGCATGCTGAGTTCCATCGCAAGAATAAAAAACCCAATGTGGGGCATGGTGGTGGAAGCATGATGCTGTGGGGCTGCTTTTCAGCTAAGGGAACAAAAAAACTGATCAGTATTAGGGAAAGAATGAATGGGGCCATTTTTCGTAAGCTTTGGGGCAAAAATATCCTTCCATCAGTGAAAGCATTGGAGAGAAAATGTGGCTGGATCTTTCAGCATGAAATAAACCCCAAACACATTGCCGGGGCAACAAGGAGTAGCTAAATAAAAGCCGGCCACTCCAAGATTACGGAGTTACCTAGCCAGTTGTCAGACCTCAATCCAATAGAGAGGGTTTTGAAAGTGAAAAAACCCAAAAACATATCTCTAGAGAAGATTTGCATCGTAGAATGGGTCAAAATACCAGCTAACGTGTAAAATATGTAAACCTTGTGAAGATAGTCAGCTAATCCATGTTGCTTATCAAACTTGCCAACAAAATTCAGCAACTAAAAGATTTAGTATGCCTCCATCAGTTTTAAATTGTTTGACAGTATTTTGAATATTTGTCAAGGAAAAAAAATAATCATGTAACAGGATCTGAATGAATTTTAAGTTGAGAGTGTAACCATTAGCTGATAAAAAATGCTGTCTGCATCAGCAGTCATTTTATATTTTCTTTTTAGTCTGGGGTTTATTAGATAGATTAAAATGAATGAAACTTACAAGATCCAAAGGTATACCTGCTGCTAAAATAGCTATTCCCAGCAAATTCTGACACAGTTTATCATCAATTAAAGGCAATGCATGAACATAGGGGGAAGAGCCACTCATATTTAAGTTTGTATCTCTAAATCCAACGATAGAAAACAGAGCTGTTTGTTTTAAATAGATAGGAAGGAAAAGTCAGTAAATTTAGATGCAAAGATAGATGCAAATTGCTGACATCTACTGGACTTGCTTGCAGTGTTTGCTCCTGTATGTACTTGGTGCAGTCAGCTTATTAAATCAACTACAAAAATTTGGGATATAGCCAGAGCACTGCATTTGAACACTGTTCACTCTCACTAGTTAGATCTGTACTGGACGATTCAAGTCACCCTAAAAGTGCTGTTAGAATTTAATCTTATCTCATGAACTAAATATTGGGTATCGCATTATCTGTGGACAAGGTTAGGTCACTATGTTTGGTAATTTGACCTCGAACTAATTAGTCATTTTACACAGACCAGAGATAAGAATCCACTTACAATACAACTGGACATTTCAGTAAATTCAAAGGCTTTTAACGTGTGTGAACATTCCCCATGACTTCCCTCATATCCGACCTTGTTCTACACACTAGATGGATATGACAGACAGTAGGTTATGCTACCTCACTGACATATAAAATGCTTTTACAATATGTGCAACAGCCTCCTATGGGTGTGATTTGCTCGAGCAGGATGTGTATCCTACGCTCGTACGCAAGTGCATACAAGTCAATAATGACAAGAAAAGTCAACTGCCAGAGTAACACTTATCTCAGGTGAGATTTCACCATCTACTCTCTGAGGACCTTTGCAGAACCTGGAGCAGCGTTTAGGAGATCACGAATGGACGGAGTGTTGCTTGATAGTAAATGTGCAGCGTATTTACTCATTTTGTAAAATGGAAAGCTGAGGAAATCCATCTCTTTTTCTCTCATCTCTTAACTTTGCCCACGCTTTCCTCTTCTAGCCCCTCACCGGTACAACATAAGTGGTGATTGCTGTCTCTCTTTCTGGCCATCCACCCATCTATCAAACCTTCTTCAACCTGAAATATGAAGAAGAACAACAGATGGTGGAAGTGTGAATGCTGCAGCTCTCTTTCCCTGTGCATCTTCTGACAGACTCTGCGTCTTTCTGCAACATCGCCAGAGATGACATCCAGCTGGATCAGTAAAAGTCGAGATATTGTTTTAATGAAGAAAAGATAAAGAAAGAAACACATCATATCCCCAGGCTCATATGTGCACAGAGGCATTAATGCTTTATGCGGCTAGTGTTCATGCCTCTGAAAGTGACTTTTAGGAGGAGAAACAGTAAGGAACCTTTCATAGCAATAAGACAACATCAAATAATCTACTCAAATCTATACCCAAATAAATCCCCAATTTTAACACCTATACATGTTGTTAGAAGATAAATTATGCATGCTGTTTGGTTTTAAAAAGGAGATGAAAAATCCTGTGAAATAATGCAATTGATACCAGTGTTTTCTGGAGAGAATGTTGAATTCAGGCGCAACATAATCCTTTACAGTGAGCTAAGAATAAAGTACAAAACTACCATAAATATATATATATATATTTATAAATATGTAAAATGTCATTTATTTTATTTTCATGCATTAATTTGTTTATTCACAATACATAAAGTCAGTTTCCCAAGTGTCAACCCACTCAATGCAGATGCTCCATAAGTGGTAATGTGTGGCAGACTATTTCTTTCCTGAGCTCGATTCCTCCTGCCCTCTCCACCTCGGGTGCACTCTGCCAAATGGTACATTTACATTGGCCATAACCTCAATAACCACGCTCGCAGGCTATGCTGAATGTGCAGGCAGACATTTCTACTGTGAGGGGATGCAGACAGAGGTATAATGGGAGCAATAGATAGAACGGTACGCCTGAGGCATCCATCAAACCGAACGACTCCATTACAGTAAGTCCGACAGAGGCAAACGGTAATGTGCACTGTGATAAACACTGGGATAATAGTCTGTTTATGGTCGTGGACACACTGTTTCTGCTGGGAAACACTGGCAGGGAATACAGATAAGAAACATGAGCACCAACCTCTCTATCTTTTTTGCGACTTCTATCGCTTCTCCTTCTCCTTTGCGGTTATCAGTAACTTTCCTTCCGTTGTGCTCTTTATCCTATTTCCCTTTCTCTCTGTATTATATTTCTTTTCCACAGAATGCATATGGAAGCTGCCTAAATCACCATAACTCTGCGTTTATTTCTTGTTATATTATTAAAGCATGCTCATCACAACTGGAATGAGGCCTGAGAGGATCATAAAAATAAAAAAAATAAACAAATAAATAAATAAATTAATTCAGACAGACATGCAGTAGAACAAAAAAGTAGTTTTCATCCACCAGTTTTGCAAACTGCCAAACTTTAAAGGATGAGAGAGGTCTGTAATTTTCAACATAGGTATAATTCAACCGTGAGGTACAGAATGTAAAAAAAACCCTAACAAAATCCCAATGTATGAAACGTGGTGAAATCCTACAGGAAACGTTTGTCCTCTGTCATTGCCAACCAAGATCACATTACAAAGTGTTGAGGTGACATAATGTCAATGACCAAATACTTATTTTCTGCACCATTATACAAATAAATTCTTTAAAAATCATTTTTTTCCCATTTTGTTTTTGTCTTTTTACATTCTGACTCAGACAGTTGAAGTGTACCTATAATGAAAATAACAGACCTCTCTCGTCTTTTTCATTTGGGGCAACTTGAATAATTGGTGGCTGCCAAATACTTTGTTCCCCTCTGTATAAACACTTCAATAACACACAAAAAAACATTCAAAAGTGTTTATAAATGTGGTGGTTCATGAGCTAATTTACAGCTTTTTCTAAAGAGAAATTAAACTTCAACAAATCAGATAATTAAGAAAAGACAAAACTTCAGTTTTAGTAAATTCATCCATATTAATAAGTAAGTGTTTTTAACACAATCGGTGGGGGCACACTTATTTGTATTGATTAGATAACTTTGAGTTTTTTTAAATTATTGATCAGACTTTCTCTGAACTTTTTATTTACATTCCACAACTTTCCATATACATAGGGAATAATCTTGAATAACCACAGGCATTTATTCCAGTCACTGACCACTAAAGTCTGGATGCCACCAAGACTCAAATAGTGCTGTTTACACTCTGAAGTCAGATTTTCCATGTTCCAATTGAGAAAGAATAACCCCAGAGCACAGAGCAACACCAACATCAATGCCACCACATATAAAAATGTAATTATAGTTATTTTATTCTTTTTATAGTATATATGATATAGTGCTACAGCCTCAATTCCTTGTATTCATTACATAAAATAGGAAAATTCATTATTATCATTATCATCATTCATATTATCTTAATCAATATTAGATTGCTTATAACGAACAGAAGATTCAAAATCCTGCTAATTTACAAAAAAAAAAACTGCTCCTCTTAGTTGTGACATCCTTCCCTGCTCCGAGAAAAAACGTATGACCATTAGAATAAGACTGAGCATTTCTGAAAGAGACATGCCAGGTGGGTATTGTGTGAAACAATAAAGGGAACATGAAAAGCAACTCATGCTAAGTTTGATGGAGGGTCTGTGATTCTGTGTTCCTGTTTCAGCTCCAAGGGATCCTTGATGGAGTTATGATATAAGTTTCAGGACATTTCACATAATAATAATAATAATAATAATAATAATAATAACATTAGGATGACCAGTAAATTGGGTCATAAATTGGTCCGTTAATACAAAATACTGTTTGCAATGTAGACACATGCATCAAACATTAAAAAATTTAGACAGCACTAAAAAAGTGAAAGACCACATGACTGGCTTTGAGAATTAAATTCAGCGACTAACCTTCAAGTTCCTGAAGGGAGGAAGGAGTAAACAGGAAGGTGGATTAATTTATCAGAAACAAAAGTAAAAAGTTGCTTACTATAAAGAAGAAACTACACAATTAGGCACTATCTTTACAGTTGGGTGGTAAATGTGAAAAAGTATAAAAAAAAAAAAAAAACAGTTGACTATGGTGCTACAAAATACTGGCTACACACACGACTTTTTCTCCTAGTGTACTGGTAAGAGCATTTAAATGCACCATGATGAAGTATAAAATGAGTCAATGAAGCGTCGGTCATTGTTTGTTTTAAATTTCTATTAACCCCAGTAGCTGGAGCGCTTGATTGAAGAGGTTCTGGATCAGCCTGATCAGCATGATCCTTTGTTTATGCCCATAGTTAACCCCTATTACAATGCTGACCTCATCTCAGACATACTATAGCAGCTCTGTCTACTCTTTTTATATAGTGGAGCAAAATGAAGACAGCAAGCACATACACATATATACCTCACTCAATCTGCAGCAAGGGAGGGTCAGAGTAAAGGCTTGTATTTATTGCACTAAATTCAGGATCAGTTAAACTTAATGACCTTCTTTATCCTTCTGGCCAATGAAAGAAAAAAAACTGTAAAACTGTTTAGTTAGTTTGGCGTTTTATACTTGCTGTCTAGGCAACGGTGGTTTTAACAGGATGTGATAAAATGTGGGTAATCGCACACCTACTTGAGGGGATGATGGTGTGGGTTTATTAAAAGAAATGAGTCCATGGTAAGGAAGAGCTAATCTGATTCTAGCTGCATATCACAGTTGTAAAAAAGAGGTGCAGGCCACTCTTGTAATGAGGTAAACTGGTACATAATAATTAGGGTGTCAAATGATTAAAATTTGAAATCAAATCACAGCGTAGCTTTGAATCACGATTGACCCCTTAAACCCTAGGTTTATTTTGAAGCTTATTTCTCGAAAAATGCTTACCCATGAAAAATGTGTATATTTCAGCAACCAAAACGAGTATTTGAACAATTTTGGTGTCATTGTATGTAAAGGTAACATTGAGTAGAATTGATAGATGTGTCATTATGTATGTTATATGTTACTGGTTAGGAGAAATTGAAGATGGAACACAGAAGAAATGTATTTCTTTTTTCCTCCGCCTAAAAAAAACCCATAGTTCTACATTGAAAAACTCTATGGATTTTGCTTGAATAGCAGTGATTACTCAATAAAATATAAATAAAACATGTGGACATTATCTCTGCAAAAGTTGAAACCGATTATGTGAAACGGGACAAAACTACAGAGGTTTTAGTACAGACATATCAGGCGAGGTGTCCAGTTTGGCCCAGTTTGGCACAAACAGTGTCATTTTTATTTCTGTTGTGGAAAAGTTATATTTTTTATTTTAATATCACATAGTGTTCAGTAGACCTAAAATAAACACTTTGGGCATCTTTCTGGTGACATTTATCAGATATAAACAGTGAAAGCAGCAAAACAAAGTTATGTCCGTGCATCTTGCGCCATCTTGTGTCATAAGATGGTCTTGCCGACTGACAATCTTATTTTACGCATAAGACTTTCCCCCGGAGCTGATTTGTCAAATTGCATGAGTGACACCTCGTTGGAATCGCAGAAGCCTGGTGTATCTTCTTCCCCTCCGTCACTCCCCGTCGGTGATGGATGCTCCTACCCGCTGGTCGATGATGGCTCTCGATGCCTGGGGCCGGGAGTCCCAGTTGTGGCCCGGCTCGGTCATGGTGCATGCCTGGCTGGTCCTGGGTGGGCCGGTGTGTCGGGCGGCCACTGTTTCCGGCCGACGTCCTCCTTGGATTGACTGGGGCACCTCTTATGGGGGTGCCGGGGTTGTAAAGTAGGTTGGTGCTGTCCGGTGCATCGGTGGGGACCGTGCCCGGCGCCCAAGCTCCTGCCAGTTCCATGAGTTCTACTGCCTGGTCGGTTCATCTGGGGGGGCTGTCCGGCATTGGCTGGGCCCCAGGTCTTGGCGCTCTGCATGGGGCGGGATCTGGACCCGGGAACTGGTAGATCTGGATGTCCAGGTGCTGGCTGGGCGCGGCCTGGTGAGGGCGTACATCTGCTGTGGCTTTTACTGTGGCTCCCTGGCATGTGGGTATGTGGGGGGGGGCCGGGTTGTTGGCGGTGGGTATTGGTCCGGGGTGGCGGCAGCGTGTGTTGTCCGTCGGTCGGCTGCGGGTCCCTGGTCGGGGCCCTGCTGGGGGGCGGGGTGCCCCTGATCCCCGTGGCCTCCGGGGTCCTTTTCCGGGCCCGCCCTGGCGTGGCCGGGTTCCGGCGGAGCCCGTGGGCTCGTCCCTGCGATCTCTCGGGCCCCAGCATTGTGGCTGGTTTGGTGTTCCCCTGGGGCTTCCATCTGTTCCTCTCTTGATGGGTGATCGGCCCTGCGCTGGTCCGCGTGCGGCTCCTGCTTTCTGTGGACTCTGGATACATGCGTCTCCTGCCTCCTTCATGTCTTTGTCGATTCCTGTAGGACGGATTGATGGTTCCTTACACCAGCTATCAATCACTTGCATGGGGAAACCTTATTCAGACCTGCATGCTCGCACACACACATAGGTGTGGGGACATTGGTGTGGACGGACATATCTTGAGCTGAGGTTATCGTCATTAGTTAGTTGTTACCAGGAGCCTACCAGAAACATTAGTGTTGTGTTTATTAATCCATGCTTGTGTGTAGTGAATGTGTAATTCTTAGTTTTTATTACTGGATCTGAACTATTGGTGTGGTTCTGTTCAGTTCGTTGTTTTTGTGTGTTTTGTTTTACCGATTCTCTGCCATCCGGCAGAGGTGGAGGACTGGGATGTTTTCTTGTATTCTTTGTTTGCCTCCCTGTCTTGTGTCGTCGGTTCGCGCCTCTACTGGTCCGGTTTCTTTTCTTCACCTTCTTCCTTCTTGTCTCGGTTTCGTGTCCATGACTTCAGAAAATTGAACCCTCAGTAATCACTAATAAAGATTTTTTCATACATATACATCAAGTGCCTGGGAAAGTAAATCTTTTGGGCTTGTACTTGGTACTCAGACACCAATTCTGAGTGGCAAACTGCTAGACAGGACATGTAAAAAAATAAAATAAAAAAGGAAAACCAGAGTAAAACAAACAAACAAACCAAAAAAAATAGTTTTATATTTACCAAACCAAAGCCACAAAACAAGGGCTAAAAGTTTAAGCTGAGAGAAAATTAAAAGCTACCCCAACACTGCTGTTTTCTTCTTTTACGTCTCATGGTTATCAAAGCAGCTGCTCTCCCATAGTATTTTTCACACTCTGGTATTTTATATCATAGTTGCTTTACCTTTCTTCTCAATGTTTTATGTCTCTATGTAGCGTTAACGAAGAGTGGAAGTTTTTTGTTTTTCTTGTAATTCTTCAGTCTTGCTCATATCTACCTATTGCTACCTTTTACATACTGTTTTTTTACCTCTTATTATCATTAAGTAGACTGAATATTTATACTCGTAATTTTTACAGTCACCCTCATAATAAAGAATAAGGTCAAGCAAGCCAGTAAGCGCACAGCAGTACAGACAAAGGAACTAGAACATATAGGCAAATCCTAACAACTTTGCATATGATTGAAAAAGTTATTTATTTCAGTAATTTGACTTTAAGTGCGAGGATTAAGCGGTTCAGAAAATGGATGGATGGATGGACTTTAAGTGCAACTCATAGATTCTTTACACAGTGATTTATCTCATGTTTCTGTAAGAGTGTCTGGACACCAAAGTTTTAGTTTCTAAACAAGTTGACAAATGACATAAGATTACATAAAAGCAATAGAAAACACAACCACAAAGAAGATGGTCATGCAGATTTGACACTTGAGTGGCATACAGTCATTAACAGACTCCAAAAGGATGGCTAACCATAAAAGGTAATTGGAAAATAATCAATCTGTTTTTAGAGTGTTGTATGTAAGCGTGACAGTGTAAAGGTGAGTAACAGACAAGATACGATAGAAAAAAAGTGAGCAATTTGAGAAATCAGAAGGATCATGGAGTTTTCACCAAATCATGTCAAAAATCATTATCCTTATGCATCTGGTGAAAGGGTGGAGAGGCACAGAAGCCAATCTGCTTGACGTCTTGTGTAACATGTCTACAGTTGTCTACCAATACATTTTACAGGACATTGTGCTTCCCTCTGTTGACACCCTCAGTAGAGTTGCTGATTTCTTTTTATCTTGCAGGAGTTGTGATCCTGCCCTCAACCTGCCAAAAATACCAATACCTGCTTTAATGAGCATGCTGTCACTGTGCTGGATTGGCCATCAAACCTGCTTGACTGAAACTGAAGCATGAGAGACACAAAACCAATCAGGTTTTTGAACACATTAAATGTAAATGTAAATGTTTCTCATAAACGATAAAAACAATAAGCAAAATTCACATATCATAGTTAACAATTATGGCATCTATACTTAGGTCTAACTAGGAGCTCATTCCTTTAAATTGTGAGACCTATGAACAGGGTGCAATTTGCTGGGAGGGATGGTGGGGATAAGTTTTTTGTTCCTCCCAGTGGTCCAAAAGAGTAATATTTCCCTTCACGTGAATTCTGCAACTCTTTTAATTCAGCTGAAGGACTTAAATAACATAGGCAAACACCTTCAAAAAATGATGGCTGCAATTTACACGTTCCGTCTCCACAGCACTGTGCAAGAGGGGATTCTGCGCAATCAACAAAATTGTGATAGACGAGAGGAATAGAATGATAAAAACAATCAACAATCCTACCTTCATCTCTGCGTGGAGAACAGCAGGTGCAGAAATAATATTGAGGTGCAACAATATGTACCCTCAGTTTAATAAAATGTGTGTATGGAATCCATATGCAGGTTTGATGTGCATGCGGATTTGGGCATCGTACTGGACCTTTTCGGGGTTTTAAACAGAAAAAAGGGCATTATTACTTTAACTTGTAAATAAGATGACTAAGGAATATTTAAACTCACTACTGACCAGGTTTCTTTCAACTTCATGAACAACAAATACAATATTTATTTTTATATGGCTTTGAAGACAAACCGATAGTAAAATCTGTGGAAATGGTCCAAAAACGGCACAGTGTATGTCTGTCTTGTCTCTGGGATGCATAAAGCTGGTGGTGTAGCATAATTAGAACACGCTACCTGTTGAAACTGTACCAACTTTTGAATTAAAGTCTGTATTGAATATAACATCAATCTCTACAAAGATGGCTGCAGGATTCGCACATGGTGGAATACCAGTCAGTTCGGATGCTGATTATATAAAGCTTGTGATGGTGGATGCACTGTTTAAAAAAGCAAACAAACAAACAAAAAAACCATCAGGTTTTTAAGTGGTGGGGACAAAACTGTAATTCATAATTATTACCAGGAACACATCCCCGGCTACAATGACGCAAATGTCCATATTTAGATATATTTCCAATTCAAACTGTTCAGGGAAACACTTATTGGCTGACTTTGGCATGATGATAAACTGACCACATCTAGCACATCTAGTCTGCCTGAATTTAGCCATCCATGCTTTAAGTAAAATTGAACTGCTCGAGATAAACATTTTTATCCCATTGTATCAGCTTGTATCTACGTACATTTAAGCGTCATTTAAGCACTAAAGGATAATAATCAATAATAAAAATAAAAACACAATCTAGAATTCTGGGTTAACAACAAAAATGTTTGTTGATTCAAAAAGTTGAAATGATCTTTTTAGGTCAGTACATTATCACAGAATTAGGCATTGCTATCTCTGATAAATTATTTTTAAAATTTGTTTTTTATATTCTAGTCAACCATGGTGATTGGACAAAAGTAATGTTATGCATACAGAGATGCTACGCACTCTATTTTGATGTTTTTCATTGAATACCTGTACCTAAAAATTACCAGGTTGCCCTTATACAGTAACAACACTCTTTTGGACATAAGTTACTACAGCAGGAAGAAGACTGAAAGAGGTTTCCGTATCAATGAGGGTTTTTATATGAAGGGAAGTCAGTATTATTAGTACTCCTACTGTATGGCTGTTGTGCATCGTAGTCGTAAAGATCTAAAGCTTCTGTCAAAGTCGGCAGTAAAATCCACAGTTTTCTACTGATCGAGCTGATTGGAACTTCTCTCACATCACTTCCGGTTGGCGAGAGGTTAAATCTTCTCACAAAAACGACTCCAACATGTTTCATATTTTATGTAGGAGTACATTTTTCATTAAGAAAAAGTTCATAATGTACTCATCTAAATAGTGGTTTAAGGGGGTCTCTAACATGCAAGCTGCACTTTACATTTTCTTACTCATTCCAATGGAGCTACATAGTGTTCACCTCTGTCCTGACACTATTATATGCATAGCAGCACACTCGATAAGCCTTTCTTACTTGGTTTCAGTTGCACAATTACCACCTTCCTACAGGGAGATTTGTGTTTGGAAAATCCAACTGGTACGTGTGTCAAACTGTCCTTGTACAAGCAAAAGAGATGGACGTTTGTCCTTGTCCAGTGCAAAAATGTCTATGGTTGTACAGACAGATTTTGTCTGTGTTTGAAAGACTGCAAAAGGTTAAATATGTGGTAGGTCGCTGTGGAATGTAAGAACATGTAAGCATTCATAAACATATTGCCCAAATGTTTACTATCATGTTACATTATCTCATGAACAATGTATATACAATTTCCATTGTTCAGTATTGTAAAGTGCTGCTGGAGTCAACAATTTAATAGAAAAAAATCAGTGTTGAGGAGCAACGGAATACATGTACCGGCAGTACGTATTTGGAAAACTAATTATGAGTAATTGTATACTGTTACAGTTACTATTGTTAAACATGGTATTCAGAATACAGTTACTTTCGTAATAACATTGGAATACTTGTTTGTTTTCCACCTTCCACCTGAAAGATGAATATATATAAATTTTAGGAACTGTGTGTCTCTGCGTTGTATAGACTATTCCATAATACCCCTAAACAACATGCCGCCGAAACCTTATGGCCGAAACACTCACGACTATTAAACACCAGCATTGCGTGAGTTGACAGGTATGGATTCAGACCAGGAGTGGAGGGGTTGGAGCCACAACCGCAGCCAAATAAACCTACTACCAGTGAAGAAAATGATGTATTCATACCCTGGAAATTCAAGCAAATTTCCACTCTAGAAAAGGAGCGAGGTCGGAACCTGACGTGTAATCTTTGTCTGACAGTTAACCTACTAGCTGCGTCCAACAGTGTTGTACCTAAACTCGCTCACTTTTGGTCTGATGACCATTATTAGGAACAGACTCATTCTGGCGTTTGTGAATGGCACGTTCTAGCAGTTCTTTTTTTTCAAGTGATGCCAGATTTCATTCGAGAATTCCTAACAAAAGCCCATCTAAAACCATGGTGGTTAAAAGGGGGAAAAGATCAAATCTGGCAACACTAGTCATCAAGTTGCACCACTAATGCTTCTGGTGTCAAACTGCGAAGTATGCAGGCAAACTCCAGTGATTGCTGGAGCAGCTGTAATTTGGCATCAATGAATAAAGTTTTATCTTCGTATGACAACCTAAACGATTTTTTGAAAAGATTTTGATGATTACATTGTTGCAAATTGTTGCTGGCGGGTCTCAAGAAGCTACGCTGCTCATCAACAATGTCAACAGCAAACTTGAAACGTATGTGCAAGATGCTAAAAAAATTAAGACACTGCAATGATGTACAAAATCATGTACCACTCAAAACCAGATAATGTGGTACAGTAGCAGAAGCTCTGCTGTGTTTATCTCCCAGAAGTGTTGGTACAGTGTTGTATCTGACATGACATTATGATGGGTTTCCCGAAAATTATGGCTACAAAGATAAAAGCTTTGTCTTTGGAGTGCAATGATTGTCAGTTTACAATACTTTGCATATTTATAACAGAAAGTCACAAATAGCCTAATTGGCTGTGACTACAAAACAGCGAATCTTAATTTCAAATGACTAAATATTAAATTGAATAAAATGTAAAGAGATAATCCTGTTAAAAAACTAGTTTGTTTGTTTTTTTGTCATTGAGAGGTAGTAGTGTTGTGCCAAAAATAATTAAATAGTTTTATTTATTTTGTTCCCAGTCAGTACCTAATTTTTAGTATTAATATGCCCTCTGTTTTCCTGCGGGAATAGCTACCAGCACATTTTGTGACATTTAATAGACTTAAATTTTGTTTTTAAGGGGAAGTATTCAAAGTATTTAGAATACAGTACTAGGATTCAGCAAAGTAACAGAATACATAACAAAATACATTTGAAGCAGGTATTCAGTATTCTGTAACTAAATACATTTGCAAAGTATTCTCCCCAACACTGGAAAAAATCAAAAAGATGCATCATTATGAAATGTAAAAGGCCAAGAACAACAACAACAAAAAACGGGTAGATTTTTATCCACATAAATCAGTTAGATACTTACTATGATACACACTCACATCACTCTATGCCCAGTTTTGACATATGGATGCATTTATTTGTTGTCTGTCCACCCTGCAACTTTACAACTTATAGCTAATGAAAGATAGAAAGAAGAAGATAGACAGTCAGACTCAAAGAGTAAATCCCTTGACCTTGTGCCTGGTTCTGTAGCTCTCTGTGTGAAGAGCTGTAGCCTATAGCCTTAAATATTTCAGCACTGCTCGGTTGACTGGAAATTGCTGAGCTAGAAGGAGGAATAGGGGCCAGGTAGCAGCGTTCAGCCTCCCCCACCAATTAACACGGCAGCAGGACATCATTGCCTTACTCAGTGGTAAGGCTGTGTGTGTGTGTGTGTGTGTGTGTGTGTGTGTGTGTGTGTATGTATGGAAACATTTGTTACACTGCCTTGTTTTCCTAAAGTGTTACATTTTATTAAGTGAACATAAATTACTAGCAAAAGATTTTGCGTCTTCCTACCAGTTACTGTGAGTTCTGTCGTCCTTCTGACAACAAAGCCACCAAACTGGATTTCACAAGTGTAATTCCCAATGTCGTCCTCCTTAACTTCTTGAAAGGACAAAATGTCTCTCTTCTGGATAATACTGGCCCGCCACTTTTTTGGATGACATTCCTGAATGACAGAGGACAATCAGGTCAGTGTCTCATATTATTTTTAAACAATAATAACTTATACCTAACTTGGAACCTGGAAAAAAAACACAGAGAAGTACCGTGAACTGCAAATAGCAAAACAGTTCTTGCTATCAGTTTGAAAAAGTAGGCTTATACACTGTTTTCCAGGACTTTGTAAAGTATTGATATCAAACTACAGTTTTTCCTCATTTTGACACATTGAAGCTGCAGATTTCAGTGCATGTTATTGATATTTTTTTGTCATATCTCAACACAACGAAGTGAAGTTAATTTTGAAATGAAAGGAAAATGATGCATCTTGAGAGCTAAAAATATGTACTTTGTGGCAGGCACTTAAATTCAGCTCTCCTGACTCAGTACTTGGAAGAACCACTATTCACTGCAGTTAAAGCAGGAAGGCTTTGCAAATTAGTTAAAACTCATATTGATGTTATAAAATACTTTGTGCTGGTGTACAAACATAATCCCAACAAAATACAATACAATTTTTGGTTTTAAGGTGACAAAATGTGCAGATTAAAGAGACGACTACATCTATAAAGCACTGTAAAGTATAGTCATTATTCAAGCATGACATAAAGGCTTTGAAAATAGCATCCAGTTTTAAGCCAGTGGGGAAAATGTTGCGAATGCATGGATTGACATCGACAAAATAATTTCATATTGTAAAATGATCGGGCTTTGCCATTATCCTTCTTATCTGATTATGATTTATTGCTCTGAACTGGATATTCTCCTTTCAATATTCTACGAAAGACACAGAGGAAGGAGAATTTTATTTACAGAACTCTCTTTTGGCACAATAAGTGTGTTTGTTCTGCTTCTGTGCAAATGCAAGAGTATCCGTGTGCAAGCACAATGAGTAACTCTATGACATGATCCACTCTCCAGCTCCTTGACGCTGTGGCGGGGAGGACAACTGCTCACCGTATTCTATTCTATCCTTGCTCCCGGCAGCTTCTGAATTCAATCACAAAGGCTCCAGCGGGGTCCAAATAACTCTGGGTCCCAGCACTCCCAGTCATTACCCAGATTGTAATTGAATTTTAGAGAGAACTTGAGGTCAAGCCTGGCCAGTTAATCTACTGCTGATCTGCCTGTGATTAGTTTGGCCTCAACCCCTTGGTTGGGATGCACTTTGTTGTCTGCAGGCCGTGCCTGACCTGGGAAAGACAAGGACCCAGGAGAGGGGAGGAGGGGGTGAATCAGGGTGCATGAGCGTTTGAAGGACATCCACTCTTTCCACAGGGCACAAAGTGACATTGGACAATTTTATTCTCATAGAAGTTTTGTGCTCATTATGAAAGTCATTGCTATGGCTGCCCTCTGCACAGTGCTTATTCGCTCGTCGTCTCTGAGAGCGGTGTGAACCACCGCAAAATATAGCTTAAGTAATTGCCCCCATACATAATCTGCCTAAGTGATTTGGAACTGCATTTCCAACAAGGCTTTTAAATTTAAGCAGCCAAGAAATGAGATGAAAACAAACCAATGAAGCGTTGAAGAATATTTCCCGGTTGTATAATCACAAAGACAGAAGGCTTCCTTATTGCTTGTTTCAGAAAAGCAGTGCTACCATAAAAACGCCCCCATTCGACCAAAGGACAAGCACACTGATCTTAAAGACTAAACAAATATTAAATCCCTTTTATTCATAAAGACAGCCCACCTTGTACCACGTGATTTCAGGCCCCTTCCCAGGTTCGACATAGTCATCTATGTCAAGACAAAGGATGTCTTTGCTCTTACTGAGCTCAGCCTTCTCAGGTCTTCTCATATTGGAGTTGTAGCAAAGGTCTGTGTCATTTTCAGCAACAGTCAGAGACATGGAGACCTTCATGCAGTACGTAGAGTTCCTGTTGGTAGAGAAAAACACCAATTGAAGATTAAACTTGTTGAAATGATGATTAGAGACTACCACTTATTTGACAGACTAATTACGCCACCAATCAACCTTTTTTTAAATTCAGCCATCTTTAAATTCTAGTTCTACATCTGAACCCTCAGGTTCAGATGTAGAAGAGACACTATAGGATAGGACTCTGAAGTTTGGAAGATCTTTTGAGATTGTGCAAATAGGAATTTGGCCAAAAGCCTCTTGCTGTGTAAGATCCAAACCTTGTGTAATGTAAATACAGACTACTGTTAAAGCCCTGGTGTCAAATTATTATATTAAACACTGGTGTTCAATATGAAGTTATGCTACTTTAGAAAATTTTTGTTTTTTATTCTTTTTACAAATCTTTACCATGAGTCCAAAATAAATGAGTCCAGTACTGGACCTCATTCTACATTGAGATGCAGTGCTGAGTATGTTACCAATGCTGCAGTTACATTACATATATAAGACAGAAACACTGTCCTTGGTATCTTTTTAACCGTTTCTAATGCTTCCCAGTTTTTTTGTTTTTTTTTATCTCCCTCGTACAATTGTGCATCTGTAGGTTTACAGATAATGATTCATTCAGCAGCCTTGTAGAGTCAATGCCGAACGCTGGCAAATACTGTTGGATTAATGGAGGGAGTCAGGGAATGCTAATCAGGGAAGAGAAAATGCAGAGACGGCCTCACATGGTGGAAAAAGTTGCTTGGTCATCGAAATGAGTCAGTCCTCACAGCTTGTCATCCCCTTTTAATTTCCCAGCAATCATCAACACTCAAGCCAGTGAACTAACTTTGCTATCTAGGAAAGAATAATTACTCTGCCTCATTGCTGGTAATGTTCTTGGTGTGTGTCACCAGTGACACAATGCGATTCCACAGCTCTCATTTCCCTAGAAGTGGCTTTGACAAGGCCTTCCCTGCATGAATTAAGCTACAAGGCTGAAGGCATACATACTGCTTTGCTGTCATAACGTCTGCTTTTCTATGAACCATTTCCATAAGATTTTGAGGAATTCATTCACACAAACGTTCCTGCTCAGCTTCAGACCTGAAGCAGTGATAGTATTAAATAACGGGTGGAGCATGTCTTTTGCTGCTGTTTGCACAAATCGCAGACACCATGGTATGACCAATCAGTGAAGAGTTGTACTGAAGCAGGTCTGTCAGCCTGTTGTTAAGTCTGAACTCTGATATTGTTTCATCAGAAAATAGACTACAGACGACTTATGACAGATAAAAATAGTGACAATTCTTTAGCTCTGGTGGCTGGCAATGGCCGGTAAGCCTATGGAGCAAACACACAAAACAGGTAAAACAACATTGATTTAGATCTTGTATGCCTTCTAAACTAAATGAACAGTTCACAGCTGAATTTTGAGAGAAGCTACAAGATAATTCAAAGGTTAAGACAGCTATACAGTTAGCTAAACCATTAAATCTAACAGTGTAGTCTTCTCTAGAAGATGGATGTGCTCCAAGTTTTCCAGTTCAAACTGGAATATCAAATATAAACACTGTATTGGTTTAATTATCTCACTCTGGGTTTAATTTGTTTCCTTTAACTAAACCAAGTCCACCTGTAAACTTTTTAATTAAATTTTTTTATGTGACTTCATATAATAAGATTGGCACAAAAATATTTAAAATTTAGAGTATGATAAAGTGCACATGCAATAAATTCAGGCATTTATACTCGCTAAATATAAAATTCTATTTATGTGTGAGTATTATAATTTTATTAGCTTCGAATCCTTAATTATGAAGTTGATATTGGAGTATTTGGCTGTAAAAAAAGGTGCCACAATACTCAGACTAAAATATACAATACTTCTAATGTATGTTTTTCTTATACTGTAAATATGAATAATCATTTTATTCTGACTGACATAATATAGTAATTGTAAGTCTGATGTAATGCAAGAGGGGGAAAAGTATTTTCATCAATTGTGCATAAATATCTGTTTTCATCTTTATATTGAGCCTCTGTGCTTGGTTCTGACTCTGACAGTCAGAAGTTGATAGCACATAAAATGTGAATTTGATAAGATAATTTATATGGGAGGGAGCCTGGTTATACAGATCTTCTGGAGTATGTCCTTGTATCTTTGACTTTGTTTTCAAAATATGCTATTTCACTAATTGAGTCTGGAGGTAATGCAATTCTGGATCTGAGTTTAATTAGCAGTAGCTGGCTCCATACTATGAAGAATAGTTTAACCCTAGAAGAGCCCTTTCTTTGCCTCTGCCTAGCTGTGATCTGACTTTGTCAGTCTCTCGGTCGAAGGACTGTGAGAACCGCCATGCAGGCGTTGGTTTCATTTCATTAGATTACATTTACAGCTGACCAGATGCTCCTATTCACTGTAAATGACATGGTTTCATATGATATACTCAGGTTATAGAAGCAATAAGGGAGTCACCTCTCCCATATAAACACCTCTGACCCCCCAGGCCCATAAAATACAAAAGACACACACATAGATTTACACACAAATACAGACTCACACTCAAAAGACAAATGTAGCTTTGTGTAGTTGTGGGAGATTGGTTTGAGATAGCAGTGAGGGGGAACAGAGGGAGAATAGCAACCTGTATGAGGAGAACAGATACTGTGTACCTCCACACAGGAGATGACTAAAAGGGCATCTAGAAATGTAGGAAGAAAAGTAAGATGGAAGATACTGCAAAAGAGCACTGGCCTCTTAATGTTGAATTTGAACATTACTGACTCAATGCCTTCTATCTCGGGAGAAGAGAGTGGGAAGTTGGGATGTAGGCTTACAGAGTGCTCTTGGACGATATAGAATAGAACCAGAAAAAAAACAAGAACTTTGTAAATACACACTAACATAAGATAAACCTTGACACCTACATACAGAGGACTAGGAAACATGCCAAACAAAACATCCTCTATAGTGAACCTATAGTGTTGGTTCACTATAGGTTCCCATACAAGCAGTGCCTAAGCACTAATTGGATAATGCGTGGTCCCCCCCTGGACTTCCATGGAAGGAAGTTGAAGCAAAAATTACTGTAAATGGATCAGTTGGGAGAAAAATTCAGTGAAATAGTTAAAGCATTTTGGAAAATAAAACACAGACACAAACATTTGGTGTTTCAGGTTCAAAACCATAAACACCAAAATAGATGAAATGTCCATCCATAACCACGTTTCCACAATCGGAACTACTGCGTAATTTTACTGGAACTTCAACTTCTACAATGGGCCGCGCCGACAGAGCCGTTTTTGAGGTAATCTCAGGAATCAACAGAGAACAAGCCAGGGGGTATTTACCTGGAAATGGCCCTGTAGAGTCGCTGGGTGGGAGCTGTTGTTAAGTCGCATTGATTAGTTGGAATTCAGATGAAAATGAGCAGACGTCACCAAACAGTTTTTTAAAATATTTAGTTACTGGTGAAGAAGTTAATAACAATATAGCAAAGAGAAACACAACAGCAATCCCTACTTTTTATATATCACTTATTTTTGCTACTGTGGACAACTTTTGGCGCTGATAAGTCAAGTTGCTCACTACCGACAGAGTTGTGACATGTGGACATCTTAAATAATTTCTTAAAGGGACACTTTTGTATGGAGACAAGACAGCTGAGAGGCTGTCAACAACAACCTCACCCTGTGAGAAAAAAGTAATAACCTCCTTATCGTAATTACTGGTTCTGTCGCTCTTGGTGGTAACAATTGTCATTAATTAACAATGGTAACTGACAATGAATAATCTTCATCCTTGCAGAAATGTTTAAATTCATCCTTACGGACAGCCTGTTTAAAGTCATATCCCAGCATCTCAATCAAATCTCTCTTTTTTGAGGCATTGTCACTGTATTGGTACCTAACCCAAGTGCCCATGGGGAGAACTTTATCCCATTAGAAACTGACCTAAATTATGTTCTGTTTAAATTTGCTTTACTCGGATTAAATCTTAATTGCTCAGTTTGAATAAATGCTTTTAAAAACTGAATCTGAATTAAATTAATTTGAATTTCAATGTATTAGTTTGGAAATGAATGCCACTAAATTGAAATAGAAATGTACATTTAGAATTTTTTTGGGAAATTTGTTTGCTTTCAAGCTGTTTTTTTTTATCTTACTGCAAATTTCGCTCTTGAACCTTCCGTTTCACTTCTCACAATTCAATTTCAGTTCTACAGTTAAATTTCAATTCTGAAATTCATTTTTTTTGGGGTTGGACATCAAAGTCCTCAAGAAGTAATCAAACGTAGTAATAAAACTACATTGTACTCGAAGCTGCAGTCTGGAGAATATATTCATGCATTAAAATTCTATATTTTAAAATGAATGAATAAAATCAATACTATGATAAAACGATTTTGTTCCACAATATTTATTATTTTTCCTAAGTCCTGCCTTCCTCCTGTAGACCCCTCAACAAGTGCCCGAGCCAACTAAACTGGCTCTCCTCGATGTGCAGGAGCAGCGGCTCTACTCTGAGCCCCTCCCGGATGACTGAGCTTCTCACTCTATCTCTAAGAAAGAACCCAGACTCACTGCAGAGGAAACTGATTTTAGCCGCTTGTATCCATGATCTCGTTGTTTCAGTACCTACCCAAAGTTCGTGACAATAGATGCAGACCCACGCTAACCAACAAAGCCCCACAATATCTAGAGCCTTGAAGAACTATGGGTGAATCTCATCCACTCCCTGGAGCCTTGCCATCAAGGAGCTTTTTAACAACCTCTGTGACCTCAGCACCAGAGACTGAAGAGTCCGACCCGAAGTCCCCTGACTCTGCACCCAGGCTGGAAGGCATGTAGGTGGGATTGAGGAGGTCTTCAAAGAATTACATCCACTGACCCAAGATGTCCCATCTAAAGGTCAGCAGCATGCCGTTCCCATTGTAAGCAGTATTGGCCACAAATTGCTAATGCCCAATGCGTAGTTATGAGTTATCAATTCCGGGAATGAGATATTTAATGTGTGGCGACATAATAACACGTTGCCACAAAAAAGTTAATGCAGCAATTTCCATGCCGAGGCTAGACTGTGCGATCATTGACATGGACAAATTTGAATCATTTAAAGGTTTTTTCTAATCTTGGGATGAACTACAATGACATATTTAAAGTGACAGTGTGTAGTTTTTGCAGTACATCTTTGAAAATAGTCATTAAAATATTATATAATAAAAATTACGTAAAGCATATTAATTGCAAAATATTGGCGATATTGTAAAATATGACTTTAAAAATTAGTTTTAAAATACATAGGCACAGGTCCTCTTTTCAGGGGAAAGCCATATTAGATTAAGTCTTTACTTCTACAAGAGTCCAGACTGACAAAACGCACAACCCGCCCGCTATTAAAACATTGATTTCCCCTCCAAATGCAAAAGAAGTTTCGCCATAAATACATTTTTACCTCTTCGCTAGTTCCAAGCTAAGAAAGAGAGTCTGATGTGCTCGTTATGTTGCTGCAAATAGATAATTCTCAGGGAATTGAGCGTTTGAAAACAGCACCAGTAGGACCTCCATTGTTGAGTTTCTTACTCGAAGACACAGATACCGTATGCTTGTGATAATTTAGGTATGCACTGCCCCCTACTGGCCAAAAATTACAAGCTGTGCCTTTAAGTCATTTGCGGTTAGGCATGAAGTAGCAATTAGCAAGAGACACTTGTTCTCAAAATGATAAATCTCCCCTTAAGACTGCAAAAAAAGTTTTCTTTAGGTTAAATTAAATGTTACCATGATATTACTAATCTTTTTTTAAAGCAAAATAGTAATAATTTGTTTTATTGAATTAATAAAATCATCCAGTGATGAAGGTGATCCGGCCTTTCTCTTTCAGCACCACGGACAGCAGCATTATATGTGGTATCCTCTGACTAGCCATATGTCAATAGCTTGACATGCTTCTTTGGTAGCTGTTAAAATGGATTGTCCACCCTGGCTTTGATCAAGCAAGCTTAAGCATTAGTGTTAAGTATGCAGTAGTAGCAGTTTTTTGCGGTAGTAACCATTTTTTGGGCCTTGCTAGGTGCAGCATCTAGTGTTTGTGTATGCCCGTGACTTGTGAAGCCGCATACCCAAAATAATGTTCGCCAAAAGCCCCATGTAAATCCAAAAATGTGCGAAAACATTTTATTGGCTTATTTTTCATTCTTAAAGCCCGGACTTATCGTTACCTGTTTATGGGAAAAATACCAGTTTTAAAAATGTAATTTCATCTTTCTTAACAACATTTCAAGCATTTTCAAATGGTAGAAGGGGGATACTTGTTTCTTTAGGTTTCAGTAAATTGTGCAATATGCTACTGAAGGCACTACTGCTTAAGCTAAGTGTTGTTTCCATTTAAGAACCAATACTTCATAGTGTTACTCATTACACCATGTGGCCACAGGAATCCTTTTAGTTTGCCTGAAATATTTTCTGAAAACTGAGCTGCACCCACAAAAAAGCCGTCATCTTTATGCTCTCATAAAGCCACTCTGTTCTGTTGCAAAGGATTCCTCACCAGCTCTCAATGCATTCGTTTGAAGGAGATGCAGCATGAAAACCATACGATTTTGTGAGAAAACCCCTAAATGCAAAAGTTTATGGAGATTCCATAATATATTAATTTGTCATATGTAAATGCCAGACATAAATTGTTCCCTGAGCGTAATACTTCCTAATAATTCCCCTTGTAACCCTTGCTGTTCTGTGCGAAGAAGCTTCATCTTCGCTACAGTTAGCAGTCCTACGACATCGCAGATCCCCTCAGGTGACACTCATAACAGTTGTTTCAAGGGTGGAAAAATACATGAATGAAATTTCACAGGTCATATGTTTGTTTAATGCAGGTGGGTTGGAAGTGAGAAAATAATTTTCTCACCAAAACACCAAAAATTAGGCCTACATAGGCCTAATTTTTTTCTAAAGCTTTGTTTACGATTTCCAAAGAAGATCTTACTGATGTATTATATTGCTGGAAAGAGCATGGCAGAATATTTCTCAACTTTGCCAAAAGCAAAGCGTTCCCTATCTAGATATCCAGCGCCGCCAGTGAGAGAGAATTGTCCCACCTCAATTTATGATTAAGGAACAGAGAACACAATTGAACCTAGGGACAGGACTATATATTGTGTTTTCACAGCAATCTCTGCAACAACTAAATGTACATTCAATTGACCATTTTTGGACAGTGATAATGGCGTCCATCATTTTCACAGATTACAATTCACTCCCCTGACCCCTCAGATAACTCAATCATTAAAAAAACATTACTATAATCGCATCAGTTCCCACTGCATCGTACTATCCGAGAGCTAATCTGACCATTTAGAGTTATGGAGCCTTTGGAGCGCATATCAATAAGAGACATGGTCCAGGGAAACAATTTGATCAGTTACCTATTCATACTGTACCCACTTTTGGATGTGAATTTTTATTGAAAGTAACATTAACCTCTACAAAGAATACTGCAGCATTTGCAAATTCAGAAATATGACTGCTTAAGATAGTGAAATACCAGTCACTTTGGACGTCTGGACTGCTCTGATCGCATATCAGGGATATTCAATATGTTGGGCCTGACTATGTGGAAATTGTTCTGGAAGCACAAGTGGATGTTAGATATGCGCTGGCAAAAAAAAAAAAAATACACATCACGTTTGAATGTTAGGGAAAAAAACTGTAATTTACTACTATTTCCAGTAACATGTCCCCCAATCAAATGATGCCTATGGCCATGCAGTCCCCCAGGTGCTTTCGGCTCCTTCTGGAGGAAGTTGATAACTTCACCAATGTGTGCTTATATTTCAATCCATGTGCCTTAAGCTCACAAACTCATATGTAAAGTTTCACTTACATATTACCACTCAAGTGTTTGATTGCAAAAGATCACATGGTATCAAATAAAGTTAAATGAAATCAAAATGATCCATTTTCATACTTAATAATAATATATACAACAAGCATAAATGAGCTCATCCACAAATTACATGGCCAAAAATATCTTGTTCCCTTGCATTTGTCCATTGGTAATGTGTGGCCCCAAGTTGTTTTTTTGTTGTCGTTTGTTTTCTGTCAATTTCACCAGACGGGCTCCGTAGAAAAGCCTTTTGTTGCAATCCTTTATTTAGGTACCAACCTACAGTTTCCAACTCTTTTCAGTTTTTTTTTTCGACTTATTTGTTAGATTAAAAAATTATTTTGACTACAAGCGGATACTGGTACATCTGCTTAGCCAGGATTTTTGCTTTTTTAAATAATATCATTAGTTCAGATACTTCAGATTATTAACATCATCATTTTATATTGACATTTTCTCACTGCAACCTTCCAGAAGCTAGATCGCAACTGCCTCAGTCTAAAAAGAGAAAACCAATCTACTCATGAAGATAAGGGATGATTTTTTTTTTATTTAAGTAAGAAAAAAAAAGTCATGAATAGAACACATTTGACCTTTCTCTAAAGGTGGTAATATCATCAACCTTTTCAGAGAGAAAATTTAAATTCATGCTCTCCAGACCATGGAAACATAGCGAATCGAATTTGTCATGCTTTCTCTAATGTACTTCTTGATTTAGTGATTTAATAATGTTGACCTTTTCTTCCTTTTTTCACAATTTGTCCATTAATTGAGCAGTGTAGTATTTTAGAGATGCTTACACTATTTGTGTTTTTTTTACTGTTTTTCTTAGAGCTTCTCGGCTCCTTAATGTCTGAAATTAGGCCTGCACACTTGAATAGTGAATATGTCAATTTTCTCATACTTCTTGATTTTCCTCCCCATTGAGATGTAGGTTTCACAGCCCAAAAGCATGTTTAGTCAATTGGGAAAACTAATAACTGGGAGTAGGTGTGTCCTTTGTTCTGTGTCTCTGTGTCAAGCTTTTCCTGCTTTTAGAGTGGTAAAGCGCAGAAAGCCACCAATGCAGAAGTTCACCTAGCTAAACTTTTGACGCTCTTAATGCTCTTGACTTTCCTGACACAGCAAGTCAACCAATCAGAGGGTCTCACTGTAGTGACTTCGCCCGACGTCAACGTTATCTAACCAACCACGATCCGCTGGTTTTTAAAACATCTGCGACAGAAAGGTCCGTCCACGCGCTTTACAAGCCTCAGCTTAAAAATGCATATGCTGTGTATATGGGTCAAACTCATCACTTTGTGAGCGTTGTTTGACATCACGAAGCCTGAAGTGTGAACGCGCCATAAGAGAGCCATTTGACTGCCCTCATATTAAAATCATAGTTTCAACTTCTGGTTCAGTTTTTCACCTATCTGGACACAAAACTATAGGTAGATTTACACAAATCCAAGACAGTATGGAGATGATCCGGAAAAAAAACCCTCACTGGCATGTACCTTCAACAATAAAATGCTATAAGGAGTCAACATGAGATACATCTAGTTTTTAAATATGCACTGTAAGGTCCCTGTAGCATTGTGGGAAGGTGTCGGTGGTGCTGCTTGATTGACAGCCAGCTGGAGGTTTGATATTTGGTCCTGTGGTGTCTTTCACATCTGTCACATTCTATTTGAGTGCGGCTGCTTCAAATATTTGTTAGCTCTTCATGGTGGCTGTAATTCTTCACACATTATTACCCAACATGTGGGATAATGTAATCATAGGAAGGAATTACGCATGGTTTCACCCACTCTAAAACAGTGACTCATTAGCAAAATTATTATATAATAATCTATCAGGTGAAGCAAAGAGAGACTGTAATAATGACAAAGGAAATGAGAGGGGAAGATGGATAGATCTGAAGAAGTGTTACAGACATGAATGTGTGATATGCTGAGGGAAAAAAAGAGGCAGCGAAATGAAATAGATTCATGGTGAGCACATGGAGATTATTATGTAAATGAAGTCACCTTCATATAAAAACTGCCAATTAAGGTTCAATTTCAGAGAAGGGAGAAAAGGACATAGATAATTATTCACACAAAAGCACTAGAACTACGCGCACAGGACAAACAAACACTTTAGTAATTGATTTGCTTTCAAGTCTATAAAAGAAAAGAAAGCATGTTTGGAGACCTTCAGTGAATAAAAAAAAAAAAAAAAAAAAACTAAACCGCACATTGCTTTCACAGACTGTATGTTACACACATATAGCTAAAGGAAAATGATGAAAAGTATTCCTCACATCTTATATAATGTATTGAAATCAACCCTAAGGCTTTCTGCTTAATAATCCCACAGTGCACTAATCCATTTAGTTTCAACAGGAAAAGGAGGAAGTTCTTTAATGTGACATCACCACCCCTATTTAAGCACGTGCTCCGCCCTCTCTCTTCCTCTTGTGGACACAAGTCGCGAGAGAAATGGTTGCATACAGTCTGACTTTGCTGGCAAGGGGTGGATCTACTCAGATCCAAACTGCATGTTTAGTCTGCTGATCGTGGATCAGGTAACTGTTTCCGGCCGATGGAATAAGTCTTGAACCTGACGTATTTCAAAACTCTGCAGGAGGAATCTTTGAATTACAGATTCCTCCGGAAAAAAAAAGAGACTCTCTCTTCGACAGAGGCTCAGCTCATAGCTGTTAAGTCTTCAGTTTTGGCCGGGAAACCGGTCGTTATCCAGTATTATTATTATCCCTGAAAATTTCCAGTATTTTACTAATTGATAGAATTGTCTGCCTCTCCAAAATTAATTGTCATAAGTCTAGCAAGAACTGCCCCCTGCAGTAGCCTGAGTGGCAGTTTTTACAAGGCTAAAACGCAGAGAGCGGGATGACGAATAATGATGAATGAATAATGACGAATCCTGCCACAAAAATAAATAAATAAATAAATGAATAGATAAATAAACTTAGAAGACTTGGAAATATCTGGAAAAACGGGACAGCCAATTTACTTTTCTTCAGTGGAGCAGGATGGAGAACAGCATCTGAATGTCAACAAAGGTACTGTATACGTATCAGATTCTGATCATTTAATTGTAGTGATTAATTAGTCGACAAGTGGTGGTGTAAAACACATTGGAAAGTCAAACATGACCAACATAAATAAAAATTGTCCGACATGTTGACTGACGTGCTTCTCCTCTAACCTTATCAATGCATCTCTATAAAAACCACCTTGTTACATCCATCTGCGTCTTCCCATTGATCAGCTCCTCACTACATCTCAGCATCACCCTGGAGCTGAGAAATGCGTCTGTTCATAACAAGCTCTGCCTCAGCGGTTTGCTTTTCTCCCTGGCAACACAAGAAATTACTGCATAAAGCTCAGAGCTGAAAGAAATAAAGATATTTATTAATTTGCTTCAGACCACCTGTATTTAATACATAAATTTAATTCAGTGTTTCATATTTAAATTTATTATAGATAATAATGTTTAAATAATAATGTTTATTTAAATGTAAAATATTTAACTGAAACTGCTGAGCAGGGGCGTATCCAGAAAGTGTTTAAAGGGGGTTTAATAGAGGCCAGTGATGAACTTAGGTGCAGGGATCCCCAATTCTAGGCCTCAAGGTTCGGTGCCCTACCAGTTTAAGATGTGTCTCTGCTCCACCACTGCTGATTTAAATTGTCCAAGTTCCTCCTCAGCATGGCAAAGTTCTGCAGAGGCCTGCTAACGAGCCATCATTTGACTCTGGTTTGTTGCATCAGGGTGAGAACTAAAACTGGCCCTCAAAGCCTAGAGTTGGGGACCCCTGATTTAGGGTTTCATGTCATAATAAAAGCAGGGCTTTAATCCAAAGGGGGTGGAACCTACACTAAGTCACAGACCCAACATGGGGGTCCAAGTTTGATGTAAACAGATACATAAAATGCATACAAATTCTAACCAATTACAGTTATTTCTCTCTAGTTCTATCATCCATTAAATGTATTACAAAGATAAGAAGTGATAATTGAACATCTTCATAAATTCAGAACAGAAGCTGCTGCTGTAGAAAGCAGAGCATGATTAAAATCACTGACGAATAAACAACTCATTTAAAATTTAGACCGTTTTACTGACAAAAATATAATTCCCTGCAGCTCTCGAATGTTATAAATATTGCACATCTGCATTTAAGGAGATTTATTTGGACTACATTTAAGAAGTTAAAACCTAAGAACCACTTAGTAAGAAAAATATTAAACATCTAAGACAGTACATATTAGCATTTAGGCACTATAAATAGATATAGATCTGCAGCATGAGATCACATTGTCCCACATGTTTTAATAGTATCCTGTCTGAGACACTCACATGTTTTCTAGTCTGGAGGGCATAACTCAAAGGTTTTAGCAAACATTGCAGTGTAAAATATGCAGCTGTTAGAGGTCACTACAATACCCTCTATTAAAGAGATACAACTATGGAGCATGTGAGTACATTGTTACACGTGCTACAAAAACGGCAGATGTGAAAGTGGGAGTTTTTGTGAATAATAGAGCTTCATTGGGGTAGTAGGATGGCTTGCATCCAAATATTTCCCTTATTTTCAAATGCAAAACTTGACAGACATGTCTGCTGATTGGACCAGGGAAGAAGAAGCTACTGAGCTGAGAGCAGTGCCGCAAAAAGAGGCAATGCACTATGTGCAATGCATAGGGGCACTGCACTAGAAGGGGCACCAGAGCGACTATTTATTTTAGTCGGTACTTTCTGTGTTTACACCTGCTTCCTCATGTTTACTTGAATATTCATACAGCATTGCTGATTAGGCGCCCTCCTCTGCAAAGTTGCTCTGATTGTGAAAATATGCCTATTGTTTCTTTTAAGAGTGCCCTATTTTCCAGACTGAAAGGGTTCATGGACAAGCAGGACTTAAAGGACTTAAAGTTCCATTACTCACCCAGACAAGTTTGGAGCCACTTGGAGTCCTTCGGGAGAAGTTCATATCCAGTGGCGATCAGCAAACATTAGTTAAGTGAAGGAGTTTTGGGGCAGAAAATGCCTTATTACAGGTGTCAAATCTTCTTTCCTGATTAACTCTGATTATATGGTTTAATAGGTATACGCCGATCAGGACTGGATATGAATTACTCCTGAAGCACTCCAAACTTGCCTGGGTGAGGAACTGAACAAAATATTTCCTAAAAATAAGATCCAGATTGAAAAAAAAGAAAGAAGACCTTCTCCTTTAAGGCATTCAAAATACAGATTGGCTATAAATCAGAGTTTATACACTGAAAACAACTCTTATAAGCCGTTTTTCAAACGGCCGACCAAGTATCCCAAAATATAAAAAATTAGATCATACACTGTTGTGACTGATCCATGAAACAGAATCAACTATGCAAAGGTTATTGATAGCAAATTATTTAATGAAACATTATCTTCAGCCAATTGTATTTTGTCTTCACTTCTGTTTTATATTGTGATCTAGTTGTTTGAATACAACTAAATTTTGTTCTAGTTAGTTTTATCCCTCTGGATACACCGGCCTCCTCCCACTGTCCAAAAACACAACGGTCCCGCATGTCGGTCCCTCTAAATTGCCCTTAGATGTGAGTGTGTGCATATATAACGGATATACAGTTACAGATAACGAGTTCAAACAGGTGCCATTAATACAGGTAACAAGTGGACGACAGAAGAGCTTCTTAAAGAAGAAGTTACAGGTCTGTGAGAGCCAGAGATCTTCCTTGTTTGAAGTGACCAAATACTTATTTTCCACCATAATTTACAAATAAATTCTTTAAAAATCCTACAGTGTGAATTCCTGGATTTTTTTCCACATTCTGTCTCTCACAGTTGAAGTGTACCTATGATGAAAATGACTGACCTCTGTCATCATTTTAAGTGGGAGAACTTGCACAATCGGTGGCTGACTAAATACTTTTTTGCACAACTGTACATGTATTTCAACAGTTAAATTTCAATCCGACTAAGGCAATAATTTGGTTTTCTCTTAATCCATGTAAACACACAGAGTGAAAAAGAAAGAAAGAAAGAAAGAAAGAAAGAAAGAAAGAAAGAAAGGAAATTACTACAAACAATGAATAGATATAACAATTGTAATATCTAGTTATTTGTATAAAACTGAATTGCTTCAGTTTTGGTTCACATTTTTGCAACACAAACTATAAATTTGCCAATCTTGCAAAGCTTCTCCATCCATTTAAAATTGAAGGATCAATTCTATGAAATCTGTGTTCAGTCTTGGGTTCAGTCCTCTTGTTTTTGGACAAAACTCATTTACAGTTTGGTCATCACCCAACTTATCCGATGGAGATCCCATCATTGCTTTCCAAGCAAATCCATCTTAGATCTCAGTTCTTTGAAATTCATTGCTTTTGTACTTTTTTGTATTTTGAACTATTCCATCCCAAACCTCCTCAAACATCTGAATTTCCAGCTCATTATGTCCATAAAAGTACATTGAAATCAAATATAATTTTTCATTTAATTTATTTATTTTTCCTGGAGTCTATACAATTCAACATGCTGTTTACAAGACTTTTACACCAATATTAAGATCATTACAATTTTGCAAACAAAACACCAATACAATTAAAACAACTCACCCTACTCACACATACCAACATACAAATCCAAACACACACTTATATACAACAGCCCTAGTTTAGAATTCTGAGATATAAAATACTATTGTTACAATAATACCATTTGGTCAAGACACTGTAGACAAGGATTTATACTAGAGTAACACAATTTGGCATTTGCAATAAATTTTAATTTATGAGCAAATGCATTTTTAAAATGACTTTAAATTGATGTTTACTGTTG
The DNA here is from genome assembly GCA_028564705.1 of Apricaphanius iberus. NCBI lineage: Eukaryota > Metazoa > Chordata > Actinopteri > Cyprinodontiformes > Aphaniidae > Apricaphanius > Apricaphanius iberus. The sequence goes on from JAPXFQ010002826.1 coordinate 1,794,823, forward strand.
GCATTAACAATTTCCTTAGGGAAAATATCTTCTTTACATCATTTGTTTTTACTTTGGGTAGTATAACCCAACCTCTGTAGCATGTCTAGTGGCATGATGGTGCTCTTCAGAACTAAAGCATAGCCTTTGATAAAGTGCTTTTGGTAATTTAGTTAAGATAATGTTCCTTGTAAAATTTAACAAGGAAATTGTGAATCTATATTTTACCTTCAGCCAGGATAGTGGTTTATGCATTCAGTTAACATTAGTTCTAAGTGGACACTAAAGCACATATAATGCTGCTCTATTGTGGACCATTTGTAAATCTCTTAAATGTGACACAGCAGCTCATGACCAAACCTCTGAGCAGTAGTCCAACTGTGACAAAACAAGTGACTTCACAACATCTGTCATGTTGAAAGGCAACATGTGAGAACATCTTCTCACCATAAAAATACCTTTGTACATCCTGCATTCAACCCACTGGACTACAGCCTTTATTTCTTCCACTTATACAATTTCAAGGTCATCAATTGTCTATTGAAATTAATAGATAGTTGAGTCATCAGCGTACATAGCTGTGTTTGCTTTCGTTAAGACTAACAGTAAGTCATTTCTATACATAGAAAACATGAGTGGTCCTAAAGCAACTTCCCTGTGATACCTCACGGACAATTGCTCTTTCATTTGAAAAACGTCCATTGAAAACAACAGATTGCCTCCTATTCTCTAAATAACTCTGAAATCAAATTATTCTTGTTGAGCTGAAACCATAACAATACAATATGCTTAATAATAGGTTGTGATCAGTCAAATCAAAAGCCAAACTAAAATCTAACAGTACAGCTCCTACCAACTTTTTATTATCTAATGCTGTTAGCCAGTCATTTGAGCCATAGCGGTGTTGGTTGGACGGCTTGCTCTATAGGCATGTTGAATTTTTTCGTATTTAAGTTATGATCAGAAAAATATTTCTTAATTTGTTTAAATACAATCTTCTCCATAATTTTACTTAACACAGGCAGAGGCTAAGTGGTCTACAGTTAATCCACAGAAAGTTAAACATTTACTTTTTGGCATTTATGCCATTTTAGCTGTTTTCCAAACCTGAGGATAAATCCCTTTATTTAGACTCAAATTTAAAATAGGAGTATTTGGGATAAGCAATAATCTGCTGTGAAGCGAACATCCTTTCCGCCAATCACAAGCGGTGAGTCCCTTGCTGCCTTCAAAATCCTTGCTCTGTCTTGTATATCTGAGGCACATTAAGAACATGACCCTTAGTTTTGAAGCCGTATTTCCCCGGATGGCTCCTACTCGAAGTGCTCTCATGATCTCCAGTGGCGCATCTTCCAGTGTAGGAAATCATAATGGTACCTGAGTCATGACGTATTGTAAGATGTTTGAATTTTCCCTTCCCTCACAAAGATCATGCACAACAATATTATTTCAGACAGCTGATGATAGAACCTTTAAAGGTCTCCTTCACTCAAAATCTTAAAATATGTTTTTATTTCAATACAATCAGTCATTCTGTGTTGTATAAGCATGCTGCTTGTTAAGATTTTCTCCAAAGTCAATTCTCTGCATCAGTTAGAGAATACGTCTGAGTCTGAAAAAAAAAACCCTTTTTTTTTACCCAGGGAAGAGGACCTGAAGAGGAAATGCTTTGAGTTTGTTTTTGAAGCACCACCGGGAAAAAGCGATGCTCGGTAAGCTATTTGTTCAGTCCCTTTGAGCAGAGTTACTTCATAGCTACGGACCTTACAGTACTTACAGCCTCAAACCTGTATTTAAAAACCACCTTTTTTGGTTCCACCTTTTGTACCAAAAGGTGGAACCAAAAGGTGAAACCAAAAGGTGGAACAACAGCGCCCAGACTCCTTTAAGTAAAAAAATTAATTGTTCATCCAATGTTTCACTTTTAAGGTATAGTATTAAAACGCGTCATGACAATTAAATAGACTACCCTGGATAACATGCTAATATCTGTGACCACATCCACCCAGTGATGTAGTTTGTTTAACTAGCCTCAAACCTAACCTAAGCTTCAAACCGCAAAGTGTAATATCAGCAGCTAAATCTCCCGGCTTACAGAGCTCAACTGAGCCTACCCGCTCGTCAGCAGGCGGCGGGGCTCGATCTGAATGAACGCAGAAGTGACGACCTGCTGAATTTAAGCATATTACTAAATGGACAGAAGGAATCAAATAGGATTTGCCTCAGTATTGAAGAGCGCTACCCCGAATCCCCGTCCGACTAACAGGCATGTGGTGTACAGAAGACCCTAGGTCTTGAGCCTTAATCATCCTGATACAGGCTCAGTGTGAGGCCAGTAACAGCCGTTGTGCTGGAGTTTGTTCTCGTTTGAGAATGCAACCTAAACTGGATTGTAAACTCCATCTAGGGCTAAATATCGGCATGATTTTTTTTTCACAATATGCTTTTCTGATTTTAGTAAACAGAGCTAGTTAAAGAGTTGTATTGCAATTAGCCAATTAGAGGACAGACACTTTCATGTCATTAATCCAAATGAGCAACCCCTCAAATCATGCTGATTCTCCCTGCCGACTGCCGGGCTAAACTGGAATATGCTAAAAATAGTGAGGGGAAGAATTTTACTCACACAAACAGACACAGACAGCATACTTTCATACCAGAGAACATGGCAAAAATAATAAAAACACCAGTAAATGAGACCTTTAAGCTATTGTGAATAATCTAGTGACGAAACACACAACACATATGGGTCACTATACAAAGCCATTGGCTTTAACATTAAGCCACTGAAACATTTGTACACATGCTAGTTAACAACACAATAAAACCACTTAGCCAAATGTAACCCTCAATACAACCTTAATATAGGACTAGTCAAGTACTGTCAGTGCTGGCTAATGTAAGGCATTCTCTCTGTCTGGAGAGCTTCACTCACTGTTAGAAGTGTACAGTACAGACCAAAAGTTCAGACACACCTTCTCATTCAGTGCGTTTTTTTTTATTTTCATGATGATTGACATTGTAGATTCTCACTGAAGGCATCAAAATTATGACTGAACACATACAGGATTATGTAGTACTTTTCCAAAGATTGTGAAATAACCTGGCCTCCAAAGTCACTGGACCTGTACCCAATCGAGATTATTTGGGGTGAGCTGAACCGCAGAGTGAAGGCAAAAGTGCCAACAAGCACTAAGCATCTCTGGGAACTCCTTCAAGAATGTTGGAAAACCATTTTGGGTGACTACCTATTGAAGTTCAAGAGAATGCAAAGCAGTAGCCAGAGCAAAGGGTGGATACTTTGAGGAATCTAAAATATGACACATTTATTTAGTTATTGCACCCTTTTTGTTTAAGTACATACAATAATTCCATACATCATCTTTTCATTCATAGTTTTGATGCCCTTAATTGAAAATCTACAATGTATTAATGAAAATAAAGAAAACGCATTGAATGAGAAGGCGTGCCCAAACTTTTGGTTTGTACTGTATGTTGGATGCTCTGGAAACTGCCTGACAACACTTTACATCACTTTAATTGTCATGCAACTACTCAGACATTCCAGAGCTTTCCAAACTTAATCATTTACACACTCATTACTTGCCTGCATGTAAAACAAATTCATAGAATCTTAACACATCAGATTTTTTCGATGTTCAATTTAGTACCCTTTTGGTCCAAATTATATAAATTTACGATATAATCCTGTACATCTTGATTTGGGTCATACTTAAAGGGACTCTAAGGAAGTTTAAGAGCAAATAAATGTAAAGAGGATCAAAATTTTTTCCTCATACATAATACAGCAATGTCCTGGTCAGTAAAACGAGCCCCGGGGATTTCACTGTGGTTGCTTATATATGCCGGTAAAATAACTTTATTAATTATTTTTTGTTACTGTTCGGGTCGAAAAAGTAGCGCTCCCTCTGCGCCTCCTAATGTGTGATGATGTCATGCGCGTTCACGTTGTATCGCTTCCTGCAGCTAAAACTTTAGCAGGGATAGCGTTGGAAGCATGGATTCTGCCGAGAACAAGAAGAGAGCTGCTTCAAGCACCACCAAAGCTCCAGCCCAAGATAACCAAGAGTTTATTCCAGCGCTACAAAGAGGGAGAAACACGAGTCGGATCGATGTAGGCAAAGAGCCAGAGTAAACATCGGTGCGGGCGGCGTTTGAAAGGAGAACGCTGAATCTCTCGGTATGAGAAAAGACCTGCAGCTGGCGTCATGTTTGCTTGAAAGGTAAGAATTCTATACTAAATACGTGGGGGGAAAAGAGTAGATGCGTTCAAAGCGGGGGTTTGTGTACTTCGTCCGCAGTAGGAACATGTTTTAGGCTGCCTGTCTGTCGTGCTCACAGCTGAGCATTGTTTAGCTAATTTGTTGGGATTATAAGAAAAAAAGTTCTAACTTTACCGGAGTATCTAAAATTTGTAGAATTATGTCGCTAATCTGAAACGTGTATATATTATTGACTGTCATTTGTAAAAGTGTGCACGTTACGATTGGAGCGGTAAAAGTGTCTCTGTTGTTTTAGTTTTGGGAAGGCTCCACAGCCATCTACAGCAGCGTTTGGAGGGACCTATACCACAGTTCAGTCACTGCAGGGGAGTCTGATAGGTAATTACAAAGTCAACAAAACAACGCCTGTTCCTGGTTATTGTTCTCCTCATCACAAAAAATAAATAGGTTCCTGTTTGATGAACAGTTACCCTGTTTTTGTAATTTATGTAGGTTTTAGGCTTTTTTTTCTGTGTAGCATCAACTCAATGGATCAACAGGATGAAGCTTTAGATGATTCAATAGTTTTGAAAACAAGTGTATAAGTAACAAATTATTCTCTCTGAAATGTGTATATGTGTGTATATGTCAGTATGTACTGTCATATTATTTTGGTCCTATATTATTATATTCTGATGTTTTTAGGACCAGAATTGAGTTTGATGGAAAAGGAGCTTTAGACCTACATGATTTAAGACTATGTATCTCCAATCTCATATGTTTTATAATTAGGATTTTTTTTTTCTTGTAATTTTTCTAAAATAATTTACTGGATACTTCGACCCCAAAAAAAAAAAAAAAGAGAATGAACACCAAGACAGTTTGTAGTTTTTGCTCTGGCTGAAATTAGAACAATGTCGCCCCAATACTAGCATCTGTATCTTTGCATGATCCCTTCCACAAAATTATATATCACTATGGTGGATTTTATTTGCTCTACAGACATTGCAGTTTTTATTTTGTTTGTCTCTTTGCAGGACCACTTCTAAGTTTGAGTCTTCCCAGAAAGAACAACTTGATGTACGCGGGGAAACGCTTTGCATTCTCATATGGCGTCTATAAAGCCAGGACATTCCTTGCATCCCAAAAAGAAGCATTCAGCCAGATGACCCCAGTGCCCTGGGTCCTGTCTCCAGGATCATCCCCCCTCCTACAGCTGAATTGGTGCTGAGGAGAGATAATGATGATAACCAAATGTCTTCTCCATTTTGGTGGAAGAAAATGACATAAATCTAATTTCTTTATTTTATCCTTTTCCAGGACTTGATAAGTGATCCCTTATCAAAAGCTGATAACATTCTAAGCTGAACACAGCAAATGTATGTATGTAATTATGACACATACAAATATGCAAGAATATTTTGCTACAATAACAATAAAAGTAAATAGTATTTCTGAGTTGGTCATGAGTTTCATGTTGGTTTCTGTGGAACGGGACTTCTTTAAAACCAATGTAAAACACAAATGGGTCCGGGGTTTTGTCCCTGATCCTCCATACACAGCATGAAGAAAATCACAAGCTGATTGTCTGCGCTAAGACGTCCATGTTGCTAAATACTCTGTAGGCAGAATAATGATACTCCCGGTTACCAGATCCAGATTCTTGGCTGTCACGCAGAGCCACCATGTCACTCCACGTCGGCCAAGCCAAACGCAAGATTCCTTCATCCAAGAATAACAAGTTAAAAGGTCTGCTCACACACCCTTCTGGATCCTGTCTACAGTACTTATTTTCAAGGTCTGAGGGCATCAGTCGGCAAATGCAGCAGGTGCACTGAACTCGCTGACCCTGGTGTCCCTCTACCTGTTTCTCTCCCTGCTCTCCTCTGAAACTTGTAAATAATTAGTTGGACTGGATTCCTCAAAAGAAACATAAGAAGGTTTACAAGTTAATGTGATGAAATGCATGTTTTATATAAACTTAACTAAAACAAGGCATACAGTGTTTTGGTCAGGGTTTTGCGTTTACAATGAAAAAAAAAATATGTTGATAATACTTTACCTTGATGCAAAATACAAACAAATGTGGGTAGAGTACACAAAAGTTGTACTAAGTAATAATAGCAGTACCTTTACTTGAGTAAAAGTAGCTGTCAAAAATGCTACTGAGTGAAAAAGGTCTGGGTAAAAAAGTTGCTTGCGTACTGTGTAACATTCTGCTTTTAAAATATCAGACACCTAAGCACCAAAATCTTGGTAAATTCAGGTATTTCATATAGAGTAAAATAAAACAAAATAAAATGATTACAAGAAAATAGTTTTGAGCAGAGGAAACCCTTCTCGAAGTAATTTGATGAAATATAAAACTATTACAGTAGGTATTAATATATCTTACAAGGTAAAATGTACTTCCAGTGACCATTTACAGCATTTACTGTCTATTCACTTGACCTCAAATTGAAACAAAAAGCTCATCATTCAGATTACATAAAAAATTATATGTAGAAACAGGAGTTTTCCAGTAACAGTGTAGCTCTGTGTCTGGTTTATTTTGGGTTAAAATATGTTCCTTTTCATTCTGTGAAGCATCTAAAATTTTACTCAAGTGGGATTAGCAATGCTTCATTATATTACTCAAGTAATATATAAATAAAAAAAAGAATAAAAAAATACATTAACATTTGTTTTTTATTTGTAATTTTTCTTCAAAAAAATTAACTCAGGTGATTTATTAATCAAAATGATTTATTAATTTAATTAATTTGGTCTAAATATCTTCCATCACATTTTTTACCTCAGTCGAAGTTATGCGTGCAAAGCTGTAAATTGTCGAGTATAGAGCTGACTAAGTTGTTTATGATCGCTTGCGAGTGCACGTACAACATCCTTTAAGACTGCAGTTACGCGTTTGGCCTGATGGGGCAATCGCGAGCACAAAATTTCAAACTTCCTTAGAGTCCCTTTAAGAGCCATTTCAGTTTAACAAACAGGGTTTGGGGAGGTTTACTTACACTGAAAGTATTATTGTGATGGCACTAAGCAACACTATCCATTTGAATACTTTTAATTTAAATGTCAAGTCAGGGTTTGCCAGTGGCTGCCTGATTAAAACACTGCCCGATCAAGGTAAAATAGGAAGGAGATTGAGCATTTTACATAATGTCAGTTCATTTGAATAAGCAATTGTGAAAGAAATATTAAAACTACCATTGACAATACTGAGAATGACCCATTTACAATGAAACAGGAAAGGAACACAAATTCAGTTGAAGTTACAATTGCCTCCATTTAGCCAAATTAATAATGTTTTTTTAATCAAATAACTTGTTATTAAAGGGTTGAACAATCCCAGATCACAAATTCAGAAATTAATACAACTTTTACTCTATCATTTAGTTTCAATGAAAGAAAGAGAGTCATGTGCCTCTAGTTAAGGAAAAAAGAACTCCAACCTCCCAGTGTTTATCTGTTCTCAACTACCTTAAAATTATTCTGCGTTTATTATACCGTGGAAATGACGAGTCTAAATCTTTTTTGTATGTTTCTGTTGCTGTTGCATTGGTATTAACTGCAACACAGTATTAACTACTGTTGAAAAAACAGTAATTATAATTAGCCAGTGATGCTGGGTTAGTACCTACTAATTGGATTCCAGTCAAAAATGCATAATTAATGAAAGTCAAAAAAAAATAATTAGAAATTATTATTAGAAACTGACCAGCAATGTCAACTTTTTTTAACCTTAGCATGCAAATAAACTCTGGCTGACTGCAAAATGTTCTGTTTTTTTTTTTAAATCTTTGTAGGGACTTTGTTGTATGGTGTTTATTGTAAAGCACTGAGTAATGAAGATTTTAAGAGATGAATAAACCTTTACATAGTCATAGTTATATTTCACTTTACAATAATAATAAAAAATATTGTTATTACAATTCTAGCACCTTCAATTGCCATGTTGTTGAAAATGTGTTATACAAATAAAGTTGCTTTGCTTTGCCTTAAAGATGCTTTATACTATGGTGCTTTATAATAGTTATACTTTTAAACACTTAAGAGACTTTATTTCTCAATATGTTACATGACAATACGTTATTCCATGATTTTTTACAGAATGTTGCTTTCCTATTCTTTTCAGTGTTTTTGTATTTAGTACCCATACTCTAACACACAATGCCAAACAAATCGGATCATCACTAAATCTACATAGCTAAACGACAGATTCACTAAGCATAAACATTGACTCTAAATCTGCCGTTTAATGATATGGGGAGACATTGCTGTAAAATAACACTCCTGCATGATACTACAACATATTCTGTTCTACAGCATACACAACTATATCACTTGATAAACTAGGCTGCCACCACCATTTTGGACAGATAAAACATTAAGCTGCGTATTTGTCAAATGAAACGTATACTGCGCATGTGGATCATCGCACCAGTATAATGGACCTGCCAATGAAATATTGCATTTGAATCGTCTTACACAACGTATCGCGTTGGTAAGACGTATCGCGTCATTTCCTGTTTTGTGACTAACTCGTTTGTAGCAAGTCGGTGTTTCTCTCTCTCTTGAACTGATCTAACTTTCTCTGTCAATAAGTTTTTTCTGAGTTGCTTTAACACACAAACACATTAAAACGTTTAATTTTCTTCACGATTTGGGACTCTTTAAGCGTTTCACTGTTTTTTTTTTTTTTTTGGGCTTGGTAAGGTACCGCTTGGTTAGCTTAGCTTCACGGCTAGCATGGCTTCTGCAGCTTTCTCTCTTGTCCCTCCATCTCTCTCTACACCTCCTCCTCTTTCCTGCTCTCTCTGTCAGATGTTTAGTTACTCCTCCGCCTCATTTAGTGAAGTTGGTAGGTGTAATAAATGCAGCATTTTTATAGCTTTGGAGGCGAGGGTTTCTGAGCTAGAGGCCCGGCTCCGCGCTGTAGAACAGCCAGGCCCAGCAGTAGCTAGCGCGGAGTCAACTAGGACAGGACCTAGCCGTCCTTCAACAGCTCCCGTGCAGCCGGGACCTCAGGCGAGCTGGGTGACTGTTCGTAGGAAGACTAGCGCCAGACCCCTGTCCGCGGCCAACCTCCAGCCCCTTTCTCTGAACAATAGGTTCGCCCCGCTCAGCGACGCACCCGCCGAGCAGGAGAGGCCGATTCTTGTAATTGGCAGCTCCATAGTTAGGAATGTGGTTCCAGAGACACGAAAGACCACCGTCAAATGCCTTCCAGGGGCCAGGGCTGCGGACATTAGGTCCCATCTGAAGCTTTTGGCCAAGGACAAACGGCGGTATAGCAGGATCGTTATCCATGCTGGTGGCAACGACACCCGCGACGGCAGTCGGAGGTCACTAAAATTAGTGTAGCTTCGGTGTGTAGGGCTGCCAAAAAGATGTCTGACTCTGTAATTTTTTCTGGTCCCCTGCCTGATCGTACTAGCGATGACATGTACAGCCGTATGCTTTCGTTCCACCTTTGGTTGTCAAGGTGGTGTCCAGAAAACGATGTGGGCTACATTGATAACTGGGGGGCCTTCTGGGGAAAACCTGGACTGTTACGTAGAGACGGCATCCATTCCACCGAGGACGGAGCTTCGCTTCTTTCCAGGAACATTGATAGGGTTATCTCTAGTTCCCCAAAGCCGTGACAACCCAGAGTCCAGCTCAGGGAACCCAGAGTCGAGCTCAGGGAAACCAGAGTCCAGATCAGGGAAACCAGAGTCCAGGTCAAGGAACAGGGACTGCCACCCACCCACTACCCTATAGAGATAGTTTCCCGTCCACTACCCAAAACTAATGAATTAAAAGTTAATGCTACTAGAGCAAAGTATAAAAATCTCATAAAGATAAATAAAACTCGGACTGAACATAAAAACAAATCAATTAAATGTGGTTTACTAAACATAAGATCTCTCCCCTCAAAAACACTCTTAGCAAATGACTTAATTTGTGAAAATAATATTGATTTGTTTTGTCTTGCAGAGACATGGTTGCAGGATGAGGACCATGTCACAATAAATGAGTCAACTCCGCCTAGCTACTTAAACTTTAGTATCCCTCGAAGTACTGGTCGAGGAGGTGGAGTAGCAACTATCTTTCACTCCGATTTACTCATTAATCTCCAAAAAAATAATAGTTACAGTTCCTTTGAGCATCTAGTTTTTAGCCTTCCTCATTCACATAACAAAGCAGTAAAGCCACTTTTGTTTGTGGTCTTATATCGTCCACCAGGACCTTATTCTCAATTTTTAGATCAGATTTCAGATTTTCTATCTGACTTAGCTTTAAACACTGATAAAGTCATTATAGTCGGAGACTTCAATATTCATGTTGATAATGAAAGTGATAGTCTAAATACAGCTTTTAACACTATCCTAGACTCAATAGGCTTTACTCAAAATGTGCAGGGACCAACACATCTTGTCACCACACTTTAGATCTTGTGCTGACTTATGGCATTGACTGTGAAGAAATAACAGTCTTTCCACATAACCCTATCCTGTCTGATCATTTCCTTATCACTTTTAAACTTACTCTAATGGATCATATCAAACATGAAAGAAAACTTCATTATACCAGAACGTTATCAGACAACGCTGTAGCAAATTTTAAAGAAGCTCTTCCAACTTTAATTTCCTCAGTTTATAAATGCAGAACAGAAAACAGTGATTTAACTCATGACCCCTCACAACTTGACATTTTAGTTCATAGCGTTAATTCCTCCCTGCGTCAGGCAATAGACAAAGTTGCCCCCTTGAAAAGGAAGGTGGCTAGCCATAGAAGATTAACTCCCTGGTTTAATTTAGAGCTACGTACCCTAAAGCAGAATGTTAGAAAACTAGAGAGAAAATGGCGCTCCACGCATTTACATGATTCCTTTTTAATATGGAACAATAGTTTATTGCTATATAAAAAGAGCCTTCACACAGCTAGAACAGCATATTATTCATCTTTAATCGAGGAGAATAAAAATAATCCTAGGTTTCTTTTTAATACAGTTGCCAAACTCACACAGGATCATAGCTCTATCGAGCCAACCAGTCCCCAAGCTCTAAGTAGTGACGACTTCATGCAATTCTTTATAAATAAAATAGACTCCATAAAGAATAAGATAATTGGGAACCTTCCCAATATGCTTGCTTCCTCCTTAGTTAATGAGGCAGCCTCAAAAATGGTGGAACCTAATATATGCTTAAACTGCTTTAATGCAGCCGAACTTTGTGATGTACTAAAATTATTAGCTTCATCTAAACCTTCAACTTGCGTTTTAGACCAAATCCCAACTAAACTCTTAAAAGAAGTTTTCCCTCTGATCGCTGCTCCAATTTTAAATATAATGAATCTATCCTTAGTCAATGGATATGTACCACAGGAGTTTAAGATTGCTGTAATTAAACCTCTACTTAAGAAACCCTCTCTTGATCAAAACGACTTAATTAACTCTAGACCGATATCTAATCTTCCCTTCTTATCTAAAATTCTTGAGAAAATAGTTGCACACCAGATATGTGAGCATTTAAACAATCATGAGCTGTTTGAGAAGTTTCAGTCAGGCTTTAGAGCTCATCACAGCACTGAAACAGCTCTGGTGAAGGTTACTAATGATATTCTCATAGCCTCAGACAATGGACTGGTGACCATTCTGGTCCTGTTAGATCTCAGTGCTGCCTTTGACACTGTTGATCACAATATTCTCATAGAAAGGCTTCAACGTGTCGGTATAATAGGAACAGCACTAGGCTGGTTTAAATCTTATTTGTCTAACAGATTTCAGTTTGTTCAAGTAAATGATAAACCCTCCTCAACCTCAAAAGTTACTTGCGGAGTACCACAGGGTTCAGTGCTTGGGCCGATTCTCTTTACTATATATATGCTTCCTATTGGTAAAATAATTAGGCAGCATGGGATAAAATTCCATAGTTACGCAGATGATACACAGCTATATCTATCCATAAATCCTGATGAATCCAATCAGTTAGGTTGACTACAGGCATGTCTGGAAGACATAAAAACTTGGATGACTCTAAACTTCTTGCTTCTAAATTCTGATAAAACAGAAGTTGTCGTCTTTGGACCAGAAGCTCTGAAAAAGAAACTACTTAGTCAGCCCCTTCACCAGGACGGCATTAAATTAGCCTCCAGTAATATAAAGCAAACAAACCTCGATGTCATTTTTGACCAAGATATGTATTTTGATCTCACATTAAAGAAAGAAAGTCCTATCTATCTGGGCCAAAAAGAATTAGGAATTAATACCAAATTAGAACCATCCTGTCAGGAGTGATGCTGAAGGAGTGATGCTGTAAAACTAGTCCATTGCCTTTGTTACTTCAAGGCTGGATTACTGTATCTGTCTATTATCAGGTAGTCCACAGAATACAATTAAAAGTCTTCAGTTAGTTCAAAATGCTGCTGCTAGGATTCTGATGAATATTAAAAGAAGAGATCACATTTCCCCTGTTTTAGCTTCTCTTCACTGGCTCCCAGTAAAATCTAGAATAGAAATCAAGATCCTCCTTCTGACATATAAAGCCCTTAATAATCTAGCTCCATCATACATAAGAGACCTGATTGTTCCATATGTTCCCAACAGAGACCTTCGCTCTCAGACTGCAGGTTTACTGGTAGTTCCTAGGATTTCTAAAAGTAGAATGGGTGGCAGATCTTTCAGCTATCAGGCTCCCCTCTTATGGAACCGGCTCCAGGGTTGGTTCGTGAAGCAGACAATTTGTCTATCTTTAAAACTAGGCTAAAAACTTTCCTCTTTGACAAAGCTTACAGTTAGAGATATGTTTATAGGTAGTTAGAGTCAGGTCAGACAGGTAGATAGGAAGAGACAGGTTAGTAGTCAGGCAGAGTGTCAAAAGTTAGGAAGAGATAGGAAGAGGTAGAGTAGCTAGGTAGAGATAGATTAATGTAAGCCAGGTAAAGATCCGGACCCGGTCGCGGCTTACCGCCACGGAAGAAATGCGCCCCACGGGGGCCAGCCAGCGCCGGAGAGAGGTCCCTCAAGGGGATCCTCCCGCACAGTGCGGCCGCCCATTACCTGCCGGGTTGAATCCCCCGGGCAGACTGTGCAGACCCCACCCGTTTATCTCTTAAACGTTTCTTGCCCTCTTCAACTCTGTCCTCTCAGTTCTGTCAATTTTTCCTTAAGATTCGACTATCGGTCTCGTGCCGGTATTTAGCCTTAGATGGAGTTTACCACCCACTTTGGGCTGCATTCTCAAACAACCCGACTCCGAGAAGACCCCGGCATGACGGGGGCCGTTACCGGCCCTACACCGTCCACGGGCTGAGCCTCGATCAGGAGGACTCAGACAGAGTGTTGGTAGCCAGGTCTCCTAGTAGCTAGGAGACAGGTTAATGTTAGTAGCTATGCTGCTTTAGGCTAGGCTGTTGGAGGACATTATTAGGGTCTGTTCCTACTTTCTCTCCTACTTCTCCCCAACTGCATGATGTGCTGTCAATTCAAGCACTAACCTGTTTTCTATTATAGTAGGTGCTCCGGATTAGCCCTGCTTGACGACCCTGACTAAGATGGCATTGCAGTGACGGAAAATTCTCCACGTCCTGCAACAAACTTCTGCATCAGTTCTGTTGCTCTTTCTGTGTCTCTGTTATGTATTCTCCAAGCCACAGACGGTCGCGGCAGATAACCGCTTGTGCTGAGCCTGGTTCTGCCGGAGGTTTCTTCCTGTTAAAAGGGAGTTTTTCCTTCCCACTGTCGCTTCATGCTTGCTCAGTATGAGGGATTGCTGAGAATTCCACGACGCAATCTTCTGTGGTTCTGTAATTTCTACACTAAACATTGTATTGTAATAACTCTTTTTGTAAAGTGCCTTGAGATGACATCTGTTGTGAAATGGCGCTATATAAATAAACTGAATTGAATTGAATTGAATTGAATTCCCCAACAGATGTTTATTTTTTATTATTATCATTTCAGGATGCTGGATGAATAAAACTGAATATAAAACAACACTGAACAAAAAACGTATCAACACTCATTGAGTTTTTAGAATTAATTACCAAATAGTTATTTGCGTTTTCATTATAAAAAACAAACAATTTGTGACAGAAAACACTTTCAGAATGTGAAAGATGCAGTAAAACACTAAATTGCACACTTCTGATCTCAGTATACACTCACTATTTAGAATAGGAGCTCATTAAAGGTGTGATATATGTGATAGAACTTAAACACATGTTTTTCAGTTGCAACATATAGTAATAGATACGAAACAATGTGACAGAGGCTATCATTAAAATAATTGCTGGGCTAGATACTGATGGGTCTCTTTAAGTAAGCCATTGTGTTTGTATACACCCTTCTCCAAATATCAAATCCTCCACAAGCTAGGAGGAGGAGATAAATTAAGGTGCATCTTAATTTCACCTAAAATCACCAATGTATTAAAAGTTCGGAAGACAGTAATCAAAAATTTGGAACAGTAATCAAGTTGTATTTTGGCAAAAATACGACATACACTATTTACATATAAATTTACTGAGACTTATTAAACTCCTTTCAATTAAATAAATAAGGATACAAGAAATAGGATCTCTTTAATTAACATTTACCAATGTAATTCTGTATTTAATTTAATAATCTAGAAGGTGCTGGTAATTCTCCATTAAAGAGTGATACATTATTATTATGTGAAGTATCTATATGTGCAAGTGTAAATTTTCCCCCCATTTATAGTACAAACTAGACATCCTTCCATAAACAATTTTGTGTTGTTTATAAAATGTGGTCCTAAATATGTCCTCTCTCCCTGTGGTATTCAGTGAGAATTTTTACTTATATGCTTCAATGTGTGACTCAAATGCTTCTTCTCGAACAGTAATTTATTTCAGCTGGGAGGCAAATGTCTCAGAGTGTTCTGATTATGGTATCTGAGAGAAATCCTTCTAGCTCAACAAAAGCAGATGGAAAAACACAGAGCTGTAGGGAATTTTTTTACAGGTGCAGCAATGCACAGAACAATGGTATTTCCCTAGTTTCAAACTCAACATTTGAAAAAGGATTAAGATTTGATTAATAAATGGTAAACTTTAAATTTAGCATTAGGCAAAATTATAAAGTATTTGCTTTTTTGTTGTATCACATAAAATCCCAAGAAAGGGAAATTAAGGTCAAGGCTATAACATAAAATGGAAAAAGTAAATCTTCCCTCAGCTGTGTATTTCAGTTATTCTTTTAACAATATACTGTTATCAACAATAGAGGTTGGTAGGTTACTACCATATAATAGGCCAAAAATACCATGAGAATTTGAGAGAATTTTTTCTAAGTGTAGGACTCATTTATACTACAGTGTTAGTATATATTGTTTGAAAACATGTAAAATACCTAAGGACTTTAAAAACTTGTTAAATAATTAAACTTTAAACAGTAATTCTTCTAAACAAATGACATTAAATGTTCTACAATCCAACACCTAAGTTAAATTTCTAAGTTCTTAAGTATTCTTCTGAGATGGCCAGCCCTCTGTGCTTTGACCAACGTTTTTCACAATGCACGTCTTTTTTAGTCAGTTCACACACAAAAAAAAAAAAAAAACAAACCGAATATTTTAAAATTACTTGTGGTTCAGCTGGGTTAATTTGAAATTCAAAATGTCTTCAGCTCACTTCACCTGACACATAATATCTTACCAAACCCCGTCACAAATTATAAAACTATGGAAAAGAAACTATTTACTGTGAAAAGGGTTCTTAAATAAATATAAAATGTTATTGGGGTTTATTGAAAGGATTAACCAAGTCTAACATTTATAGTTTAGGCTAAATTGTAAAGAAAATATTAGCATCAAAAGCTAAACCTTTAAAAAAAAAATTATAGTTTAAAAAGAGAAATCAAATAAAATAGATTCCCATAGACATCCATTATTTGGATGGGAAGGTCCAATGGGTTAGTTAACAAACCTAAAAAAATGTAAGATTTTAGTTGTCCTGGCGTCATATTTTATTGTCAGATACTTTTTTTTGCATCTGATATGTTCTTTAACTCTGCTAGAGTCTGCTTTCTGATGCTAATTAAACTTTTCTAACCTGATGGATTCAAGAACAATGGAAAAAGTCCCTACAATTTAAAAAAATTGTCATATCTTCAAAGATTTCCAATTTAAGTCCTACCGTAAAACACATGAGTAGAGGCCCACGTCTTGGAGGTCAGCAGGTCTGAACCAGATGGCGTCCTCCTCCTTGCTCATGCGCACACCATCAAAAGAAATGGGTTCCTCAAAGTCGCTGTGGCCGAGGCCGGAGCTGCGGTACCACATGAGGCTAAGGCCCACGCTCTGTGCCTGGCTGTAGTTGGCCCGGATGTAACCATAGAAGAGAGCGCACTTCAGACGCACTGGCTCACCTTGAAGCACCTGGTACTTCAGGTAATCCACTGACCAATCTGTGCAGCCGTCCACTAAAACAGACACAAACAAAAACAAAAAACACACAGAGGACTGTCAATAGCATGTTCTAGATTAGAAAAAAATACCAACTGGTAAAGTATGTCACATTTGACTTAACTAACTTTAACTTTTAACTTCTTTAAAAAGATATAGAAGCGACCACCTTATCTTGTATCTAAATGACAGAAAAAAAGTTCAAAACAATAGGATAGCTGTTAAAGATTTTAATTAACGTTTAATTATTGTGTAAAAATGTTTTAAGTTTAATTAATGTGCCTCACAAAGACTGCCATTTTAAATGTATTAAATATAAGTAATATAGGCAGAAAGTGTAATATTTCAACATATTTTTCCGCCTGGCACTTTGTCAGTATTAAAGTTTTTGCTAAATAATTACAAATTGCTTCAAACACTAATCTGTTTTAAAAATAACAACAAAAACAGACATTTGATTATCCATAAAAGTCTTGGATTTGTTTAGTTTTTTAAAGAATATAAATGTGAAAGACACACACCAGTATCAACTAAGGATCAATATGTCCCTTTGCAGCTTGTTGCATGTTTATTACCTTTAAATAAACCAGTTCATACTGATATGCTCAACCATTG
This sequence comes from Apricaphanius iberus, assembly GCA_028564705.1. Lineage (NCBI taxonomy): Eukaryota > Metazoa > Chordata > Actinopteri > Cyprinodontiformes > Aphaniidae > Apricaphanius > Apricaphanius iberus. The sequence goes on from JAPXFQ010002826.1 coordinate 1,812,050, forward strand.
CATGCTGGTGTATTTATTGTGGAGTAGTTCTGCTTAAATATAAAGATAAGCAACCATAAATGTGCTGAGATGTCTCATTTAATTAGATATTTTTGTATATTAGACCCAGTTTCTGTTAGGGTTGTGTTGTGGGTTGAGTAGCATGTAGATCTCCTACTGACAGATATTATTTATTTTAGTAAAAAAAACAACAACAAAAAAACAACAAAAAACATTTGTTATTGGACATTAACTAATTATAGGTAATTCCTTTAAATCATTAGTTATCATAGCAGGTATGAAATCCAGAAAAATCTCTATGTTATAGGGAGCTATTGCCCTGACAATTTGGGAGGATGGAAGTGTTACTATATAAGGATGTAGAAGAAACATTTTATCCCCTCACCTTCAACTTTTGCCTGCATACTCAGAGTCTAAGATATATTTACCTCTGCAGAGAAAGCTTACCCACTCACATGCAATATTCAAAGATGCAAGCAATGTGACACTTGGGATTTAACTGTACAATATCCTAAAAAAATGATGCCAGCCACCTTTAAGTGCTGTGGATATATAACTACTCCGAGCAGGGTACAAAACAATCTCAGTGAATGGGAATATGGCACGAGGTCTCCCAAGCAAGATGTCTACTGTGCAACGTTCCTCAGCTCAGCAATAATGCATAAGAGCGTTTGGCCAACACGTCGGGTTGGAGTGCTACATGTATTGCAATGAAAAGAAAGTAGTTGATGCAACACATACATACACACACAAAATAAATAGAATTGAAAGAGTTTAGCTACATAAGCATAACCAGATGCACAACAAAAGGCTACAATGGCTAAACAGACTCCAGCTTCCTCATAATGACATAATGACCTGCTCTTTATCCTGCAAACATAGCCCCTTCACATCCTGAGCAACTGTATTTTAACCCACGGCCGGCTATCACTCTCTGACTAATTAGCTAACATTTGTTTATCCAGCAGGTGTGTTTCAGAAAGTGTGTGTAACCAGAGCCCAGGAGAGGGAGACAGAAGAGGTGATGCTGTAGTGAGATAAAGTAATAAGAACCCCACTGTGTGCCGTCTGTGAGTGATACGGAGCCTCACAGGGACAGCTATGCTAGTAATTAATACAGTTAATTACCAGGGAGGTATAATATGTGTGAGAGTGAATGTGTGTGCGTCTGTTTTCATGAGTGTGCATTCCCTATATGAATGGTTGTCTGCCTAATCATGTCAGTAATTACCATCGGCTTTGCCACAAGTGTGTTTGTGCGTGTGCACTTTCACACAAAAGAAAGTGAAAGAAACTGAAAGTAGATGTGCAGGTTTGTGAGTGTGTGTGGGACATTATGTGTGTGAACACTGTCTAAGTAGTCTCACTGGTATTATAAGAAGGGCCCTGTGGATGCAAATGTACAGCACATGTGTTTACCTTATAAACTGTAGTGTATTTATTTATTAAAATAATAACTCCGGTGTTTCTTACTTTTGAACACTATCATCAATGAGTTTGTTAGTGAAAACAGTTATTTTCAATCATTCAGCCCATGAGACAAGTTGATACACTTGACCTGGTTCATGTGTACAAGACAAGAAAATTCTGTCAATATTTTTGGGAAAAACTAAGAATCCATGAAAAAAAAAGTGTTTTCATAAGTAGAATCCAGGCTTCGCAAATCTCCAATCTTTTATATATATATATATATATATATATATATATATATATAATAATTATATATATATATATATATATATATATATATATGAAAAACTTCTTCTTTTTATATTTCAAAATAAGAGTCTGAGAGACACATGAGACACTTGTCAGGCTTATACGCAATGGAATACAAAATAACTTTTGTTGTATAGAACACTTTCAACAACAAGGCAATTCAAAGTGCTTTACATCATTAGAGGGAAACATAAACCAATACTTATTTATTGAACATTTATCAATTGGAGGATTAACCCGTGAGATGAATCATCTCGTTTTCGTGGTGGTCCTCGAGATCATGTCTATAGAATATAAAAAAACATTGTAGATGCAGTCAACAAATAAAAAAATTCTAATAATACAATAAAATCTTAACACGCATGCTCAGACATATTTACTCATACCACACACACACACACGCACACGCACACACACACACACTCACACACTTAAAAGCATAAACACAACATTTGACATACATAACCTATGACACATTAAATACGTTATTCCAGAATGTATTAATCTCTTACTCAAAGGCAGCTTTAAACATTTGGGTTTTTGAGCTAGATTTAAAGGAACTCAGTGTTTTAGCAGCTTTGCAGTGGCCTGGAATTGATTTACAGATAAGGGGAGCATACACAATAAAAATTGCTTCTCCATGTTTGTTTCTAATTTATAGGATGAATAGTATAGTTGGAAGACCTAAGTGCTCCGGATGGCTGGGTGAGGGGGGTGGTATAGTGACAACAGATCTTTAACATACTTTGGTTCTAAGCCATTCGATGATTTATAGAGCTCACTTTCACATCCAGGGCTCATAATAATAGCTTCCACTTAATTAGTCAGACAAAGTCATTTGCTAAAAGCAACTAAATAGCACTTTGCAAGACAGGTTGTACTTTGATGATGTTTTGAATTCATAAGATCTTGTCAAACGAGAACTCAGTATACCCCTACAGCTTGATTATCACCATTAGAGTTACAAGCAGAACCCTAAAGATGCAACTCTGTCACTTGATTTACTGTTATGTATATTACAGATGCACACTATTAGCTACACTTGTATACAGCTGTGGAGGAAACATTCAACTACTACAGTGATGATTAATTTAAAACATGTCAGATGATACTAATACCAAATTCCATAAAGCTGGCTGCTAAGACTGTTTGTATTCAGACACTGACTTGATAATACCATGCTGATTTGTGTCTCCTTGCATGCAAAAAAATAAAACCTGGGCTCAGGAAGAAAACTGTCTCAACGGTCTTTTGTTAAATCTAGCTGTTCTTAACGCTGCCATTTCAAAAGCAAACAAGCATTTACCTCTGTTGAGGGATATTCAATTCATGAAAAATGAAAAAAACAAACAATTTTGTCATTAACAAAGGGTAAACAATGTTTACATCTCAAAATACACTTTCTTCTGTAAAATAAATTATAGAAAATGTTCCATTAATTACAAACTGCAATTTAAAAATGTGTGGCCAATGTAAAATGTTCCAATCCAGGTCTGACTAGGGCTGGGTATTGTTTAGGTTTTATCCGATACTGTGCCAAACCGGTGTTTTTGAAGTGTATCCGGTGTTCTATCGATGTTCAAAGCTGTGCTTGAAGAATAGAAGACATTTAAACTTCGTGCAAAACCCCCACTTTTTTTCTTCAGCAGGGCAGTCAAACGATTAAAATTTCAAATCCAATTAATCACAGGGTATCTGTGAATTCATCACCATTACTAAATATGACCAAAGATGATACTTTCAGTGTAAATAAAAGATAAATCCAGATGGCATTGCTCTTCTTAAAAAAATTAAGCCTAAGAGAAATCAATGGAATTTTTGTTTTGAACTCCACATTCACACTGTACGTGTGGTCCATATATGAAAAATAATAACAAATACAAATGAGGTCGTAGAAATAACCAAAATATATTAATAAACTTAACATTTGGATGTCACTAGTCTGTGTTATGGTTCATCACATCAGGAAATTAATGCTCTTATTGTGAATATGTATGCAGCTAAACCTCTCTTTAACTAAATTGTAGTAATAATAATAATAATAATAAGAATAAGAATAAGAATAAGAATGAACCAACATGCATAAAGCAACATAAATATGGCACATTTATACTCTGCACAGCGCACAACGAGCTGACATACAAACTGGACGTTAAGGAAAATTCCCACAGACAAATTCTAAACTTAGAATCAACCCTATACGTGAAGTAATATTTTACTCAGATGTCTTTTAGACACAAATATGGCAAGCGGTTTGCGTAAAAACTCCATATCCTTGATATCAACTGTTGTTTATGCCAACTAGTACGCAACTACACTGCAGTAGTTAAACATTTTTCACTACTAGACCCAACTAGTTCAGAAATAATCTTACTAGTAACTCATTTTTGCCTACTAGTTGGAATTTGGCACACTAGAAACACTTTTGCTCCTACATAAACAGCTTGCCATACATAGAACTTAATAGAGCTTCAAAATACAGTCTTAACTTTGACAAAAATATCACTAAATCTCTTTACATAATTAGTAAATTATAGAGGAAATATGAGATTGTCATCATAGAAACACTGAACTAAATACCCTAATTTATCTACTGATATTGTGGTGAACTTCCTCTAAAGGCATCAGGTAATTCCTCTGTCCTCTCTGCATACCACTCTTGTAATCAGCAGGGAGAGCAGAAGCTTCATTCATGCTTTTCATTATTCACTCTCTATGTCATTAATGTATATGACCTCTGCATCCCTTTTCACAATCTTCATTTAAATAAAGCTATTTATCCAAAGAAGCTTCTCTGCTAATTCAAAACTACAGAAAACATTTAATTCAGTAGCAAGTAACTCAGTCAATTGCCTCTGTGTTGATACAGTTTGTTTTTGTTAATCCAGGGGTCCGTTCCAGAAAGGAGGTTATGTAACATAAGCAGATAAGTTTGAGGATAACCTCAACTTTCACTTCCAGAAATGGAGATTTCTTTCAAGGTATGTTAGTAATCATAGCAACTTAATCTCTGAACATAACCTGCTCCGGACCAGGTTATGTTCCAGGTAAGTTTGTTCCAGAGAAGTTCTGAGCATTGCGAGAACTTTTAAATGATGATCCTTTGGACGTGGAGGCACAGATTATACTATATTTAGTCAAAATAACTTTAATTTTGTCAACCAGACACTGTAGGACAAAGCCCATTGCATATATAATCAAAAACTACTTCACAAACATATTAGTGACATTTCGAATAAGATTACAGAACACATTATATTCAGCTAAATGAAATAATTCAGCTATGTGAAACGACGACTGAAAACTGCATTAAAATGTCATTAATTGGCAGCAATGACAGTTGTTTAATTGGAATATATTAGTATATGTCGTAAGCTTCCATTTAACAAAGTCACTGGATGAAAGATGATGTAGTACCCCCAGGAAAGCAACCAACCACTGGTTGGTCTTTACAGAGACAGAATCAACTCCTCAGCTGGGCGAGGGGAGATGGTGGTGCCCCCCATCCAGTTAGAAAGGCCTTAGCCTTCTTCTGATTAGCTACATGATAGGAAGAATGCACACAAAAAAAATAATAGACCTACATCTCTCCAGCAATTATTTGATTTCAATCTTACTTTTTTGAAAATCTTTTTGTTTTCATTTTGACATGAGAAAGCCTTATTTTGGCTCCAGATGGATTTAATCTAATTAGGTTAGAGATCAATATATGTGTAAGTCAATGTACAATATTATTGTAAGCTCAACAAATTGGTGGAAAATTTGGAATAATGATCCAACATACAGGAATAAATGTTAAATTATACATTATATCCTCCAGAACAACTTGACCTCAACTGGGAATAAGGGGCCGTAAAAGAATAAATAAAAATGAGGCTTTTTGCGAGTTAGTATATAAGGCTGATGTCTGCAATAAAGCTGAGCCAGTAAGAATGCTGTATTATTCAAATTCAAGTGTAGTGTAAGATTTTTCCCTGAAGAGGGCACTCCACTGTTGTTTGTTAGGTAGAATATTAAAATATTTTTTTCTGAAATGTACAAAAAAAAATAAAAATAATGAAGAGACATGTAGACCATACTATTACACACGCATTTACACGGCTAATCAGCAAAAAAAAAGTTGACTAGGGGGTGAGCTGGACTTTAAACTCACATACACTTATATCTTTCGCCAAGACAAAATTCTTTCTTTAGCTTTATTGCAAATTTTTCATAATGATTGGAATTCCTCATAGGTCAACATTAGTACTTCCAATTCCACTTCTTTGAAGTATTTGGCAATTTTTTTCTCTTCAGTTTCCTTTGTGACTTGTGAATTTGGTGATCCATTGAGAGGGTCTTTATGTTTCAGGGTTTGCCAGGAGTAGGTTGATTAACCAGATTCTTATCAGTTGCTCTGGAACCGACATACTCAGGCTAAGCAAGTTTTTGGTTGATTAACCAAGGGTGTTTCTCAATGCCAAGGAAACTTGCCTTGATGCCTTGGTCCCGCCCCGGTTGCCTAGGAGATACATCATCAGGGGCCACCAAGGCGCGTTCCAATGTCCATGTGCTATGGAGGAATCTGTCCTCCGTTTGTTAGCCGTTTAGCTAACTGACCAAGGATACATCAGAGGTGCCTTGATGCCTTCTCTCGGTCAAACATTTCCCAGAACACAGCTTGATAGCAGCTGGCAGCAGCTACTTCAGGGGTACATTTCCAGTTAAAATGTAAGTCAACTAATTGTAGCTATCAGGGCTTATAACTAAAATGTTTGTTTTACTTTTTTATTGTTATTATTTTTTAGATCCAAAGCAGTTATATATGTGGTTGATTAGTTGCTAGTAGTTGCAGCTTTGGTGGCTACAAGGTACTAATTCGTTTACACATTTGATTTAACTGACATATACACAGTAAAAAAAAAAAGTAAAAAGCTCATTATGCATTATCAGTTCCATGGCCTAAGTAACGTTACTATATTTTGCCACTACGGTGGGCGGGACGTAAACAGAGCACATAAGCCGGCAGCCACGGTCACGTGAGGCAAGCATGTGCCATTTAACAGTTTTCTTTGACCAAAGAAGGACAGGGTCCTTGGAAGCCAGGCGCCTTGACATTGAAAAACACCCAGACACTTCAGAGTTTACAACATTGTAGGTTAACCAAGCTTTTTGGAACTGGCCCCAGGCCTTTAGCGGGCATTAGGTTTTGGAGTAATTTAGTTTCAGCCTGTAGATGGCAAAAGAGATCTCCAGCACACTTGAAGTAAACAATGTCAAGAACATGCTGTTGTGTTTTGTGCATTCTAAAGCCATTGATCTACTTTTAGACCTTTTAGTGTAATATTAGTAGGTATTCTTGATTAATCTGATGTCTAAATCAGGTATATGTTTATATGAGAATAAGACTGATTAGCTTTATTGACATTTTTGAGAGATGTGTTGTATGGGTTCTTTCAGTAGTGCTGCTCAGGTAAATTAAATATTTGAATGCACCTTTGAGCACATTCTCTTTGTTTTTGTCACTAAAACGTGTTTGTATTTGTAGTTTTTTTTCTTCTTCACACTTTCTTGTGATAAATCCGAGTCCAAAACAGCACATGCTTGTTGCTTGGAGGAGATAATGCAGGAAAGGGTTTAACAGGCTGTGAATCTCAATCCAGGACAGGGGTCACATTGGGTGCAACAGTACAGCCTTTATTGGCAGAGGTGTGCAGTCCAACAAAGCAACTCAGCATGCATTGAAAGTATGCATATGTCAACGCACAGAGAAATAAGGAGACCTTTCGTTTCTTACAGCCATCCCAAGCTGAGTTGTGTAATGCTGTGGCATTTTGTGTGACTGGATGTGTGTGTGTATGTGTGCGTGTTTGTGGGGGGGCATATTTACGTCTGAGACTCAAAACGGTTTTATCAACTCAATTAGAGGCTGACATTTCCCACATCCCCATGCTAGGCAAAAAAATCAATGCTTCCCGCTGCAGGAATACTGCAGTCCCCACCTTTCACTCTCTCTGCTGTTGACAGCTTGCATAAAACTACACACAACTACAGGATCTTGTGCTTTTCCACCCTGGATTTCTGGGACGTTAAGGATTTGTAGCAATTCTGCTCAGCCGTCCAACAAGCCCATAATGTGAGAAAATGTTTCCATATGGACACATTCCCCTATGGCTGTCAGTCTTCAGGTTCTTACTGCAGCACTGTGGGCTGCAATGCTCCTTTACCTGTGATTGCTACATCATATGATATATAAGGTATGTGCAGGGAGTAGTTGGTGCTCAAAAACTCCAAGGTGTGGATGTCATAATTCCGGGAAATGTGCAGGTGCGTGAATGTCGCAGAAACCTTATTACATTCATCGGCAGGACAGACCTGTCCGTCACTTTGTGACAAAACACCAAGCCAATAAATACATACCCTAGAGCTTGAATAAATTTAGTCCCACATACACTCAAGGATTCACACAAAGAAATATACACCCACCACAGCAGGACCTCCAATCAGAGAGTCGGCTTCAGTCAACTACTGCTTTCCCTTCCTCTATTGTTATATCTCCATGATCATTTTTTTTCACATTGTTATTTTGCATTGTTCCTGTTGTACATCTCCTGACATTTATGTTGTGCTCAGTTATGGCATCAGAATATTGCAATCTTGTTATTAAAATGAAAAGGAATATGGGCACTGAAAACAAAAATATAATTGTGATGGAAAATAATTTTCAATCTGAAATATGTGTAATGAAAATTTCTGTATTGAAAGTTAAATACAAATTAAAAGTGAAAACAAGCTTTAATTCAAAATATATAGGCCTACACTGAAACATATAATCAAATTTTCAGATTTTTAACAAACAAATCTTTTTTTTTTCAATGCCACTGTTTTTCACGCACCCATGCTCCCGTCTGTCAGCTCGTGGCTGGAGGGCAGAAAGACGGATCGCCCCTGTTGACTACCGTTGTTATTAGCTGTTAGTTCTTTACAGATTAGCACAACATGATGGTTAAAGAACAATCTATTAGCATGGTTAACATGTGCAGATTTGTAGGCTTAACAAATAAAAAGGACAGTAATAATATTTAATAGGTTCCAGCTGACAAAATACTCCACTCTCTATGGCTGAGTTACAGTGGATGATCTATCCATCCAGGGATCCAGTCTCATGACAGAATCTGCTCTCTCCCCCTAAATGGAGGTATGTTGATATTAATATGTACGTGTGCCTTCTTTGCTTCTGCTGTGTAAAGTTGAGGCACTATGATCAAATAATTGTAGATATCTGTAAACTAAACTGGCGGAGATCATATCCGAGGAGTTTCTACCTGTAGCTTGTCAGCTATTTGAAATGGTTTGGAAGCTAGCTCATTGGGCTAGCTCTTAGCTATCTCCGCTTTCTTACATGTTACTGGTTGTACAAACGACAGCCCGATTGCTTGTAGTTTTTAGTTCATTATTTTAGCCTGCACAGTGTAAGTTGTCAATTCTCCGTACCATGGCTCCATAATAACCCGGTAATGTATTAATGTATTTGGGTTGTGAATGTGTCTATGACATGTCAGTAATCTGATGAAGTCATAAATAATGGCCTGTCGGGGATTAAACTGGCCGAATGGTAACTCAGTCGTTGTAACTCGTCCTGTTGATGATCGATCGGTATAACATGTGGATGAAGAGTCAAGCACTGGAAGTTGTCCTAAGGAATTAATGCCTTTTTTGCTTCTGCTTTGTAAAGTCAATGCATATTGATCAAATAATTGTAGATATCCCCACACTGATCTGGTGGCTGTAATATCTGAGGAGTTTCATCCTGTAGCTTGCTAATATCAATTGCACTACATGCAGTTAGCTTTATGATGTGATTTTTTTGATAATCTGCACAAAGATGACAGAGATAACATTCAATGCCTCCATACATTTCAAGTCAGAAGTTTACATATACTCATCATCAACCGGAGTGTGATATCAATTTTGGGGTTTTGGTCATGCATTTGAACCTTGTGAAGATTATCTGATAACAAACCGGTTTGTGGCAAAAAACAAACAAAAAAAACTTAGGGACCACTGTGCTAGAACATTAGTATTGCGCTCCACAATGAAGCCAATTTTGCATCTCCATGCAATGAGAAGGTACTGACGGAGAAGGTGCTAATGCTCTGACATTAGCATCTTCAAATCTTCAGCTACTCATATGCTTATGAAAAATCAATTCAGAAGAAAGGTTTTTATGATCAGACAAGGGAAACATTGAGCTGTCTGACCACGATGGCAAGAGGCATGAATGGAGTAGTCAACGTAGAGCTTTAAAGCCTAAGAAGATTATTAAAACTGTCAAACAGGATTGTGGCTAGCTTTGTGTCAGTGATACTGGTGCGTTTTATAAAGCAGATGGAAGAACGAGACAGTTGACAACCCCAAATGCATCAACTTTACCTCAAATCAATGGTTAAACATTGAAAACTTGGGACACAATTCACAGATTCTACAAAACAGCCATCCTAAAGACTGAATTTAAAAAGATAAAACTGTCTGAAATAAAACTTATGGAATGGCCAGAAATTACCATTGGCTAAACCACTCACTTTGAATAAATGAAATATGCCTCTCTGCCAGAAAACCAACCAAATTGCTTTGCTGGATATTTGACCAAACAGTGGTCAAATATCCAACAAGAATTATACCAGGGGCTTACGGATGGCTGCAACAATTTTAGGCTTTTTTAGCAATTTGCTAGTGGATATTTAACTGAGTATTAGCGGGAGTGTATTTATATATGTGAGCCTCTATGTAAAATTTAGATTCAGTACAGGTTACAGAAAATTTACTTCAAACTTGATCATTCTTTGTTTTCAAAATTCACTGAAGTTGTATTTACACTGAGGAGCAATTCAGATAAAGCGTTTAAAATCCAAAACATATAAGCCTCCTATAGATGAGTGAATGTATGGCGCTATCTTAATCGCTCAAATCACATCGTGATTGTTTTGTTTGGGTGAGACATTTTTGGTGATTTTTGCAAAACTAATATTTAAAACAAGTTATTTATGTTTTTAAGAAATTAATTTCCACATTATTCAGATCATTATTTAATATATAAACATCTCACATCATCAGCTTTAGAAAAGATTAAAATGACCTATTTGCTCAGAAAAGTCAAATCTTGGCAACCGCTAATTATGAACAATAGAAATTAGTAATATTCTTGCTCCACAAGTGTTGGCATGAAACATCACCACCACTGAAGGTAATTGCGCAGAACTTAAGGTAAATGACTCATAGAATTAGTGAGCCTGAGGATAAGGTAAAAACCTCTACCATAATCTTTCTGCAAATTATTTGATTCTCCAGTGTTGTCCAAATTCACACTTAGTTCTTTGAACAGATAATGTGACAATGTTCATTCTCACATTAGTCTTTAACCTGGGCTCAGTTTCCAATCACACTTTGCTGAATTAGGCTGGATATTGTCTACAATCTGTCTCTATGTCTTGCACTTCTTCGTTAAGCTTTAAGATTACTTAATCACAAATCAATGCAAATGATTAAAAGTAGGGTCTAAACTTGTAGAATCTGAGCTGCCTTTGTGAATCACCAGTTTTAGGGTTTATTGCAACATCTCCTCTGTGTATCCTTCTAAGTTGAATCTGAATGTGTCTTTGTGGCTTCTTAACCTTTAAATAAAGGTAAAAGACATTGTAAAAGAATCAAACAAGATCATCAGTGAGGTGTGACAATATCAATGAAAGTTTGACTAATTTCTTTAAACATTTAAAGCGGACTACAAATATTAGATTAGGCTGTGATATTAATATCACCTAAATGTTTTTTAGTGTGCTTATATTGTTAGTTGAGTGTTGTTTATTTAGCATGAGCTAATGAACATCAATGTAAAATTATAGCCACCGAAAATATGAAGATGTTACAATCATTACTTGCTCACAGACAACAGGGTTAAACAATTACATGTTATAAATTTTATGTTGCATTAAATTGATTTTAAGTGGGGTTTTTTTATCCAGAGTGACTTAAGCACTAAAAATATTTCATGCTGGGCTGATGTGGAAAAGGGGATAAATGCAAACTGTGACAAAGTGCACAAGACAGAAATTATAACTAAATCGAGACCTACAAATCTCTAAAGTGCTTGTGTCTTTCTAATGTAGTTGTATAAACTAAACTTTTGACGGGGAAAACAACTAAGAATGTATCTTATGCAAACTTAAAATTATAGTCACATTTATGCAGTTATACCCTATTTAAGTAACTTTTTAAAAAATTAAAAAATTTAGTTGCACCTCACTGTTGACTTCTATTCAAGTATTATTATTACAACTCTTCCTAATGCTAGAAACTTCAATGAATAATCGACAAGGGACACGTGTGTCTGGTTGGAGATTTGGTTTGTAAACAAGCTTCATTTTTCCACTGATATTCTGTTGAAATAATATTACAAAATCCTGCTGCAAAAACATCCTCTAACAATTATGCTGCAATGTGGAGTTCATTATCTTTTTTCACTGTATCTTGTTTGCTGTAGTCCAATAACAGTAAAAGTGATAAAAAAATGTATTGAGAAATGTATTTAAGTTTTGCATGCAATAGAATAGTCACTGAATTTAGTCACCAGCAGAAATACATCTCTAACAGGAAAACCAAATCATTTTCAGATATGTTACTTCAGTACATCAGTTACATTTGGAAAGGTAACTGTACTTGTTCAATAGATCACAATGGATGTTTTACAATCATATTTTCAAATATATATGGTAATACTCTTACCAGTGGAAACAACGGTGAAAATGAAACGGTGCAAAAAGCAAAAGAATCATTTTAAACTAGAATTCAGTGTAGGTTTGACGTTTGTAAATACAATAAAAGAACATTTATTGTCATCATGATGAATCCAATTTTTTATCAAATAGTCTACTTATGTTGTTCTGCGGCTGATACGGTCTTCTATCAGTATCACCATATATTGAGCAGTTCACCTCGATAATGACAAATGAAAAATAATTATCCCATCAACCTTTTATTTTAAAAACATGTTGCTTCTTTTCTTCCTTGACCAGCTCTACACTCACTCCCCAAGCCTCACCCCCAATATTCAATGTCCCGTAATCTAACTTCAGCGTTTGCTACTTTGATTCTTGACGCACAAATCCAATTTGATCTCAACGTTCATGTTCCCAATAAATGAACGAACACTGCAAAAGTTTGATCTTGGACGAGGGACCCATCTCTCTTGTCATGCTACTTTATAATTTTCTGTCCAAAAATCATCTGTCAGTTTGCCTTTGCTCATTTATATGCAAATGGGAAAAGTAGCCTAGAGATAATTTCACTCTAAAGACGATGAGTGACCTTTGCTCTTTATTCACAAAACAGGTAGATTAGGAACATCAATATACTTAGAATTATTTTTTACATTTTGTTCTTTATTTATTAAATGAATGACAATTATAGTGATAAAAATATACATGTGCATTTAAATTATTCTTGTTAAGACCATTTCTAATAGCATTAAGTTATTGGAAGAAACCAAATGAATGTTTTTTTTTATTACGTTGTTTGGGAGTTGTTCAAATATAGGCATGGTGAAGTTACTTCTCTGAAAGTGTTAAAAACATGAGTAGTTTCCAGACTGCAACATTTCTCTTTCAAACCACTCCAATGGTTTAAAGTCCAGCTCTTCCCCACCCCAACATGTTGCTGTATATCACCAGTTAACTGGTTCAGCAAGGCTACTACACCTCTTCTAATCCAAACCCGCCTCTCAGCTCACTAGAAACAACTTTTTTTTATAAAAAACACATAGATCATATGAAATATTTTTTTGTTGTTTATACATTTTTGCAAATATAAGGATGCAATGAAACCTTGATGCTTTTTTCAAAGTAATCACAAAATGAGAATTTCATACTGACCCGTGCCTAAAAGCACAAATAAACAAATCATATAGAAACAAGCCAATTAGGCCATGCTTCTTAGCTGTTTTCCTTTTAAATTAATATCCTCAACAACTCCTTAAAAAAAATAAAAATAATCTATCCACATCTAACCAAATAAGTGCATTGTTAACCACATTCATAGACATGCCAAACCTTTTGAAGGGCACTGGCCCATTCGAATCTTCTCAAAATATTTTTCTGCTTTCTAAATTGTTCACAAATCAGTAATAAAACTTGTAAAGCAAGCAACAAGTAAGCATATAAATGCATATAAAAGCAATAAACTTTTTTTGATTCTGTAATTCTGTGTTTTAGTATTATGACAGGCCAAATGTTAGCAAAATATATTCGTTTTGTGAGATAACCGATTACTGTAGGTGTGGACACGGCCTTTTTCAAGAAAGAGGGTATAGTTTAACAACTTCATTTACATATTTACAAATCACTTTGCCTTTGTAATCAAGTTTTTATGTATTTTTTTTAAAACCTGCAACTGCACTCTTGTGCATGCATATTTGTGTATGCAGAATTGAAATTGCTTTTATTATTTTATTACCTTTTGAGAAATGCATTTCTCATTTCCTATCAGTAACAAACTTCTCGGTTGAATCAAAAACATTTTTGAGCTAAATGTGCCAGGAATATGAATATTTTTTGTCTCAACAGTATATACACAGTTATACATGATCATACTCATAAAACACCAAAAAGAAACCCTGATTAAATTAGAATGTTTGTCAAATAGTCAAGCTTTTTTGTTTTTATAGCACCTTGAGCTCTCTGTTAAACAATCACATGCCAGGCTGTTACAGGATTGTTTTTTCATCGGAATGTCTGTGTAACAAGTTCACTTTCTGAGACAGAATCTAACTTCTTTTGACTTCTTCTGCAAGGCTATGGACAACTTGCTTCCTCAGATGGTTTAACTGAACACTTAATAGCAATAAAGTTAAAATTCTGTTTGGTCTCTCATTATCTCTCTCCTTCCCTCCTTCACTCTGTAGTTCCCTTTATATCACTCTATATTTTTAAGTGATATGAATCCAGTTCCAAACACAGACAATTTCAGATTTCATTTATCTGAAAAAAAATATCCACAAACATCTGGTGGTAAACCACTATGTTATCACAAAAAACCTAAGCCCTTGTTCTTGTTAATTAGGGCCTGGAATAAAAAACCCACTCTAAATACTGTGTGTTTATTGCCACATTAGTCTAAAAATCCATCTAATACAGTGATACATGACATAAATCAAATCTTCCATTTCTCTGCCAGCCTAGTCTGTTATTTTCCCTCCTGGTATTATTTGTTGTGCTTGCAGTCTAAATTGTGCTGTAATGCAAAACAATGCTGCATTAAACCACTGAGCCTGCACCTGAGGACCATAGAAAGGATATCAGAGCAATATGGGAAATGCAGTAAATCTAATTTCTGTTGCTGGATGTTGACATTTGCATACATATTGGCAGAATAATTTTCAAATGCAATGTGGAGTTTTAAGGGATAAAAAAAATAATACCTAAACTGAAGCAAATCTTCAGCTATGAGATTTAGCTCAGGGAATCTAAGCAGGTGTCCGGAAAGAATCAACAGGGGGATATTGAAGGCTAAAACAACAGGTGTAATAGGCAAGAATTGCAGACTGGCAAAATTATTAAGTATACATTTCTATTAACCTTTGCCTTCAGAGCTGTCTGTGTATTGTAGCATAGTTTAGACTATGCTGCTGATTTGTCCGTCTATACCATTTCATCACATCCCAGAGGTGTTCTGTTGGATGTGTTATCTAGTCACTATGGTGGGCAAACAGGGCAATGTAAGGAAACCCCCTCTACACGTCCGACACCATCATGAACCGACGATACACGTTTTGATGGACCTATGCTTTTGCATTGTTTATTCCAAAATTTGAAGCCAACATCTGAATGTTGTAGTTGACAATTAGACTGATTTTACCAAAATTTCTAAATGTCTTTGTAGTTTTCAAACTTTGGCAAATGGGTAGACAGTGGGGTTGATTTCCTGTTGTTTAATTTGCAGGACTGTGGTCTTCTGTCGCTGAAGCCCCTCGGTCGATTTCTGCTTGTATTAAAATGCACCAGTTCATCCATTTTCCTTTGAACTCAGGCATCAACAAGGGAATTTTGCAACTGTAAAAGAGGCTTCAATCGCCTTTCTTCCGTCATTTTGATACTCTGTTTAAACGCCAACAACTTCACTTTTAATTCAAAGAGAAGCTGAATGTGTGTACTTAATAAATCAGTCTGTAAGTGAACAGTATTGGGAGTAAAAGTGGTTTCGGGAAAAATCAAAAATAAGCTTCCAAGTTTTCTTGAAGGTGACAAGCACGTCACTAATGTTCCATGCAGAAAGGAGTGTGAGTTTGCTGCCCTTGACCAAGTTCAGCGCAGCTCATTCAGCTCCATTTTAATAACTCTCCAATTGACTTCAAATTACCCAGAACCCGTTATAGTACAGAAATTTTCCCTGTTGTGCACTGAAAGGGTGTCACTGTGATATTAGCTTTTTGACTTCCCCCCCTCTAACTCCTTCTCTCCCTCTCTCTTTCCCTAGCTCATCTATTCTTTCTTTTTCTTGGTGATAAAAGGGTCCTTTTTAAGGAGAACAGAAAGCTTGTCAGGATTTGGCCAGCCGGAGAAAGTCATTTGAGGCCTAAATTGATGTGCTCAGGACTCTCAATAGTATCTCTCTAACGTTGGAGGCGGGAAGGCAGGAGATGTGAAGGTCTGGATATTGTTCCTCGTAAATGGTTCTTTATTTCATCAGTGAAGCCAGGAAATGAGCAGCAGCGTTCATCATTTTTTCTGTGCAGAGAAGGACGGCCATGCGTAAAATGGAACACTAAGAAACAGGATCCCCTAATATTTTAACAACTGAAACGTCCACCGCTCTCCACATCTTGTAGAGTTTTACTGCCGATGAGAACGTATGCAAACAAGGTCCCAATAAGTTATAGAGTGAAGGCTGTGCATGAACACAATCTATCATGTTGACAGGGTTTGGGCAGACTACATGGACATGAATCCATACACGGGCTTGACTGGCTGAGACTGCAGAGCCTTCTGGACCACGAATGGAGAGGAAGGGTCCAGGAGGAAAGGCATTTCATATTATGGCATCTTCAAATACAAAGTGTGTGTGGCTGATTGTATTAGTCTGTGGGGAAATGTTTGTGTTTGTTTATGCAGGTGTCAGTGTGCAGTTTTCTATTAAATGCCAGTAATTTGTTCTCTCCAAAATGTGTATGTGTGTGGCAGCGCTCTCCATCGTGCAGCTGTGATCCATGAGATTCAGGCTGAGCTGTCACTCTGCTAATCTCCCCAAGTAGAAATACAGCTTGGAAAATGTCATCTGAACATCCCGAATTGTGTTTACAATCGCTGCAGGTTCCATCGCTTCTAATTTGACAAGTCATTATCACCCTTGCTTCTCTCCCTCTCCTCTCTTGTGGCCAGGAAAACACAAAAGTAAAGGGGGACGAGGCAGAGCAAGACAAGGGCATTAACCTTCTTTTTACAAACACACAAATGGGCTAATCATAGTCAGGTAATTCAAAATTCCGAAGATTCTTGTTACTTTTGTTACATTTTCAAATGCCCTTGTAAGCTTTATGTCTTCCAAAAAAGTCATTCCCTAAGGCCTAGTTCTGGTCTTAGCATGAACACCAGAAGAAAAAGCCCTCAGAGAGAAGATTCTTGGCTGTCTTATGAAAAGCTGCAGCTGGTGGCCACTGCGTGTGTTTTGGAAAATGCACGCAACATTTCAAACCCTCTGGCTCAAAGCAAAGTCAGAAGTAACTTTTGCAAAAAAGCAAACATAAATATAGGCTATTACCTGGTAGAAGTTCCTGTTTGCATTTGAATAAATACATATTCATTATGTGTACACAACCAGCACCTCATCATATATAATAAGGAGAGATCTTTTTTTGTGAGATTCTTTAACGTTATCATCAAATTCTCCCGATTTGTGGTAGAAAGGTGTCATATTGCACTTAGTTTGCAGAAAATTAAATACATTCTCGGAAGACCAATGGAAAGCTTACAGTTCAAGTTAGGCTGGGGCCCTTTTAATGGTTTGTAGCAATTTTGATCTACTCATACTGCAAATGTTTATATCCTTTGCATGCAATCCTATTATTACAATACTTTTTCAAAAGAGAAGGTAAACTGTGTTTTTGTTTTCTCAGGTTGACAATGTCTGTGATGCTACACCAAACTTTCATTGTTTGCAAGCTGTATCACTGACCTGATCAGCAGTGACTTACCAGTCTAACTACTAGCTCTGTACAGGAACACACATCTTTGGTGATGTTGCACTTTTGACATACTTTCATAAAATACATGCTTATTCCACCATAGGTGTGGTTAAGGTAGAAAGATGAATCTCTGTTGTTCAGATAAATTTATACACCACAGCAACACAGACATTGTTAAGATGGGAAAAAACACAATGCAACAATGGTCTCTTATGAAAGTGTAGGCATTTTATATCAACTAATATAGTGCAAATAAACATGTTTCAATTTAATTTGTTTTACATTTCAGAAATCAGCTAAAACAAGATTTGTCTGATTAGCAGTTTCATTTATTTTTATAAACATATTGCATTATGACATATATTGACTAAAGATAAAGGAAGTATAAATCACATCTGAGAGCCTCAAATATAAACTACATTCCTTCAAAGCCTTAAATGGAAAGTTGTTGTGTTTTCAACCTAGACCTTATTTTTAAGCAATAATGTTCATTTACTGACCCAGACAAGTTTGGAACAACTTAGAACCGTTCAGGAGGACTTTACATTGAGTCACGATCATTATATAGCAATATAATGGGAGTCAATCATGGTAGGAGTTTGCCACCCGTAATAAGGCATTATCTGCCCCAAACCTCCTTCATTTAACCATGTTTTGTTATTAAACCTTAGCAAGACTCCCCTCAGAGTTCAGAACATATCTGAAGTGTTTATTTGCTCTCTTCCAGGGTGAATTAGATGCAACAATAAAACGACATTATCACGCGATTACAATGACGACACCATCCTGCTTGTAGTCTAAGCAGGACTTTCACTCTGTGCTCTACGGTGGTCGGATAGACAGAACTTGCTATTGCAGACATAAATATGGTTCACGTTTGTGTGTTCCCAAATTGCACTAACCGAATTAGTTCAGCGTCCACAGGCTCCCTTTCTGCATCCAACGCAGACTACATATGTAATGGTGGAAGGTACGACGTCAATGAAATCCCAAGTTATTGTAAGTTGGAATCAGTTACATTTAAAGCCTGTAAAAAACTCAGATGCTAACAGCTTAGCACCTCTGATACATTCTGAACTCACAGTGGAATATCGCTAACTATTCATAACAAAACATGGCTAAATGAAGGAGTTCAGGGGCAGATAATGCCTTATTACAGCTGGCAAAATCCTGCCCTGATCAACTCCCATTATATTGATATACAATGATCGTGACTTGATGTAAACTCCTGCTGAATGGCTCCAAGTAGCCCCAAACTTGTCTGGTTGAGTAAATGAATGTAATATATGCTAAAAAAAAAATAAGGTCCAGGTTGAAAAAAAATAACTTTTCCTTTAAGTGTTGCAGCATTTCCTTAAAACAATCATACCAAGTTAGAAAGACCAAGGAATGGTGTATTACTTTAATATTACATATGCTCTTTGTAGTAAACTGGAGTAGTTCATTAGTCATTCTGCAACAAAATAAATAAATAAATAGCTAAATAAAGCACAGTTTCATTGTCACTTTGCAGTTTTCATTTCATTGTCAAACAGGTTAATTAAAATCCTTTACATAAAATCTATCAAAAGTATACATTGTTCAAAACCTGTTACGTTTCCTTTAACTTAGGCTACGTCCACACTAAGCCAGATAAGGTTACACGGGGAGTTAGACGCCTAATGTTATCCACTCAACACGAGCATTTACACCCCGTTTAAGGTCCGTTTAAGGTCCCATGATTGCGCAATCCAATGCCGACCTATGCATGTAATGGGCATGCGCGGGGAAAAACAAAAAGAACGCAGATTGACACGTATAATCTACGTCACTGTCGGCGCCTCCTGGATCGCCTCCTGTGTCGCCTTCTCATCCGCAAGTAGGTTAGGGTTAACTTTGCAAACGTCTGAATTTGCAAAAGAAGCAGTAGCATAGCGAGACTCGTCTCCATCTTTGCTGTTGTTATTATCTGGTGTCGCGTTGTTGTCGTCGTCATCAACTTAGGACGCAACATTTGATTGACGTCGCTGCTCTGATTTAGCCGGGGACCGGATGAGTTGCGTCCAGACGTGCTCATTTAGCCGTTGAGATAACAGACGGCTCTCTTACCCGGCT
This sequence comes from Apricaphanius iberus, assembly GCA_028564705.1. NCBI lineage: Eukaryota > Metazoa > Chordata > Actinopteri > Cyprinodontiformes > Aphaniidae > Apricaphanius > Apricaphanius iberus. The sequence continues at coordinate 1,832,070 of JAPXFQ010002826.1, forward strand.
AATACTTATCCGGCCACAGACCACAAACAGTGGTGCCACAAACAGTGGTGGCACTGGAAAGTGGTCCTTAGTGTGGACGATAGGGGGGTGTAGACTAAATACTTATACGTTTAAGGCGTTATCCGGCTTAGTGTGGACGTGGCCTTAGAAATAGGGGAGACAACCTTGCACTTACATAATGCCTAAAGACCATTAAGCCATTACCCTAACATCTACTTCTTTGGAATGTAAAAAAAACTGTAATACATGAAAAAGATATTCACAAACAAAAATGTTCCACACAGAAAGCCCGTGCTGATATTTGAACATGCAGCCTTCTAGCTGTCAGAAAACAGTGCTATTCAACAATATTTTTGGATTTCCTTGTGCTGCGAAGTTCTTGTTTGGAATACTAGATGGATCACAGGGAATTATGTCTGAAAGTCAAACCTAAATAAGAGGAAATAGTTTGGGAATTGCTTCATGTATTTGAAAATCAGTGATCCATCCATCCAACCATTCTAACAATGTCTCCTATGTCTCTAGCACAAACAGTGCACCACTTGCCTAATCCTTGCAACATTCTAATGGTGGAAAAAAGAATGACACAATGCCATAATGGTCGCACAATGTGTCTTATCTTTCATGACTATCCTCCTGCTAACAATTTAGTCTTCGCCTGAAACACGTAACTGAGATGACATTCTGCTGAGGAGATACCAGTTTTCATAGACTTGTTTTTCGATACATTTTTAGTCTTGTTTCATATCATATTCTCCCTTTACTTTGTGTATCAGTACAACACTCTGCCAAATCAATAAAACCTTGTAAATACCAAAGTTTCTTGCACTAATCATCCATTTGCTTAAGTAAATATGTTTTTCCAGTGCTTCTTAGTCTGGGAAACTAATATTCACATAAGCTCATCCCTTAGCTTCTGTTCTCTGTATCATGATTCTCACTTTTCCAGGCTTTTAAGTTTTCCCCAAATCTAGATACACCGTCCTTCCTTCCTTCCTTCCTTCCTTCCTTCCTTCCTTCCTTCCTTCCTTCCTTCCATCCATCCATCCATCCATCCATTTTACAAAAATTCTAAATTTGTAAAATTGTAAACACATTTTCAAAATATGGGCCCAAGAGATATGGAACTTGAATTTGGAAGTATGGAACTTGTAAAATAAAACTGTGTAGGAATCATATTTATTTAAAAAAAATATTAGTGACTTATAATTAGTTATTACTGTAATGTGCATATATGTATGTACTGTATTATTTTAGAAGAGCGAGAAGAGTAACAGCACAAAGGGTCATGGCAATTTTTTCCATCCAAGCCCCACCCACATCTACAACCCCACCACTAAAAATAATGTAAAATAATGTAGTAAGAAAATGAAATGAAGATGGAAAAAGCACAAGTGTGCTATCTGAAGTTTTTGTAAAAAAAACTCCTGTTGTAAAGGAGTGGATAATGAGCATGTACTGAAGATAAAAGAAATTTTCAATTAAGATGAGTTTGGTGCTGGTTCATTAATAATGCAGAAATTATTACCCCATTTATTATGGCGTCCCAGTTTAAAGCCACTTTATATGTGCATGTGTTTCTGCTGGGCAGCCATTGCATACAACATTTTCTACAGTGTTAGAAAATAGGATCAGTCAATTTACTTTTTTTCTGTAAATCATAAATGTTAATGGCCAAAGGAAGAAAGAAAGCAGTAGAGGTACTAAAAGCCCTGCACAGCTTATTGTGTGGTGGAGTATACAAGCATAGTGAGCAAGAGGAAACAAGCAGAGATTTAAAAGGGACAAAAAGACAGAACAGAACAAGATTGTGCAGCGCTGTTGAATGCTTTCCCTCTAAAATATTTATGCAGCTGGAGATTTCTGTCCCTGATTCTGTGTCCAATTAAAGCATTTCTGGAAATGAGTGTGCTTGTGCAGGAGATAGCAGAGGGAAGCAATAGCAGGAGTGGAGTGCAAGCAGCAGTGCCGTGAAAGAATAAACTCACAAACGCAGCACATTTGCCCTTGATGTGACACTTCCTAACAACGGAAAATAATACCCTCATTTGCTGCTCACATTGACGGCACCCACGTTATGAATTAATGTGTGCATTTAATAAAACAACAGACCCCAACATTAACCTGCTGGCCACAAATGAAAGCAATCCTCTTTAAGTCTGAAACTTCAAAGTAATTCAGTGCAAAGCCAATAAGGTCCAATAAGGAGGGTAGATTTGCATGGGCACTTTCCAAGATAAATGACACAGATGCTACCGTGTGCTGCTCTCCAGTGGCAAATGCATTGGTCTCATGGTGTTACCTCATAAACATCCATAAGCAAACACTAGACGAGTGGTTTTAGAGAGATGAATCGGCATGAGGAATTAGCAGAAATTATACCGACAAACAAAACACAGATCCCTCCTCCTGCCTCTCGCTCTGTGCCTGCTGCTCTCCCTCCGGCCCGGAGAGTAGGGAGGGCAGTGCCTATGCGGCAGCTTTAAATAGGAATTAGCAGCATTTCATTGTGATAGTGATTGAGTATGGGTCCCAGGGGTGGGTCTGCTTATTGTTAGCACGTCTTGTAAATCTACAGTAATCCTCCTAGTGCAGACCAGACACACATGTTGCATAAAAATCACAGGCCCACACATACATGAATAAATTCATACAACATCCCTAACATAGCCACACTGAACATCTAGAAAACTCATGGGACGACTGTGGATGAGTAGGTAGAGTAGTTGTCTTGCAATCAGGGTCGTATTTTCAACTCCAGCTTACTCCTGTCAAATTTTGATGTGCCCGTGGGCAAGGCACTTAACCCCAAGTTGCCTACTGAGCTCTGTATCAATGTGTAAATGAGTTCACGTCTGAGAGTGTGAATGAGTGAATGCTGCTCCAGTGTAAAACTGGAAAATAACTATATAAGTTCAGTCCATCTACATGAACCTGGAGAGAGCGTGACAGTTTTGCATTTCAAGTTTATTTCATAGTGGTTTATAGATACTAGTTGCACAGACTCTTGATCTTTACACTGACTATGGTCCATCCTGCCTATCCTTGACATTTGGCCTCCACCCAATCATCTTACACACGGGCACATGCATGGGAAGATACTGTAAGAGTGTGCAAATAAATCTCTTAGAAGCTTTCCTCCCACAGTTGAGGTTCACCTGTTGAACTCTGCACTTTGATATTTTCAAGCAGCAGTATGTAAACTCCACACAGAGTCAACAAAAAAGCCTGATCAGCTGAGAATCTTAAGCACTTCAAAGAGGGAAGAGTAAGCTGTTACTTCTTTTTTTCCATGGAGCATGACAAAACTTAAGAGGCAGAAAAACCACATCGATTAATCCCCAGCTGCCGCAGCATTAGTTTGTGGTCACGTAATTAGTATTCTGAGCTTATGAAATTCCCCAAGTGTCCAAACTTAAATATATTGTAAAGCTTGTGATGAAAAGGGTCAAGATGAAAGATAGCCATATTGAATTTTGATATTTTAAGTTCTTGCTTTTAAAATGTCCCCTGAGAGTATTTTATTAGCCAACAAACAGCAAACAGATGGATGTGCAAACTTAGAAGGACAAAATAGTGCTTTTAACTTTTTCTTCATTATACTTCATTAAACTTTGAAGTCAGCACTTCCATCCAAGTGTCCATTTTTATGTTATAAATATATTATATAATATATCATTATTATTATTATTATTATTAATTATAATAATAATAATAATATATTTTTAATATGAAATGATCATTCTGTGTTTGCTAAAACCATTCTTAATCAAATATACTTTACGTTAATCTAATAATATTGTTTTAGATTTGGTGGTTTTAATTAGCACTATTTTTTTTTTTTTTTGATGAAACATGGTTTGATGTTTTTGTTTTCCTCACAATTGTTTTCCTCAACGTTCTCAAGATCATATCTCAAGATATGTGAGATCTTGCATGAAGCCCCAGGTCAAGGGAGGTTGTTAGTGATTTGGTAATTATTCCACTTTCTAATAACAGCTTCAACAGTTATTTTCTCATTAAGTCTAAGTTAATTTTTGGTTTAAGGGTAATCCCATAAAACATAAATGAGATGAATGAGAATATTCACAGGCTCCCATAAAAAATGACAATTTCAACCATGGCCATATTTCAGTGTATTTCAGAGTTGTGAATTGGTATACTTTGGTTACTCTGCACTGCTTGACTAGTGCTAGTTTAATTTAAAATAAAGAGCAGAAAGTACAGCTGTGGTGTATGAATACAAATTAAAGAATGTTCATTTTGAACATATAAGCGTAAAATAATTTGCGGTCATGCACCGTCCTCATTTTTGTTTGCATGGACTCATCTATGCCCACAGACAGTGTACTGGAGCACAAACTCACGCTGAGAAATAGTATCTGCTGCTATCTCAGGCAAGAACTTCATATACTATTTTCATATTTAAGGCCACAGTGGATAAAGGCCCCTCTAGTGCACCGTAGGTGTTGTGGAAATAAATATTTTATAGGAAAATATAATTGCATTTTTTGGCCCTGAGCACCCCACAAGACAAGGTTTAATGGGCTCTCACTGTATGTTTGGGTAGCAAATGTCGCACCGAAACACACATAGACACTAATACACATGAAAGACAGACATCCCTTTATGGTCCACTTTATGGAATTGCTTTTTGCAAAATGTTAGATATCTATTTTGCTGTCCTTGATAATATATCAAATGGTGCAAATGGTATTTCAATTATACTTCAATGTGTATGAATGTATCTGAATTGATTTATGATTCAAGACTCAGTGAATGTGAGGGATCTTACAAACATAAAGAGTTGTCCCATGGGACTGGCTATAACCTTTCTTTCTAAGCTTATTGACTTGAAATAACTCATATGTCCCTTATAAGAGGGTTGGAGGTATAAAACGCACAATCATCCATATTCTAATACTGCATACATACTCTTTTGATTTTTAAAGTTTTCTCTAAACTGAAAATAATAGTATGGGTTTAAGGGAATTACAAAAAGTGTGATTGCTGTAGAGCCAGTATAGACATTTGTCAATGATTATTGAGAAAGTTAAATAATTTGTTGTCTTTTTAAAAATATTTTTTTGTTCTAAACTGAGTCTTTTTAAACTGTTTCTTATCTTCTGATATATGCTGGTTCTATTCCTAATCAAAATACGTTTAATGGTCAAATAAAAACAATTTTGCAATTAAATGTACCAGGAATATTAATATTTTTAGCAAAGCTTTAGCCATATACAACTTTCAGGGGGAGGGACATAATTTTCCTTAAGCCTGTAAAGGTAAAAAATGTGCAGCCTCAATGATAATGACAGATTTGTACTTTTGTAAAAAGTTGCTAAATTTATTACATATACTACAATTAAATATAATATGATAAATATATATCCACATTTGTAGATTTATAGTTCATGAAAAAGATCTACACATATTAGAAAAAGATACAATAAAAAAAATGTTTTAATTGATTTCAATCATACATGAATTCCAATCAGTTTAAAATTTTTCCAGAGGTGGAAAGAGTACTGAAATATTCTACTCCAGTAAAAGTACTACTACTGTGTAGAAATTTTAATCAAGCACAGGTAAAATTACCAGTCAAAAAAATTTGCTCAACTAAAAGTAAAAAGTAGCTTATTCCAAATGTGCTCAGAGTAAAAGTTACTTAGTTACTTTTTTTTTACTGTGTATTTTTGTCAACTAAAAGTGCTGGTTATTCTTGTCGACTAAAATTGCCGGTTATATTCGTTGACTAAAATTGTACAAAAACTAAAATAAATATAATGACTAAAATAGGACTAAAACTGAAATAAATTTTAGCCAAAAGACTAAGACTAAAACTATATTAAAATTTCCTGTCAAAATTAACACTGAATTGCAGGCTAACTACAAATTTATAAAAAAAAAATGTATAACACTAACAGCCACAGGTGCTGTGACTTTCCCCAAATTAGCCAAAGAAGACAAAACTATTGGGTACCATCAAAATGTAAGATTTTTAAGACAAAACTATGATATTTTTCAATAAGATTGCTGTCAGATGTTAGAACATGTTAAATAAACTTAAGCTTATTTAGCAGCTGCTAAAACATTTTCATTTTCTTGAAATTGACTTGCCCTAATGTACTTCTAGATGGCTATTTATTTGTGTCCATCCTTAGAGTGTAACTATCTGAACCTCTTCATAATTTTAAGCAGCAGCTGATTTTTGAAGTTAAAACAGTTCATCCTTGCTCGCTTTGCAAGTGCTACATCATTTTCTGTGATCATCAGAATCTGTGTCTCTGAGTGGCGCTGTTTTGTTAATCCCATCATAGGTCACTAACTGTGACAGTAGATGCTCCTTTGATAATATGTGAGCTCTCCATAAAAAATTATTTTTGAGAGGGTGGAAACTTTTTTCAGGTGACAGTGTTTGCATAGAAGATTTGTAATGTTTATAGTTTTTGAATGGAAAGATGACCGAAGGACAGTGGCTCAAAGATCACCAATTATTAACATTTTACATGTCATATCATATCATGTGACCCTTCCACACCCTTTGCAAAACAATGTTCACCTCATGTCAGATTTTAATAATGGCATTAATAACTTTTACAATGTGGCACTATGTTTGTCCATGAGGAATCAGCAAAACAGCGCCCCATAGAGCTACATAATTTGACGGTGACAGAAAATGGTGTAACACCTGTTTTGGGGGTGGGGATTTGCAAATAGATTAAATTGTCCAGTTTTATTTTTTTTTTTTCGCCAAGCATATATGCTACTAATGATGGGCGATTTGTTTAAATTTTTTGAGTTTTTAGAATATGTAGGAGTAATAGAGACAAAATATTGTTCAAAATTCTTGGGGAGAAATTGCTGTCATATTTGGGAAAGACGAGGATGCAGTGAAAAAATGTTTTATCTTGTTTAATGGATGAGTGGAGAATCTCTTTTTTCATCTTTTTCCCAACAGTAGTAAACAGCATTAAAGTTCCTCTTCTGTGTTTAAGCTCACGGGTGCCGCCATGTTGTGAACAACAGTGATTTCTACTTCTACTACGGTATAGTGTATATATGCCATAGAACCCCTATGCTGCTCCATGCAGTCTTTGAGAATATCAGCTCACAGCTCGGAGAAGCCGCAAAAGCTGTAAATGCAGCTAGAACGCGTCTTGGCCAGTTTCACACGTCTCAATTTCCACGCGGAATGTACATACGTCAAGCACAAACCAAGCCTAACACAGGACGCGCTTTCCACCCCAGACAGAATTTCAAAAGTGGACAGGTCAGTGAAAAGAAGATGCTTACTCGAGTTATTCACCAGTGTCTTTGATTAAATGTAGCATAACCTTTTATTAAACAATGAATTTAATGTGACAGTAGTTTATATCAAGTTCTCTTTACATGTTTTTGCAGGATTGATGTGGAGTTTCTAAAAGCTGCAACCCCGATCTCAGGCCAAACACGCAATAACACGGTTGCTTTTCTTCAACTGAAGCCAAAGTGGTCACTTACATCGTTTTCTTTTACTGGGGTCTCTTTGTTCGCTGGATCCCCACAGATGTCAAGGGGCTTCCATCTTTATTCTTATTAGTGCCAGTTTTCATGTCATGCATTGCATGATCCCGGCGCAATTTAAAAAAATCATATTTATAGGTTGATGTTTTTCTACTTCTAATGGATAGAATAAAAAATCTATTAAAATACAATACTTAAAAAAACATACTTAAGTAAAAGTAATGTTACAGTTTTTACAAACAGTTTTAAAAATTCAAGTACAAAAAAAACCCTACTCAACTACAGTAACACAAGTAAATATAATTCCTTACTTTCCACCTCTGAAGTTTTCTATCTAAGAAAACCCAGCAGATTACATCAAGTTATTGATTTACAACATTCACAGCCCTTGGACGAATGTAAGTAAACAGTAGATAGTTTCCTGCATTAAGCTGTTTTTAACTCAGAAGATTTAAGAATAGAGGAATATTGAATATTTTGTTTTAAAGAAGTAGAACCCACATTCATTGGAAAGCTAGTTATAATGAAATCCCTCCTCAGCTTAAAGCCACATAGCACAACCAACGTCCTTCACTGATGGCCTCATTAAAGCCAACAGTGCCAAAGATGCATAATCTGACTGTAAGACCAAATCAATATCCTCCACAGGATCTAACTAGCACTCAAATGAAGGTTTAACCTGTTCAAAGAAAATCTTGGAAACACTTTAATAGCTACCAAACATTTGCCAAGTCCTTGTTTTAATAAGGGATGGAACAGTAATCAGGCTGGCCTTGGCTTTGTTTTTTGTCTTTCAGCATGAGCCGACAGAATCTAAAAGCTAGACAAGCATCTCTTTAATACATGGTGAGAGGACACTAATAGATAGTCACCTTGTCAAATGTTATATTGTAAAGGTTGAGGTGTTAAATGGCCAAGAAACTACACACAGCAGAAAATGGTAGATGCAAAAATGCCTGTGTCCCAGCCTACAGCAGCAGGGATGCTGAGGTCCATAAAAATCCTTTCAGGATTACCCAGGATGGCAATGTACACTGTTGATGGTAAGTCACAGGGTGGGCTCAGTGCAGCACACAGCTCTAATATGGTTTTCTGCTGGCGCATAGCCAACATTTACATATGAATAAATATGAAGGGAAAAAATAAGTAAATAAAAGGGACAGCATGGAAAAATAATCCTGTTAAAAATCAAAAAGCAGACTCCATTTCCATTCCTCAAACCATTCTTTTACAGTGCAGTTTTTCTCCTATTTAAACGTTAATTCCTAACTTCATCTTTACTCTAACCATCAGCATCATCTTAAGTTTTCATCCATCTTCCACGACAGTGCATCTTCCCTTTCAGTGCTAATTTCTTCTCCCTTACCATCCTCTTTCTCTCCATTTTGCACCTTTCTCCATCTCCTTTTCGATTTCATGACCAGCCGTATCTTTAATCTCGCTACTCCTCCTTTGACCCAGTCTGCCGCTCACTGTTTGGCCTCTCTCTTTTCGTCTTTATCCCTCTTCTCTACCACACACAACAAAATGGAGATTAATGAAGGGAAAAAGATATGTCTGTGACGGACATATCTTTTTGTCACACAGTCTGATGGAGGCACCACAGCCTGTAAAGTACTGTGATAGTTTTAAAATACACGAGTGTTAGCTACTGCTGGAGCTGTATGAAGATTAATCATGTTACTGATACATCTTTTTTTTCTACACTGAAAGTATTTTGTGTGACTTTTCTTTCCCTTCTCTTGCATTTATATCCAATCATTGTAGGATATTCAAAAGATACCCCAAAGTCTCATTTTCCGTCTAAGTTTAAATCCTTGAAATTGATGGCCACTCGCTGCTCTCATGCCAGTCAAATAGCTCCGATAAGCACAGCAGGAAATTGACTTATATTTTAGATCTCCTCCATCAAATTCTTCCACCAACCATCACGCCCTTGGTTAGAGGTCAGTCTGCTTCCACTAATCTCACATGTAAATTTGTGCATGTTACAGCACGAATGTGAGGATGATGTGTGAACCATATCCATAATTCATGGTCCATTACCAGTGACAAGTTACTGAGATGTCTGAAAGAAACTTTGTGCTGATACTGACTTTCTTGGTAGAGGGTGTGCTGGGCCAAGACAAGAAAGATAGCTTAAAAGTAAGCTGATAATTAAATGTATAGAGATTGCATGTATGTGTGTGTGGGTGCAACCAAGACTAGAAGAATAGGATTAGCTCATGGTGTACAAAATATATAATATTGTTTTTTTCCCTTATCACCATGATATCATCATATTTGCATAAAATGCCTGAACCCACAATGGCTTGCAAAAACATTCATAACACCTTAAACTTTTTCACATTTTCACAGGTTACAGAACAATTTTATATGTTGATTTCATAGACCAACTCAAAGTTGAGCATAATTCTGAAATAGAATAAACTAATATTTTTGAAGAAAAAAAATGGAAAAGTAGGGCATGTTGTGATATTTAGCTAAATTTAATCTGATGTAAATCAATAAATTATAGTAAGTTTCCAGTTCCTAAATAAAATCAACATTTGTGTGATTTATTCTCAGTTTAAAACCAACTATTCGGTGAAGGGCTCAGAGGTTATACCAGTCAGGTATAAATTTGGGAAGTAAGTTTCAGTTATAAAACAATATCGTAACATTTCCCCGAGGTCTATTTTATCTATCATCTAAACATGGAAAGACTAAGAGTATGTGCGACATACAAACCTACCAAGACTTGATCGTATACAGTACATAATATAGACAAGGCAAGGGGGTAATTAATCACAGAAAGAGCTAACAGTGTAGGAGCTACAGTGATTCACTGTTCAGGAGGAGAATTCTGTTGACTGAACAGCTATTAGTAGTGCATTCCTTAAATCTGGTGTTCAGGGTAATAGGAAGCTTTTATTTAAACTAAGGAATAAGAAGTTATGTTCAATGATTGTCAAAAGTCTGGTAGGGCCAGCTGTAAACATGGAAGAAGGTGCTCTAATCACATGAGACCAACATTTAACTTTTTAAGATGCTTGGAAAATACTGTGTAGCATCATATTAATACTGCACATAACCCTCAACACACCATTCTCATGATGAAACACGGCAGTGGAATCATCATTCTGTGAGGAGGGTTGTCTTCAGCAAGTACAAGGAAATTACTTATAATAGGTTAAATGATGAAAAGAGCTAAATACAAGGTAATCTTGCAAGAAAACCTTGTTTAAAAAAGCACAAAAGACTCAACACAACCATCCAGCAGAACAAAAACTCTAAACATACAGCAAAAGCTTCAATAGAACAGCTTAAATCAAAGCACCTTTATGTGTTAGAATGGCCAATTGAAACTCCCGGCCCCTCTATTATCTACCCTACTTACACACAGATCTGTGCGTAATTCGTGTGTTGGAACAATTTTACGCATAGTTTGGAACTTACCGTCTTCTACTTGTGCGTAGAAATGTAACACAATATAAACACAGCTTTGACCATGCCATGCATACGTACAGAATCTAGTGATAGAATGAGAGGACTGCAACACTGAAAAAGTTTGACAGAATATTTATCTCACCTCTGCCAAGGAGCTCAATGACTTTGTTTTTTAACAAAATAACCCAAAAAAGTTAGAGACAGGCTCCTGAGCCATGTGGGAACCGAGTTTGGCTTTTAATCGGAGGGTTGCCGTTTTGAGTCCCAGTTCCAACTGTCTCTGTCGTTGTGTCCTTCACCCGTTGCCAACTAGTGGTGGTCAGAAGGCCCGGTGGTGCCAGTGCCCGGCAGCCTTTCCGCTATCAATGCACCCCATTGCAGCTGTGGCTACAACATAGCTTGCCTTACCCAGTGTGTGATTATGTGTGTGAATGGGTGAATGACTGAATGTAGTGTGAAGTGCTTTTGGGGTCCATAGATATTAGATAAAGAGCTATACAAGTACAGGCCATTACCATTAAATTTTGGGGGTGATCATGTATGTTGATCCTGTGAATCGGAATCTTGGGAGAATCTGGAGGGGGGGTCAAGGTCTGTGCTCTCTTTCTGTTTTTTCGTTTTTTTTTTTTTACTTCACATCAAACGCATCACTTTTAATTTGATGTTGTTACGCTCATAGATTAAAGGTTTGCAATTGGTACTGTGGAAACTGGATAGTCCTGCTTATCCGTGAAGCAGATGGTCGCTGTCTCCATGCGTATTGATGCAAGCCAAAGCAGTGTCTCCAATAACACTGGCCAAATGCGTGTCGAATGTTTTTAGCTCTGAGGTGATCCGTGCACCTACAATTGAAGATCTGGCTCAGTTGTTTGCTGAGGGACATATCAAAATAGTTTTCCCCTTCATGTCATACAGGAACTTCTGCACTATTACAATGGCATTTACTACCTCTGTCACTTTCTCCCAGGCAGTATTGTTTTTTTAAGTATTTACACAGAATAACAGCAAATGAAACAATTCTTTGCCACATTCTTTTATGTCTGCATCAGGAATATAACTGCTTCATCCTGGAGAGGGGAAGATATGAAGCTGAGGAACCGCTAATAGAGGGCAAAAACAATTGGTGTTAAAATGAATTTGCATTAGCTATGACAATTTTTAAAATTCATCATGGCTTTTTTTTTTGGCCCCACTTATTTTTCGCCTCGATCTTGCAAAAAATCCTTAATTTATCTCTCCTAGTTATTATTTTCGGGAAGAACGCAAGGATTTAATCCATGTGTTAAAGGATGTGCTGTGACCAAATATAGAGAATTTAGTGCTTTTTTGTATTCAAATGACTGTGAATGGGTACAGGCACCTACGTATGCACATGTGGTATTTTTCCACAGTTGACTGCTGAGGAAATGCGTATGACTGACCACTGCACATGTAATAAAACTGTATTTTTACTTTTTGCATGAAAATTCTAAATAAAATGCGTAGGATAGGATATAGGACAGTTTTTAAGAAGTTTTCATAAATGAAGGCCCTAAACTAAATCTAATTGAGAATCTGTGGCAGGAATTTGAAATATATTTTAAAGGACATGCAATTCAATCTGATTACACATCACCTTAATTGCAAAGAATAGGTGACAAATGAAATGTGTAGAGCTGATAGAGACATATCTTGAAATATTTTTAGCAGTTATTGCAGCCAATGGTGGATCAGAAAGTATTGATGAATATAAATAAAAGCGAGATTTTCTACAATTACAATAAAAACAGTAGACTGTAGTTAAAACATGACATTTTTAAGCTTAAATATTAGCATTTTTGAAGGCTCGTGTTGTATATATATATATCATATGCAGTATGTTTGCGTTTGAAAAATCTTTTTTTTTACAAAAGTGGGGTTGATGATCAAATATTTGGGTGGAACTGGTGCATTCACTTGCAAAAGCTACAGATGTCTTATAAATATGACTAAAAATACTAATACTAATTTGAAAAACTAAAGTCAGTGATTTGAACAAACACATGCACATACACACAGTTACTAATTAAAATTTCCATGGGCCTGTGCTGCACATTCAGGTAAACATATATCACTTCCGCCACTGTAAGAGCAGGCTGCCTGTTTCAGCGGCTCTAACTCTACTGTTTTTTTTTTCTCCGTAAATATCTGTTGTCAAACAAGTTTTTTTTTTTTTTTCATTTTTGCATATTATTATATTATTATTACAAATCAAACAACTGAATTATTGTAAGATAACTTAGAACAATGAGGTTACTGGACTTGTTAGCTAACATAAATAATCAATTAATAAAGGAAAGAAAAACTAAGGAAAACATTTTTTTCCTCCCCTTCCTTTTTCAATTTTTGTAACACAGATCTATCAGTTCAGCATTAAAGTTTTTGTTTTTTAAAAGTAAATATTGTTTTTGCATTCTTAAAATCTGTACTCAGGTTATTTATTTATTTACCCCATATATGTTGAAACACAACGCTCCTTTATAATTTTTTTTAGTACATTTTTGGTTGTTTATATTGTAGGCTGCTCTTTACAAAACAGAACAGACAGTTTTGTTGAGAACTATGTTTTTAATTGCAATTTTCCACATCCTTCGTGTCTGGAGAACATGTGAGTGACCATTCTTTTCACCATAGATCAAGTGCTTGCTTTCGGTAGCTCCACTGTACTGCCTCCAATAGAGCGAGCCAATATCCCCCACCAGATAAGAAGGAAGAGACTTGGCAATTGCACTGGGAACGGGTGTTGCTGCAGGGGAAGAAGGTACAGACCCGTCTTCCTGTCCATCATTATGGGAAAGGTGAGATTTCTCCCCAACAAAGTGGATGACCTAACCTACCATCAAAGGAGCTGCAGAGAGTTCAGTCTGATCTGCCTCATACAAAAGCATTGATGGTTTTCATCTGATCAGGGCCAGCAGATCCAAAGAGAGTTGTATGAAAAGAAGAGGGGTCTGGCTGTGTTTGTGAACAATGGATGGTGTGACTCTGAACATTTATCAATCAAAGAGATGCCATGCAGTAGGCACATTGAGCTGTTAGCTGTTAGAATAAAGAAGTATTAGCTATTGGTAGGCGTTACTCTTGTTATTGTGATAGCTGTGTATGTCCGCCCCTCTGCTAATGCTGCTGCAACCTGTGATGTTTTCCAAACTGTGACCAGCAGACTCCAAACACAGCATCCGCAGGCCCCTTGTCTGATTTTTGGGAACTTTAACTACATCTCCCTGTAGTCCACTCTCTCCATCTTCACCAAGTATGTCAACTGCCAAACCAGAGAAAATTAAACACTGGAGTTATTGTATACAGTCTGAACCCATCTGTTCAATTCAAACAACTGTCTGATTGTATCATTCAGCTTTAACAATTTATCTTACCATCCCTCTTCGTTTTGAATAATGACAATTAAAACTTTTCACTGTTTTATTAAAGATCTTTTGCATCATATAACATATGAATACAACTATGAAAATTAGCTCACAGCTAATCATATTGTTATTCAGTGGTGTGGGGAAGGTTAACCCATGCTGCTGCACAACAGAGGGTTGTCTGGGTGATGGTGTCAGTGCTGTGAAAACATCATAATCACAACCAAACATTTTATTTGCTTCTAAAACAGTTCTCTGGTCCTGATGGTCTGCTCTGCGCCATCTATCTTGGAGCAGCATGGGAAGGCACTTTGGAGGTCTGATATGTAGCTGTAGTTCTTTCCTACCAGGGGTTACAGCCTCTGTGTCATGGACCTCTTGTAGAACTTTCCATTCCTAGCAGAAGAGATGAGAATACCTTTGTAAATAATTGGTTTTGCACAAAAAAAGGTTTTTAATAAGCAACAATGTATATTTTTTTTATCAAACAGACACTAATCTATGGGTGACACTTTCAGCCATTAGAATTGATTTTGAACATCCTTTTTTTATTTTGTACTGATTAAACTGAATGTGAAAGCTAATCTGAAATATCATTTCTACATAAATCATTTCAGTTTAAAATATTTAATTCAGTTTAGTGTTAATAATTTCCATCCAACAAATTGGTAGGTCTTGCCCAGGTAATGTCCTTCTCATAGATGAAAAAAACACAAATATAGGTCCTCAGATTAGCAGCATGAAAGACATTGTATACAGATAGGAGTAAAAACGAAAACATAATGCTAATTCTATGGTACTGTCATAGAACAGTGAAACATAAAATTATCTTACCAATCACGGAGAGCCTCCATGTCCTCAGTCAGCAGCTCTCTTTCTTTAGCTTAGCGGTAGTTTAGCTGTTACACCGCAGCTCACTCTGCTCCTCCCTTTTGGTCTTGGCTTTTGCAAATACAGTGTTACTTTTCAAACACATTGTTGGCATAATTTGTAACATACCTATATAAACATATTCCAAGCTAAAATGGCTAATGCAGCTTCAGCTATAATTACTGTTTGCCATTCCAAGCCGAGACCGTGCGCTGTGTGCACAAAGAGGGAACGTGCAGCAGGAAAGATCTGGCTGCCAATCATCCTGACCAGCATGTTCAAGACGATTGTATGAGGTTTTTCCAAGATTTTCTGTCTCCGAAGCAATTATTATTATTCCCTTTTCTAACAAAACACCTAATTTATTGGTTGCTAGCGGTGTGTGTAGAGCATTTCTAGCAACAGTTCAAAAAGTGTTTTAGAAGAAAATCACCTACCCCACCTTTAACTTCTTGGACATGAAGATAGGTTTACTTTGTAATACACAAGTACACACCTTCTGTAAATATTTTTGTTTATAAATCATCCTACTAAGTTGCACACTCTAATCTGAGTATACCACTTTATTTTTACTAACTGCATTGTACTTTGGTTTTGCAATTTTGTCCTTAATGCAAATATTATTTCTAATTCTATTTTATACTTTACTTTTGTTGTTTGAATCTAGTTTCTTCTATTAGTTATAACCTGCTACTTTGCTGCTGTTACAGCAGAATTTCCCCCCTGTGTGACAATAAAGGATTATTCTACTCTATTCTTCTGTATCCATCTATCCTTTTGTGTTTTCTTTTTATGCTTGGTGGGATGGTGCTTCCGAATTATAGACACTTCCCCTGGAATTTTTCTGCAGTGGTGCGCACAGCAGCCCCAGGAGCACAGCAGGAGAAAGGTGCTCATGTGCCTCCTTTTTTACTTGTGAGAAAGAGGCGGAAAACTGACAGCCAGACACACACAGCAAGGGTTCCAGTTAAGTTGACAGAAAGACTCATGTAAGGCCATTGCAGATATGCTTGGAGGAGCTAGATTAAATGAAACATGTGCCCAGTTAAAACTGATTTTGTGTTTGTGACCAAATAAAAAAGTTTGGAAATAAATGACTATTAAACACACACAATTACTGAGCTTGGCTGCAAGGCAACAACTGATAGGACATACCATATAACAATATGGAAACATGATGTATCAGAATTTGTCCCTTTACCCCCTTCAACTGTAATTTGAAATTAATAGTCAAATGCATGTCACGTATTGGTCTTGACCTTTTTCACTCACCCCATAAATAAATTAAAACAATTAACATTTCAGCAGTAAGTATCCTTGAGATATTGCCACTTCCCATTACACACACGTATCCCGGTATGCACACACTCACTGTCACAAATACTTTTCAGAAATTTCTCTATAATTCATCCTCCATTATGTTGTTGGATTATTGATAATTTTTGCATCAATACATACTTCATATCCATAATGTTTGAAATCTGACCCACATACCAAACACTCACCTAATGTGTTGGGAAGAAAATATTCTTTATAACCATGTCACTGGATGGATGGATGGATGGATGGATGGATGGATAGATGGATAGATGGATAGATGGATAGATAGATAAAGACAGTTTGAGCTGCTTTACATCAGAATCTAAATGACTCATCATTACAATCCAAGTTTGAGGTTAAAATGCTGAACTTGAAGAATACTCTAAAACTGAAAGCAAGATAATGGTCTGGGGATAAAACTAATTAAATATACATATATAATTGAGCAATTGAAAAAAAAGCCTCTCTCACTTTAAAGAGAGGTGTAATAGAAGTATGTTTTTTGTCAAGATCATTCCCTGCAGTTCAACAGATTTAGTAGGTCTTAAATAAATATCATCATGTTTTTTTGTTGTTAATACTCTAAACAACAACAGCAAAATGTCACAAATAAATGCAAAAGTTTGGTCCTGCCTTCCAGTTCCTCAGAGCTGATTTGTTCCACCTCCTGATCAATGCTGGGCAAACCAAGGAGTTGTTGGTCGACTTCCGCAGACGCAGACCCACCACGCTGACCCCAGTGAACATCCCGAGAGTGGACATAGAGATAGTGGTCTCTCATAAGTCCCTGTGTGTTCACCTAAACAATAAACTGGAATGAAGCCATAACACTGTAGTATGTTCTGTAGTATGTTGTATACTACATTCTGTAGTATGTTGGAGGAGCAGTTTATCTACAGCTGAGAGGAAGTTATTGGATAGCTCATCAAGAAGGCCAGCTCTGTTCCAGTGCAGGTGGTGTGAGACAGAAGGACTGTGGCCACAACAACATCACTGATGGACAGAGTCTCGCAAACCATGCATAAAGTTGTTGCTGAGCTGCACAGCTCCTTCAGTGACAGAGAATGCTGCATCCTAGATGCATAATGAAGCGTTTTTGCAGGTCCTTCTTTCCTCCAAAACTGCTCCAAAAACACTTAAACTCAATAATGTTTACATTTCTGAGGTAATTGCACTGTGTAAAATTTCAGTGGTGTTCCTCACAGTTTATGTTCTGCTAACTCTTGGAAATAATATGTTTACTTTATAATGCATAAGTACAAATAGCATATTCTGTACAAATTTCTAAATATTTTCAATTATTTAAACATTATTAAAGTGTCCCACTGTTTTGTACATTCATTGTTGCACAATCTGTATATGCCACTTTATTTTTCATATAATATTCTTAATTCTTAAAATCTTTGTTATACCTTTCGACTTCTGAATCTAAATGTTTGTACTCCCTGCCACACTGCTGTTACAACCAAATTTTTGCCTGTGTGAAAATAATGAATTGTTCTATACTATTCTTCTATCTATATTATTCTAACTCACTGCATATAAGTTGCCTGGTCTAAACCTGATCTCTTTAGTCAGAGAGATTATGCAGAGTAAAGATCAAATTAATTACATTTTAATCATATTTTTAGGTTTTGTGCTTGATCTTTTTCACCTGCCATAAATTAGATAAAATATAGAAGAAAACACAAGATTAAAAGTGCAGCCTTCTGGCCACTCACATCTGTGTAGACTTATCTCCAACAGTGCTTCCATCCATTATTTATTCCGCTTCTCCTTGAAGGATTGCGGGGGTCTGGTGCCTATCACCGGTGGTAAATGTGGCGCGGTACAACCTGGACAGGTCACCAGTCCATCCATCCCATTGCGCCCAGTAAGATGCGCTCCAAAGAGCCTGATATGTGCCAAATACAGCTGCCGTGTGCCGCTTGCTGCTCCTTTACCTGCAGGCTTTCCTCCGGTGGTTTATGGGTCAGGAAACAGTTCGTTCTGAGTCTTTGACTTCTGGTGAATACAACGGGATAAATGTTTCCTCATGTTAGAACTTTTTGTCTGAAGTGATTAACTTAAATGCAGTCTCCAGAGCGGGAGCAAAGTGCAGATTCTGCCTGCAGATCAACAGCTAAATCCTCATGATTAGTAATCTATTTTGTCCGAGACAAAAATCCAAAAGCTTATGACAATAACTTCTGCAAATATCTCACTATTAGATTGCAAAAAAAAAATAAATAAATTGTGACCATTTGTGTTCCATGCCATGCAGGAAGGCACCAGATATCCTCATAATAACCGCAAGCATTTAATTTCCTTTTTATGTGTAGTTCTCTGGTCAGGTTGTTTAGATTGAGTACTACTTAATAGACACATTGGTAATAGATATAAACTCATCAGATGATTGCTGTAGACAGGCATGCCCCCCCCCCCCCCCCCTCAAAAAAAAGAAAAATAGAATATGATAAAAAAAAAAATTTTTACCTGCCGGTCAAAATGACGGATAAGGAAATGTCAGACTGTCAGAAAGGGAGATTTATTAAAACTAGCTGTCTAGGAATGTTTAGGCTTGTTTAATTGATGGACAAACATTCACAGCTTCTACTTTGACTTGATTTGCCATGTTGTTATGTCAAAAACAGTTAAGCTACACAGTTGAGCCTTTTTTGCCCATTTAGCACCCCTCAAGGAGCACAAAACAACAGCCAACTTTTCCCATAGGTATTTACAAAAATAATGAATAATTGAGTGAAAAAGCGAGTTGTTATTTTAAACCTACCTAATGTTTGTTGAGCTTGCCGAAAGGCCAGCAGATATGGCACTTAAGATGTCATTACCAAAAAAAAGGATTGAATCTTTAGGGAAAACCGAAATTCTGAGGAAAATGTAGACTAAATCAGAAAGAACAGGGCAGCAGGTTAATGATGGAATGTTTTCTGATTACCAAAGAAGCCTTGAGAGCTAATCTTAAAATCACTTTAGCGTGACTGTTTTCTCTTTTCTAAATCTTACTGTGCTCAGTCTATCATTTTCTGAATGACAATGCAGCCTAATTTCCTTTCATTCAATCTATATACACCCATGCCTCAGTCCCTTTCTAATTTGTTATTGCCCTTCCCTTTACTTAAGAATTATTTTTCTTCACTATGTTAATATTGGCATTCCTCTTATCCTCTTTTCTCAAGTCTTCCCCTCCTTTTTTCATCAGAAAGCTGAATTATTCAATCTTACGCTGGCTTTTAATTCTCTTGATTGAGCCAATTACCTTCTGACTGGATCAATGTTGGAAAGGTAATGATTTAAATGGCTGCTGCATAAAGACACATAACCGCTTCAAATGGTGCAAAAAGAAAAAGGCGGAGAAGTGGAGGTGGAGGGGGAGGGAAAAGCAAAAGGAAGACGATTTAACAGCAGTCGGGAAATGAATATCCTCTCTTTAACACGACCATGCATGATTCAGCTTGTACATTTAAGTGCTTCATTTTGTGTCCCTGGCTCTACCTGCTGTACACCACAATGTAAAACCAAGCAGAGGAGGCAGACTGTGAAAACCCAGTTTCCTCAGGGATTATCTAAAATGTATTGGCTTTGTGGAAACTGGGTCAGTCTGATGTGAAATGGTGCCATCGTAGCAGAAACACCCTACGTCGATATCCCTTTGTATTCCTCTGTCCTCCACACCCCTATCGTCTTATCGTTCACATGCACGTCTAGTTCATGCATGCGTGTACTATGCCATGCATGCAGTCACAAACTGCTAGTGTGCACAAACAAGCACACATTCCTTCTTCATCATGCATACTTGTTATCTTCTGTTGAGTGAACTGTCCAATCCTATTTGGTTTTTCTCCTTCATCCTACTATCCATTATTGATGTAATGGAGCATTGTATCTAAATGCAGCAATGCCTGTGTCAAGCACTTGTGCCTGAAGGCAAACAGCAAAGTAGGCCAGTGGCTGTGAGGGTCTATTGGGCTGTCTGAAATGACTGGACAGGTGGGTAACTTGGGCTTGAACTTTGCCTTACAAATATCTGCCAAATAGTTTTCTTTTTATTAATGTCATATATGACAGTTGCAGAAATTAAAGGTTACAAGACTCACACAATAATCATCTGAAAGAAAGGAGAATTAATAATTTGTGATGTATTTATGCTAATGTTTCATTTAACCGTGTGTAGAGAGGAAATATGTGTAAGTGTATAACATGATCAAAGAAGGTAAAGGATCATTGCATAAACAGGGTCAGTAGCTTAAGAAAATAATGCTTTATGGATTTTGTTTGACCAAACGTATTTACATTTTAAATACATTATTTAATTCCCAGCATACAAAGAGGAAAAATTAATTAATGTAAAAATGTTTTTTAAACCAATATTTGAAAAGGAAAGGAGTTTGAAAAATAGGATTAATTTTTACAACAGTGCTTTAGTAATATTTCAAACAGGTTAAAAAGGTTGATTTATTTAGCCAAGTTTTATGATTTATAAAAAAACAAAAACTAATTTGATCGTGGATGTGCTGCTGTGTTTGGAACTTGCAGCCAGTTCCCATGGTTGCAAACCAAGTCCACATGATCATGTCTACACCACCATGCAAGTTAGGTTTCCCAAAACGTGATGCTTTGCATTGATTAAAAACACCTCTACCATCTCTTCAAAAAAAGGAAGGTTCAGGATCAGGCAATCAAACACTTTAATCGCCTATAGACCCTAGGGCAGCTGTAGCTACAACGTAGTTTGCCATCACCAGTGTGATTGTGTGTATGAAGGACTGAATGTAGTGTGAAGCGTTTGGGGTCCATAGGGACCAAATAAAGCGCTATACAAGTACAGGCCATTTGCCATTTACTTCAATGGACAGCACCTTCCTAATTATTGCCTCTTAAATACTGTAGAAGCAGTGAGGATGTATTGACGTTTTCTACAAACAATTTCTCCATTATGACTTTGCTTTTATTTTAAAATTAACCAAGTGTGAAATCTGTGCTGTGTTTTTCAACACTTGAGGTAGGATTATTCTAGAATCTGGTAAAACAAACAGATGCTTTTTAACGTGCGCTAGCGCGTATAACACTTGACATGGTGACGTTTTATTTACTGTGACTCTACAGCATAATCTTACTCTTGATTCACGTCTGTAACTGTATCCGCAGTCTTGTTAGGAGTCCATTTTAATTTATTTTCCTCATTCATAATGGGTGCCAAAACTTTGTGGGCCATCTAAAGTCCTACGTTCGTCAGAGCTGAACCCCTTCACTGAGGAATAGGCCAACAAAAGATTTGATTGTCGCAGCAACTAGAGAGGGATTCTTTTGGACGGTTTCGTGCTAATCGGTTCACTTTAAGTGAGATGATGCTTGAAGAGGGAACGGAGAATCAGGGTCAGTCAGTGTTTAACAAGGCACTTCCATCTATCCCTCTCTTGAGCAATACTCATAGCTTTATATTCAGGAATGTTTAGGGCAATTTTTGAACTATTTTGAAACTCAATTGATTATTCTATTATAACACTATTTATTTTCTTTACATCTCTCTTTCTTGAACATGAAATTCATAGGTTAAGAATTAATTTTAATAGGTTTTAGTATAAACCCAGATATTTTTATCTTTATATCCATGCTACATTTCATCTGTACTAATGTTAAAACATAGGTTTAAATTTGGAAAATGAGAATACTTTTATAAAATTAAACAAACAAATAAGCAGCATAGATTTAGAGAAGAACAATGTTACAGCTGCTGAGATAATTAGACCCATTCATTGTTGCAAAGACTCCTCACCAAGATATCGCCATCTACTTTTTTAAATAAACAAATGACCTAAGTATTTTACTGAAAAAGGAATGAGGAAAATTGCTAAATATCACATGAACACAGAAATCAAATAGAATATCATTAAGAATAGTATTTATATCTGCAATTCAAATAAAAAAGTGAAACACAAACTATGATCAATCAAATAGTGATGTGCTTCAAGGATTTATTTATGTTCACTTTAATGATTATGGGTTACAATGATCATGAGTGGGAAAAACATGTTGTAAAAGCAGTACAAACTAGAAAAGCACTCAGAGAGCATGGATCGTCACCCCCAACTACCCCCTCAACCACCCCAGACAGTAATACAGATCACCCCCAACATTTAATGACATGTTCCTGGTCCCACTGGGGACATTTACTGAAAGTTTTTATCAAAATCCTTCCTCAGCTTTTTGGGTTGAATTGCCAACAGCCATACAGACAGCCAGATAGACAGAGAAACAAAAGACACTTGGCTAAAACATAACCTTCTTGGTAGAAGTAAAGGCTGAAATTTTCACAGGATTGTAAAACATTGATTTCCACAAGGTGCAAACTGTGCCAGAAGTCTGCCACAGCAGACCGATGAATCCAGGAAAGGATCTGCAAAAGTCAAGTTCCTTAAGTTAAGCAGCTCTTTAAGTAGCTAATTCAAAAGCATGCATCAGTAACTGTTGCTCGATGGTTCAAAATCTTATTTTTAGAATAAATTTAATTTATGATTTCATTTGGAAATCAAGGTTCCAGAGTCTTTTGGAAGTTAAAAGGGAAAAAGAATCCATGTTGAGGTCCAGCTTGAAGTTTTCACACTCAGTGATGATTTAGGGTGACATGTCATCTGCCGGAGTTGGTCAATTTGGATATATAAAGTCTAAAATCAGAACAGCCATTTACCAGGAGATTTTAGAGCAATTCATGCTTCTGAGTGACTATGTGTTGTTTTTCTTGGTCTTAATCTTACAACCTAATCAGCTTTTTCAGTAGCACCAGTTCAGTGTTAAACAAATGCCTTAAACCCCTGTAAGTCTTTGGTTCATTTTAATAAAAATATTGAGTGAACTAGGCTATTTGAAAAATCTTTCATTACAACTGGCAGCTTTATGAGAATAGATGTTCTAATACATAGCATATTTAATAGCAAGTACATATTAAATACCATATTTAAACCTAAAACCGATAGTCAGTTCTATCCATTAACAAGGTTTTTCTTGTCTAAATTGACAGGAGTTCATCATGAAACACTACTGTTTCTTATGTGCATTCTTTTTTTTACATTAATTTAAGATTTTACTTTGTGTGGATAATCCTTTTTTTCCTGTTTCCTGTATTTTGTCCACTCTGCAACTCCAGCCTATTAACTTCCTTTCCTTTGTTCAGTATCCAATAATCCCACACCCCACCCGAGCACAGTTTTTTTTTAAACTGTCTGCCTGCCAGGTTTGAATTTACCCCAATTCCCAGCTTCCCCCACTCTTACTGTCAGCTCCTCAGAAGGCATAATCCTTGTCATATTGTCCCATTACAGGAGTTCAGATGCTAATGGCCGCGTTGCTAATCCAGCTGCTAGCAAGGCTGGACCTGAGCCTGAATTTGCTCTATCCAGCAGCAGCTGTGCCTTGATCAGTCAAACCATGCCAGTGAGGCACGTGGGATCATACATACGCGACAGACAGGCTGTTGGTGGGAGGACTTGGTGTTAAAGTGAGCATTACAGGCGAGAAAAAGACCATGAGGTATTGTGCAAATATGCTCAAAGCTAGAAAGATGATGGAAAGACTGGGGTTATTGTATATTTTGTCTATTTATCAACTTACTTATTGTCTGTACAGAACAGAAGCAAAGAGAAATTTTCAAAAGCCACTTAAAAGTGTTTAAACAAAAAAGAGAAAAAAGTAGATGCATGATGAAGAATAAAATCTGCATTCTCAAGAGAGAGGTGCAGACAAGAAGCTTATTGAGTTGTGGCTGTGAATATGCCCTGTCAGGCAATTATGGTCATTACTGTCTCTTTCAATCTTATAGAAACAGAAATGTCCTATTTCTGTGGGAAAATAACAGATGTACTTAAAACCCCACAACGTTTGGTATTTGCTGAGAATTTACTCTAACAAGACACCTCCATCCCAACCCCATCCATTATACTGAGGGAAATCAGTTTACCCACAATCTAAGTACAACACTACTTATCAAAAATTTAATGTGAATTAAAACCTCCTTCTTTTCAATAAAACATCTGCCCAAAAGCACCATTCCATTAGTGAAAAGCAGGCATTCGGCTACTTCAAAATAATTCAGCTAATTTGACTGAAACCTCTGGGTTAAATTATTGATGGTGAGAGCATGGCATGCAGTGGGATAAAAAATGAACTGAATACATGATCACGAATATAAGGGCTCTTTGGAAGTCGTGATGTGCATCAGTGGAGAGGTGCCGTCCTTCATAGTTTCACCTCAAACATTAAACACTGCTTTTACTCCCATTCTCTTTTGCCTGTCTTTCTCTCACACAAGGATAATACTGGTCCGCTTAGTAAGGGTTGATTAAGAGTATCTTTAAAAGGAATAAACCATGAGTGTGTTGACATTGGCTGCAATGCATATGTGTGGGATAAATCAAACTGCAAGCACATAACCTCTAAATCACACAAACATTAACTCTTAATTACAATAAATTAATTGTTGAGCCTTATTTGCAGTTGATTTGATTGGTGACCCAAAGTAGTGTTTTATTTTAAAACCAAAACCTACAATTGCAACAGAATTATTTGGATAGCATTAAATTTTAATTTAACACTGAGACACTGAGCACAATCTTCTAATGGGTAAGGAGGGATACCTTTGACTGTCCTAATCAAACAGAGCTGAGTGGATGCACAGCTTGTGTAAATTACTAAACCTTTGCGCACACAATGATTTGCCTCCTGTTTGTGCTCTCATTGTGTGTACCTCTCATCAGACAAGGATTTGTGTCACACTATAAACAAGCTCAGTTATGGAAATGTAAATAATCTATCACCTGCCACTCCAATATAGACTGATGAGACATGTTTTTCTGTTAGTTACATTAGCTCCATATTCAAGGAAAAATCAAGTTTTAAAAAAAGACAGCACCTTCCCCGTGCGTGATAAAACCGGGTGGTAGCAGCATTCTGCTGTGGAAATCCTTTACTCCACCTGATATTTGAAAACTTGAAGTCTTAAGACTGCCAACACGTCCTGAAGTCATAGGCGGAGACCCCCCCCTCCGAAACCGTTTCCCAAAAAATCATTAAGCACATGTATACAGTATATATTTGTAATGATTTAGTCCTGTCCAAAACTATTGTTTGTTGAAAGATTATGACAACCCCACCAACCCCTTCCCATCCATCCATCCATCCATCCATCTTCTTCCGCTTATCCCGGGTCGGGTCGCGGGGGCAGCAGCTTAAGCAGGGAGACCCAGACTTCCCTCTCCCCGGCCACTTGGGCCAGAACCTCTGAAGGAATCCTGAGGCGGTCCCAGGAAAGCCAGGAGACATAGTCCCTCCAGCGAGTCCTGGGTCTTCCCCTGGGCCTCCTCCCGGTGTGACGTGCCCGGAACACCTAACCAGGGAGGCGAACCAGGAGGCATCCTGATCTGATGACCGAGCCACCTCAACTGGCTCCTCTTGATGTGGAGGAGCAGCGGCTCTACTCTGAAGCCCCTCCAGATGACCGAGCTTCTCACCCTATTTCTAAGGGAGAAACCAGCCACCCTGTGGAGGAAAATCATTTCAGCCGCCTGTGTCCGTGACCTCGTTCTTTCAGTCACCACCCAAAGTTCGTGACCATAGATGAGGGTAGGAACGTAGATCGACCAGTAAATCAAGAGTTTTGCCTTTCGGCTCAGCTCTCTCTTCACCATGAGAGACCGATACAGCGCCTGCATAACTGCAGACGCCTTACGTATCCGTCTATAAATCTTCTGCTACATTTTTCCCTCATTCGTGAACAAGACCCCCAGATACTTAAACTCCTCCGATTGAGGAAGGACCCCATCCCTGACCCGAAGAAGGCACCCTACCTTTGTCTGGCTCAAGACCATGGTCTCGGATTTGGAGGTGTTGATCCTCATCCCTTCCCATTCTTCAAATTGGTACACTCCACACAAGCTGCCAGCTGAACCGCTGCTCCTACTGCCGCCGCTCCTACTGCTAGTTAGTTTACAGAACTACATCTTCTATAAGATAAACTATGTCTGTTAGACATGTTCATAAAGGTGTATTAATACCAGCTTCAACCATACCCCGATATAATTGTTGATAGATTTGGTTGAACAGAGAAAAACCTGTAAACAGGGAGAATATGGACTAATACAGAACAATTCTATATCTACTATAATGTAACATTATATAACATTTAACAAGCTGAAGGTTTACCCTGCTAGGCAAGTTGCAAAAGACCAGGAGAGAGCCATTTTGTTTAATGTCCCTCCAAAAATTACTCTATAATTTTACTGCTTATTGTCCCCCCACCAAAGTTTAAAGAGTGACAACTTTATGTTCAGATTATAATAGTTTGCTTAACGATAGGAAATTTAAGAAAAATCAGTTATCAAAAACAAATATAAATTGTGAGCAATATATGCGTTACAAAAATAATGTCATTGAATGTTTGCCAGTGAGTTTAGAGATATGTTTTTCATATATTTTGAAAGAGTCAAGACAAAGTTGTCCTTCGAGATCATAATGATATTGGTTTACAAGATAGCTAAAAAAAAAGTCTAACTCAGTACCTTAGGAATGACTTGTAAATTACAGTAAGAGACTATGTTCATCATTTCTTTACCAGTCAGTAATTACATTAATAGAAAGCATATTATGTATTTGGTATTGTTGTGTGGCTCATGAAAAACCTGCCACACATGCTCTTATGAAATGTTCCTGGAAAGCATACTGAGCCTCCTTTTCTTTTGAACATTTTTCAACAAGTTCACTTCGGACTGCTGAGAGAGCCCCAAGCTCACAGGTAATGAATTCACCCAGCACACAACTCCAACAAGTCTCTCACGAGGAATTTAAATGGGAAATTCCTAAGAACATTTCAATGAAGCAACTTAGGCAAAAATGAACTCTTTCCTCTTCTTTTTGAGTGTTTCTTCCTGTTTTGAAGAGAAGTTCCCAAGGTCAGAGTGGTTGGAAAAACTGTACTTAGTGAGGGGTAAAAGAGGAAAATCTGTGGGCGAATTGGCAGGGAACAAATGCTGATGTTAAACAGAATCTTTTAAAGCTAATTTGTCATTACCATTCCAGAGAAATTATAGAAAAAATTTAATAAAAACAAAAAGATTAAAATAGATACATAAAAAGACAAACTTAAATCTGAATTTGCCTTGTCTGAATGGACATATTTTTTTAAAGGTAAGAGTCAATATTTTTCATGTAATCATCCAAAACAAATAGACAATCCTGCGCTGCTAACTATTTAGTTAATCTAAACAACATACTACAATTGATTACATGCAATAAAATAAAATATTCCATCATAAAAAAAGAATATGTTAAAAGCCAGGAGCAGAAAAAAATATACTGCAATCCATTTTTGGTGCTGGTGTTACTTCTGATATTTGAACAGGTAGAAAGTTTTTAACAATGGTAGTTGTGACAGGATCTATACAAACAAAAAGGTTATGTCTAAAAAGATCCAAATCATACACGATTGACTCAGAAAAAGAGGTTGATAAAAGACAATAAAGAGTTTTTTTTATTTTATTTGAGGTAGAGGATAAGAAAAAAAAGATTGCTTACTGTGTTATTATTATTAACGTCATCCCAAGTCTGATCCATTCATAATATATAAATAATCTATCACACATTTTAGATAATCAAACATTTAAATATCAGACAAAGATTACCTAAGTAAAGTAAATAAACAACTTTTCGTTTGATAATTTACCTTGTGAATAAAAAAAAGTATCGCCTATTTAGCCCTAAGTAAAAATATAATTGCCCCTCTTTTTATTAATTCCGGTATTACATTTGATTAACCACATTTCTTTAGTTCAATTGTACGAGCCACATTAGTGTTTGATTACTGACTTGTGGAATTAGGAAAACAACTACATGAAACCTTACAACATGCTTTATTATCTCTAAAAAAATGATACAAAACATGCCTTAATTTAAAGCAATTTAAGAACAGATAGGAAAGAAAGTCAATGACATCTATCAGTCTGGAAACGCTTTTGGTGTACAGAGAACTACAGAAAAACCCATTATCCACAAACAGAAAAAACAAGAAACAGTAGTGAATCCTCCCAAGAGTGGCTTTTCCGCCAACATTACTCCAAAAGGGAATAGATAACTCATTAAAAAGTCTCAAAAGAAAAGAAAAACAAAAGACGTAATCACTTGAATAACCTACGGTCAGTGTTTTTTTTTTATTCAATAATAAGAACAGGTAAAAATCCCAGACAAGAAACACTGGTGACATTGCAAACACATTGGAATGGTAGCTGATTAAAATGTACCAGCTGGTGTTACACATCTGTAAATGTAAATATAAGTACTGAAGACATAAAAATACAAAAATGAAAGATTAAAATGAGTTTATCATCCACACACACACACATACCGATGTGCAGCTTACCCGACGGTATGGTAAACACGACGAGATCTAAGCCAGTAATGAGGGAAGCCAGAGCTGTATTGATCACATGCAGTGGATCAGAGGACCTTTGTCAGTCCCTCAGAGCCCACTTTAAACAGCTAAGGAATGCTCTGCAATGTCCTCTCATTTACCACTTTTTTTTTTTTCCGCCTGTGTCTACTGAGCATTTTCAAGGTTCTCACTCCTTTTGTGCTTTTTTTTACCTCATCTTTTGTTGTCTCCTCTGTCTCTCCCTTTGCAATGTATCAGCCTCCTTATTTATGTAAATCCACTTGCTGTGAGAATGAAGCTTGTCTAATGTACTGAACACTGCTGGATTTCATGCCATTTCTTCCTGGTAGCAGTAGAATAATGAAAAATGTAAATAGCGTTAAGCTGGGTAGCTTAAGACAACCTCAATGTGAACGCAGAACAGGAAAGGGAAAGAGAGAGGAAGGGTAGGTATTTTCAGCTTCAAAAGGGGCCCTGACAAGAAAAGCTGCAGCAGAGCCGCCTCTACCTATTCTGGTGCCCAAGGCGAGATTTTGATTTGGCCCCCAACAGCCTAAAATGTTGGGGCGGGGGATCAACAGCTCTATGTGCTCAAGGTTTATTTATAAAGACTTATTTCAACTTTATTATGCTATTTAATAAACTGGAGTAAATACTGTTGGTTGCAGTCTTTGTTCTTTAGATACACTACTGTATATATACTGTAAAATATATTTTATTTCACAATTTTCAGCACAATACAAGCAGTAACTTTTTTAATAGCAGATCATGTCAATTTTCAAAAATCGAGTCCTTTGGAGAAGGTCAAATATGTGGCTACTGCAGCATTATGAGGTAACCAATCATTTAATACGGCAACTATTTTCTGAAGAATGTTTGAACAGCACTAAACTTTTCATTACTTTCATCCATTGGATCATTTGAATGTGAAACACCAGTAGGTAGATTCAATTTTGCTTTTTGGGGCATTTAATTGGCAATGGTGGGAGGTCCATCAGAATGAGGAACAACAAGGCGCAGAGGGCGAAATTGTTATTTATATTTTCTGAATTTTTATTTTTAAAACAAAGAATTATAAAAGGGTACCAATTAGGGCTGCATATTATTGATATTCTTGTCATTCTGTATTTGTTGTTTCTTCTTGTTAGATTTGTCAAACCAGCGCCATGCTCAATGCGACTGCCTATATGGCCTATGCGAAGATTGGGCCCTGAGCTGCAAAATCACCTACTGCAACCCACTAAGGCATGCGCAAAGGAACCAGCAAAAAATGCTTCCTTCCAGATGGAGATAGATACTGAATATGTGGTCTAAGAGTTGAACTCAAATAATGTCTTATTTCAGGAGACTCCAATGTATAATTTACTCATTATGTTATCACTGTTTAGTTGTGATGGGCTGCCAATCAAATTAAATTAGACTGTCCCAACTTTTCATCTGAGAGGACAGTAATCAAGCTTACAGCTGTCAGTAGTAAGGATGAAAGTAATATTTTGTGTAAATCAATGATACCAACTCTCCTCCCACCTTAACACTCACGTTGTGTTTTGCCCATGCACACATCCAGGAGAGCGAGTGGGTGGTAGTTACATAAGAGGGACCCTGGAGGGCTTCCCTTGAGCTTTGGATAGAGGATGAGAGGGGGGGGGGGGAAACAAGAGATTATTATTATGACCAAATAAACATGATGGGAAACTGGGTAGAAGCAATGTTGACCTCACCCGCAATCTTGAAACTCCTGACTTAAAAAGACTCCAATTTGGGTTATTTGCTATAGACACACTCAGAGGGTTACACAGAGTGTGTCTATAATTAACTGATATCAACGTTGGTGAAAAGTAACCCAGTAGTGTTGGGCTTTGGATATGACCCAGCATACTGGGTTTACCCAAAAACTGGTTAGTGTCTAATGTTATTACTTTCACAGACAGCCCAAAACCTGGATTACTAAACAATATTTGGGGTGAAATTATTGATTTCTATAGACATTTTTTTATTCTACATTTGAACATTATGAATATGCTCTCAAACTCAAATGAAAGTGCAGTGACTGGCCTTGACCATATTAATCTATGAGGTATCATCATAGGTAATAAATTAATGACTAAACTAATAACAACAGGAAAAATAATACTATAACAATTGCAAGAAAATCTAAACCGAAAGAAAAGATTGCTTGACCTGTTTATAATGTAATCTCTAATCACCCATTCATCAGCAAGATTATTCAAAAAGATGTGTTTCAACAGTTAAATAGATTCCTGACAATGACCAACCACTTAGATGTTTTTCGGTCTGGATTCCCTGCTCACCACAGCTCCACAGCTGCCCTCGTCAAAGTTTTCGATGACATCTGCATGAATACAAACTGTGGTACAGCCACAGTGCTGGTTA
This sequence comes from Apricaphanius iberus, assembly GCA_028564705.1. Lineage (NCBI taxonomy): Eukaryota > Metazoa > Chordata > Actinopteri > Cyprinodontiformes > Aphaniidae > Apricaphanius > Apricaphanius iberus. Next base: position 1,863,384 of record JAPXFQ010002826.1, read on the forward strand.
TTTTGGAACTCAATGTGGCATTGGACACTGTTGATCATAAAATACTACTGGAAGGAGTGGTGAGCTGGGTCAGACTCTCTGGTTTGACTCCTACCGGAAAAACAGCACATTTTTTGTGCCAACAGGCAATTTTTCATCAGAACAGTCAGAAATCACATATGGGGTCACCCAGGCTCCATCCTGGGGCCTCTTCTGTTCAATATATTCATGTTCCCGCTAACCCAAATTATAACGACCAAAAATATTAGTTGCCATAACTTTGCAGGTGACACTCAGCGTTACATTATTATGTTACCAGGGGACTTTGAACCCATCCAAACCCTAAATGAATGCATTCAGTAAGTCGATTGCTGGATGTGTCATAATCTCCTCCATCTGACCAGAAACAAACAGAAGTAATTATCTTTGGACCTAAAGAGGAATGATCTTTCTGACAATTTCAAAATTGTTGAAACACTGAGCTGCTTTAAATCAAAACTTAAAACTTATCTGTTAAGAGCTACCTGTGAGTCAAGCATTATGATGCTTAATTGCTGCTTTGTTGTTTTGTACAGTTTCTCTAATGTTGTATTATTCAGGGTTTTCATGTTTTATTGTTAATTACTTTTTTTATTTTCCATTTTTATATTGTATATTCTGTTTGTTTCATTATCACCAAATCATGTAAACCACCTTGAATTAGCTTGTTATTGAAAGTGTGCTATACAAATAAAATTGCATTGCCTTACCTTACTGACTTTATCACCAGAGGCCAAAGCATTTATTACATAATTAACTTAGGTAGAGTTTCAGGACTGAGTGGCATAATCTTGAATTAAGGAAACACGTAATTTCTACTGTCAATTTATCTAAAAAAACTGTTAAAAAAGCTTTCTAGAAAATGCTTTGTAGGTTTCCATAAGACTAACGTCAGCATTAAGGTGCATGTTATTTTGCTTTGTGTACACACACTTTCATGTTTAAGAATGAGATTCTCTGACAAAGTGTGTGAAAGAGAGAATAAAATCTTGAATCTTACTCCAGAAGAGTTAGTATTGGTAACCCTAGCCAACTACTTAGCGAATACAAACCAAATGTTATTTTGTACAAAACAAACTGAACTAATATCCATCCCATGACCCTCTTTCCTTATTTGGAGTGAGAAGTATTGAGACACAGCGAGACAGTGAAGATTAGAACTGAAGCTTGAGTGTCAGTTAAGAAGAATTGAGCATTAACAACCAGCGGAGCAATGTTGTTTTACAGAGTGAAAGTCTGTAAAACAACTGTCTGTTGTTTTACAGACAGTCTGTAAAAGCTGTGTTAAAGTCATTAACACAGCTCACTGACATTAAGATAATTATGTAGTGTAATTTTATCATCTTTCTATTTATCAATTCCTGTTGTGGAAGAAATCCAGTGTTTCATCAGGTCAGTATTTAGTTCAAAATGGTGGTCTGTAAAAAACAATGAGTCTCCTAACCTTTTCTTTGTCTTAACAAACTGGGTCACAATTCGTGAACCTCATATTTGACCAGAACTACCTAACTTCAGTTCCAACAGCTTAAACCAAACATCTGGGTTAATTGTGTGTGTCGCAGGCGAAACGACTCAGCCAGAAAGTGGATTTGTTTTTCCTTTTTTCATCCCAATATAGATTCTCAACCTGGACCATAAAACAGCTTGTGAGTCCTTGCTACCCTGCTCAACCTTGGGATAACTCTGCATTAGCACATCCGGCTGTTGAGTCAATCCCAGACCTACTAAGCCAAACATACCATCGGCTTGGTCTTTGATTGTAAAAGCCTGCCAGGCCGGCAAGTTAATCCCTGAGCATAGCAGGCCAATCAAGTTATCTGTACAGACCCACTGTCAATAACGCATTCAGGTCAAACAAAAAAGGCTTCAATCTTGAAGATAAACATCCAATCAAATCAGATCTATCTACAAAAGTTCTTAAGTGTGCATGTATGCAAATGATGCTTTTGAAAAGCTATTTTCAAACTTTTACCTTTTATTAAATCAATGTAGGATTCAGAGACTTTTCTGGATAACTTGTTCGAGCTGCCTTTTGTATTGATCGTTATTTGAACTCAGGAACTCGACAATGTGAGGCAGCCGAAAGGGTATTGTGCAGTCATCAGAACCACCCACATATGCAGTGGCACAAAAAAACTAAACTAAACAAAAACTGGAAGACATGATGGCAAAGAATGACAACTGGGATGATGTGACAACAACATGAGTGGAAAGATACGCAAGGGTAAAAACTGAATGAAGAATAGACTGATGGAGAGAGAGGTGAAGAGAAAGAGAAAGTGACACGGCTGACAGAGAGGAAGCACTATTTACGGTAGATTAGTTGTTATGGTGATAAGCAGAAGGGAAACGAAAGATGTAGTTGTCAGGGTGATGGGGCTGCACTGCACAGCTACTAATGATATGTAAAAAAAAATAACTGCTTACCTAGAAAACCCCCTAGATTTGCCATAAAATCTTGCTAAAATATACACATGCAAAAAAAGGCTAGGATGAACACACTCACACAGCAGTGTGGAGAAGCAAAGGATCAACTCATTTGCATTCAGAGTCATACTCTCGGCATGCAGTTCACTTTTTTGCAAGTTTTAGCCTAATGAGGAATAGAGATAGATACACATAATAACTGATGATGTGAGTATGTGTACTTATTGTAAGACTGTGCTTCTAAAGGTCTAATAACAGCAACCTTTACGAGAAGGAGATGACAGAGGACTGTGAGTAATTCTATTTTATAGCCCGGAGGGGTTTTCTAGTATTCTGGTCCTTGTTGTTTTGCTGCCTGGGGTGTCACCTCTGGGTTTTCCAAAGTTATCTAATGTAATCCCTGTCAAATAACAATCAAACATGACTCCATATTTCCAGTGCCAACAAATTATATCTCTAAAAGATGGTGGTAATAGAGAAATACTATGGAATCATTCAAATCTTATATACAAGGAACCGTTTTTTGAAAGAATTTCTACTACATTGAAGGGAGGATTATTTTTCCCTCCTAATTACCTGACCCAATACATTTGTACCCAATACATCTTGTTGGGGGTTTCAATGGGGGACTGAAAAACATTCCAGCAGTTAACAGAAAAGAAGTGTGTTTAAGATTATGTGAGTCAGCATCACTAAATACCACTCTTCTTAAAGGACTGATAGCGTCTTTGTAATGATGGTTGTTTAAAAAAGAATTATGGTGGTGCATTGTTTCAGAGGTCATATTTTCCTAGCTGGAAGTACAACCAGACCGCCCCCCGAAGTTGCAACTCAAACAAGGAAAGTTGTAGCGTGCCAAGCAACCTCAAGTTTAGTGTCAAATATGTCTTCTGCACATATAGAAACCAGAAAAGTTTGTTGGCACTTCTGATGGTTTCCCTCTCTTCAAATCAATTGCAGAGATAGTGCTGTAAAAAATGTATATGTGAACTTGCATCTTAGGACATCAAATAAATACATATTTCGCATAGAGCACGAAAAATGGCGAGGTTGGTCAAATAAATGAGCAAATCCTAGTGTTTTATTAAGTTTAACCATTACTCCATTAGCTCAGCATTCTTACTTCCAAGACAAATTGAATACAGCATAAAGCCCTGATCAGATCTTGAAATGGTCCTTTTGTAAGCAAGTTGTGACATAATCGCTGATGGGAATTGCATTATGTACTGCCCCTTTAGATGCACAACACTGATTTTACTGTGCATTTTAATTTCGCCACAGCCAAATATACCTCTGTTCATCTAACATTCAACTCTAACTGCAAAGGATAACCTTAAACGTGTTGCCTTTAAGGAGTTTAAGTTTATATATCATTTTTCAATACATTTTCTTTCAGGGATTTTATTTATGTAAATGAATGAAGAAAAATAATTTTCTTTTACACTGCTATGCTGATCTTACTGGTTGGCAAGCATTACAGCTTTAGTTGGGCCGAGCAGAGCAGGTCAAAAAAGGAAAACCTTACCTTTGTGTGATGGTGTGCAACTATCTTTGTTGTGTGAGGTCATTGCAAAAAATGTCATCGGTTAAATACAGAGGCAACAAAAGTTTGTTTAGGTTGCATGAGGCTTTAGCTTGAAATACATCTATGTCCTGATGATTATGCAGCTGCTGCTACCAGCAACGGATTGGTAGGAAGCAATAAAAGCTTAAAAACATTCTTCATAAAAATAAAAACATAATTCTTCAGACTTTGCACAGACACATTCCTGTTTCAGTTAAGATTTGTATCTTAATAGCCAATTTAACCTCAGACATAAAGATTGTTCACAAGGGCCAAGTCAAAATTGTTGAGTACAAGTGAAGTCTCAAGTCTTTGCGTAAGTTATTTGAAACTCCAGCGTCAGGCTGTTTTCCATACTAACACATATATTTTGGAACATAATGGAGATAATCTACCACTCACATGCAAAATTAGTTTTTATGGACAAATAAACGGAGCTTTAAAAAAACAATTTGCAGTGTATAAATTCCAGAATACATCTATGAATTATGATGTAGTGACTAACTTCGCTTGCCTTTTCTTCCCGACTTTCCACATCACTTTCATTTAGTTCTAACTCTGTTTCCATTAAATTTAATATTTAAGTGAATGCCAATAAATAAAAAATGGTAAAGTAAAAGTAATAAGTAAAAGCTGCAATTATTTTTGTACAGTCTTTAGTCTAGTACTGCTTTATTCCTACTCAAGATCCTCTTTTCAGCTTTGATGTCGTTAATGTGATGAATACCATGCCCCAATTATATGGTACATGTATTTCAGCCATAACCAGTATTTAAACTATATCCAGTTTAATGTAGTTTAGGTGTTAGTGTTGAATCCTCTTCCCGCATCAAGCCCTCATTCAGTCCATATATTTATAACTGACTCTTTTTCAAAAATTCTTTTAATCTAGTGTGTTTAGTGCACTAGGTTTCTCAGTGATTAAGTGAAACCAGTGTAACGGCTAAAACCTAACTCAAACAAATATGCCACAGATGCTTTACATCCCCTTGAAAAAGTAGGCCACATTAGAGTTTAAACATCCATCCATCCAACCATCCATCCATCCCTCCATCCATCTATCCATCATCTTACGCTTATCCGGGGCCGGGTCGCGGGGGCAGTAGTGTAAGCCAAGAGACCCAGACTTCCCTCTCAGCGGCCACTTGGGCCAGCTCCTCGGGAGGAATCCCAAGGCGTTTCCAGGCCAGCTGGGAGAGGAATCCCAAGGCGTTTCCAGGCCAGCTGGGAGACATAATCCCTCTAGCGTGTCCTGGGTCTTCCCCTGGGCCTCCTCCCTGTGGGACGTGCCCAGAACACCTTACCAGGGAGGCGTCCAGGAGGCATCCTGACCAGATGCCCGAGCCACCTCAACTGGCTCCTCTCGATGTGGAGGAGCAGCGGCTCTACTCTGAGTCCCCTCCAGATGATCGAGCTTCTCACCCCATCTCTGAGGGAGAGCCCAGCCACCCTTCGGAGGAAACTCATTTCAGCTGCCTGTATCCGTGATCTCATTCTTTCGGTCACCACCCAGCGTTCGTGACCATAGATGAGGGTAGGAACGTAGATCGACCGCTAAATCGAGAGCTTTGCCTTTCGGCTCAGCTCTCTCTTCACCATGAGAGACCGGTACAGCATCCGCATAACTGCAGACGCCTTACCAAACCGTCCATCGATCTCCCGCTCCATTTTTCCCACATTCGTGAACAAGACCCCCAGATACCTAAACTCCTCCACCTGAGGAAGGACTTCATCCCCGACCCAGAGAAGGCACAAGAAAGCCACCACATTTGTTTGATAACAGGTAAGGCCTTGCGCATTAGGAAGAACTCCAAAAACGATTGTGTATGGGTTTGGGTCTATAGTTTTACTACACACATGTGAGATAGCATCAAATATTGAGCTCCAATACCCGCTCAGGGCTGTGCATGACCAAAACATATGGCCCATTGTGGCCGGTGGCTGATTGCATCTGGGGCACCCATCATCAGAGGTCATGTAAATCCTTGCCAACCAAAATAAATTGGTTAAATATGCTCAATGAATTTTAAATTGTGTCAAGCAGTGTCGGATACAGATGGAAGTCAAGTGGATACGCTTGATACTCTTATCCCAAATATCATCTGAGATCTGCAATTGTAAGTCTTGTTCCCATTTATGTTTTAGTCTATCTGAAGAGGAGGGGTATATTTAATGTAATAAGTTATATGTGTGAGAGATTTGACCATTAGGGAGAGGTCGGAGATGCAAACAGTCTTCAAGTGGCGAAGGGGAAGGTCGCAACGGATAAGATATAAAGTGCTTCATAATAAAGCTGCGGACCTGCAAATACCTCGAAAAATGAGACTTCGGAATGTCAAATTTGTTACTCAGAGTTTGGAATGACATGAAGGAACCATCGGCAAACAGATCACTGAAAAAAATAATTCCCTTTTTATACCAAGTCTGAAAGCCAGAGTCACTCAGAGCCGGCACAAAAAGCGGGTTTGAAATAATAGGGGAATAGATAAGTGTCTGCTTAAGGCCAAAGTAACAGCGGCATTGATGCCAGATTTTTAGTGTATTTTCGACCCCGGATTTGTAAAGCTCATTTTTTTTAGTTAATGGTAGTTGAATGGATAAATATGAAACAGGTGAGCCAGGAAGAGAAGACCCTATTTCCATGATGGACCAAACAGACCCTCTGCCCTCTTCCTTAAAAGTGCGAAGCCAACCACACAGTTTCACAATATTTGCTGACCAGTAATAATACATAAAGTTTGGCTAAGACAGACCACCTTCTAGTTTAGAACACTGCAGTTTAGATTTTTGGATTCTAGGGCATTTTTGATTCCAGATAAAAGAAGAGATAATTCCGTCCAGTTTTTTAAAAAACATTTTGGGTAAAAATAGGGGCATCATCTGGAAAAGGTACATGAATCTGGGCAAGACAACCATCTTAATTGTATTAATGCGTCCCGCCAATGTAATGGGCAATGCTGACCATTTTAGCAGATACTCATACAACCCAAACAATACATACACATACTTACGTACACACATGTATATAAACATATAAAAATATGTAAACATACATATGCACACTCATATGTGCATGAATACACACACAACATACCTACACATGTGCAGGTAAACATATCCACACAATAGTCCGAGATCATATTGTTAGTGCGGACAGAGGAGAGTGGCATTGAGTATAAAATTGTTATCCATGATATAAATCCGGGGCCAAACCCAAAACGGTGTAATACAGAATGCAGATATCTCCACTCCACATAATGAAAAGCCTTCTCGGCATCGACTGAGACAATTAACTCAGGACAATCGGTAGAGTGATCTGAGTATAAAATGTTGAACAGACCTCTACAGTTAAAGTATGATTGGCGATTGGGGATAAAGCCTGTCTGGTCCTCGTGGATAATAGAAGGAGCAACCTTTTCCAGACGCAGTGCGAAGATTTTTGTGAGAATTTTGTAATTCAAATTGAGTAGGCTGATCGGTCGGTAAGATTCACACCTTTAAGGGTTGCCGTGTTTTTTTAAATCACAGAAATCGTAGCTTGGGATAGTGTTTGAGGTAATTTACTTTTATTATGTATTTCCAAAAACATCTCGCTGAGTAGTTTAGCTAATTTGCCAGCAAACGCTTTGTAGAAGTCTGACGAAAATTCGTCAGGACCTGGTTCTTTCCCAGTCTGGAGCAAGCTGATTGCCAGTAAAATTTTGGATGTAGATATAGGCCTGTCAACTGTCTGTTGCTGATCAAGATCGATTTTAGGGATATCTAACTCGTCATCATCTGTGCATGAGGTTTTACTGGCATATAGATCTTGGTAAAATTTCTTGAAAGCCGCGTTAATCTGATTAGGGTCTGTAACTATTTGGCCCCAATCTAGTCTGATTTCTGAGACTGAATGATTTGTAACTGACAGGCGCAGCTGATGAGAAAGTAGCCTACCTGCTCTTTCACCATGCTCATATACTTTTTGCCTTGTTCTGAGCAGTAATCTTTCAGTTTCCTTAATTGATAAATTTTCAAATTCAGATCGTAGCATTAACTTTTGTTTATATAAGTCAGGAGATGGATTGCTAGAGTATTGAAGGTCAACATTAGCTATAAGCTCAGTCAGTTCTTTGAGACGTTCGTTCCGTTTTCTGTTTCTCTGGGCAGTAAAATAAACTAGAAAATTTCAGGAAATTTAGAGAAGGGACGGCCACGGTGTGCATGCTAATGCTAACTAGCATGCTAATGCTAATGTTAGCTAACATGTTGGCATTACTATAAACCCATTCAGTACCAAAATATAGTCAAAAAGCTCAAATTAGCTAAAATGCTAACAACAGCTAGCATGCTAATGCTAACTAGCATGCTAATGCTAGCTAACATGTTGGCAATACTATAAACCCATTCAGTACAAAAATATAGTCAAAAAGCTAAAATTAGCTAAAATGCTAACAACAGCTAGCATGCTAATGCTAACTAGCATGCTAATGCTAGCTAACATGTTGGCAATACTATAAACCCATTCAGTAAAAAAATATAGTCAAAAAGCTAAAATTAGCTAAAATGCTAACAACAGCTAGCATGCTAATGCTAACTAGCATGCTAATGCTAGCTAACATGTTGGCATTACTATAATCCCATTCAGTACAAAAATATAGTCAAAAAGCTAAAATTAGCTAAAATGCTAACAACAGCTAGCATGATAATGCTAACTAGCATGCTAATGCTAGCTAACATGTTGTCATTAGTATTAGTAGGATTAGTATGAAAATATACTGGAAAAGCTGAAATCAACTAAAATGCATACAAGTGCAATGTAGTACTGTGTATAACATAGGGATTTTGGTTCCAGCTTTCAAACAAGAAAAAAAAAAAATTTGCTCCCCCTGGGATTCAAACCCACTACCTCTTGCATTGTATTCCTGTTCCTTAACAGTTACACTACAACATCAGTTATACAGCATTGAGTTTTAGGCCATATGATCTGTTGTCTCGTCTCCCAGTTCAGCTTTCAGCAAAGAAAAATTATTTGCTGCTCGCTCCTGGATTTGAACCCAGTACCTCTGGGATGCAAACCCTCTTCCTTAACCACTACGCCATCCGAACATACATACAACATTGAGTTTTAGGCCATATGTTCTGTTGTCTCCTCTCCATGTTCAGAGTGTTAAACAGCTGCGAACGAACCTTTCCCATTCGAAAACTATAGCAGCTATCAGGAAAATTATTGGAGTGTTAGCGATATTTATCCTTTGTGTTCAATTATTTCAAAGCACAACTCTCTATCTTATTCACAGATGAAATGGTACAGGCAGACAGGGGGACTGAGAAAGACAGAGACATGGTCAGAAAGACAAAGACAGATGGACTGACACATGGACTTGTTTGTAGTACTTCTCTCTATAGTACTGCATAGCATAACCTGTGTTTAAGTGGGGTTTAATAGGCTTCAATGTATATAGACTGTGGAATGAACTTTAGTGAACTCTGATCAAAGGTGCTCCGTTTCCCCAGCAACAAGTGTGAGTGAAAATTGCAGCAGGTGCAAACACTTAAGATGATTAAGAGCTTCAATTTTAAGAAAAAACTCCAAAAAGTGCGCCGAACAAATCGTTCCCATTCGAAAACCGTACAAGGTATCGGAAAAATTCTTGAAGTGTGAGCGAGATGTATCATTTCTCTTCGTTCATGCCAAAGCAGAAGTCTCTACCTTATTCACAGTCCGAGAGGGAGCGAGAGAAAAATGACTAAGAACATCTCTCTGGCTAAGATCATCCTGAGCAGCCACAATGATAAACTATAGGAGAAAAGCCCTAAAACTGGGTTCCACTTTGAGCGATCTAGAGCTCGCTGAGAGAAAACCGTGCGACATAGGGAAATTTTGAAATGATCCTGAGAATCACAAAGGGCGGCTCTATTTCATGACCGAAAATCATGTCACTAGTGCGAAATATGTGGCCGTGACGTCGAGTTAAATTTTGATGAGGACCTTCCAAAAGTTCATCACTCCACACTCTGCTTAACGAGCTGCTCCACTCTAAAAATGTCGATTTGGGGCAAACTTTGGGTCGAACAAAGTCAAATTGTGACAAAACCGTAACAGCTATCGACATGCGGTCTTCAATGCTGAACACAGCACGGACGTGGCTACAATCTGGATTTCGAATGGTGTTGCTAAGTTATTGTATGGCTACACAGTAAATCTTCAAAAATAGTGGATTTTTCATGATTTTGGGCCGTTTTTCCATTCATTTCCAATGGGTGTTTTTGGGGGTGGTTCTTCGCTAATTACGTCGCCATGGTAACTCCAATCGCCAATAAAAGTAATAGCACACCTCACACGATCGAGCCGGTCGTTTTGATGTATATATTGTGGGGGTGCACGCTACGGTACGACCCGCATTAACGGTGAAAGAATAAAGAGTCCGTTTAGAAGTGAATAGTAATAAGGGACTGCCCATGCAATTGCATGGAGGCAGTGCAATACATTGCTTTGCAATGGATTTGCACTGCCTCCATGCATTGCATTGGGCCGTCCCTTAATAATTTGGCCTCGTAAATATGCCTTGAGAGATTCCCATACTAATGACTTGTATATGTCTGGCGTGTCGTTTATCTCCAAAAAAAGGTAAACCTGTCAAGATTTGAGTCTAACACCAGGTTAAGATCCCCTCCCAGTGACAATGTGAATCTAAATCTGTTAACCTACCTATCAGTCTGGTAAAAAATTGTGGGTTATCCCAATTAGGAGGGTAAACATGTAGTAGAATAAAAGGAAAATTGTCTAGTTTGCCTTTTAGTATAACAAAACTGCCATTTGTATCATATGTTACATTCGTGCAAACAAAAGGAAAATTTATCCTGATAAGAATAGCGACTCCTCTGGCTTTAGTATCAAACTCTGAATGATATATTTGTGCAAACCTGCTATTTGACAATTTATTTGTGTCCAGAGCCTTGAGGAACTCTGCTTTCAAACAGGAAGGCGTGTCGGTGGGATTGAGGAGGTCTTCAAAGTATTCCACCCACCGACCCATGATGTCCCGTGTTGAGGTCAGTAGGACACCACCCCTACTGTAAACAGTGTTGGTGGCAGACCGCTCCCCCCTGAGACACCGGATGGTGGACCAGAATCGCTTCAAAGCCATACGGAAGTCATTCTCCATGGTCTCTCCAAACTCCTGCCACGCCCAAGTTTTTGCCTGAGCGACCATCTGAGCAGGGGACTCTGCCAGACGTTCCCAGCAGACCCTCACAACTCCTTTGGGCCTGCCAGGTGATAATCGAGGGGGGGGGGGGGGACTCCAACATCCTTCAAACATATTGGGTACGAATGTGAAAATGCATTTGTTGCTTAAAGTTAAACTATTTATATTCAGAGGTCCCTCAAACATGACTATCAAGAAAAAAAAAGAAAACAAGGGTGGGGAGTGAAGATATATATTTACTATGATTCTTTCCCTGCTCTCAAATAAAAAAAAAACAGACTAAGAGCCTGATTTGTCAACGGTGCGCGCAAATCGCACATCATCCCAAAAACAGGCTCAGGGTGATCTATCAACACGGCGCAGAGCGTATTGCGCCTGTTAAATTCACAGCAAGATGCACGCAATCCATGAAGCGTTTTTGCCCTTGATGAATATGCAATCTGGGTGTTTCTGTAAGAACACGGAAAATATTGGGAGGAGAATAGGCAAATAAGTAAGCGTTCCAGGCGCAGTGTGATTTACTAAGCATAAAAATGTTTGCGCCGGCTACTTTAGCGTTAGACATGTAGCGTTAGCACTTGAGCTACCACATTCAACATAAGTTCATTATTGACAAACAACAAATGTCATTCACACACATCTAAACTAAGAGTAATTAACACTCTAATGGCCATAAACCTGAGCATCTGTTTTTCCCCCAAAGATGCATCACTGTGCTCTCATCCCGTCTCCACCTAATAAAGATGCGCTGATGTGCCCATGATCCTAGTGGATTCAGACATGCTGCAGTTTTAATCAGTCTAACCCTGGAATGTGATGTGTTCATGGAGCAGAGAGGAGCGCATGTACACGGCCTGAATTACATTTATTACTGACAAATGAAAAACAAAATTCACAGCATTTTAGCCTAATAGTAATTCATTCTGTAACAGTCAAAAGATGATACATATGTCGTCGTATACATATGTTAGCGGCCGCAAACTCCTCATTTGAATACTGCCGCTTGCGCCTGGTAAGAGCTGCTCATGCAATCTTAGTAAATCACTCGCAAATTAAGGACAACCCACTCGCTCAAACTTTTAGCGCCACTCGCAGATTTACTGTCATTATGAGAAATCTTGATAAATCAGACTCTAAGTCTCCCTTGCCAATTAAGATTTTAACTTTAATATAAAAACTGAAAAGAGGATCGAAACGATTGTGTTCAGCAAGGGTGTCATATGTCAACCTGTTTATTAGTTTTAGTATTTGTACAGGATATTTAAATGAAATCAAAGGGGGAAACCTATTTGGGCTAAATAGGGTAAAGCAATAGGTTTAACTTCAGAATCTGTTTAGATTTAGTTTTCTGAAAATGAACTCCATGCTCCCCAATATTGAAACAGTTACTCAGCTCAGCTAATTATTTCTTGAATATTTATGTTTACATCTCACCATGTGAAGGTCTAAAAATCATGTTGTCTTGTTACTTAGTTATTGAGTAAATAGCTGACCAGGGAATCAGGAACTATCAGGTAGTTTTTCATTATCCAGTGATGAACTCCTCATGGCATTTTTTTGAATGGCTAATCAGTAGGTGATGATTAATTAACAGTTAATCTGATATGAACAAGGTATAAATGAGGCACAAACTGGTAAAAGTATATTAACTAAAGATGAACTCCATCAGATTAAAATTAGTTAACTAACTGTAAGATGGTAGTAATTAGTAAATCCACAGACATCTACATTATAAAGAGTGCAAAAAAATAGTTGTTTCCCAATGACTACTAACACAGTTTCTGAATGGCTTTACTGTAAGTAAGCTACAGTAATTTTCCAGTTCTCATTTTAAGGTTCTACTAGTGTGTCTTTTGTAGGCTTCATTGATGATTTTAAGAGACATAGTCATAGTCTTCTGTGAGCTATGTCATTTAAGAGAAACATAGACACACAGTAAAACACTCAGTATTCCCTTGACACCTTATAACAGCAACCACAGCAAGCTGACAGCAGACAAACACTCCCTAAAACACAAACCATGTGAATGTTAACACTTCAAAATTTCCATTTTCTGCAGGCACAATTATTCCAAGTAATTCAATAAACTAGATCACCTTTAAAAAAAAAATCTGGAACTTTGGAAGTGAGAAATTTCATTTTCTCAACACAGTGAATGTAGTACTATTTCAAATGTACTAGGAAGGCAATGGAAATAAGGAGTCTGCCTTTTCCAAGTTCAAAATGCATGTGTGTTCCTGTTTTTTTTTTACTTGCTGTTTCTTAACACATGGACTTCTAATCTCTCAAGCACAGATAAAGTACCATAGATGTGTAATATATCCCTTTGATAAAATCTATTTTTTCCCTTTATCTTCTAAATATACAAATGTTCCTCTTCTGAGCAGTTTCTGTGAATCAGGAAAGGAAATTGTTTCCTTACTTCACAACACATCGTCCAGAAGTAGTCAGGCTTTCCAAAAAAAAGCCACTCAATCTCCAGTAGTGTGCATGCGATCAATCTACTGGCACAGTGTTACTGCAGTGCAGGTCATTTCTCATCATTTAGAAAGAGAGAGGTATTGACCAGGCCAGAAATGCCTCTGTTCGAGTGAATTGGTGTGTATAGTGAACAAACAGGAAACAATAAACTAAAATCTTCAATGCATTCCTCATAGGTTTTAGTGATCGTGCACAATACTATATTGTGCAGTACAATCTTTACCAGCAGTTGCACAATTTTAATATGCTTGCCTATGTAAAAAGAAAACAGTATGGGCATTTCCGCTCATTTTCACAAATCTTATCCTGGTTTGCTTTGTCTTATTATTGGTGCTTTGCAACATAACCCAGGTTTCTTTTTTTACCACAATATTCTCGGTGTGTTGTTGCTGCTTATGGAGGGAAATGTAAAATGGATGAGCTTTGATTTCTTAAGTCACTGTAACATGGTGTTCTGTCTTGTGTTGTAAGTTGATTTATCAAAATAATGTTACTTGAATGTAAATGGATAGAGATGAAGCACATTTTATGGAAAGAAATCTCCTGTCAAATCTTCAAAGTATGTGTTCCTTTTAATTTACTTACAGAATTGCATAGTTAACTTGAAATGGGAAAAATGGAGCATTGTACTGCATCAAGATAACCTATGCTGCTTATGCCATGATAATGCTATGTCTTGAAAAATAATGTTAATCAAATTGAATGAGCAGTAATCTATGGCTTAAAGTATGAAGTGCTATATGTTCTTCTGGGAAGGTAAATAATCATTAGTATAACAAATAAAAAAAACAGTTTGTGCTGACATGTTCAAAGTTCAGCACGCAGACATCAGGCCAAATGCTTCTCCATCGAAAGATCATAGTAGCTACAGTTGTACATATAGATGCAATAACTTAAAGTCAAAGACTAATGAAACGTGTGAGCTTTACATATTCACATATCAACATTTACAAACAACAGCAAAAAGCAATTCTAAAAATAAATTACAAAGAAATCCCCAGGAAATAACTTTTTATATATAGTTATGGCTTAAAATATTTGACCCCTGTTTGATAAATGAATTAAAACTGCATTGAATTGTAATAAAGAAAGTAATTCCAAATTATCATAATTTCAATACTTTTTTAGATTGAATGGAGGCTGGATGAAGTGACAGGCTTTGGGCATATATAGTTCTTGAAGCTTTTTATATATGATCAGTGACAAGGAAAATCCTCACAGTGTGCTTAAGCATGATTCTTATAAAGTTGCATATTTTTTGATACCATTGGGACACAATGCAGATATGCATCAGTGTTATAAGGGTATTGCTAAGTATTAAATGCATATGGTTTGACACTTTGTTGCAAAAAACAAAAAGAATGAAAGACAGCTGAATCTTTTCTAGGATATGTTGTTTAATTTTACGCACACTGAGTTAAAGGTTTAGCGTGATCAGTCATTTTGTTTGCGATTGACTGCAGCCATAAATTAGTGTGTTTGGATGTCAAAATGGGCAGTTGATCCACCAATAAACTATTAGGCTCATGTCCTAGCCTAGAAATGAGGTGAATGAATGTTCAATACTAGCATCTCAGAGGGTGCTGGGGAATGAGACAAGCATGACAAGCAAAGACAAGGTCTCACTACATTTTATTTGTGTATGTCATTTAGCTCATCTACTTGACAGAGGAAATGTATAGAGAAGCACATTTCTTTTTTCAAGTGTCAGAGAAATTGCTGCAGTGTGATTTGTGGAATGAATCGAGAGAACCTTGACAAATAAATTAACTGACTGACAGACAGGCTGGATTTTGCATTCCTTTCCTCATGCTTATCGAGTGGTTATTCAAGCATCCTCTCCATGGACTTCATCTCCCACATTGCCTTGGGGCAATGTCAGATTTAGTGTTATCTATGGCATGCTCTTATCAGAGATTTTGAACGAGACTTTGCAGAGTCATTTAGAATATTGGCTGCATCATTTCTTTTTCTTTATCACTGCTTGAAGAAACAACAAGGGGCCTCGGTCTGGATACCATAGCTCACATGAATTTGAAATCTTAGACAGTGCATACACACAGACAAACACACAAATGTCCCTCATGTCTTCTGCTGCCAGCACTGGGTAGCAATAAGTCGTCATAACAGAGTGCAGAGACAGCTCACTGCAGAGGTTTTTGCCACAGTCACTGCTAGTAGCACTTTGTGTGTGTCCAAAGATGTTTTTTAAAATTATTACAGTATTTAGTGTTTTTAAAAAAAAAATCAATTTAAGACCGCTGTTTGAAATGAAACTTTTTATAATTATTGATTTTGCAAATACACCAGGAATTGTATCACTTTACCTCAGAGGTTTCAGGTCAGCTATTAATTTTTTGTTTTACAAATAGCTCAAATTATGACAAATAACTTCTCATTTACACGCCTCTGGCAAATTATTTAATTTTAAGAAGATTTCAGGCCAAAGAAGATTTAGATTTAAGGTAATTTAAATATGTTGAGCGACCCAGTAAGACTTCAGTATTGAATCTGAGAGAGCATCTGTTAAGAAAACTAATAAGTAGAAGATTCAAAAATACAAGTGGAAACTTTCCAGCAGTTATTAGAAACATTTAAATGGTGCAATTTAAACAAAACGTTTTCCATTCAGTGTTGAAAATGGTGTGAATAATTTTGGACACACAGTTTTGTTGTTCAAATGTTTTTTTGTAATTTTTTTTTATTTTTATGAAACCCTTTGTGTTCATACATCTTACAGTTTGAGACCTAAAGTAATCTTTACTTGACAAACCTACTTCTTACTGGAGCAAGAGTATGAAGAATCATTACACGTATATAACATGATTATAAAAATATTTCGTTCCTACAGCTGCTGTGGTAAAACCTTGAACAACTTTTTTTGAATGCATGACTCATGTTATAGGTCTTGTAAAGAGTAATGGTGTTTCATACACAGATTAGTTTCCACCTTTGAAAAATTACAGAAAAGACTACTTGGATTGGTATGTTTAAAATACAATATTTTTACTAAAAGACTGGTCAGAGGGGATTCAGAGTCCGTAATGATGTGAATTTGTGTCTCTTATGACTTCTTACTGACTTCTGTTCTGTCGGGCAGGAAGGAACTGCAACTGTGTATAATTCATAATGAGAGCTATTCTCTGGAAAGCCGGAAATAAAAACCAAAACACACGGTTCTCTGAGCTTCAGGTTTGGGCACAGCACTAAAAATCCCCTTTTGACGAGGTGACATTGATTGATTGACAGTTCTGTGCGGTGCCCATAGAAGAGATTTGTCTTCGCCGAGCAATTTGAGTTGTCACAAGATAGGTGCAAGTTTATTACTGTTGGCTGAATTTCAGCACTTGCTTGCTACTGGGGCATCAGATTGAACTGGGACAGGTGCAGATTTCAGGACATGTCAATCATAAGAGCTTAAGGTCCACTATAACAACAGCATTTCTGTTGAGGCCTTAGAGGTTTTTGGTAGAGAAGATTAGAGAAAAAATATCATAATGAAGACCAAAAAACACAGTAGACAGGTCACAGATAAAGCTGTAGAGATGTCAATTACAGAGTTAGGTTATGAAACTATATCTCAAACTTTCTCTGACTTGCAGCATTCACTACTCCTGAACAAACATATGGCGACAGTAGACAGTCGCCTGCATTGTGTCATTGACTTTACAGACATCCCTCATACTGAGCAAGCATATACCAACAGTGGAGAGGAAAAACTCCCATTTAACAGGGAGGAACCTCCAGTATGGGTGCCCTTCTGCCACAACTAACTGGAAGTTTGAGAAGACAAAGCTGACACACAGAAGAACTGGTGTAAGATTACGTTCTATGTTAAAGAAAGTACATAAAGGATAAAAGGACATGGGGGATGCTAAGTTATTGCACGCATCATCCCAGCTGATGACCACCTCCAACAAGGCATCACAACTGAGCAGGTTGACAGACCAGATGCAGCTTCTGTGGAGACAAAAACCATTGGATTCAGGTGTGTTGGATAAGGCACACACTGAAAAGTTGCAGAACACTGGTCCATAAGGACTGGAGTTGGACACCTTTTGGTTTCTTCGTTTAGATCAATGCATTTTCATGTGTTAAAATAAACCACTTAAACTCCAGTGCTATATCCAATTAAGAGTCTACATTGATGCATGGAAATAGCTGATCACAAATGCTCTTAATCAAACCTGACGGACTTGGAGATATTTTTCAAACAGAAAATGAACAAACAATTTAGTGTCATGCCACTTGCTGCTAAAATTGTAGCAAAAAAATGTGTTCTACAAAATATTTACTCATGGTTCCTAATTACTTATCAATGCAACTTTTTAAAATTCTTATTTGTAAAGAGTGCTGAGAGGCTGACTCCTATTTATCAGGTTATCATGAACCACTTTAACATCATCCTCCATTCCTGATAGCTTTTCTCCAGAAAGAGGTTAGTGCAAACTGATCGGAATAAATATTCACTCTTTAGTTTGGTTCCAAAGTGCCAGACAAGTACAAAATAAAATCCCTATCAACACTGTGTAAAAGTTACCTTTTACTAAATTTGACTGGCCAAGAATGTCATTCACTCTATACATCCTTCAGCACCACTTTACCAGCACATGCAATCTTTGTTATCACTCCCTCTCTTACTCCAAATGCCTAACGTGTTGTGGTGTGAGCATCACTGGAACAACTGGAGTCTGATGGATGAACGCTGACAGCCCGTTTCTGTCAGAGGGCTGCTCCCAGTCCCAAGGAGTGAATCTCAAACAGTGTCAGCATGGCCTTGATCAGTCCACTGAACAATCACGTAGGGTGCTTGCAGTAAAAACCATTATTTGCAGCAACATAGCATATGCACAGGAAGGGTGTGGGTCAAACACAGAGGGGCTGAAACAAACATCCATTAATCTGTGTCCAAAGAAAGCAACGACAAGAAATCTGTAACAAGAGTCTAACTCAACTGATATATAATTCCACTGAGATTCCCTGGTCATTATAAATTCGAGCAGCACCAAGCATGAGACAAAGAAAAATTACAATAAAAAGCATATGAAGTCTGCCACCTCAGGGAAAGTCAGTTCAAACCCATGTAGACTCAACACTGAATAATTACGAGATTTTTGGTCTATTACAATGTGGGTAATGCTACACATACATTAGAAAGGAAAATCAATAAAAGAGTTGCAACATCCAGGGTCCCTTGTTGGCTAATAAAGCCTTTATAGAAGATTTCTTACTGTTATTGATATGATGTTGTGGAGTCAAATTTTACCCCCCTTGTCCCCAGTCCAGAAACAATACATTATTCCCAACTGAAACACAGTGCTCCACTAACAGCTTGTTATAGCAGTTATCCAACCAATGGTGCATATTCTTTAGTCTAACTTTTGGTTTTCAGTTGTACAAATTAAGCCAGGTTAAGAACAGGTCACAGCCATAAGGACAGACCTTTCACAGCTATCTCCATCACCTGAACATAAATGCCCCAAATCCATGAACCAATTAACAAGCACCCACTGAGGGTACAATCAGCAAATGAATCTACTTTATAATGCATTTTATCTTTAACAATAGTCTAGAAACCTTGGCCATTTCAGTTGGTTAATTACTAGTTTGGGTAGGAAAGAAGACCAGGAGGGAGGTGGAAACAAAAATGCAAACATTTATTTAGTGAAAAAATATTTATACCTGAAAATAATAAACATAAATTTTGACCAATTAGACCGTATACACCGTCTATCTTATATGCAGAGTTGCGGGAAGGCTGGTGCATATCTCAAGTAATTATCAGGTGAGAGGCGGGTAACTCCCTGGACAGGTTGCCAGTCCATTGCAGGGCATATTTAGAACCAAACACTTTTTACTTGAGTTTGAAATTGAAATACAGGAGAGCTTGAAAAGGCAAAGGTGATAAATACTGAAGATGATTGGTTTAAACTAAATAAAATAATAATTCGAGGGTAAAATGTAGTTTTAGAAACTTAACATTTTTTGTTTTTTTGCTTTAATTTTTACTTGGATAACCGAAAGACGGATGTACTTAATTTTTATATAATGAATGTAAGCCTGCAAAGTGAGTGCATACTGTACATTTGCACTCAAGTTTCAGAATATTTAAATAATGGTGAGAGAAATGAAATTATTGAGATGCATGCATGCAGCCAAGTCAGCAATAAATCTTTAAGCTTTTAAGAAAGAAATAGTGATATTCTATAAAATGAACATTTATATGTGCCATTCAAATTTAAGAAAATAAAACCTTTTAAACTCAAAGCCATTTTGAGACACAGGGAGGTTAAAACTATACACTTAATTTTAACTGTGGCCATATTTGAACTATGATAAATGTATTTTTGTCTTACAAGGTTTAATGTTTCTATGCAATTTAAAAATTACAGACCAGGGTAATATTATTAGGGATAAAAACATTCACTCATTACTTGCAAAACACACACACAAAGTTTTTTGCAACTTTTAGGTGAACTTTATGTGTTTAAACATGTGAAATGCCCTTTTCATTCAGTGTAGCACCAAACAAAAGTTAACTATGATTACCAATGGGTAGCCACTTCACCTCTGACCTGTGCTCGTATTGTAACATTGACTTTTACCTATCGATATTTGACCAAATGGACCCAAAGGAGCCACCTGAGTCATCTAATTTTCGGGAGTGTGAAGAAGCAAAGAATACAAAGGCGAAGGTAGTTACATGTGTTGACAAGTGCAATAAAATGCACAATCGAACATGAACACTACAACAACTACTTGTGTCTACATATGCATGGATTCACATTCCTGGCTAATTTTAGTGATGCTACAAAAATGCCAATATACCTAATGTGAAAAAGTCAGTTATTAAAAACAGCTCTGCTCATAAATACCATAAATTGTATTTAATTAGTCTCTCAATATGTTGTTGTATGCAATCCATAAAGATACCAGCTTGATAGTGAGCAACTGCTGACAATTTATTATTCAAAGTAATGAGACTGATTATGCATCTGATCTTCAGCAAAACTGATAATCAGTTATATGTCACTGCTGCTTTTAAAGAGTTATTACCAATCTGTGCAGACACCCAGCCGAATTATCTATTTGACTTACTTGAAGATATAATAGCTGCCACTTGCACGTTAGCATTTGGTTTGTTTTTTAAAATTACTTTAAAGATAATCATGTTAACTCATATCTCAGGTAAGTTTTTTGTTACCATTTGCTTTTTGTGCTTAAAAAATCTGTTTTCCAGTCAATCTGCTCTGTGAAGTATGCATGTTCTCTTTGGATGCATGTGTTTTGTTAAGGTACTCAGGTAAATTCCTCCAACAATGTAAAAACTGTAGATTAACTGTTGGTTCTGTGTGAGCATGGCTGTGATAGCCTTTCCACATGTCAAGGGTAATCCTCTTGCTTGTTCACTGCAGATACAGGTTCCACCCCCTTTGGAACTGATTGGGACTAAGCAGGTACAGAAAAATTGATGGATCTATTACACTGTTTTCTCTGTCTCTATATCGCATAAGATATTGATGATTTCCTTTTTGTTCTTTGTCTCTCTGTCCACTTACCCATTTTATTTGCCATTCAAATGTAAAGGTGTTACTAAATGTCAGCCTTTAAAGAGCCAAACATGTCCAACTACTCATAAATACAGGAACTTTTGTGAGTAAAAGAACTTAGAACCTCTGTAAAGCCCTTTGAGGAAGAGCAATTTTAGGCGCTCTACATATTTGAACTTAAACTTGATTCTGCAGGACTGAGTCATTCTTTATGTGTTCTGAAGTTATTGTAATTATAAAAACTTTAAAACGGCTCATTAAGAGGTTGGGGGTCTTCCCATGCCCCTGTTCGTTTGACCATCAGGGGTTGGAGTCAGGGGGATATATCAGGCCGTCTGGTTGGGGACCTGGGCTGGTGGGCTACTCTTGCCATGGTGGGGGCTTTGTCAGTCTGCTTGTCCACATCCTGGTGGGCAGGGGGTTCTTAGTTCATATTACTAGATCCGTTTTGTTAATGTTGTTCTGTTCTATTGGTGGTTTGTTTGTTTTGTTTTTCCCACTTCTCTACCATCTAACAGAGGTGGAGGACTGGGATGTTTTCTTGTGTACTTTGTTTGCCTCCCTATCTTGTATTGTCAGTTCAAACTACCGGTCCTGTTTCTCTTCTTCATCTTCTTTCTTTCTTCCTTCCTTCTTATCTCAATTTCGTGTCCATCATTTCAAGAAATTAAACCCACATTAATCACTAATAAAGATTTTTCATACATATATATCAAGTGGAGTATTATAACAAAGCTGTAATGCTCTGCTTGGGAAAGTAAATTCGTTGGGTTTGTACATCGTACTAAGACAATAATTCTGAGTAGCAAACTGCTAGAAAGGACATGTTGAAAGAAAAATAAATAAATAAAATACAACGGCTCATTCAAAACTGGATTCATGTCCAAAATTGTATGCTACTAAGACAATATTACGAGTTGTTGGCCTGATATAGTCAATTCAACAGATTACCTACAAAAACAAATACCATTCTGATGCATCCACTTGTAGATGGATCGATCCCTGTACGTCATCATTTTCCTCATCTGAGATGGCATCTGGCTCGAAACTGTATGGCTGTATAGCTCTAATATCGCTCACCATTTTTCTAGCACCGGAAATGTAACCTTGATGCTGTTTGGGGCTGTTGACACCAGGGAGAGCTAGCATAAACTGAGCTCTTGGCAACGGGGGTTAGCAATGGAGGAGAGGTGGGGGTTAGGAGTGGTGGAGAGGTGGGGGATATGGAGCAGGGGGTGTGTCTTCTGTGCCAAAGTTTCCACCCACAGCCCAGAGGCAAATTTCTGATGAGGTAAAGCCACTTTTTTTAAAAAGTGCTACAAAAACGCCTCAGATTTTGTCTTTTTTGCTAGAAATTACATTATCACTATTTAAAGACCACAAAAAAGGTGGTTGGAGTGGGGCTTTAACATAATAACACCAAGAAATAATACAGAAATATATTAATTTCAGCAAACCAAAACATACACACGAAAAAAAACAAAAAAACAGGAGATGTTCTTTAGATGAGTTTCAAACAAATTAGGTGCTTTTTAGGTAATTTACCCCTAATCCTATGAAAACTGGATGTGCAAATTAAGAAATTTCATGCAGAAACATTTTACTCTTTGATTGGCAGCTTAGATTCCTATTGTTTGGCTGCATCTTTAACACACCAGTATTCACATCATGAAAAGTTTCTACTCCAAGTCTTTTTGCACTCTATTTTCTTTTTTGACCTTTGCTTTGTTCTGAATTGATGTTCAATTTTCTGGCATTTAGGACCAAAATGAGTTTCACATTAACCCTTGGTAACTCCTCTCACTGAGAAATTGGATCATTCGGGAGCCGTCACTCTCACTCTGTATTGAGTTATGGTTGTCAAATTTAAAGATGTAAATTGTATATCTTTTCATTAAGTTATGTACTCTTCACCTGAGCCACAATAAGGGAAAAAACCTGGCAATTATATCCAAATGGCTAAACAGTTCGTCTATTGTAGAGAAGGTAACATCTTTTGCAAAAACCCATCTCTCCGCTTTCAAAGCATGTAATGAATGATACTTATAAGTGTTTTAAAGGGAGGGGGGGACTTTTTGATGCAACATCCTGATAAGAGGTTATTCTGTTATCAAAAAACATGACTGAAGTGTTGCTTTGACTCATCCACTTATCTTTGAAGAATCTTTGAGTCTCTGCTGGTAGTCATTGGGTGTGCTGTTTTGCCCTATCTCCTCTTTTTCCACCCATCCCTTCCTCCGACCCGATATACTCAGCCGCGCCGCTGCACCAGCAGAGCAATACCCCCCTCCCCAACCCATACGACTCTGGTTTAGTAGCAGCTGCTAAGAATTACCTAGGCTACACGTTTGGACTTTATCTTTGGAAACAACCCTAGGCCGAAAAGGATGTTATCTTTGCACAAATCACCTCACAGAGGACTGCTTTCTCAACAAAAGTCTTTTTGATAGTGGATTAATAAACAGATTGGCCCTAAAGACAGGGCTACTCCATCTGGACCCCGTCATTTTAGCAATTGTGACTCTGAACTCAAAAGGTACTTTCATATTTCTGTGCTTTTATGGATGCAGTGTAAAACATAGCTTCATATTTTTTTGAATTTATGGTTTCAATGCAAAACATAGTTTCATTTCTCTCTACATTTGTGGTTTTAATGCAAGATGTAGCTTCATATTTCTGTGCTTTAATGATTTAAATGCAAAACATAGCTTCATATTGATTATTATTTATAAAAGGGTGCAAAGTAGGTTAAATATTACAAAGTCGACACGTCTTGTAAAAGCTTTTGAATTCTCTCTGGTTCTTCAAAAATCCCACTTTCAGGGTCAGATATCGGATCATTAGCGTGTGGTTTTACAACCTCTAGGTTGCCATTGTAATAATTGTTTTCCCACCTAAATACTAAAATCCAACACTCTGAAAACTCTGCAAACACAATCCAAGTCGGAGGCCACGTACATGCTGTCATATAGCAAGCCGTCAAATACGCAAGTGATGGGAAGGCGAATTTCTTTAAGGTGTAATTTTGAAACATACAGGATTTTCAGACAGATTTAGAGTCAAATTTTTATTTATGTGTGCTATAGAATGATACTGTATGCCTGGAAGAAGCGTAATACGCCCCTTTTAATGGCAATAGTATAGCTTCTAAAGATGGCAAACAACAGTCAATATTTCTATAAAACAGCATTATTTTCACAATCTCCGCAGAATATTTCAACAAATACCCACCAGGACATCAGGTTGCAGTTGTAAGCTCGGACTAAACCAACACTCTTTACTTTGCTACGATAAACACATTGAGCTCACAACACAAATCCAGCTAGTCAAAAACATCACATTTTCTCCTATTTAAATTTCACACAGAGGCAGTGACCAGTTGTCAATGCACAGAAGAACAAGTGAAACATTTTGAAACGCAAAATCATAATGAGTGCACTGTAAGCCAGCCTTCAACATTAATGCAACACAACCAAGGCTTGAACTCTGCTTTATCTTCATTTAAACAACGCTTAATTGGTAAGTGTGTATATATATAAAGTGTATATATATATTCTTGCACTCCATCAAACCACCAAAAAGCAGCCAGAACTGATCATTCATGTCAGGATGACGCTGTGATGCCGTTAGTGTCAGACTTTGATCTTACTAA
The DNA here is from genome assembly GCA_028564705.1 of Apricaphanius iberus. Taxonomy (NCBI): domain Eukaryota; kingdom Metazoa; phylum Chordata; class Actinopteri; order Cyprinodontiformes; family Aphaniidae; genus Apricaphanius; species Apricaphanius iberus. The sequence goes on from JAPXFQ010002826.1 coordinate 1,888,266, forward strand.
ACTTTATTAGTGCTGAGTTTTCAAGAATTGAAGAATGTAATATCTTGTCCAGCTGACAGAAGAGGAACTCAGTGTGGTCTTCTGTGGCTGTCGCCCATCTGCTTGAAGGTTTGATGTGATGTGTTTCAGAGATTATTATCGAGCTGCTGTTGCCTTTTGATCACTCAACTTATGCACATCCCCACATCTATCAGGGGAGGTTTTTACTGTTCTATGTATTCTATTGAGATGTTTTTATGTCAGATTGTCTATTCACGTCTATTCATGTCTAGATTCCTAAACACACTGAGTTGCAGCCATGTGATTGGCAAATTCATTATATAGTTAGTAGATAATTGAACAGGTGTACCTAATGAAGCTCCAGTGACAGAATATTGGAACTAAGTTCAATGACACATGATACACTTGACCGAAGCAGAAAAAAACTTGTCCAAGACCGACAGACAGACAGACAGACAGACAGACAGACAGATCGATAGATAGATACTAGGCAGACAGAATTGCAACAAATAAAGCCATACATGTAGGAGCCTAAGTTTAACTCAGATGATCTGTAAAATGACGTGCAAGTCCAGCATTTAGATGGGCATTTAGATTTGTTGTGTGGAGATTCTTGGATGACAGCTAGGAAATAGGTACACTCTGAATGGTATCTAAGTCCATTATAGTGCAACACAGAGACTCAAACAACCATTAATACACATTGTCACACACAGGGTAATTCAGGCAGACCAATTAACCTAAAAGTCCTAAAAACTACAACTATATATTTTAGACTGTGGGTGGAAGTCTAAGTACCTAGAGGGATCCCACACATGCACAGGGAGAACATGCAAATTTCATGTAGCTGCAAGGCAGCAGTATAAACCATTGCATAACCTAAGCAAAAACAGCAAAGAAATACTCTGTTCTACACACTACAGCTCCTCAGTGGAAAACAGACACCTATCTACTGTTTATTTGGATTGATTTAAAAACACCTATATCTTTTTCCCTAAACTGTGATTGTTGCATTAGAAATACCTCCTAGTTTCTATTGTGTTTTTTGGCTTCTCCTCAGCAACTATTTTTATCTCCAAGTAGTAGTCTCAATCCTCCACCACCACAATCTCCTGAGCTAGAGTGAGTCTATGAGATGTCTATGATTATATAACAGTACTGATTAGTTAAGCAATACCATGAACCGATACTTAAAATGTGGAAACTCTGCCATAATTTCACAGAAAATGTTTATCTACACTTGAAAATTTTGTTTCATGGTCATTTTACAATTATTTTTTTTATTAAATTCACCTTCATCTGTTTTAACAAGCAGAGAAGAAAATAAAACATGTCTTCCAATTCATTGCAGTTTTTTGTTTGGTAGAAGTATCGGCAAGTATTCTGATCCCAGTTTAGGTGTCGTATCCTTTTGAAAAATGTGGTATCATTGCATCCCTGCTAAGTATTTAACAATGCATGTCTTTTCTGATGTTTAGCTTTCTTAGAGGAACATAAAATAATAATCTGTGATGATTTGATATCTTCCTAATAAAATTTTCAGTCTTTCAGCGTCCTTTACCAGCAGCAGCCTCAGCCAGTGCCCCTATAAAAATTGCCACTGTACAAGCAAGAACACCTTGTAGCAATCAAAAAAACATACACTGTAAATTGAAACTTGATTGTCTATTAAAAATATCCAGATCAATTAGCTTAAGGTTGATGGTGACCCCCAAGCAAGCAAACTGTCTAGCAAGCACACAAATACAAGCACATACACGCACAAAACAGGTCAGCATTATTTTTCCAAGTAGAAAATGATCATGCAGCTCAGAGATAAAATTCTGAATAAAGCTCATTTTACATTTTCATTACAGAGTAGCATTTCACTTATTTAACCATAAGTTAATAATAAACAAAATAGCATTATTTAAAGTTTTTTTTATATCTTAAATTCCTGTACCTTCTCTCAGGACCTTGATGGCCTCGATGAGAAATATTGTATCATAATTAATCAAAAGACACCAAAATAAACTTGTGCCAATGACGGATAGATTTTAATGCAGCATCATCAATATTGAGGTAGGTGGTAATTAATGAATGCGTGCAAAGGCTTCAGATATGGGTAATTAAATACCTGAGCCTCTCTTTGAGACCACTTTTACACTCTTGGACAGGGTGAAGTACAGCAGGATCAGAAGAGGGCTGGGAGGTCTCATCTTCCTCCCCCGTCCTGAAAGTCTGAAAAGAGAAGGGTGAAAAGGTTGGGTCGGCAGAGAAGAGAGAAAAAGAGGAAGCAAAAAAAAGAGCCATCAGTTATGTGCCTATGTCACTCACCACACTAATAATTTTACAAATATTTGCATTACCACTTGTCGGCACACAAACTTGAATATTCATCCAGCACCATTTTTTAACACTGCCCTTAGGGGTCTTTTTTGTAACGATTTTCGTTCACCGTTGTAATTGAGACAAGTGATGATTACATGGATATTTTTCATGGGAACCAATTTCCCGAAATGCTGACAAATCAATAAAGCAATAATTACATGTGTAAGAAACATAGCTTTTAATAACCACTTTCATTACAAAATGGCAAGCAGGGGGACACATTTAGAGGGAATTTCACATTATCACCTTGTGACTTGCAGAGATGTAGCAAATATACCGCCTATTCCCCTGATCGACTTATCTTACATCAATTGACGGAGGTGGCTCATTTTCTACTCCTCATCTTCTGAGTAAATGACATAATCTAACATGAGGTAATTACCCTATAATAGCTGGCTCCTGAAATAGAGCTTGTGCTGCTGTATAAATTTGATGTTAAATGAAATAAGAATACACTCATCAAAGTAGCCATTTATTGACTGATGGTATTACCCTTCAACATCAACCCCATTTAACTGCAGTAAAACAACACTACAGAGTAATCATTCTATGTAATGGTTTACACAGTGCTAAACGCTAAACTGATCAGAATGAAGGTAGTTTAATTAGGGTTGAATGTTTACATTTTCAATTCTCTTATATACATTTATTTGGCACCATATAACACAGAAGGACACTTATGTTTTGTTTTCAGTGTAATCTTAGGTTTATGGCTAGTTTTTCAGAACAATAAATTCAGATTTGTGTCCCATAGCCAAGAATTGAGGTCCAACTAAATGTCTGAAAATAAATAAAAAATAAACGCACCACCTAAAAATATTAGAAGAAGTAAAAACAAAAGAAAATATTGAGAAGGGGTGTCTGTCTTTCCAGACACAGGACAGATGGATGGGCAGATGGGTGGTCGGATTTATTTCAAACTACAGGTCATATGTGACCCAAGACCATCATTCACTGAAACCAACTAGCTGCCTTTTATACTCTGAGTGATTCACAGGAAGAACCCATGAAAATAGGTAATCAGAAAACAGGAGCAATAAATATCCAGACAAACTAAACACCAAAAATAAGAAATGCCACACAGTGGACTGTGACACTCCTCCAATGGCCTCAACCGTAGACTTAACATGTAATCTTGACATTGCTGACGCTGACAAAGCCTGCGGTCTGAACGCACTAGAGCTGGACGATATAAAAAACAGCATATTGATAAAAAAGTCATATTGATCGATATCAATAATTATCGATTAAAAAAATCACATAATGTAAAAAATATATTTTAAGTGCCTCCCGTAGTCATTTTGTTATTCTTCAATTAGCTAATTTTAACTAAGAATTATATTAATTTAATTTTCAAACACTTCTTTTTATCATAAGTAAGTTTGTAAGACACAGAAACAAACCAAAAGACCTGATTAACATCAGTAAATACAGAGAAAAGTAATATTATTAACTATTATATTACAGTATATATATATATATATATATATATATATATATTAATCATGTTAGTAATTTAAATTAAAGGCTTATTTTTATGATTTTTAATCTTTTAAACATTTTATGACATTTTATAATATTAATGGCTGAAACCCTTGGTTTAGATGGTCAGTAAAGCTTTTTCAAATTAATTTCAGCTCTTCAGCTGTAGGCTAAAGCTAACAAGCTACTCACCAGTGTTGATGGAGCCCAGAACACTGCAGCTCAGTCCTGAGCCGAGGCCAGCAGGTCTATCCAACCCCTGTTATGTTTTTTTAAAGCTTTTTGTTTGCTTCTGAGGACCGGGAGCAGAACCGAGGGGACATTTTAAAAGCGACCTGGGTAAGTTTCCTGTGTCTCTCTGTACGAGATTTGCAGCGAGCCGGGAGATGGGAGTCCTGCTTAAAAAAAGCTGATTGTAGTTTTATATTTCGTTCATTATTTCTACGTTTAGCGTTTTAGTGCATCGACGATTGGTTCAAACGGGACGCAAATTTACCCGAGTCCTCCGCTGCCTTGCTGTGACATCTGATACAGCGAATATACGGCGGTGGTTCGCTTAGGGACTATTAAAAAATTCTGTTTCAGCTCAAATCATTTAATCCTTTTTGTGGTTTGAAAGGAGAGAGGGGTGCCTGACAGAGCTGCATGGGTCATTGTTAATGATTCGTTTGGAATAAGTAATGATTGTTGTATTAAGCTGCCTGATAGGGCTATAATGTAAAAATGAGGGGAAACTTTTTTTTTTCTATTGAACTTTTTTATCGACCCCTTTTTTTTCTATCACACCACACGTCTATCGATGGCTATATATTGCTATCGAATTATCGTCCAGCCCTAGAACGCACCATAACAAATCAAAAATCAATAACAAGAATATATCAAATTGAGCACAACTTCTCCTAATACTACCCTCCTACTCTCAGTGGTTTGCGCCAAGAGCTTTTTAGCAACACCTGAGACATGTGTCTTCCTTTAGCTGCCATGCTGAGGAGACACACCCGAAATACAAACATACACACAAAATATACTTAGAGAACATTCTTCTGCCTCCTGCACTGAAATGTTTTCTGTATTTATATATCATTTTGTACAAAGAGGATTTGAAACATCTGGACTCATGCTCAAGGAATAAGATTGAGACTCAGTGACCTAAGAAGATATGACGTATAAAAAAGATATAAAATGTGCTTACATTTTTTATGAGTTGAAAATATAGAACCAGAGTACAACAGCAAAAGCAAAAGGGAAAAAAATGAAATCCTGGCCTTTGAGGACAGAAACTAGGAGAGACTGTGGCATAGGGGACCTTGGAATGTGCAGAAAGTCACGTGCTTTGTAGATTTGCATAGCTGATGAAAAGAGCCTCACTCAGTGTGTGTTTCCTAGGTACTAACAACTCTCTCATTTAAAAAGACACTTTTCTCTCTTGCCTGATCACTGTGTGCTAGAAAACAACTTTTGGCTGATGAAATACCGCGTTGCCAGTAGTATACTACAAATTTTCGCTGCTTAAGGATTTATGTATCTCTGTAGGAGGATATAAAATATCTCAAAAACTGACAATGAACTTGAGGTTTAAATTTATGTTTCTTTTCTCTGTAATCTAAGGTCCTCCTATTTGTGTACACACAAATAACCTAAAATCTAAACTATCAGAGTCCTCAATCTTGATGATAAAGGTGCAATTGATGCTTTTTTTATCTCAAAACAAAGATAATGTGTCAGTGAAAAAGTGAGTTCTTAAAGAAGCATTTGCGCAAATCAGTAAAGGGAACCAAATTGACTGGGAATATGCCATGTATTGCAGCATGTAGTTAATAGTGAAATTACATTAAAAAACCAATTAAATCTTTTGAACAGCTCACTATGAACAATGAGAACCGACTCCTTGTAGAGAGCGATTCTTTTTTTATTTTTTTTATCAAGCAGGTCATCTTATAACGTCATCAAGGTTAGCATCATCGAGGAGATAGGTGTTTGAGCAACACGCACTACGCATGCCGGCTTTGCAGCTACTAGTTTCATTCCATGGCATATCCACAACAAGCCGCAGAAAGAGGATGAAACGGGGATGGAGCGGTAACCCTTACTTGCCAGAGAAAGGCAGCAATGTACCATCTGGTATACAGTCTGCCTGAAATTTATTAGAAGAAGAAGACGGAGAGGGATGTTATTTTACAACACTTTGCTGCATCTTTTTAAATTTAATTACACACTTGCTCTTGGCCTGTTGATCTTGCATGTCTGCAGTGCTTTGATAGCGATGTAGGGGAATTTATCAATTAAAATAATTAATAAATTGATAATTGTTATGATCTATCTGATTATGTTAAGAATATAAACTAATAATTGTAAATTAGTAGTTAATTATCTTTTAAACCATTTAATCGGGGCCCCATTCTAGCCTCTGGGCTAGAAACAAAATATTATATAAAATCAAAAGGGGATTATCAACCAATAATCTCACTTATAATGATTAATTATTAGTTATTACACCAGAAAGATCCTATCTGAAGGAAATGAATTCTTTGCAATAATTCACACACACACTCAGAATAAAAGAAAGCAGAGATTTGATTCAATTTAACAAATTTATTCTAAAAACAACTAAAATAAAAACTACTTATTAGCTAAATTACTTATACCAAACGGTTCTGTCAAGACTACCGTATACCTGAGTAATATGGCGGCCAGCAATGAGGTCATTTAGGCACGTCACGGAGCGCTTCCTACTGACATCGTACGCAGCCCCTCACGTGCATGCGTGGAGGCAGTGTACTACATGAACGCGCAGCTCATCAAAAAGAACGGGGGGACGTTTTATGGCTTTATTGTTTGAACAGAGCAAGAGGTTGGTGGTTTCTTTCTAACAAAGAAACCTAGTGGCTCTTATCAGTGAGTTAGCTTCTGCTAATAAAGATTCTGGTTGGGAAATATGGAAGAAAAGGGTTTAAAATTGTCCTCGCGTGCTGCGCGTTCCTGACAGGCACTCCGCGGGTGCTGACCCAAAATGCCTATGACACCAACACTTACTATCAAACTAACGGAGAGGAACCAAAACTTCTACTTCGACTAACAATTCTGCTCACTAATAAAAGACAAAAAATACAGGAAACTCACAATCAACAAGTACAAAACTCACAAATTTACCCGTAAGCAGAAACACAGCACAGAGGAATCACAGAGCGCTCAAGGAAGGCAAAACTTCACATCAATAATTAAGCATGCATACAGGTATACAGAAAACTTTCTAAACTCTCTCCACCCAGGTCACAGAATATGGAGATAAAAAGGAACGCTCTTAATTCTTTCGAAAGGAGAGGGGGCTCCTAGTTGTGGAACAAAAAGTTGGGAAAGCGAAATGTTCGGCTCCTCAGCCGTGCGGGAAAAAAAACAAAAGGAGGGGAATTAAGCGGATCAAAAAGATATAAAATGTTGGGAAGTATTGGGAAACTTAGTTGCAGAGATGGAAGGCAAAAATCCAGACACGTGTTGCAAAGGAGGATCTCTTCTCACAGTTCCGTGGACAGAACCAAACCCCACTAAAGCGAGTTTTGAAGAGGAAGAACAATGGCTTTTTTTGCACTTTTATGCTTAGTGTGGGCGCTTCGCCCCCCTTTCCCCGTATATGTCTCCAATCAGGCTGCGGGCAGGTTTTGAGGGATTGGCATTCTAGCCAATTGAGGCAGCAGCTCATCAAGCGCTCTGCGGGTTCGAAACGGGGAAGGAGCGGATTGTTCTGCTGTTGGTAAGAATGGGGTGGCTGGAGGAGAAGGGGCGTGCCACCGAGGAGGAAAAGAAATTTGTCTGATCCTAACAATCAGACTGTCTTAGTTTTAACATTCATGGGTCACACCCAACAGCGACCTTCAGAAAAAGCGAGGAGGGAGATGCCCTTATGAGCCACACCATTTATTATTTATGTAAAAATTAAGCATGCCACGACCTGACCAGCAGCAATTGTCAAGTATGCCAGTTTGGCTGTCAGGCTACCGGGAATTGTGCCCCAGTACTTCACAGAATCTCAGAACTCATTCCACGAGAGGGTTTTCATCCTCCACAGTTCTGCAAGGAGGGATGACAGTGGAGGACATCTGCGTTGCAGCTTCCTGGTCATCCTCTAGTTCATTTCTATCTGAGAGACATTTCTGATTTCTCCATGACTCATTCTGTTATCGGTGTTCTGACAGAATGATACTTTTTATTTTTTCTGATAACTTAAACTTAGGTGTTCAGTCATTATTCATACAAAAAATCCATCTGAAGAAATTTCTCACTTTTCTAAGGTCAAATGTTTATGTGCGATTAATTTCAATTAATTAATTACAAAGCCTCTAATTAATTAGATTAAAATTTTTAATCAAGTCCCGAATATATACAGTACAGACCAATCGTTTGGACACCTTCTCATTCAAAGTGTTTTCTTTATTTTCGTGACTGTTAAGGGCATCAAAACTATGAATGAACAGATGTATAGAATTACTTTATGTACTTACACAAAAAGGGTGAAATAAATGAATACATGTGTTATATTTTAGATTCCTCAAAGTAGTCACCCTTTGCTCTGATCATTGCTTTGCATTCTCTTGAGCTTCAAGAGGTAGTCACCCGAAATGGTTTTCCAACAGTCTTGAAGGAGTTCCGAGAGATACTTAGTACTTGTTGGCCCTTTTGCCTTCACTCTGCGGTTCAGCTCACCCCAAATCATCTCGATTGGGTTCAGGTCTGGTGACTTTGGAGGCATTTTACACTTTTTGGAAAAGTACTACATAATTCCACATGTGTTCATTCATAGTTTTGATGCCTTCAGTGAGAATCTACAATGTAAATAGTCATGAAAATAAAGAAAACGCACTGAATGAGAATAAATACAGCTGCTTATCCTCTCAGGATAACAGTTATTATTTGTTATGTGCCCCATGCATGTCTATTAACCATATTTGTTACTTAAAATACAAATTAGCAGAAAAGTGTTGCAGGCCCTAATATTTCTCCAGGGAGCAAGAATGTCTTTTTTGTTTCGAGGAGACTTGTAGTTAAAGTAGGTATTAAAAAATATTAAGAGCAATGCTGGAGATTGTTACACATTAAATAAATTATAATTAAAATAATTAGACTTAAAAGATGATCTGCGGCTACTGAAAGGGCCTTCTCTGCTCAAGGAAGATGATTCCTCCTTTGTGAATGTTTTTACATTATGTTCAGATATATACCTATTCTGATTTGTGCTCCTTGTTAAGCCAACAGTCTTCCACGTGTAAAGAGCATCACAAGGCTATAACATAAAATATTTTTATCAAAAATATTTAGTTTTGTCTGCATCTTATAATAAAATCATTTGATAATAGAAACTAATTTGGGGGTTTTCTTTAAAATACTCTTTTTAAAATTAACTGAAAAAAAACATTTAATTTGCTAGACAATGTCCTTCCACTTCTGAAACATCACTCCATCAATGGAGTCTTGGGTAAATTGCATGTTGGACATTCAATTTGAGTTTATTATAGTGTGAAGAGGTTTTCTGACAAAACAAATAGAGTGATAATGTGGAATTAGATAGACAAAATAAACTGAGATCATTTCACTTTAGGGAATCTATAAGTGAAGATGCAAAGCATGACCTTAAAGAGCAACTCACACCCAGGTCAATTTATTTTGCCAATAAACTTTATAAATTAGTGTCTAACAGTGCTGTGTATATGTCTGGTCATTATTTTGATATTGTACTGCATCTTCATACAAACATTAATATTCTGCCTAAACTGTCAGTGTGGCCTGCCTTCAAGTTAAAACTGTATACTGCACTTAAATATAACTTGGGAATTGCTTTTTGTTCTGTAGTAAGGACTGACGTCAGCCATACTGGCCATACTGGCTGCCGTCGGCACCCTGCCACAGAGGAGTATAAAAAAAGCCGAATTCCCACCCACACCTCCTCCACAGAACCTCCCTCTATTTCATCTCCTTCCTCTGGTGATGGAGGTAGAGATACATTCTCCACCTTAAGAAGATCACTATGAGGCAAAGGAGCTCGTGTCTCTATAGTTCTTAATCTTTCGTGCTGTCTCCATCTGTGCCACAACAAAAGAACCGTTGTCAAGATGTCAATCAGAGCCCAGCACTCTTGCACTGTGCTTTTGCTGGTCTGCCAGGCAACACCTCCTTTTTGAGCATGAGTGGAGTAACACTCTGGCTGGAGGGTGAGTTTCATTTTAATTTTGTTTTTATGCATCCTTTATGTATCCTCTCAGTTTTTTGTGTACTGAAAGACATGTTAAATGTGCCCACTGCAACGTTCCATGAAAGAATATCTTTGATACAATAGATTTGGTGGGCACAATTTAATTTCAATTAACAATTTAAATGTCTGTAGATGATTGTGAAAAGCTTCCCTTCCCACCCCTTAGTTTCTACTGTGGGGACTTTTTTAGTAGCCTAATTCAGAACAAGGTCAGTGACCTTTGCTCTATGTTTAGACAATGTCACCATGCCTTCACATGCTCAGTGGGGCATTGGATCCTACCAACCATGACATCAGATGCCTGCTGTAGAGAGAAGGCACTGTGGGACTCAGAGGACCATTGTGAACACAAGCTAACTTACTCATCTACATCTCCTTACCACTTTGCTTCTTCCAAGATTATCCACACTCTAACCACAAAACAGTTGCCACTGAAAGACTTAAGTGCTAAAAAACAGCCTGTAAGAGGTATAACCAAAATGGTTTGCAAGTGGTAAAAACAAAATGGTCTGAGTCACATCTCTGAAACGGAGTGTTTCTTTCTATGCCAAGTTTCGGAAAAAGCATCAGTACGCATTAAACAGAAGATTCTGAACTTCATAACGCGGCTTCCCATTGTTAACCCTTGAAATGAACAGCACTATTGGCAGCAATGACTGCAGACTCGTACTGTTTCCTCTTTCTTCTGTCACTCATCTTTTCAAAGTTCTTTCAATGTTACATGATGCTTCAATGGAGCCCACACAGCAGTTGAATAGCATGCAAAGCACGGGTGCAAGGTCAGCAAACCTTCCTCAAGCACATTTACCCAGTGGGGTTTCAGAACTGGCTTTCATTGTAAATAAACATGATTTTAGCCTTCAGGTACGGCCAGTCATATGTCCTGTTTCACAAAAAAACTCCAGGCCTTCAACAAAGCTTTTAGATGGTACCCTTTCATGTTACTGACTTTTATACGCATGGCACTGTTCAAAAGGTAGCTAACTATTATACAATACCATGTAATATGATGCAATCAATTAGGACACAGAGTTATTTGCAACTCAATGAATACATGTGCTACAATATTAAAAAAACTTTTTCATTAAGATTTGTACTATACTATAATTTTAGTACCCTAAGCCCTTGTTTAGTATATATATATATATATATATATAGGACTTCAGGTGGCACCAAACTTCTCTGGGTGGGTAAATGAACTTAATGCATGCTATAAATAATGTCCAGGTTGACAAAGTAGGAACTTCATTTTAATAACTTTTCGGTTATGAAGTAACAGTTTCCCTCTGAATTAATATAAACAACAAAAATGTGATGTACAATTTGCAATAATGGAAAATCTAATAGTTTCAAGAGAAAATACATTTCCTTTAAGACCTTTTTAATTGCTCAAATGAAAATATCCCTTTTTTTATATTTTTTTCTGTTCCTATTTCAGTCTCTGCTGCCACTATAAATGTTCAAAACATGAAAACCAAAGATCTTTATTTTTTATTTTTTGCAATTTCTTGTTGTCATAAATCTTGTGTTTCAACGAGCTGTTTGAAAAAGTACCTTATTTTGACGTCACAATAAGTGGAATTTGCATATATATATCAGACATGAAGCCCTGGCCACAAATTTCATTTCCATGTCATTGTTTGGCGGATGAGTAGTAGAGTAACAGGGTGGGTGGTCGTCATCTGCAACAGCTAATTTACATAAAAGTGACAGAGCCCTCTAATAATCCATTCTGAAAGGGACTGAAATTGTCAGGAATAAAGCAAGTGAGATTACTTTATGTGAATTATTTTGTGCAAAGAATTTATTAACTTTTTTTGTACAGACCTTAGATCTTAGGTAACTTATTTGAATAGAGAATCAATATGTCCGCTCAAAAGCGGCTAAGAGGGATTTTGTGACAGTTTAAATATGGTAAAAAAATAAGGGAAAGGAATGAAAACAACATTCAGAGCATCAAATGCAGATTTAAGAGATTCAAATTATAATAATTTCTCTGACAACCAACATGAAATTTCAGATAAAATTTAGAACAGGAAAAACAGAGGGACCATAGTATTTTCATTTACTCCAGTGATAATTTACACTAAAACCTGCCGAAAACATTTGGATACAAAGTTTCAATTTAATTTTTAATCCAGTTTAAAATAAAACAAAAAGTGGCAGCCATTCATTCATTATCTATAGCAGAGATATCAAAGTAATTTCCATTTTCGGCCACATAAAGATAATGAATGTCCTAACTATGGTGCCTAACTAAAGCAACCATCAGGCATATATGGGAGTACACTTTTCAGTCGCCAGTGCATAGCAGCCTTAAAATTACATTAAAAATAAAATCTTAAGCACTTTAAAACCTGATTAAAACACTATGCAACCAAATTTAACAAACACATTAAGAAGGTAGCAAACAAGAATTTAAAATCCAATCTTAATAAAAATTAGGTAACATTGTTAAAGCTATAAAGATGTTAAAAAAAGGAATGACACCTCACCATAAGTTTTAGCTTTTGCTCCAGATATTAATGGATGGCCTTTCTCAGCAGACACCCAGAGATGTCTGAGGGACCTGTTGGTTGGAGTAAAAAGATTTACCAGAGGATTGAGATATATTTAAGGAGGCTCCATAGTGAGGCAGACGTAAGCACTGTTGCTTCGTGGAAGTAAAGTCTCATCTCTGAATTCTTCCCAGGGCCTCTTTGTGGATTCTGCATGTTTTCTCTGTGATGTGTGACTTTTTTTCAGATTTCTCCCATAGTGTTAATTGGAGACTCTGTGTCGCCGTTGGTTATGTAGGTGATTGGTTGTCTGTATTGTTTTGAATTATATTAACCACATGGAGACAGGAAGCTGCCCTAATTAGCAGGAGAATGTAGGTAAAAACGGCAACTTGATCAATATTCCAAAATAATGCATTACCAAACCACATTGACTCAAGTATAAAGATAGGTAACTTTAAAACAAATAAATTACTGTAAATGGTAAACAGTACGCCACAAAAATCAGCCCCATGGATATGGTAGTGTCTGTGTGGTGCTCCTTCTCTGAGGCTTCAGGAGCAGGTGTGTTTGAGAAGGCACACACAGAGGCATTGCGTGATCTCAACGATTCAGTGATGCATGAAGCATGTACACATCATCACACACAGCAGCACCCATGCAGTTCGCCTGCTGCTTGTAAACCAGAAAATGAGGGGCATGGCCCAACCCCGCCTGCTGACTTCCTCCGACAAAGAAGGGGAAGAATGTACCTCATGTTGCAATTGAATATCTGACTGTATCTTCAAGAATATCTGTATCTCTCCACAAACTCAATTACTACATTGTGCATTTTGATGGAGCACACACTTCCTCTATGTCTTGTCCAGGTATTTTTTCTTGCAAAGCATTTTTTCTTTCTCTTATCTCTCCACATATAACAAGATTCACATTAGATTAGGATTCAATTTCCACCATTTTGTCATGCAAGGCAGTGGATGACCGATCATGTGACTCAGTGGATTTAATCCAATTAAAGTTATCTGCCGTTACAGTTTTTTTTTTTGCCGTTACAGTTTTACATAGAACACATCTTCACAGTAAAGTTAGGCTCTGTGGTCAGCTGGACATCTTGACATTGAAAAGGCAGTGATGGCACTTATTTTCCTTTGTAAAGAACATAATGAACATTATGTACTTGAATTGTGTTCATCTTGCACGTAAGGAATTTGTAGCATAAAGTATTGCTTTTGTAAGAAAAGCTTGTGCATCAGATATGCTGCAGTGTGAGGTTCACCATGACCAGTGTTAAAAGTAAAGCCGGATTTTAAATTTGTCGCAAGAGTTTCAGACCGCATACATGGCCATAAAAAAAGAAAAAAAAAATTGGTACAACAGTTTGTAGTGTGCAACCACACGGTAATGACGAGACACCATAGACTAACCAATATTACTCACAAAAATAAAATTTCACAAACCGGATATAAAATGTGATTAAAGTCAAGGAGTAAATATATATGGATGCCGTAGATGATGTTTGTGAAATAGTTTTAACAAAGAAAGAAAATTAAATCCAAGCATTGGATAAAGGAGTGGACACAGCAGGAACAAGGGCTTTACTTACTGTACAACAATATGGAGGTTAAATATTATTATTATTATTATTTTTATTATGTTATTTAGTTCACTGGAAATGTTGCACACTTTGCTTTTACGGATCTGTTTCGGATCTTAGTGAGCCAACTTTTTGAAAAAATAATAGACACTTCCAAGGGGTTTCGCTGCCTGTCCCCTCGCTTTTTGATTGGTGACACGTCACATTCAACAAGCCTCCTGCTCGTTTTTCCTCGCAACACACCACAGACGCTGCGATGTTGGGCCAAGACAATCCAACATGTTCAATGCAGTAAAGACCAGAATGTTCTGATCACACCACACACAGCAGGAATATCTGTTAGGAAAATCCTAAAAGCTATGTATTTACACAGGAGTAAATAGGGAAGAAATTTCCCCCAAGCAATTCTAAACAAAAACTGGTATAATGTCCTATGTATCTTCTTTTGTGTCATTTAAAGAACACAAGTGAGGACTTTCATTGTTTGTATGGCATTAGGAACACCTTAGTATAAAACTTGCATAAAAAAAGAAGTTGCAATCATGTCTTGTGAATCCAATGTCATGTATTGTCTTGCTACAATACGTGAGTAAATGTGTGCTGCTGGAATTGTTACACCCTACAAACAAATTAATTTAGACATTTTTGTCAAGACAAAGTCAAAATAATCAAGTATAAAAAGGTAAGCATGTGTATGAATGCACCTTCAAGCTTTAGTTACAGCACTACTAAAGAATCAGAGTGAGGATAAAAAAGTAGCACAAGAATTACTGGAACACACAAACACACACCATAAATGAATGAGTCACCTTTTCTTTTTGTGTGTGACTGTGTCACTGTCATGCTGAAAGTGCTACTATCCTTGCTGTATGTCTACCTGCACTGATGTCTTACCAATCTAGCATATGTGCATTCATAGGCTTGGCTAGTTGCCAGATGTGTCAGGTTGTGATTTAAGTCCCTTGGGGACTGTTGTGGAGTAGTATGGTGAATCCTAGCCTCAGACAAAAAAATCATGTTAGGTGGTGGGCTGAGTGAGCTTTTGTTAAAATGCATTAGACCGTATTTGACCATGGCAGGACCTGGTTAAATCTCCAGGGGATGGCCATAGGTGGTTAGACTTAACGAGCAAGGTGCTGTGAGCTATGCCCTGCCCCAGTCCCAACATGCACCTCTTCACTGAGTGAGATTAATTACAGCACAATTCTAAGCCAATCCACTGCCGTGCCGTTCTGCGAAGAAACACACATGCATGAAGAACACATTCAGGCTTATAAAAAGCAGCACTGTGTAAGTAATTAACTGAAACAGCTTCAGGGCAAACTAAATCCATTTGCTCATGATCGGTCATGAGCAAAGCTTAGCTGTTGTCGAGGTCTGGGTTGAGAAACTTTCCACCAGCAGTGAAGCATTTTCCTCCAGTTGTTGATTGCTCTGAGCTTCGTCCCCAGTGCTTGGGCCATTGTCAGCTGTCCAAGGATGACTGGCTGCTGAGACGCTCTTGTGCTCCCAGTCAATGCAGCCTTTGATGGAGAGCAGGGGCCAAGACTCTCCTCACCCATTTAGTGCACACTCCCCACTGGGGGCAGCTGGACGACTACAGAGACACAGAAAGACTAAAAAAACACTGTCAACCATCCACTCTCCCACACAGGATGACAATATCTGTCTTTAACATTCACTGATTCATGGAGCCATTTTTAAGGATCACATTTTCATCTAGTTTTGTTTTGTATATTCAAACTTGAATCAGTGCATGGATAGTCATTATTATCCACTTGCATATCAATAGCAGTAGTAGCAGCTTAATATATGTTCAGTGCCTTGCAAAAATATTCATAACTCTTTAATGCTTTTTATGTTTTATCAGGGGATATCCACAAACCTCTAGTTTTCGGAACTTAACGCACACAGTCACACTAGATTGTGAGGTGGAACAAAAAGGATATGTGGTTTACTTGATACCTGGTAATAAACAAAAATCTGTATGTCTTGTGTATTTGTATACATCACAGCAGTATCATTACTTAATGAAACTGGCTTTCACAGCAATTACAGCTGCAAGTATTTTGCAGTATTTGTAATGTATATCTGGTTTGCAAACCTCGAGATGAGATATTCAATTAATGATATTAAGTAAATATTTTGAAAGCTATTGAAAGATACTCCGTGAATGTACAGTCAGATTGGAGGGCGAGTGTCTGTTGACATCAACTTTCAGATTTGGAAATTATTCTTATCGTATGACGGACGAAATTTTGACCAGGCCATATTCTGTCTTTACTGGAGACTAGAATTCCTACAGCATTATACTGCCAAAACCATGTTTACCGGTGGTAATGGTGTTTAGATGGTGTGTTGGGTTTTTAGTTTCACTGCAGTATTTAACAAGTTGTTGAGTTGAACTTGTATTCAAATGTGATGACATGTATTGATAGTCAATTCTGAATATAGCATCAAATAAAGAAAAACCTGTTAGACTTAGAAAAAAAATAAAATGTATGTGCCACTGAATTATCAGAAAAGTAACAAAGTCGCACTTTTACTAGAAAATCAACTAAAATTGCTAGCATGTTACATTACAGTGAGTAACCACTATGTGCAGACTACAGAAGAGACCAAAACCAGGCAAACGGTTTGCACTGATATGGAATGTGTTAAGAACCTTGTATCATAACATCGTATGAGTCTGACTTATATAATTTGAGTGGATCAGTGTGAAGTTTGAGTGGATCAGCTACTGTATAAGCGCATCAGAGCATCCAACACAAAAGCTTTATTTTTTTTATTTTTTTGAATGCCACTTTTAATCCACTTCCATTAATCAAACCCCTCCTTGTAATCAAACACACTTGAAGCTTGAAGAGATCATTCAGTCTCTTTAATGCTTTTACGTATTTTCCCCAATTTCACTGAGGCGGAATAACTGGAAACTGAGGAAAGTAGTTATCTAATGGAATGTTGAAATGCAAAAACAGAGGACACATTATTATTAAGTTTTTTTCTTATTACCAAACCTTTGGGAACAGTAACAGTCTTGTTGCGTTATCCAGCCCAAGGCTATCTTACTCTGACAGTGTAATTCCTATAAACTTATAACTGTGAGGGTTTAGGAAGATACCTGTAGAATAAATTGGAATGCCAAGATATGACCTTTTTTAAGATGACCTTTAAGTTTTGATCAAATGCACCTTTTTGTACTTTTATTCTAATGGCTACATTTGTTTTATTTGAAAACCATTGTTGCAGTCACAGGATCCAAAGTTTTTATGGTTTTATTTATTAGATAAACCTCTAGAGACAAAGTTGCTCAAAAAAATAGTAATAAAAAAATCTTAACAAAAGCAGCACAAGTAATATGTGTTGTAGGCTTTGTCAATTTGTCGAACACCTTGTAGTAACATCTAGAGCAGCTAAACAGAGCTGTATGTTTTTATATGTCAAAATATGAAGAAGTGAAGAACTCTAGCAATCAACTCTGGGTGTAAGAGTGGCTGCTTTAAATATGTCAATTTTTTCAGATATGTAGTTCAGTTTGATTGTATAGAAAGAAAAAAAAGTTCTTATATAGGTCTGGCTTTATACATGCAAACACATTTACATTAATTTAGGGTTTTTACGTGTGCTTTTTTAAATCATAATCTTTTCTGCTGTTAAAATGAGATTTACATTATATTTTAACCCCTTATAGCCATGTCATTTATGAGTTAAAATCTTACTTTTATGAGAGGTATGTGCTTTGTTCTTACAATGACTATGCAAGGGTTTGTTAATACAAAATATGCTATTTTTGCTGCTCATCCAGAAGGTCATTTCCAACTAAAGTGAAGTCCATCAATTTACAGTGAGGAAGATTGACAAAGCCTCCAGGCAAATTCAACGTCTGACCTTGTCATGCTTAGGGAAATTATAAAATCCTGTGAGGCAGTACAATTAGAGAAGATATAGAAAAAAAACTGGGTTGGAAAAAAAAATGTTTTTCCCAACCAGATTCTTTTTTTTTATATCAAACTTGTATCACCATCAAACAACTGTTATTATCAAACTACGACAAACAAAGGACATACAAAAAAAACTGTTTCCAAAAGATGATTTCAAATTTTTTAGGAAAAAAATATCTATCAAAACCATCCTGGCCATAAATAAAAAGTAATTGCCCCCTCTTGTTATAAATGATGAGGCTACCAGGTTTCAGGGGTTTTACTGCTTGATTACAGCCTGTCCTTCCTAAATGAAGAAATTAATAGAACCAGCCTGACAATGTGAAAAGGGCTATTAAAAGAAAAAAGCAAAACATCATCCCCTGCTCTAAAGAAATGTAACAACAGATGAGAAACAAAGTCATTTACTTATTTCAGTCTGGGAAGGATTAGAAAGCCAAGTCTAGAGGTCTGGGACTCCTTGAACCACACTTTACCATTATCCACAAAAAACATGTAACAGAAGAACCCTCCCAGGATGCCCCGGCCTACTGACTTTTTGCATTGAAAACTGTATAGATCAAAAAATAAGAAGGTCTAGGTTCTATTCTTTTTTTTTTACATGGGGACAAGTTGGTTTGGATAGCTGCTTTTACATATCATTTTTTTGTTGGGGGGGGGGGATCTGATATTTTTGTCTGACATTAAATCATTTGATGAAGGTTCAAACAGGCTATGATCATGTTGGTTCATGCTGGTTGCTGAGTTGCTGAGTTCTTAACTCTTATTGATTCTTTTAAATTAGTGCAGCCCGTCATGAATCTCACACATGAAAAAGGACATATTTTAGATCTAGTGCTCTCTTGTGGGTTACCCATATTAAATCTTGAAATCCATCACTCCGCTTTTTGTGATTACAAGCCTGTGACATTTGAGACTGTATTTACTATGATGACCGCTAAAAGCTGTGTGTCTACTCGGAGCTGCCGTACTATAAAATCTACCACCGCTCTTCAATTTCTGGAGATTTTCTATCAGCTCAGCCTCCCTGCCTCAGCTCATGTTGATGAGCTTAGCTCCTGGCTCAGTTCTTCTTGTATGACTGTACTGGACACTGTGGCTTCGTTTTAACAACACAGTCAAGACAAAAACCTGAACCCTGGTTCAATGAAGAAATTAGAGCCGCCAGGAGGGAGTGTCGGAGAACAGAACACAAATGGGAGGAGTCAGGTGTCCTTACAGATTTTTAAAAGACTGTTGGCAAAAAAATCCGGTTATTGCTAACAAAGCCAAAAAAATAGATTTTTCAGACCTGATTCTTTCCCATAGCCACAACCCTAAAATGCTTTATAGTATTACTAAATCCTATTTAAGTGCCCCAAACACTGAGGAAACTGAGGCTTCAATTCAGTTATGTGATAATTTTAGAAATTTGTTTATTGGCAGGGTGTGTCCTTGAGAGGGCTTATTTTACATTCTGGTTATGACCCCTTTATAACTGTCTTTAACAAGTTTTAACTGATGACCCCATCTGTTTTAAATAAGTTGGTCAATCAGATTAAACCATCTGGCTCTTCATGTGATGCCCTTCCATCATGCCTTTTTAAAGAGGTTTTTTCTGTACTTAATTTTTAACAGAAGTTTAAAATCAGTTGGTTGAAAACTCCAAAAAATAGATTTTGCATGATATCGGCCCTTTAAAACGCGATTAAAATTGTATTCTTACTTATTGGCTTTCAACCCAAAATGAGCCTTGATTTCAGGTTTTATATTGATTTTATGTTGCCATTTTATGCTGTTGCTATGTTTTTTTATTTCTCCTATTTGTATAAATTGGTTTAGCATTAATGAATTATGGACCTATAGCAATTCTTAGATTGTATTCTTTTGTCTGATGATACTTCTTCTCTCATGTACAGCACCTTGTTTTAGCTTTGGTTTGTTAAAGCACTTTATAAATAATGATGATGATGATGATGATGATGATGATGATGATGATGATGATGATGATGATGATGATGTTGATGATCTCATAAGCAGATTTAGTTCCAATCATCTTAGAACTACAAAACTACTAACCAAAATGCTAAATCTGTATTTCCAGAAAGTTTGGAAATTTACATAGGGTCAGCAATAAAGTTTAGGTTTAATTTATGTTTCTGCTTAATTCTCCTTGTTTAAAAAATAATCTAACAGCACATTGTGTCGACACACAACCAACTCACTATTTCTGAGATAATTCCTCAATATTAAGGTTGCCCACAATCACCTACCAAATTGCTCTGTATTGTTTTATTTTCTGTTTCAAATACACTTCCACAGGCAAATGTGGGAAGAATGAGGTTATTCTTTACCCTGAAATAAAAAAAAATCAATTTTAGAATGAATCAAGTAGCCTGGCAACAGAGCTTTGTATCATTACAGATTTGCTAAATAGCATCCTCTCATCAGCTTGAGTGAATAAAAATAACCAAATAGTTATTGATTTCTTCTAATTAATTATTTTCTTTATCTAAAGGAGAACATAATATTCCTCATTTAGAAAACTGCTGTCTGATATTGACATTTTGCAGTTAGAGAACATCCATATATTCAGTGATTTGCCAACACAATTTTCTAGATCAGTGGTTGCTGTTGCAACAAAACCTTCCCATGTTAAACACTGCAAGATATTAGGTGATATGAAATAATGTGATAGACATTTACACTCTTGCAGTGATTCCTCAGCCTCAATGAAACATTTCAGACCTGGATTTCTCAACTTTCTTAGGCATATTGGACATATACCTTTCACATAACATCAGACTGCAGGATAAGAAAGTTTTAATCCTAGATAGAGTAACATAGCTGTGATTGGCTCAGCATGGGTGATCTGTCTGATAGCCATACAGCTGGTATAGAGGAACTCAGTTCCCAGATGAGGTCTCAGCAGTTGCTGTTTACAGTAGAGAAGCACTGCCATATGTTGCAAACTTCACCAAAAAGTATGAGCGAGACAGAAAAGGGAAAAGCTGCACACAGTAGGTAGCATGCAAAAATAAAAACCTGCATTAGCTATATCTTGATTGTTCGTTGGCCACCGTGAAATAGATGACCACGTTACTGGTGTGTGAAGACGCATCGCTGTGGATCCTCTTTCAACAAATAAATAAAGATCTCCAAAGACAGGAAATGCTGGCTTGAGCGGTTTTCAGTTGGAATGTGCATTTACGCTTTGGTATCCATGACAGTCTATCCTATTGTCTTGAGAAGCCATCGCAGTGGCAATGGAGCCTAAATGAGGCCAGTAATGGTTCTCTGCTCTGTCCCTAGAGCCTTGCCTGTTTAAAAATCGATTCTCTGCTTGACTAGGGACAGCCTGGAAATAGAGAGAAGTGGAAGAAATTGAGAGGAAAGGGGAAAGAAGGAAGAGTTTGAGATTGGTAACAACAGATATGAAGGAGCTGATGAAACAAATTGATGCTGGATAGATCTGAAAATGTGTCAATGTATAAATAATATTCTTAAATTGTAAATCGTCTTAAAATTCCGTATTTATATTTTTTAAAGTCTAGTCCTGTTCTACAGCCACTTTCTTCCCTATAACGGATGAGTGTTTGACTGACCCCAGTGTGGTGAAAAACAGGGAGCAGCTCTCATCGGATTAAACTGAATCTGTATACCAACAGCAACCATAAGACTCCTAATCAAGATTGTGGCACTAAACAACAAATATAGACAACCACAAATCCAATGAAGAGCAGAAGAAGGAAAGAAAAATAGTGTGGAATGATCCACACAATTTTCTTTCTATAGGACTAATTTTCCTGGAATCTTTTCTCCCTGATCATTGCTTTTTTGAGTGTGTTACAACTGTGGAGTCCAAAACATAGCCACTGTGATTGAAGCTGAGTGCTAAGCTAAAATATAAAAATTCAGCCAAAGATCATTTTTACATAATTTCTAGATAATTTAAAATCTTCCCACCAGAAACTTCAATCCAAAAACTGTTTGTAATACAACAAGCACTACTTCCCCATCAGGACCTTGTTTCAGGGTAAGTCTTTTAGATTAGTAAATGAAGTGGAGTATGTGTAGGTGTATTAATAAAGATATTAGAAAATGACCATGATTCCTGGAAAACTAGCTACATTGTTGAATCTACAGTTGAAAAAACTCCTGAAGAAATATTTTTAGACCTGGTGTACCAAAACATTTCCTTGTTTTGAACCATCTGATGCAAATTGAAACTGGCATTAGGGCTGCAAGAAACTATTATTTGGGTAATCAATTAATCGGATGGGGTCTCGACTCGATTAATTGATGAATCGGTTTAGCCGGGAAAATTTTAATAAGTTCTATGGAAACGTTTTTTCTGTCCTTCCTTCACTTTATTTAACAACAGAATATTATTAGAAAACATTTCAATAGGTCGCAAAACAACATGCTATCACCTAAAATGTCTTACAGCTGTTGAAATATAAAATAAACAATAAATGAAAAATAGTTTTAAATTGTTAAGCTTCATCAAAGTGCTGTATGGACAAATGTGCCATATTACCTACATAAAAATAGGTATTTTGTTGCTTAAAAGTGACTTGAGCTATTAGAAACAGAACAGAATTAACACTAAATTCTAAATCAAAAGATCACAGCATGCTCTCACCTCAGATATCCTACAGCTGTTGAAATATCAAACAATAAAGACTAAAAAAATGTTTTAAATGGCTTTGCTTTATCAAAGTTCTTTAAAGACAAATTTAGCATAAATTAATATAAAAACAAGTAGCACAATAGGTCTAAACACATTCTCCACAGTCATGCATAACCAAGTAATGGACCAAATACATGACAACGTAATCATAGCTTGCAAATGCAGATGCTAAAATAAACGGCAACAACTTCTGTACTGTTGATTAATGTAGTTAACGCATGTTGCTCACTGTTTGTTTGTCTAGCCATGCATGATGAGCTGGATGGCGAGTAAAAATGCACCAAACTCTTACAGACTTCTCTTGCCGAGATGCTACAATTCACTACTTAAAAAGTAACATAATTTTTTGCAACTTATGAGACACTGAGCTAAACCCTTCCTCACTAATGACTCCGACATGTTTGCGTTTATGATGCTGCATCATCACCGTTGTACTCCCGTGTCATGCCAGGTCAACTTAAAAATGTTGCAGGTAACAAACGTCTTTGAATTGTTTAAGAAAAAGTACTCCCAAACTTTTGTAGTTTTTGTTGTCTTAGGTCTAGCTGCTCCTGCAATGCTCCGCTGCAGCCTACAACCAGTTCCCTCCAGTGCCTCACAGTTCTCATTGGATTGTTTTAAAATGGCTGTGAGTTGCTAGAGAAAAAAGGCTTTGAAGTCAATGAGATGAAGAGAAAGGGCTCAGAAAAGAGAAACAATACCAGAATGTTTTTACTCGGCAGGTAAGCTAAAGTTTGGGGTTACTTTGTCATGAGATCAAGCAGGTATTGATTTATTTTCTGTGATGTGTGGAAATTTAGCGACGGTTCCTAACTGAAACCATCGCCTTCAGGAGCGAGCCTTCTGCTGCATTGTATCCGCTCCTTGACCGCAGTTCTGGGGGAGATGTTGGAGGGAGTCTCCGCTGTAATGAAATAGATGTGTGTTGAATATCCTACTAACTTCACCGCTGTATGTTTGACATGTTATTTGGAAAAATGCATTTCAGATTACTGCTGGATAAGTTATCTACATCTATATGGTGACTTTCAAGGGAAGATTCATTGTTGCGACTGACAATAATTTTTTTTTCTTTTCTAAAAGTGGAGAGGGCGGTTCTTTCTTGAAATTCGTAAAAGTCCTCTATACCTTAAAAGTGCAACTCCCCCAAAAATAAACTTTTTTTTGTTGACAAACTGTATAAATGAGTCTATAATAGTCCTATCTACATGCATGGTCAATATTTTATCTATTTTAGTATGTTTTAGTGAAAATATTAATTTTGTACCAAAAACAGTTAGTTTAGTGCCCAAAGTGGTCAAACAATTACACTGCACTGGAATTCACTAGAATTGGAATCCTGCATTGCTAACGGCTCAGCTCAGTTTTCTGACGTAGGCTTTGATTAGTGATGGCAGAGGTCCGGCCGTGGTAGGGTTTAAAACACGTGCGGTCTCGGCCACACCTCCTTAGGGACGTGCCATCAACTGCCTGCCGCCCAAATGGAATCAGAATCAGCTTTAATGGCCAAGTATGACAAACATAAAAGGAATTTGCAGTTTACAGTACGACCTGTCCAAGATCATTACATACAAAAACAACAACAACAACAAACAGATCCAGGTCACTGTTGGGCATGCAGCCACCGAGTGGCGCTCCCATGTATGAAAACATAAGATCAGATACATGTCGGGGGTTCCACGGTGGGGGAAAAAAGTGTTCACATGTGTTTTGATCCTTTCTCAGGAGTCAAAAAACAGGTAATAGAAAAAACCAGAACTAAACATTTAAGCACATATTCAGACATTCACATTGACACATCAGGAGGTATGAGCTCCAGTCCACAGGTTAACGCACTGTCATCGAGGCGTGCTGTTATCCAGCTTCCTGGTGCAGGAGAGAGCCTTAGGATACAGCGAGACGGTGTGTGTGTGTCAGTGTGTGGGTCTGAATCCATGGCAGTGTGTGCGTCAGTAGATGCCAGTGTACGGGGGGGAAGGATACTCTGTTTACATTCCTTTCACGGGCATTTGATTGTGGACCAAGTCGAAGGTCTTCATCGGAGCCATAACAATAATTATTTGGATAACAGGGAGAGCAAATTTCCTCTTTACCCCTTCAGTCTGTCAGCGGCTTCTTTTATAGTCTAATTCAACCAAATTAAATTCCAGATTACTCCATTAATATCCAGTTGCACCAATCCGCATTGAGAGTGTCTCCAAGTCCGATGACAATTCGAGCGTGAGTCCCAAAGCGCCAGCCAGATCGTCTCTTGCAGCGTCCAGCCTGTGCTCAAGCTCACCAAGCAATTGGCAAAACCTGTGTGCTCCTTTATGCAGGTGGTTACCCCTACTTGCTGACATTTATTCATTACCTATGACAAAGGGAATAACTAATATCAGTAAAAGTTTTTTTTTTTTTTTTTGCACATTGCTGAATGATTTTTTCGTCATGCCTGGATACTTTATTTCTACCTCGGGCATCTCTGTGCAACACATTTTTTGTTGCGGACAGTGACGTACAGTGGCCGCAGGGGCACCTCTCGAGGCAGGGTCACACGAAATAACTCGAGCTAATCTATATTTAGCATTAGATTTAACCAAAAATAATGTACAACTCAGAGACAGCGCTCATTCTATGCCGCGGTGCTGCAACAGGCTTAGCATCTGCTGCTAACCTGGGCAGAGAACAGGACAACGATATGGCTCAGAGCTGCTCGCCTCCTCCACAGAACCTATGTCCTGGTACTATGTTCCCTCTGGAGAAGGAAGTGGAGAAAAAAACTCATACTCCTGATTATTTTGCTCTGAGGCAATAGAGCTCATGTTACTATGGCCCTCTCCATCTTTATGACCGTCCCTGACTGCACCGCTGCAACATGTTAGTCATAGCCCGAGACCACGCACAGCCCTTCATCCCCCTGCGTTTTTCCTGGTCCGCCAGGCGTCGCCTCCTTTTGAGCCATTTTTCAAAAAATTAATGTGGGCGGGGTTATACTCTGGTAGGGGGGGTGAGTTACTCTTTAAGAACGAAAAATACCTTTTGGAACTGGCTTCGATCTTCCAAGCTTGACTCTCCAGCCTGAGCATCTACCTGTTTCTGTCATGTTAGTTATTTAGCTGGACCCAAATGCAGGCAGACCAGAGGCAGATAATAAAGAGAAAAAAACTTTATAGCAAAAACTTACAATTACAGTACGAAGAGAAATGGACGTGTAATCAATGTGAGTGTCATAGAAGAATCCAGTACTGAACAAAGGAACACAAGGAGCTAAATACTTGCAAGGGTAACAGTGAAGAAATGACCTAAGAACCAGATGAGCTGAATCAGAGGTAATGTGGAACAGCTGTTGTAGAAGGAAAGCAAGGAAACTAAGGGAGGCAAACAAATTAACACAGATGGAGCAGAACTAAAACACAATCTTATCTACAAACCAAGGGGGAATGGCTTACACTGGCAGGAGAATTAATCCAGACATGGTGAACAGA
The DNA here is from genome assembly GCA_028564705.1 of Apricaphanius iberus. Lineage (NCBI taxonomy): Eukaryota > Metazoa > Chordata > Actinopteri > Cyprinodontiformes > Aphaniidae > Apricaphanius > Apricaphanius iberus. The sequence continues at coordinate 1,914,531 of JAPXFQ010002826.1, forward strand.
ACACAACAAACTCAATACAAAAGAATAAACTAATATGGAAAGACCTCACAGACAATGACAACCCTGAGATGACCAGAAAGCAAACACATAACCAAAATATAAACACCAGTAAACAACAGTTTCTCCTTACAGAGACTTTTCACATTTCTCTGTGCTGCATGTAAACAAGTACTTGCTGATATACATTCCACAGAATCCTACTTGGAGGAATTATAGCTATTATCGTAACATGACAGATTTGATTTGAAATATCTTCCTGTTATGACATTTAAAACAGCTATTCAGACACTGGATGCCAACTTATTTCATATTGAGACTTTATTAACGTCTACATGTATGTATATAAAACAGAGACAAGAACTTTCTACTTTAAAACTTTTGAATCATCTTAGAATAACTTTGAGACAGGCTAGTTTTGGAGATGGATTACATCTTTGAACTCAAAACTTTAACAACTGAAAGCATTAAATCACACAGTTTTATAAACTACAAAGTTACGACTGAGCACACAGTAGAGGGAAAAACATTCAGAGTATGCAATAAACTTGAATAATTTAAAGTCAAGATGTTATATATGATATACATCCTAGGCACTGTAACACATTTTGTTCAAATGGGAGAGGAAGATAAATCAAAAAATGTAGTTTTGAGAAATCTCAAAGTGTGTGTGAGCCAGTAGTATTGAGAGCATATTGCAGACTTGAGGTAAAAAGATCTTTCATAAAACAGAGCTAAAGATGCACAAAAATAAAGTAGTAGATGGATATACAAGCAATAGGTTGGGATGCATGGGGAATGTTTAATTAGCTAAACACATGCTGCTCTTATTTGCACTTAGCCATCGTACTCCAGCCCCCCGTCTGTGAATTACACCTTATGAGCACATCCCAGTGACCTTCACTCCTGTCTCCTCAGCCTTAAACTCAGCAGATCTACATGTTTGCCCCAGTACAATAAAAGTTTTATTTTATATAGTGCTTTGAAAAGCTTTACATATGTGGTTACATCCACAAATGTCAATGAATTTCATTGGGATGTTATTTTTTTTTGGGGGGGGGGGAATAGTGCATTATTGTTGCATGGCATTACTTTTTTTATTTTTTATTTTTTTTACAAATTAAAATGTTTAAAGTGTTTCCTGAAATTTGACCTATTCAATACACTATAATTGTATTTTTTATTTCAGTAACTTAATTCATAAGGTGCAATTCACTATATAGATTAGTTATACACAGAGTGGTGTTTTCTTTTATGTTAGTTATTTTGGTGAGAAATTATTATTTTAAAGTAGGCAGCTACTGTAGTAATGAATTTAGGCGCGCTTTCTGTGATTTTACATTTACTTATTTTTTGCCTTTTCATTAACTGATTTATGTTATTTACTAGTTTATAACTTTTTTCTCTAGATAAAACATATATAAACAAAATTCTTACTAGCTGGTACCATTCATCTATAAATGTATTATGCATTGTTAAGCAAGATTAAAGATCTACTTTTTTTAAACAATCAAAGACACAAAGTGGTTGGCCATTTCAAATCTCAGAGGCGCATTTAAGGTTTAATAAAAAGTATCCACTTCATCTAGTTCTTTCAGAAGTAATATCTAAAAGGGTTGAGAAACACACACACAAACACACAAGCACACACACACGGTGAGTATCATTGATTGTTTTCCAACCATAATGCAGCTGCTGTGGGCCTCAGAGAAGCATAAAGGCCCTGCAGGGAGCTGTCCGGTTATCTCAGATGGGATCTAATTACGGGATTTTTGTGAACAAACAGACAGTGCAGCGTTGTGTACGCATGACTGAATGTGTGTATCCCTGCTGAGAGGTTACTCAAGGTGTTCAAGGTTTGATTCTACCATGTAAATCGCAACAGCTCTTTTCAGTATGTGTGTTAAAAATTCTATAGGGTGCGTGATATTCGGCTATATCACTTTTTTTCTATTTTACTGTCAGTGTCAAAAATGCTCAAAAATTGATTACTCTTGAGAATGCTCTGAGTTAAATGCCAGTAATCTCTTTTGGTTTTTGAAAACGTGAAAAAATCTGCACCAGTGCTAGGATGGAGGAGAAAGAAAATAGGATAGCAGGAGGTGAAGTAAGAGAAGGAAAAGAGGCAGCAGGAAAGAGAGCGAGGGAGCGATGCACTGCAGGAGCTGCAGGACTAGGAAAAGTGCCAGATCACTGTTGGGGCCAAGAACAGGACTGACTTGGATTGTGTGTCAAATTAGTGAGCACAGGCACACACATAAACAAGCATATGTAAGATAAACAGACACACTGGTGTCTCTGACCTTCGACAAACGCACCAATGTCACAGCCTCAACAAACGGAGACATCAGCAGCCATACATCATCCAAGCTCCTTAAAAACTATCTGTTTTCATCCTTTAAAAAATCTGCCCATCTGAGAGTTTTGACTCCAACATATTCTCCAACGTGGAGGCTTTCTGTTGTTGCCATTGTTGCCATGTGTCTCGGTCTGTGTGAGCTCGATTGGAAGAGTGTTTAAAGACCTTTAACAGTTGGCTGGGACTCTGTTCCCACTCATTACCAGCCAATGGCACTAATAGCCAGCATCGGGTACACAATCGGCGCCCAACATCAGAGACGGCTGTTCAAAACAGTGCAATATTTATGGCAGTCCCCATTCCTGTGAGACTTGCTGTTCCATAACACAGATCGCTGCAGCTGACACCATAAGAGGCTGGAGTGTTTGAGTTTAAGAAATTATAGAAATACTTCTTGCTCTCTTTTCCTCCCACTGCAGCTTTACGTTCTGACTCTCTGTGGCCAATACTTCCATGACCTTGTCACATATTTAGTCTTTCCTTCTGTTAAATCGTTTTGTCCTCCGAGTGGATTTTAGCACCTTGTGGACAAATTGGGGCACAAAATATTGAGATAACATTTTCTGTGTCCTGTTTGTTTCTTTTCTGAACCAGCTGCCTTTAAAGAGATTATAGCTTGCAATTTCATTGCTGTGACCAAATCAAATACATAAAACTGGCATGCCTCTTGCTGGCATGCCACTGCCAGTTCTTTTATTCTCAACATTCAGTGTCTCCAAGGAATCCTATCAACGCGATTCACTTTCTACACCAATTCTACAAAAAAGAAAAAAAAAAGATTAAATTACACCTTTAAATACAATCTCATCTTGTATGACAAGGCAATTTTCCAGAGCAAGTCTACAAAAAAGTGTTATGTGTCAGGGAGGAAGACAGAGGAGAGCTTCTCTGTTCTACATTCTTGCGCTCTTTTCATTTGTGTGTGTTGAGAGTGTGCAAGAATTGAGACAGTTCATATTTCATCTCTCATCCCATGGGACGGTGCTGAGATTTGCCCAGAACCAATGCAAAGTGACAGCTGAGAGAATGATTCCATTAGAACTGGTGTGGTCCAGCCTCCGTGTTTTATAGTCCGCATGTGATCAGGGATAGAGAGATTAATAACAGCAGGGTCAAAAATAAGATCTGTTGAAGTTTGGTGACATGTCTGACAAAATCACATAAAAAAAACTTAATTGTCCTTGATGGGATTGGAATCTACATCCATATGCACTGAGTATCTGAAAGGGCAAAGTGTCTTTCAAACAAAAAATACCACTCTGTGTAAACTTGGAAATAATCTGTAAAGAGAGCCCATCTGAATATGATTGTTTTAAATAGATCTCTGCTTCTTATGGGCCTTTTCCACTGAGTTGGTTCTAGGGCTAATTTGGTGCTAGAGCTGACTTAAAACCGGTTCTTTGGTTTTCTACTGCCCAAGCACCAGGTTGATGGTTCAAAACCGGTGCTTAGCCAAGCATCAATTTGTGGGTGGGCCAGACTGGTTCTATGTAAAAAGACGGTTTCTACCCCCCACAATGGTGATGAAACCAAGGTGTAGGGGCTGGATGACAAAAGCTTAGCATCCATGGTGTCCTTAGACACCTCTTTGGTTTTGGCCAAGGTGAAGGTTTGAGTCTGAGTGTTGGCCTTGTCTTGCCTCGAAAGTGTCTTTTTTACAGATAATGAGTTCAAACATATGCCATTAATACAGATAACATGTGGAGACTATAAGAGCTTCATAAAGTAGAAGGAACAGGGGTCCTTCTACTTTCAGGCCCCGTTTTGTGCATACGCACAAAACGGGGCCTGAAACTGGCGTACGCCACTTTCAAAGCAAAAGTTGTGATTTATAAAAAACAGACTTGACGGGAAAATGTGCGCACCTGTAAGCCAACTCTGACCCGTGCGTCAGGACATTTTAGAGACGAGGGAATCGACGACGCAGTTGGTGAGGGGATAAACTGCAGCCAGACTGCATATTTCTCCTCTCACACATATCATTTCACCTCACACCAAACATTAATTATGTATTCATGTTATTATAAACATCCAAACCAGCAATGATATCTATATTGTAGCTTTGCAGGGCCGGGACTCTATGCCAATTAATAAATTGAATCATCTGTACCATATATCATTGATTGGTACGTTCATTGTGCCAAGGAAGGACGCAAACAGTCTTTTTGCTGCCAATAGAAATACCCCAACTACTTTCAAGTGTAATATTTGAGATGGATGCACTGGCTTTGCTGGAAGATTATGCAAACGGAAGGATTAGGAGATAACGCGTGTTCATGGATCATGCGGACCTCCTTGCCCATGATGATGACTGGATAATAAGCAGATCCAGATTCCCTAGAGCTGTGCTCTTGGATCTCTTTGCTGAATTCGGCCAGGCTTTGGAGAGACCGTCCAGGCGGAAACGGGCCATTCCGGTCCAGCTGCAGGTGCTCACCACTCTGGGGTTTCATGGTTGTTACCAGCGGGAATTAGCTGTCAGCTATGTGTCTGAGTGACATGATTCTTACTATTCTGCCCAAAGTCCCTTTTTGGAAATAATCCCTTCAAATATGTTATATTTATTAACAAGGTCTAGGATATTGCAGCCGTCCCTGAGCGCAATAATGCCTGCAGTCTAGGATGGGATCATTAAAATGAGCAGGCGATACATCACGTTTCCATATACTGTGGGGGAGCAGGCCGAAATTAAGATGCAATTTGCAGCAATGTCCGGTTTCCCAAACATAAGCGGCGCAAGTTTTTTTCCCCCATCAACTTTGAGGTCCGATCCCTTTTTTTTTTTGGGTACCGTGTTGTCAGTCTGCAGTGAAGACGCCACATGCTGCCACTCGCAGTTCTTCCTTTTATTTGTGACACCGCTGCTGTGTTCACTAAATAAAATGTCTGTTCTAGCCTCAACTTCACCCACTAGCACTTCAATCAACATCTCATAAAGTTCCTCTTCTTGTTTTTTTTGTTATTTTTTTGTTGTTGCCATATTTCCCCTCTTCTTCATATGAATCAATATTCATGTCCTGCTTTGCATAGACCTTTTATAGCCGGATTTGGGCGTGTTCAGGGCGGGATATGAGCCAAATTCACGTGCGCAAACTTCCAAGAAGACTGTGATTTATAAAGGGGAAATTGCTTACACCTGTGCGTAGGCATGGTTTTATAAATCAGAAATCTTTTTAGCGTACGCAAACTTTTTGTTTTGGTCGTACGTACAATTTTAGTAGGGATTCTACGCAATGTTTTATAAATGAGACCCCAGATCTGTAAGGGGGAATAATTTGTACTTCTCTTTAGGTACAGTATTATATAAATAAATTCCTTAAAAAATTATACAATAATATTTGCACCTTTTTCACATCCTCAAAGATAAAGTGTACCTGTGATTAAAACTTACAGACCACTCATGTTTTTAACTGGGATAGCTTGCACAGTTGCTGGCTGCCCCTCTATAAGTGGGCATAACAAAATAACTATTTATACAGCTTTCAATTTGAAGCAATGGAACTTCAGGTCCTGCACTTTCTTTCAAGTATGTGCGTGTTTATTTTGGACAGTGTTTGTATTGTGATCAAGAATGCTCTAGGTTCCCTGAAGAGGTCAAATAATTACTGACTAAATGTATCAGAAAGTAAGTAGGGATGCCGTCAACTGGAGCAGGCCACTTGAAGCACAGAATGAGTGTCAATGTTGCACTTGTATTCTTAAAACGTTTTTAATTTCTGTAGCAGTGAAACATATATGTGATGTACATTATATGGCATTATAACAGATCATGCAATAGAAGTTATGGATATGTCAAAAACATATCCTGGCTGACCTGTTCATCAAATTGCACCAGTTGCAGTAGCACTATAAGGCAATGCAAGAGCATTATTTACCAAAATAACCATATCTCCCTACTCTATTTAAACAAAACACAGATACACAACAGTATGATGTGGCTAAATGCAGTCAAAAAATGAGAACAGTCATATAGCGCCCTAGAACTCTGCTTCTGTACATTGCCATAGCCTTGTTCAATCAGATTTCAGATAACAAATCGAGTATAAGTGAAAATAGGTTCCTTCATTTCAGCTGGTACAATGTTTAATAAGAAGGCATGAAGTGATAGATATTTCACAAGAACTATCCCAAGCAATTCAATGTTCAAACCTAGTCTAATGCAAGATAATTGTTTGACTGATGTTTAAAATAGATAGAACAAATTAGTGTTTATCGGAGTTAAGTAACCATGTGAAATGTGTTTTTTTATCAGTACAACCCTGCATTTGTAGCCTCATGTCCTGCAACCCTGTTGCACTTTTTTGAGATCTTTTTATCCATTCTCCTTTCCTCCTAATCATTCTATTATTTTACTAAGTTGCAGGTAAAAGCTCATATTTTGGATTAACTCTCATCATGAAGATTCCCAACTGAAAGTGTTCACTTGTAAATTGCTTTGAATAGAACTGCCTACAAAGGGAAAGTGTTTTATTTCCTGTTCCTAAAAACAGAAAACTAACAAAAATCGTATCATTTTTAGTTGTATTCAAAGAAAAAATAACGTCAAAGAAGGGCTGTATAGATAGTGAGCAATGTTGACTTCCAGCATAAAGGTCCTGGGTTTGAATCAAGCCATGGGGGCTTTCTGCACGGAGTATGTATATTCTCTCCGTCCATGTTTGTGTTCCCTGTGGGTTCTATTGCTTTCTCTCACTGTCCAAAATCTTGACTGTACGGTTAATTGGTCTCCCTAAATTATCCTTAGGCAGCTGGCCCCCACAACCCTGCAGAGGATGGATGGATGGATGGATGGAACTTCAAAGCAAGACTATTCAGAGTTAGGTACTTCAGAAGATGCCCTTTGCATATTAATAAAAACGTCTCCAAGTATCACATCAGTTAAAATAGTAAAACATAAAGTATGGCTTGTTTGATAAGGTTGACAAAGAAAAAACGATCTAAAAATGTCAGATAAGCATTATATTCCCAGGATGATGCTAAAAATACACCAGTTTTGGAAAAATATCCAGTGAGCATACAGCAACAGTGATTATGCTCTCATGGTATGTCAAAGCTTGACAAAAAAAGAGACTACCTGTCCAGCTGGATGGACTGTAACCCACAGGGTGGTTAAACAATTTGACTGGATGTTCCAAGAGATCCAGCCTAATTCTCCCAGGGACTCTCATTGTTTAAGGCATTTATTTTAATTCTGTACTCACTTTCCTCTTAGGTTTGGCGATTTATGCTTTTTGTAGGTGAAAGTAAAACATAATTTATCATTAAAAACCCTCCATTACAACTGTTTTACAACCAGAAGATCTGGCATATTGCATTCAGTTATTCACTAACCTATTTTATGTACTAAAGTATTTTCCATGTCTAGTGTCAGGATCTGTCTATCTGAAGATTGTAACATGACACTGACCTAATAAAAAGTAGCAAATCTTCCACAGAAGGCCTGAAAAGGCTCAGCAAAATGGCAGTACCTCAAGGAACTGAAGAAATGTAATTAAAAATAATTGCCTGAAATTCAGCTAACAAGATCTGAAACAATTTAATCATGTTTTGATATAAAAAAAACATTCAGAAATCAATGCATTTTCTCGATTTTTACAACTGTATAACTATGAAGGGAGTTTAAACCTAATAGTCATCATATCAGCAGCTAAGTACCAGCATCCTAAATTGGGTGCAATCAATTACAGTACATGTTTGAATGTTTTTAGCTGTTTAGTGGAGACAAAAATAATACAACATAATCATTCAGTAATAAAAAGCAAGTTATTGAAATGTAATTCAGCAGATAGTTTCTGAAACAATATTTTAATGGTTTTTCCCCACTACTGTGCATTGTAAACTGGTTTGAACATATACCATATACATTGCTCATGTTTATGTTGAAATGTTTAATCCAATTTAGTTTCATTTCCAGTTCGTCATAACAAATATTTGTTCTTAAACATAATTATTCAGTGAATTTTGATAGCCCTGCATTTTTAGTTTAATCTGTCTCATTCTCAATTTTTCCCCATTGTTTTTGATTCCTTATTTTATCAGTTTTATTACTCTTCTTTTCAGTTTTACATTATAGTTTAGCTGCCTATTAATATTGCTAACCTAGTTAAAGTGTTTTTTTAATTGAAATATTTTAATTGAAAGTTGAGGTATTACATGGTTGAGTTTTGGATTTATGAGAATTGTTTGAACTTGAGAACATCAGTTCATGAATTTACACAATTTTTCTACAATAACACACCTTACAAGGCAGACAGCTATTTGGATATTCATTTCTGATAATCAGGTGGGATGCCCGAAGTTGTTAATTTTTATTAAGTTACAAAACGCTCTTGGCACTGAAGTTATTTTTAACCAAACCAACGCTATTCTTCCACAACACTGTACTAAAGCAGTGCTTTGTGTGCTTTTTACTCTTGTCTTCATCTCAATCGATGTGACAAGGGGGATGAAACAACAACTCAGCTCCAGATACATGTGATTGTTTGCGTGCATATACATGCTGGTGACAATTAACGAATTTGATCTCAACCCATCCCATAACCTCTTCTGCAGCATGGCCACAAATCACTGACCTGCTCGCTCTCCTGATCCTTTGCTCTCAGGGACTTCCCTCCCATTCACTCTGCATTCCATACCCATGTATTATTAAACATGCGAAGTTGTATAAGTGTGTAATTGCAGATTTTTAAACTTAGAACCAGTTTGCCTGAAATAGCTCCCCAGCTCCCGCATCACAATGATTATTTCTAAACAAACCATGTTTAATCGACTGCATGCTTCTGCGGCTCTCTCCATCTGGAGGATGCTGTGTGACAGCTTCCCTTAAATTACAAATATCAATCTGCCACAGTGGGAGCTCAGCTGCCAGTGGCCTCAAGGGGGTCCACGTCAAAGTAACCAGCCTTCAAAACAAAGCCATCAAAAAAAAAAAATCCTTGGCTTGCAGGATGTTTTAGCTCCTTACCAGTTGTCACCTGATCACAGTTCTGATAAACTCAAATACATAAAAACAATAAATTTGTGATTTAACAGCTTAGAAAAGAAAATCGATAAAAAAACCCAGCACGGCTAGACAGAGCTTCTGAGTGAAGGCTGACCTGAAGTTGGCCGAGCATGTGCTTCTGGGTCAGCTCTGTGTGGCTCCACCCCTCTCTTCCCCTGCGGCAGGGACCGACAGACGTTAGCACCGAGGGCTCCCAATCTGCCGTGTGATCAGGGACTCTCCCTGAGCGAGTTCTTTCCTCATCACCGGCTGTCTGCCCACGGGGAATACCAGCACTTACACTCCAACCACCCGCTTATTGATAAACCTCACTACAGGATTACTTTCTCCTCCTTCGGAAAGCAATGGTTCTTCAGGGTGGCCTAATTCAATCAATGTTAGTTGGGTGAAACACGTCCATCACTGGGCAATTCTAGTTGCGGGCACCTCGGCCACCTATTTTATGAAATTAGATTAACAACAACAACGGACCTTTTTAATGGCAATTGTCCTCAGTTATCCTCTGCATGCTCCAGTATGGTAACCAGTTGGAGTTATTTTAATATACACCCAGGATCATGCACATTCAAAGATGTCGTGCAATAGAAATCACAAAAGTATTGAAGTCAATTATTGGGTTCACAGAAGCTGTCACAGCTCCCCCAGAGTTAATTTGATTTCCTCTTGGGTGGTGTATAAGTTTCCCAGCTGTGTTTATAGCAGACATGGTGTGCAGTCTGCACATGCTATCAGACATTATGTCTTTAACGCTAGGGAATCCAAACTGAATCACAAAACCTATATGCTTTGATTGAAGAAAGCTGCAAGAGGTAAGAGGAAGGCATACAGAGTTAGAGATGCTGCTAATATGGCATTTATTTATGTAATGATGTTTTCTTTTGTTAATATAGAACAGTCAGAATGTAACGCTATGCTTTTTGAGATGTTTAACAGAATGTCAATGCCCATCTGTTACCAAAATATACCTTAAGTATCAATGGATAGAGTCCCCTTTGTTGCAAAGTTTTGCAGCAAATCCTTGAAAATTAGGAGCCTGTGAGTTAAGGCCTCCATAGATTGGACTGACAATTGCCAATTACCTCCTGCAGTTACTTGATCCGACTGAGGACTAAAAAAAATCTGGACTTGTTATTGTGCTCCTTAAAACCATTGCTGAGACATTGTTTTTCTTTTTGGATTTCTGTATGATTTGAGAACCTTCTGACTGCAGGGTTATTGTCAGGCCCAGATGTTTGCAGGAGCCTCCATGTTCAGTTTTTTCCCAGCTCAGATTCTATAGTCTCATGCTCCGTTGTTTAAATGTAAGCCTAACCTTGACACTAATTATTATATAATATAACATAATAATATATTTTAACTTCTGCAATTAGAGGGAAACCAATAAGTAGGTGACAATTCAGCCCTCATCTAAAAATAACATCCATATAACTGAAGTGTCAGTTTCCTGTTTGGCAAAACCATTGTCAAGATAACACTTAGTAAATGAGTTACTATGATTTTTGTAAGTATATACTTTTTATTTAGTTGTGCAACATCAAATTAATTATATATATGTAATTGCTTATCTGCGTGCCACTGCGTGTTTCCATTTCCCTGTCAACTTGATGATCCTATTTGGGGACCAAAAAGACAAAACAAAAAATAATTCGATATTAAAATAAATTCTTGGCAATCTGTCTGTTAGCAACATAACTCAAAAGGTTTGGCACAGATTTAGATAAAATTTTCATGAAATGTCCGCAATGCGACCAGGAACAAAGGATTAAACAATGTGAAGCAGATACGCTACGGTTGGAGCACATGTACAGCAAATTAATTGTACACGCGCAAATCTCCCTTCTCTACTGGAAAAGCACAGCGGCAGCACGAACAGATGTTTAATTGAAAAGTACCAAAAGTCAGAGTTACATAACATGGGGATGGAGGAGGATGAGTGGCCCTGGTGGAGGTCTGCGCTCTCTAAGTGCTTTTCTAGTTTACAGTGTAAACAAGAATCTGGTCCATGCAAATGTATACAGCATATTCGTACCTTAAATTGCTAGAGGTTATGACTTTTTTCTGCTTCAACCATCATCTTAAGTCTGGCTCCATCATTTACCTGTATAATTTGCCGCATTAGCCTCCAATGCTTTTGCAACTAAATGGTTGACTAATGGAGGGAGAAACCATTTTGTTTTGTTGCTTCACTACTTAGGAGCCAACTGAGCCATCATCTGATTAACATCATCCTGCTTTAATTTGTACCGTAGTGGACCAGCACAGAGCGTAAGGTGGTTCTGAAAGTCGCATCTTAACAGGGCAGCTCAGACCAACAGAAAGTAGCCATTGGGAGGTCCTTGAAGCTAATATTTACACAGATAGCTTCAGCTTATCTCATCTGGGAGGTTAACTAATTTGTTTTTGTGGATACAGGAGCTTTACTTACTTTTTCAGATTTCTCTCAAAACATCTGTGTCATTGTCCACACAGCTATCATATGGTATTGTTTGGCATTTCTTTTTTTTTGTCTACTTCATAGGTAAAGCAGGTCTGAAGAATGATTTTCCTTGTCTCTTTGGCTAATGGGGGTGGACTATGTGGGGTTTTTTTCTCAATGTAATTACCTTGTGGGAAGAGTTTATAGTTCCAGGTGCAGCTCATAATTTTGGTCAGGTGATCAGCAGCAGGAAGGGGAGGGGCTGATCGTCTGTTATTGCAGAGCTGCTGCTGGAAGAAGTGTTGCAATTTGAGCAAAATAAAATGAGTCAGTTTGTTTCAATTTTGATGTATTGAGCATTTTTGAATAATACATTTTTAGGATCAATTAAATAGAAATATTATAGTCACAATCTTAGCAAGTGTTGCATAATATAACGTTAGAAAATATAGTGATTTATTGACATTCATGTTTGGCCTCTAAAGACAAAAATACCCCTGTTGGCAATTCTAAGTGGGTTAGATAAGATTGCAATACCCTCTTTCTAAAGTTTTTGCATTTTTTCTACAGTGTCAATATGTTTTCTTCCACAATGTCTGTTTTCACAAATTACCTTTTAACCTGCTCTGAATGCACAATAGCATGTATTAGAGCAAACACAGTGATCTTGTGGAAAAAACAACAACAATGCTATACAGTCATTGTTGTCCATATGTGATACGTGTTCATTGGTGATACATATTTTACAGCAAGAGAAAATGTTGTCCTCATAGTTTATGTTAGAAGCAGGGGGGGAAAGAATTCAGAAATGTTTGAGCTATATTGAGAAAGGCAACATTTTGATGGCTATTTATCTATCTATTTATCTCTCAGTATCTATCATATGTAGTTTTACGTGTCTGAACTCCTTCCACCGGGATGCAGATACAGAGACACATGAGGGAGGAGCAGGAAGATAAAACAAATGTATTGCCATTCATTTGGGTTTTTAAAATCAAGGACATGATTTTATAGCCTATTTTGTGAATTACATTATGTGAGATGAAACAGCAAATCCTGTTTCCAAACCACGTTTTCCAGTAAGGGTCAACAGATACAGAACAATACGAAACAGTCACAGTGGAAACTGTATTAATTGATAATTGTGGCATCTTCCAGCAGAATATTGTCTGCCCCAAAGAAAGAAAAAGGTTCAGTAACCAACAAATTACCCACATCTCGATTCAATCGCTCATCTGTGGGAGAGGGTGGAAAAACAAGTCTGATCAATGGAAGCCCAGCCTCATAACTTCAAGGACTGATAAGACCTAAAATGCTACTACTATACCACAGGCCACTTTCAGAAGCTCGAACAAAGTCAGAGCCTCTACAGGTCAAGACTTTCTGGCAGCCAAACGGGGACAAACACTACTGGCAGGTGGTCATAATCTTATGCTAGATAATGAAGAATGGATACGTTTTTCTTTTCAGTCAGTGTCACATGCTTAAATTTGAGAGAATGGCACACATGTATGAGTCTTAGCCGAGCAGCTCAAGCATTTTAGAGAAGAATTCACGGCAGTTACCGCAGCACCAACTTCACAAAATGAGGCCAGACTCGAACAAAGGAGCTGTCTGTTTGAGCACCACGGACAGTTCCTGTCATCTTCCTTCTGACTAGGCGCTGCCGGCGGGAGCGATGAGCTGCCAGTTATCTGCCGCACTTTGCAACATCAGACACAAGCGACTTTGCGAATTCATTAACGGTGGGCTCTGTGCTCCGAGAAAAGAAACGGCACTGACCATGTTTTATACAGAGAACACATATTTCACCTAGGGTCTGTTTTGTTTTTTACTGGTTAACGAAGTAAGAAGACGGGGCTCACCTCTAAGTGCCCCCTGCAAGCGCAATTAGATGTAGGCCAAATAACAAGCTTAAAAGAAGGGAAATGGGTGGCTGCCAGCTGTGATTAACGGGGTTTATCCCCGAGCTTGATGTCTTCTAAGATTCACAGTTGTAGTTGAGTTTGAATTTTAAGCAATGTGAACGGCCCTGGCAAACAAACGAGAGAGAGAGAGAGAGAGAGAGAGAGAGAGAGAGAGTTATAACGTGCGTATTGCTTCACATGCTCGCTGACTGATAGAGCACCTGCATTTTCCCTGAAGCGAGTTTGAACAAACGCAGCCTTGGAAACAACGACAAATGCGGAGCATCAGCAGAAAATATTATCCCTGCTCAGATTCGTTCAGATTCCTGCGTCATGCGTCGGCATTCCTACGGTTCCACCCTCGCTTTCATCCATGGGGAACTGGTACTGAATAACGGGATACGCCTGATCGGTTCCTCCAACATTGGTTAAATTTCTGCTATCTCATTCATAACCTGGGGGAAAGAAATCCTAACGTGTGCGCGACTTTTTGGTTTATTTTTTAACTTCAGTGACGCAAGCCCTCATTCAATTCTTCCAAACTGCAACACAGGCAAATACACCACAGCATAAGTTTAATTTGTACGTTTAGTGTCCGTTTAGCCGAATCAGCCCCTCATATAAAGCATGGATTGTGAATATAATAAGGCTTGCCTTCGAGAGAGCGTCCTTTTCGCGTACACCTTTATCTAAGTCCTCTCTTGACTGAGCTCCAGTGAGTCCGGCGGCTCGGTGCATGTACGAGACACTGCACTGCAGATGACTCCTCTGGAATCTCCATGATTGAGCTCAGAAGGCAAAACAATCGCTAAAATTGTCTTCGAAAATCACTCCATTCTTTAAAGATTTGTAATACGTACATGGCGCTGGTCTCGTCTGACAGGTGCTTAAGTTCTCCTCCAAGCGTCGGACTGATTAAATTCCCTGTGCTTCATACTGTTGGGTTTTTATACCAACTTCAATTGTCCGAGAGAAGCCCAGAGTCAGATAGAATGGGTGCGTCGCAGAATTAACAAAATAACCAGTTTAAATGACGTTAAGAAACTTTGCCAAATTGCAGCAAAATACGTAAGAGAGCCCAGAGGAAGAAGCAAAACCGGCCTACCTTCAATTCGATTCCAAAATGGTACAACGCCGAGTGTCAGTCAGCGGGGGAGGCTCTGGGCATCACAACTCCCGGTCAGTAGTGGGGGAAAAAACAAACAAAACGTGTGCGTACAGTGTTTGCGAGATGGAGGTGATCCGTGTTTCAGCGAGGTCACCCATTCAGCCAATAGTCCGACCGAAATTCAAACGGGAATAAAGATCTTTAATTGCTTCTGTCCTTTTTTGGAGGGTTGAAAAAGCACACAAGGCGCTCTCCAGCGCAGATGTCACTTTGCGCTCTTGACAATATACGCAAGACTGATATTTCTCCTTTCTAGAGCCTAGGAAACATATAAAAAAATGAAAATCGCACCCCCTCCTACCAAAGCCAACAACAACAAAAATATATGTACATATATATCTAAGGGCTGACTTTTAAGAAAATGTCGCTGAATTAGAAATCCACTCTTGTGTGCTTCCCAAACACAGTCGTTGGTGCGATCCCCGTGGAGATGTGAGGGGGGGAAAGAAATGTATGGATATAATCACCAGATCCAATGTGTGCGTGTGTGTGGGGTGGGGAGGGGGTTCCCTCTACAGCTCCAATGCTCACGATGAGAGTAGTCTCTCCCCGGTCCTAGTGCACCACACCGTCCTGGTTCTAACACACGCTGCCACTGCACCTGCAGTCTGTCATCCCCATCGATTAAACAGTGAAATGGATGAGGGTAAAAGAAATTCCAGCAGACATCTATAACTCAACTCAAAGTCCGACGCTGAACGCTCACTTGTTGGTAGGAAGGAGAAGATTGAAAAGCGAGAGAGTGAGGGAAGAGGTAGAAAGGGGCGAGAGATAATGGGGATAAAAACGGGCGGAGCTAGCTATAAACCAAGATTTGGATATACAATTTACTCAGATTCTATATATTAAAAAAAGGAATAGGAATAATATTAAATAGTTTATACATTTTTCAAAATGTGAAACTCGTGTTTTACTAGATTCCTTAACACAGTGATTTATCTTAATTTTCGTTTTAGGACTTGCAACTAATAGAAACGCAAAAATTGAGCTCCTCAAAAATTTTAATTATTAGACAGTTAAAAAGGATTTTAATACAAAAGCATAATGCCATAACCATGTAATGTAATTAAAAGAAGAAAAATTGATAGAAAGTAGGCTACAGGAATAAGCCTTGAAAAGATGGAGGCCTACAAGCCAAACAAAAATGGAATGTTCAAGGAAAACTCACAAGCCATCATCTGAGGCTGGAGTATGAGCTTCAAGTGTCATGTTTTTTGCTGGCAAAGACCCAAACGTTGGATAAAAACTTTTGAATTTTAATAAAACAACTTACAGAGATCATAGGTACATGGATCATAGCACATGGAGAGGTAAACAGAAGGATGTAGCGATGAACTAGAAAAGCAATCAGAAAGCACTGACCTCAGCCCAATGTTGTGATTCAATTTTTTTGGGGGGGGATTTGACCATGAAAACATATCTTTAGCAGCTGGATTCACTCTCATATAATTATTATTTCAGCAGTTATTCACCAAAATCCCTGTTTCCAGTAATAGTGGTTTTCGGATGACCCCTAAATTCTATTAAATTATTTCTGGTCCCATTGCACACATTTCCTGAACATTTTTTTTATCAAAATCCATCTAAAACGTTTTGATTTATGTTGAAAACAAACAGAAAGAAAGACCTTGATGAAAACATAACCTCATTGGCAGGGGTAAAAATGGAAAAGGATGTGCATATTTACTGATGCAGGGGTGGGAATGGCAAAACTACAGTATGAGAAGAAGTAATCAGAGGCAAATAGGGAGCAGCTGAGAATGAAAGAGAATATGGTAATAAGGAACAGCTGAGAAAGGAAGCATACTGGTAGGCTGAGGGAAGGTGAAAGGGATACGAGAAGAACTGAGACACAATAAAACTACAAATCAATGGGAAAATAATAACAGAGCCAAGTCCAATAAGTACAAAAAAATTAAATATAAAAACAGATAAAACTAACACAAAGGATGGCAAAAATTAAAGACTGTAAACAAACACAATATTATCATAATACACAAAGAGAACAAATTAAGTAGCTAAGACACTTAATAAGAAATTAACTGATGAAGGAAGACGCAAGTTACAATATTAAAGAATGACTGAACTATAAACAGAGCCAACCAGAAGCCCAAACACATTTTAAATCATTACATTTCTTTTTGTTCCAAAAGTTGTCAAAATTAAATGTAAGTAAAGAGAATATGTTTCAGAAACACTCTATAAAGTATTATTGAATAAATTTTAGTCAATCAGAATTTGATTGTGAAGTTAATTAATGTAATATTTCATGTCTGACATTATTTTCCAATCTTCAACTAGATTGATGGTTGGACTGATTAAAAAAAATATTTGAAGATGGTTGATATTAAGGCAATATCAGTTGAACAGTGTTGATAAATGGTAGTGAGACAGCCCCAAAATCCAAATCATTTTTACACTCCGTACAGCCTCTGATATTTTTGGCAGAATATCTGTGACAGGTAGACGTGCAAAATAATAGAAAAAAGGGACATTACATGAAGCAGTCCATTGGCTGTAATTGTGTCAACTTTTCACTTATTGTTCTTCATTTTTTGATTCAATTAAAATGTCGAAAAGAAGCTTAATATTTTCTTAAATCACATATCTACTGAGGCTGTAGGGAAAAATAACATTTGGAATTTTATTTTTGAAAAAATATCTAATATATAATGTTTGGATTATTTGAAGCACTATACACACATGGTGAACTATGAGTTATTAGAAGCTCCACTTGACATTCAGTTTTAATGATAAATGTTTTAACTCCAAAGTTTTGTACGAGTAGTTGTACTTAGGTTTTCCCTAGTGGTACACAGAGAAAAAGTTGGCATCAACAAAATAATACATTTAGAGATAATAAGCAAAAATAGCCAAAATGAAGAGCTGTTTAAACACACTTAGCTTTGCTGCAAGAGGAATCTACCCAACAATACGCTTAACATTTTCTGGATAGGCTGAAACGGAATACAGGGAAATAGAAACAAGTGCTGGTTTCTACTTATTTACCTGTGAAGTCTCTATGTGCATCTGAGAAGAAATACAATAAAAAAATACTAATCATGCCTTACAAAACCAGTAGAGTATGCCAATTTATGAGTTTTAAGAAAATCTGCCTGTTTATTAATGGATGTTTTACTAACTATGTGTGAAGGATTTCATGATGGACATAACTAATTCAGTACAGCTGCTACCAGACACGCAGCAGCTTTCTTGGCCTTTAGGATCAGGGGTTAGTGAAAAAAAGTCATTTGTTTTTCTTTCTATCCCGTTTTTTTCAAAGAATTTGGAAATAATAATCATAATAGTAATTATATCATTTTTTTTAAATTAAGTCCACTCTTTTTACAGTTTTAATAGCTAAATCATTGCAATTAAAATGGACAAATAGATAGACTATTCAAAGACAGATTTGCACAACCTTTGCATGGGTTACTGATATAAAATAGCCTGTTCAAGTGAGTTGTTGGGAGGATTATCCTGACACATACAGTTGAAACATGAAGTTTACATATACCAAATAAAAATGTAATAAAAAATGTCTATTGTTTTAGGTCAGTTAGAATTACCAAAAATATTTGGATTTTTTAAATGTCACAACAATGAGAGAGACAATATGTCAGGGATTTATTTATTAATATCCACAAAATCAGAAGTCTACAAGTAATTCCTCAGCATTTGATATTATTGCCTATAAGCTGTATGACTTGGTACAAACATTTAAGGTTTCCTTCCACAAACGTCTCATAATAGTTTCTTTAAGTTCTAGCCAATTCCTCCAAGCAGAACTGGTGTAACAGAGTCAGGATTGTAGTCTAACTTGCTCACATACGCTTTTACAATAAATGTGCAGTCTGCACATTTAGCAGTGTAGTAGTAGAAACAGAAAATAAATAAAATAGTTTACACCATTATCCACCTAAACTTCAGACTAATCTAACTTTTAAACTAGCAGGTATTAGAAATTTGACTCCTGTGCCAACCATAGTATCATACCAGAAGTGAGAGGTACAGTACACAGGTGGTGCACTGCATATGTGTAGGTTTATTCTCTGTAACACTGAACAAGGAAACTTTAAACACACACATGAATGATCACTTTAAATATTCCATACCTATAAAGCTCATTGCACACTGATCATCATAAATTGTATCTGAAGGTTCCTGCTCTGATTTCTCACTACTGCTGACCAGTGACCGCAGAAAGTCTTACAACACTTGTGCTGCTGACTGTGCTAACACTTCTCCCTTCTCCATCTTTGTAAGGAAAAACCCAAAAGCAACTCATAATATTCCAGCTTTTCAGATTCAGTAATTGACAATATTTTCTTGTTCATATGTTCTTATAATAAGAAATATTCTTAATCTCAATAGGATTTTTAACTGGTTAAATTAAGATTAAAGAAAATATATGACCATATATGACTGACCAGCTGATTGATTGTTAAAAGTTCAAAACTTAATTGAGAGGTTATGTTTATCATCTGTGATAAAACTGCTGGTTTCTCATTTGGACTAAGCTAAAATACTTGTTTTAAATAGTAATGCCCTCACCTCATGTTAAAGTGAATTCAATTTAACACCAAGGGGACTTCTGAAAGCCGTTGGTTATATGGTATTTTATTTAAGGGTGTGAGTGTAAACGAGATCAACTGAAATACAGGTAATAATTCTCAGATAATTCTCAATGTCTGTTAACATACTGAGGTAGTTTAGTTTCTTTTTTATCTTTAATGTTTCAACTTCTTGATATGTTTATGTGTCACCGTGAGGACACATGGGTTACCTTTTCAAACTTTATCAGAATCGTGTCCTCTGTAAGATTGATTAGTAAAAATAGAGCTTCCTTGTGTATTCGCTCTCGCCAAGGGCTCAGGAAACCAATCACAGATGTTTCTGCCTCCACAGTTTTTCTTTCAGAGTATGAGTGGGTACCTGACCATCATTTTGCCTGCAGAAAATATACAGGCTGAATGATATGACATAAATCCTCCTCTTCATTCATCTTAGGAAAAAAAAAAACACTCACTCACTCACTCTTCGGTGGATAAATGGCCGATGAATGATGCCATAGAAACTAAGAAGAGACTCCATCACATCTTACTCCCACACTTCTTTCTTATTTATTTATTTTATACCTAGCAGCTGCATTGTTCATTCATTCAGTATCTCTCTCTCTCTCTCTCTCTCTCTCTCTCTCTCTCTCTCTCTCTCTCTCGTTACACTGTGACAGAACAGTCGCTGCAACACATGGAACATTTTCATAATTATAGACAGTGATTATTCCTACTTTAGAATGCAGTATCTTGATGTAGGATCAAGTCCAAATTTCTACCACAATCAGGAACATACACTGTGGTTAAATCAGATCAGATAAAGAAACAATTATCTTTCAGTTTAATTTGAAAACTCGGAACAAAAATAACTGAATCTCGAGGCCACACAAGATCAACCGAAACTTAGTTTTTTGTGAGTTTGCTCCGATGATGGTGTTGATGAATGGATTTTAACCTAAATGTTTTTAAATTGAACATGATCTCTCTTATTAAAATTTAATTTCAGTTGAGACAATCTGAATTGGCCAGTGATTCTTGAAAGATGAATTCTACTTATACTGTGGAATCATCAGTTGAAAGTCTGAAGGTTTGTTTAGACATCAGAGCCTTGCACTTCCATTTACGTATACATATTTAAAACATCATAGAGTTAAACTAATATTAAGTAGTATCATTCAAGTGTTTAATTTTCATTATTGTAAATTAAAACTGAACAAAAACCCAAAATTTTGTTTCTCAGAAAATACTAAATTTACAGATCAATATAAATATTTTATTAGAGAAATAAGAGCCCATTAAAAAGTATTTCCATGTACAGAGCAGCATATAACCTCAGTACTTGGTTGGGACTTCTTTTGAATGAATTACATTATCAATAGGGCATGACCAAGAGGCCTTTTTCTGTGGGGTTTAGGTTGTGCAAGTTTGCTGCATAATTATTTAAAGTGATACTTTACTCTTTAAAGAATATGTTAATATTTTTGGCAGCAGGGGCAGGTGTCAAGTCCTGCTGCAGAAAGAAATTACTGCCTCCATCAAGCTTGTCAGCAGAGAGAACCACGAGGTTCTCTAAAATTTCCGGGTCAACAGCAGCACTCACCTTGGACTCAAAAGCATTTGGATCAACACTAGCATATTCATGGCTCTTTAATAATAACTATATTTGATAACCCCACACTCGACTTCAAGCAATGTGGATTATGTTCCCTTCCAGTCATCCTCCAAACTATTGGACCTAGATTACTGAATGAAATAACAAATTACTAATGACCTTAATCTTAAAAGTGGATTTTGAGTCATAAACCAAACCCTC
Source organism: Apricaphanius iberus (assembly GCA_028564705.1). Taxonomy (NCBI): domain Eukaryota; kingdom Metazoa; phylum Chordata; class Actinopteri; order Cyprinodontiformes; family Aphaniidae; genus Apricaphanius; species Apricaphanius iberus. The sequence goes on from JAPXFQ010002826.1 coordinate 1,935,750, forward strand.
CCTTTTTGTCTGTAGCCCAGGTAAGAGGCCTCTGAATTCTCCATTTTAGGAATGGCCAATCAAAAATAAGACAACTATACTCCATCTCCTTGTAACAGTTGCATGTGGTAAAGTAGCAGAGTGGCCATGGTGAGAACTGGGGCTGCTTCCGAAACCACTAAATTGGTAAGAGGTCTTATGCAAAACCGGATGTGCGTCAGCATCCGCCATGATAAGATGCATCCGAATTGGGCTTCCAGTTAGGAAGGAGTTAGGGAAAGTAGCCTGTGTGGTAACTATCATAGCTACTTTAGCATAGGAACCTCTGATGCTAACTAACTGGCGATTAGGAGCTATGTGCCATCTCACAATCCCTTGCGCCACAAGAAGCCATCAATTCAAGTCGCCCGGCCCACCTCACGTAAAATAACGAAAATGGCCGAAAGGAAAAAGAGGTGCGAATGTGAGTACAACAACCTCTTCCGAAGGTTTATTTTGATATGCGTCACTCATGTGCGTTTACGTCGCGTAATGACGTCGGGTAGAAAGGGTGTTCGAAATGGGCACATTCGCGAACGGCTCCCTGGACTACTAGCCATATTGTTCTCACTGTTGACCCCATGAAAGGTTAAGGATTAGTTGCTAGTGTTAGTGCTTAGAGACTAACATTCAGTGTTTTCGGATGCAACCTGGGACTTTTTTGAGGCCTGGTCACCAAACTGGCCTGCTCAGTGATTACCAGCTGTCAGTTCTGGTTGGGCTTGATTTATAAATGAACAATCATCATCATCATCCTTTATTTATTAATAAACAGCGACAACGCCAACCAAAGTGCTGTACAAGACAATAAAATACCAAACAATATACAGCAGCATAAAATAGCTAAAACAAGTAAAAATGGTTTTAAAAAAAAACAGACAAGATCTCACAGGGGTTAAACAGACTCAGCCGAGAAGGCTTGGGAATAAAAATATGTCTTAAGACTAACTTTAAAAATGGGGAGTGACGGGGCGAGTCGGACTGTCAGGGGGAGTTGGTTCAAGAGCTTAGGAGCACAAACTGAAAAAGCCCGTTCCCCACGGGCCTTATAGCGGGCAGCAGGAACAAGCAGAAGGTGCTGTTCAGAAGACCTCAAGGTTCGCAACGGAACGTAAGGGCTGAAAAGCTGTCCCAAATAAGAGGGGACCATTTTCGTGCATTGATTTATAGACTAGCAGGAGAATTTTAAACTTAATGCGAAATCTCACTGGAAGCCAGTGTAAATTAGCCAAGACAGGGGTGATGTGCTGCCGCCGGTCTGTGCCCGTCAGAAACCTAGCGGAAGCGTTTTGTACCAGTTGGAGCTGCACCACTGAAGAGGAGGGAACACCATATAAGAGAGCGTTAGCATAGTTCAGCCGAGACATTACAAAAGCATGGACAACTGATTGGAGATCTTTTTTATGCAGGACTGATTTTAGCTTGGCTAGCCGTCGGAGATGAAAGAAACATGACCTGACTACCTGATTTATCTGCACATCCATTTAAAAAAAGGCGTCTAGAGTGACCCCCAGATTTTTAATTGTAGGCTTCACCAATGCAGACAATGAAGGGGGGAATGATGGCTCCGTCCTGTCAATCCGTCCTGTGGCTCATTAGGGCATCTACCCTGCTGACTATTAGTGTAACTGGCGTCTCAGACATGTCACCTGCACTTACCATGTTGTTGCCCTGTGTCCCCTTCCCTTTTTTTAGGCGTTTAATCAGTTAATATGCGATAACATGTTTTTCCAAGCCGTCTTTCAATCTATCTTAATGGGGGCAGCAGTAAATCACAGACAGGTGCTGCTGCTCAGGAGAGCAGCGTCTTCAGAAACCAATCCAGACCCAGCAAAAGGGAAAAACTTTTCAACGTTTTCTCCAAACAAGCTGTAATGCTATATTATGCTGTTTCATGCAGATACAGATAGCTAAATGATGACTAGTTAATATATGGCAATATATCACGTTAAGATAATTAACAACAATAATTTTACCTATTTTACATCCCTTACTAGTCCAGTACAAGCTAGGAATAAACCCAATCTTCTTTTATTTCTATGCAGAACTTTACCACTTCCTTCATATTTGAAAGACATATTTGTCACAAAAAACAGAGCCGCGTCAGGGAGGCTCCGCAAAAGTGAAAAGAGAATATAAGGGGTTTAGAAAACCAAACAAAACATAATTGGCACAAAAGGACTTTGAGGCTAATTTTCACAGCACTGTTACTCATTCTAATTCTATTTCAACATTTTGCTTTCCACATTCTCAAATCTTTATTGTCACAATAGAGAAATCTTATCCAGGGAGGAGAAATAGGACTAGAGGCTAGCATCAGGGAAAATAACACAAGGTCTTCACAGGTAAGGATAGATTAGAACCTGCAGAAGAAAAGTGATTCATTGGTAGGAGAAACCAGGAAGGAATCAGGAAAGAGGCATAACTGATATTTCAGAATTACTCTCAGTCTAACTCCAAAAAATATTTTGGCTATATTTTAGTAGGTAACCCGGATTAATGTCAATAAATTTCTTTAATGTGCAGGCTTCACATTTACCAGCATAGTAGTAGATGAAATAGAATAATGCGATTCGAGTACAGGTTATTGCAGCAGAAAATAAATATTTATTTTGCAGAGGAAATAAACAGAACAAGCTTTGTGTGGGTGCATGTGTAGCCTTTGTTTTATTATTTACACTTGTAAATTAGTAGGGACCCTACCTAACATACCTTAAGCATTTTATGTAAATTGGGTGGTGCCCTAGGATGCTATCAATTTCCTGGCCTGACTTATTGTCCCAGTACGCCCTGGTGTGATGCCTTTTAACGTTTGACTTTAGCCATGTCTTCTGCATCTCTCTCAAATCCTTAAATTGGTTTTGCTTTACAATCCTCTCATGGCTGCAATTATCCCTGTTTGATGTACACCTATTTCGATCAAACCTTTTCTTTCCACACAATTTTTAATCAATTTACTAGGATAAAGCACTTTAACTAGCTTCTTTAGTAATAATCGTTTAGTAATAGTCGTTTGGGCTCATCTAATTTTTGAAAGGTGTAGTGACATGGTAGCAGTTGGGAGTCAGACTGACTGTGGGGTGGACAGGTGTATTTAACAAGCTCAGACAGGTGTCACTAATTTAGATTAATAAGCGGAGTAGAGGTGGTGTTGCTTAATGTCAGGGCAAAAAAAAAAAACTTTACTTCGCACGTGTAAAACAAATTCCCAGAAATCTATGTTTTTCTACAATAATTATGTAGATTTAACATCTTTCTTTGACAGAATTGCAGAATGCACAGATACCATCCCCAAAGAAAAACTACTACAGCTCACTAGGGTATATATTAGACTTAATAGTTACATATACGATGATAAAGTTTGATACATTTGATATCAGATGGCCACTTTGGTTGTAAGATTTAGATAATTATTTATTGAAAAGAATGAAAATGATTTTATAAACTCTGTGCCCCCCTTTCCCTGTTAATGCCCTACCTTACCGCCCTGACAAAACTTTGCTAGACCTGCCCCTGCACAGTTACCAGTTGTCAGCTACGTAGAAAAGGATCCTGGTGTTGTCTCTCAGAAACAGTTAATAACTTTCCTTCAAGTCATTCATGTCACCAAAAAGATAAACCTGTTTCTCAAACACCTGTTCAGCTCTGACGATTCAGTAAGGCAAGGCAAGGTAATTCCAACACAAGGTCATTCAAGTTGCTTTAAATCATTCGGTGGTAAAGAAACCAAACATGTGATAGATGCTTAGAAAGTAAAAACAGCAAACGTGATAAAATCATTGAAAGAGTAGTAAGACATAAAACTGCACAAAAGTAAGAAAATTAAAGACAGCAAGTAAACATAAAACATAAGAAGCACTAAAAGAAAACATTTCAATGTGATTTACGTGATTTGGTGGTAGAGAAACAAATATGGCATATGATTAAAAACATGATTTAAAAGAGCTTAACAATTCAGCAGCTTTGCAGTCATCTTGAAGTTTGTTCCAGATTTGTGGGGCATAGAAACTGGAAGCTGCTTCTCCATGTTTGGTTCTAGTTCTAGGTATGTTTAGTAAACTAGAGTTGGAGGACTAGAGTGGTCTGATGGGTTGGTATAGTGAGAGCAGGTCTTCAACATATTTTGGTGCTAAACCATTTAGCGATTTATAAACTAGTAGAAGTATTTTGAAATCTATTCTCTGAGTTACAGGGAGCCAGTGTAAGGACTTTAGAACTAGGTTAAGGAAATCTCCTCGGGCCTGTACTATGAAGCCGGATTAGGTGGCTAGCCAGCTATGTTTCAGCTTAGTTTCCACCAACCCTGGGTTTTAGGTACTATGAAAGTAGCTCGGCTTTAATCGGTGTTCGTTGCTATGGTATCTTACGCTGCACGGCTAACCTGCTCCGGGGCAGGTTATGTTCTGGATTCAAGATCTCAGACTAAAGTTTGACCAATGAGCTGTGAGCAAAGAAACATATAGGTGACGTAACTAATTCCTAGCGTCTGTTCTCTGTTGCAATGGCTTCACCTTTTCTCCCAAATCCTGTGAACATCTCCGCGGAAATTGTTAGACGAGCACTTCGAAGAGAAAGAGTTTTTAGGGACAGACAAAATCCATTTGACTTTCCTGATGCTTACTTATATGAAAGATATAGATTTTCCGCGGAAGGAATGTCTTATCTTTGTGAACTTCTTGAGCCGCACATAACAAATGTGACTCGCTGAAGCCATACCCTTACTGTACCGCATCCATAATCGGCCACCCCTTGTTGTTGCTCAGGGCCAACTCCTCCGCCAGTGTAATTTTGAGGAGGTGGCCTTCCCCCAGTTTTCCTCATTTCACTTTTTTTTTCTGTTTTCTGCAAACAAGTGTTTGTGACTAAATGTTCAAAAAAATAATAAAAGGTTATGCTAAATACTCACCACTTTGAATTATATTTTTACATTTTGTCTTGATCTGTTGCCAAGAACGTTTGGAGTTGGGGTTGCATCTAAAAATCAATGAATATCAATCTTTCTTAGGATGTAATAGCCTATACATTCAAATTTTACATACATCTACACACATATACAATATATATATATATATATATATATATCAACACGAATACATTTTCATTTTAGCATTTAATATATTTTTTATATGATTAGCCAACATAAATGTACATTATTGTTTAACCTACGCATTAACGCAATCAGCAATCTTCCTCCAAGATTGTTCTCTTACTTTGGCAGAAGATACAGTGTTACTGCGTGCTTGAAAAATACTTCTATATTCTTCATATATCTTTGAAGAATTATCTCTTGCTCCTCCGCTGAAAAGTATATACCTCTTGCTCTATCCATATCGAACGCGATTGGTTGTTCAGTGTCGACGTCACTCTTTTATGTGCACGCGCGTGTGGATTAATCATAGCTTAAGGATCAAAGCCTGAGTTGACAGAGAAAGTTGATGAGCTGCGTCATGGTACCAATTAAGCCTGATTGCATCGGTTTGGTTTTGTTGACTCAAAACCAATCCTGTAACCCCGAGTTTGTTCAGCTACTTTCATGGTACAGGCCCCTGGTTTCATCTTCATGTTTCTCAGGTATCCAAACAGACATCCTCACCAGCGGCTTTTACCGCAGTTCCAGCAACCATCAGATGATACAATAAAGTAATATTAAATGCATTCTTACAAAATATGTCAAGCTTAAATGTGCTGCTGTTGTTGAGGGTGACATCTGCTGGTTTCCTCTTTCTAGCATATTGTGGCAATAAACTGCCATAATAAACAAACAAATGTAGATGTGACAGGAAAGCAGATCAGCTTATCAATGATCAGTTTCATGATTGAAGGAGCAACAGGTGATAGAGGGGGAGAGAACGACCCCCAATTTACACTGGGCACGTCAGCGGCACAGTTTTGTTGCAACCTCCGCGGCGCGGTCCACAGAGATGAAGGCAAAGTTTCAAGCACTACTCAAACTTCAAAACTCCTTTGTTATGTGTGAAGGATTACTTTCATGCATGTAAGTTTAATCTTAGATGATAGAGAGAGAAATCTGAATTCTATCAGCTTTATTACAACAAACTGAATGTTAGTTTACAGAGTCTCTGTGTCAGTTCACAAAGTCTGACTGCACTGCACATTTTTAAAGCTTAGAGCATGGTACAATGAACATTTATTGCTTCCTCCTCTTTCACAGGCTCTCATTGGTCAGGCCTCCACTGTTTCCAAATAAGATGTGATCTTGGGGTGTTACTTTGTTTCAGATAAATGAGCACTCAGGTCAACACAGGTCAGCACAGTTCAATAAACCAGCAGGTCAACTGAAAGTCATAAACAAATAGGACATTTGGAGTTGGGAGGATATCAGGGAGGTCGGGTTTACACGTTTCTCTTAAATCTGCTTGTCTTGAGCAGGGAGTAGGACAAATAAAACTCTGCTTTTCTAATCTAAGGTTAAGATTAATGGACTCTTACTGAATATCTAACCCGTATGAAGCCTCAGACACAAACCAGGATGACATGCTTGGCCTGCCTCCTATAAACAAACAATTAACCTCTTGACTCAGAATAACTTTCTCAACCATTTTTTAAAGTAAATTTTTCTCAAAGCTACCGTTATAGTTCCTATTAAATACTTCTAATTTATTCTGAACGCTAAAAAATAATTCTGGCACTTAGTAAATATCATTATAATTATAAGTTAGATGCCCTTGATTTAATCTCTGAATTTCACCAAAGTGGTTCCTTGAGTTGGATATACTGAAAAAATGTCAAAATATTCAACACCACCTTTTGTGTTGAACTGAGCTCTTTTGTTCAAGTTTATTTCATTGCAGTGCATTTGAATCACAGAGTACATTTTTTAGATGTACTCAATAACTCTTTTAGAAATGTACTCAAAATAACAGAGACTGGTATTCACACTTATCAGTATCTTGATCTGATTTGAAATCAATATCAATTGCTCAACACTAACTTAAAGCTTTGAGAAAGACTGATGACCTTTGCCATTTACTGCGTGTGAAAAGCACGGCCTGGTGGGAATGAAAATACCTTGTTTCAATATTAGTTTATGTTTTTCCATAAATCCAGCAATTAACATGTAACAGGAATGGTCAGACTGCAGGTTTACTGGTGGTTCCTAGGATTTCTAAAAGTAGAATGGGTGGCAGATCTTTCAGTTATCAGGCTCCCCTCCTATGGAACCAGCTCCCAGGGTTGGTTCGTGAAGCAGACAACTTGAATATCTTTAAAACTAGGCTTAAAACGTTGCTCTTTGACAAAGCTTACAGTTAGAGATATGTTAATGGTTAGTTAGAGACCGGTTAGACAGGTAGCTAGGAAGAGACAGGTTAATGTTAGTAGTCAGGCAGAGTGTCAAAAGCTAGGAAGAGATAGGAAGAGGTGGAGTAGCTAGGTAGAGATAGATTAATGTAAGCTAGGTAGATTGTTAGTAGCTAGGTCTCCTAGTAGCTAGGAGATAGGTTAATGTTAGTGTCTATGCTGCTTTAGGCTTGGCTGTTGGAAGACATTATTAGAGTCAGTTCCTACTTTCTCTCCTACTTCTCCCCAACTGCATGATGAGCTGTCAGTTCAAGCGCTAATCTGTTTTCTCTTCCTACAGTAGGTGCTCCTGACCCGCCCTGCTTAACGACCCTGACTAAGATGGCATTCCAGTGAAGGAACGTTCTCCACGTCCTGCTACCAACTTCTGCTTCTGCATCAGTTCTGTTGCTCTTTCTGTCCCCAGACGGTCTCGGCAGATGGCCGCTTATGCTGAGCCTGGTTCTGCTGGAGGTTTCTTCCTGTTAAAAGGGAGTTTTTCCTCTCCACTGTCGCCTTATGCTAGCTCAGTGTGAGGGATTGCTGAGAAGTCACGACGCAGTCTTCTGTGGTTCTCTAATTCTTAGATTAAACACTGTATTGTAATAACTTTTCTTGTAAAGTGCCTTGAGATGACATTTGTTGTGAAATGGCGCTATATAAATAAACTGAATTGAATGTAATTGAAAAGAGACCAAAAAGTAGAACAGCTGGGGGGGGTTGGCAGCTTTACGCTTATGGGTAATGTGTTTGTGTTAATTGTGGAAGTTCTCTGTTTTATGTTATAATTTGTGTTCTTTGTCATTCTCGTGATGTTGTCAGTGTTTGGTGGTTATTGTCCATCTTAGAGACGACAGTGCATGTGAGTAGGGTGTCTGCCCTGACTGTAATGTGGTTGGGTTGTGTCTGACTGTTTTAATGTGACAAGTTCTTGCTGAATAGAGGATTGTGTCCCAAACAATATTTATGATTTATTTTTTTTGCCGCACCACATTTAAACCTATTGCGGATACATTTTTTTATTTTTATTTTTTTCAACCAGCACAGATCTGCTTGTGCTCCCTGCACAGTTTTCGATAAATCAGAACTGAACTAAATTACACTATTTGACTTTAGTCATGGTTTGTTTCAGAGTGCAGCATATTTTGCACAGGGTAATACAGTTCGCTGCAAATACCTTCAGTGCATGGTGCAAGTCTTGAGCATGCATACATTCAAACAGGTACAGTATCAACAGGTGCCTGATTAACTTGTAGGCTCTCTTTTTTGCTGGGTGTTTTAAAAATGCAGAGTTGCTGCTTGATGCATGTGTGACAGAGTGGGGATCCTCTCACTGTACCTCCAACTGATCATGCGCCCCGGCTACTTGGCCACAGGGATATCCCCTTTGCTCACTGGTTAGCGAGGAGTTAGCGACTCCTCATCCAGGAGTCGCTGCTCCTCCTCCTCATCTGTGATAGAATTGCTTTCATGAGAGCAACAAGGGGGAGGGTGCCCCTGATCTCCTTGGCTATAATTGGTCCAGCCCAGAGGTGATCATGAGTAATTGGCAAACCCACCACCTTTCAGTGTTTATATCGATATGTAGAGAAAAAGAAAAACATAACCCACAAATCACCCTTGGACTATAGGCAAATGCCCACTATGCCCTATGACCAGTCCAGCTGACTTCCTCCCTACGCCAAATCTATACATTTTATTTTATGACCTCTATCTGACACCCAAAACCAACCCTGAAGCATAATTTTTCACTAGATTCTAAACATGGATTTTGTTAGGAATATTTACTTACATGTTTCTCTGTCAAACACACTGCTTAGTGAATCTTTCAAAACTATATTTCATCAAATTTACACACGAAGAGTAATTGTGTAGAGCTTTATGTGGAATTTGTTCTCTTTGTACAAGTGGGGGTTCTCCACAAGTTGTCTGGCTTCCTTTGCAATAATGTGCAATTAATTGTTTGTTTGTTTTTTAGCACTCCGTGTAAAAAACCTGGTCTTTCCATGGTGTGCCCCACCTCTTATATATACGTAAAACCGCCATCCTTATGCACAGTAATTCACTTGTTCAACCAGAACCTGTGTGCATAGAGTAATCTGATATCTGAACTTCACAACTTTTCTGCACTATAGGCAATAGTTACTGCTTTATTGTTCAATTCATTACATAGTATTCATATGACTTAAACTTTACCTACACCATAAATAGAAAGATAAATACAGATGCATCTCAGTAAAGTAAAACATTTTTTAAAAGCTTATTTAATTTATTCAAATCAAAATAAATGGATTATGCACAAAATGCATTTCTCATGCATTTATTTCTGTTAATTTAGGTGTGTGAGTTCACAGCTAATGGAAATAGACCCTGCAGTCCAAAATCCCTCTATGAATCAATCTGACCTTGGGTCTAAAGGTTGATTGTCCAAAGCAGACTGTTGTGGAAACACAGGGAAATGCAAGGATAGTTTGTCTCTGTTTTTTCATCCACCATTTGTGCGTAAGAAAACAAAAATAGCTAAAATACTGTATACTTTTTGACAGGATGCACCAAAGACTAACCTCTAATCACATGAAAATATAAATTTTTGTTGAGAGAACTTTCAGAGTTCAGCAAGTGATCCAAAAGTTAGAAGACAAAACTATCTAAATTCATCAAACCCAACTTTGCATACATGAAGCAGATTTCCAATAAGACTTGCTGCTTACTCAGTTTTGAGCTATTATTTTCTTATGGAGTGTAATTTTTCCTCCCAGCAAACACACACGTTGTAAATGGACGAACGTACACACACAAGCAGATGTTTCGCAGAGTGTGCTGACTGATACATGCCCAGTGCCTAATTGCAGGTTTATTAAATCTGCAGGTTTCGGGTGCCAAGCAGCTTCCAAATAGATGCCAAGCGGTTGCCGTGACAGCAGGTTGTGACCTTCTTGTAATTGTAGAGATGAAGCCATTTCCCCCTGCTCATCTGGTATGTAGATTTGTGCCAGTATAAGCCATTGGCACCAGAAAAAAAAATCCCTACAGACAAATTAAATAAAAACAGTAGAAAGGAAAGATTATGACTATTTGTTTTATTATTGTGTTCATTTTTGTTCTTATTTATTTTTGTCTTGGCAGCATACAGACGTATATATAACTTTGGAAATAATAATTACTGAATCAAAGGACAAAAGATATGAAGATATTAGTATTAAATTATCCCGACCTTTGCATCCTTAGGTCATTTGGACAGTTTCTGTTGTGGATGCTGTGATAAGCTCTTAGGGTGACTGGAAGCAAGCCATCTTGATCAAAGCAGCATATTTCCACACTACAGTGCCATGACCTTTGAAGATGACTGGCTAGTTGAGTCCTCTGACATATGTGGAAAGGCATCAGTGTCAGATTTTCACTTGATCAGCTGATAATTGTTGACATCAGTCAATTTGTAAGTTGTTTTTTCTATCTTTTTTTAGTGGATTCAGACTGTTTGGTGCTTTACAAGGAATGCACCGTTCAGCTTTACTGATTGAATGGCTTTATCGTTATGGTTTCTTTTCTTTACAATATTGTAAAAAAAATAATTCACTGCCTCATTAATGACTGTTAAGATCTGTTTTCATAAATTACTTTGGTCAATGAAATGAATATTTTTTTTCAATTGTTTTTTGTTTGAAAGGTAAAAATTGGTCAACGTGCTCACAAAACTAAAACTACTGGGTGCCTTGAACAAAGCATAGTGTCCAAAATTGAGGGGAAAAAAAAACATAAACTTTACATTCCTATACAAGTACTTGAAATGATTTTGATAGGAAAATACATCAATAACCTTCACATAAATGTATTCTTTTTTTTTTGGATTGGCTTTATGTCCATGATGTGATAATGTGGTCTTTAAAACAACTTTTGATGTGCAGTGTATGCGTGTGTCCTTCGGCTCAGACACGTTAACATAATTTGTTAATTTTATTAGGAGCTCTCATTTCAGATAAATTATGCTTCAAGCGGCCAATAGAGAGCTTGCGTCTGGAACCGCAAGGGAATGTTACTGAAGACTCCCAGTTGAAGATTTTTCTTTTAATCAGAGCAATGATGCAGGATCTACATTTTTCCATTTAAAGAATTAACTGAAAAAGGAATATGGAGGAACTAATATTGTCATTTTAAATCCTGCAAATTAGTTTGTCTGACCAGAGTTTTTCCTTTGTTTTTTGGTTTTAATAGCTAAACCAGAGTAGCTTTCAGAGGCACCACAAAATTTAGGTGTGGGCTACATGCTTGATCTGATCCCCCTGACCTGCATTTCATAAAGTAAATGAATAAAAAAACAAAAAAAATAAATATCGCTGTTTACAGTATATAAAAAAAAAATTTGCCTTTAAAATGATTAGTTTAAATGCAGAAAAGTAATCTTATAAGTTATTTCTGGAACTTGGTATGTTAAAACACTAAAATTAGATCAATCACTGCCTGACCGAGCCACAAAATAGTATCATGTCTCCAAAGATTTCTAATCCAGCAAATTACTACATGAAACATTACTTCCTCCAAAGATTTTTTTTGCATTTGCTTTGCACGGTGAATTAGTTTGGACATGAATAAAATGGTGCCAATTAGTCTTAAACTAATCAATTTAGCTTAACTTCTAAACATTTTAACATCAGCCTTTGTCTTTAAGCATCCAGGTCATACTGAACTGTGACATCACAATTAATTTACTATCGTTTCTATTTCTTTTGAATGTCCATTTACTGTTCTTATTTTTTGGTAGTTAGTTTTATTGTATTTACCTTACCCTTATCGGGCCGGTAGAAAGATTTGGTTATCATTATAGGTTCCTGAAGGTCAAGTGCTACCCCAAGCGTAATAATTTTGACAAAATTATTAATCTTATTAACGCTTTCTATATGCAAATACTCATAGGTATTAATAGCAAAAACCTAGCTCTGTGTTACAACACCTATTTTGGTTTTATTCATTTAATCTTTGACTGACTCTTTAACAGTTGTTTCAAGATCCGAATCACTTAATTACATATTTAAAAAAAACTAAGACTATATATACTTGGCTAATTCTATTTCAAAGCACTGTACAGCCACAAAAATGTTACACTTTGCTTGTATGCTTAATCATTGAAAACCCTGCACAGATCAAGCCTCAATCACCTACCTCATATTGATTCAATTGAGGTTTTTTAATTTTATACACTCACATGCATTTCTACACTTCCTCACACTGCATAGTACAGCAGGGGTGTCAGGGGTGTTTAGCGTCTAGCCCAAGGACACTAGGTTGAACCACTCAAATGCCTGCTTCTGGTAGACAACAGGGATGTTTTCTGTGTTACGGCTGCTGATTTTGTCCTTGGGGGGCCAACAGAAAAAGTGCCTTTTCCTCATACAGATTTAGTTCTATCTCTTCTAATTCAAACTTGAGCCTGGAGGTCATTTGTGACAAGATTTTTTTGAATAGATTACAGACTGAAAGCACAACACTAAGTTATATTTTTTTTTTTACGTTTAATGTGTTCTGTCTGGAAGTGTGGCACTCAGAATTGGTGTCTGAGTACCAAGAACAAGCCCAACAGATTTACTTTTCCAAGCAGAGCTTTACATGCTTAGAGATTGCTGGGTGTTTAAATTCTTGAAGGTAAGGACTCAGAAACGGAAAAATAGGAGAGAAGAAAGAAAGAGGAAGAAGAGGTAGGAGTGTGGATTGATGATTCTAGAGAGGAACCGGAACAAAGAGAACACAAGATGGGTCCTTGGTGGAGGCCCCACCCAGACCCACCACCAGGCCAGTAACCCATGTTCACCACTGCAACCCCCATAAAGATACACACACAGCCATCAGGAGTCACCACCCAAAGCCACCAAAGTCACACCCTGGGTGGGGGCCATGGCACCTAGGCCCCCAGCTGCAAGGTGTTTCGACCCCCAAGGACCCCTCATAGATGTTCCCAAATCAGCAAACGCCTCCCACACGAAAAAATTTAAATCTACCCAACCACCCACCCCTACAATATAATGGAGCTGATCAAGCGAGACCAGAGATATTGATCAGATGTAGAGGCAGAGGTAATCTCAAGACGAGTGTGGTCCAGGAGGAGATCTCTGTACTGATTAATATTAAGAGCATTTTTATTTTTCCAGTTAAAAAGGATTGTTTTCTTAGCGATTCATAAGGTAATGTGAACTAATTGCATCTGCTTTTTGTCTGCATGACATGCATGAATTTAATTGTCTGATATATTATTTGTACATTGAAAGCAAGTATTAGACATATAATTCTACCTTTTATATCTAATTTGAATTTGTTGATATGCTAAGAATTTATTCCTGTAATTCCATATTGTTTAACTAATGTAATGAATGGTATAAAGTCTAGTGCATCAAAGATTTGTTCCAGGTATTCAGTTCCTTTCCAACTCCATTCTGGAAAAATTAATCTATTTTTTTGCAAGATATCCAGGTTATTCTAGAGTTGGGTAATTGTAAAGAAGCAGATCAGGGGACCTGATATTTCAACCACACTAATAGTAACTGTAGACAATTTATTTTGTCTTTGGAGTTGGATGGTAAAAGTGCTAAAGAGGAATCTGAAGTCCTCTGCAATGGAATGGAGAAGGTTAGTGGCTGAGCAGATATCAGGAGTGACTTTTGATCAGCAAGCCACTAACCTCTCAAGAGAAAGGGGATCGAAGCTCCTCCTGATTCAGTTCCAGAGGAGGGAAAGCAGATGGTCACTCTCAGTCAGTGAAAATCCAACAGCACATCACCCTTATAGATCAAAGTCAGCAAAATCCAAGGCCAGGGAAGGCAGAAGTATCCAATCCGTGTTCTTACGCTGGGTCCAGAAGCAGGCAAGGGTCTTAAATAAGAGATCTAGGCAGAATAAGGTTAAACAGGAACAACCACTAGACATCCACAGCTCGGGGATAAAAAAAATCTGGCTGGAAAAAGCTGATAAAGGTGGAGAGAGGTGTGAGAGGCAGCAGGCAATGATTGAAAGCAGGTGAGCCTGATTTGTGTAATTAGTGGCAGCACAGAGTAACTAAGAACCAACAGGTCTCAAGCTGCAACACTACAGTCATGTATCAACAGTCATTAGAAATCCCCAACAAGATGTCAGAGATAAGCTGATACTAATATTTGTTAAGTGTTCATGATGTTTTATATTTGAGCTAATAAATTCAAAGGATATTTTTGTTGTTGGAAGTTATCCTTATACTCTCAAATTATTCAAGTCCTAGAATTAGAGTAAGGCAACAACACATTTATTCATTGCAACTTTGCAGTCGTCTGGAGTTCTGTTCTAGATGTGTGGACCATAGAAACTGAAAGCTGCTTCACCATGTTTGGTTCTAAGGGCGCTTTCACATGGTACGGGAGTCCGTACTCGGGTACGGTATTTGGTCAAAATCCACTTATTTCGTACCATGTGAACACAGACTGTACCGTGCCAGGATACGGCCAGAGAGACCTGCCTTGGAGGTAGTATCCGAGTCCAGGTACGGGCGGCCACGTATCATGTGAACACAACCCGTACTCTGGCCGTACTCAAGACAATAGACGCGCTCCACGCGGAAATGACGACACAGCCGGCCGAAATTACAGAATCACCTCGCGACCATACAAATACCAAAACAAAGCGATTCAAGCATCCCACAGCAACACAGCAGGTTACAAAACAGCGGGTTTACTACAACACTCACCCTGTAGATGGCTTCAGGTAGCAGCTCACCAGTAGACCAGTTTGTTTACATTCTAGCCTGTCGCTCGTTTTATGTCGGTACTTCTCACTCCCTTGTTTGTTGGAGAACTACAGACTTATTTGTATACCGCCACCTGCTGTTTATTTGTAGTAAAACACTGGATTCAAATACGGGCAGAGATCCGTGCCATGTGAACAGAAAAAATTAGCATTTTCTCTGGCCGTTTTCTGGTATGGCCACACATGTGAAAACGGCCTAATTCTAGGGATGGACCTGAATGGACCTGAGACCTGAGTGGTCTTGGGAGTCGGTATAATGGCAACAGGACTTCAATGTACTTTTGTGCTAAGCCATTTAATGATTTATAAACTAGTAGGAGTATTTTGAAATCTATTCTCTAAACTACATGGAGCCAGTATAGGGACTGTGGTGATGTGTTCTATTTTCCTAGTTCTGAGGACATGAGTAGCAACATTCTGAATTAGCTGCAGCTTGGTGATTTACTTTCTATGCAGACCTGTCAGGTCGCTTTTTCAGTAATCAATCCGACTAAAGATGAGTTTTTCAAGGTCCTTTGTGACATTAGTCCTTTAATCCTAAAATGTTCTTCGGGAGATAGAAGGCTGATCTCGTTATTGCCTTTATGTAACTGTGACTTAGCATTACTAACTCCGACTTTAAAACATAGCTTTATATTTCTGTGCTTTTATGGTTACAATGCAAAACGTAGCTTCATATTTCTGTACTTTTATTGTTGCAATGTAAAACATAGGTTAATAGTTGTTTGAATGTATGGTTTCAGTGCAAAACGTAGCTTCATTTCTCTCTACATTTCTGATTTCAATACAAGACTTAGCTTCATTTTTCTGTGTTTTTTATGGTTTCAATGCAAAACATAGCTTCATAGTGATTAATATTTCTAAAAGGGTGCCAAGGAAGTTAAATATTACATAGCTGACATGTCTTGTAAAAGCCTCTGAATTCTCTCAATACCCCCACTTTCAGGATCGGATATTGGATCATTTGAGTGTCCTCTTACAATCTCCAGTGTTGCCATTGTTCGCTATTTTTTTCCTGAATAATAAAATGCAACACATTGAAAACTTCTGTAAACTATGTGAGTCCGACTGGTTGAGTTTCACAAAGGGTAGGGTGGCTTAGAAATGCTAAGGCAACTGTCAAGGCGTCAAATATGAAAGTGATGAGAAGGCAAATATCTTTAAGGTGGATTTTGATATATATAGGATTCATAGAATAATTTATGGTAAAATTTTCATTTGAGTGTGCTAATGAATGGTACTGTGTGCCTGGAAGAAGCATAATACTTTCTCCCCTCTTCCCCTTTAACTGAAGCTGTGGGCTGACACTTGACCTTTCCCCTTTAGGTCCAAGGATTATCACTTAAGATTTGTTTTGAGTCAGATGGAGAAAGCTATGACACATCCATCTATTGATTAGCTCAATGCATTTACTTAGTCCAAGTTGGATCCATACATAGTCACCTGGTGACATTGTATTGTAAAGCTGAGTGTCATCTCAGCACGGCGGAGCGAGGACCGGAGTACATACAGACGAGCAAAGTACCACTTCAGCAGTGAAGTGAGAAGAGCAAAATCTGTGTACTCCAACCGTATACAGGAACACTTTAGCTCCAATGACTCTGCAGCCGTGTGGAGGGGGTTGAGGGCTCTCACAAACTACAAGCCCAAAGCCCCCCAGGCCCTGAACGACCGGACTCTCGCCCAGGGCCTGAATACACACTACTGCCGCTTTGAACAGCCGTCTGCTCCTCACACCTCTGCTCCCCCCACCATCACCCCAACCATCAACGACCCCAGCACTTCATCAAAGGACTCCTCAGACCCCCCCTCCTCCCCCCCTGCCCTCTCCATCCAGGAGGAGGATGTGCGCCGACAGTTTTTGAGGCTGAACAGGAGGAAGGCCCCCGGGCCGGACGGTGTCTCCCCCTCCACCCTGAGACACTGCGCGGATCAGCTGGCCCCCGTGTTCACGGACATTTTCATCACCTCCCTGGCGCTCTGTCGCGTGCCGTCCTGCTTCAAAACCTCCACCATCGTCCCTGTCCCCAAAAAGCCACGGATCACAGGACTTAATGACTACAGGCCGGTGGCGCTGACGTCTGTGGTCATGAAGTCATTTGAGCGCTTGGTTCTGCCCCACCTCAAGGACATCACCGCCCCCCTCCTGGACCCACTGCAGTTCGCCTACAGAGCCAACAGGTCTGTGGATGATGCAGTGAACCTGGCCCTCCATTTCATCCTGGAGCATCTGGACTCCCCAGGAACCTACGCCAGGATCCTGTTTGTGGACTTCAGCTCTGCCTTCAACACCATCCTCCCTGGACTGCTACGAGACAAGCTCTACCAGCTCAGCGTGCCCGACTCCCTCTGCAGGTGGATCACTGACTTCCTGTCGGACCGGAGACAGCACGTGCGGTTGGGGAAGATTGTCTCGGACAATCGGACTACAAACACTGGGACTCCTCAGGGCTGTGTACTCTCCCCCTGGCTCTTCTCGCTGTATACAAACTGCTGCACCTCCAGTCACCAGTCCGTAAAGCTGATCAAGTTTGCGGACGACACCACCCTCATCGGACTTATCTCAGACGGTGATGAGTCCGCCTACAGGAGAGAGGTGGACCGGCTGGCTTCTTGGTGCAGTCACAACAACCTGGAGCTGAACGCCCAGAAGACAGTGGAGATGATCATGGACTTCAGGAAAGTCACAGCCCCACCGTATCCCCTCACCCTGATGGACTCTCCCACCCCCATCTCCATCGTGTACTCCTTCCGTTTCCTGGGCACCACCATCACCCAGGACCTCAAGTGGGAGCCAACCATCAGCTCCCTCATCAAGAAGGCCCAGCAGAGGATGTACTTCCTGCGGCAGCTGAGGAAACTCAAAGTGCCGACCGAGATGCTGGTGCAGTTCTACACGGCCATCATCGAGTCCATCCTCACCTCCTCCATCACCGTGTGGTTCCCCGGCGCCGCAGACCGGGACAAACACCGACTGCAGCGCATCGTGCGTGCTGCTGAGAAGGTGATTGGCTGCAGGCTCCCATCCCTCCGGGACCTGTTCTCCTCCAGGACCCGGAGGCGTGTGGGTCGGATCACAGCTGACTCTTCTCACCCTGGACACCGACTATTCTCCCTCCTCCCCTCAGGCAGGAGGCTACGGTCCATCCAGACCCACACCTCCCGCCACCTGAACAGTTTCTTCCCCTCCGCCATCAGACTCATGAACAATAACAAGACCCGATAGTTCAGTTAAAGACCCATGTAGGATAGAACCATCTGCACTACGTAACTTTATTTTACTGCACTGTGTGGTCTGATCACACTTAGATCTGCTGCTGTCATTCACCTGCACATCTGTGAATGAAACCCTGCTGCTGTTCTCATGTTAAAAAGGATGTTTATCTTTTCATAGTTCTTTTATATACATACAGATTATAATATTTATAAAGACTTTAGCCTTATGGCTCATTCTTTTTATTTTATTTTTTTTAATTTTTTTTATTTTATTTTATTTTTACTTATGTTAAATATTTTATGTGCACAACTGTACCGGAAAAAATTCCTAGTTTGTGAACTTGTTCTCAAACAATGGCAATAAAACCGATTCTGATTCTGATTCTGATCTGCATAGTTACGGTAATTGATCATATTAATTGTTATAATCTGTGCTAGTGAGAGCATGTAGATATTAAATACAAGAGGTCCCAGGATGGAGCCCATTGGGACGCTAGATATGGTTTATGTTCATTTAGATGAGAAGTTTCCTATTGAAACAAAGAGAAACCGTTCTTCAGGTAGTACTCAAACTAGCCAAGTACTGTACCAGAGAGTCTGACCCAGCCTTCTTGTCATTCTAGTAGTATTTTGGAGTCAGTGTCAAATGCCACACTGACGTCCAACAGAACCAGCACTGTGGATATATTTCATCTAAGGGCCTTTACTTGTATAGCATTTTTGCTTAGTCCCTTTGGACCCTAAAGCGCTTTACAATACATACAGTCATTCACCCATTCACGCACATATCCGCACAGTGATGATGGCAATGTTGTCAGAGGCGAGGTTGCTGGACACTTGCACCACCAGGGCCCTTTGACCACCACCAGTAGGCAATGTGTGAAGTGTCTTGCCCAAGGACACAACAACCGAGACAGTCGGGGCGGGGCTTGAACCAGCAACACTCCTACTATCCAAGGTGGCTCCATTAAGGTTTACTTTATTTAACTCATGGAATACAGCCATTTTCAGGACTGTTATGATTGGGGATTGCACTACTAGTGGGTTCTGTACTGAAGTATAGACTGAACGTCTGATTGTTAGAATATTTTCAGTAAAAAAGCTGGCAAATTTTTTGAAGGCCTTGGTGGAGTGTAGTTCAGGAGCTTCTATCACCAGAGGATTGGTTAATCTCTCAACTGTTCCAAACAAAGTCTGCACATTATTAA
The DNA here is from genome assembly GCA_028564705.1 of Apricaphanius iberus. Classification (NCBI taxonomy): domain Eukaryota; kingdom Metazoa; phylum Chordata; class Actinopteri; order Cyprinodontiformes; family Aphaniidae; genus Apricaphanius; species Apricaphanius iberus. The sequence continues at coordinate 1,955,252 of JAPXFQ010002826.1, forward strand.
TGTTTCGGTTAGTGATTTCAGAAAATAATTATTCCTTTGCATCTTTCAAAGTTAAACGGTATCTGCTTAGCCTGTCTTTGTAGATCTCATAGCGAACTTTGAGTTGAGTTTTTTGCCATTTTCTCTTGGCTCATTGACACTCCCTTTTTTAATGTGTGCATGAATGGGTGAATGACTGAATATAATGTAATATGCTTTGCAGTCTGTAAGGACTAAGTAAAGCACTATACTAATACAGATCATTTACCATTTATTTACCATTTTTTCACTATGTACCAGTGGATTCCTAGTGCATGGAGACTTATTTTTACCCAAAATTACTTTTAGTAATGTCATTGATAATGTCTTAGGTTTTTGCTAGGAAGTTTTTTCTCCAGCTTGTTTACAGAGTTGGAGTTGGGGTATCAGGGAGTGTGGTGGGAGAGTAGATTTGTTTAAAAGCTTTAACTAAACTGTCCCCTAGAAATTTGTATTTTACAGTGGTCTCATTGTGACTAGATAGTTTGGTAGTGATGGAGCTTTCAAAGAAAACAAACAGGGGGTCAGATAGGGCAAAATCTATTACAGAGATATTAGAGATTTGTCTTTCTTTGGAAACATTCAGGGCTGTTTGTTTTAGATAGCTGAACAGATTAGAAATCAGAAGTCTTTGTCCACTTTTGTTCAGATAAAGCTTGTTGTGTGAGAGAAGGTATTCAACTTGAGGTATGTTCACTGATTTTGAAAACTTTCCCTACAGTGTTGTTTTATGATATTTACTTACATTTTTGATTATCTCTGTGTTTTTATATTATTTACACTTTTTACCACATAATATTGTCTTATAACCATTAATTTTAGCTGAAACAAAACTTCATTTACAACAAGCTGACATTTAGTAATCCACCACTTTTAAAATAAGATTCACAAACTTAAATCATGATCCCCTTTATCACAGGTGCTGTTCTGTACTTTAAGTCTAAAAACGTTCCCGATATCAATATCAGAAACAGTCTCTCATGCAGGTGGGTAATGCGTATTAAACACCTGAGACAGTAGGAAAAGCATTTTCTGTTAACAAATAAGGCTAATATGTGAGGTTTTTTGACAGCTTATTTGTCTTTATGAATGTTCCAAAGCATCCCTTTTTTGTTTTGCAAAGGTTACTAAACACAGTTATCAACATGAAAGTCCTCTTTAGAACATCAGCTTTGTTAAAAAAACAATATCTCCCCTTCTCACACTTATAGTGTTGATTGACATAGAAATGGATGGGCAACAACTGATGCTCCAAAACCATGTTCAGGCAGCAAGGTCAGCCAGGAGCCAGTAATTAAGGAGGTCCTTTAAGTGTGTCCCTTTTGCAGGCAAGTATTCATCCACTCAGAACTGAAAATGTAAATAAAATCAAATTCATTCCAAGAGATGCCTGCAGGATATCAATATGTTAAATTGTTAGAGGGAGTAACAGAGGGTGCAAAGAGTTGAACATGGACCAGGTCTCCTTGCCTCTAACTGCTTCTGTCTCTCTAAAGACAAACTAAGAAAAATAATTCACTTTTAACTTTGCAGAGGGATTTCAAGGAACCTACAGCTTGAATGTAATACAAAGAGTCTAGTTGCTAAACCTTGATCTCAGTTTACTATTATTTCCAGCCTAATTCAAGCCATTAAATTGATACAAACAAAAAAGGGCATGTAGTGTTTGAATAATTTGAAGAACAGACAGATTCAACACATTTAAACCTAAGTTTTATATCACATAGGGTTGTACACCCTTGAGTTTGCACTCTTCCTTTTTTCCTTTCTGTCACAGCGATCTTCCACAACACATCATAGGAAATTTTCACACTATATGTCTTCATTAAATTAAGTTTTAATCCCAGGGTGTCTTACTTGGCCAGGTCTCCTACTGAAATAGACTCCTGCATGGACCAATTTAATCCACTCTGAGACCCTTTACATATATACCAAAGGAATATAAAGACTGAATTATCGTGCTGAGATTTGGATTTCATGCTGGGAAAATAAAGGTTTTGGTCCCTTGATATTGAAGGTATTCGTAAGTGCTTTTTTTTGCTTTTGGTAAAACACTAAGGGGTTGATTTACCAACGGTTAGTGCTTCTTAAAACCCGCGCAAACCACACAGCATTGCAAAAGCAGGCTCTGACTGATCTATAAACATGGCGCAGAGCGCATTGCACCTGTTTAACCCACAGCAAGATGCATGCAATCCATTTAGCGCTTTTCCCCTTGATGAATATACAATCTGGGTGTTTCTGTAAGAAGACGCAAAATATTAGGAGGAGAATAGAAAAGAAGTAGGCGTTCCAGGCGCAGTGTGATTTACTCAATGCGCTCTCATCGCATTTCCACCTAGTGAAGATGGGCTGAGCTCAGTTGATCCTAGTGGATCGTCATTAGTTTCTCACGTAGAGGTTAACCTTTCTGGAGTTCAATTAATAAAATGTATTAATCATATACAATACCACAACGATAATTGGCATTATATATAACATTTTAAAAAAGCTAAATAAACTAAACTGAATTTAAGACATTCTGTAGTTTTAATAAGTCTAACCCTGCAATACGATGTGTGCATGCAGCAGAGAGCATCGCATGTAGACCTCAAAAATTATAATGTGTTACTGACAAAAAAAAAAAAACGAATTCCCAGCATCATAGCATAATTGTTGTGCCAAAGATGCATTATGGATCCATGCACATTATTCCTCCTCTCTCTAGCCATGTTGCAGCTTGCATTGCGGCCGCAAACTCCTCATTTGAATACTGCTGTTTGCGCCTATTTAGAATTGCTCACGTAATCTTAATAAATCACTTGCAAATTAAGGACAACCCACTCGTGCAAATTTTTTGCACTGCACATAATTTTGCGGTCATTATCAGGAATCTTGATAAATGATAAAGGACACGTCTATTGAGAGTTGTATAAATTCTTGTACTTTTTTTTTAAATAATTGCAATTTTTCCTCATTAATTAATCAATTATCAGTGAAGCGTTAAAATCCAATTTTCTTGATAATATGCATTGCTAACCTGAAGTACACCCTTGGGTTTCTATACAGTCTAAAAAAAGTTTAATAAATGTTGAAGATTTGGGTCTTTATATAATTTTCAATGTTGTTATGTCTGCAGAATTAAAGCTAAATAAAATAAACTGAATTTAAAGGGACTTTAAAGAAGTTTGAAATTTTGTGCTCGCGATTGCCCCATCTGGCCAAACGCGTAACTTAAGGGTAAGCTCGTGCATGAGGCGTGAATGTTGTACGTGCACTTGCACAATCTCGACAATTTACAGCTTTGCACGCATAACTTCGACTCAGGTAATAAATGTGATGGAAGATATTTAGACCAAATCAATTTTAGTGTATTTCTAGGATATGATACGTGGGAACATTTGTAGCAAAGTATATGAAGTACGAAGCCAAATAATAAAGATGAATTAATAAATCATGTTGATTAGTAAATCACCTGAGTTCATTTTTTGAAGAAAAAATTACAAATAAAAAACACATGTTAATGTATTTTTTATTCTTGTTTTTATTTATATATTACTTGAGTTGCTAATCCCACTTGAGTAAAATTTTAGATGCTTCACAGAATGAAAAGCAAACATATTTTAACTCAAAATAAACCAGACACGGAGCTACACACTATTACAGGAAAGCTCCTGTTTCTACATATAATTTTTAATGTAATCTGAATGATGAGCTTTTTGTTTCAATTTGAGGTCAAGTGAATAGACAGTAAACGCTATAAATGGTCACTGGAAGTACATTTTACCTTGTAAGATATATTAATACCTACTGTATTAGTTTTATATTTCAACAAATTACTTCGAGAAGGGTTTCCTCTGCTCAAAACTATTTTTTTTGTAATCATTTTATTTTGTTTTATTTTACTCTATATGAAATACCTGAATTTATCAAGAATTTCGTGCTTAGGTGTCTGATATTTTAAAAGCAGAATGTTACACAGTACGCAAGCAACTTTTTTACCAAAACCTTTTTCACTGAGTAGCATTTTTGACAGCTACTTTTACTCAAGTAAAGGTACTGCTATTATTACTTGAGTACAACTTTTGTGTACTCTACCCACATTTGTTTGTATTTTGCTTCAAGGTAAAGTATTATCAACATTGGTTTTTTTTTCATTGTAAACGCAAAACCCTGACCAAAACACTTTATGCCTTGTTTCAGTTAAGTTTATATAAAACATGCATTTCATCACATTAACCTGTAAACCTTCTTATGTTTCCTTTGAGGAATCCAGTCCAACTGATTATTCACAAGTTTCTGAGGAGAGCAGGGAGAGAAACAGGTAGAGGGACACCAGGATCAGCGAGCTCGGTGCACCTGCTGCATTTGCCGACTCATGCCCTCAGACCTGGAAAATAAGTACTGTAGACAGGATCCAGAAGGGTGTCTGAGTAGACGTGCTCCTTTTAACTTGTTCTTCTTGGATGAAGGAATGTTGCGTTTGGCTCGGCCGACGTGGAGTGACATGGTGGCTCTACGTGACAGCCAAGAATCTGGATCTGGTAACCGGGAGTATCGTTACTCTGCCTACACAGTATTTAGCAACATGGACGTCTTGGCGCAGACAATCAGCTTGTGATTTTCTTCATGCTGTGTATGGAGGATCAGGGACAAAACCCCCGACCCATTTGTAGTTTACGTTGGTATAAAGAAGTCCCGTTCCACAGAAACCAACATGAAACTCATGACCAAATCAGAAATACTATTTACTTTGATTGTTATTGTAGCAAAATATTATTTGTCATAATTACATACATAAATTTGCTGTGTTGAGCTTAGAATGTTATCAGCTTTTGCTAGGGGATCACTTATCAATTCCTGGAAAAGGATAAAATAAAGAAATTAGAATTATGTCATTTTCTTCCACCAAAATGGAGAAGACATTTGGTTATCATCATTATCTCTCCTCTGCATTGCGGTGTCAGCACCAATTCAGCTGTAGGAGGAGGGATGATCCTGGAGACAGGACCCAGGGCCCTGGGGTCATCTGGCTGAATGCTTCTTTTTGGGAGTCCCCCGGCAGAGCTGAGAGCTGTTCACATGCACTGGAAGGTGGTTATGGTGTTTGTAGTCCAATGCAGCAAGGAATGTCCTGGCTTTATAGACGCCATATGAGAATGCAAAGCGTTTCCCCGCGTACATCAAGATGTTTTTTTCTGGGAAGACTCAAGCTTAGAAGTGGTCCTGCAAAGAGACAAACAAAATAAAAACTGCAATGTCTGTAGAGCAAATAAAATCCACCATAGTGATATATAATTTTGTGGAAGGGATCATGCAACGATACAGATGCTAGTATTGGGGCGACATTGTTCTAATTTCAGCCAGAGCAAAAACTACAAACTGTCTTGGTGTTCATTCTCTTTTTTTTTTTTTGTGGTAGAAGTATCCAGTAAATTATTTTAGAAAAATTACAAGAACAAAAATCCTAATTATAAAACATATGAGATTGGAGATAAATAATCTTAAATCATGTAGGTCTAAAGCTCCTTTTCCATCAAACTCAATTCTGGTCCTAAAAACAGCAGAATATAATAATATAGGAGCAAAATATGACAATACATACTGACATATACACATAGAATTTCAGAGAGAATAATTTGTTACTTATACACTTGTTTTCAAAACTATTGGATCATCTAAAGCTTCATCCTGTTGATCCATTGAGTTGATGCTACACAGAAAAAAAAGCCTATAGCCTACATAAATTACAAAAACAGGGTAACTGTTCATCAAACAGGAACCTATTTATTTTTTGTGATGAGGAGAACAATAACCAGGAACAGGAGTTGTTTTGTTGACTTTATAATTACCTATCAGACTCCCCTGCAGTGACTGAACTGTGGTATAGGTCCCTCCAAACGCTGCTGTAGATGGCTGTGGATTCTGGAAGAACTGACCTTCCCAAAACTAAAACAACAGACACTTTTACCGCTCCAATCGTAATGTGCACACGTTTAAAAATGACAGTCAATAATATATACACGTTTTCAGATTAGCGTCATAGTTCTACAAAGTTTAGATACTCCGGTAAAGTAAGAACTTTTTTTTCTCATAATCCCAACAAATTAGCTAAACAATGCTCAGCTGTGAGCACGACAGACAGGCAGCCTAAAACATGTTCCTACTGCGGACGAAGTACACAAACCCCCGCTTTGAACGCGTCTACTCTTTTTTTTTCCACGTATTTAGTAAAGATTTCTTACCTTTCAAGCAAACATGACCCCAGCTGCAGTTCTTTTCTCATACCGAGATATTCAGCGTTCTCCTCTCAAACGCCGCCCACACCGATGTTTACTCTGGCTCTTTGCCTACATCGATCCGACTCGTGTTTCTCCCTCTTTGTAGCGCTGGAATAAACTCTTGGTTATCTTGGGCTGGAGTGTTGGTGGTGCTTGAAGCAATTCTCTTCTTGTTCTCGGCAGAATCATGGGGCAGAATCCATGCTTCCAACGCTATCCCTGCTACAGTTTTAGCTGTAGAAAGTGATAGAACGTGAATGCGCATGACGTCGTCACACATTAGGAGGCGCAGAGGGAGCGCTACTTTTTCGACCCGAACAGTAACAAAAAATAATTAATAAAGTTATTTTAAAGGCATATAGAAGCAACCACGGTGAAAAGCCCAGGGCTCTTTTTACTGACCAGGACATTGCTGGATTATGTATGAGGAATACATTTTGCAGCTCTATACATTTATTTGCTTTTAAACTTCCTTAGAGTCCCTTTAAATTGTTTTAAATTTGGGGATTTTGGCAGGAATTATGAAACAGTTAAAAAAATATTACAAGCAGAATTTGTATTTAAAGTGCATATTATGATTGATTATACTCTTTATGAAAATCCCTAATTTATTGCTAAATTGTATTAGGACTATAAAAATAATAATAAAAAGATCATAAATTAATTTTAGTACATTTAGTAGGGTTCAAAAGTATGATACCACTAAATGGCAACTCCAAAGACACAGATGAAGTAAATGCATCTGCAGCATTTAATTATTTATACTTAATTATTAAAATTGATTGGATCACTTTTAAATAGGAATTTATGAATGTCAATTTCCATTGGTATGTGAGGTGATAAAGAGGAACAATTATCTTGCCGGCTCACGTGCTCTGTTTACGTCGCGCCCATCGTAGTGGCATTGTAACGTAGTAATATTACTTCAACCATGGAACTGGAAATGTATAACGAGAGTTTTACTTTTTTTATATGTCAGTTAAATCAAATGTGCAAACGAGTTAGTACCTGGTAGCCACCGAAGCAGCAACTACTAAGCAACTAACGACCCATAGATAACTTCTTTGGATCTAAAAAATAATAATAAAAATAATAAAACAAATATTTTATATAAGCCCGATGGTTAAAATTAGATGACTTACATTTAAAATAGAAATTTACCCCCGAAGTAGGTGCTGCCGGCTCCTAACGCGCTGTATTCTGGGACATTTTTGACCTAGAGAAGCCATCAAGGCACGTCTGATGTATCCTTGGTTAATTAGCTAAACGGCTAACAAACGGAGGACAGATTCCTCGGTAGAACATGAACATTGGAACACGCCTTGGCGGTCCCTGATTACGTATCTCCTAGGCAACCGGGGCGGGACCAAGGCATCAAGGCGAGGTTCCTGGGCACTGAGAAACACCCCAATTCTCATGAATGGAGAAAAAAGGAGCCAGCTGCTGATCATTTGCTGCCTGATTACTGTTGAATAGGATAGGAATAGGAATAGGTTTTATTGCCATTGTTTGAGAACAAGTTCACAAACTACGAATTTTTCTCGGTACAATCGTGCAACATAAAACATTTAACATAAATAAAAATAAAATAGATAAAAATAAAAAGAATGAGCTATAAGGCTAAAGTCTTTATAAATATTATAATCTATATGTATATAAAAGCATTCTGGTTGTTCTGGTTGGTTCTGGTTGGTACGGCTAGCTCTTTGCGTTTTTGCAAACTTCTATATGTTTTGTCGTAAGTCTACTTTACTTATTCCTTTTGTCTTCATTTACGGTTATCCTTTGGGTCTTCCTGATGACTTACACAGACATTCCCAGAATTAACTACCTCAAGCTCCTCCAAGTCAATTTGTGAATCAACCTCTCTGATCAGCAGTCCAAGGCCTTTCGCATTGTGCCACATAAATCTTTCCGACCTCCAACACATACAACGGCTCCGCTTTGCTTCAGTATCATCTACATTGGGGAGAACACTGCACTGCAGGATTTTAATCCATGACGGTGGAGTGTGTTACTGATGGTTTTCTTTGAGAAAGTGGTCCCAGCTCTATTCAGATCATTGACCAGGCCCTGTCGTGTAGGTCTGGTTCTCATCCCTCACTGTCTTCATGATTATTGCTGTCCCACGAGGAGCGATCTTGCATGGCACTCAAGACAGAGAGAGATTGAGCATCGTCTTGAACTTCTTCCATCTTCTAATTATTGCACGTGCAGGTTTTGCCTTCTCACCAAGCTGTTTGTCTATTGTCCTGTAGCCCATCCCAGCCTTGTGTAGATCTACAATTTTTATGTGGGAGCCTAAATTCTTACTGGTTGATAGGCGATCAAATACTTACGTCATGCAAAAAAACAGAAATAAATTATTTAAAAATCATCCACTGTCCCTCATAGTGGAAGAGTATCTTTGATACAAATGACAGACCTCTACATGTTTTGTAAGTGGGAAAACCTCAAAAATCAGTATTGTATCAAATACGTGCTCTTCCCACTGTATCTGAACTAGTCATTAGCCTTTTTTTCAGTATTTCAGTTTTTCCTTGAGCCTGTGTAGAAGTGCTGCCAGTCCTCATTTTCCAACTGTTCTGCTGTTAAACAAACCTTTTTTAACTTTAAGTTTTCTCTCCTGGACGTTTTTTAAATGTAGGTCAGAAACCTTAAAGCGATGGTCTGGATCTCTAAATGAATTACACATTTTAAGAATTGTATTAAATTGACCTCCTGGCCTTAAATGTTGATATAAAATAAGTCATTTTATGAATTATAACATTACGGGTAAGTCCCGCCTTCCCGTATCTCAGCTATGGCTCAAAAGCCACGGTGCCGTCCACTTTAACCAATCAAGTGATGCCAAGGGCTGTCAATGATCACGAACGCTGTGTGCTCGTGCTCGTAACTGCACGCATTGTCATTTTTCTGTTTACACGGAGACTCCGAATCAAGCCTCTGCCATTAGTCCCGAGTGCAGCCATGGATCAACACTCAGCTCAATAGCAGAAGATACCGATAACTCCATTGTTGAAACTCTGGTTGTTTTCTTTCTCTCCTCCGCACGTCTTGGCCCGCTGACCTGGCGCGTGCACGGAAAAGTAGGCGCAGCTTCAAAACCAATCAGAAAGGGATGGGGAGGGAGCTTGGCTCGTTTTTTTTCAAATCATGTCCCTCTCTCTCTTTTTTATTACAAAGTCCAGACTATCACTTGAAACAGAATTTTATGATTTCATCATAAGGATCTTTCCCAGCCTACGAAAACTTATAACAGAGTCTCATTATATTTTATGCACACATTAACACTCTAACACTAAAGGCAAATTTAGAGTCCAGCTAACCAGAACATGCAAACTCCACATGGCCCCAGCCAAGATCTAAAACCAGAACTTACTTGCTTTAAGGAAAAGATTGCCTCCACATGCCCCCTATGTTAACCTCTTTTCAAGTGGGGTCATTTGGCTAAATCACATGTAATATGACCTTTCCAAATCAGAATGATTGCCATTATTGAACCCTATGGAGGATAAAAACGTGTTTAGGCTCTTTGTTAAGGTAAGACCCTCTAGTCCATAGCAGTTAATCACTGTAGGTATGACTGATAAAAAGTTAGTCACTTTATAACTCACAGAAAAAAATGAATTTCTTTGTGCTCGCCTAAATTTTCTATGTGAAAATGAATGTGCCAATCCACTTTAAACCCAAATGGTTAAATTAAGTAAAAATGATTGGTTCATAATAAAAATAAATTGCTTCTTAATTAGATTGTTTTAATTTTTGAATGCATGTATCAAATTTTCAGAAATTACATAAATTTTTTAAATTATTATCTGCATAAATGTTTTAATTAAGGATAAATTATAGTCTTTGCTTAACTACTATTTTTAATTTAGAACTACTTAATATTTTCAGCATATATAATAATTGACAACAATAATAATTATAATAATAATAACAATGTGTAGATATGTGACCTAAATACCCACACCTGTCTTCCTGTTGTTTTATTAGTCTTTGCACTGTTGTCCTGACTTTAATATATTCCAATGTGTCTTTCACCCTTTGCCAGATCCTCATCAATTCTTCCCTTATGCGGTTACTTTGTTTTACCTGAGTTCCAGAAATGCCAGCATTAAATATGGGAAATAATCTTTATAAAACACTCTCTGCATTTGAGTCCATCCTTCTACACAGGACAGAAAATAAATGTTTGTAAGAAAAATTGTTTAGAGCTGTTGTTTTGGTTCAAATAAAAATGTAAGTTTAAAGTATTTTTCACTCATTGAATTTAAATTATAAATTCGAAGTGCTTCGCAAAACTGAAGAATAAATAAAAGTATCTGTAATTTAAAAAATTGTGATAAATCATTGGCTAACTGTTTTTAAGTTTAAATTATGTATTTTTTTATTACTGTGAAATTTTAAAAGCTAACAAATGGTCCTTGAAATCTTAAATAATAATATTACAAAAAATATAATTTTCACATATTTAAATTTCAATATTTAAATATATTTAAATTTTAATTAATTCCTAGTTTTTAAAAAAAGTACTTGCTACTTAATCTTTTTAATTTAGACCATTCAAAAATGTTAAAACTATAAATTTAAAAAAAGTTAGCAAACCGTGTACCTCAATTTTTTTAATCACTGCTAAATTGTTTGGGTTTACAGTGTAGCAAAAGCAGGTAGTTGGGGACTGAAACACACTATGTGGCAACAAAATAACTTGACTACTCACATTTGAAATTTGAAAAGGATATAAAATTAAATTTCTTACTCCAGTTTTTATGTAGATATGTTCAGGTTCTTTTTTCATTCATTCATTTAATGTGTGTATTGGAACACCTGCATGGTAAGTTAACCCCTTAAAATGCAGACTTTAATCCTCTTTAAAAACATCAGATAAATTCTGAACTAGTTTCAGGTATAATGTGTGCAGAAATATCCAAAAGTGTGCGCAAACTTTCATGTACAGTGGTGCTTGGGAGGAAAGAAGCACATCAAATGTTTATGCTGTCAACAAAAACAAGTGTTTGCACGCACAGCACCCCAAAAACACAGCTATAGATTTTTGAAAAAACACAAAGAAGGATAAACAGAGAGCACTTTTAGCCTAGAGTGACATAATGTATTGTTGGATGTTGGTTAATCATTGTTGCAATGAATTACTTTACATTAATTTGTATAATGACATGCTCTGACTGTTTCTGTAGCAATATGCCTCAAAGTCTTAAAAACTAATCATGTGAATGACTTTCTTTAAAAGTTATAATAGTTTGTTGATAACCCTCCTTTTAATTTTTGTTTTTGTTTTTTTAGCAAAATCATTATTGGTGTTCCAATGCATATATTGTAACATACTAAGACAGTTCATATATATCAGCTCAGTTGTGCACCCCCTTAATACTAGGTTCGCCCCAACATTGCCCTTTACAGGGAGAAAGTATTGACTCCATTAGTCTCATTAAGGTGTGCTGTAGTATCTGGTACCAAGAAGTTAGCAGAAAATCATTCGGATCCTCTAAATGTTTGATGTGAACTCTACATGGATCAGCATTGGCAGAATGGCCATCTTTCCCATTGGCCTCGCCCATGAACTGGCCCATTCAGCAACTGCTGATTGTCAGAGTGGGGAGAAAGTAATATAAATGTTAAAATCTGAAAAAGGATGCTGACCATACAGGCACCGTTATATGGATAAAATTAGCATTATAAACTCTTTGGACCCATATGAAACTCCTAATCAAGACTGCAGCACCAACAACAACTTTTGCCTCAGTTGTGCATCACTGACATTTTCGACTGCCTTGTTTGTGGTGTGAGCACTTACACTTCAAAACAGTTCCGAAGCTATTAGTCATTGGAGTCTCGTGCAGTTTTCACTATGGGTTTAGGAGCAAACTATGAGGATAGAGTCATCCATACTAAAGAAAGGTGGAGAAGACGGTGCCTGGCCTCCCCCAGAGGACATCCCACAATCAAGTGATTTAATGAAAATTAAACCTCAGAGGGAGATTTCTGAAAAGACTTCTGGTTCAGAGCAGAAAGAACAGCAGTCTGCCCTTCCCTGCTTCACACCCCACAGTGAAGCTGCTTTCTCCCCTCTTCCAGAGGGCAGGGGTGTGTGTGAAACGTTTAACAGTTCCCTACAGAGGATCTCAAGGCTGGATGCTGCAGGTGGGTTAGGGAGGGGGAAACTGCCTGACTCACTGTCTACCTGTCTCTCTAAAGAGACATCAGGGGAGCCGCCCTTGGGTCTCAGGTAGACCAGATTTGTTGACACACTCAGGTGTATGTGCAGTGTGGGGTACAAACTTGCACCCAGAGCCATACTATGATCCACAGGATTGCTCATCTAGTAATTCAGATTAGAGTACCCCTAACTATGAGTGTACATATCAGCTTGAGTCAATTAAATTATTAATCTCAAGGTACTTTACAAGAAGAAATATTTCATTACAATTATGCAAACATTCCAATCAGTTTAAAAAAAGTATATTTAAGGAATCCCAGCAGATTGCATCAAGTCATGAATATGAGGTTGGGCCCTGTTGATGCATACATTCCAACCACAGCAGTCCTCTCAGAAATCCCTGATTTTGAACAAGGATGTAGTGAAAGTTGAGAGGAAAAACTCCCCTATAACAAGAAGAAACCTGAAGGAGAACCTGGCTCAGTACAAGCGGTATTCAGCCCAGAGACATAGGAGTTGATGTATCAATATTCCTGATAATGACCGCAAAATTGTGTGCTGCGCTAAAAATTGCGCAAGTGGGTTGTCCTTAATCAGCTCACTGAGGGATGATAACAAATATCTCGAGCCCTAAACACCATAAAACACGCCAAAGTCAGCATGGCTTATATCCTAAAAGAACTGCAAGAGTTCATGGTTACTGAAGAAGATCTTGGCGGCAGCAAGCGAAAGAGATTCTCAGGCGGGCTGATGGCAACAGTGACAGCATTTGGATCTTTGTTCTCAATTGGCCTCTCTGCAGTGAACACTGTAAACCTAAACACTTCAAAGGCATGTAACTGAACTGGAGGACAAAATGCCCAAAATCCAAGAAAAACGTATTCTTCAAGCAAAGTGTTTTAGAAGCACAGTAAAACCCTTCAAGTAACAGTAGTGACGGTCAATTTACATTCTACTCTAATTAATAACTAATTAATAAACATGCCCTGCAAGTTCTCTCAGAAGTTCTCTCAGAAGTTGTAAAAAATCATACAGGTGGTAAGAGATTTAATGCAGGATCTTTGTAGAAGAAGTTGGTTCATCTGTGGACAGTCTTGTGGAGGGACTAAGTCCTTCATATTTAGTTTCTATTGAACTTGTTCAAAATATTTAAAAAACAACCACAACAAATGCTCTCCAACCCTTATATTATAATATAATATATAATATATATAATATATATAGAGACCTACTGACGGAATTGATATTAATAATATTATAGAGACCTACTGGCGAAATTGTATTACTGAAACATTATAAATACATACACACATTTATTTTGAGTTATTGTGTAGCAAAGCAAAGTGTTTCGGGCCGGTGCACAGAAAACAGAGACCCTTGTGTGAGTTCTAGTCCCATCTCCTGCTTTTGATTTTTGAGCCTTATAGCAACCCAAATGTATTAAGTTGACCCAACATCTTTACATTTAGTTCAATCAACAAAATTCTTTATTGCTAAAATCACCAAAATGAGTTTGGTTGAAATGATTTCCATAATGGGCTGCACGGTGGCGCAGTGGTTAGCGCTGTTGCCTTGCAGCAAGAAGGTTGTGGGTTCGTATCCCCGCCCAGGGTCTTTCTGCATGGAGTTTGCATGTTCTCCCCGTGTATGCGTGGGTTCTCTCCGGGTACTCCGGCTTCCTCCCACAGTCCAAAAACATGCATGATAGGTGAATCGATCACTCTAAATTGTCCCTAGGAATGAATGTGAGTGTGAATGGTTGTCTGTCTCTCTGTGTTGGCCCTGCAACAGACTGGCGTCCTGTTCAGAGTGTACCCTGCCTAACGCCTGATAATTGCTGGGATAGGCTCCAGCTGCCCCGTGACCCTGAATTGGATAAGCGGTTAAGAAGATGGATGGATGGATGGATGATTTCCATAATTTTATTGTATTCACCTAGCAAGTTTTTTTTTTTTTTTGAGTGCACCATTACATTTTTGACCCATTAACTTTTTGACACAAACCCACACAGACACCTTACTGATGCGCTGATTATGTTTTCTCTAATTCTGTCGGTTTTCAATTATTTTGGTAAAAAATATTATCTATTTCAATATGGACTGCATGCTTTAGAATAGATGTATCTTAACCCAGGATTGATGTCAATGAGTTTTTAAATAGGCAGGCTTCATATTTACCAGTAGTAGTAGTAGTAGTAGTAGTAGTAGTAGATGAGATAAAATTATGCAATTTCAGTACAGGTTATTGCAGCAGAACAGAAATATTTATTTTGTAGGGGAAATAAATAGAAAAAGCTGTGTGTGGGTGACTATGTAGCTTTTCTTTTCTTTTCTTATTTTACTGTCTTACATCAGTAGGCACCCAGCCTAACTCACTCAAGCCTTTTTCCCATTTTGCATTCTGGTTGCATTTGTTCCCCAGGTAAGTGAAGCACACTCATCCACCACATAAATGTAATTCATTAAAATGTGATTCGTAAGAAATGGCCACCTTGCTGATTGATCCAACAACCTGAGACTTACAGTTTAATGTTACACCTTTCATCAGAACCTGTTATAAATCCTTCAGCAATTTAAGAAAACACTGAGTGGTCTGTTAGATAAAAGCATATGAGCCAGTTTAAAGTCACCATTCACCGATGACCTGTGACTTCTTTTTGTTAGCCACTGACCACTACAGACTGGCACCATGAGAGCTTCATCTCTGGAGATGCTTTGACCTAGTCATATTGCCATCAAAATGAGGCTGTTGCCAAAATAGCAGAAATATACACCACTGCTCATTTTTCCTGCTGAGATTACATTAAATTTGGAGACACAATGTTCTCCCAGTATATCCTGCCCAAGAAAAGGTGTTGACACATAGTAATTCATATCACCTGAACATGGTCATGCCTAATTGGATACTGTGATGATCAGAAAGTATCTATCAAGTAAACTAATAACAATTTAAGTGCCCCCTCATGTAATCCAGTGGATTAATTTGAAGGATTTTCTTCATTTGGCAAATGCCAACCTTAAAAAAAGAATAAATACAAAACAAACTAAAAATCTGTTAACTTTACGGAGTAATGCTTAGTTTTCCTACAACACAGAAATTAAAGACTGATACTGATACTAGTTAAAATCTAGAACCTTACTCCTTTGTTCAAGAGCCAGTTATACATGTTTTAAAAATCTGTGTAATTTTTTATTTTCTCCTTTCAGATTATAGTTTTGATATTTAAAATCAGAAATCAGTTTTTGTTATACTGCTTTGTTCTGGATCTGCAAAGAAACTTACATATATTCTTCTTAAACATTTTTCACTAAACTGAATAAAATACATGTAAACTGTCTCTTGAGCATCAAAAACATTTTCACGATTGGCCGTAATAATTTACGTATTTCCTAATGATATTTCCATGCAGTGCGTTCATACTCCTTGACCTTCTTCCAGATTTTCACATTAAAAGACTGAAATATTTCCCTGTTCTATTTCCTAAAACTTAATTAGATTGGACAGTCTTTGAGGTTTAAAGTCTTTGTAACCACATAATTACTGTATACATATTTAATGAGTGCTATAATTTCTTTTCAAGTTGACAGTACTGTCATGTTCACCTCATTGTAAATATGATTTCAGGATGCGCTGCAGGATAAATAATGGACCTACGTGCAGAGTTCGATTAAAATGTGCTAATTAGATGATGATGTCATGCTGCCCTAAATCACTCACTCCTCATCATCATCTGCACCTGTGTCGTCCTGTCTGAACCTCCTCACCTCCTATTGTTTTCACCGGTGTTCCCTGAGTGTCTTCACCTGTTCCTCCTTGTCTCCCCCTATTTAAGATCCAGCGAGCGCTTCAGTTCTCGCTGGATCATTGTCGTACCTGTTGTGTGTATCGTCTCGTCTTATGTTGCTGCTCTCCAATAAATTATCACCTCACCTAGAACTCTGCTTCTGCGCCTGGGTCCTTCGTCCTCCACGCAGCATATCCCTGACAGAATGATCCAACCCGAAAAAATGGACCCAGCAGAAGTGTCGGACCCTGACCTCCTGCAAGACCTCTGGTCACGTCTGGATGACATCTGCGGCTTGGAAGCCTCAGCTCGTCAGACCGCAGCCGAGGACTTCATGGTGAAGACTCTTCCCCGCTTGTTACCTCTGCTCACGTCTCATGACACGCTGGACCTGGAGGACACAGCGGATGTCTTCATCTAGAAGACATCCGCAGACAGCGGTGCCGATGGGAAGAAGCGACTTCCGGGTCGCCGAAGTTGGCGTCTACATCGGCCTGTTCGGCCCCGAGGTTGGCGTCTGCTCCAGCCTGTTCAACCTGTTTAACCTTCTCTTTCTTCAAGTCTCTGCCCCCAGAGCCAGCAGAGCCCCTTCAGTCTCTGATCCCAGAGCAGTTGGATTTGCCGCTGCCTCCGTCAGAGCTGCTGGATGCACCGCTGCACCTGTCCTAAGCCGCCGCTTCTCAGCCGCCGCTGCAACTGTCCTCAGCCGCCGCTTCTCAGCCGCCGCTGCACCTGTCCTCAGCGGCCGCTTCTCAGCCGCCGCTGCACCTCCTTCAGGTTCCTACACCTGCTCCCCGCCTCCAGGCCCCTGTGCCTGAACCCCTCTTGAGCATTCAGGCCCCGACGCCTCACCGTAAATGGACGTCCGCCCGTCCTTCGTCCAGCCAGAGGACACCATTTGGGCTGTCCGCCTGACCTACATCCCGTAAGGGTACGTCCGCCAGTCCTTCGTTCAGCCAGAGGGCGCCATCCGGGTCGCCCACCTGACACTCGTCCCACCAGGGGCTACCAGCCTGACACCCGTCCTGCCAGGGGACCCCGTCCTGCCAGGGGACCCCGTCCTGCCAGGGGACCCCGTCCGGGTCGCCCACCTGACACCCGTCCTGCCAGGGGACCCCGTCCGGGTCGCCCATCTGACACCCGTCCTGCCAGGGGACCCCATCCGGGCCGCCCACCTGACAGTCGTCCCGCCAGGGGCCGTCAATTCCGACACTCGTCTCTTCCTATTGTTTGCACCAGTCTTCCCTGAGTGTCTTCACCTGTTCCTCCTTGTCTCCCCCTATTAAAGATCCAGGGAGCGCTTCAGTCCTCGCTGGATCATTGTTGTACCTGTTGTGTGTATCGTCTCGTCTTATGTTGCTACTCTCCAATAAATTATCACCTCACCTAGAACTCTGCTTCTGTGCCTGGGTCCTTCGTCCTCCACGCAGCATTTCCCTGACAGAGGATTTATTGTGGGATGGAGACACATAATGAAGGCAGCAACACCATGAGAATGACATCACAGGAAAAACATAAATGATCTGATGGGGAATGAAGCACTCGAATCGGATCTTAAATAAGAGAAGGGGATGAGGAGGAACAGGTGAGGCTGATTGGAACACAGGTGCATACAATAGTCAATACTTGGGGGCAGAGCCCAGAAGGCTCTGACATATGAACAAGTTGGCCAAATTTATTCATCCATCCATCCAGCAATCCGTCGATCCATCCATCATCAATACCGCCACTACTATGCAGCATTGGAGGGGGTACTCTGGTTCCTATCTCTAGCAATCATTGGGCAAGAGGAGGCGGGGTCCAACCTGGACAGGTTGCCAGTCCATGACAGGGAAACACAAACAACCATGCAAGCACACATTAATAATTAAGGGCAGTTTAGAAAGACAAATTAACCTAATGATCATGTTTTTGTAGCAAGAGAACCCAGAGGGAACCCACACATGAACATGGAGAACATGCAAAGTCCATGCAGAAAGATTCCAGGCTGGGATTTGAACCCAGGACATTCTTGCTGCCAGACAACAGTGCTACCAACTGCAAAAGTGCTACCACTATGCAGCCCCAAGTTGGCTAAATAATTCTTAAATATGTCAGTCACGAGCATAAATATGTGAGCAATTTTAACATTCTTACCTTAATGACTGACTGATAAAACTGTTGTTCTCTGCAATTGACTGAAATTCGGTGATTATTTTTTATTATAGCATTTTCAGGATTAACTAGGCAAAGTACTGATATCAAGGTCAAAAGCTTAGTGTTTTGTTGGTGTGTTAATTTTCTGCAAACATTGCATGTCATTAAGTTAAAGTAGGAACTGCTATTACAAATTAAGATAAATAGTCTTAATGATCTCCAACAAATCTATTTGCCCTCATCTATTTACTCTTTAGGAGAAGTGTTCCTCCGATTTCAGAGGCCTCTGAAACATTATGCTTTTTCTTCTCTATTGTTGAGTCACTAACTCTATCTAGTAAATGTCTTGATATTTGACAAATCTTACATACATAACGGTTTCCTAATACAGTGGATCAAAAAAAAATCAAGTCGACCTGGTCAAAAAGATGAGATCTCTGTTATTTTAATCTTGTGTACCCTTCAACTGTGAATGACAGGATGTTAAACAAATCCAGGAAATTACTTTGTATGATGTTCTTTCAAGAATGTATTTATATATTTATGCAAAAAAAGTATTTAACATCTACAAACAAGCAAGAATTCTGGCCCTTACATATGTTACTTCTTGTTTAAGAAGCCTTTCTTACCTCATCTCATTACCTGTGTTAATAGCACCTGTTTGAACTTGTTAAAGCCGTGTTTTCGGATTTAAATAAATGCAAACAACTCATTAGTGGAATTAGCTGTGCATGCTCTTCACAATAAGAGCATGATGACATCGGTGGAAGCTTGATGAAGCGGAATATTCATCTGCTGAATGTTTACCTATGGGAAAATAGTAAATTATGACATTTAATTACTAACTCTATATACGTTTCATTCATGTGATGTCTAAAACAGATTGGTGATATCCAAATGTAAAAATCCAAAACCTATATCAACAGCTTTGTGGAAATTATAAAAAAATAAAATAAATATAACAGCCTTTTCTCCACCATATGTTTTCATATTCTGAATGGCCACAGTGGACCTCTGGCAGTTACTCCCAGGGGCAAAAGAGTGATGTCACTCTGAATCAGTACCTCGATAGATAGCTCAGTGTTCCACCACTGTAGCAGTCTGTGTTGCAGCTAAACTGTGGAAACCTTTGCCTGATAACACTCTTGTAGGATAGTCCTATGAAGAGGATACTCAGGGTTGTCCAATATTAATAAGAAGCGGTCACCTTTACAGATAGAAAATGTTAACCAGTTAGTTTGCCATAGCAACTGGCTGAAAGATGAACAGGTTAAAAGGGCCAAGTGTGAATGTGATTGAGGAGTTCAAACAAATATGTAATTGCATCCTTTATTTCATTAAAAAAAGAACAGCAGCATTTGGGTTTGTCCTTTATTTATACCTATAATTTTACTTTTTTAGTCTGTGTGTGATGGACTGGACCCTCCCCACACACACACACCCCACCCCCGCGATATATATATATATATATATCACTTTAATCCTTATTCTGTGACTATTTGACATTATTCTAAAGCTTATTTTATGATATTTTAAGCATATACAGTATAATCTAGCAGGTCTATTTGTATAGTTGATATTTCTAGCATGTATATTTGAAAACAACAAAAAATTCAGCTTAAGCACTCAGCACACTTTTAGGGCTTCCAAATTATAGAATATTTCAGCAAGCAGATTTTTTAGATAAACTACTATAAAACCGCAGTTATTTGCAAAAAACAGCATCCACTATCTGTATGGATCTGTTTTCTTACAGTTCTCTATATTTCTTTCATTACCATTGACAGTTGCAGGTGTAGTACAAACAGAAATTAACAGAACTGCTTGGAGGGAACATTTCAATAAAATATACAGAAGTTGTCCGAATATACACTCAAAAGCAAACATACAAGAAAATATCTCTGCGATCTATATGACTTGGGCCATGTTTCTATCAACATTGCCTTTGATGTCACCCCAAGCAATTCACTGCAGATAAAACTGCACATGCTACAAGACATAGTATGCGACAATGGTACTAAAATGTAACACTAACCTGTTGGTTTAGTTAAAGACATGAATAATCAAAGATACACACAGCTTTAACAGAGTTGGCTGTGTGTCACTAGCCTCTCTTTGTCACAAAATGTAGCACATGGTCCAAAAACATCAACCCTAAGCTTTTTGTTAGATATCAGACTGCAGTTACCTGAGCCTAACTTATTTTATAACTAGTTTTGGATATAATTTTTCCCGTTATAAAGGATTTTTTTTTGCAAAACAGCTTTTCGTATTCCCTCCAATTATAATTTATAATATTAAATTTACTTAGAAATATGAAAAATGTATGTGCAAAAATGAGCAAAAATCTTGATTTTTTCACAGCACTGTAACGGGTATAACCTTTTAATGCAAACATGGCAGCATGTCTCCATTTAAAGCTACCATTAGCAAAACAGTTTGTCAGTTGTATCTGCGACTGACTCATTTTTGGCTTTTTTGTATTTGTCACAATATGAGCCAGAGGCACATTATAGCTATTAATTGGTAAATTAAACATTTCATGTGCAGTATCTAAACCCTGATTCTGGCTGTTTAAATACTAAAACAGAACTGGTAATATATTTTAAAATGGTCCCATTGTACTCTAATTGAGATTTCTAAACAACATTTACAGTAGCATTAGACCAATAGAACATTAAAAACTGATATAACCAAAGCTGCAGAGTGATAAACACAAAAATGCAGAAATTAAACAGCTCCATAATATCAGGAATCTATACAACAGCTTCTGCATTAGTCCTAAGTGTTCATCTTATAGTTGCAGAGGGATCATAACACTTACACAACAAAGGGTATAGTGATGTTCATGTGTCAACCAATGGAAGTAGGCTCATAAATAGACCCTTTTCCAATACATCTAGCTGGCTGAGGAGTCTGCAAGGCTTCTGACCTTGGAAACTCCTTCCTGAATGAAAGTTTATAAAATAGCGATGCCCACCTCCACTCTGCAGCCCACACAGCCAGGCCTTCGCAGCAATTTATGTAACCAGACAAGGAACGGAAGAGAGGCAGAAACACTGAGAGGTGGCAGGAAGAGCAAAAGATTATATACAGCATGGAAAAAGGGAATTATATATTAACTTTTATTAACTCTGATTGTGTATTTTCATTAGAAAAACCTGTCAGTTGAGGTCATATCGTAGATGAATTTGACAGTTTTGTAAATTCATATTTTTTGCCTCAAAACATTAAAATGATTCCTCATGCATTAAAACAAAGGTTTTAGAAAAGCTCAAAAAAGCAAACCTGGATTGACTAACATTTTGCAATACAATGCAGTGCATTTTAGTATTAGACAAACATGACTCAAACAGAAATAAATAGCACATCCCGCAGGGAATATTTTCAACAGTGGATACCTGTGTACATTTGTTACACAAGTACACAGTCATACAACACATGAAAAATTTATTTCAAATATGCTTCAGGGTACATTTCAACAAATGTTATGTAAAGGCCAATTAATGTCATTAGTGTGTCTGAATGTCTGCATGAAGGGGAAATCTATATAAGACACTAAATAAGCAGGTACTGTAACACAAGTGCTGAGTTCATACTGAGATAAAAAATACAAAATATTGTCCACTGTTGTCAAATGTAGTCCATCCATCCATTATCTATACCATATGGCCTTTCCAGGGTTGTGGGAGGGCTGGTACGTATCACCAGCAATCATTGGACAGGAGGTGAGGAACACCCTGGAAGGATTGCTCAAACGTAGTCATTTTTTTTAAAAAACTGAATATAATAACAATAATAAAAGTTGGGTTTTCTTTGAAATAACTTTTGTAAGTTTTGGAATGAGATTTAATTGTGGTATAGTACATCCCAGTCCTCAAACCAAAGTAAGGATATTCAGAACGTGCCCTAAAGAAATGAACCACGGTTTTCCAAAGTTTAAGGTTATTTTCTGTCACACAGCACATTTAGAAGGCTCTTACACAAACCTATTTTATCTCACACTCTGAATGATGACAGAGGTGTTGGGATATGGACTAAATGCCAGCCCTATCTCTGCCTGAGGAGATAAACTCGGTCCCTCCACTCATGGTCTCTCCATTTACTCCTCAAACACTCCTAATGATCCCACTGCGGATGAATTGCGATAGTGTGTGTGTGAAGGGGTGGTGTGTGTTGCTTTTAGAAAAAGTGGTATACACTTCAGCTTTTCTACTGTACTGAAGAACTCTCATTTTTGGGAAAATAAAAATACAGGCTATTTTGTACTTTTTTCCTATTCAAGGAAATAAGAAGTCTCTAATATTGGAGAAAGTATCATATTATAATGGTAATGATATATTTTAATAGTATATTTTAATGTGGAGAGATGTAATATCAGCAATGGAAAAAAAAAGCATTGTATTAGAGAAAAAAAAGATGACAAGCTTACTAATACTTGTATCCATGGCAGATTTAGATTTATTTTTATTTCATTTGAGTAATAATGTAAAAGGATTTAGAAAACAAATTGCATTTTTCATTTTTTTAAATTGATGCAGTGCATCATGATCAAACATTTTATGGGATTTATCTATCATTCTTCCAGTAATCTTTTTAAACAAGAAATGGTTTGAGTTATTTTTCAAATTATGATTACAAATGTCAACAATTAACATGCATTAGTGAACATTAAATTGGTTAGAAACTATGTTTGTAACTGCTCCCAGATTAATAGACAACAATGGCTGCTTCTCTGATGGAATTTTGGGTGTCTTTTCCATTGTATATATGTTCACACATGAGTGCTGCAAGAAAGAATGCGTGTATAGAGTTGGTCACATTTAGAAATGAAAAGTTAAACCAGTGTTAACAGCTGAACTGAGGATTTGTCATCTCCTGAATGAGAAAAGAATCACCAACATCTGTATAACATTTGAGAACTGTCTTGAGTGGTTGTTGTGACTGCTTGATATTCTTTGATTGTACAAAGGTTTTTACTTTATTATAAAAAGGTCCAAGAAAAAAAATACTCCCAAGCTTCCTTAGACAGAAATATGGCTGGAGCTGTAATGTTTAAAGTTCAATTTACAATGTATGGTATTATTCGAATATAGTTTTATCTAAAGCGACGAACTTTAAATATTTTTCACATTCCTTGCCTGCCCTTTGACATGCAACCTAAGTTGCCACAAGGTTTAATCCAGTGTCAAATAGTGAGTTATCATTTTTTCTCTAGTCTGCAAACACCTTTTGCAGAAACTGGTTAGACAATTCATGAGATGTGTTTCTTATAAAACATAGATGCTTTCAACTTGACATCTTTTCACAACCTTGAAAAGAGGTGAAGTGTCAACTCTCTGTGTTTCACTCTTTCATTGCACTACAAGATTTGTAAAGCAGATTTTGAAGTGCAGGAATCATAGTTTCCAGTAGATGGAACAGAAATATTGTCTCCACGGAGTCCCAAAAATAGGTCATGCTCTACTCTCTGATCTACTTCATAGTGTTACATAAAATACACTCTGCTTTACATCAAATCCCAACTTTATTCCCTCACTCTCACACAGAGACACAGAAAAATTACAAAACATTTTCAGTCATGAAAATTGCATTTAATATAGATACAAGAAATGTAAGCCGAGACTTGAAAATGTGTAAACCCAAGGTATCATTTGTGCAGTTTATCTGATTTAGTTAATTGGAATGTATCGGTAAATGTGCTACTTTGTAAAACAACATATATTTTAATTCATCTGATAAGTTATACCCGAAAGCCTGTTGCAAGGCATCATACTAATATCTGGCAGGATCGTGACATGAAGAATCTTTGGCCTTTTATTGACCACAACAAAGGCAACACTGCCAACAGAGAGGCAAATGCATGCTTTTCAAAATTATGTCCCTCTTGATTTGCGCTTTGATTTTATAATCAATTCAGATTTGTTTTGAAGCAACTTGCTAAAGACTAGTTCCCTATGCTAATCAAAGCTGTTATGACTGATAATGACTTTGTCACCGTTGAGATGAAAGTCATTACAATGAGTTGGTTTCATTGTCAAAGGAGCATCTGAACCTTTTTATTTTTTAGTGATTTCTTGGCAACATGATGTCATTGCCTATCACCATTTTGATAAATAAACGCAGCATGATATTATGGTGTAGTATAATTTGAAATAAATTATTTAACTTACATTTGTTTCCCATAGGATCTAGATATTTCGAAGAAATTTTATTATCTCCATTTTGTAAAAGTTGTTGATATACTTTAGTTTTACATCTACATATATAAACTTACAAATTTCAGAAAAAAACTCACCGAACCCAAGAGCATACCTAAAATTATTATTCTGTTTGTACACTAAATATAAAAAAGAATTTGTCCTAGAGGAGTAACTTTAAAATCCAACAAACCGGTATTCTACCTATGTATCTACAAGAGCTTTGAGCAAACTGAGGGAGAATGTGGGATATTAGGCAAGGCAAGGCAAGGAAAGGCAATTTTATTTATATAGCACATTTTCAACACGAAGGCAATTCCAGGTGCTTTACATGACTCAGTGGTAGAGAAACCAAATACATGATAAAAATAAGAACATTAAAACAGATCATTACTAAAAGAAATGCATTTAGTAGCTGAAGCATGAAATATAAAATTTATGTGAGAGTATGAAATTAAAAAAACTAATAAAACAAAGGAATAAAAAGAGAACTTGTAAAGAACAAATTTATGCAAAAGAATAAAGATTAAAATAGATAAAACACAATCAATTATCCCATCAATAAAGAACAAACTTATGCAAAACCTAAATACTTGAGGCTCTAAAATGTCATCAAAGGAAACTGAGCAGGCTGCAGTTGATATGAAAATGCCGGCCTTAACTGAGTGTGTAAGGAGAAAACCTTTGCTTTTTTTCACTGTGGCCGGAAAAAACATTATTAAATAAAAATAATGTGTAAGATTCCTTAACTTTATGGAGGTTTAATAGGACTTGTTTGGTCAACCAAGGAGAAACAGTATTAAAGAGTATTCGCAACAGCTGAACCTGACTCCCACTAACTGACTGACCACTTTATCGATTCTGATAACCTTACTATATCTACAGCATATCAGTAAACATTTTTTCTCACTGGCTACCGCAGATTCCAAGGCATCTTTGTTTGATAACAC
Organism: Apricaphanius iberus; assembly: GCA_028564705.1. Classification (NCBI taxonomy): domain Eukaryota; kingdom Metazoa; phylum Chordata; class Actinopteri; order Cyprinodontiformes; family Aphaniidae; genus Apricaphanius; species Apricaphanius iberus. Next base: position 1,980,781 of record JAPXFQ010002826.1, read on the forward strand.
AGGCTCAATTCTAGAACAGGTAAGGATGTTCAGTGCTCCGAGGGTCGTTTCCATGGTCCTGATATCCTGATATCAGTTCATTTGACCTAACCTAACATTATACAGTGTAAAACAATCAGACTATCACTATTTTAGGAAGAAATAGCACATAGTTCTCTCGGCACTTAAGAATACACAAAACAGGTCATTCTTAATATAGATTTTCCCATAACAGTCCCCCCTTTTTATCATAACTCAGTGATAAACAAACAAACAAATAAACTAATAATTAAGAAGGACACATTTAGAAACTACCACTATTGGTAAGGCAGGCAGCAGGAAAAAAAACAATCTTTTGCATCAAAGAGAGAGGGCACAATGTTAGGCAGTATCAGTCAAGTACACAATAAAAAGTCAAAAATTCTTAGCACGAGTTGGAACATGTACTCTTCCATTAAATGAGGCTTGCATCCACAGTGTGAACCCCACAGTGACCCTTTAAAGAGGTTACACCAAAAACACAGATCAGTAGTAATCAACAATAATACCATCCGTCACCACAGAACTGAGAAAATAAAAACTTAAAAATTAACAACATAATAAAGAATATAATAAAACTTCAACATCAATCACAATCAGGTAAACTTCACTACTCACAAATTATGCTATGAAAACAAATCACACAATAAAATATTTTATAATCTCCTCCTTATTCATAAAGGAATATGAATACATAAAATAAAATGAAAGAATAATGCTAGTAAAATGAACTGAACTGGAATTGAGCAAGAAAGGAAAAATTACATTTCATCAAATGAGTGAAGTACTGCAAACTGAAACAAAAAACCTGAAAGTAATAAAAAATAATAATAAAGGAATAAAGTAATTGCACTATGGTACAGACCAAAATAACCTAACACAAACCCTTTCAAGGACATAATCTGTGCTCTTCTGTCAGCCGTCTCCTTATCATCCCTAAGGTCAGGGCACATACCCACAGTGAGAGGTCCTTCCATTATTATGGCCCTCACTTCTGGAAGAGGCTGGCAGAGGACCTCAGGGCCACAGAGAACATTGATGTTTTTAAGATTAGGCTCAAGACACTCCTTCTTAGCTGAACTTTTAACTGATTATTATTTATTAATATCTGTTTAATCTCTCTGCATGTATTATTTGACATAATTTTTAGTTTAGCTTTTACCTGAATATTATTTTTTATTATTGTTGATCTGCTTTGCATTTTTATTGCATCATATATTATCATTGTTTTACACTTGATAATTTAAATTATATCAGTCTTAACATTTTTATCAGTATTTTGCTACTTAATCTAATTTTCTACTGTTTAATCTGTGCGCACAGTTTAATAAACCGAGGGAACGAATTAGTAATCTGTGTGCATGGTTCAGTAAACGGAGGGTACAGATTCTTACCCCTCTAAAATTATTTCTGCACTGACCCCTGCCGGGCTCAATACTAATGCCTTTGGTCAACAACAGATCTTCAGACCGTGAAAACGAAGATCTAAATTAGAAATGATCCAAAAAAAATATATTATTTAATTTGATTTTAGAAAGTGTTTTCACATTGTTAAACACATGTTTGGTGGTAGTACTATTAACATGAAGGTCATAACAATGTACCACACAAGCATTATTTTGAAGTTTTGTGAATAACACGTCATATTTGCATGTTCACAACCATATTTGCATGTATTTACATGTACATGTATTCACAAAATAGCAGTTGCAAAAACGGAGAATGCAGTCTGAATCATTGGATAAATTGATCTTTCTGAGCAATTCGCATTCAAGAATGAGGTTAATATATGCAGCAGATACAGATACTGTGTTGGATTATTCCCACATCTAATGTAAACTCCCCTGTACCACTCTTTGTTTCAGCAAGACGACTGCACTAGTGTGGACTGACACTGGTATTCAATTAATTCAATGAAGTTGAATTTTCAGTCAATTTTATTCCTAATGTTTAAGTATTTCAGAATCAGAAAGGCTTTATTGCCATATGTGTAAACATTTACAATATTGGGAAATTGCTGCAGTAATTTGTGTAAACGAATGAAAAACACCTCTATGCATGCAATAAAATAAATCAAATAAAATGGGATAAGCAGATTAATTGCAGGTTTTAATCAAAGGAACATCAGACAGGTTTAAAAACAAGACAAGGTTATATGAAACAGAGCGGGTGGTAGGAACAGTCTTAGGGTTATTATTCATGAATCCAACAGCAAAGGGGAAGAAAATTTTTTTATGGCGTGAGTTTCTAGTTCAAATTGAATGTTGCCACCTGCCTGAGGGGAGCAGCTCAAAAAGTGTGCTTCCTAAAGTCCACAAAAATCTCCACTTTCTTCTGGGCGTACAGCACCAGATTGTTGTGGCTGCACCAGGATCCCAGACCCCATCCAACATGAGTCCAATAACTGTGGTGTCATCTGCAAACTAAATTAGCTTGACAGACTGGTGGTTGGAGGTGCAGCAGTTAGTGTACTGGGAGAAAAGCAGATTAAGAACAAAACCCTGAGTGGAGCCAGTGCTGCTTCCTGTCCGTGAGGAAGTCAATGATCCACCTGCAGATGGGATCAGGCACTTTCATCTGGTAAAGCTTGCCTTGGAGAAGGTCTGGAAGGATGGTGTTGAAGGCAGAGCAGAAGTCCACAAACAGAATCCTGGTATAGGTTCTAGGGGAGTTCAGATGCTGCAAGATGAAGTGTAGAGCCATGTTGAAAGCATTGTCTATTGACCTGCTTGCTCTGTAAGCAAAATGCAGGAAGTCCAGGAGGGGGGCATAAGGGTCTTGAGGTATGAAAGAACCAGGCACTCAAATGACTTCATAACCAAAATAAGTCAGAGTCACAGGTCTGTAGTCACTGAATCCAGTGATCCTTGGCTTCTTGGGGACAGGAACTATTATGGAGATCTTGAAGCAGACAGCACCTGACATGCCTCCAATGAAGAGTTGAAATTGCTGAAAACACTGGGCCCAGCTCATTCACACAGCGTCTAAAGGCGTCTCTCCACTAGTACCTTTTGCCAAGCCGGTACTTCGGTAACGCGACTCGGCACGACTTGTTAAGTGTTGCTTCACAGTTGCAACAAACCAGAGCGTCTGAAGTGAGCAAGTGCATCATATGGTGGGCGGCTTCAGAGTATGTAGCGGGAAGTAAACAAAGGCTCGGAGAGGCAGAAGAACAATGGCGACCTCACTAGCGATCGTGAGTGATCGTCTGTCTTATGTTGGTATGTATTTTGTTGGAGAAAAGGTTTTTGTACTGATCTGTATAGCAGACTCCTCGGGAATGTTTTTCGTCTGGTTGTATGTAGGTAGGGGACGGATGCTCAACTTAAAACAAAGCATTTTGGAAGAACGTCATACTGTGATCTGTCTGGCAGAATCTTGAGGAAGATCTTCCTTTTGTTCGTATGTATGTGATGGGAAGGAAGGGCTTAGAACTGATCTGATTGGCAGAACCCTGATGAAAGTTTTTGTTGTTTGTATGTCTGTGAGGGGAGGTTGGCCTGGGTTTGTCCTTGTTAATGAAAAGAGATCTGCCCTACTGGAGTGGTTCATTCCCCTTCGGGGATGGCCGGCGCTTACAGGTATGCAATATACAAATATACAGAACAGCTGTCTGTGTGTGTCTTTTTCCTTCTTTATCTTCTTGAATTAGATGCAAAAATGGTAAGATCCTGCTGAGGGAAGGCTGGACCCTCTCTTCTTGGAAATAACGGAGCCAATTGGACATTGGAGTTAATCTACTTTCAAGGATAATATTAAATAAATTTTAAATCCTGCTAGGCTAAAAACCTATGTTAACAAGTTGGCTTTAGTAATAAGTATTCTGTGTGCGTGTTTCAGATGACTGTTCTGTGAAGTTGTCACAGTCGACTATCGGTTTGGTTGTTTAACTGGGTCTTGCAGTGATGAGGCGTTCTTCTCTGTTTCACCGAAGCTCAGTGGCTGCAGAACTTCAGGATGTCGGAACAAATTCATCTACATGTGCAGCAAACTACGTCCAGCGCTGGAGCGACGCAGCTTTTCGCCTCTGTGTCTCCTTAAAGAAAGGGGTTGCCATATACATGCTACGAATTCTATGAATTACAAACCACAACTGTATGTTTTGTAATAAAGCTGTGTGCTTTGAAAATGTTTTCAGTTTTTTTAAATCAGCACCACTACAATGTGTTTTAAAGATATCCCATCTTTGAGTAGGCTTAGGCTTTTCATCCGCTTTCAGATGTATGCAGTTTACTTATTTAGCAACGCAAGACTTTTTTACTTTTAACAGCCAGAGGAAATGTTGCTATCAGATTTTTAAAATGTTTCTGAACCCTGATGCCGGTTATAATAGTGTAAAATGATTCCACCAACCAGCCTGTAATGAAACTGCAAATGATAATACAAGCATATAGCTTGGACATTTTTATTGGACAGGTAAAGAAAAAGTTCAGAAACAAAGTCCAGCTGCACATGTCTGTGGGTCATGGTTTAGTCTGCAGCATCCCAGGAAGGATTGATTAAAGGCAGATTGAAGGCATCGTGTCATCTCCACCCTCCGTAAGCCGGTTTCCTGCTTCTGCTCCATCAGAATAAGGTGTTGATTCTGCTGCAACGGATCGCAGATAGTTTTTTTAAGTATTATGCTTACAGTGCATTTAAAACATACACTAAGAATTAAAATTAAGGAATAGAAACAAATGTCTCACTGTGTTGCAGAAAAAGTAAGTAGGTCATTCATATTTACAAAAACAAAACACGGCATCAGAACTAATTTGGTAAACTGATAATAAAAAGAACTGTCATACTGAAGATAATATGCAGCTGAATAGGTTAATATTGTGAATAAAATATACAAGCGGCATGAAATTTGATTCTTACCGAGAGTACAAGACAGCGAGTTTAGGACTATCAGCTCCGACTCCTCCTTGATAACCCTCTCACAGCGAGCAGCTCCATCCAGCTCACACTGAATCTTCTCTTCAGCCAACAAGCTCAGAAATGCTGAAACTCTGTTTGGATCACAGCACTGGTTTTTAACGTTGTCATTGTTCTTCAGTAAACACTAAACACTCCACTCGCTGTAGCGAGGATTCAAAATGGCGGTCGGTTTGTTATTAAAAGTTACTCTCCAGTGACTCCGGCCAATCAGTGACCGACAGCCGTTTGACGTCGCTTTTCAGTACCAGCTGTGGTTCCATCTGTGGAGAGGTGGTACGAAAAATAGTTTTGGCTCGGAGCGGCTCTGCTAAACTTCTGCTGGTGGTGAGTAAACGGTACTGTGGCCAAGTCGAATCGTACCGGTGGAGAGATACCTTAAGTGTAGCAGGACACACCGTCTGGGCTGGGGGCTTTCTGGGCATTCAGGCTCGTTAACAGCTTCCTTACATCTGCTTCATGATTATGAAAAGTTGTTGTTGAACAAGGTGATGTGAGGTCCTCATAGTTGGGTGAGGAGGGGGTTGCTGTGGGTGAAGTCTTTGATGGTGGTGATGACTCTGAGGTGGGATGTGCGGGGATGTTGGGACTGGTGGAGGTGTTTGGATCAACCATACATGTGCTGACATAATGGAAATTACTTGAAAAACATCCATAATCATCTTTTGCATTTTTGTTTTAGATTCTGTCCCTCACAGTTGAAGAGTACCCGTGATACAAATTGCACAGTGAATTAACGTCATTTTAACATATTATTAACCAATGTGGCTTTTTTTAATCATTACACTATAATACAATATATTCCATAAATAGTATTCAGGTTCAAAAAATATTTTTGTTGTATTACCTGCTTTTAAGGCAACTACTGAGGAGGACTTATTAAATCAGACTTAACAGAGAATAAACTCATCCTTCTTTTAAGAACTGTGTGATGCCAAACAAACAATATTAATTCCCTGTTAATACAATCAATCAATTAATGACTAACATGGCACTAATTTGAATGTTAAAGGTCTACTTCACTGACAATAATGAAAAACTTTTTTCCCCCAATGCAATCAATCATTCTGAGTTGTTAAGCATGCTGCATGTGGATATTTTCTCCAAACTCAATTCCCTGCATCAGTAAGAGAAACAAAATGGACCAGAAAAACAACTAAGCCTAAAAAAGCCTTTCTTTCTAGCGTCATCTGGAATGGATCCACCTCCAGGAAGGCTGGATTGTTTTGACGAGGTACCTGTAGCTACGAGAAGTTAACAGTTAGCAACTCAACAACACGGCAGAATATGTTCGGTATTTGTGGAGATAACACATCAATGCTACATTCCATGGAAGAGGACCTGAAGAAGAAATGGTTTGAATTTCTTTCTGGATTACCACAGGGAAAATGTGATGCTCGGTTGGTCCATTTGTTTGTCACTTTGAGCAGAGTTACTTCATAGCTACAGACCTTACAGTAGTCGTTGCCTCGCAGCTGGATTTAAAACCAAGATCTGTACCAAAAGGTGGTATTGTGGGGAAAAAAATATTCTGTGAATGTTTTTATTTTTAAATATTGTGTTAAAACATGCCATGACAATGAAACATACTAGGCTACCTCAGCTGACACACTACTATAGCTGTGACCAAAACCACCCAGAAATGTAGCTTGTTTAACTATCCCCAACCTAACCTAAGCTTTAAACCATGAAGTGTAATATCAGTAGCTAAATCTCCCAGTAGCTAAATCTCCCAGACTTCGAAGCTCGCCGTGAGCCTACCCGCTTGTCAGCGGAGGCTCAATCTGAATGGACTATGACCACAGATCAGACGAGACAACCCGCTGAATTTAAGCAAACTACTAAGCAAAGGAAAAGAAACTTATAATGTTAACCTCAGGAGCGTAGAGGGAAGAGTGCAGTGCCGAATCCCTGTCTGACTGGCGGGCATGTGGCATAAGACTGTAGCTCTGGAGGATGAATCATCCTGATACAGGATTAGTGTGAGCCCCGTAACACATTGCAGTCCGGTGTTGTTTGGGAATGCAGCCTAAACTGGATGGTAAACTCCATCTAAAGCTAAATACCAGCATGATTTTGGTTAAACATTATATTTTTCAGATTTTAGTAAAATGGAGATAGTGCAAGAGTTGTGTTTCAGTTAGCTAATCAGAGCACAGAAACTTGGAGCTCATTAATCTTAATGAACAAGCCTCCAAATCATGCCGTTTCTTCTACACACTACTGAGCTGAACTGAAATACACAGTGAGTAGTGAGGGGAAGAATTTTTCCCCCACAAACAGACACAGGCAGTATTCTTTCATACCAGAGAACATAGAAAAAACTATTTAAAAAACATGTGTAATTGAGACCTTTAATGGGCAGGTAATAATAATTTATTTGTGTGTTCTAAAGTGTTACCAAGTTTTCTTTACACAAAAGACCTTAATAATACCTTAATAATACCTTAAAAATGTCCTCCACTGTAGGCTCTGAATGTGACTGTCTAATCAAACAATGCTTTACCCTGGTATCAATAGACTTTAACAAAGCCATGCTTGCGAAACAATTCAGGAAAAAGAGCTAAAGGCAGTTGAGACAAAATGAGAAAGAAAATTAGTCTTTCGGAGGCATAATGTGCGTACATGGTTCAATACAGGGTGCTCCACACACAGGGTACCTTTTTTGTTAGTACGTGGCTTTTACACAACTTAATGCACAACCTACATTTGGATCAGCTGAATCATACAGCTCATTTACATGTTACCAGTGACCTTCCTTGCACTCAACAATCCCACACATTCTTAAATCCAGAGTACTGTGTCCACACATGGGAAAGGTGGTGTTGAAGTCTCTCTGAAAATCATGCACAATCACTGGCACAGAGCAATGTGGTAAGGAAGACGTGATCTACTCAAATGCTGGTGCTATACAGCAGTTACATGAATTCCCTTAGTATCCCAGCTCAAAGCGTGCATTAGAGGATGTGTATGCATCTCTGGGAATGCCTGTGCATAATTCCTACAGACACATTGGCCCTGCATTGCATAAGTGTGTTATCACAGCTGGGCCAGCCTGGTAGAGCCTTGTCATAGACTGACATTGTATAAGGATAGAAGAAGTAATCCCTGATTGTGTCAGCCTGGATAAGTTCAAAAAACAGTTTTTCTCTTCAGCCTCAAACATGGGGTGATATAAGACTGCTAAGCCATCTCATGTGGGGTGTATTTCCTTTTTTGTGTCCCTTTGGCTTTTCAAAATCTACCTTTCCCCTCCTTCTTTTCTTGGCTTCTCCAACTCAGGCCCATATACTTTGTGACATATAAACCTGGCTCTTTGGTGTTCTCTGAGCTTTTCCTCCTCTACATTATATTGTACATTCCTTTTTGGTGCTCTCTTACTCCACATTGGTGCTTTATTTCTCCAGAAGTACTCAGCTGAATACTTTCCATTAGAGACTATGACAGGGAGATTAGTGTTGCATGAGTTAATAAATGTGTGTGTGTGTTTTTTATTTTTGCGGAAAGTAGGTCCCAGAGAAAGGATTTCCAAAACGTTCTTGGTAACAGTAAGATGACAACCAGGAATGTCATTATCGTGTGGAAGGGATTGTGCAGAAATCCATAATTTTCTTTAAATATTTAAAGATACTGCATTCATTTTATATGACTGTCATGTCATACCATATATTACCTCCTGCTTGTCTGTTTTTCTCCTTTTAAATGAGTACATCAAATTTCAGAATAAGCCAATCCAACATGCTCTCACATCGACATTCCCTGTATCTATAGAGGCCATCAGCCCAGGGAAATGTGTGTTACTCAGGGGCAGAGGGGTCAAATCCGCAACAGAGATCACAAAGAAATAGCTGTGACACCTGTGTACTGTGGCCACTTCCAGCACTGGAGTCCTGCATGTATATAAATGTTGAACAGCTGCTCATAAAAAAAACGTTGATATTTGATATTCACAATTAACTAACATAATTTCCAGACTATAAGGCGCACCTCATTTTAAGCCACAACAGCCTATTTTAGAGAAAAACCAGACGTGTACAAATACAAGCCGCACCCGATTATAAGCTGTGGGTGTTTTAACGTTTGATTACCATATGTAAGTGTAACCCTCTACACACACGAGGTAGGAAATCTTTTATGGTTAACACCCCTTTGCCCAGATCAGAAAAAAATAGATTGTAAGGAGCTTTTGGTGTTCGACAACATGAGACAAGGCAAATATTAATATAAAACAATGGTTTGTTACCATAAAACTCTTTTATATTAAACAGGTAACACAATAAAGCACTTGTAAAATAAAATTAAAATGATCATCCTTGTTAAATCTGTCAAATCAGTCAATGTTCATAATCAATGTTCTGTGTCCGTTTTTTGTGTGTGTTTTTTTCATTTTGAGCTCAAGTTCACGTGAGTTTTCAACACAAACTAGTCAATCACCAGTCTGCTGTTCTTTGGGCTGGGGCTCACCATCCAGAACTGGAGTGTGGATCCTCAAATTCACGGTGTGAATCAATCTGGGACACAAAAACTGACCTATGGATAAGGTCAGATTACAGCATCTTAAATCATGACCTGTGGTTTACAACTGTAATGGTCCAATGGTTTCAAATTCATTTACTAAATAAAATTACAAGTTGTACAAAAACAGTGTACAACTTGATAACTGACAGTGTGTACTTTTTGCAGTACATCTTTGAAAATAGCCATAAAAATATTATGTTATAATAATTACGTAAAGCACATTAATTGCAAAATATTGGCAAAATTGTAAAATATTACTTTAAAAATCAGTTTTAAAATACATAGGCGCGTGTCCTCTTTTCAGGGGAAAACCATATTAGATGATTGTTTTTATTTCTACAAGAGCCCTGACGGACAAAGCACACGGAACACGGCCACTATCAAACATTGATTTCCCCTCAAAATGCAAAAAAGTTTCGCCTTAAATAAATTTTTACCTCTTCGCTATTTCCAAGCGATTAAAGAGAGACTGATGTGCTCGTCATGTTGCTGCAAATAGATAATTCTAAGGGAATTGAGCTATTGAAAACAGCACTAGTTGGACCTCCGTTGTTGAGTTTCTTACTTGAAGACACAGATACCGCATGCTTGTGATAATTTAGGTATGCACTGCCCCTTACTGGCCGAAAATTACACACTGTGCCATTAATTACCAATAGACCAGTTGAAATCGGTTCCAACAAGTCATTTGGCAAACTTCCTTTCAGAGACTATATCCAATTTTATAAGTGCATTCAAAACACACACCACCTCAAAGTTTTATACTAAATATTCCAAAGTAAAGTGCAGTAACTGGCACTTAAATTCCATATTAGGCAGTGACATTCTTTTTTACAGTGTACTTAACCAAACTAGCATCATATTTCATATGGAAAAAGCTAATAACGTTAAATTTATCATATCTCACAATCATACAGTAGAACAGTGGCTGGATTCACAGTTCCATAAAGTGTTGCAGGTAGAGAGGTAGACTTACTAATCTAGGTTTAAAAGCTCTTTCTTTTTATAAAACGGCTGGGGGAGATTAGCAACAGGGCTAACATAACCTAGCATGCTGAGCTAACATACCCTCACCATGAAAAGTCTGCACGTGCTACACAGGGTTTCCCAGGGATAAATCCAACCTCAATATCTCTAAAGTGTAACAAATAACTTGTAACTAATACACAGTAACACCATCTAAGCACATAAATTCAGTTTTGCTTACCAAATTTGGAGTATTTTTCAAGTAGAAGGCTGCTACTGCACCGCTAGCTTGTTCTTCACCTGCAAGAGTTCTCTGTCAGCATCTTAGCACAGCAGAGGGCAAGCGCAGGCTACGCAGAGATCAGCAGAAAGCGCTTAGCTCTACTGGCTGATGTGATATCTGGCCAGATACGTGATTGGCTGGCCAGTTGCTATGTGAAACTTAAAGGAGACATATTCTGACTTTTTTTCCACAATTTAAAATAGGTCTAAGAGTTCCAGAAAACATGTTTCCTGGAAATAACATGTAGGAAACAATAGTTACCAACCTGTATTTCTCTCTTTTTCAGCCCCTTGCAGATTGTGCTGTTCTCTGCTGATCATTACATATTAATGAGCTGCTGTTAACTTGGCCACACCCAACGCTTCTACAATGTTTGCTCACGCCCACCACTCACATAATGACTGTTACCACTATGTGTGAAAGTTATGGACATGGCTGCTGCAGTAGTTCAACCATACACACAAAAAAGAGAATTAAACCATACAAGAAAAAAATTAATTCAACCAAACATGTTTGAACCAGAATCTGCTCCTGTAGGAGGGGAGTCTCCTGCACAGCAAATTTAAAAGTGCAGATTTAACACTATCATAGAAATCAGCCCTCATGCAGAGTGTATATGGTGACCACTGTGGTTAACTCAGATAAATAACTCAAGACATGATAAAAAGTTTTACACCATAAAGGTTGCATTTACTCTGTCGGTGTTAATAATAATAATACAGATGGGAACACTGCTCTTCAGTGACCTGGATCTGTGGACAGGTTGTACATTAAACTACTGAATTTCCCCTCATGGGATCAAAGTTTTTTTGATTTAATTCAAAATTAACTCAAAAGATTTTTATTCTGTTAATTCCACTCCCCAATGTTTCTGTCTGAGAACCTGATACTCAGAGAATTCAGCAAAAATACTTCTGAATGGTTATTGAAGAAATGACTTCAAGTTAAAAGAAGATTTAACTGCTTACCTGGCACTCCTATATCTTCCCGAGACGCCGACTCTAAAGCCTTCCAGCTCCATCAGCTGACTCCAGCTCTCTAGCACCGCAGAGACCCCGCTATATGAGCGTGTGCGGTGGCAGGTCTTCAGCCTTCCCCGCCCTTACTGCCAGCATCTTACCATCAAAAATAAATCCAACCAATGCTGCTCTTCTGCGGCAGATCTCACGTCTTCTGACCGGTTCTCAGCAGCTCAGTTTGGCGGCGCGTTTCCCTTCTACTCCGCGGTTGCTTCTTCTCCAGTCCTCCCCGCTCTTACCGCCAGCATCTTACCATAAAAAATAAAGTCAACCCATGCCACTCCTCTGTCCTCTTCCACCGGGACCCGATAAAGTGTTTTGAGCTTTTTTGAGCAGCCAAAAACGGAACATTTTGCGTGGAGCTGTAACATGGAGCGTGGAGCAATCTGAACAAGTGCTTTCCAATCGGAAACTGTTGTTTACTGCTGTACCTGGTGGGTGGAGGCAGCCCTGAGGAGGTGTGGATATTCCAATATTCCGGCCTTTGACGTAGAAAGCCGGACAGATTTTGAACAGCTCAATCAGAGACTGAATGCAGGATCAATTAACAAAATCATATCTCACTCAAAACAGCATGGATGTTTTTTTTCCCAAATCTATATGCATCTATATACACCAGAGACACACAATAACAACCCAAATCCCAGGAAAAGTGATTTTTTTCATAATATGTCTCCTTTAACTAGAACTATCTATTTATTCGGTTTTAGTTCTTCATATTTGACCCATGTTTTTACAATATTTTAACTATTTATGAATGTAAATAATAAATTTTGATTTCTATTTATCCTTTTAATATTTATTCCAATTATGCAATATAAATGTTTATTTTTTATTTTATTTTTTTATCTGGGTTCTACACCCTGTTACATAAGGGTTCGTGCAGAGGGGATTGTCAGGGTAGTGATTGGAGCTTCGTTTTTTAAACATTTCAACACTGTGGAAAAACCTCAGCCGTCCTCTCTCTGTGTGTTCAGCCAATCTTCAAGAAACACTAAAGCAACGCTTTATGCTTTTATTACCTCTGAAAGCTTTCTTTCTTCTTATTGCAGTGAGACAGTTTTTCACGCTAGCATTGCCAACATCTCACCATTGATTAATTGCTGCCAACGGTATGTGAAGCCGCTCTATTTCCTTCTTTGAAAGCCAGATCGAGTGCCTTTAACCTTAAAGTGGTATCATTGCTATGTTTTTCTTTGTTTTTCATAATGAGAGTTTGTGCATGAAACCTTCTTGTTTTTAGTATTGTCCCGCTCTCATAATGTTGGTCTGTTCCACTTTTGCTTTCAGTGTTCACGCAAACTTCCTCCTCTCTCTCTTCCGGTCTTCTTAAGCGTACAGTATCCTTTGGTGAAGGACTTGATTTGTACAATCCATGGATCAAAGAGGCCCTCTAGTGGGTGTTAGCTGTAAAAAGCCATAAATAAATCCTACCGGATTATAGACCCCATGGTTCAAAACATGTGAAAAATGTAGCGGCTTAAAGTCCGGAAAATACAGTAATAAAAAACCTGCACACGTGCACCCACTTCTGAGACTGAGGCCTTGTCTACACAGAGATTAAACCATCTGTAGCAGCAAAGATATTTCATTGAATAGCTGTCTCGTCTTAAATGAAGCTGTGTTTCAGGACACCGAAAAAGATCGTGTTTAAGACTGGCTCCCAAGGTAAAAAAAAATTCAAAACTCATTTGTTTCTGTGTTTATGAGCTCTCTGAGCATTTTTGGGAAGTGGATGACATCGCTGCCTCATTCCTATATGTATCACACATATACAATTCTGTGATAAAGTAAACAAATATGGCAACATATGATGTTGAGGTCCAAATAAAGTAAATACTGACCTTAATATGGATCCTTATTGTCCCTCCTGTATCACTAACAGCGAAAACTGGATCCAGAGAAGCACAGACACCATATGCAATTGAAGAAAGCTCTCATTTGAGGCTAGATTTGTCATGTTTGCCACCAGTTTAACCGCACATTCTTTCTGTGTTTCCCTGGCAGTGTCACAATGCCACCAGTCAACCCGGCATTTCTAGGGGCTACAGCAGCATTTTGATCCAGTTATCCATATGGTCAAGTTTGAATTATTGTGGTGCCAAGTCGCTATTTTTGAAACTATACCTGTTTTAAGGATCTGAGATAGCTCTTACAAACTCTTCTGGTTTGACACACTTTAATACTCTGGGCCAATTGGTTAAATTGGGTACAGCATCACTCATCTGCTCTGCCCATGGCAGACAAAGTAAAAAACATACAGGGAGCTGCTCGCGACACTATAAAATATTTTTTAAATAAGGGCTGTCCATTTCACCGGAAATCATTATACTCAAATGAAAGCCTGTCATTTAAAAAATTATATTTAACTTATGATTATGCTACTGTAGTATTTGTAATCTGTGAATGAAATTTTGCAGTAACTGGTAAAGCAAAGAGCAAGCGCAAAACCATGTCTGACTTTCCACTCCAGAATTACAGTTAATGCTGCATGATTTGAAATTAATGTGCAGAGAAATATAGATGAGGAGGCTGAATACTTTGACTCTGAGATACAGAGGTTCAGCCTAAAATTCAGAAAATGTGACATTTCTCATAATGCATGCCCTCTAAAACTTTTCAACTCATCAGGCACAGTGCTACATCATCTGACTTAGTTTGACTTTCATCTGCTTTACTTTATCAGCTGCAACTCTACTAAAGCCTCAAAGGTGCATTGCTCTCATTGTTCTACTTTCCAACAACAGTGATAGTGCATGGACTTGTGATGGCTGAACCTACAGCCACACAGCTACAAGTCGGTAACCCCCATGCACCAACATTTCAGTTATGTTTAGTTTATCATTTTGTTTACATAATTTAAACTTTGTTGAAATTAGTAATTTTGTTAACACACATAGGTATTTGTATTCGACTTTTGTTTGTTTTGCTTTCTTTAACCTTTCCTTTTCTTGGGTTACCGGTGCTGGGGGAAATCCAAATGAGAGCTAGAGGGCAGTCATGAGCAGAAGCCTGCAAGAGCCAGCACAGTGATGTGGACAGGAAATGCCATGGACTGGTTCACAGCAGCTCCCTCAGGGGGGAGATCATTAATTTGTATTTGTTTTCTAGATGGGTTTCTTGAATAGTTTCTTTACTTATTTAGGTTACTTTTCCATTTATTTTCAAGTAACTAAAAAGCTAATTGGCTTAATTTTCTTTTGTTAGCTTATTTGTTAGTATGTGTTTATTCCCTCTTGTGTTAATTGGTCTGATCACCCAGTATTTAAGTTCCCTTTGTTTCCTGTTTGGGAGGTCAGTTTGGTTTTGTGTTCAATTACTTTGTTTGTGCAGTTTGAAGTTACTTTAGTTAGGTTACCAATTTGACTTTGGTTTTGTTTGTTCATTTGACCTCTTTTAGGAGTTCTAATTGTTTGGACATTTCTGTGGGGAAATAAAACCCGTTCTCTTTGAAGCCACCTGTGTCCCTTGTTCCTGACCAGCTTGGTCCCTCACAGACTGAACAATACTTGTTAGCATTTTTCATATTAGATTTTTTTTTTAACCATTAAATAATATCATGCTTCATCAGAAGCTTGCATTACCATGTGAATTTGTAGGAAGTGGTTTGTTAAGCAGAGTAGAAATGGATAACCATTGACAAAATTAGGATATGACACTTTGTGCAGGTAGTATGGTTGCTTTTTGCTGTTAAACATTGGATTAAGCCACTCCCTCATGTGAATCACTTCTATGTTATTTCTTTAGTATTAGCATTTTTTTAAAATGCTTTATTTTCTTTTAATAGACTGACTTAAGTGAGACAACTTACACAAAATGGATCCTTCCCTACTAAAGTTATGTGAATATCAGTAGCAGCCTATAAATGCATTTAGCATCTGCTTAAGT
The DNA here is from genome assembly GCA_028564705.1 of Apricaphanius iberus. Taxonomy (NCBI): domain Eukaryota; kingdom Metazoa; phylum Chordata; class Actinopteri; order Cyprinodontiformes; family Aphaniidae; genus Apricaphanius; species Apricaphanius iberus. The sequence continues at coordinate 1,996,390 of JAPXFQ010002826.1, forward strand.
TGCTGAATTGGCATGATCACTGAAGCATTTGAGAAACATACGTCTGCAGTGGCTCTCCAGAGCAGCAGAGTGAGACTGTGGTGACAAACCTGCTGTCATAACATGGATAACTTGTACAAAGAAAAAAAAACACAGATACTTACATAATTCAAACTTACAGATGTGGCCTCTCAAACATTTGTTCCAATGTATGCTTTCACTCACTCCTCTTCTTTAAGTTCGACAACTTGCTGTTTTAATTTCTGACAATTCTTGACAGCAATTCAGCAAAGCAGAAGGAACTCTTAGAAATTGATGTTTTTGGCAGTAAACTAAAATAATTCGGAAAGTTTGAAGCGAAGACTTCAAAGCTGTGGACAGTGGTAAAAAATATGATAATGTAGTTCCTTCTAAAAGAATCAGTGTTTGTTGATTTTTTTTATCATTCTCCAGCAGTCAAAGAAAAAGAAGTAGGTTGCACACTACACCCGCTGACAGCCCATCAAAGTGAAAAAGACACATGATACCCTGAATAAATTCCAATGCAATCAATTACCTTCATAGTTCACATTGTTGATGTATAAAGTCCATTTGTGCTTAATAAAATTTTACAATAAGGACAGCTGTTCTGAGAAGGATCAGAAGCTTACTAGAAAACAATAATAAATAAAAAGCCTCATGAAGACCAAGGGAGCTTTTGGTAAGTTGGGAAAAAATATCCCATGCTTTGATCATGTCATAGAGAACTGTTCAAGCTGTCAGTTCAACACATCCACATAGGAGATTCTATGTTTCATGAAACATTGGTTGGAAGAAGGAACACCAGAATACGTCTTATTTCCAGTTTTTCTCAAGCCAAAATGAAGGAGGCACATTTAATGTGTGGGAGAAGTTACCCTAGTCCTATGAGGAAAAATTGATTTATTTGGCCTGCATGCAAAAAAATTGTGCGGTGGACAATCAGACTGAGACTTAAAGACTTCAAAAAATGTTCTGTTGTTTTTGTCACTGTGCTTCAATTCATTTGCGAACAAGTTTTCAATCTCTAATGTGTAAAACCTGTTTGAGAAATGTTCAGAAGGACTTGAGGCAGTAAATGTGGAGGTGGGTATGCAAATATTGATTCATCAATATTTTAAGGTTTAACATTTGTTTCTAAAAAAGCATAAAAAACCATTTAGGATCTTTCAACCACCTTTGGTAGCTTTTAGTTGCTTTATCAAGTAAATTCCTTTTAATCTGAACTACATTAAAGTTTGTCACAATATGACAATAAATTGTAAATGTAGAAATAATTTTGGAATACTTCTGCAGAGTATATGAACATAATTATGACGAGACAAAAGCATGCACATTATGAATGACATGGAAATACAGAGCACTAGAGAACAAAGATGCTTTGATTGTTAGGATTCTGTGGCTGTGTGCTGGAGAGTGGGTGTGTTGGTGTTCTTTCTCCTACCTTTGTCAGCAGTATGTGGCCCTTTCAACCCTTCCCAGGAGTCTCAGCAACTTAACCTCTAATACGAATAACAACTGTGACTCCAACGACTGTCGTTATAACACAATAGGGCACTAATTAAGCCGAAACCTAACCTCCACCAATAGGCGACACGCCAACGACCGTCGTTAAGACATGGAGCACAAAGGATCCAATGACATAATCAGTCTTGTAAAAGCCCTCCAAGAGGTTTATTAGCTGAGTCTCCACACCAGTTAGTTGGACCAGTCCAAGCCTGGACAGCGGCGAGCATGAACTGATGAAGCCTCTTGGGTAAGAGGAGAAACGTCCTCCAAGACAAATTACCAAGTCCAGTTACGTTCGATAGAAATTTCCTTGAGATAACCATGACCTGGATGAATGAGAATATTCACAGGCTTCCAGCTTCATATCTCCAGATCCTCTTCATTCAGGTAATATTAGAGCGTTTTCACATGGTACGGGAGTCTGTACTGGGATACCGTATTTGGTCAAAATCCACTTATTTCGTACCATGTGAACACAGCCTGAACCGTGCCAGGATACGGCCAGAGAGCCCTGCCTTGGAGGTAGTATTGGAGTCCAGGTACGGGTGGATACGGATCATGTGAACACAAGCCGTACTCTGGCCATAATCCAAGACAATAGATGTGCTACACGCGGAAATGACGACACCGCCGAACGAAATTACACAATCACCTTGCGATCATAAAAAGACCTAAATAACGCGATTCAAGCATCCCACACCAACACACCAGGTTACAAACCGGCGGGTTTACTAAAACACTCACCCTGTAGATGGCTTCAGATAGCAGTTGACCAGTTGAACAATTTGTTTACATTCTAGGCTGTGGCTCGTTTTATGACGTCGGTACTTCTCACTCCCTTGTTTGTTGGATAGCTATAGAATTATTTGTATACCGCCACTTGCTGTTTAGGTGTAGTACTGGATTGCAGTACGGGACGAAATCCATGCCATGTGAACAGAAAAAAATTTGCATTTTTTCTCTGGCCATTTTCTGGCACGCCAACACATGTGAAAAGGCCCTCAATACCTACTCCTCTTGCAGTTCAGACTCTACTCCCTGGTTTCCCATTCCCCAGTTCCTCCTAAGAAGGCCCACAGATCCTTGCAAAATAAAACTTATTTTAAGAAATCATCATCTGTCTACTCTGTCTGGTGTTATGCTGACTGAGTCCAGAAACCATATCATGTCATTGAGAGGTATGTCGGTATTGAGGCTTTAAATGACCATGTTGCAGCACCACTGCAGCAGTGAACTTCAAACAAACAGTTTAGATATTTAAAGATTTGCAGCAGTTATAGCAGAAACTAGGTAAATGTGGCTCATTGATTCAGTAGCAGCCTCCTCAATGTGAGGCTTTAGAGAGCAACTCTGTTTTCCCTTTTCCAGCTTTACTAGCTCAGTATAGATTTAAGTAGGTAATTGCAGGTTCCCTCTCCTTTATTTATCATTTCTCCTATTTATTTTAAGCCATCTTTTTATGCACTTTCCTTTAGTGTCTTGAATAAATTTAATGTGGAAGAATTCTGCAATTTGCTTACAGTGGCGCAAAAAAGTATCCCATTTAAAAAAGATAAGAGATATCTATAATTATAAGTGATAAGTGTGTAAGTGTATTTTAATTGTAAGAGACAGACTGTAAAAAAATCCAGGATATCACATTGTTTAAAAATGTATTTGTTTAATGGTGCAGAAAATAAGTATTTCGTCAATAACAGTTCACCTGTATACTGTGTAATGCAATCCTGGTTTCCGATGACAAAGGTTCCAACGTTTTATGTAGGTCTTACATAGTTTTTTCCCATTCTTCCATGCAGATCTTCTGCTGTCATTAGGAATACAGACGTTCAACTCACTCCACATAATCCTCTCTTTGATCATCTTTTCCTTAAAATGCATCAGTGGTCATGTCCTCTTTGCAGATAAGCAGACTCAAAGCATAATGTTTCCACACCCATACTTCACAGTGGGTATAGTGTTCTTGGGTGTTACGTATTCTTCCCCCTCCAAAAAAGGCGAAGGGTGTTTATACCTGTTTTGATCTCATCAGACCACATGACATTCTCCCAATCCTCCTTTGGATCATCCAGATGGTCTCTGGCAAACTGTAGACGGGCCTGAGCATGTGCTGGCTTAACCCTGAACGCTTTGATTTTATTCCATGATTAGTGTGTTACTAATAATAACCTTTGTTAATGTCCCAGCTCTCATCAGGTCATTGACCAGTTGTCTGGCTGTTTCCTCACCGCTCTCAAGATTATGTGCACCCCACGAGGTGAGATCTTGGAACCCCAGGTTGAGGGAGAATGTTAATGATCCATTTTCTATTAATTGGTACAACAGTTGATCTATTCTCACCAAACTGCTTGTCTATTGTAGATTGGCTCATCCCAGTCTTGTGCAGAAATACAGTCTTGTCCTTTATGTATTTTGGCCGTGGTACAGGTTGGAGTCTGACTATAAACGTTTTGTGCTGGTCTCTTGTACACAGTTAAATTCAAACAGGTAACAGGTGGAGGATGGAAGAGCTTCTTAAGGAAGTAACAATTTTGTGAGGGCCAGTATTCTTGCTTGTTTGTGGGTGCGCAATACTAAAACCTAGTTTATATATATAGGTGCTGAGACACGAAGCACTATTATCTGTTGATGCAAGGGTTCTCCCGCCAGAACTCAACCACAGACGGAATAGAGACCAATTCTTTTAACTGTCAAATGCACACGTCTTTGATTGGTCAGCATAACATCAGCCCAAGATCATTTTACAAAAGCAGTGCTTTACAGTCGATGTAATTAGTACTCAATGCAGCTTTTGGGTAGTAGATGCTTTATATTGCAAGACCAGTTTATCTAATGTTTTTTTGGTGAGTTTTGAACACCAGGAAGGGAAAAGAAAACAAAACAGACCATTGTAATTTTTTATGTGTTTTTAGAGTATTCTATGAGCTTCACTTCTGGTAAAAAGCTTTCCAGCTCAATCAAAAATTGCTTTCTGTCAGCCATTGCTCCTTGAATAGATGTGTGTTTACAAGCTAAATAAAATAAACTGCATTTGACCAGAGACATCCCTGCATTGGTAGGAAGACCCACCAGAAAAGGTCTGGACTACCTGCCGGGAAATGGATTTGCAACACTGACGTAGAAGTATGAAAGGAAAACATCTGTCAACACGTGTCCAAAATTAGGCTTTATTTTCTGCACCATTATAAAATCATACAGTGCTGTTTCTTCAGGGGTTTTTTTGTACATTCTGTCTCCCCTAGTTGAAATGTACATGAGCCGAAAATTAAAGATCTCTCTCATTTTTTTTATGTGGGACAACTTGCACAACCATTGGCTGACAAATACTTTTTTGCCCCACTGCAAAACAAAGTATAAGGAAAGTGATATTTTGACCTCCCTCCCTCCACCTTCTCTTTCACAGTTTGTTTTGTTCTTCCGTTCTGTTGCATGTTTTTGTTCGGCACTCACCAAAACATCAGACCAGGGCCACCAGATGACCCCACAGATGGCACTTTGACACTCAGATGTGAAATCAGGTGTTGTCCTGTACAGATATGCATATTTAGTGTCACATTATACGGTATATTAACACAGTGTGTTAGCCATTCAAGGTAATGTCTAAGTCACCAGTGGCAGAGAAAGGAAGAAGAGAGAGAAAAGAATGAAGAACTTTTAAATAAATATTTCTTTTGTTACTTTCAAGGGTAAAGCTGGCTTAAGGGTCATAAAAGTAGAAAGAAATGGATTTGTTGATGGAATTCTAATCAAGGACAACATGATTTAATTAATCAAATTCTGTCTTTCTTCTACTGCGCATGTGTCCATTAACTGCATGATTGCAAAGCAGCCACAGTTGAAAGTTAGAGAACCCAGGAGAGTTTCCTGAAATCAAAATATTGAGCTCTCTGAGAAGAACTGGCACATGTCCACAGCAGGGGTGATTCTAGGATCAGATATTTAGGGGTGCTGAGGACCCAGAGAGCTGCCCAGCCAGGCAAGACATATTTGACTGTTTAGGACATTTTAACAAACACATACAACAAGAGATATAATGTCGATGGGCATCCAGTCACTTAGTCAGTAGCACATTGGCTTTGATATCAGCACATGCATCTAACATAACCATTTTCTATAATCACGTAAAGCATGATTTGCCTTCTGTTGAAAGTGTGCTGTACAAATAAAATTGCCTTGCCATAACAAATTAGAAAGTCACTGCTCATAAAAATAGCCCAAAATGATTGCATAAATCGGAAAATATCTTAAAATAACTAGAAAAGCAGAACTTGGAGATCTTAGCCCTCTGCCAAGCAGCTCTGTACAGTTCAGATTGTTCCATAATACCTGATCATTCCCAAAATGTAATCACTCGTTCCTGGGCCCATTCATTACATTTCCTGAATATTGCATCCAACTCCATCAACAACTTTGAGTTATTTTGTTAACAGACTGTATTCTTTTTATTTATCCATTTGATAATATGTTACTCTATAGCTTACTGTCTGTTTTAACTTGCCTTTTATTCTTATTCATTATATATTTGTGTTGCCTTAACATGTAAATTTCCACACTGTGGGATCAATAGTCTTTCCATTCACTCATGTATTCATTCAGACAGACACAAAAAGATAAAAGTCTGCAAATTAATAACTTCTTTGGTAGATTTATTTTAGTGATAAGAAAAATCTGAAACATAAAACAGAAAACCTTTTCGAAATATTAAGAAATTAGTTTATCTCATCTTCTGCAGTTTGGTGGACTTCTGATGAAAAGAAATGCATAAAAGAAACTTTTTTTAACAAAACAAAAATATGAAGCTTTGTTTTTTTTTAATCAAAGCTGTTTTTTATCGTTTTTTACCAATACAAGCTGTTATTTCTAAAATTACGGGGACGGATGTGGGGGGGGTCAATTTTCAAGTTTTTTGAAAAAATATTTTTATTATTTTTTATTACTTTTTATTTCACTATTTTTTTACAAAAAGTGTTTCATAACAAAATATGCTTTTTTTAATTGGTGATTTACTAATAGAAAATAAATAAGTATCAATACAGTGTTTTTACGAGATGATCTTTTGATATAACTAAAGCAACCTGTCATGCTGCACAATCCCCTCAGCTCCTCTCACTCCTCCATTATTATTTGCACCTGTGTCGTCCTGAACCTCCAGGGCTCTGCCCCTGATCACTCATTGTCTCCACCTGTTCCTCCTTGTTCTCCCCTTATTTAAGATCCAGTGAGAGCTTCGGTGAGAGCTTCATTGCTCGCTGGATCATTGTCGTTCCTTCATGTGTATTGTCTCGCCTTATGTTTGCTGCACTGATAAATTATCACCTCACCTGAACTCTGCTTCTCTGCCTGGGTTCTTCGTTCTCCATGCAGCATCAGCGTGACACAACCAAACTTTTCTACCTGCAGTCCAAAGTGACAGACATACCTCAACTCAAAGAAAAATGAACTAAAACATGTCCTGTTTGTTTAGTTAAATTCACCTTTATTTTGTTTGTAATTTAGATGCTGAGAAATACTCATCTATAAAGTATGTATATAGTTTTTCTCTTACGTAAAAAATTATTTAGTTGATATTGTGACTACAGGAAAAACTGAGCTTTTCAGTTGGATGTAACAGGTTACAATAACTAGCTTAACACAATATATAAAAATGGCCTAAAATCGCGCATGGTCCACAGTATATACAGTGGATCCACGCCTGTTTGTGGTTAGGAATTTTGAGGAATCACTGCTATAGGCAGTTATAAAAGTATTGAAGGGGTTTTCAATTGTATGCAGATTTCATGTGTCTACAGTTTTCTCAAAATGTCTTTTGCACAAGAATCTTACAGTGCTTACACACCGAACGCGATAGAAATTTCCAAAAAGCGTGACACGCCCCTTGCTGGTCGCTTGCACATTCGCACCTTGAAGCGTGTCCAAAGCAAACTGGTCGCACTTTAAAATATGCCATTTTCACGCGTATGAAGTGGAAATGTGGAAGGACCCTGACTAAGACCTCTCCGCTGGCCTCCTCCTCCTCCCTTCCTCCTTCTCCCGACCCTCCGGGAGCTCCCAGTGGACTCTAGTCTATGAGCTGACCACGTTAAATCTCGGGACCGCTCCTGCGGGAGTAGACCCAGTCGAGCAGCGGCGGAATGATCCAGAACCTAGGAGCAGAGCACCCAACACACTAACTACCAAGCTGAGCGGATGTCCATCTGTCTGCTGTTAGTAAAGTTTTATATGTTATCGGTGCGGGACATGCTTTTTCCGGGTGAGGAAGCTGTTTTGCGGCAACAACGGCTCTATTTAAAGCCACTCACACACCTCTTAAATTGATAGTCTGGATCTCTAGATGAATTAGAAATTTTAAGAATTGTATTAAATTTACCTCCTGGCTCTTTTTTCTTACAAAAGTCCGGACTATCACTTTAAGAGCATTCCTGTCTAAATAGTTCAACTTCTTTATAATGTTTATTTTTTATGCTATTTTATAAGTTTATCAGTTTAAATGTCCTGCTCCATTTACTCAGTCACAGCATCACTAACATCCGCAAGCTCATTGGTTGTCGCGGTGTTACTTGAAGCTGGAGTTGAGATTTCTCCAACTTCTTCGGCAGAAATAAGATGCAGCGCATATTTTCTGTTGCGCCTGTAATGCACCAGCTGCACTACTTGGTCACACAAATCAGGTAGAAAAGCTTTTTAGCGACGCAAATCTGCTTGTGACATGTCGCGGGATCCCCAGTCGCGCTTCATCACGCTCCCCCATTTACACTACACCTAAACCTGACTCTCTGGTCACGTCTATCCCATTTGGTGTGTAGGCACCGTTATACGTCCTTGCCTCTTACTGACGAGGTACGAAGGTCAGTGGATTGTAAAAATCAAAAATAATTTCATAACTAAAATAGGTGGTTTCCATAGCTGATGAATTTAGGATTTAATGCAAAATGAATTAAAACTATGTATATGAAAGTCAGTGGAGTCATTGCATCCCTACACAGATTGTGAGCCTAAGATTGATAAAAATTCTACTCCCATGGCTACTCTGAATTGTCTTATCCTGGCAGATTGTATATCCCAGTCTCCCTGTAGGCCTGTAGGTTTTAGAGATTTACATGAGATGGCGAGTTGTTGGCAGCACCTCCCAATCACACTCCCACTGGGTGCTCTACAGCAACAGTTCTCCATAAGCGCTTTATCATAAAACTACCTAGGCGGGTTCTTTTAATAGGCAATATGAGCTAAAACACGGAAAGAAAAGTAATGCAGCAGATTTTAAAATTATGCATTAAGCTTGAACACTACATAGACCAAATGAGACTCCTTACAACATTATAGGATAAATTGTTTGCTATTAGGGTTAGGGTATGTGTTGCTTACTTAATAATAATCCAGTCAGCAGCCACATGGTTGGTTGGGTTTCAGTTTGATTGTAACCTGCCCTTGCCAACCTGAACTCCACAGCAATGTCACACTCTGATTCATGAGTTTGTGCCTGCTGTCGTTCCAGTTTTATGGCCAGTATTGGCAAGTTGCTTTTTCACACATGGAGAGCCATTTTAGATTTCCTTCTCTTTCCATCTCTCCCTCCTTTCAGCTTGGTCCATTAATGCCAGTATGAATCAGTATCCCCTTTCTTTTGCCCACTGTGAATGGTGATGTACCTTAGGGATGTGCAAAACAGAGTAATTGAAGAGGTACTTTGTGGTCTAGACCTCCCTTTCTAACAAAGGAATATTTATGAGTTCAAAGTGCTGTACATGATAACACACAAAACAAAACAAAAAAACATTATGTTGCAGTGGCATGTAGAGGAAAGTTATTAAAATCTTGTATATAAAATAAAATCAATTATGTTTCAGGTAATATAAATGTAAGGAAACTCAAAAAAGGGAGTTTAGCCTTTATTTCAGTGTTATAGCATTTCTCTGTTTGGAATTCATATCACCCGAGGGATATTAGACTCTTCTTTCAGCATGTCTCACTTTATATGTACAAACTGCTGTAAAAAGTCCTATGTATCTGATTTAATGAATCTATATCATATATTTGTTTCACCTTTTAATTATAATTTCTAAAAGAAATCAACTATTGCACTATATTCACATTTTCAAGTGTCATCTGTATGTGCATATTGTCCTAAAAAGAAGGTCAGCCAGTGGGCTTCCATCACAGATCATATACTAACCCTTCCTAACTCCTAGAGCGATAACTAATCTTAACACCGCACACTGGTTCCATATTTAGCTTCATAATCATTCCGCATGTTAACAGGTAAATCTCCTGCATATTAAAAAAAATTTTTTACACATGCCTGTACAGATTTATTTGCCTAAAAAGGTACTTTGTAACTAGATGGCAAAGAGTTTAAAGAGTAACTCAACACCCTACCAGAATATAACCCCACCCACATTTATTTTTGAAAAACGGCTCAAAAGAAGGCGTTGCCTGGCGGACCAGGAAAAACGCGGGGGGAATACTGGCTGGGCGTGGTCTGGGCTGTGACTGACTGGCAGGCAGCAGCGCAGAGTCACAGATGGACAGAAAGGCGGAGAGAGCCACAGCAACGCGGGCTCCTTTGCCTCAAAGGGAAATAATCTGTAGGTTGAGTTTTTCTCCAGTTCTGTGGAGTAGTTGAGTGGCTCCGAGTCATATCATTTCGGGCCGATGTCTCGTTCTCAGCAGCAGGTGCCGAACCTTTAGCGGCATCGCAGCATAGAAGGAACGCCGTCTCGGAGTGGTACATTGTTGTTACCAAATCTATTGCTAAATATCGATTAGCTCAAGTAATTTCGTGTGATTCTGCCTTGACAGGCGCACCTGCAGCCACTGTACGTTATTTCATTTTTAATTCACTGATGTTAGTTATCCTTTATCATTATGTTTATCATAGGTACTGAGAAAATGTCAGTAATCAGGGGTAACTCAGGTTTTGTGCTGCAAGCAGTTCATAGCGCCTCGCTACGGAGGTGTGGCCGACTTTCCCTCTCTTATACAGTGCCGTAGTAAAAAGAAAAGTAACTACACTAGAAAAGCTACGCTAAAGAACTAACTAAATACTATGCTAATGATAACTTGCTAACCTGAAAATCGATGTAAAACTCTCGCTCACTATTCCAACTCCAACTCGCTACGGGGGCGAACCTTGACTGCTTTTATACCCCAAGCGGCAGAGCGACGGACGTCACACACCACCAAATCACGTCACACAAACTTCTGAGCAAATGGGGAGGACAGGAATGAAATTCAAATGTAGTGCAACCGAAAATGCACAGATGGCGCCAGAAAGACGGTTTTAGGCTCAAAAGTGAGATTTGATCTAATTTGCACTAAAATGTCAAAAAAGGGACCAGGACATGTAGAGAGCACTATAAGAAGCATATTAATGCGGTTTATAAGCTACCAAAATTTGATTTGGTGTTTAGTTGTCTTTAAACCCTCAAACCAACTAAGAATAAAATCGCTTCCTCAACTAATAGCCACTCATCATAAATTAAATTTGTGGGTAACACAAAACCTCTTCAGTGTAGCTGCTTAGGAAAACCATGGTACTGCAAATTTCCAGGAAACCCACCTAAATCCTTTATCCTTCATTATTATTCTTCCCAGGTGGTATTAAAATGTTTTCATCCTCAGTGCAGTAAAGCACAAAGTTAATCCATGTCTACAATTCACAAGGAGCCATAAATGAGACAACAAATGCGAGTTCTACTAGAGACAATATTGAGAAATTGTTTAAAAGCTGAATCAAGTCTACCACAAAGCAATAAACTAGTATAATAAAAGATAGTATAGCAAAATAAATGAGTCACACATGTAAATTATCCCAAAATATATTTCCATCTATATCAATTTGGGGGGTGCACAGAGAAAACATTCAAACTCCATGTAGACCAGAGGCTTTAAACCCAGGCCTTCCTGGTGGAAGGCTACAGTGCAACAAACTGCGCCAATGTACGGATCCCAAAAAGCAATTTACAAAATGTATTTATTCTAAATAACACATACATAACAGAATCAATGAACAGTTCTCCTGAGTGACAAATCATGTCTCTCTGTCTAGTAATCTGTTAGGCAAGCTTGGAGAGCTGTACTTGTTTGGCTGCACTGTATCAACTACAAATTTCTGTAAACCCATTCCTAAAACATGAAGAAAGTAAAGAAAAACTTGAAACTGTTATAACCGCAAAGAATTAGGAATAAATTACCTAAGGGATGTTATACAATTGCATGTGTGTCTGAAGTGGACCATATGCTTTTGGTACATTGTGTAAATTCACTACCTGGGATATTTAAATTATATAATTTCAAACGTTTTGCAATCTAGTAAAGAAATGATTAGTTACTTATTCTCAGTTTGTACAGTTAATACACCTCCTGTTCCAGTAATTAAGAGCTGAAACTCCACAGGACTCCAATAATGAAACTAATCCCGGTGTTAATAAGAGGCTGATCAGTTTTTCTCAAGCATGTTTTCTTGCTGTTCTGCCCTCTAATATGCTTCTGGCTGAAAACAGCACCTGTTAAGATCACCTCTAGCCTTTATAAATTCCTGTACAGGCCAGAAGAAGAGCTTCAAAACCTTGAACAGTTTAGCAGAGGAGAGAAGTACACTGAGGATGCAGTGATAAATGACCCTTGTCAACAGACCATACGTCTTACCTCGTTTGTCTTGACATGTTAAAACATGGATCATGGAGGAGACATAAATAATGTGGCCAGTTTCTGACCTGTGACTGCTTACTTTTGACCCATTCTATATCTACTGAGAAAGGATAACAAAATTGCAAATTGATCAGGAAGCTTCACATTTATTTATAGTTTTATCAGGTTTAAAGTATAATCCCAAATATAATTGGAAGTTATTCCAAATAAAAAATATTACTTCATTAAGGGTGGTTGTGTGATGGGTGGTTTAACCTTTGTTTGTGGAAGCCCACATGGCACACTGAATTCCAATGAGAAATGACAAGTCGTCTCACTGCAAGCTCTAATCCGGATTACAACAATAAATTTCTCCTTCCAAAGTGGTGTGAAATTGTTTGATTTTTCACAATTCTCCAACCACTTGATAAAAAGGCTCTGACACGCCAAGGCATTACAAGCACCTAGCAGAAACAAAATCCAGCTAATACACAGGCTGTGTGCCCTAAGAGTTCATCCACCAATCAAATTCTGTAAATGGGTTTCAGGGCCTTAACACAGAATCTCTCGAAGCTCAAACTGAAATTCGTAAAGTTTTGAAATGAGAATATGACCACAAATCTTGATTTTTCAAATGCCTATACATACCAAGGCTCAGAAACATATGTACTCATTGAACAGTCTCTGAGGTATAATTAGGAATCCCTTTCCTAATAGGTGATAACCCTAAGTTTGAGGGGAATCCTTGTGGTACCATCTGGAGGGAAGATAAATTGAGTGGAGGCAATGCACAAGTGCAAACTACGCAACACAGATACAATCCCAAAACCCTTTTTTTCATTTAAAAGTGAAAAAAGTCAAGCCATAAACAAGTATTAATATTTTTTCTACACAATTGATTACACTAATTTTGAATGTGAGCCCTTCTTGGTGGTTTAAATGGGTGTCTTTATATTGTTTTATCTCAAGAAATGACAAATTTGAGCTGACAGAAAAAGGTTCAAACTGCTTGAATTTGTCCGCACGAATTTAAGAAAACGCACGTGAATCAGGTGCAGAAATACAGCAGACCGTGCATGTCTATCAGAAGACTAAGCACAGCTTTGTGAATTCTCCCCTCAATGAAAGTAAAGCAAAATATACAAAAAGAGCTGTGTTTTTGTCACCATAAATTAGTAAATTAATATATATGCTCTACAAATTCATTGCATGTGGTCCACAAATTGTTAAATTAAAAAAATCAAACATGGTCCATAGCAGTGTTGAATTTGCTCACTCACAGCAGATGACCCAGCTCATATTGGACACTTGATAAACAGTGGTAAAAAAAACTGCTTCAAGGCCCAGTGAAATGAAAGATGTACTGAATTATGGGGATAATCTGGGTATGAGGTTGATATTATCTCTTACTGTGATTGTTCTAGTGAGATAGTGAGTTTTACAGTGGGTAGCAGAAATTGAAATAAAAAAATAATAATAAATAAATAAACCATGTTTACTAGAAATGTGGCCAATCAAAGGCTGGCCTTCCACTTTCTGCATAGAAAATTCTGGCCCATGAGCAGCCTACCCAAAAACATCAATGACTGGCAAATAATGAAATAGATAAGGAAGAAAGACAGCTAATGTGTCTTGGAAGAAAATAGTTTCTTTTTAAATTTCTACTTGAGCTCATTACTGATACTGTGTGTTGATGTCAGACTGACCTGTAGTCGAAAAACTTCAGACTGTTAAGTTTGGATCAAGCTGAAAATATACCTGTTCTAGTTAGTGGAAAGGTAACCAGTATTTGTGTTTTTGCTTTTTTACATGTTTATTTTAGGACAGTTAAAAACAGGCACTGAAGTGATCTCTCTCAAAATTTAGTGTGCAGATTAAGACCAACCTTTTTATATCAGTCACAGTGTGGTGAATAACTGTGCAACAATTTGTTGGGCTCCATGGAGTCGAAAACAAGTTTTTTGTTACTTGTTGGCAATTTAAAAAAAATGTTAATCGGAGGAAATAGACACTTTGTTTTTGAGAAATAACTGCGAGGCCAAATGCCGAATAGGCAGCTAGTTGACAGAGATGGCTGAGTGAGGACATGCAGAATGTTGTATGCTTGGAGACAGATGTTGGGCAAAAGGGCCATATAAAATCTGATCTGAAAAAACTATCACTGCTTTGTCCTGGCAATTGTATTCATTTGGATACCAGGATGGATTATTTACAGCTGCACAAATGCACGCCTCCGTAGCAAATTGTCTGAATAGAGCTAGACCTATGGTGTTTTTCCACCAGTACTACTCAGCCCGGCTCAGTACGACTCAGCCATAGTACCATTGTTTTTCCACCGGCAGAGGTCGGGCTGAGTCGTACCGAGCCGCGCAAAATTCATACCATTTTTCATACCAGCTTCGCTGGTTATGAAAATGGACTGAAAAGCGACGTCAGACAGCTCTCAGTCACTGATTGGCCAGAGGGCGGAGTCACTAGCTGGGTAACATGACAGCATATTTTATCAATAATCTGACTGCCATTTTTAAATGATGCTAAGAAGGTGATAGTGTTGGTGCTACTGGATCTAAGTGCTGCCTTTGATACAGTAGACCACACTATTCTTTTCACTCATGTAAAACAGATCAGCCTCTATAGTGCTGTTCATAAGTGGTTCACATTATATCTCAGACAGGACTTTTGTGGTGAGTTTAGATACCTGCTCCTCTAAGGTCTGCAAGATCACATGTGGTGTGCCCCAGGGTTCAATTTTAGGCCCAGTGCTTTTTAACCTGTATATGCTCCCTCTCAGTGGTGTCATCAGGAGACATGGAGTTAACTTTCACAGTTATGCTGATGATACACAGTTGTACATCTCCATGTCTCCTGATGACATACGGCAATTGGTTGCACTTTTTAACTGCATTTTAGACATCAAATCCTGGATGGCAGAAAACTTTCTCAAGATCAACCGGGACAAAACTGAAGTTTTAGTTATCGGTCCTGAGGCTCAGAGCAACTTTTACCAAAACTACAATCATTATCTTTTATTCCTTCATCACAAGTGAAGAACCTGGGCGTGATTTTTGACTCTGATCTGACTTTTATCCCAAACATTAATAACATTACTAAAATAGGTTTTTATCATCTAAAGAACATTGCCTGAGTCCGCCCCATTCACTCTCTGGCCAATACGGAGACGATGATGCAGGCTTTTATCACCAGTAGAAACGATCACTGTAATGCCTTGCTTTCTGGTCTTCCCCAAAAGACTACCTCAAGTTTACAGCTTTTACTAAATTCAGCAGCACGTGTCCTGATGAAGACCAGGAGGCGAGAGCACATTACACTGGTCTTAGAATCACTGCATTGGCTCCCCATATGTTTTAGGGTCAATTTTAAGGTTATTTTCATGATAATCTGTAAAGCATTTTGATAAGCTTTGTAGTTTTAAAAGTGCTTTATAAATAAAGTTTGATTTGATTCAAGCCAAAAAACAAGAATGTAGTTAGGGCATCAGCTTACCGGCCAGAGCGCTATAGGAGGGAAAGAGGCCTGCTACTGAGCTGAAATTGCAGATGACTGAGTTTTTTTGTGTGACTTTAATGATAAATTACTTGTCCTACGTTTTCAACACACCGTGACGCCACTGTTCTCTCCTTAACAGAAAAGCTAATGCTAGGCTCTCTCTGTTGTTCACTTTTTGGTATGCTACGACACAGTGGGGAACCCTTAGGGCCTTCTACGCCTTCAGAGAAGGCCTAGAAATTCCTGGACCAAAAAATAGGAGTATGAAATAAAACATAAAAAAAGTATTATTAATACTAATAATAAATAAAACATAAAAAAGTATTATTTTAACATTTCTTTTTCATTTAATATAATGCATTTAATTATTTTTCTCTCATCTACATTATAAAATTTAGCCTACTGTCAAGTTCACATTAGTAATAACAGGGTTACTATCCTGAAAACCTGCTATCCAATCAGAATCGTCAGAATCTATCAAGACCCAGTTACCTGGCTCATTGATTGGTTAGGACTTCATGAGTGTAGGAGAAGGCCAAGCCGTGTGTCTTCTTATGATTCATTCACACCGCAGGCTTTGTCAGCGTCAGCGACGTCAAGATTACATGTTAAGTCTATGGCGGAGGCTGTTGGAGGAGCGCCACGGTCTCTGCGGCACTTTGTGAGCTTTGGCTCCATCAACTTTTCATACTTTTCCTGCTTTTCATGCTTCAAAGCTCATAAAGCCAGCAGCGCAGAAGTTCAGCTAGTTGAACTTTTGACGGTGCTGACGGCCCTGAAGCGGCGCGTTAACCAATCAGAGCTTATAATTGTAGCAATGTCACTACACATATTTTGACAGGCGCTTTTTGGGAGGAATAGAGAACCTGTAGTTGGTGTCCTGGTAGGAGATTTGAGCTCCGATGCGGCCCTGGAGGTCGTAAAATTAGGCACGGGACAGACGGAAGTACTGCTGAAGGCGAACCTCATCCATACGTAGCTCCTGGAGCAAATGGTTAAACTCCCCAAACTCAGAACGCATCCGTAGAATAGGGTGTATCCACAAACGGCGCTTATGTTGCCGAAGTCGACGTTGTCTAGCTTTATTTAGCAAATAAAGCCAAGGCACTCTCTCAATACTATCTGCCATAGTTCAGAATGTCCGGCAACAGAAGAAGCCCCGCCCATGCGCCCTTTTTTGCTCAGAAGAGGCAGACTTTGCAAGCTTCAACACAGAAGCGTTAAACTAGATGCTTTGTGAGCCTTGCCTGACGCTGATAAAGCCTGCGGTGTGAATGAACCATACGTTTCAGATTCACCAATCATGGTTTGATTTGAGTGGGCGGGAAAAAACAAAAAAAGATCGTAGGCCTTCTTGAAGTCTTAACTTCAATCTCATATGCAGCAGAGTGGAGAGAAACAGAGAGGTAGCGAAATGGCAGAAGACAAGAGTGATGTTGTGGCTAGCTTATTTGCTTCGTCTTTTTCAAAACGGGCTTTCACAGAAAAGCTTTAGATCATTAAAAACAGAAGGCCAACTCCAAAACTGGAATAAAAAAAAAAAAGGTAAATAAAGTGGAAAGACATTTCAAGACTGACAATTATCAGCGCTATCCTTGAATGACAAGCTGTAAGAAAACAAACAGGTTGTATTGCTGGAGTTTTATTTTTTTTTTTTTTACAAATGCCAAGTCAACAACCACTTAGGTCAGCGGGGGATCTGACAAAGTCAGCTCACCGTCATCAAGATTCTGCAGCACACCTGCAAGCTACAGTCTGTTTGAAAACTTTAGGGTTTAGGGACACTAGGATTGATATTTAGTTTGACGAGCAGTGCCGTAACCATACCACAGCCCACAAAAGCAAGATCAGGCAGAACAGAGAGATTTTGAAACGTCTCATCAATGTCGTAATTTTTCTGGGAAAGCAAGAGCTGGCATTTCGAGGACATGAGAGTAAAGATTCCGAAAAGACGGGGAACTACTTGGAGTTTGTGGATTTTTTGGCGGAGTATGACAGCCCGCTGCGCTGTCACCTGGATTCGGCCACTGTGTTCATTGGCACTTCCAGAAAAATTCGGAATGACCTGATTCAGTCGGTGGCAGATGTAATGCCCGAAGCCATGAAAGCGGAGGTGAGGAAAACACCTTTTGTCTCCGTTATGGTGGACGAGACAACTGACGTGAGTAATAACGCTCAGATGTCATATGTGTGAAGGAGAAGTTTTTCGAGTTTGGTGATGTCAGTGGTGATGTGCGCCAGGAAGCCATTTCAGGTCAAGTTTTGGGGTGTCTCGAGGACTGCGAATGCACTAATAAAGTCATCGCCCAGTGTTACGATGGAGCTGCCGTCATGGCCTCTGGATTGAATGGACTGCAAGCTAAAATAATAGAAAAGATACCACAAGCTCTTTTCGTTTACTGTTATTCAAACTCCCTGAACCTTGTCATGTCCCATGGTGCTACTAAAATTAAAGAGTGCAAAAAAAAAATTCTCGCACCTAAGTGGCCTACCAGCCTTTTTCTCAAAATCAGCCAAACGCACAAAACTCCTGGATGAAATATGCCAGCGAAGACTGCCAAGAGTGGCTCCTACACGGTGGTACTTCTCATCACGTTTGGTTTGCACTGTGGAGAGAGGAACTGTTGGAGCCCTTTGAATTCATTGTCGACAACCACAGTGACTTTGATGATGATGCTGTACACATCCCTGATGGATACACGACACTGCTGACGGGCTTCGAGTTCTGCTTTCTCCTCGCCACATTCAACTCGTTCGCCTACTCCGATGTCCTCTTTGGGATCTTGCAAAATAAGAAGTATGACATGCAGTTTTGTTTGTCTAGTATTGAGGACTTTTGCACCACCACAGAGGGAGAAAAGGCCAAGTTTGACTCCAATCTATGACGACATGGTGGGCAAAGTCGGGGATCCCAGTGGGCGCAAGGCAAGTAGAGGTGGAGATGCGTGTGCTGCACAGTGAAATCTTGGAAAACAATCTCACTCAGCTGAGGAACAGATTCAAAGATCATGAAAAACTGTTGTTCATTGCTCTTCTGGACCCAAAGAAGTTTGCCACCGAAAGAGAACATTTTCCCAACTCCAAGTTTCAAAGCCTTGCTGCAAACTACGGGCAGCACTTTGAACTCCCCAGGCTCAAGACTGAATTGACGGTCATGTACAACATGTCAAACTTTGCGGCAAGGAGCCCGTCAGACCTGCTCCATTTTCTGATGCTTAAAGAGCTGACTGAGAGCATGCAGCAGCTGTATCACCTCATCTGCTTGGTACTGATCATCCCTGTGTCCACCTCGTCAGTTGAGTGCTCTTTCTCGGCCCTGAAGCGCATCAAGATGCACGCCAGAAACAGTACGTCACAGGATCGCTTGGGAGCTTTGGCACTGATGTCAATAGAGAAAGGACTTCTTTTGGAGCTTAAGTCAAAGGACAAACTTTATGACTCTACCATCGTCCACTTTACAAAGAAAGGTCGACGGATGGACTTTGTTTCATGTAATAAGGTAGGCCCATGTTATAAGCTAACTTGATTATTATTCACACAGGATTAATATTACACTGGGACATTTAGTATGTTTTCTTTTATTTCAGAGGTTGTCCGTGTAAAAACTGTAACACAAATTGTTTTAATTCAATAGGTCAGCCGATCTCTTATAAATCCGCCTTTTCTGCCTCTTTCATTTCTTTGACATATATAGGCACTAAAATGATCACTGCGCCGTGCGTAATGGTGCTTGGTGTATCGTGCATTTTGAAATGGGATATTACTTTCATGATCCTCATAAATTTTAGTTGACTCCGTCAGTGTGTGTGTGATTTTTTTTGCCCGTGATTTTAAAGCGCTGTCCATAGTGATTAAATGAAATTATAATCGGTTTCCGAGTCCGCATGTCCGGTTTGGGTGAAGTTAATGTTGAGCAGGTTGCAGAATGTTATTGTCTATTGTTGACTTACTTGTGCTGTTTTTTGGATGATTGCAGTTGTTAAGGGCTTTCAATTCATCGTAGCCTATGGGTAGCGTATAATGGAGGCTGGCGGTGACGGCCAGGGGTGAAGGCCCAGCTGTATTGCTCACGGTTCGCTACTGCTACGACATTATGTTTTTGTGCTTGAGTTGTGTTTGTCTTTCTTCTATAGTCTCTTGCAACATATGAGAGGCTATCTTTGCTTAAATTGGACCCTCCAAGCTGTCCAGTCTCTCTTTCCTCTCCATCTGTGGCTAAAAACCGGACCAGGCCGTAATCTGACCATGCAGGGTACTAATGTTGCTGTCTAATACTCTCAGTGAGAAGAAAATTCCATGCAGCTCGTATATTTTATTCACAATATTAACCTGTTCAGTTTGCTACCATCTTTAGTGTATTTTTTTATATCAGTTATCTAAATCTGTTTTGATGCTGCTTTTTTTTTCTTTTTTGTAAATATGAAAGACCCCCTTAAGTTTTCTGCAGCACAGTGAGGCATATATTTGTTTCTATTCTTTAATTTGAATTCTTAGAGTTTATGTTTTTGAATGGACTGTAAGCATAGTAGACTACTTTAAACCTCAAATCAGCATATTAGTATGCTCAGAATATTAAAATTGTTTTTGTTATTCTTGATATTGTTATTGCAACACTTAAATATAAACACAGTGCGGTGGTCGGAAGAAGTTATCTTTTTTAATGATTTCAGGTTAAATATAAAGGGAAAGGGTGTACTGTCATTCTGCACACCTCTAAACTCCCTGTTGAAGTATTACTATTTTAAAGTGATAGCTTTTAATAAAAATGTTCCATATTCAACCTTTAATGGTTTAAGAGAGGCACTCAACCCTCCAGTAGCATTCATTCATCTAAAACAAAGGTGTCAAGCCTCAGTCTTTGAGGGCCGCTGTCCTGCAACCTTTAGACACGTTTCTGCTTAAATACACCTGAAACAAATAATTAAGTCATTAACCACTTTCTAAAGAACCATTCTGCCGGCTGCAGAAGTAATTCAGTTATTTAAATTAGGTCGGTTGGACCAGGGACCCATCTAAAAGCTGCAGGACACTGGCCCTCAAGGACTCCAGTTTGACACTCCTGAACACAGCTTGATCAATGTCCTCTGGAGAAGAGAATCATAATAATGATTTTTTTTTTGTCCCAAGCATATATTTGATAAATGGGTAGGCTGGGCTCCTGACTACTTATACATTCTCCACATGATTTTTTTCAAACTCCTGACAAAATTAGGTACAATACCTCTCTGGAGCATCTCTACAGTGCCCACCCTATAGGAATACATCTACAAAAAGAAGTCTCCACTGTTATCAGTCCACAGGTGCACAATATGATAGGAGAAAAAAACATCCCAACAAAAGTTCCCAGAAGCTGCAATGAAGCTGCAGTGCAATCCCTTGTAATACAGGGCCTGTCTGGGTCCAGTCCAACTGTGACTCTAGTTTCGCTGGGCCCCAGAGTTTGAGCCCTAAATGAACTATTTATAGACCAGGCTTCATGGCGGGTAAGATGGTTTCATAACTGGTCACCCCAAGGACATTTTACTTCGTTTTCCAGACTGAATCTATTCAGGCATTAGCGCTGTGTTCTAAACAGCTTTCTTGAAACCTGAATGGTTTTTCTGAGAAACTGAGAGCTGGATATCCAAATGTTTTAATTTTCTCTCCTTTACAAAATAGGACAGAAGGAACACTCTAGAGGGTAAATGATTAGCTTTCATTTGCCATTACTTACTTTGCGTTATTATTAAAAGAAAACCTTTAAATTTGCTAATGTTACATAGACCTTGAGAGACTGAAGCAGAAAATTAAAACATTATTTTAAAATGTAAAAAGCACATTTCATTTTTATTAAGAATAATGTATTATTTTATTTTCCTGTAAAATCATGTCTAATAAAACAGCAGAGGCCAAATGGCAAATGTTTAATTCCTTTTCTTTTTCACCTAATTAAACTTAAGAAGATTCAGTTTGTACATTTTATGACACTGTATTGATGTTTTTATTCTTTAGACAATCTCCCAACACAATTGCTTACTTTTATAGATGCTAGGTTTGCTTTGTCTGATTAAAAATGTATTAATGTAGAAACCATGCACATTTACATTTGAGGCATTTTAAAATATCAGTAAGGCAGTGTGACAGTTTATTCAAATAGTTAAAATAAGCTTTTAAAAATAAACTAAATCCTAAATGTTTCAAAACTACAAAAAAATATTGCCTCACATTAATACAATTATTCAGTTGGTAATTCCTTCGTGAGCATCAAACGATGTTTTTTTCTGATATATAAAACAGAAGAAAAAATTGTTTTTCTTTAACCTAACGTTTGTATTACTCCAGGTAAGTGGATGCCCTGAAATAACCCTACATTATAGCAGGGAAAACAAAGCAACACTTTTTTTGTGTGTACTGAAATTATTTTAAGAGATCCTTTCTTTATTTTTCTCTGGAGGACAGGAAAGTTTGCACAAGTAATAGTGGTGGTCTCCCTGTTGAAAGTGTGAGGTACTGTAGAGCTATTTGTCTCCATCACAGGGAGCTGTTAACGAGGTCAAGATGAGCTGTTGGAGCTTTTGTCTTAGCTGGTCAGAAAAGGAGTACAGGATAAAGAAAGTTGAATTTAGAGAAAGTAAAGAAAAAGATTGAAAATGTTTGAGCAGTTTTCCCACCACAAATCAAATCAATGAGGTTCATGTGTGTCAAAGACAGATGCATCCATGAAAATAAAAACTTTTAATTTATAAATTAGAAGACAAAACATCATAAATTGCTAGAAATAACACCAGACAAGCTTATATATAACACATATAGTTTGAAAAAGCAGATTTCAGCTTTGATTCTAGTATGGTTTTAAAACTGTAGGACTGATTAACAAAATAATTATGTATTCTGTCATTTTATTTTCTATCATGTTTCAGTTTGAATGGTAACAAGATTTTTCCACATGATGACATATTTATAAAAGTCACAGCATTGTGATGATAAACTGAGGATGGCAACTAGACTTTGTTGAAGGTTTGAGAATTTCCGAATAAAAGACAAATCTTAATATATACAATTGCAGTCATTGAATTGCATTATTTATATTTCACATAAAGTGAAATATAAAGTACAGGGGATCTTATTTATAAAGCTTGCTTTCACACAAAACGGGGTCTTAAAACTACATAAGCAACTTTATATGCAAAGTTTCGGATTCATAGAAAAAAACGTGGCGGAAAAATTTGCGGAACTTTAATAACACTAAGGATCTTGCTTACACACTTTTTGGAAACAGACAGCAGGAGAGATTCCAAAATTGTGAATATAAGACACATTTTCAGACTTGTAGAGCATTGCACACACACATGAACACAAAAAACACACACACACACTTCTATCCCGTCCCGTCTGTAGGAACTGAGAATAAAATGAGTATTTGATTAAAAATATGTTGTATTTAAGAATCATGTTCATATGTATGCCTTCAGATTTTATAGCAATTGCACGTATTGGTACATGTGTGAGGAACAAATATGCTGGAGCGTCCCAGCATAATTCTGCACAATGGATGCGCTTTCACTCATTGAAGATTTTTTCTTTTATGTCAGGCATGTTGCTGCATCAATCATGCCGTGTCACCTGCAGCTTTTCCATTTATATTTATGACCCCAAATCAATATTTTGCATCGATGATACTTTTTAAAAATAATTTTGAAGCGCACCTTTTCGCTAAGCTTTAAATATCTAGCAGAGCTTAAATGTATTATGTTCTCTTGTGATTTAGTTTTATTTGTTTAAATTTGCTTTGACTCCACTCTTACTGTTGCTACAAGAGATAATCATAGCCAATAATTGAAACATTAGATTTAATGTTCTTATTTTTGAATCTCTTGTGCTGCTGCTTTAAATTTTTATTTATTTTTAAATTTTTATTTTTTACTCTTGTCTTCTAACACTTTTTTTGTAACTACATTTTTGTTTGTTTATGTGAAGCCTTTGGCTGAGTAAAGCTTTATATAGATCAACATTGATTGATTGATTAATTGATTGACTAAATAAAATAAAACTGTTTTCTCTGCCACCGCACGCCTGCAGCTGTGTCTGTCTCCGCCTCTCGGTTGCCATCGTTACCCATGAAACGCCCCATATTAGCCGTCTTAAGTCTATGCAGAATATTCACTAGACACTTTGCAATGACCGTTTATGGCAGAAAGTGGCTGTTTAGGAGGTTGGATATGATCAAAACACAGCTGAGCACATTTCTACAAAGAGTCTGATTAATAAAGAGGAAATTGCGTACAGCTGTGCACCCTCAGAGAACAGAATTTAAAACAGCTCTGCTTCTGTACAAGTCTTTTCATGGTTTGGCACCAAAGTACATCTCTGACATGTTAGAGACATATGAACCATCTTGGGCCCTGAGAACTTCAGGGAGGGGTCTCCTGGTGGTTCCCAGAGTGAACAATAAACACGGTGATGCTGCATTTCAGATTCAGGCAGCTAAAATAGGGAACAGTCTTCATAAGGATGTGAGACAAGCCTCAACTCTAACAATGTTTAAATCCAGGCTGAAAACTGTTATTTTTTTACCCGTGCATATGACAATTGAAATTATTTTATCTGCAATCTTGCTTTTTATAGTAATTAATTCTTTTTTACGTTTATTTTTCTTTCTGTTTCCTTAATTTATGCAACTGTGAAGCACTTTGAATTGCCTTGTGTATGAATTGTCCTCTACAAATAAACTTGCCTTGTCTGGTCTTGAGTTTACTACAAGTTTAATAGATCAGAAACTTACTAGGCGTAAGTAAAAAAAAAGTTGATGAGCTTTCGTGCGGTTCTAGTGAGGATTCTACGCAAAGTTTTATAAATGAGACCCAAGGACTGATACTGAAAGCTTTATCTGAGCACCAGTGAAATGAGATAGTAATAAGATAGGTAGTTTGTGCTATATTGAAATTGATTTACTAACCTGAAACTTCAAACGGAATGTGAACATCACTGGTATAAAGAGAAGTAAGTTAAAGTCCAAATCTAACATCCTGTGGCGTTCAACAACGGCAAATTCCACAAGGGACTTTGTAGCAGTAGACATGTGACCACATGCTGGTGGTGTGTTCAGAGGAGTCTGTTCAATCAGAGGTGTTTTCCTAACAAATGCACAAATGCCAGAGGTCTAGGGAGAGCACAATTTAAATAGTCTCTGCAAGACGCTCTGGCATC
Source organism: Apricaphanius iberus (assembly GCA_028564705.1). Taxonomy (NCBI): domain Eukaryota; kingdom Metazoa; phylum Chordata; class Actinopteri; order Cyprinodontiformes; family Aphaniidae; genus Apricaphanius; species Apricaphanius iberus. The sequence continues at coordinate 2,021,212 of JAPXFQ010002826.1, forward strand.
GAGCAATGATGCACGTTACTGCACCACGTGAGCAGTTCGGGGAACCAATCAAATCCGTGTAACTGATTGTAGGTGGGCCAGAGGTAAGCTAAACTGATGACAGTAGTGCTGTGACGTCCGGAATCATTTAGTAAATGTTGAAAGATGACTACAGATGAACACCACTTGTTTGAAACGGCTTTGGGTGCTTCGATGAAGAAGTTAGACTTGGCTTTTCATCTAAAAGTTGACCAGAAAACTGCGTGCAGTGAGAGTTTCAAATGCATGCTTGGTTCCGCCCCCTCGAGTTTGTTCCTCTTCATTACCGGTTGCCAGACTTTTAATCTTAATAGATTAGCGTCTTATTTTTCCAAGCTACTTCTAAGATGCATTCAATACAATTTGTACATTGGACTGTATACATATCAAAGCAACTCCAAAGTAATTAAAAAAATCATTATCAAATGTCGACAGTTTTGTTTAAAAGCTTCTAAAAATGTATGATCAATAAAAACAAGACAAATGTAATTATTTAATTTAAATCATTGCTCTTGAGTGAAGGATATCAAAACCAACTGAAGAATGATTTCAAAACCAAGGTACTGTGATTTTTGTTTATCATGCCACCTAATATAGACGTTCCTTTCCCCAGCGCCAATCTCCATCTCATCCTGTGGGATACCAAAGCCAGAAGACATGTAAAGTCTGCCCAACATATTCTGCTTCTGCCCCAGGGCTTGCCAGTGTGACATACCTGGTAAACAGCGCATGCCTGAATTGTCCCAGCTGACACCTTTTGATGCGCAGGAGTAGTAGATTTGGTTGAAAATCCTCAGCATAACTTGCTCATTTGTTACCATCACAAGATTATTTTGGACAAGCAGAAGGAAACAGACAGATGGATGAAAGAGTCTTATATTGCTGAACATTTTATTTTTTGCTTTCTGGAACAGTGTACCTTGTTGAGATTTAGGCTATTTTAGGCTATTTGTCAAATTATGAGATGTCACTGAAACTATATTGTGCTAAAATAATCTATTGTCAAATTACAAGCTAGTTGCTACTTCATCAGAATTTTAGCTTTGATTTTGGTAAAAAAAAAACTCAAAGAAAAAAAACTGAACAAGTACATGTCCATAACATAAATATTAAAAAGATAAATATATTTTTAAAATGTTCAGAAATATGTGACTATTTCTTTTAAAAATATTTGACGTTTTTTTTATATGTTCTCTTTATTAGATATAGCCTGTCTTTCCTGACACAAAATCCTTGACTAGAAAATCTAGTATAATAATATGTGTGAGCATCTGTTCCACTTCTGTTCCATTCTTTATTATACAACACTCCTTCAACATAATTTCACCAGAATCTTTTCAAGTTCTCAAATAGATTCCCCAAACAATAAAACGTTTAAGTCATGAAGATCTTTTTATACTTGCACACTTATTTACTTTAGTTGCTTAGAGACATTGCTCCTACTTGATAATCTCCATAATCACTAAGCAACCTCTCAGCTCAACCTACAGATGCAAGTTTCTATAGAATTTCAATAAATCTTTGTTACTAAATGTGTGTACTGTAAAACTGTTGTAATTAGATATAACACTATTAAACTGTTTACAATACATGGATAATTAAATGAAAATTACTTTAAAAGTGATTGTGATTATATGTCTTGTAAATTGGCACTATATAAATAAACTGAACTGAATACTCTTATTAGGCCAAGTCTTTTGCAGGACTTATATGATTATGATGGCTCTTTGGGCATATACAGTACAAGGTAAATGTTCCCACAGCTTCATTGTTTTAACAGAGATGCTCTAACTGTTGATCACACAGTCTGCTGACTTTAGAAATCAAATAAATGTGAAAAAAGGTGTAGAACATTTAGCATTGTGCCTTGCAAAATCAATAAAAGAACAAAAGAAACAATACAACCCACAGTTCTCCCAGCTAAGAACTGTAGTAAGCAGTAATGACTTTGGCTGATTTGTCAAAACCTGAGTGAAGGTTGTAGCAAAGAAATCCTACACAATGCTGGGTGGGCACACAGGTGTTGCTGTACAGAACAGCTGTTCATGGCTGTCAGGACAATGTTTGTCCTTTTCTTACTTGTCATTGTGTCTCCAAACACCTGTTGTCCTGTCATAACTGCATATATTGTTCTAAACTCAGGTTTGATCTCAATATAAAACATTAGGCATAATTCTTATCCCAAATAGTTTCAACCACAAATTGTTAGTTATTTTGTGGCCTGTGAGTACTTATAAATTGACATATGTTCAAAAGTAATTTCACATAACATGTTCATCTTCAATTTGGAAGACTGGCTATAAGACTCCAATTAATTACATTTACCACCAGGTGTCATGAGTTGGTTGAAAGGAGGACCCAAATGCAGAGCAGTGTTTGAAACCTTTTTGGTCCATTTTATGTATGATAATATGATAATGATGTTAATTTTATTAACATCATAACAGTCCCCTCCCTACTCAAGGTGTGCCACCTGGCGCACTAACCAGCAACTTTAGGCCAGGGTGGGAGAGGGGGTCCAGGACGGGCGGAAGAAACAACATCCAAAAAGTCAGATGAGGAGTCCAAAGACAATGAGGCAGCTGACAAGGAGGCCGACGACGTAGAGACAGGTGCAAAGGAGGCCAGCGACGTGGAGACAGGCGCCAAGAAGGCTGGCGACAAGGAGACAGGTGTCGAAGAGACAGGCGACGTGGGAACTCTAGATGTAGAGGCCGACGTCTGAGGAGCTTGTGTCTTGGAGGCCGGAGTCGGATGAGTTTGTGTCTTGGAGAGCTGAACCTTGTGATGTAACCGGTAGAGCTGAACCTAGTAAAGCCCCCGAGAGTGAAGCTGAACCTTGTGAAGCCGGCTGGAGAGCAGCTGATGGAGAAGCCGGTGGGGCTGAAGCCTGGGTTGAGGCGGAAAGCGGCGGAGCTGAAGCCTGTGCTGGAGAGAAGGCCGGTGAAGCTGAAGTTAAGGCCAGCTGAGCTGAAGTTGATGTTGCTGAGTTGTTATTGAGATTGGCTGGGTTTAAACTTGTTGCGACTGCATGGTGACTGCTGAGATTGAAGTTTGTAGTGAGGGCGATAGAGCTGAACATTGAGGCGAAGCAGGCAGAACTAAAGCTTGCACTGAGGACAGCTGGACCAAAGCTAATGCTTCTGCTGAGGCCAAGACTAATAGGCCTTAATCTTGGGCCTTAGGAGGCTTTGACGAGAGAGAGACCCATGATGAGGCATAGAAGACCCTCGAAGAGGCACAGAAGTCCCGAGACGTGGCATAGAGGTCCCTCTGAGAGGCACTGAGGTCCACCCAGGAGGCATGGAGAACCCACAATAAGCTGCTGAGGACCCACGACGTGGCAGTGCTGGGGACCCACGACGCTGCAGCGCTGGGGACCCACGGCTTGGCGGCATTGGGGACCCTCTGGGAGGTGTAGAGGAACCCGTCCAGTTGGACATCTCCTGAAGGAAAGCCGGAAAGCTGGAACCCACTAGAAGAGTCTGTGGGCTGGAACCTAGCGGGGCTAGAAAAGGATTGTGACCTACTGCTGGCAGCCACTAGAGGGATGAGCGACAGTCTCCTGCTGGCAGCTGCTAAAGAGAAGAGCTAATACCGGGGTCCCGGGATCTGGAGAACACTTGGGTTCGGGCTTAAGAGCACCCTCTTTGAACTTAGGCTCCAACTCTGGAATAGTTTCTACAGGCCTCAAACTCTGGAACAGCTTCTTCTGGTTCAAATTCTGGAACAGCTTCTACTGGCTCAAACTCTGGAGCTGTTTCTACTGCTTCAAAAGACTTGGATCGCAGCGCACACTTTGACAGCTCAGAACAATTAATAATCTGGGAAGTGTTTTTTTTCAACAGCCTGAGAGATAGACTAAGTAGGGTGTCCCTTTCTCCGAAGAGACTCATAATACTGTTCATAAATATATTCCAACATGATAGAATCATTCTCAAAGAACTGAATGAGTGTTTTTAACACTCATTCAGTTAATGAATGTTTCTCAGTCTTATTTTCTGGCCTCCAGAGGGTGCTGTCCATTTTTAGAATAGTTACAGCCACAGAAGAAAGCTGAGGTGACTGAGAAACTGAAGAGGAGGCTCTTCTGGAAAAGTGCAGGAGCGACTCAAAGGCATCTCCTTCGATGATGTCGGGAAGGGTGCAGAGAGGGAGACCCAAAGAGAGGAAGGCAGGAGCGGGACTTGACTAATCTGGTTGTCACTCCGGAGATTGCTGTCTAGAACCAGGAGATCCAGGCTGGAGTTGGGCTCGGCATCCAGGGGAACGAGGAAGGACACCGGAGAGATGCCTGACAGTTCCTCGTACTAGGCGTCTCTAGGAATGAGGAGGAATGCTGAGGAGACGGCTGTCATATCATCCAGTGGAGACAAAGGAGTGGTACAGCAGCGATGATGGTGGCAGTGAGAGAACTGTGGGATGGAGGGAAGGTCCATCCCACACCAAATGGTGAGGATCACCGCCTTATAATTTCAGCCGCCAGCAATTCCTTAATGTACTTTTCCATTGTTTTACATTCAGGACAGGAGATGTTATAGAGGGGCTTTAAAGGCATGGAGGGCTTGTGTGTGTTGAAGGTCTATGGCACAGTCATAGGGTTGATGTGGAGGAATAGAGGAAGCCTTGTCCTTGTCCCCAGAAAACTATTCTGAGGTCATGATATTCTTGAGGTACATGGGAGAGAGATCAGGAGGGTCTGCCTGATCATGGTTTACCAAGAGTGGGCTTGGGAGAATTGCAGATATGAGACAGGTGGAGTGACAAAATGGGTACCACGGTTCCATTCTGTGTCTTACTTGAGATGTGGGTTATGAGTCCGTAAGCAATTAAAACCAAGAACTATGTGACACGTTTGTTTTCTGCGACTCCATAGCAGTACACCACAAAGATTTTTTTATTAGTTTTATTGACCACTGTTGTAATTGTGTACAGGTTTCAGGTCGTCTCAGGAGAACCAGGAAGTAAAAGCTGGAAGCCGGGGACCCAGGACTGGAGAGAGGGTAAGCTTGGTTAGATAGGGATCTGGAAAATGTCTTTGTTGAATTATAAATGTGCTTACAGGTAGAAGAAGTCGTGGAGCCAGAGGAGGAGGTAAGTAGGATTCTGTAGGTGTGCTCTGATATTTGATGAGTAGTTGTGGATATGGAGCTGACGGTGGAGCCAGAGGAATCCAGGGCAGGTGAATAAAGATGAGCAAAACTTAGAAGATGAATAGCTGAGTGATATCTTACTTGAAGGTGATGATAATCTTTCTGACGGGCAGGGAGGCGAGCTAGAGGATACAGGGCAGGAAGGAGCTGAGTCCAGTAGGGGAAAATGTTGCAGAGGCTGACCAGAGTGAATGCTGGAGACTGAGGAAATCCAGATCTGATGAATCCAGAAGTCAAGGAGCAAGGAGGTTTGTCACGGTTACTGTAAGAACAGACTGGCGTCAGTCAGCAGCCATCTTTTCCCTTTTATTACTGCGGCTGATTAGCTCCGATGAGCTACACCTGCCGCTTTCAGCCTGCCATGCTATTCGGCCTGAAATTTACTCAAGAACGGTGTGTACATGGCCATTGTAATGTAAAGGGAGGACGGGGGATTTTCAATAATGGTGAGGTCACTGCCAGCCGCCCACGGTATATTGGACTTGCGCTCTCGGCCATCCTTCAATTCTGTCTATAGAAAAGTGTATACACAGGGCACACTGCCAACTAAAGGCTGGGCATATGTACTACATAATTTTCAACGAGATCAGATCTTGTGCCTTGTCATAAGTGTAGTGTTTTTTGCACCCATGAATTAAAACAAAAATGGCAACGTTGTTGTGTAAAGATCCCCTTATTAGGATCCCTTTTATGTTCCCACAGACGGTTTTCCGAACAGATATCTGAATTAACCAGCTCATCCAAGGTATTGGGTTGACAACAGTTTGTATGATTTTCAGTGAAGGAGACCTTTTATGGCCTTATCTCTGAGCAACCCAATAACATAGGATTTTTTAGTGTCATCACTGGGAAACGACTGAGGTGACTGCTTAAAAACAAGAAAACACAGGAGGAAATCTCTGCAAGGACCTACTTCACCAGGAAACTTCCTTAGAATAGGGGAAGTGACATGAAAAGTTGATAGGTGAGTAATATTGAATTTGTTATGGTGATAGTGGTTTCTGCTGACTTGGAGTGACAGGGGGTTGGCTGTAAACCTTATAAAACTGAGGTTGTAAGGTCAAAATGAACAGCTTATTCCTGCTGATCAATAAGAGAAAATATAACATTATCATGAGTCATGATTAGTGACTGCTGAGAGTCTTAGTGGGATCAGCTTGGCCTGAGTGTTCCTTCATGGTTTTAGGTATCTGCTTTCACAAAACTCTAAGCAAATGGTGGATCCGGGAGGTGCTGGGGAAGATGATGCGGAACGAGAGCTGGAGCATTGAAATGAGCAGATGATGACGAGGAAAATAGACCAGGAGATTTTATAACGAATGCTTGCTGTGGTGTGAAGTGGAAACAGCAGGTGAGAGTGAGTGGAACTGGAGGATTACTGGTGTGATGGTTTAACTGAAGGTACGCTGAAAACGTAAGATAAGTAATTATCAAGAATGATCTGAGAATGAGTTTTTCATAGGAAGGAGGGCAGACAGGAGGCACACTAATGAGGATGGGGATGAAGAGTAATTCCAGGAGCTTGACGGAGAAAAGTGAGTATGATTAGAGATTAAGGTCAGTGGATTGGATTGCAGCAAGAGATGGAAAAAGAAAGCCAAAACCAGTTATGGAGATGACACCAGGTTTTCCTAGAAAGGAGGTATGAGTCTGGAGATAAGTGATCTGGAGCTCCGAAGTGAGAGGACTTGAAACAAGTACCTGGAGGAGGACAAGGAGAAGGTAAGGACCTGGAGTAAACACTTATAGCATAGCTGCAAGTCTCCACCAACCGGAGCTGAGACTGGTCCCTCCAGTGGATCACTTGTGGCACTGACATTAAATAACAATCACCACACATACCAAACCTCCAGAATCATAACAATATGCACTGCAAAGCATATTTTTTAACACATCTTTAGTTTCCTGCCTTAAAGCAGAGGTTGGTAGCTATAACATCAGTGTGTAGCCACGTTAGTAAAGGACACAACTCTAAGAACTGTCTTTTGCTCAGCTGCTGTTGGCTGTGCCATTAAATTTGTAAAAAAAAAAAATTTGATTAAATTTATACTTTAGTTAATTCAGCGTCTCTCAAAAACCCCCATTTTAGGGCGTTTGTTGCAAAGAGTGTTGAAAAATCTGTCGGTAGATGACAACTGCATCCTAGGGCTACACAATCTGACCAGTGACTGCATGTGGAGTCTTTGGTTCTTGTGTTTGGCAAATAAGAAGTGGCAGAAGCATACTTCCACGAGTGACCTGATCTGGTGGAGGCAAAGTAGGTGGAATCCTAATTACTAGTTGATAATTGGTACATTTTTTGTGGTTAATTATCTCTCGAGAAAGAAAAATTGCTTGGCAAGAAAGACACAATTGATTTCAATCATTGAAAAAAGCAAATGCAATCTAACATTTAAGTCGCTGATTGACGAAGTACAGGGTTTTAGATTTATAAATTACCGGTCATAAAAGAATTCTAGGGTAGAGGGACAAAGAAAATCAGAGCAACATTAAAAAGTAAACCTTGCGAGGAATTACAGGCGAAGGTGGGCAGAACACTAGCTCCTGTGGCTGAGTCAAGCCTGAGTCAAAGGTAACACTCTTTGTGGCTTTGTAGTACAAGAGGAAAGATGTTGTCTGTTGTCAGTGCTATGTACTAAACTGAAATTCAGTTTATCCATCCGTCTTGGACTCTCTGGATGGTGTACTGTATGTTTTGTCATATGCAGTGGGGCAAAAAAGTATTTAGTCAGCCACCGATTGTCCAAGTTCTCCCACTTAAAATGATAACAGGGGTCAGTAATTTTCATCATAGGTACACTTCAACTGTGAGAGACAGATTTGAAAAAAAAAACAGGAATTCACATTGTAGGATTTTTAAAGAATTTATTTGTAAATTATGGTGGAAAATAAGTATTTGGTCAATAACAAAGATTCAACTCAATACTTTGTAATATAACCGTTGTTGGCAATAACAGAGGTCAAACAATTACTATAGGTCTTTACCAGGTTTGCACACACAGTAGCTGGTATTTTGGCCCATTCCTCCGTGCAGATCTTCTCGAGAGCATTGATGTTTTGGGGCTGTCGCCGAGCAACATGGACTTTCAACTCCCTCCACAGATTTTCTATGGGGTTGAGGTCTGGAGACTGGCTAGGCAACTCCAGGACTTTCAAATGCTTCTTACGGAGCCACTCCTTCATTGCCCGGACGGTGTGTTTGGGGTCATTGTCATGTTGGAAGACCCAGCCACGTTTCATCTTCAAAGCTCTCACTGATGGAAGGAGGTTTTGGCTCAAAACCTCACGATACATGGCCCCATTCATTCTTTCCTTAACACGGATCAGTCGTCCTATCCCCTTATCAGAAAAAAAGCCCAAAGCATGATGTTTCCACCCCCATGCTTCACAGTAGGTATGGTGTTCTTGAGATGCAACTCAGTGTTCTTCTTCCTCCAAACACGACGAGTTGAGTTTATACCAAAAAGTTCTACTTTGGTTTCATCTGACCACATGACATTCTCCAAATCCTCTGCTGTATCATCCGTGTGCTCTCTGGCAAACTTCAGACATGCGTGGATATGCACTGGCTTAAGCAGGGGGACACATCTGGCACTGCAGTATTTAATTCCCTGTGGTTGTAGTGTGTTACTGATGGTAACCTTTGTTACTTTGGTCCCAGCTCTCTGCAGGTCATTCACCAGGTCCCCCGTGTGGTTCTGGGATTTTTGCTCACCGTTCTCATGATCATTTTGACCCCACGGGATGAGATCTCGCGTGGAGCTCCAGATCGAGGGAGATTATTAGTGGTCTTGTATGTCTTCCATTTTCTGATAATTGCTCCCACAGTTGATTTTTTCTCACCAAGCTGCTTGCCTATTGTAGATTCACTCTTCCCAGTCAGGTGTGGGTCTACAATTCTTTTCCTGGTGTCCTTCGAAAGCTCTTTGGTCTTGGCCATAGTGGAGTTTGGAGTCTGACTGTTTGAGGCTGTGGACAGGTGTCTTTTATACAAATAACGAGTTCAAACAGGTGGCATTAATACAGGTAACAAGTGGAGGACAGAAGAGCTTCTTAAAGAAGAAGTTACAGGTCTGTGAGAGCCAGAGATCTTCCTTGTTTGAAGTGACCAAATACTTATTTTCCACCATAATTTACAAATAAATTCTTTAAAAATCCTACAATGTGAATTCCTGGTTTTTGTTTTTTCAAATTCAGTCTCTCACAGCTGAAGTGTACCTATGATGAAAATTACTGACCTCTATCATTATTTTAAGTGGGAGAACTTGCATAATCGGTGGCTGACTAAATACTTTTTTGCCCCACTGTACAGTGGGGATTCTGTAGTACACATAAGGGACCTAAATATCTATGTGGAATGGCAAGTGTCAAGATGAGCAAGCAGGTTTTAGGGCTAGTCAGCTTTGGATATTCAAGTATGAGAAAAACTGTGAGAGGCTATGGGGACAAACTTTCCTTTGGCCTTCAACAAGTCCCAGCAAAGCATTTCAAGAAGGTAAAGCAAAGTCCATCCCATGCTTCATTTTTTTTTAAGGTCGGGACATCCAGCCTAAATCACAGATATTGTGGGGGAGTATAAAGATCTCTTCAAGGATCTCCTCAGTCTGGTAACCACATGACTCCACAGAGTTAAAGGTTGTATATGGAACATTTTCATAAAAAGCTAGACTGAAAAAAAATAATATACATACAAGGCTTTTAGAGGGGTGCAGAATGAAAGTACATTTCCTAAACAAATTAATTTTGAATTGAAATATAATAAAATGTACATCTAATTCGGGCACAACAATTACATTATGTTTACATCTACCAGCCAGTAGCGGCCACAGGTTGCAGGTTGACAGATACGATCTCTATGATCCAACTATATGGTCAGCTCAGCTCAGATGGTACTAGGAAGAATTGTGGAGTCTGGAAGTCAAGCAGCTGCTTCAGAGACCCAGAGATACTGTTATCCGTCTCAGGAGAGGAGTGACCGCAGAAGAACCAAAACTAGAGAAGTTTTAGGTGAAGCCCACACTAGATGGACCCACATAAAACACAAACACAGGCGGAAACGGCAACTTTCCTCCTGGATTTGTAAGCTAGCTCATTTGCTAATATTGCTAACATTAGCTGTTAGTTAAACTCTTCTAAAATACATTCCTCACAGGACACAGTTTAGGTTGGTCAACGGGCGTATCAACAGCGAACCAGGAAACCCAACAGCTGGAATGATGTTTTTTATTGTTGTAACTACAACCTAAATAAACTAGATTTATTTCCTTATTTATTGTTTAGTTTTTTGCACAATGAATAGGTATAGAGATTTACAAGAGGAAAAGATACTTCAACATACAGTGCAGCAAGAGGCGAAAAGCCAATTTGGCTTATCAAAAGCCATTACCAAGAAAGATTTAACATACAATTACTACAAGCAATATGATTCAGATGAGAAAATATAAGCAAATAAAGATACAAATGAAGATGACTAAATACAATAAGAAAAACAGTTTGGGATTGGGACTCTAAAATTGCAAAGCGAAGAATAAAAAAAGGAAGAGAAAAGGAAAAGGAGGGAGAAACTCTAATAGTGACCTCCCATAATTAAAGATTTTTAAGATGCTTTTTAAAATTAGCATCAGTAGAACATACACCTGCTAAATAGGAAAACCAACACCATACAATTGATACCCTAAAAAGAACAGAAAATGGACCCAAGCAGGAGAGATATTTGGGAGGATGAAGATTCATGCACTGTCACGTATTATATAGATGGATTGATGAATTCTCAGTAAAATAGGCATTAAACTGATGAGGTATTTTCCCTTCCATCAATAAAATCTTCTAAATATAGGTACATATCTAATAAGTATTTACCTGATAGACCAAAAACTTTAAACCTTTAAATAAAGGAGCAGTAGTAGCATGTGGTTCTGACCTAGTTGCCAATCTCACAAATCGCTTCTGGAGAAGGTACTTCCCCAAAACATGTTTTAATAGGAAATATATGGATGTATAAGGCTGAAGTATAAGGTGAGAAGACACCTAGTAGGTACAAGATGGGTAACTCTCCTTATTATGCTGATAGACTGATGCATTTCTGAACTTATATAATCTTGTGTGCTTTCCAGCTCAATTTTTCATCAATAAAAACACCCAGGAATTTTGTGCTACATACATTGTTGTACAAGACATGTGAATCTATTTTAATTTGTATGGTACCTTAATTATAGATTTTTTTCACTATAAATAATAAAATTAGATTTTTTTTGTGTTTAGAGATAATGTATTTATTTTAAACCATTTAGCATATGATGCCAAATCTGTATTAACAAACTCAATCAATAAATTCTGTTTTGCATGTAGTTGTGTCATCTGCAAACATAATTTGTCAAGGGGACATTATTACCATTTGTAGACTTTATTTTTAAAACCATATTTATTTAACTTAGTTAAAATAATTTTTTTACAGTGTCAAAAGCTTTGGAAAAGTCTAAAAATATACTGCATGTAAATTCATTATTTTCAAGAGAGTTTATGATTTCATTGGTAAGATTAATACAGGGCATATACAGTAAGTCATTTTTGCAAAACCCATATGGGAAATCATCAGGAATTGCATCATTGTCTAGATGAATAATAATAATTTTATAGACTATTTTTTCAAGTATCTTTGAAAAGCATGGCAAAATTGAAATTGGTCTATAATTTGAAAACTGAGGTATTGTCAGTTTTAAATACAGGGATGACTTTTGCCGTTTTAAATTCCTTTGGTACCACTCCTGTTTTTAAAGACAGAGACATAAATAAGTAAGTGGTTCCAAAATGAAATATTTTACTTGCTTAACAAGTCAGGGGGGGGGTTAAAGCATGACATTTCAGAAAAAAAAAAAAATATTAATGAAATCTGAGATTATCATCACAACTAGGAATTTCTTTGGCTAATTTTAAGCCTATGCCCACAAAGAAATCATTGAAAGGTGAAACTAGATGTTGCTATCATTCTCATGTTCCATATCGAACCTTTAAGTTAAGTTGGGTAAATCAATTAATGTAGTGTAAATTGGTTTGTGGTCCTCTGGCTGAAAGAGCATATGAACACAGACCATTTACCATGTGAAGCATGTAGCAGAAACCTAGAGGCATATGGGATATTTAGTATTGCAGGAGATTGCTATATACTAATGGGGGTTTTACAAAAGCAAATTGGAAAATTAGTATAAAATGCATTGTCATTTGGATGCTACCCTGTGTTGCTTTTGATGAAGACCAGTGCTTCTAAAGTTGCACACGACTAAAAATTTAGGCTGGAGGACTAGTGTTGGGAGCTTATAAGGAGAATGTTAAGCATATGCATCCCTGTAGACTAAGAAATATATAGACCTGAATTTTAACTCAATAACACCCTATAGAGCCTTTTAATTATTGATTAAGAGTGCCGGCAATCAAGAGTAAAGATACTGTATCACAACGGAATGGGATCTACGTAGAATCTAAATATGCAAAAACATGTAAACCCTTATTAAAAGGAATCTTACAAAGCATCAAGTCTTTTGAGACTGAAAATAAAAACTAAGGCCTTAAAGTTAAACTCTACATACTTCAGAGGGGAAGGCTGTGAGAGATGGAGAAGCTGAGGCTTGCAACACACCGTTCATGTTGGAGGTTTCCTGTGATGAGCATATTTTTGTCAGGAAGATATTAGAGCCAACTGGTACAGCAGAGAAGAAGGTCCTATGATTAAGCAGCTGGATTTCAAAGTATAGCAGAGAACAGTAACAATTAGAAATGTATCAAATGGAATTCAGTGCTTATTGGCTTTTGAGACATAATTTGTTTCTTTCTGATCTGCTTCTTATTAGACTAGTTCTGTCACACTGGTTTGTGCTAACATTTTGCATAAACTTAATTTCATTTGTATGTCTGAAGGTTAATTATAGTAAGATTATAACACTAGACTACAAGCTACCAATGTGATTTAAGTGTTGATAACTGCTTCGTTTCTTTCAATCTGCTATCTAAATTTTAAAGCTGCTGACCAGAGTATTTCAGGGAGATAGATTTTTTTAAATCCAACATACCAAGGTCTCTCCCAAAACATTCCATTTCCTGCCACGATTCCTCTACCCCCCACCACCACACCCTACAATGTGCATGAGTAACATATGACTTCACAGCCTGTAATTTTTTTATTGCATTTAAAATGTATATATTTGCTATATTGAATATATGATTGCCTTACCTGTTCAACAAACATTTCTCCTATAGATTTTGAAGCCTTTTAATGTTTGAAGGTATTTCAGTTGTTCAAATGCATCTCTGATGTAAATTCTACTATCTATATGTTGTTTTTCGGTGAGTTTAGTCGCCAAATTTTTATTTTGTTTTTTTCTGAAGTTGATGTAGCCCTCGGTAGCTGGGGAATGGGTAACCTTTTAGCAGAAGTTTGCTCTGACCACTCCATGACATCTTTCTGTACTTATGGCATCTGTAAACAGGAAGACACAGGGCTTACTCTGTGTGTGGCACCATCTCCACAGGTTTGCACGCTGTGGATGCACATTGACTGACAGCCTACACTGCAGAAACTCAAATTCTATTGGCTAAAGAAATGCGTTGGTCAGTGTGGATTGCATAGGTGTCTATGGAAGGAAGAAGGGACTTAAGAAAAGTAACAAATGTTGTGGCACACCAGCCATATATATCATAGCATAGAACTGAACTATCATTTGAAAGATTTAGAAAACTTTAAGACATTAATGAATTCTCTAGACTGCAGCTTTAACTAGAATTTTTCAAAAACTCTCACTCAGTGACTTCTGCACAAGACAACATTCATGCAAACAATCCCGTAGACGCACACAGTCACACTTACATAGACTTAAAGTGCAGCTTGCTCATTTGCAATTTCAGATATTTTGAGAGAATGTCTGTAACAATCAACGTACACAAATTAGTCTGCCATGCTTGACAGAGTACAGCTTGATGCTTGCATTATTATATTAAACAGCTGAAAATGTATTTTTCTTGCTGATTTTCACTCTTAAACAGCAATTTGCTCTTGCATTTTTACTTTCTAATTGAAATAAAATCCTAACAGCATGACAAGGGATATTGCTGCCATATCAGTTAATGGTCTACAAGAGGGTAAAACATGACTCAGTGTAAAACTGATTAATTTGGCGCTGTGTACTAAGTGAAATGTGCAAACTGGAAAAACCATAATGCTCTGTAGTCCCATTCCATCTGTTAAAAAGCTCCAAGGAGCTAACACTTGGGCTCTCTCCTGTCTCTTGTGATTCTGAGTGGCCTCACAGCACTGGGTTCATGTTCAACCTGACCTCAGCATGTCCATATCAGAGTAGATGGCTCTTTACAGCACAAGGCCACTCACAAGTCTAATATCCAGGCACATAAAAACATGGATAGGGAGCTGTGGAAGTGGAGGAGCAGAAGCCAGCTGTAATATGCTAATATGATCTAGATTTTTTTTCATTGACAACATTTTTGTCATCTTTCCACAAAACTGCTTTGATTTGAGGAGGAAAGCAGCTAATTTACAGCGCATGATACAGTGACAAGCAAAGATTACATCACTTGTACCATTTCAGATGCTCAGAAATCTGACTTTTTACAAACATAAGAGCACACACACAAATGCACACGTATCACAACAAGACTGTTCAAATTGTCATGGTATCGTGACATTAGATTTATCTGAAATAACCTTATATTCTGCAGATGATCCATCTAAAATAGTTAAATGATGTCTAAATGCAATGGCCACGAAACTATTATGTTTAACTGTGTACGTAGATGCAAATCAAGGCTCTTTAGAGTGCCTTGGGGGTTAAAATGAAATTAAACTAAAAATCGTTTTAATCACAGTTCATTCATAGTTTGACAAATTAAATAATTCAATTCTCAAGAAAGGCTTTTCCTCTTAATAAATAAAATCAGCATTTTACAATTAATTGACTCTTGTATTAAATTTGGTGTTCTTATTCTGATATAAAAGTTAGTTTGAAAATCTGAATTATTCTGCAAAGCTGTAAATACTTTTTCATGTGATGTGAAAGCAATAAAATTAATTAATCTTTCTATCTGAATTTGGGTGGTGGCAGGGGGTTTCTCACTTTAGGTATTGACAAACTAACTGAAAATAACCATGACATATATCTTGAAATGTTAGGTTAGTGTACTAATAGATAAAAGTTTGCAAAGCTCAAGTGTCGTTGAAGCTCCTAAACATCAGAAGGAACAGGCCACTTGTTGGATCTCCATGCTGATTCTCTCAGGGTAAATAATGAAGACAAGAAAAGACACAGGGGAACCGTGAAAATCACATTTCTCAGCCTTGATGAACAGATTATTTTGTAGTAATCTGTGGAGTACCTCTCGAACATGCTTAATACATGACAGGGTCGTTAGAGTAGACCAAGATGTCCTCAAAATACACAAAAACAAATCTGTTTAGCTTGTCTCTCAACATATCATTAACTTGTGCCTGAAAAAAATGCAGGAGCATTAGTAAGCTCAAAAGGCATTACAAAATATTCATAGTAGCTAGAAGGGGTATTGAAGGCAGCCTTCCATTGATCTCCCTCTTTTATGTGAACCAGGTGAGCATTTCACATGTCTAGTTTGGTAAAGACTGCGCTCCCCTGAAGGAGTTTAAGGCAAACGACATGAGGGGCAGAGGGTACCAGTTCTTCATAGTAATCTCATTAAGGCCACAGTAGTCAATGCATAGTCTTAATGACTCATCCTTCTTGCCAACAAAAAAATAATCCAGTCCCAGCCAGTGAAGAAGACGTTCTAATAAGGCCAGCCTTTAAATGATCTGAAATATAACTTTACATCCTCTCTCTTTCTGGGCCAAAGAAAGAATAAAGTCTGCCCCTTGGAGGTGTAGTCCCAGGCAATACGTAGATCAATCTGGAAATCATAGGGTCTATGAGGGGGACGAGAAGTGGACCTACACTTAAAGACCTCATAGAGATTGTGGTGTTAATGGGATTATTCTGGATTATAATATCCTAAATTCAATTTGGGCATGGTACTCCTGCAGACAAATAGAAGGACAAGAAGAACGCCATGACTGGAACTCACCAGTGCTCCTTTTAATGACTGGATTGTGTTCAATCAACAATGGACTTCCCAAAATGAATGAGCTATCAGGAGAGTGAACTAGAAGGAAAGAAAATACCTCACGATGATTTTCTGAAATTAACACAGAAACTGGTGTTATACAATGGGTTACCTGGGAAATTTTGAGGCCATCAATAGAAAAAAACTCAGTAGTAGTGCTCCAGAAGGACAACTCCTAGTTGCAGCTCGTGAGCCAATCTTTGTCCAAAAAATAACCATCAGCTCCAGAGTCTATAAAAACAGGGATTTCTCTTACGACAGGTGAATCTGTAAATTTGATAGGACAGCTTGTGTGTTTTTTGACTTAAAAAATTGGGCTCAGTAAAGACCCCTGCTCCTTTACTGAGAATAAGAGAGGTCAAAAAAACCAACTGTCTTCAATGTTTACTTGTAAATAAATTGTGCGAATTTTTTTTTACTGGAACAAAACGTCTGTTTTTTGAAAAGCTATTTTAAAATCTCTACCGATGGTGCTAGTATGTGGTTTGGGCACTTTATATCACACAGGATCGGGTACACAATGATCCAAATGTTATGAAAATGGCAGCTAGACTCCCATAGGTGAAAACTAATTTTATTTGACTGTTGGTGTTTGACTTAAGGTTTATAGTCATTATTTCAGCCAGTTTTATAGTTCAAAGGTTTTTGGGATAAGTTTTAGAGGCATACATATGGAACTTGTGCTTTTTTCCTTTAGGCCGTTTACATGTACAGTTATGGACGTTGTGTGTGTGATGCCATCTGTGGCCTGGACATTCGCCCATGATTTATTTTTCTGCCTGCCAGTGGCTTCCTTGGAGGAAGCATGGTAGGGGACATGTTGAGAATCATTGCTGACCATCTCCTCTAACTTCATCTTCTTTATGATTCAAGCAGTTCGTGCAATCCTTTCTGTTTGAATCAGTTGCATTATCTGGATATTTCTTTTTGGTATTTAAGTCTCCTGTTTCCCAGTTCTCTTTCTTTTTCTCCTATGTTGTGTTATATCAGAGCTCACTGGTACACTGAAGAAAAAAATTCAAGTAGCAGAGGAGTGGCTGAAGCAACAGACTCAAACTTACTTGAATGCTAAGTCATAGACATCGGAGCTTTTAAAAAATATGATTTTACTTGTACAGGAGAGAATTATTAGATGATAAGTTTAGGGGAAAGCACATATATCATTCTGGAGTGCTGAAATGAGAGAGATCCCTGACTTGAGCAGCACGCTGCATCAGTATGGTAATGGCCATCTGTTGGTAGTGCAGCAGTGCGGGAAACTACTTCTGATAGTCAGACAAGATATTTTGTGCGTGACAAGATGTGCATACAAGATTACAAGTCTGACCTCTTTCTGTTCACAGCAAAGTGTTTTTGTCATACCTGGGTGTGTTTTTCAAAGACATGTCTATCGTGCTTTGTAGTGAACCGCACAGAGGAATGTGAGAGATTAGATAGTAAGACAAGCAAACGTGTCATGGATTCACAGTCTTGATACCCTCAAATATCCACAGGTTCTAAGCAAGACATGTTGCTGCCTAGAAATTAAATGCAGCACATATTAGAAAAGACACACAAAAATGAGTCAAATGAAATTGTCCATAAGATACTTGTAAATTTAATTGTCCTACTTTGTATTCTTACAAATGTAGTGAATATTTTAAACATTAATTCCCTACATTTCATACCATGCTTGACTGTTCAAGATATTATGGTCCAAGTGTTGTCAACACGTCCAATAAGCATTCTTTACAATTTGACACTGTCACACAACAGAGCGGATACAGTGTGTCAAGCATAAAGCTCCTACCTTAACACTCAAAAATTGACCAACCTAATGGTGTGTTCAGATCGCAGGTTTTGTCAGCGTTAGCAGAGTCAAGATTACATGTTAAGTCAATGGTTGATGCCGTTGGAGGAGCATCGCAGTCTTTGTGGCGCTTTGTGAGCGTTGGCTCCATCAACTTTGCAAGCTTTTCCTGCGTTTCAAAGCGCATAACGCTGGCAACGCAGAAGTTCAGCTAGTTGACCTTTTGACGGTCTTGACGCAGCACAGCAACCAATCAGAGCGTCTCACTGTAGTGACATTGCCAGAAGTTGAATCGCCCTAGCCAACCACGAACCACGAGTGTTTAAAATATCCAGCAGAGAAAGACCCGCCTATGAGCTTTGCAAGCTTCAGCTTTAAAATGTATCATCTGTGTATTTGCATCAAACTAGTCGCTTTATTAGTGTTGCTTGACGCTGACAAAGCTTGTGGTCTGAATGCACCATAAGAGTTTTTATGAATATGATTTTACTTTTTCGGCATTATTTTGTCATTTCTTGCAATATCCCTTCTACATAAGTTCAAACTTTGAATATAATTATTAACCTAGTGTTTTCAGAGGTAGTAGTAAAGGTAATTGAAATGATGTATTATCTTTAACTAATCCATATTTAAGGGCAGTCATGTATTTGCAGTCAATTTTTGTCTCGCTTAAAGCAAATACAAAGTTGACAGTTTGGACAGTAATGACCCTAAAACCAAGGAATCAATCCCTATTATTAATTAAAAAATGTTTTAAGACTACACTTGGCGATATATGAGTTAGGCAGAAAACTATTCTAAATAAAAGCAAATAGATCTTTTGATGCAAGTTTGGTTAAAATTCCCCAAATCATGTAGCACCAAATCATGCAAAGCACCTTGAACTGCCTTGTGTTGAAAGCATGTTATACAATTAAAATTGCCTTGCCCAAAATATTTGTGTCAATACTGTAAAACTGAAACTGCTGCATTTTTACTTACAGAGAGAAACTAATACTGGCCCATGTCTAGATCAAACAAAACAGTTTGATCTAGACAAAACAGTTGGATGGATACTATGTCGAATTTCACAATCTAAAACAGTAGTAACTCATTTATATATAGCCTAACCTAGAATCAGTTATTTTGCTATGTAAAGAGGTAAACAAGAATGAGCAAATGGCACGTCTGATTTGTGTATGTGAGCTACGGAGAATGTGAAACTTTTTGATTACCCATTGCATTTGAAGGTGAAATAAGGCAGGTGTTCATATCAAGTCTTAATTAGCTTTTCGCTAAAGAAGAATACATCATCAAAAGTAAAAACCCTCACAACATACAGAACTGTAAGTGTCATGCCACAATCAAGGACCACAAGGACCATTGTAAAGTGTTTGTTTATGCTTACCAACATTTACTCAGATAAATTTGGTTCAAATAAAACCAATTAAATCAAATCTGAGCAGTGTTGTGACACCTTATGTTTTTTGGGTTTTTTTAAGTTGATGGGTCACATTTAACCAAATATTTTCCAGCTTTGACCAGTTTTTAGAATGATAATGAAAAAATCTGAACGCCATTGGTCATTTTGATAAATTACAATTTAGACCTATGACCACTTGTTGTAGACACACAAACACACCTCATTATCATGGAGTTGAAAGCATATTAAAGAGTCATAAAGGCTTTGGAGAGCATGTAAGACTGCAAGTGAATGCATGCAGCAAGATTTCTTCCCTGTTAAGTGAGCCATATTTCTTGATTTCAAAAGTTTGGCTGAATTGGTGCTTATAATTCGAGTGTCCAGAGTAGCAGCAAAAAGGCTTAACTGCATGACAATTTGTTAAATAGATTTTTGTAACTTAACTGGGCTCCGGGAGGCAGTTTATAACTTTTGGGAAGTGGAGTTTGATTGGGAGATTATTCCACTATGCTGCATTAGTATTAACATATGCAGTCAGGTGTTTTCATGTCCACTTAATTAAGATTTAAATTCAGAATCCAATTTAGAAAATAGGCTGTTGACAGAGTTAACGTTCAGTTAAAAAGGTTAAAACAAGGCTTGCACAGTTGTGGGAGTTATTTTGGTCCATTGTAGACTGCAGAGGCAGAGGTAACAAATATCCATCAAAATACGCTATTCATAATCACCTGCACCTAAAGCATCTACCTATGGTACTGTCTGTCAATTAAATATAATTTAAAATATAAGTGTAATGTGAAAACGTTTGTGAATTTCACTCGAATACAAATACAAATACCCCCCCCCCTCAAAGTATACAAATACAGATAAAAATACCTGCTGCTTTGCACACCCCTAATAGTCGTGCTTGTGTGTGTCCATCGGACAAATGAGGATGTACCTAACCTAATTTTTTACACTAACTTTTATTTCCCCTACATTAATGTAACACTCCTATGGAGGTGATTACAGAGTAACTTCAAAAGTAGTGTGCAACACTAAGGTTCAGACCAGTAAGGTTAAGCTAGGTTCGACTGCTGGAGTAAACTTAGATTTAGGTGAAGTAAAAGACCACAAACCAGAATAAAAGTTTAAATTGCCGGCTTATTATTAGAAAAATAATACATGGACAAAAGACGTTAACATACAAAACATAAAATATTGATTTTCTTAACCAATCCAAAAACCATACAAAGAAACAAACTAAATTTCCCTTTTTTAGGGAATTTGTTAAGTTTGGTTAATTTCTACTGTTTTTGGGAGTTTTTTCCTTAAAGCTCTATTTAGATTTTAAAAATTTTGTTCTAATTTAGTAGTAGTAGTAGGTTGCAACCTTTAAATAAGTTTTAATTGAAGTTATCTGTGATCTAGGACTTTTCTTTTGAGTTAACTCAGTTTAGGATAAATCATTAATGTCAGGATTCTCACTCCCTCATCATCTGCACCTGTGTCGTCCTGTCTGTACCTCCTCACTTCCTATTGTTTGCACCTGTGTTCCCTGAGTGTCTTCGCCTGTTCCTCCTTGTCTCCCCTTATTTAAGATCCAGCGAGCGCTTCAGTCCTCGCTGGATCATTTTTGTGCACTTTGTGTATCTTGTCTCGCCTTATGTTGCTGCACACTAATAAAGCTCACCTCACCTCACCTTACCTGGAACTCTGCTTCTGCGCCACGGTCCATCCTGCAGCCTAATGCGTGACAATTTCTGTTCTGTTATTCAGTTTAATTTCAAGTTCGGAAAAAAAACAGTTAATTTCCTATTTAACCTTCCACCATTTGTTAATTCACCATTAAATAAATAAATTGTATTGAAGAAAATAATACTTCTTAAAATTATTTCAGTATCAGGCGAATAAAATAAAATGTGAAAATGCACAAACTCAAAATAATTACACAAAAGGCTGAGCAAACAATTCGTGCTACAGATGCGAAAATGGAATGGAAATGGATTGAAAATGGATGGAAAATTCGCGCTGCATTTTATGTAGTGCATTTTATGCATTCGCGCTCATGGCATCTATCGCTCGAGTTGGAAAAATCTGAACTCCAGCGTCAAATCGAGCCGTGACAACCAATCAGGGGACAGAGTTTCAGTGATTCTGTGACTGTCATGGAGTCCCAGCCTCAGCAGGACATTGAGGAAATACTGATAAACACCCTGGCTAATCACCCCGAGCTACATGTCACAAGCAGTTTTCAATACAGAGACAGAAATAAAAAAATAAACTATTTAGACAGGAATGCTCTTAAGAGGTTTGTGGGTGGCTCTTAAAAGAGCCGTTGTTGCTGTAAAAGCCCCTCTCGGCCTAGAAGTGAGCCTTGAACAGCCTCCTCACCTGGTTTCCTTGTAGCAGCTACCACACCAAGTCCCACGCTGCTCAAATATTAAAAACTTTTATGAACCGCAGACAGATGGACAAGTGCTCAGAAATGTAGTTCGTGTTTCGGCAGGCAAAGCTTGGACCTTCACGGCACAAACTGGGTGAGCAGGTCACGTTCTCCAGGCGGCGAGGAGCCGGTGTTTATGAGAGGCTCGCTGCTGTTTATGGATCTCTCCGCCGTAGCTAGACTGTATCTGTAGCTCACCAAACCCCCGGTGCAGCGGTCCCAGCTCTACCGGAGGCCGGGACGAACACGTAATCCACTCTGTCGTCTGTCAGCTCGGTTCATAATCCACCTCCAGCTGCACTGTAGCCCCAGCTCCGCTGAAGCCCGGGCCGAACACGCTGTCCTCCGTCAGCTCGGTGCTCCTCCACCAGCTGCACTGTAGCCCCTGCTCCGCTGAAGCCCGGGTCGAACACGCTGTCCTCCATCAGGTCGGTCCATAATCCACCGCAGATGCACTCTGGCCCAAGCTCCGCTGAAGGCCAGGTCGCGTGTGAAAATACCATATTTGAAGCGCGACCAGTTCGCGTTGTACACGCTTCAAGGTGTGAATGTGCACGCGAACAGCTAGGCGTGTGTCGCGCTTCAAATTTGCCCCTATCGCGTTCAGTGAGGACACAGCGTTAGCATGAACAAAAGTTTAATTGAATACATAAAAATTGTTTGCAACTCAGTATAATTTATTTTCTTTGTCCAAATTCTCTATATTGAGAAATATTGGGGAATTTTAGGTAAATTGGTACAAATTAACCATTTTCAGAGATAACGTTTTTAAATTGGTCAAATATGACCTGAATACAACATAGGAGATAAACTCTAAAAAGATACTGGATACTTGTTTAAATGCTGCCCTTGTTCACACTGACCTAAAATCCTTGCTGTGCAATTGGTGCAACAATAACTGTCATTTGTTTAGGTATGTATGCTTCTGTTCTATCAGCACCTCCAAGCATCACCAGTGTTCAACCAACAATGGATTACAAATGGTTTCATCAGGTGAAGGCAA
The DNA here is from genome assembly GCA_028564705.1 of Apricaphanius iberus. Lineage (NCBI taxonomy): Eukaryota > Metazoa > Chordata > Actinopteri > Cyprinodontiformes > Aphaniidae > Apricaphanius > Apricaphanius iberus. Next base: position 2,044,135 of record JAPXFQ010002826.1, read on the forward strand.
TCTATGCACAATGCAGTATATGCAGTATGTTTTCTGTGTCTGAGCACTGAACAGAAAGACAGGAGAGGATAATCTGCTGCCACATCATTGCATCTGATCCAAAACACTCAGGGTCAGTTGGAAGCTGCTGACATCTCTATCTATAGCCATAAGAAGGAAAGGATGGGTGCTCCCTTTGTTCTGATCTATCACTTCAGCTTTTGTGCTGTGAACTCCACATAGACAAATCCGTATTATTACTCGTTTGATATATTTTGGCACTTGGCAGAACGTCAGAAAGGTTTTGCCTCACAGAAAGATGGTATATGCACAGAACATTGGCTGAGAAGACAGAGGAAAAAGATAAACTTGAAGAAAATTACCCCAAATTCTTACATGCTTTAAAATATATAAAGACAGAATATCTCAGGTTTGACTGTCTTGTTTTAAAAAGATAATCAATGGTTTAATATTTGACAACCAGTGTTGGGGAGAATACTTTGTAAATGTATTTAGTTACAGAATACTGAATACCTGCTTTAAAATGTATTTTGGAACGTATTCCGTTACTTTGCTAAATCCTGGTGCTGTATTCTAAATACTTGAACTAATACTAAAAACAGCATTTAAGTCTATGAAATGTCACAAAATGTGCTGGTAGCTACTCCAGAGGGCATATTTATACTAAACAGCACTGACTGGGAAAAAAATATTTTATCAGTATTTAATTATTTTTGGCACAACACTGCTAACTCTCAGCGACCAAAACCAACCAGCCAAATAATCAAACTGGTTTTTAGCAGTAATATCTCTTTACATTTTATTAGATTTTATATTTACTCATTTGCAATGAAGTTTAGCTGTTTATCAGCCACAGCCAACTAGGTTATTTGAGACTTTCTGTTATAAATATGCAAAGTATTGTAAACTGACATACATTGCACTCCAAATGGAAAGCTTTTATCCTAGCCACAATTTTTGGGAAACCCATCACAACAACATATAATCAAGCTTACATCATGTCAGATACAACCAGCACCGTAACTGTGAGAACTTACCTAACACGATACAGGCCCTGTCAAATAATGGACCAAAAAAAAGTGGTACAGGATTTTGTTTTGTTTTTGTACATTGTTACAGTGTCTACAGTGACTTTCACATACATTGAAAGACTGGCCAGCCGGATGCTTTGTTCCTAGCTTGCTGTTGACATTGTTGATGTGCGGCGGTGTAGTTTCTTGAGACCCGCCACCAAAGTTTACACAAAAAAATGTAAGAATTTTATCACCTGGATCAGTCACTAACCTTTGCAAAAATAGTTTAGGTGGTAATACGAATATGCCGCTTCATTCTTTTCCCCTGTTTGAAACACCATGGCTTGAGTTGGGCTTTTGTCAGGAATGCTCAAATGAAATTTAGCATCATTTGAAAAAAGTGAATTACGAGAGAGCACCATGGAATTCATCATTTCCTTCACTGCTAGTAGGTTATTTGGCTGTGGTTATGGCCCCTACCCCCCCAGCTTCGAGTCTGAATTCATATCTGGCAACTCACGTTAATGTTGGTGCTTGCATGTCGGGAGTGTTGCAGGCATAGGATATCTATGGTTTCAGCAGCATGTTGTTTATGGGGTTTTATGGGATGGGCTACACAACGCAGAGTAACACATTCCCCAAAATGTATATGTTCATCTTTCAGGTGGAAAGTGGAAAACACAAAAATATTCCAATGGTATTAAGAAAGTAATTGTATTCCAAATACCATGTTTAAAAATAGTAACTGTAACGGAATACATTTGCTCATAATCAGTATTCTAAATATACTGGTACATGTATTCCGTTACTAACCAACACTGTTGACAACTAATAAAGTAGACTGTGCACAGTTAAAATTAGGTTTTTGTATGTATCTAAAGTAGGGCTGGACGATAATTCATTAGCAATATCTATCAATCGATAGACGTGTGGTGCGATTAAAAAAAAGGGGGTCGATAAAAAAGTTTGATAAAAAAAAAAGTTTGCCCTCATTTTTTGATTATGTCCCATCAGGTAGCTCAATGCAACAGTCATTACCGACTCCAAACGATCATTAATGTTGACCCAGCACCTCTGACAGCTATCCCTCTCTTCTGTCAAACCACAAAAAGGAGCAAATGACTTGAGCTTCAACATAATTTGTTGACGGTCCCTAAGCGAACCATCGTCATAAAACAAACTTCACCGTGGTCAAATGTCACAACAAGGAGGAAGTTGTCCCAGAAAAATGCTTTAGTAGCTCAGGTAAAGGTTCAGTCCAGTTTTGAACCGATCTTCAACGGACTAAAAAACTAAATGTATCAACCCCTCCCCCTGCTCGCTACAAATCACTGTTACAAGAGAGATGGAAAACTTACCCAGCTGTGGCTTTTAAAATGTCGCCCCAATACTCTACCCGGTCCTCAGAAGCAAAGAACACTTTAAAAAACACAGCTGACGGTGGATCAGCCTGCCGGCTTCAGCTCTCAGTGCTTGGACTGGGCTTCAGTGTCCTGGGCTCTGTCCACTCTCTGATATTGGTGAGTTAGCTGGTTAGCTCCAGCTTTAGCAGCTGAACTGAATAAGAATCAGCTTGATCGACAAAGTAAACCAAAGGTTTCAGCCATTAATATCATAAAGTGCCGCAAAATGTTTAAAAGATAATAAATATTTATATTTATATAAATATTAATTATTTAAATATATATAAATATATATGGGCTACTGGAACAAAGCAGAAATGGACAAAATGCGAAAACGAGACTCGGTTGGAATGTTACAACTAAAGTAACCTAGTCAGAGGGGCTACACAAAAAGAATGTGGGCTGAATGGTTACTTTGAAACCCATAGTCAGAGTCGATGGCAAAACGAGTAGCTTGTGTTCTGACAACCACAAATGGCAACTGTTATGATAACTTGAGTTTGACAAGATACAACACAAAAAGAGTGAAAAATTTGTGGTGAGTTAGGAAGCGGCAGACCTGAAAGATAAGATCATGGCAAGTATGAGCTCAAGACAACCCTGACGCCAAACACTTCAGCAGCAGTGATCCTAGAGATGCTTTGCTATAAGAGCAAGCATAGGAGCCCTGAGAAACAATACCCGCCATGGAAAAGACGATTGGAGGCTAACATCAAGGTAGCTTCGAGAAAAGTGAGCCAACTGACAGAGGCCCACAGAGGTGCAATGAAATAAGCAATACCAAATAGGTACAGCCAGATGTCCATACCTCAACCACTTATGGAGGAAAAGTCTTAACACACTCTAAACTGCCAAACAAAGGCTCCAAGCATTGGCCCACTGCCTAAAGAGGTAAATGAAAGAAAATAAAGCAACCCAACCTGCGAAGGTGTACACTCAGTGGCAAGGCAACAGCAGCAGAGTAGACCCTCCAAGGCTGGAAACTGAAAGATACTGGAAGAGCATATGGTAAAAGGAGGCAGCACATAACAGCAGTGCTCAGTGGCTGGTCCCTCTGAGAGAAGAGATCAGCAACCTTTCTGAACAGAATCGAGTTACCATCAGAGTGGCAGACATAAAAAAAAGACTTGGGTATGAAAAACAGGACTCTCAAGCTTCCAGGCCTCTGGTAGAGGACCCGAGCTTGGAATTACTTTTCTTTTATTTGCACAGTTACACAGGCCTCTTGACTTGTTTCTGTTTCTTACAAACTTAGAGATGATTTTTTATTTAAGTGTTTGATAAATGACTTAATTTAATTCTTATAGTTCACTGAAAACTAACAAAATGACCAGGGAGGCACTTAAAATATATTTTCTACATTTTGTGATAGTAATCGATAATTATCAATATAAATATGACTATTCCCTTAATCGATATGCTCTTTTCCTATATCGTCCAGCCCTAATCTAAAGACATACTATCTGATTAATTCAGACATTCAAACATTCAAAAATTTTCATTTTTTGGTCAGTTGGGATTACAAAAAATAATTTATTTTACTTAATGACGGAGTAATGAAAAATTCTAGTTGACTTTTTCTCAAATTCAGAAATGTAACATTTCTGTTTGGTACAAACGCCTTTAATACTGTATGACTTCTGTCAAAAAAGGTTCTCATTCAATTCAATTCAGAAATTCTTTATTGATCCCAGAGGAAAATTAGGAGTCGTTTTAGCTTATAGTATTCAAGCTTCCACAAGGAGCTGTTGAAAATGCTGATGCCTGTTGGCAAGAAGTCTGTCTTACAAAAAAACTGAAGAGGCCTCTGACTAAAGGCACACTGTTGTTGTATGATAGTCTAATGAAGAGGATACTTAGGGTTGTCCATAAGGTTCTTGATTTTATGAATAATCTTTCTTTACATCATAATCACCAGAGGTTCCACAGTCATCTCCAGAACAGAACCAGCCTTTTCAGCCTCTGCATTAGGTTGTTGAGCCTTTTTTAATCCCTGGCTCTGATACTGCCACCTCAACAGATGATGGAAGAAGACAGTACACTCTCTATGACATACTTATAGAAGATATTCACCAACTTGCTGCATTTTCTCTTGGATTGACTGCAGTGCTATCTGATGACTATTCTAAATCATTGCCTTTTCTCTCCTCAAGCCTATTTGGAATTAATTTGGTGGTATAATCTGGATCTTTATCCATTTGGAAGACCCTTTTTTTTACTTTCTGGAAAATGTTGTAAGATGTTGCTTTATTATTTCCACATAATGCTGTTGGGTCACACACAGCCATCGGGGGCGCTATGTTGCTCTCTTCCACTGGAAGTCAGCCAAGTGAACCTGTAAATAGGACCGCCCCTTCCTGTTGAGCTTCCTTCTGAATCTACCTTTGGCCCGGGAGCAGCAACAGAAGGTATCTCCATCCATCCTCCTTCGCTGGCGAAGGAAGGCCCAAGTTTCTAGCAGAAACTTGCTCCAAAGGAACCCAAAGACCACTCCAGGTAAATCTTAAACATTGATGAACAAAGACATTTGTCCCAGAGGCCGACGCTACCTATTTGAGTTTCAGGCCACCGACAGGCTGCAAGCCTGAACGGGTGGAAGCCACATGTGCCAGGCCAGAACCAGCAGAAGCTGCATTCATCCGCTGCCACAGAGCCGATAAGACTTGCCGCGTTGGAAAGCTGCCAAGCGGTACTGTAAAAGGTGGATGCCGGGGGCCAACTGCAAGCAGCCGGAGCCAGACGCAGCTGGACGGAGCCACAAGCCAGGAGCTTCACTGCTGCTAACCAGAACGAAAGCCGTCGTTAGCCACTAGGCTAACGTCGCCTCACCCCCCTTCCCTCATCGGCACGCAGCAACTCGCAGACTTAATCGTTCAAAGGTCTATTTGGGCAGAGGCACATTAGGATAAATAATTTTAAAGTTTTTTTCTCCTTTTTGTGGTGCATTGTTTTCATCTGCTATCTTTGGGTAATAGAGGCCTTTCGGCCTAAAACTTTAATCAGAGTTTTTAAAAGACCTTTTCCCGACAAAGAGTAATTTTTAAATCCTTCAACTTGAGCTACTCAATCAGACAGGAGTTTTTCCTTTTTGTTTAATGTTTAATAAATGTATTTGAGCCACCCTAAACGTGTGTCGCACAGAGCTAAAGCTAAACAAGCTCACGTGTCGGTTTAAGCTGGCGTTTCATAAAAAAAGATAGCTATTAACAGTTAAAACAGAACTCGGTTCAGAGAAGATTAAGAACAGAAACTAATCTTATCAGCCATGTTTTGAACTCTATTTTTTTCTATCAAAGTCTGGAATTAAATAGTTTCATTTGGTGACCAGTTCATGAACTAAGTAATCTTTCAAAAAGTAAATTACTCTTACCCAGACAATTTTTAACGAACACTTCTTTATCCAAAGAGTGTTTTATTTTTGTTTATTGGTTTACATATCAATCAATGATGCTGAATTTGTTTAACTAATCAAGTTAGTGGAACCAATTCAGCTCTCATCCCAGCACCTGCAGATGAAGCCTTTTTTCTTAAAATATCCAAACTTATCTAGAACTGACATTAGAATTCATGGTTTCTCATTTTATTACAATATTCATATTTTGTGTTCCTTTAGTTTAACCATGTAATTTATTTTTTACTCAGTAGTGTTTTCTTTTACTAGTTTGAGTGATTAAATGTTTTTGTTATTTCTTTTTGGTAAATAAATCTTGTGTTTGGAAAGTAACAGTTGTCATTTTGTTGTTCAACACATACATATTGCAAGGTGAATGACCACTAGACCCTAAATAATTAATTCCTTCAGAATTATGAGACTGATATAGAAATGTGGCTATTAAAATAGTTCCTGATAGAATCAGGTGGTGCCCCGAATAATAATTTTTCACAAATTATTAATTTTGACTGCCATAACCAGTCCTTTGACTACATAAGATTCATAGCCAAATATATTTTTATTTAATATCCGCAACAATGCCCTTTGCTTAAAATGCACTCTATTTTGTAACATTGACTTGTCTGTCATGCAACTAAACAACCAACAACATGATGCACCCTGCTTTACCAAAAAGCTGGAGTGGGTTTTCTCAGGGTTAGAAGCTTTAACAATTTAACAATGGTTATTACAGGCAAGCAGTTCAATTTTTAGATACTCGTTAAGAAACTAATTACTTATTGTTTGCACATACTATAATATGCCAGTTTTGTGGCATCCAAATATTTTTGTATAAGCATAAAATAGTTCAACAGTGCACTAATGAAGCAAAGTCATTTATTTACTCTGAGCTCTGAGTTTCATTTTACTTGACTTCTCAGCTTTGCAAATGTCTGATAAACACATGACAAATAATAGCTTTAGAAGCACTTTCTTTTTCAAGTTTACAAACTGGGTCAGGCTGTAGATTGTTAATAAACTATATGTTTACTTTAGATCAGCAGCATCGGTGCCTCTGTGTGACATTTTACTGCAAAGCTAACAAATGGGTAATGTAAGCTGATGTCAATTTGCTCTAAATCTCAGTCATCAAAGGGTTATAATTGAAGAGACATCTCATGCAGTATTTTACTTATCTAAATATCAGCAAACCATTCAACTAATCAACACTCACCTCTTCATCTGATGTAATATGATGTGAAATTGTGTCTTTTTAGAGCATTGATAGTGACTAATTAGCAATTATTGTTATTAGGGATAAGACAGATACCCGATACCGATGGTGGGTTCCTCCCGGGACTACGTCTGTCTTAGGGTTGCTTTGCCATCAATCGGAAGTTCTCTTCCGCTGCTGGGGAAGTCGCAGGCTCCGGGGAGGGGGCGGGGGCCACTTAAGCACGCTTTAGGCATTGTGCGACTCCGATTCCAGCTTCCTCCAGTCACATGTCGATGTGCCACTGGGCAAGGCACTTAACCCAAAAAAACATCGTCCCACCGAGCCATGTTGGGTGTTGGTGTGTGAATGAGGCTTCAATGTAAAGCGCTTTGAGTGGTCAGTATGACTAGATAAGTTCAGTCCACTGGCATTGGCATTGAGTGTAAGGAAGTAACAGTCCTCCCTTATTACCCAGCCCTATCTTAACATTCTTTGATATCCTTTGAATTTATTTACCCGATTTTCCCAAATCTGAAAGAAAATTGTATTACGTAGAACTCTATCAGAAAATGCTGTAACAAGTTTTAAAGAATCTGTTCCATTCTTGCTTCCCTATGTGTCTCAGAATAACAGAGTGGACAGCAGCAATTCCATCACTAATCCTTGAGAAACTGATTCACATTACACTCGTTCTGGTTCAAAGCATTATTTCCTGCATCTGGCGTAAGACAGTGTAGCCCCCTTAAAAAAGAAGATAATCAGCCATAGGAGCTTGGTTCCCTGGTTTGATACAGAGTTACGTACTTTAACGCAGAATACTAGGAAACTGGAGAGAAGCACCCTTGAACATCGACCTATAGATACACTCTGTCACTGTATTGAACAGATCAGTGTGTGGATGCAAAACAACTTTCTCCAGTTAAACTCAGAAATAACTGAGATCATTGTTTTTGGCCCACAGACACAAACAGAAAGTGTTATCATTCATCTTGAGTCTGTCTGTCTTCAACCAAAAAATCAGGGTAGAAATCTAGGGGTAATCATGGACTCGGACCTGAACTTAAACAGTCGCATAAAAGCAATAACATCAACAGCTTTTTACCATCTGAAAAACATTGCTAAGATCAGAGGAATAGTGTCGAAACCAGACTTATCCATGCATTTTTCTCCAGCAGGTTAGACTATTGTAACGACCTGCTCACTGGCCTCTCTAAACAAGCTCTTAATGGTCTTGGCCCTTCTTATCTCTCTGACCTGCTTTTACCGTATGAACCCTTGCGGCCTCTGCGCTCCTGTTGCAGCCGTCTCCTTGTGATTCCAAAAGTCAAGACATACACCCATGGTGAGGCGTCCTTTCATTATTATGGCCCTCATCTCTGGAACAGGTTGCCAGAGGACCTCAGGGTTGCAGAGAACGTTCATGTTTTTAAGAGCAGGCTCAAGACTCACCTTTTTAGCATAGCTTTTAATTGATTATTATTTATTAAAGTGTGTTTTATTGCTCTGTATGTTTAATTTGATTATATTTTAACAGAGTTTTATTACATATTTATGTTATTACTTAGTTAACTGTTTTTACTATTATATTTATTACTACTTATTTTAATTATATTAGCTAAGGTTATTTTACATTTTTACTTATTAATCCTTCTTCCAGTGTTTCCTTTGTCGGAGTCCTCTGCCTGAGGGGCGGTGTTCGGCTGAGGTGGCCTGGGTGCTCTCCGGGTAGTGCTCAGGTGGAAGTGGGGGTCTCCACCCTCCCCTTCTCTGGGCGCCCGGTGTCGATGCCCTGGCTGCCGCCATGGATCTGCTGCTGTAGGGACAGCAGGTGTAGGGGCTCTCCTGATGGCATTTTCCTTACGTACCTGACTCATCTAAGCTCAGCCTAGTGTCTACCTATGGTCTTATGGTGCGTTCAGGACCACAAGCTTTGTCAGTGTCAAGCAACACTCATAAAGTCACTAGTTCGACGCATATACACAGAAGATACATTTTTAAGATGAAGCTTATCACGCCTTTCTCTGCTGGATGTTATAAACACTCGCGGATCGTGGTTGGCTAGGCAGCGTCAACTTCGGGCAACGTGTCTATAGTGAGACGGTATGATTGGTTGCCATGCTGCATTAAGACCGTCAAAAGTTCAACTAGCTGAACTTCTGAAGCTTGAAATGCAGAAAAAGCTTGAAAAGTTGAAGGAGGAAACGCTCAAAAAGCACTGCAGAAATTGAAACGCTTCTCCAACGGCCTCAACCATAGACTTAACATTTAAAATTGACGCTGCTGATGCTGACAAAGCCTGGGCTCTGAACACACCATGACGCATTTGGGAAGGTGTCTGTGCGTGTTTGTGTGTGGATGTGTGCCTGTTTGTGTCTGTGTGTGTCTTTCGGAAATGGGTTTGGGAAGGGGGAATAATTTTCATTTTGTTTTTACAATTGTGGGGAAGGGATGGGAATGTGGGTTGTGTGGAGTCAATTTAATCTGTAAAACACTTTGAGCTGCATTTCTTTTTTGAAAAACGCTTTATAAATAAAGTTTGATTTGATTTGATCTTGTCTATATATAGGAATGATACATAGCATTTGAGTACACAGTATTGTCAGTGTATGTTTTGCTCTGATACTCCAGGAAGCATTGTTTTCAACATTTTAAGCTCTTTAGCTATTCTCGGAAACATAAACCCACTTTGATTCTAAACTGTTCATTTTTTGTATCATTTTCTTCTTCGAAAAATGTACAAGACAGCCATAAACTTTTATAATAAAAGTTAGTAATCAATAACCATAAACTAATAAGCAATCCTTGCCTAAAGGCACAGTTTGGTCTCAGTAGATAAAACCCAGAGAAAAAAATGGTTCAAAATAACCAGTGTTCTGTCATTAAAAACTAGAATAAAAATCGCAAAGCTTAATGTTTTACCTATGTTAGAAATCTTAAATAGCTTCTTCTAGCATTTATAAATTCCTTCTCAGCCTGTGTATTCCACTAGCTGTACAACTACAGTATAACTGATTTAACACAGAGTCATGTACAACATGTCATGTAATGTGTATAGAACAGTATAGTTTAAGGTTTAACCAATTTAAATGAATTTCCTTTTTTATTACTTTGTTTTTTAGTGAACAAGTTCTACACACAAGATGGCACTATTGATTTTGTTATTTTTATTTTTTTTACAAGTAATTCACATTTATTTTGCACATTATTATTTTTATGGTCTTAAAAAACAGAAAAAACTGCATGATGTTTTTGTGTTGAACTCCTATGCTTAAGGAAAATCTAAATCTATACCAAAATGCAGACCAGGAGATTATTTTGTCTTAGACATTATAGTTTTGTAAATACAAACAGAAATACAACATGGAAGTATTTCTAATGACACAAATTATGGACATGCATATATATATCAAGTTTTACTCCCCAAAAAAACTTGAGATTGTGTTTGTAGTGGGTATGTGGCAGTACATGTGGCAATAAGCAGTCAGGAGGAGAAAAGGAGCAAACTGGAGATCTCCTTTTATTCAGATCTCTCACAGCAAGTTTTCTCCACTTCACTTGGTGACAAGAACAATATTGCATACATAATCACCAGTGTTATGTAACTAAATGGGTTACTGGTATATTAATAATTAGCATTTGATGCAGTCATTGTCCTATGTTTTCTGTTTTGCTGCTGTTTAAGATGTGTAAGATCAACTGTAGATAGTTTTCAAATCATATTTGTCTTTGAATATTTTTAGCATTGGTGTTCTGTATTAAATTAGAAGCTTTAATATATAAAAATATCTAAGTCGATTCTCTGTAATTTAGGGCAGATTATTGTTTCAGGATTTTATATAATTTAATTCAAACTCAGTATTTTAAGAATCAGGTTTAATATCAAATATTGTATGTACAAAGAAGGAATTTGACTTCACATGCTTTGGGGTGTTGGGCTGTAAGGTCTTCTTTACTGATTTTACTTTGTAATTTTTTTAAGTCAGTAGTGTCATCCAGACACAAAGTAATTCAAAATGCTTAACATAAAAATGAGGGAACAAAGATATATTTAATAAATTTAAGAAAAGAAATACATTTAAATAATGATCAAATTTAAACATGACATTAGAAACTACACATTAAAACACTTATTATTGCCAAGATAATTTCCAAGATACGATTAAAAATAAATGATAAAATCATCTTTGAGCTTTATGGTATAAGTGTGGTAGACAGTGATAATTTCAGGACCCAACAATATGCAAATCGAAGGTTTGATGAAAAGTGATTTCAGACCTGAGGAGCAAAAAAAACTAAATGGTCCTGGGAACCCAGAGTAAAAATGTTTCTGATAACATTGGAGGTCTGAGGGTTTTGTACCTGACAAGATGCAGTTCTATTTGGGCCCAGAAACATTAACTTTTTAAAGAGCTAGTAAATTATTTTTATACACAAAGCCAGTGCAGCAATTTAAACGAGTGTAATGTGAACCCTTTTCTACAAGTTTGAAGGACTCTGACAGCAGGATTTTGAATAGGTGGTGGCTGCCTCATTGATTTTTCATAGGGACCAGAAATAATACAGTTACAATCATGTAACCATCTGTAATTAAAACCATGGATTAGTTTGTCTGCATCCTGATTAGACTTGAACCCCTTTGTCCTAGAAATGCTTTCAGATTGTATTACGACGATATCTTAATCGACTTTATATGCATGTTGACATTTAGATCTGAGTTCAAACGAACACTTACATTTTTGTGAGCTCTGTAATCTTCTGTGTATTTCAGCCCAGTTGAGTGATGATCTATAAGATCTGTTTTCTGTGTTAAGTTAGAGATAATTTATCATTGGATTCTCAGTATCACTGTAAGACAGTGTTTCCCAACCTTTTTCAACTCTTGTACCCCCGGAGCCATTTTCTCATACTTCATGTAGACCCTTAGTCAAATGTGCCGATGATTCTCTAGAAATAGAATGTACAACTGATTATTAAATTAAAATAATGTAAATAAATCTCCCTAACTTGCACATTTATGTCTCAAGAATTTATTTTTTTCAGTTCCCTCCAAAAATTTTCCTTTCAAATTAAGCATGGCAACATATACATACTGTGTAAGTATGTTGACATGAAATTGAATAAGCAATCTGTTAATACTTACATAATTACTAAACAAAATTTTGAAAGAGTAAATAAACCTCCCTTTGTTACAGCAAAAACAGGAAGAGACATTTAAACAAACCCCGTATTAGTTGTACTTTGTTTTCATCATGCAACCTATCTTTTATGAAACACCTGAGCTTGGTTATCTTTGGTTTTGAGCTCTGACAGATCTGATAGAGCACTTGACAAATTGAGTTCTCCAGGCTGTTCTCCACATAAAGTCTATTCCTCTGCTAGGTTTACTTTTCATTTCGGTATTCATTAGACATAACACATCCCAGCCTGATTTCCTTTTACTAGGACACAGAGAATGTTGTCGAATGTCTTATACCCATCACCAAGGAAATTAAATATTGAATGTTTCCATGTACCCCTTGTGATATGTTCATGTACCAGTAGGGGTACGTGGGCCCCTGGTTGGGAATCACTGCTGTAAGAGACTGTGATCGTGCCGTGACAGGAAAATATAAAGTTGTGTATCATCACCACAGATATGATCAAAGGCGAGCCAGACATGATTCTCGTCCATCATTTCAACCAACAGGGTCCAAAAAAATCCAGTCCTTCTCTATTTAGTTCAAATCCTATGCTGAGAGGGGGCCGTTTCCTATCTCCAGCAATCGTCTGACGACTTAATATCTGTTCAATAGTATTTCTTAATCATTTTAAATAATATTTAATCCAAACCAGCTGAATAGAGAACCACATAAAAGAAGGAAACTAAACAATTGCACTTAAAACAAGAATACCTGCTACAGTTCCTGTTCCGCATAGTACCGAAATGTGGACCCATTTGTGCATAATCAAATAGTAGGATTGCTGCAAAGTTTTTTGTCAGGTTTTGGATATTTGCCTCTGACAGATGAGTTCTCATGGAAGATGTTGTTCTGGAGACTGAATCTCCTCTCCACTGCCACAGTGGAGACTGGAATTAAGCGTAATTTCAGCCAAAGTTTTAAAATGAGGAAATATTTCTCCAATTGAAGCAATCAGGAGTCAAAAAGACTCTCAACTAACTGTTTCTTGATCCGTAAACTATTGGAGGAAAGCACAAATCAGGCTCTAACAAGCCGTACTGGCCACTGTCGCACCCCAAAAGCCTCAGTAACTTTTCAACGTGCAGTCAGCTCCCGGTCAGCGAGATGCATTGAATACAGTGTCTGGCAATCTTTCCTAATTGATTATTTTACCTGTACTCTGCATGTAAAGTTGAGTGTTCAGAGGTGTGAATACTAATCTATAAGAATGACGGACAGCCTTCAAATTTTTCACTGTTCTAAAAAAACTGTCATATACGGAAAATGTATCGGTTTACACAACCCCTGGGTATGATCTTATGTAGGGAGAGCATAAGGATTTTTTTAAGGCCGTTTTCACATGTGTGGCCGTACAAGAAAACGGCCAGAGAAAATGCTAATTTTTTCTGTTCACATGTCACGGATCTCTGCCCGTATTGCGATCCAGTCTTTTACTACAAATAAACAGCAGTTGGCGGTATACAAATAAGTCTTAGTTCTCCAACAAACAAGGGAGTGAGAAGTACCGACGTCATAAAACGAGCGACAGCCTAGAATGTAAACAAACTGGTCTACTGGTCAGCTGCTACCTGAAGCCATCTACAGGGTGAGTGTTGTAGTAAACCCGCCGTTTTGTAACCTGCTGTGTTGCTGTGGGATGCTTGAATCGCGTTGTTTTGGTATTTGTATGGTCGCGAGGTGATTCTGTAATTTCGGCCGGCGGTGTCGTCATTTCCGCATGGAGCGCGTCTATTGTCTTGAGTACGGCCAGAGTACGGGTTGTGTTCACATGGTACGTGGCCGCTCGTACCTGGACTCGGATACTACCTCCAAGGCAGGTCTCTCTGGCCGTATTCTGGCACGGTACAGTCTGTGTTCACATGGTACGAAATAAGTGGATTTTGACCAAATACCGTACCCGAGTACGGACTCCCGTACCATGTGAAAGCGCCCTAAAAGTGACACAAGAATGGCGCTTTGTAGAACCCAACGTGCTTTTTGTTATTCAGATTTAGAGTTGCCAAGTGACGGAAAGGAGCTAGCAACCCTACTATCCCACCCACCTTTCCAATCTATCAATCAGTTTGGTGTTGTTGGTGTGAAATGTAACCATACTTCTCCTTGTCTATATTATGTTAAGGACACATTTTGCAGCTAAACAGAAACATGCCAGAAGTACTGTTAACAACAATCCTCAAACAAACACTAACATATAATATTGCATAATCTCAGTTTTATTTTCACAATACGATGAAGCATGAGCTGACCCTCTCCCTTTGCAGTGTAATTAGCAATGCCATCTGTATGCTTTGGGCTCTCTGAGACTCAGAGGTGAGAACTGCGCAGGAGGAGCTCAGCTGTCCATCCTCATTTACACACAAATCCTTTATTCATTACTTCATTGCTCTTTTCCCTGGAAAATTCTCCCAGATTAAGCCATCAGCAACAAACTGCTCTATTTCTTCTGCTTTGCCATAGATTCTCCAAGTTCACGTTCTGCACTATTAAACATTATTTAATCTCTCATGCCATTTCATAAAAGCAATTGTTATATTCCCACATCCAACACGTCTTTTGTTCCTCGTCCATTTTATGGATATCATTGTCTGTCATTCAATCTTTCTCCTCTTAACCTCTCAGTTACTTCCTTCATTCCACCCCCACTCTCGGGACTCCAAGCAGGACTGCTGGACTCTCAGAGGAGAAGTGCGGCTTAAATGATGGGCTTGTTAACGGGGTCACTGATAATTCAGCTAATTAGCTGCCATATCACCTTCAGCTGCAGCCCCAGCAGCTAGATAACAGAGGCAGTCGGAGAGTGAGAAAAAGATGTGATACATTCTCAGGATACTGGATGCCCCTAAAGCAAAAGTTAAGAACTTGTCATCTTCATAGAAAGACTAGGTATTGCTGTATGTGTTGGACTGCACAATATTTATGTCCCTTAGACATTTGTAACATTTAACAGATGCTTTTAACATGCACAGATAAATCAAGAGCACATAAACCTTCAACCATCTGTGCTGGTGTACTATGCCCTGTAGTGTAACTTTTGAGAAACCTTCACATCTCAGATGAGAACTTTTATGCTTCAAAGGAATGTCATATGAATAACCACAAAAGAAGAAAAAGCATTCACAAGCACAGTTCTACTTCAAAAAGTAAAAATTAATTAATAATAATAATTAAGATGATGATTAGACTGATTATTGCACAGGTGTGCCTTAAAAGGCCACTCTGAAATGTTCCGTTTTGTTTTCTTGGGGGATCTGGCGACTCAGAAAACCAGTCAGTATCTGGTGCGACCACCGTTTGCCGGTGCAGTGGAACACATCTCCGTCGTATATAGTTGATCAGCTTGTCTCCTGTAGCCTGTGGAATGTTGGTCCACTCCTCTTTAATGACTGTGTGAAGTTGCTGGATTTCGTCAGGAACTAAAACACGCTGTTGTATAGTCCGATCCAGAGCATCCCAAACATGCTCAATGGGTGACATGTCCGGTGAGTATGCTGGCCATGCAAGAACTGGGATGTTTTCAGTCTCCAAGAACTGTGTACAAATTCTGACAACACGGATCTGTGCATTATCATGCTGAAACATAAGATGATGTTGTTGGATGTATGGCACGACAATGAGCCTCAAGATCTAGTCACGCTATCTCTGTGCATTAAAAATGCCATCAATAAAATGCACCTGTGTTCTTCGTCCATAATGTACACCTGCCCATATCATAACCCCGCCGCCACCATGGGCCACTCAATCCACCATATTGACATCAGAAAACTGCTCACCCACACAATACCACACATGCTGTCCATCTGCCCTGCACAACATAAACCGGGATTCATCTATGAAGAGAACACCACTCCAATGATCCCTCAAAACTTGCGACATCTGTGGCATTGTGCTGTGTGATACAACTGAACATTTTAGAGTGGCCTTTTATTGTGGCCAGTCTGGGTATAACTGGGCAATAATCATGTTGTCTAATCAGCATCTTGATATGGTACACCTGTGAGGTGGGATGGATTATCTCAACAAATGAGAAGTGCTCACTACCACAGATTTAGACAGATTTGTAAAGAATACTTGAGAGAAATGGTTGTTTTAGAAACTATTTCAGATCTTTGAGTTTATCTCATAAAAATAGGAGCAAAAACAAAAGTGTTGCATTTACATTATTTTTGAATATATGATCTGACCTCATTGTTGGATCCTCATATTTATTTCATGCATTCATAGTCTTATTAAAAGGGATTAAAGTGGTGACACTGCAGTGTCTCAGGTCCCAGTCCTAAAAGGGCCCTTTTTGTCTAAAGTTTGTATGTTTCCTCCTTGCACTCTGCATTCTTGTTTCCTCACAAAGTCCAAAGCATGCTTGTTAGGTACATGAGTAACTAAACCTTTGGGCACAAAATCTTGGTATCCTGCAATTTCTTCTCCAGTTAATGTCGGGGTGTGATTTTTATCTGGTGAAGCAAGCATAAACAATTGTGAGCAATGCATATGAAGTTGTTTGCTTTCAGATTGATACCTTCTTGCATTTATGTATATATCTTATATTGAAAAATCATAGAAAACGTATTTGAGTTGCTAAACTGGGTTTAATCAAGCATGTTGGTCAGATCTAGTGAGACATAATAAGAAAATAGCAACTGTTAGGGTAAAAAATAGTGGTTTAACCTGGAAAGAATCACACACAGGGGTCGGAGAGAAATTGAAGTTAAATGAGCTCTGCAGTGGGAGATAGAATAAAGTAAAGTTCTGCAGGGGGAAACCAGGAAGATACTCTGGTTGACCGTTTGTCTGTTCTCCTTTCAGCTTCTCAGGCTACGTCAACACTAAGCCGATAAGGTTATACGGGGAGTTAGACGCCTAATGTTATCCACCCTACACGAGCATTTACGCCCCGTTTAAGGTCCGTTTAAGGTCCCATGATTGTGCAATCCCATGCCGACCTGTGTAAATACTGGGCATGCGCAAAAAGACGCGTATAATCTACGTGACGCCAGCGCCTACATAATGTATACAAGAAGCTCTACAGCACAGTACATATCTGCTTGTCCTGTTAAGCGAAGAGAACAATTGAACAACTGCTCAGAAGAAGAGAGAGTTTTTGGTGTGGACAGACGACGAGATCGATTTATTACTCTTCGCTGTTGTCTTTGTCTGTAGTGTCGTATTGTTATTGACGCAGCATTCATTGACGCCACTTCCTGTCATTATCCGGGGAAGCTGTCCACACTAGGTCGCTTAGCCGTTGAATTAAGATTTACACGGCTTTCTTACCCGGCTAATAGTTATCCGGCCACAGACTTTAAACTACGTCGGGTTAGTATGGATGATAGGGGGGTGTAGACTAAATAATTATACGTTTAAGCCATTACCCGGCTTAGTGTGGACGTGGCCTCAGACAGTCTCTCAGCTCTGTGTCCTGATCACACAGCTCTGTCACCTGGTCTCAAAAGGCCCTCCCACTGCAGTCTCTCTTTATTTGGTCAAACTTCATTAGCATCTTAAAAGAACAGGGTGTCATACAAAGGAACATATGTTTGAAACCAAATGACATTTAAAAAGTAAATTTAAACTAGGTGATAAAAAAATACACCCTAAGAAAATAATAAGCAACATTATTGTTTGTTCCCTAACAGCAACAAAAAGACAAGATATGAACAAGTTATATCTATAATAAGAATACCACAACCAGCTCACAGCTGCTAAAAACACAAATGATAGCATATCCTCTGGAGCTTATTTTTTTTAAATTAGCAAAATTAGCCATTTCACTTATCTAGACTACATTTCATCATCAGAGTCTTAAATCTAACGGGGTCAAACCTGAAGTGCAGTATTTTTCTCTGTAGAGCAATTCTCGAGATTACATTTTAAAAAATGAGGGGCCAGCCCCCATAAGTTGTCCCATGAACACTCAGGGGGACCAGAGGAATGCATAATCATCTTAGTAGTGCATCTGCTGAAAAGACTCTGTAGTCGTCTGGTCTATCAGAGATGGACAAGAAGTTGAGTGCAGATAGCTGGTGGTCTGCTTTTTATGGTGTGAAAAAAAAAATCTTATCTTGAAAGTGAACAAAACAAAATAGATGACCATAGATTTTAAGAGAAATCTACTGTACGTCAAATACTATTTCCATCATGGAAGAAGAAATTGAGGTGGTGGAGGAGTATAAATACCTTGATATTTACCCAGTAAACATCTGAACTGGACTGTATAAGCACTAGTAAAACCATCAATGGGAACCGGAGCCATGTAGCTGGTGTAGGTTGTGCACGTATCTGCTGTGTTGATGAAAAAATAATCCCTCTCTAGTTTATTGTTGTTGTGGTTTTTACTAGCTGTACTGCATTATCCCAACATGTCAGTCATGTCATTGTTGTTGCTGCGGTCCGCCTAACGTCATGTAAGCAATGGTTGAGAGAAAGCGCCAGAGTCCTATGAGGGATTACTTACTACTAGAATATGTGCAAAATGATTAAAAGTGTCATGTTTGTTGCGTTTCCAGTCAATGTCAGTATTATTACAGAACTGTAGCACCTACATTAATTGTTGGGCTTTTAAATCCACTGGTGCTGTTATTGTCTTTAAAGAACCTTCAAATGTATTCCGTCATATATATTTTATACTTACCTGATTTTCATGGTTGTTAATCTGGCCCATGTCAATGCATTTTTTAAAAAGCATAAAAATTTTGTGTGATTTTGTTATTCATTTCTTCTTTTTTTTGTCTTGCCCCGGTACACAACGTGTTTAAAGAAAAGACTAAAACTAAAACTGAAACTGAAACTGAAACTTTACTGAAAAAAGTAAAATAATACTAAGCATTTAAAATAAAACGAAACAACCTAACACGTGGTAAAAACTAAATAAAACTAAAATAGAAATTGAAAACCTAATTAAAAACCTAGGTCAAAACTAAATTAAAACTAGAACATTTTAAAACTATTAAAACCCTGGCCACAACTACAGCCAAATCAGCCTACTAGCATTGAAGGAAATAATGCATTCAGGTCCTGGAAATTCAAGCAATAGTTAACTCTAAAAAAGGTGGAGGGGGAAATGTGATGATGCAGTGTAATCTTTGTTTCCCAGTTAATAACCTACTAAATGTGTCCAAAGACTCAACAATTTATCTGAAGTAACATCTTAAAGTTAGTTTTATAGACTGTCTAGTTTTGCTTTTTTTTGTGGTCATTAGGTCATTAGGTTAAATATAAAGAGATATTACTGCAAAAAAACAGTTTGTTTGTTTGGTTTTTGGTCACTGAGAGGTAGCAGTGCTATGCCCCTTAATTATTAAAATTATTTATTTTTTCCCTGTCAGTATGTACAGTACTGTTTTCCTGTGGGAGTAGCTACCAGTGCATTTTGTGACATTTAATAGACTTAAATTCTAAGGGGAAGTATTCCAAGTATTTAGAATACAGTACGTTACAAAATACATTTTAAAGCACATATTCAGTATTCAGTAACTAAATACATTGCAAAGTACCCCCCCCTACATTGTAAGTTGATGAATTGATTTAACACGTCAGAAAACGGCAGAAAACAGACCTGGGAGTGACTGATGAAACTGAACAAAAAATGTGGTTTATTAAATACAACTCATGATCTAAGAGAGGATTAGTGAGTTTTTCACAAAGGGCCAGGCGTCTCATTTATAAAACTCCATAAAATACTTAGTAAAACCGTACTTTCAGTAAAAAAAGTTACTTGTGCTTTTTAAGTTTTAGATCAGTCGAGCCTGACGTATGCACAGCTGCATTTCACTTCCACTTTAAAAACCCTACTCCCTATAGATTTGCACAGACTCGGTCACAATAAATGGAAGAGTTGAATGAGACAGCGTTTACATGGGGTGAGGGGGGTATCCTCAGTTCAACAGGTTTAGTATGTCTAACACTGGGCCCAGTTCAGCACATGAGGTCTGCTTTAGGGAATCTATATCGGTTCCCCCCATCAAGATGCTACCAGTGGCGTAATTTTCAATGAATGCCAGGGCATCCATTGTGCACCATTATGCAAAGTGTCACTGCAGTATGTTTATTTGTACTTCACACAATTAATGCACCAATAATAATCTACTTATGAATATACTGTAATATAATTCTTAAGTTAAATTTCACTCAGATTCTCATTTTCATTCTAAGTTCAGAAACAGGGGTGTGAGCTGACTCTTGGTTGTGTGTTCCTGTTTGTGTGAGGTTCTACAAGTCTGAAAATGTGGCTTTGATTTCACACATTTACTATCTCACTGGCTGCAGTGTCAGTGTCCTCCGTGCCCAAAAAAATCTATAAGCATGGTCCTTTAATGTGCTTAAAGTTGCACATATTTTCCTGCTACTTTTTTTTCTATATATACCAAACCTGTCTTACACAGTGGCTTACAAATTTTTCAGATCTCGTTGTGTGCTTAAGCAAGCTTTACAAATGAAATCCTAGGTTGGTTTTGAAAAAGTTTTGTTTTTTTATATAAATGAAATTATTGGCGGTGTGGTTAGAACTGTTGCCTTGAAGCTAGTAGGTTGTGGGTTCGTATCCTGGCTCAGAGTCTTTCTGCATGTAGTTTGCAGGTTCTCCCTGTGCATGTGTAGCTTCCCTCCGGGTACTCTGGTACTCCGGGTACTCCTCCCACAGTCCAAAAACATGACTGTCAGGCAAATTGGTCTCTCTAAATTATCCTTAGTTGTGAGTGTGTGCATGCATGGTTGTTGTTTGTCCTGTCTGTCTCTGTGTTGCCCTGCGATGGACTGGCGACCTGTCCAGATTGTACTCCACCTCTCGCCCGTTGACAGCTGGAGATAGGCACCTGCAACCCCCTAAGGATTAAGTGTTTTAGAAAATGGATGGATAAAATTATAATTTGAAAGATACTCTTTGTATTTACTTAAGTAAAACTTGCTTGAAAAATAATTTGTGTCATGATCTAAAACATTCAAGTGTGACAAAAATGGAAAAACAAAAAAAGAACATTCCACTCCGGGTAGCATTGTCTTAGCTGCTATCATTTAACATTTCTATCAAAAGACAGTTAAAATGCTGGCAGAAATTCTTTCTTAATTTGTCTAGGATACATTTTTTAGTAAAATAACCTTGTTGTTGTTGTGTTATTTTAAAAATATGCAATAGCTTAACTGGAGTGAAAGCTTAAATGAAAAATAGTCTCTCAACAAAAAGGCGCTAGGTGATGTCACCTGACAATTAGCAGAACTCACTAAAAACAGGTATGATAAGTCTTCCTTTCCCAGAAGCGTCAAATATCACATAATTAACATGGTAAAAATCAATCCATGGCAGAGTTTTGTAGTGAGTCCTTTTATGAAAGACCTTGTTTCCCATCAGTAAGACATGTCAGTAAGAGATGTAAATATTAGTAAGAGATGTCAATAGTATATCACTATACAATAGTGCTGTTCGTTTCTTGAGGAATAGTCCGAACCGCCTTTGGTCCAACTCTCTTTGAGCCTCAGTTGCCCAATGGACCTGATGAGAATATTGTGGTGCTTAATATTGATATCAACTGGGTTAATTAAAGTCTATTAATTATGGCATAAATAATTGAGAGTATAACGTTTTCCCCAAGTTAGAGTGATTAAAAAAGGCTAATTAATGGATTAATTGATTTTATGTTAATTTAATTTTCCATGAGATTAGAATAATCTTGGGAGAACGACAGGAGAGTAAAGCGGGTTTCTTTCAAAAAGGTTGATATCTTGTGCAGTTGGAGAAAAATGTAGTGTTGCCTGTAATGGGGAAAATAAAAAAGAAAATTGTTTGATTAAAGAAGTTCATGTACAGTATGGTTGTTTAAAGACTAATTCATCTTCATACCAACCTTTTTTTTCTTTTTCAGGTTTACACTAATTGGGGAGCATCCTAAAGGCTTGTTGGCAGCCCTTCATCAATTAGACTCCAGAAAGTATACTTACCCTCTATAGGAATTTTATATGAGCAAAACCTCAAACACAAAACTAGAAGAAAATGGTGGAAATGCACATTTGAGTGAAACTGAGGCATATATCTGAGGGCTAGATGAGCCTTTGTTCTAAAAAGAGAGTGAAAAGATGAAAAACATTCTCCATCTGGGAACTGGGTCAGAGCTTTGAGTTTCAGCCGGTAGAGAGTGAGTGCTGCTCCACAGCTACTCTGTAATGACTGTCTCTGGATAGGATATATATGACATGAATGTCCCTGGCATAGCATCTCTGAAAAAATCAGTGACTGCACCCACACAATAAGTCTACTGTAATGAACAAACGCAGTCAGAATGGAAAATGCTGGTTCACTCACATGGCACATCTGCTCAGCCCCGGTCATGATATGTAGCAATAAAGAACCAATGAGGCAAAAAGCTTTGCTAGATTATGAGACAATAGGGTCGGCTGAGGCAGAAGGATCCTGCCAGGAATATTCAGCCTTCCCTTACTTCATCTCTTATGAGTTTTGCTTTTCTCTTTCTCATTTACAGTGATTTCTTCTCTCTACCAAGTTACAGCCTCTTTGGTTGAGAGATAACCACGCCTCCTTTTTGAAACAGCATTATAATATAGAAATATAGCTTAACCATTGTAAATCACTGCATGCAGAGTGCTCACCATGCTTTTTGGACACTGGATAATGCTAGTTTTACAATAAATTTAAATAATAAATTTACAGTGAATATAAAAATACATTTTTAAAATGCTACTACTTTTATGACTGCATCTACGTAAATTAACAATGAGGGACCTCCTGTTGTCTTGGAATATGAAAACTCCTTTCTATGAAACAAATTACTGCTATTTGAATTTCATTGTGTTGGATTATAACCAGATGTTAGTTGAGCTTCAAAATTTTAGAAGAATAATCAAGATAAGGAAACAACAAATGGAGAATGCAATTCAATAAAAAATAAAACTCAAACAAGCTGTTCCTCAGCTCATTAAAAGATTAGTGCCATAGAACAATAAATCCAGTATTGAACAGCACTTCTTGATTATGTTAACAAGTCGCTTAGGCCTGTTTAATATATGTATTTCTAGTAAGCTTGTAGCCCTCTTTAAATCCCTCTTAAAAACTCATTATTTTTCTTTGGCTTTTGATACATTGTCTTGGGCCTGTTTTTTATTTATCTCTGTAGACTTTTACTCTGTTTTTACTTCTGCTTTGTTATCTACTCATTGTATTTGTTTTATTTCTGTTTTAATGTTTAAAGGTCTCATTTATTGGTGTTTTTATTAAGTTTTTGTTTTCTCTAATATGAAACAATGCAGTCTGTGTCTGTTTGGTTGAAACAAATTCTTCCCCTCACTATTTTTAGTTTATTTCAGTTCAGCGTGGCAGTGGGCGGGGAGAAACAGCACGATTTGGGGGCTTGCTCATTAAGAAATCTAAGACATACAAGTTTCTGTCCTCTGATTGGCTAACTGCCACACAACTCTTACACTATCTCAGTTTAGTGAAATCAGAAAAGTTTAATTTGAATCCAATTTCATGCCAGTATTTAGCCTGAGATGGAGTTAACAACAAAGTGTAGGCAGCATTCCCAAACAAGACTGGATCACAACGCAATGGGGCCATCACCGGCCTAACACTAAGCCTCGAGTCAGAGCTACACCAGGCAAGCTTCTCTACGCCACTCGGACAGGGATTCGGTCCTGCACTCTTCCCTTTTTGCTACTGAGGTAAACCTTATTTGTTTCTTTCTTACACTTAGTGATATGCTTAAATTCAGCAGGTCGTCTCGTCTGATCTGCGGTCTTAGACTGTTCGTATCAAGCACCCCCCTGCCTGCTGATGAGTGAGTAGGCTCATGGCAAGCTCTGTAGACCGGGAGATTTGGCTACCGAGAGATTTAGCTGCTGATATTACACTTTGTGGTTGGAAACTTAGGTTAGGTTGGAGGATTGTTAAACAAGCTACATCTCTGGGGGGATGTGGTCACAGATATTAGCGTGTTAGCCGTGGTAATATATTTATTTGTCATGCCACGTCTTAACAGAATATTTAAAAAGTGAAACATTGTGTGAACAATTTATTTTTTACTTACAGTAGCCTGCTGTTCCACCTTTTGGTACATATCCTGGTTTTAAATACAACTTTGAGGCAAAGCAAGTACTGTATGGTCCATTGCTATAAAGTCACTGTGCTCAAGGTGACTGAACAAATCGCTTACCAAACGTTGCATTGCCCTGTGCTCCAAACAAATTCCATCCATTTATTCTTCAGCTCCTCTTCTGTGGATAAATAAAAATGTAGCATTGATGTGTTATCTCCACAATTACCGAGCGTATTTTGCCGTGTTGTAAAGTTGCTAATTGTTAGCTTCTCGGAGGTGCTGCGGTGTGGGTTTCTGGGGTTTTTACAGGCTTTTAATACAACCGACTCAACTTACACAACACGCCGATATAAATGACGGTGCAGCCACCGTGCTTATTTTTATCAACCAAAATATTGGATCCAAGGAATACCTAGCTAACTAAGTTTGCCGATTTAATACAATGGTCAAGCTTTCAGTGTGTTGTAAAGAAAAATCTAATTAGGAGAACACTTCATGCAGATCATTAGTCACAGAGAAGAATGAGGGATTTAAATGACCTTTTTCCTACAGAAACAGGAAGCTTTCTTTAGAATTTGAAGAACTTTTAAAGCAAAATCTGATGGAGGGAAAACTGATGAGGGGTCCTCATTTGGTCTTTCAGTAGAATAGTAATGCAGAATCAATAAATGGTTGACACAACCATCTTCCACAGAGGCCAGTCTCTCATTCCTAATCTTTGAAATAGGAAAGAGTAAGTTATTTTAAATTTTTATTTTAAAGCGTGAGTTATTTTTTGGGTTTAAGGCTTTACCTGGGGTGCCATTAATTGAAAAACAACAAAGATGTTCTTGATTTCACCAACGTCGCATAAGCACATAGCCTAAAAACAGCTGTGAAAAAGTATAGCAGCCTCACTGAATGTCATTAACACAGTGAATGCAGATTAGACCTTCTCAGCTTGATGAAGAGGAACAGCAATGAAGAAAACGATTATATTATATATTATATCTATTTCAGGATAGCAACAAAACATGGTTCATGGAAAATTAAAACCTTTTTACAGAATGTTCAAGAAAAAGTATTGTTTATTATGAGGTGTACATGGACATTATCTACTATACTGTAAATATACATCTTAATAAACAATCTCCACTTCAAAAAAAATTCCATTCAGTCTGGAAAAAGGTTTGCTTAATTTGATTTTTACACCCTTTTACCCCCTTTCCACCCCAGTTGAGTAAAAAGACATATAGTCTTACATATATTATTGGAGTTTTTTTTTTTTTCTTGATACGAGGGTTTTCCCTTGTTATTATTAGTTGTAATGAATTGTATGGTAAAATCATCAGTTAATTCTTTAAAACGTCCTTCTGTGTGCCAAACAAGGTGCATGAAATTGATTTAGCTGGTTATAAAGAGAGGATTTAGCATGAAAGAGGTGACGCTGCAGAGCCTAAGGCAGGCAGAATAACATTTCAGCATTTAGATATCTGCCGTATCTCTGCTTTGCTGGCAGGAATAAGGTTTGTGTCATACGTGCTCCTATCAACGGAGTAGAACTGCTTTCCATATCTTTGATATCTTTTTTTCATTACTGGTATAAACAAAAGTCCCTTTGAACCATGAAAAATGGCCCAAGGCCAAGTGAGACGACCATGCAACTGTCTTCTCTTTTCTCATTCTTGTTCCCTTTTTTTTCTCTTTATTGTCACATTGAAGAGACCAAAAAGGAAATGCATCCACTCAACACTGACAGCACACGCAGATTGTAATCTCTTTTTCATTTGTCTGCCCCTGTTTATCAATTGGTGGCCACAGGTGAAGGACATACGCTGTTTTGCTCTGTCCTGCCTTTTCTTGTCCTCTTCATTGACCAATGAATGGCCAAGAATAAACTTTAGAGGTTTAAAAAACAAAGGACAGCCATCCACTTTTTTTATAAATTAGAATATTATTTTCAAATTGACCAAATAATTTGTTTCACAGGGAAAAGACAGCATACCATTATCTTTTTGGCCAGAATTTTCTAAAATGATTGCTTATCTCACCATGATGTCAAATACTAGATTACATTTATTGTTTTAAAACATACATGAATAAATTAAAGCTTTTAACATGCTTTCAAATACAAGCGATTTGATTAATCCATACATATGATTATTTGTAAATATCTGAGACCTATGGAGTGTTACAAACATGTAAAATTGCAAAGCTACCCTCCAACAGCAGAAAAGATCTGCAATTTTTTTAATATTTATTTTTTTATTTTCAATTTAATTTTAATGTGAAATACAGTAGAGTCGTTGGTGCAAAAAATCAACAGTCAACAGGTGAGAACCAGGCGCTTGAGAGTCTGGCGCACCATTCTACACTATTCTATCCAATAGAAATCAGACCCTAACGCACAGCACACCATACAGCGATCCTTTCAATCCTGTTATATTCATATCCATTGATGCTTCTGAAGGCAAATACAAATTACGATCGCCAGGGTCCCCCTGAATTTAGAAACATTATTGTATTGGATAAATCTTGCAGAGGACAGAACAGTTATAGACTGATTCAGCAACACCATTGACTATTCTGAACTGAGCACATAAAAAAAGAAACACTGGATTTTGCTTCTTGGAACATTGGCCGCCAACCTGATAGCACCGGTGTGACTTGATTATTACTAAATATTATGAGCATATCTGTTTAGTCTTGGCACACTTCGGCATGATATATTTAATGTTTTTTAAAGGAACCAACTGTGGGTATCAATTGAACAGTGCTCTTGATGCATTTAATCCTTCAGTAAACAAGTCCATCGCAGAGTGAACAAAGGAGAGAGAGAATAGACACAAGCTCTTTAGGGACAAATATTTGAAAAGTAATCACACCTGATGTCTCCAATCCTGCCCTCTGATACAAACTTGTAGTTGTCCTCCAAATTATCAACAGGCCTATGAAAACTTGCCTGATGATTTTTACTCTGGTTTTTGTAGCAGCAATACATAAAGAAGTTGTAGGACTGTAGCTTTGGAGTTGAAGACCCCAGTAGCAGACAGTATTATATATTCTTTACTTGAAAAATACAACCCCACAACACTCCCAGCTAAGATGGATGCACTCAAATGATACTAACCTCAGGCTGAGTTGCATTTCAAAGAAAAGAGATTATTTACATTGTATTAGGGTAAATCATGTCTGACTTGAGATAGAAAGGACACGTGGAGGATGCACAAAATGAAGGGAGATAAAAATTAGTATTGATTTTCAAGATGTGTTTTTAATGAGAGTGCTTTCTTAAGAGTTAGGGAGTGGATCCATTCAGGAGTACAGAGCTGTTGGTGAGAACCAGAGATCAGTTGAATGTTAGATGAAGGGAAGTTGTTTTGGCACAAAATAAGTCAAAGACAGTTTCGAGTAAACTGAATATGGCTAACTGTAGAAATTTCCCAGCTGTAGCTTTATGTGCAATGCCAGTCGCCATAGTGTAGGTGAAGTTTGCTTAATTCTAAGAAACTGGTTGATTAGCTGAAGAGGGACGGGTATAAAATCAGGTGCACGAGAGGAGTAGTTTAGCAGGCGGAGTCAGAGAGTGCAAAGAACACCTCATAATGCCTGAGAATGAAACAAAGGAAGAAAAGGAGAGAAAAGGAAGAGATAAAAAAAGAGAAAAGAAAAACATCAGACTGCTCATATCCTGAAAAAGAATCATTTAGTGTCACAAAAGAACCAAATTGTCTTCTTGTTGGACTCTGTGAGAAAGCTGTAGTATCCAGGAAAAACCTCAGCATGGCTATAGAGAACACAAAGTCCAAATAGAAAGATCACATCTTAGATTTGATCCGGCAGCCTTCTAACCATGCTAATCCCTCTCCAAGATTATAAATAGCCAACCTTACCCAAACAAATACTGACAAAGAACAGCAGAGAAGGAGACAGTTGTAAATGAGAAAAAGCAAGGACAAAGAAAAGGTCTGCTAGCTGTTATGAAATAATTTCTAAGAACAACCTTTTCTAGGGGAAATGTGACATAAACCTTCATTTTTTAATCTGCAGAGATTAAGAAAACTGCTTCAAAAAGGTTAAAAGAAGACAGCTCTTGTCCAAATCCATTGTCTTATTTTATAAATCTTTATAAATTTCTTCCATATTGATGTGCAATCCATTACAATTATTTTATAAAACGTGTAATGATTTATATGTTGTGCCCGTACTCTAAGTCCGACGACTATAATCTTCATGGGACTTGTCCACTGATAGTTAACCCCAATATTCAATTGATGAGTGAAAAAAACATTAAGCAGCTGCTATAACAGTAGGTAAAGGGAATTAAAGCCCCAAAAATGCTTTTTTTTTGTTCATAGTTCTGTGATCTTTGATGTTATATACTTTGTAAATATCTGGGTTGCATTTTAGTGCTTTCTTGAGCTGACATGATTTTTAAAAATCAAAAACAGTTTAAGAATGTTTTTGAGGAGTGCAGAAATGAGCTTGAGGTGTTGACTTGATCTCAAAATTCCCAAGATTTCAATCTAATTAAACACCTATGAAATTGATTAAGACAAGTCTAACGGAAGGAGTCCACCACCTTAAAGGCACAGTGTGTAATTTCCGGCCAGTAGAGGGCAATGCATACCTAAATTATCACAAGCATACGGTATCTGTGTCTTCGAGTAAGAAACTCAACAACATAGGTCCAACTAGTGCTGTTTTCAAATGCTCAATTCCCTAAATATTATCTATTTGCAGCAACATGACGAGCAGCAACTCTCGTTCATCGCTTGGAACTAGCAAAGAGGTAAAAATGTATTTATGGCAAAACTTTTTTGCTTTTTGAGGGGAAATCAGTGTTTTAATAGCAGGCTTGTTCCTTGTGCTTTGTCCGTCCGGGCTCTTGTAGAAGTAAAGACGTCATCTAATATGGCTTTCCCCTGAAAAGAGGACCTGCACCTATGTATTTTAAAACTGATTTTTAAAGTCATATTGTACAATATCGCAAATATTTTTAAATTAATGTCCCTTAAATAATTATTTTTACATAACATTTTAATGGCTAGTTTCAAAGATGCACTGCAAAAACGATACACTGTCACTTTAAAGGATATTCCACTAATGTCTTTGTGCTGGATATGACAGCACAAGACCAGAGAGCTGTCTAAAAACACAAGAGTCAACATTGTACACTTCCACAAGACTGGAATGAGCAAATCTAAAATAAGCAAGCAACTTGGTAAGAAGAGATCAACTGTTGGAGCAATCATTTGAAAATTTAATAAATACAAGATTATTAACAATGTGATTAACCTGGAGTTCCATGCAAGATCTCACATTCCGGGGTATACAAAGTCTTCAGAATGGTGAGGCAACAGACCAAAACTATATGGGGGATACTGGTCAATGACCTGAAGAGAGTTGGGAAACTCTGGTATAAACTTACTCGCTGTGTTTGGAGGGGAAAGAATGCAAAGTTGCGCCCCAAAAAAAACATACCCACTGTTAAGCCTGTGGAAACATTAGGACTGACTAATCTATAATAAGGAAAGGATGTATGGGGGCATGTGTTATGAAATTTTGGGAAAAAAAACAAACATCTTCCATTTGTGAGACCATTGAATATGAAACGCAACTGGATCTTACAGCATGAAAATGATCCCAAACACACCGCCCTGGCAATCAAGGACTGGCTACGTAAAACACATTTCAAGGTTCTGGAGTGGCCTAGCAATGAAGAAGCTGTGGCGGGGACTATTATACAAATACATTCTTTAAAATTATAAATTGTGATTTCCTAAATTTGTATTATTTTTACAATTCATTTATTTCAGTTGAACTTTAGCTATAAAAAAAATTACAGACCTCTCTCATCAGATTGCATCAGCAAATTTCAAAAGGAACTTGCCTGGATGCCCAATCATCTGTAACATCAGCAAACAACACGATAAGCCATGTATGCTCATAAAGTTGTATAGTTTATATTTTTTTAAAGCTGAGCTTCAAAGTCCTTAACGTTTTGTTACAACTTTATATGATATTTATTTGTTCAAAAAATGCTGTTAGAGATTTGTTTTGCCTTTGTGAAATGTGTTATGCAAGGCCTGAACTGGCACTTCTTATATTAGGATTCCAAATGTTTTACACTGTCTACACTCTCTTTGTTTTATCTCATAAAAAGCAACTCTTTGTTGCAGGCTTAAAAATATATCCACTTCCATTTGTTTATTTCCCGTTTGTGCTTTCTTCACCTCCATTTCGATTGAACACATCATTTTGTCTTTGTTTTTTGTTTACTACTGGCATGTTTATACTGTGAAAGTACATTTGTCCACAGCTTTTAATGCAAATGATATGCTTTTAATCAAAGATGTCCAAATAATAAAGAGAACCCTTTCTTGTATTCTATTATATTCAAAAGAAGGTTGTGTACAAAAAAAGAAAATATGCTTTAATATTTAAGCTTTTTCCTCAGTCTACACTGCTATGTATTCACTTTAACTTCATAATTACTGGGATTTCGAACCTCTCATAATTATTTGGCAGGGATGTGGAAATATTGTAAAGACTTTGTGGGAACAACCAAATATTATTTCGACGATACCTTATGTCCACGACAGTGGAGTTCAGAACATTATCACCTAGAAAACTGAACCAAAAAAAAATAAAAATGAATAGCCTATACTACATAATTTGAATGATTTTGTTAAAACAAGAAATGGTTATGCAAATCTGAATTTGGTGTGCATTTTCTGTGATCCACACATGTTCTTAATTATATGTGCTTCCAAAAAAAATGCATTCACATTAGTGATGTTTAAAGTTTTAAACTGTCTAAACTTTGCTGGTCGAAGTAAATTTACATTCATCTAGTGATCAGAATTGGCCAATACTTCAAATAGGGCTGCTTAACCTCATGAAACATGGGGTACAATAGTTGAATATGATGACAATATGGAATAACCCCTATTTTTCCTGAATCTTTTCTTTATCTTTATTGTTACAATGTTTTGACTATTTTCTAGGAATTTAAGAAAATATCAATATATCTATATATTGCAGTATTTTATACTTGTATAAATATGTACAATAGTTAAATTCAGTTTTTTAAATCACATTAAATAGTCTTCGTCATAGTATCGCTACATATTGCAATATTTCATACCCGTCCCCTTTGTATTGTGATACATATATCACCAGCTTCTTGCTAGTACACACCCCTATTAATTTCGGAGTTTTGGCATCTGAGCCACTAAAAATATGAATATGGGGTGATCATCAGGCCAGATTGAGAGCAGCTAACTTCCAGTTATATTATTGGCATGAGGAGTCTGAACGGATGGTACTTAAACCATAAAACATTGCATATAAGCAGTCCCTTACAATTCTGGCATTGTAAAATTAGTAAAGCAGTGACGTTGCAAATCATTATTTTGTGCAGCTCTAACTCAGAACAATGAAAAATCTACAGTAAATTCAAATGTAGTCTAAGATAAAAATCCTTAAACTCAGGCTACGTCCACACTAAGCCGATAAGTTTATACTTATCGGCTTAGTGTTTATACTAAGTTAGACGCCTAATGTTATCCACTCAACACGAGCATTTACGCCCCGTTTAAGGTCCGCTTAAGTTCCCATGATTGCGCAATCCCATACCTACCTGTGCAAATACTGGGCATGCGCGAAAAGACGCACGAAATGCGTATAATCTACGTGACACCAGCGCCTACATAATGTATACAAGAAGCTCTACAGCACAGTACATATCTGCTTGTCCCGTTAACCGAAGAGAACAATAGCTGCTCAGAAGAAGAGAGAGTTTTTGGTGTGGACAGACGACGAGATCGATTTATTACTCTTCGCTGTTTACTTTGTCTGTAGTGTCGTATTGTTATTGACGCAGCATTCATTGACGCCACTTCCTTTCATTATCCGGGGAAGCTGTCCGCACTAGCTCGTTTAGCCGTTGAATTAAGATTTACACGGCTCTCTTATACGGGGAGTTAGACGCCTAATGTTATCCACTCAATGTTATCTTTTCTTTATCTTTATTGTTACAATGTTTTGACTATTTTCTAGGAATTTAAGAAAATATCACTAATAGTTATCCGGCCACAGACTTTAAACGACGCCGGGTTAATGTGGACGATAGGGGGGTGTAGACTAAATAATTATACGTTTAAGGCATTACCCGGCTTAGTGTGGACGTGGCCTCAGTCTCTTTCAACAGGTGGCCTTAACATTCAGTCTCTAATTCTGAAGGGAAATCCATCAGTCTTTTGAGAAAATATAGAACAAAATGGGAGTAAGCAACAATTTGTAAGAAAAAGATTAAAATGCTGGGTTTATATGTTGTTAAATTCGTTCAAAATGGTTTAACAACTTCTCAAAATTGTTATCAGAAGATAATGTTTCAAGCACAATTGCCTAACGCAAACATTTCTTCTACACAATATTTTGGTAATGGATCCACTTTTCCTCATGGGAATGGCTAGTGTGAAGTCACAAATCGCTAGGAATCACTTCCGTGTCCATTTATTTTTAGGCATGTCACGTAAACAACTATGGCTACAGCACAAGAATTTGTCACCTTTTATACAGTGGCAGCCTACTTTACTGAATTCCCAATGTCTGTTCAGAAGGGTCTTAACTCCTATAATTCAAATAGGGTTATATCAGTTTCAGTTTCAGGTGGAAGTCTATCAGGGAAAGTCCAGCCCTCCATGAAGGAAAAAAGCTACGATGTTGAGGTGAGAAAGTAAGGATGTTGGTTAGCTAACGTTAATGTAAAGACGGGATGAGGTTGCTGACTGTCTTTTAGCCGCGTTTTGGTTTGGTTTACTCAACTGACATTATTGATGATGACCAGCTTTAGAGGTATACCGTTAATTGATTATTTCGATTATAGTTTGTGATGGATACAAGCACTAATACTTTAAGGTACTTAATATTTCACCAACCTGGGTCAGTGTTTGCTGCTATACAACTGCATGATTTATTTACAAAACTACTGAACACGGATTAACAAAGGTATTGTTTTTTATCATCACCAGGTAAAATCATATCAGATAACCTACCTACAACATAAACAGACAAAATGTTTTTAGTAAAGGTTTTTTTTTTATTAGAATGACACAAATCAACCAACAAGTACAGATTCTTAATAAACTGACCATATAGATTAAGTTAGAAGCTCTACTTTCTCGCCTAAAATTTTTTTTTCCTACTGCTTTTTGTTACGAGTTAGTAACGTTAGCTCGCTAGTAATCGCAAGCCGATTATTATTATTATTTTTCTTATTAATGTTCATCATTTGAGATCTGTCTTACCGTATCAACTTCCGCCATGTCTTCTGGTCTTTTTCGTCTTGGGAAAATTGGTAATAAAAGATTGTTTTGTTCAAATTGTTTCTGTTATTGCAACACGGGACACAGCACTGCACCATTGTAATGCTGTTGTAGTCCAGGGAATGGACACGGAAGTGGCTTTTTGGGACATGACGTAGCGCCTAGCCATTCCTATACAAAGTAAAAGAACCAGCCCACCAACCCACACCTAGCAATTTGATTTAATGTAAAAAATTAGATGTCGTTAGTCACCTGACCCATCTGAGCTCAGCCTAGTGTTTACTCCTTTTGTTTTATGCGTTATGTGTACGAGTGTGTGTGTCTGTGTGTATCCGTTTGTGCGTACCTTACATACCTGACTTATCTGAGCTGTACCTATGGTCTTACGCATTTTGGGAAGGTGTCTGTGTGTACTGTACATGTGTTTGTTTGTGGATGTGTGCCAGTTTGTGTCTCTGTGTGTTTGGAAAATGCGGTTTGGGAAGGGGGAATAATTGTCATTTTGTTTTAACAATTGTGGTGAAGGGATGGGAATGTAGGGTATGTGGGGTCATTTTAATCTGTAAAGCACTTTGAGCTGCATTTTTTTGTATGAAAAGCGCTTTATAGATAAAGTTTGATTTTATTTGATTTTATAAAAGGAAAATGACTTAGCCTAGTAGTATGAAAGGAGTGGAAGATATTTATACATACCGACTGTAGTTGAAATGCCCTAAACAGGAAAAATTTGAACTACAGGTGGTGAACATTGCCTTTTCTTCTATTTCTGCTTCTTGGTCTCTTTCAGAGACGTGTGTCTGAAAACAGCTGTTCCCCATGTGTGTACAGACACCTCCTTGACTTCTGCTTTCATTAACCTCTGTGTGCTCTATCAGAGAAGGGGGACTCTACTACAATAATATCCTGGTGACGACACAAAGGTCAGGACCCTTCTGATCCTTAGAGGGGAGAATATCTCATTAAGAGAGAAAGCCTCTGGGACAGTAAAGCAATTTGGATTGCCCCGTGTTCTTGGGAACCAATTAAAACATTAGCCTAAACTATCGCAACACTTGCAGATGTTGATGCAGCCATAGCAATTCTTTGCATAGCACCAGAAAGTCAAGGCTATTACAGCGACTCCCAGAGCTAAAATAGTAATGAGAGTGGGGAAAAAATGCACGGTGTAAATTAAAACCGAGAAAATGAGACACGAGTTATGTGTAGATGGCTGGTGCTTAAACTGCCTTTAACCATCACAGAGATCAAAAAGTTGTAAAAGAGCTTCTTTGGAGAAAAAGAATAATAAGCTTCATATCCTTCCATTGAATAAACTTTGATTCATTCTGTAAAAATTGTTCTGTGACAGGCAGTTCTCTCCCACAGAGCTTCCACTCCAGTTCCCCACCCCACAATATGATTCAAGTCTATTAAAATGTGCTTCCAGGCCAAGTGAAAAACTCCCAACAGCTTAACTCTTTACTAATAAAATGAATTCTGCATAATCAGATCTCTTTTTTTCAAATATCTAAATGATTTCATAGTCCATGTGGAGATCTTCACTCAGTCTTCCCTTCTGTCTTTAATGCAATTCAGGAATTACATCCAAATGATCCAATGATTCCAAGTTTCCTGATATATCAATGGTGACTGACGCGAGAAAAAAAATTGGTCGGGGCCGCCCACCAATAAACACCATCTACGTTATCAGAAAATCAATTAAAATGGAAGCAAAACTGACAGAGTGATGTTTCTACCAGCCATTCAGCATTTTTGCCTTCAATATCTGTCAGGAATATCTGATTACTCATGCATGTCCTTTCATTGTGGTGCTGTGCCTTTCACAGACTATAATCAGGGGTAAATCTGTCGTTCTACAGAATATTATGAGTGATATGAAAGTCCTTGATTCGGTTACCTATCCAAAAAGATGTTATAGTCTTACTTCAAAACAATATTTTTTAGCATTCAGAAAATGTGCTGACAGAACATGTCAAGGAGTAAACAGTTAGGCATCACCTCTGTCCTTGTAGCCAAGGTGATTGACAGTAGATGTGTAGAGATGTGCTGAGTAAACACAACATCTCACAAAGAGATGTCACTACAGGGTCATGCAATGACAGTCCAGAATAGTGGGTCATAAACCCAAGACCTTTTGAGCTGCTCAACAGTCAGCAACCGGAGCTTATTGCTGCAACAATGACTACTCATGAGAGCCACATAACCCTCCAGCGTGACTGAATTAGAAACCCTTCATCAAACACCCAGCTCCAGCCAAAAGGCTTTAGAGCTAAGCCATTTCTGAGCTTTTATCTGTTCGGTAACCATACCCATAATATCTGCAGATAGATGCAGCCTGTCAATCCCTGCTCTTATGCAGCATCACTCTGCATTTCGGTGGACCCTTAACTTCATGGGTACATGATAGTTGGATGCAGGCCAGCACTTAGAGACCGTCTGGCAATCACCCCTAGAGCCAAACATCACTGCCAAAAACATGCCTTTGTACAACCCCCTTAACAGCTACACATCAATGTACTAGATATTTTATCTTTTTTGATTTTTGCCATTGCAGTGGAAGACACTATTACTATATATGTGGGCATAAAATGTATACTGTGAATAAAAGGGATTGGTATAACTGTTAGAAACTACTTTTCCACATTTGCTTATAGTTTAAACACAAGCTTAAGTGTATATTTTTTGAATTGTATGTGTCACGACAATTAAAAATAGGACATAATAGTAAACAGAAAAGTTTAAGCAGCTTCCAATTTTTTTTATCTCCGGGTGAAAGAGAGGGCTATGGCCTATAGATCAAGAAATTATTTTTTGATCTATATGTAAAAACATAATATTTCACAGAAACTAAGACTGCACATCACCTCAAACACACAATGCCTGTCAATAAAGGCACAAGGGACAGGATCATGTTCTGGGAATGTTTTGCTCCAGCACAGATAGGAAAGCATATTGGAGCATAATAATTTATGAGTGATAATGGCCAGGTCAGATTCCACACTAAAATCGAGTAAGAAATGTGTGGATACACTTGAAAAATTGACTGTTACAGATGGTATATTATCTGTGTAATGTTCTAGTTCTAGGTAGGTTTCTGATACACATACAGAATCAATCGAGGGGAGTTTTGACTTTTCTCTGGTTTAGAAAACTTACCTTTCTTGTCCTCCTCTCAGGTTCTGCTCCTCCTTTATTTTCCTTTCAGAACCTTGATACCTCCTTGCAATCATCCAGTCTCAGTCCTATTCCTAGTTCTCTTTGGTCAGCCCCATCATGGTTACTCTCTAAAAACATAAAAACATACTCATTGCAAAACCCGCTTTCGGCTTTCCATTCTCCAATACAACACCACTTTCTGTAAGGAGACCCCAGTTTCAGCCACCACCTCGGCCACCCATCCCAGGCAACTTCAGCCACAGCTTTTTGCTTAACTCCCCTAAGCAACTCAACATCCAGTTTCACAGTGAGACCTTTCACTCACGCACTTCAGGATTATTCTGAAAGAGACATGGTCAAAAGATCTAAACCAACCAACTACCTGTTTTCTCCAGACCAGCCACTTAATCCAGATTCCTTTATTGCTGCTTCCTTTCTCCAAACCATTTCTCCATTCAATAAACAGTTTAAAACTGATCATTGCTTTCTATGGCTATTGCCAGTAAAGAGTTCCCATCACCAAACATGACATTCTGTAACAAAATTAGTAAAAAAAAAAAAAGATTCCTATGAGAGCATCTGAGCATCATCAAGACCTGGACATCCTACTCAATGCATCTCGCTATCCGGGAGCTCGGCTGGCAGCATGCTGGAGAGTTGTGGAGGCTTTGGGTGCTGGTAGCTGCGTCTGACACAGACCGGTGCATCTTACCCACTGATGCAGAAGGAGTGCATGCTGTGGATTTCCTTCCCCTTAAGTGATCAGGAAAGCGTTTGTTTAGAGAGAAGTAACACTTGTAAGTCTAGTCTGCAGTATGGCAGTAGAGCACAGATTCAGCGTCCATTATGCACGATTAGGTGTGCAATTCACGTCCATGGACCAATAGGGAGTTGTCACTGGATTTGATAAAGAAATAACCATGGATGCTGGGTTGGTTTCGAAAATCATCATAACAGGTTAAGGTTTGTATTGGAATTGAACAGGACTGTTCTGAGCTGAGGATGGAAATTGCGTCAACTTTGGCAGTGTGGTCACAATCAGGTATTTGTTCATCATGACTCCACCTGCATGGTTATTTTTCATAAACTTCTTTGTTGGGTGTCAAACATGTGTCTTTTATGTATAACCAGAGTATCCGACAGTGATTCGGACTGAACCTCAGCAGACACAGAACAAACGTTATGGTTATACTGGAGAGCAGTATGAGCCAATTGGTCTTCATAGGATCACATTATTTACCCCAAAATGGTTAGGTACACCTGTTACAATAAAGCGCTGGTTAACGAGTTCTGATTGGACCACTGGGACAATTGATGTCTCACATGCTGCAGATTCATCCATTAAATGCTCTGGTAAATGCCTTATAACCCTTAAGATGTGCTTACGATCAAGTTATCCAACTGGATAAGTCCTTCAGGGTTTTTAATCAGCGTCTTTCGTCCGTATTGGTTAAAACAGCATTTACAATCAGTTATTTGTCAAAAACTCTGTTTATATTGACTCCATCTGGGAGCTTATTTTTCATACTGAAGAATGTGTTGGCTACACTTCTCTGTTGTGCGTCCACACCTGATATGTGTCTTTTTCGTGCATGCTGCTTGCACAGCACAAAGCGTGAATTTTCACAGAACAGCAGACCACTTACTAGAGCTTTCATGTTACACAAACTGTCATATTTGACTTTGCAGATCAGTTTTAGATAACAGTGTTCTGTCCCTGCTTCATCAAAATCTCTCACTGCTTGATAATTTATCCTCAATTCTCCTGTGTGCAAATTTACTGGGGAATATACCTCAATCTTGCGACACCTATGGTTGTGTGTACGTTCCAGTATCAGTGTTGGCTTTAGTGAACTCTGGTCTCACTTCGCTATTTGTGTTCCATTATCAACTGATTTATAAATTAAGCACTCGTTAACAGTAAGTTGAAATCTCAGACTGATTGAGACATAAAAGTTTTACCTGCATTTCCACCAGAGTAACAAGTGGCACAATCTACCCAACAAGGTTAACCCCTCCTTTTCACCGGACGCGTCAGCAGCACGTTACAGCAGCAGCACTTCGTACGCAGCTGATAGCCATCGCTGTAGTCAATCGAATCCTTTCCACCGTAGGCAAAAGCAGCACGAGTTTGCCCCGTCACAGGAGGGTAATGTTGCCGCATTTTTCTAAATGTATGCGGCAGTCCTATTTTCTATGCGGTACGCCTCTGAAACGTGTAAATGTCAACATTTTAGATAGGGGAAGACAGGAAATCAGATGGCTCGACATCCGGAAATGTTCAAAATGAAAGAAATGTACAGCTTTGTGGTTGCTTTAATAAAAAAAAGTTCACTACCTGTGCAGCCTGGTGAGAAGTCAGTACCTCGCAGGAGGGTCTAATTTGTATTTCATTGATGACGACGATTGGTTGATCATCGAAGTGGAGAAGCACTCTATCCTGTTTGTCCCGTCACACTTTTTATAAAAACGTCAAGACGGATAAAGCATGGAGTGACAGATCTGCTGTTAATCCTGTTTATCCTACTAATGAATGTGAACACACCCCCCCATTCTATATGCACCCTTTTCAGTTATGCAAGCTAAAATAAATGGGCCTTGAAGTTTTAATAATTAAGCTACAATGAAATTGCCTAAAAAAACAGTTTTGTGCTCTCTCGGTCACAGCTGCTTCCCTGCTGCTATGTGCCTCATACGCCCCCGGTGTAAAGGGCCAAGCCGCAGAACACGCGAGCAAAACATGCTGCTCCTGTAACATGCTGCTGACATGTCTGGTGGAAAGCACGGGTAATAGCCCCGCAAACATTGGTTGTCATGTATCTCCTTCCTTCTATCCACTGGACCTAATGAGGTAACTGATTCCAGGTGTGCCAGTTGCTCAGGGTTGAATCACATGTGAGAATCTTCCGGAAATAGGAGGATTCACAGAACACAAACATACAAGAACCATGACAGCTTGATGGAGCTTGAACTATTTTTCAAAGAATAGACAAAAATATCAGTTCCAATATGTGGAAAGCTAGTAGAGATATAACCCTAAAACCGAAGCAAAAGGTGTTTTAACAACGTTTTAACTCAAGAGGGTTTAAAACAAATGTAAGCTAATTCACTCCAAAATAACAGAAAGCTCCTTTAACTACTTCTTCTTTCTTTTGCTCTATACTTTGTTCTCACTGTTCTGAATCCATAAAGATTAAGATTTTACCAAGGGTTATTGCAAGTGCACACACTTTCACATAATGATACGGAGATCAGTTGGCAACTTTGAGTTAAGTGCCTTGCCCAGGGACACAACAATCTGTGAGAGGTTCAATTAAAACAAGTGAACTGTTATCTACAGAAATCTTATAGAGGGAGTTGTGACACTCACATCGATAACCCACCAGAAACAGACACCACTCAGGGGTGCACTACAAATGCATCACCAAACTCTAGTGAGTGGTCCTCATTATTTATACATAAGAAACATGCAACATCATTCTGTAAGTTTAACAGAGGAGTTACTGTAAAACGATGTTTTTTATATGATTATAAAATGAAGAAATAACTTTTGTTCTAAAAGTAAAGAATTTTTTTTCATACTTTTTTTCCTGGTCAACATAGTTAGCATTACTTATAGTGAATGGTAGAAACCTTTGGTGTAATGTGTCCAGACTTCCTCTCTGCCTGCTTATAGGCTGCTATAAGCCTGCTTATAGGTAGCAGCCTAAATGAACACTAGAAATTCCTAAATTGAAAAGACTGTTAATTTTCTACAGTTTCCTTTTATTCCTCCTTTGATTTAAGTTTTAAATACACAACTGAAAATTGAATTAATTTTTCTTCCTTTCTTAAGAACCTTCTGGAGATTGCTGTTAGTTCCATTACCTTCTAGCTCTTAGATATGGTGCATTCACTGACCATGAAAAGATCAAAATGTTGAGTCTTTGATCAGCCAATCAGTAGTCAGACTGGTCAAGCTGAATACTGTCTTATTAATGTAAATTAGTTTTATTCTGTTGTGCAAGTTAAACAGAACGACATGACAGTGCAGAATGACAAAAAATAAATAACACACACACTCAAAGACCTTGACACAAACACACAGTAAAGTATGGATACACACATGCACACAGTACAATCCCTCTTGGCAATTTATGACCCAAATCCTCTATGAACCCTCCCTTTTGGCTCCTCTACTTCAGTTTTCTCTCGGTAGTCTTTCTGGCAAGGGATTGGGACCTCATAGATGCATCCCCCCCAAATCAGCTTGAATTTTACATGAAGAGTGGCACAAGCACACACACTTGTCAATACATAATACATGCCTTTTACAGCTCTCCAAGCAGATTTGCCAGTCCTTTTAACTGAAATAGAAACGTAATTTTTATATGAAAAAATGGTTTGAGTTAAAGGTGATTTAACGTCATTTAACTTTAGATGTTTCAGTGGGGTAAAGACTTTAAACTAATTCATTTAAATAATAACATGCATATAAATTAGTCAATCTTTAACCAACTAAATTAATAACCACTAAATACAATGGATACAATTTCAGTAATATTTTACATTAAATACAAAGGTGTTTGAATTTAGCACCATTTTTCAAGTGTTTTTTTAGCTATGAAATCTGGGTAAATTGTACAGTACTAAAGATGTTGGTTAAAATATACTCAAATAAACCAGGTGCAAATTAATAGGCCCAATTTTTTTTGTTACATTCTAAAATTGTTTATAATACAAGTCTCCTGTGTCTCTTGTCTACAAGAACAGACTCTACTTATATTAATGGTCTCACCTGAGCGGCTCACATCAACAACTGTTCCATTCTATGTAAAAAAAAAAAAAAAAGAACAGTTGTCCTCGAGAAAAAGCAGCTGCTGAGTCTACAGTGGGTTAAACGCTGACTCTGACCCCCACCGAACACCCTGCTGAGTCTATAATGCTACCCTCACACAGGGCAACTGGAGACACACAAAGCTCTGCACTGAGAATTTAAACTAGGGGAAGCTTCAGTGGGTTACACAGAAAATGGAGGGAAAGGATTTCAAAGAAAGTCTTCTGAGGGTTGCTATATATGCTCAATAAGCCCTCTAATGCCTGGATTCTTTACCATAAACAGCTATCAGAGTGATATTCACAATATCCCACTTCCTTCATTCAATCAAATTGCTTCCTTTTTTTCCTTTTCTAAACACAAAGTTATATCTAAACTTTTCAATTTTCTTACCAGCAGTTTAAAGTATTAAAGTTTTCAAATATATCAGTGGAACTGTAAACCCATGTTGCTTGTGGCCATGTCATTTCAATTTAATTATTATCCACAGCTCTGTAGCATAACCTAACCCAGCCATTTACAAAACCTAGGAAAGGGTTCTGCTCCAGAACAAAAACAAGTCAGTCCAGAACAAGTCTACACCTAATTTTTAGGGGATGCTTTGCTGAGGCTCAGGCCCTGTCCACACGTAGCCGGGTATCTCACAAAACTGAGATATTTTTCTACGGTTTGGCCTGTTATCCACACGTAGCCGGAGGTTTTCGGTACCAAAAACGAAGCTTTTTAAAAACTCCGGCCAAAGTGGAGATTTGCGTTTTCTCTGTTTTCAGTATCTACGTGTGGACGGTTGAAAACGGAGTTGTAAGAGCTGTAATGCCACTATCCGCAACAAAAAATGCTCCAACACCACATGTGCGACCTGTGTTTACTCTCGCAAACGGCATTTATTTCCTCAGCGCTGTGTTGGTATCATCCATTGTTAAAGTGCGTCTTGTTTGTTTGCTTTTATAAGCTGTATGACTGCTGCGTGCTGAAGGTAGAGGATATAAAGTTTATTTTGGCGGATAGGACTGGGGAGAACTACTGCGCCCTACAGGTTTGGCACGTCTATGAATGTGCTGAAAAACGCATTTATCCGGTTATGTGTGGATGGAGATTTTTTTTTGAAGGAGCAGAGGAAAATCTTCGTTTAAAAAAAAACCCCGGCTACGTGTGGACATGGCCTCATAGAAGAGCAGAGAGGAGGAGACCTGAGATCATCACTGATATGACACAGGAAAACAATAATTATATAATCTAAGTGTAAAGTAAAAGTAAAATGTCTCAGTTTCGGAAGAACAACACTCACTGGAAGTTTTTTTTAAGTATGTAATATGACCTCTCCAAATCATAATTATTGTCATTATTGAAACCAATGGAGGAAAGAAACATGTTTGGGCTCTTTGTAAAGATAATCCCCTCTAGTTTCATCCACAGCAGTTAGAATCACTGTAGGTAAGACTGCTAAGCTGTTAGTCACTTTAATAAATTTATTTGTCCTTGCCTAAATTTTCTTTGTGAAAATGAAGGTGCCTAAACTAACAGTAGGTAGTTCGGGACTGAAACACACTGTGTGTCAACATAAGCACTTGTTGACAAGTTACATTTCAAATTTGAAAAGAATATCTATAATTTTAAAATGTTTTACTCCAGTTTTTATGTGGGTTTGTCCAGGTGCTCATTTCATTAATTTGATGTGTAAATTGTTGGATTGCATGATGGAGGGGCATCCACATTCCTTTAATGTTGTTGAAAAATTGGTACGCCTGGATGGTAAGGGGTATAACACAAAGAAAATAAAAGTTAGATTACCAACAAGTCATATCAAAAGAGTTTGGGTTCAATATTTTTGCTTAGGAGTTCTGCAAATGTCTCCCTGTGTAGAATCATGATAAATATTTACAAAATATATTTTTATGCTGTACACGCTGATTCAGATAGTCCTTTAGAAAGTATCCTGAACATCATTAACACTGAGTGAGTGAGTAAGTGAGTTAGGGCACAGTCACAGCACTGAAACATTTAATAAATGTTTTATGATTTTCTTGGTTCTAAATTTATTTTACAGGGAGGTTTCATTTTTACCATCCATCCATCTTCTTCCGCTTATCCGGAATCGGGTCGCGGGGGCAGTAGCCTAAGCAGAGAGACCCAGACTTCCCTCTCCCCGGCCATTTGGGCCAGCTCCTCGGGAGGAATCCCGAGGTGCTCCCAGGCCAGCCGGAGACATAGTCCCTCCAGTAAGTCCTGGGTCTTCCCAAGGGCCTCCTCCCGGTGGGACGTGCCCGGAACACCTCACCAGGGAGGCGTCCAGGAGGCATCCTGACCAGATGCCCGAGCCACCTCAACTGGCTCCTCTCAATGTGGAGGAGCAGCGACTCTACTCTGAGCCCCCTCCGGATGACCGAGCTCCTCACTCTATCTCTAAGGGAGAGCCCAGCCACTCTGCGGAGGAAACTCATATCAGCCGCCTGTATCCGCGATCTCGTTCTTTCAGTCACCACCCAAAGTTCGTCACCATAGATGAGAGTAGGAACGTAAATCGATCGGTAAATCGAGAGCTTTGCCTTTTGGCTCAGCTCTCTCTTTACCACTCTTTACCACGACAGACCGGTACAGCGCCCGCATAACTGTAGACGCCTTACC
Organism: Apricaphanius iberus; assembly: GCA_028564705.1. Lineage (NCBI taxonomy): Eukaryota > Metazoa > Chordata > Actinopteri > Cyprinodontiformes > Aphaniidae > Apricaphanius > Apricaphanius iberus. Next base: position 2,088,257 of record JAPXFQ010002826.1, read on the forward strand.
AATCCGACTATCGATCTCCCGCTCCATTTTTCCCTCATTCTTGAACAAGATCCCCAGATACATAAACTCTTCCACTTGAGGAAGGACCCCATCCCCGACCCGAAGAAGGCCCTCTACCCTTTTCCAGCTCAAGACCATGGTCTCGGATTTGGAGGTGCTGATCCTCATCCCAGCCTCTTCACACTCGGCTGCGATCCGCTCCAGCGAAAGCCGTAGATCATGTTCAGATGAAGCCAACAGGACCACATCATCTGCAAAAAGCAGCAACCCGATCCTGAGGTCACCAAACGGACCCCCATATTACCAAAATAATAGTTATTGATAAATAGGTTATTTCTTTGTTGGAAGTGTAATGTTGGTGTGTGTGTGTGCGTGTGTGTGTTGCTTTCTCGAAACTAAGCATCACCTCTGCTCTTCTGAGCAACACCCACCAAATATGCTGTCACCTTGGTAATAAGTTACCGGGACCATTTCACTTTTGTGCGTGATCAAAATGCTCAGGGAACATGTTAAAAAATGTCTTAAGTGGAGCTTCAAGCACAAACAAACACAGACAGCTTGTTATTTAGAAGTTAGAAGATTTAAAGACTTGGGGACTCCTTTAATCTCTTATAAATATTGGTTGTCACATTTTGCCTATCTAAACACATTGTGACACAAAAGTCTGACTCCAACCTTAAAACAACGCCATAAATGTCATTGTGAATCCACACAAAGACTCCAGCAAACAGGGATGGACCAACAAAAGGCTCTGATGGTTTTCAACAATCCTGGAAATTACTTCTTTACACGGGCAATTCCTGTTGAAGTCAGGATACAAGTGACATAAGATAATGCATTCTCGCACACTGTTGTAGGGCTCCTAATATCCACTCTGGTCTGGCATTGATGAATGAGATTAGTGGTTGATGTGAAGGTGTGTTAAGTGAGGGGGAAGGGACAATAGGATGCAGAGAATGGATAGAGGCGGTTGGGTGATTAACTGCAGGTTGTGTGAACGGCCCTCTGATAGTTATTTCAGACATGCATTGTTAGGCTTACCCTCAGCAGTGTTTTGAATGTGGAGGTTTATTGTTCTTGTGTACGATATTCAGACTCTGCAAAAGAGCGGGGATGTTTTCTGTAAAGACATGTTTCGCTTGGCAACATTTTTTGTGCTCGTTTTAGCTTTCATTTTCTGTGGTTTCAACAAAACTGTATTATATTCCCAATAGCCCGCAATTAACACAAATCATTTATCTGTACTGAATTCATTTATAAAAGGACTGCCGCCTGGAGTTGACCTACGCCATGGAGAGGGATTCGAGTTTGGGACTTAGACTTGAGTCTTATTTAGGCAAAAAATATAGACTTCATACTCAACATAAACTCACAGTATAGAGGTTTTGACTTGAACTTGAAACCAGAGACTTCAGTAATCTTTATCTTGTGTAATGAATAGTTAAAATGACCCAGTAAAAGTAAACTGTTTAGGAAATAGTGGTTTTGCCATTTAATTTACTTAAGGGTATTTAAATGTTGTTTGTAATGGTAGCCTTTATGCAGGGTCTGCATCGACTCTGAAAACTTTTTCTGTGTCAATAAAAGGAGTTAACAGCAGTCTTTGGGGTAATCTTTTTTTTTTTATTATTCAGTGCCACCAATCAGAGAGCTTTTATCGAAAGCAAGGCTAGTCTAAGGCCCTGCCAGAGCTAGGCATGTTTACTTGATAAACTGTCCATTTGGTTTGTGTGTGTTGAGTTATTTTTGGTTCATAACAACCTGTTGAAGCGTCACAGTAATGATCTCATGAAAAAAATCAAATAACTTAACTAACTCTTACAAATTATTCTCATTAGTAAGCCAGCACCCTTACAAAGCCAAACCTGCCTTTCAAAATAAAAGAAATTCCTGTTATTTTTAGAAAGTTCCTTCCCATGTAATTATTAAAATACTGTTTGTTTTTAAATGTATTGCACATTTAGGAATGCGTAAAGTTTGTAGTTGTCAGCAAAGCTTTTAAATGCAGATTTAGTATGTTGTTTAACAATAATGATAATCCTGTAAATTCCACATAAATTAGAGAAACAATTAGAAGACTAGCATTAACACATTTTATTTAGGTAATTAAAACATCACAAATTTTTTGCCTTTCATGTTTGTTTTTGACTCTAAAGTTGGCAACAAGTCCAGATGGAAGCAGTCTTTGTGAGTTTTTTATCAAAAATAAAACAAGAGAACGTGAGGATGAAAGGAGGGGGGAATCCGGGTAACAGGTCTAGGCTGAAGGAAGACGAGGTGAGTGGTTACTTTAGAGACTGAAGAGTTTGGACTGAATCTTATAATGACTAGGAGAACGTCTTACTGTTAGTCCAGTGGTGGAGGGAATTTAGAGGAGGTACGTGGAAGAGTGTATACTCAGGTTGGCTGGGTGGTGTGATGTGATGTTGATGATTCATTGTCTTGATCTTTGCAAGAGGGAGCACGGTTGGTGGGTTTGGCAGCATGCACAGATTGAAGACTGTGATGGTGAGCACGTTAGGATGGCTTTCTTCTGCAGGCGGAGACATTGGAGGATGGATAGGCAGATCGCTGGAGAGAGATGAGGATGATGAATGGTTTACCGGTGTGAGTGGTGCAGAGGATGACAAGAAGGGAACCAGAATGAGAATGGAGTTTTTCACAGAAAGTTTCAGAAAATGTATTGTAACTTTAATTAATTACATTAGTTAACCAATTACATAACACATATATTTAATATAATAGATTATGTATTTTATCTAGCAAATATACTGTAAAAAAAATTATCGCTTCAATTGGGAAAGATTGTTTTTGTGTATGTCAGAACAAATGTCTGCAATTTTATAAGTCAGTTCAATGAAACACAATAAAACTATAATCTGATTGTTCTGTTTGTTTTCCAAACACAATTGCTGTTCATATTGTAAATGTTACTGTGGATTTTTTCTTAAATACCAGTGTAAATTTATAGGTTTTCTTGTAGTTTGAAGTCCATTTATCATCTGGCAGAATTTGGATAACAAAAAATAACAGAAAGAAAATAATTTTACCTTCAGGTAGAAACAAATATGAATCAGTAGCTGTACCTCTTAATAGGTGGAAAAAGACCCTGGTGGATCATAAACATAGCCCACCTTTGTATAAAAAAAGATGACTTGGCTTTTTTTTTAACCTCATGTTTTGATAATGACTTCAAGCCCAGATTTCTTCTTTTTTCTTGTTCTGTAACACAAGAGCAAAAACAGCTGAGTTTAGTGCAATCTCTAAAATCTCTCAGACTAAGCCTGGCACATTTCTGTCAGTTTAAAATAAAGCTTTGCTCAGTTTGACCTCAAAGGCTATTCTAAGGAACTGAAATCCCCTTCTCAGTTCTATAAATGGGTATCTCATAATGAGCATGATGACACAAAGCAGAAATACTACACTGTTTCTCCAGAGAGATTCACACAATCTGTATTATTATATTCATGTGTTACAGATACATTATGTGTACAAGAATGTCCTCTTGTAAAAATAACTCTTAATTCGCCTGTAGGTAAAGTTAAGCATTATGCCATGTGAAAATGAATGTTTTTGTTTGTTTGCTATTTTGTCTAGAAAGTTAATATTTGTTGTTAAAGATACAAAACATGTGTTTTGATTTTGATTCACCTCACAGTATAGAGGTCAAAGGTTCAAATCCATGTGTTGCTAATATTTTTTTCTCAGTGCTGCATCATCATGGCTGATCATAATGTTGGTAGAGTGGAAAAAACAGGACTTTCTGGTTCTGTGCTGAATTAAAGCAAATCCTACTTTGGGGAATATAACTACTGTTTGTCAAAATCATGATTTTGAGAAAAAGAAGATTATAATCAGGGTTCCTTAAGTCTGCGCTCTAGGACAACTTTCAATAAATGTTTCTATTCTATTCAAGTTCAGATTACAAAGCATGTTACATACATATGCTAATAACACACCTTTTAAATTATAGCCTTAGAGCGACCAACTTTAGATCACCACCTCTTATTCTTTTAATCATATAATTATAACTTTAGCCTAAATATCAAGTCTACAATATCACACTTCTGTAAAACCTCGATTTACTTTATTTTTGTAAAATGTATTCAATTCATTGTAATGGTAAGTAAGGTTTTCTTAAACAATATGGATTTATTTCAACGATGTCAGAATTTCTGTTCAAATAAGTGTTTACATTTATCTGAGCCCTTACAAATTAAATAAATAAAAACAGTTTAAAACATTTAAATTGAAGGCTTAAACTAAAATAGAAATTGTTGCACAAACTAATAAAAGCATCTCTTTCCTTTCCAAGGAAGCAGTTTTATCACAAGTTAGAGTGAACAAATATGATGATATGAATTAAAGAGCAAACCTCAAACATTTTTGGTTACATCAGAATGTCCTTTTTTGTATCTAACAATTATCTAATTGTTATGAATAATAAATAATAGTTGCACTGCAGTCTTGCAAATTTGTTATTGAATGTTTCACAAAGCTTTCTTCGAATGATGCCATTATTTTGTTTTTCCTCTGTATAACAGCAGTTTTAAAGAAACATGTCCAACCCTTGTTTGGGGAATATTGAGTGGTTATATTGGAGCTAATGTTTGCTTGTTCACAATAGCTCACCTGTTCCCTCCATAAAGACAGAAGCAATCCTTTCATCAGTTCTGGCCCCTGGTTCTGCTTCTGACATTAAATCACATTTAAAAAATTGTTCAAATTATCTGCACAAATATTCCCTTTTCACAAAGCCTTCCGAATCAATTCAGGTCGGTTTCAGTAGTGTAGTACTAAATAATCTAGCATCTCAGAATACTTTTATTATACTACAGGTCTACACCATATTCTTCATTGTATTAATTCTAATAACATTAACTCAATGATAAGCACTACCTGCCCAATCTGGATTTTTGGAAGCTTGAAGGTAGGCTACTGCATCAATTCATTTCTCTATTTATTTGATTTGGATGAATTTGCCCTGGTGGGTAGAGTACATAAAAACTGTACTCAAGTAAGACTATTACTAGAACATATTTTAAACAAAATAAAAGTAAAACGTGCAGCACATTAAAACTAGTCTAAAGAATAAATGTTCCCCAAAAGTTACTCAGTTGAATGTAAGTAGTTACTACTCACCTTTGCTGTTTATCATTGTGCTGTATAATGTCCTTTGATTCAATGGTTTCTATCTTGAAGAGTCGATGTGTGACTTCAGTTTTGAAAGGAGCTGATGGTTTACCATGTGTATTTTATGCGATGGAGTATTAGGGCCATACTGAGGAAGAAAGAAAAAGTCCTAAATTTTGGGTCTTTTCTTGCATATATTTTTTTTCAAGTCCTGATATAATGCGATACTGACATACTGTACCAAAAGATTAGCTTTGTGAAATCTATACTGAAGAATAATTCCATGAAATGCTCCACAGCCCTCGTTTTAATACTCTCCTCCTCATCATCATCACAAATCTTACATCACACTGTGGGATTTCAGCCATTCTCTAGAAGAGTCCTGATGAAAATCAGTGTTCATGCATGTGATTCGTAACTCTGTGGCTATGCCATGTCACATGCCAACGACAGCTAATTTAGAGGCCGCATGACCAAAACTAGCCAACAAGTTACAATATTATGACTTTATAATCATACATTTATTATTTTATGCTCAAATTCTAAGGGTTTATTTTGTCTCGGTCACCCTAATATTCTCTCATTTTATAAAAAGCCTTATAGTCTATGAGGAACTGCAATATCATCTAAAATCATCATTTATCAAAAATGATAGACCTTAATTATCATAAACATTTAAATAATGAGATCATAATGTGTAGTGGGCAGTGGAAAAACTATTGGTTTCAGTTAGTGGAGACTGCTGACTAAAATGAGGGATGATAATAAATCCTGTAATGTAGCCTGGTGTGGGACAGGCTAGTTACACTGAAAAAAATCTCCATGTTGACTTATACTATAATGTATTCTTATCCCGTGTTTGTGCGACTGGATCCCAGATAAACTAACTCAGGATAACCAAGATGTCCCACCTTAATCTCTTATCTTAGTTTTTTGCTATAGGCCCCTGGAAGGTGACCAAAGTGTCATACAGAAGGGAAAAAGACAATACTCATAAGAGAAAAAAATGGAATAAAGCAACAATAAAAATTTGATAATAATAACACATACATCATAGGGGAATTGTACATAAATAAAATAAATGAAATTATTTGGAATTAAATCCGCTAAAGACCCTTTCCAAACAATGGAATCTCATGGAAAAGTGTTTATTTTCATAATTCCATTCAAAAGTTTCTGTTATTTTAATTTCATTTCATTTTCACTATTACACGAAGTAATTAGTTTGTGGGGTTTTTTTGAATAATTTGGGCTTTCATCTTATAAAACCCATGAAAACAGGAATAAAAAAAATTATAAAAAAAGAAATACTATGAAGAAATAACCCATAATTTTACAGGGCAAGAAATTGCTTCACTTTGGTTCAATTGTCTCAGTTAGGTTTAATATATGGATGACTGCAGACTTGAAAACTGGCGTGAAGATCATCAGTGATACCTTCCATTAGATGGGTAAGGAACAACATTTCATAGCTAAGGAGGCTGGCTGTTGACAGAGTGCTGTGCCCAGGAATATCAATTAGAAGTCTAGAGGAAGGGCAAAATGTGGCAAGAGAAGATGCACCAGCAGAAATTACCGTGGGCTTCAACGGATTATCAAACAGAGAAGATTCAAAAAACTGAAGAAAGAGTGGAATGAGGAGTCACACCTTCAAAAACCATCACATCCAGATGCATCCAGGAGATGGGCTATGAATGTTGGGTTCAGGGAGTCAAACTACTTCTGAGCCTGAGCCAGTGTGGGAGCATCTGAAATGGGCCAACGTGAAGACAGACTGGACTGTTGGCCAGTGGTTCAATGTCCTCTTTTCCGATGACAGTAAAGTCTTTTCTTTCGGATATCAGGATCCAAGGGTTTGGAGGAAGATGGGTGAGGAAAAAAACCCTAGCTTCTTCCAGAGTTAAATATCCACAGTCAATCATGATTCGGGGTGCAATGTCTAGTGCAGGTGCTGGTAAACTCTGCTTTCTTAAATCCAAGTTCATTGCAACCAACATTTTTCAGAGGACTTCATGATTCCTTCTGCTGAGGATCTGTACGGAGCTGCGAATCTCATCTTCCAGCAGGAACTGGCCCCTGCCCATACCGCTAGAGGCACCAAAACTTGGTTTGGTGCCATCACAGTGGTTGACTGGCCAGCCAGCTTACCGGACCTAAAACTCACTGAGAATCTATGGGGTATTATCAGGAGGAAAAAGAGGGGCACCAACCCAAAAGCAAAGAAGAGCTGAGAGCAAGCATCAAGGAAATCTGGGCTTCCATAACTCCAGGGCAATGCCACAGGCTGATGGTCTTAATGCCACTGTGTATCAAGGCGGTGATTAAGGCAAAGGGATTCCCAACAGAGTATTTAAGGTTGACACATCGTTTTAAAAGTACCATACTTTGACTGATTTGATTTTATCCTAATTTCTTGCTCTTTTATGCAAAAGCCAAGAAGTAAATTTGATTTCTTCATGGTATTCAAATTTTTTGCTTTCCTGTTATCGTGGGTTTTATGAGCTTGTTGGGTCACACACAGCCATCAGGTGGCGCTAACCTGCCCTATAAATATGGCCCCACTTCCCCCAGCTCGGCCTCTTTCACGACGGGCACCGGCCAGCTCGTCCAGAGGAGACCCCCCCTACAACCATCTTCCTTCGCTGCCGAAGGAAGAGTTTCTGACAGAAACTTGCTCCAAATGAACCCAAAGACCACTCCAGGTGAATCTTAAACATTGATAAACAAAGACATTGTTTATCCGCAGAGCCCGACGTAGTGGTTAGCACGGTTGCCTTGCAGCAAGGAGGTTGTGGGTTCATATCCCAGCCCAGGGTCTTTCTGCATGGAGTTTGCATGTTCTCCCCGTGCATGGGTGGGTTCTCTCCAGGTACTCTGGCTTCCTCCCACATTCCAAAAACATGACTGTCAGGCTAATTGATCACTGTAAATTGTCCTTAGGTGTGAGTGTGTGCATGGTTGTTTGTCCTGCCCTGTGATGGACTGGCGACCTGTCCAGGGTGTACCCTGCCTCTCGCCCATTGACAGCTGGAGATAGGCACCAGCACCCCCGCGACCCATTAAGGATTAAGCGGTTAAGAAAATGGATGGGATGGAAAGTAACAGTTTTCATTTCTTGTTCAACACACACACAAGGTTTATGACCAATACACGTTAAGAATTCATTCCTTCAGAATTATGAGACTGATATAGACATTTGGCTATTAAAATAGTTCCTGGTAGAACCAGGTGGTGCCCCGAATAATAATAATTTTCCATAAATTATTAACTTTATTGACTGCCATAAGCAGTCTTTGACTATAAATAGCCAAATATCATATTTGTATTTAATATCCCCAACAAGCTGGAGGGCCAAATTATGTACAAATAAACAACTAGATATTTGAAACTGTTCTGAGTTGTGGAACCTGTTGTGGAATCTACGAAAGTTTGATGTTTAAATGTAATTAAATAAATAAAGAAACTTTTCCATGACATTCTATTTTTTTTATAAATGGTATGTAGATTTCCTGTAGGATAATAGCTTGTTGAAAAAGATGTATTCAATTTTCTTTTAAACAAAGTAGAGTCATGAGTTGGACACAGGTCGGCAGGTAGCTTGTTCTAGACCTTAGGCACAGCCACTGCAAAGGAATGATCACCCCAATACTGTGTATCCGGATTGAGGAAGTTCCAGGAAAAGCTGCCCCAGCAAACTTGTAGCACTAGTGTTTACACAGACACAATGTGTCAGAAATGTAGGTCAGGAGGCTAATCCATAAATCTTCTTAAATGTAAAAAGTAAAAGTTTGTAATGGATTTTGAAAAGCCACTTAAGCAATGAGAGAATGAGGGTGACTAAATGTGATACATATTTTCTTATCATGATGACCTACGAAACATGACACATTGGGTAAATTTTTGTTTATTTTATGTTTTACAGAGTTCAATATCCTCAAATGTAAATCTTATTTAAACAAAGGAATCTCAATTATTGATACTTAAACATCAACATATGTTTTATTTTATTTATATGGTTTGTGCATAGAAGAAGGCTATGATGATTAATTTTGCCTCTACATAAGCCGCATAGATGGAGTCAAGAAACAAAAAAGACAAGGACAAGACTCTGATGGTCTGCTGCACACCGACCATAGTTAAGTGTACAGCAACAAAGCTTGTGGCAGAGAACGAATATCAATGGGCCAATAGGTCCCTTCAATGTTTTATTGTCCAGGCTTTCTTTTACTATGTTAAGTACTTTTTTCTGTGCCTACATGTGCATCTGTTATGAGGATTAATCCCTGAAACACATAACGAACAAATTAGTTTCAGTTCATGCATGTAAACCAGCAAAAAAGGTCAATGTTTTGTTCAACACTGGAAGTAAAAACTAACAAAAGTCAGCTTCTTTTTAGGGAAAAACTGATAAAACGATTATATTATGTAAATCAGTTAATACTTACGATTGCATTAGTGTCAGAAATGCTGCACTCTCAAAAAGTTGGAGCAAATTGTTGCAATATAGGCTCACTTGCACTTTCACTATACTTGTGCATTAGAAGGGATCGCAGCTGCACATCATTGCATCTCACCATCCTCTGGACCAGAGGGGAGGGAGGCTCTCATAGTATAGAGCCAAATTCAAGTTGATAAGAAATTATTTTGGGTACAGACAAGATCACTTTTCTCTTGCCCTAGAGTCTCCGTCCACATCTCCATACTCTCAAACTGCCAAATTTAGGGTGACTTCCACCAAGCTCCTCTGAAAGTGCCACCAAATTAGTTCTGGTTCTGCAGATCAGTTCAGGTTCATAGAAAGCCTTCGGCTTTGTTCGTTTACCACATGAATCTGAGAAGTTAGTCACATTCTCTTGTGTTAGTCACCCAGCTTCCCAACCTCTGATGAAACCAATAAAAATTTGCGATACACAAGGACTCCACCCAACCCACACCAGAAATCCAGTTACCATAATTCCACAAAAGACACCTCGCTGGAACTTTGAAGGAACTAAAGCCTAGTTTATACCTCTCCAGCAGCAAGTTTACACCCAGACACAGACGTACTGGCAGAGACATTTTTCTATTATTCTTTGGTGTGTTAGTGTTGCGAAACAACCCCCCCCCCCCAAGACAGCAGGCGGTGCCAACTCTTTCTGTCGGATCTGCCTATCATTGCAGTGTCACCTAGAGTTCATTTTCTTTGTCTTGTAAACGCATTCCTCAAGGCGCAATGATAGACAAAAAGTATGTTTTAATTGAGCAAGAAAGTTTTTTTTTTTTACTGGAAGTGCAGCTTATTGAATATTTTAAAAATGCATGAGTAATGTTTACACCAGTCTAAGTCCTTGTACAGTCCAAACATATGTCCAAACCAGACATGTTTACAATAATATTGCAAATTACTGTGTTGTCATAGGGTAATACTTACTGTGAATGATGGTTTCCCTGTACATATTCTGTCTCATAAGTGTGTAATCCACATGCTTCACTGATGTTAAATAAAGGTAGCACTTTCTTCATACAAGTTTACTCTGTTTTGTAAAAGTTTTAGATGTATTTTCCTCATCTGCTGCTGCTCTCCAAACACATCAACCTCACTGGTTAAATTTGGCCACAGAATGTGTCTAAAATGTTCAGCCGTTTTACTTTCTCATTACAGTAGAAAGAAACTAATTCTGAATTAAAACATAAAAAAACTGCACTATTACAGAAAGAGAACTTGTACTTTGAAACTCAGTATGCAAGTATCTATTTTATGAAGCAAAAAGTAAGTAGATCTCATAGGTAAGAAGAAAAGTAAACAAAAAATGGGTTCACCTTATGGCCTATACCACTTCCTGTTTTGACTGTGTATCTACTTCCTGGTTTGTTTTGACACCAGCTCAGTGGACGTATAGACATATATATGTATGTATACATATATATGTATGTATATCCTACATTTATATAACTTTTGTCCTGACTAAACAAACTGCTAATGACATATTGATATATTTTTGGCACTGATAATAAATATTACTTTATTTTTCTGCATAGATAGATGACTGATAAGAACATTCATTTCATTTGTGATACTGATCTATTGACATGTTTGGTTTGGACACTCAGAAACAGCAATTTAGACATGGAAGAATATTTTGAACCAATAAAGTTTGTTCTTATTTATCAGATCTTCTTGTGAGAACCAGGATGGGAACACCAGGAAACAGGATCTCGGCTAAGGAATGGTAAGTAGAAGGTTATTATGTTGAATAAAAAAAAATTAAATTTTTTTTTAGATTAATTCTTACAGTTTGGACTTTGGAGAGAGGCAAGTGGAATACGTTAGACTGAGGTTGACCGGAGGTGGATGGATTAGTTCTGACAGATCTTGTTGTTTGTTGCAGGTGAAGAGACTGAAGGTGGACCAGAGGAAGATCTGGAACAGTGGTGAGAGTGAGCTTGGTGGAAATCCAACAGTTCAATAAATAAAAAGGTGTATCTTACTTTTGGTTGTTACTAAATCAGTAGGTGGACGGGTAGGCGAGTAGCAGACAGCAGAGGAGGAGTCAAGGTGTGTGGAGAGGTTACCAGATGGGGAGCAATGCAGAGGCTGACCAGGCGGGAATTCGGGGAACTGAGGAGGACCGGTGTAGGTTATCCAGACGGTCACAGAAGGAGGACGAGGAGGATCTGCAATGGGACAACAAGGGTTGGCCATATACCACGCTAGGAGCGAGAACCGACTGGCATCAGCTTGCTGGAGTTGCTCCCCTTTTGAAGCTGGAGGTTGATGAACTCATTGTGGTGCACCTGGTGAATGCTGCCCGCAACATCCTACAGGGAAATTTGGAGAACAACAACAAATACATCCACTCTTCAGCACACAGCCACAGAATCCTAACATCTACATGTAGGACTGTGCAGAATTGACACTGATACTAAAAGAAAAATGGTTAATGTATTATTTTTTGGGAGGTTGTTTTTTTGTCTTCAAGATAGTTAAAGGATTTTCACCAATGTCATAAATGACATTTGGTTGAAATGCAATCTCCCTTTGTACATATGTGCTAGGAAGCATCATGCTCGTAGTTGTTTTTGTACTGTAAATTATTTCCTTCTTGCTATTCTCCTTTCAACGTGCTGCTCTTTCTCTGTCATTCCTTTTTGCTTTGCTACAGTTTTTTTGTGTCAGGCTTTCTTTGATCATGAACTAAGAACAGTAATCCACAGGAAGCCAAGTGTTTATATCCAGGACAGCTGAGAATTGGGTCATACGTGATATCTGTAGCCTTAAGCCTAAACAGGGAAAAACGTCAAAGTTTCCACATCATTATCTCTTCCCTGTGTCAAGGTGTCTCAGCAGAATGGATTCAAAAGTCCAGCAAAGTTTAAAGTGGAATTAAAGAGACAGGTAGTTCTTAATACACAATATAATGCAAATTATAAATACAATCATTAAAAAATAATTTATGATATGAGTACAGAGGAGGCAGCTCAGTTGGTAGGTCTGTTGCCTTACAAGAAGAAGGTCCTAGGTTAAAATATCGGCCTGGGGTCTTTCTGCATGAAGTTTGCTTGTTCTCCCTGTACATGTGTGGATTCTCTCTAGATGCTCCAGTTTTATCCCACAGTACAAAAACATGACTGTCAGCTTAATTGGTCTTTCTATATTGCCATTTGGTATCCTGTGAATGCATGGTGGTTTTTCCTGTGTGACTATGTGTTGCCCTGCAATGGACTTGTGATCTGTAAAGGGTGTACCTCGCCTCTTGTCTTAAGATTGCTGGATTCTCCCCACTCCTACATAGGATAAATGAAAGATAATGAATGCATAGATTTGTATAGAGTCAGTTGTAAAACTTTTGTTCATTTTCTCAATTTTGTCACATTTTAACAACATGCTTCAATTCATTTTGAGGGAATTCCTGTTATAGCCCAGCATGAAGCATAATTGTTAGGTGTAGCAAAACTTATGAAAGGTGTTTCTATCTTTTTACAAATATAATTTGAGATATTGTAATGTACATTTGGTTTCCACACCTTATGAGAGAATACATCTTAGATTAGTGAGAACTTTTGCTGCATTAGCAGCTGCAAATCTATTGGTGTATGACACAACCAGCTTTGTGACTGAATTTTCTAGTCAATTCTTCTTTGCAAACCTTAACTTAGTTGGATTAGCTGAAGAATATCTGTAAACAGCAACTTTCAAGTTTTGCAAGAGATTCTAAATTGGAATGAAGTCTGGACTCACTGGAAATTTCTAACATTGTAATTTAGTTTGGGATAAACACACTCCATTTAGACTCTGGATATGTGACCAGTCTTTTTCTCCAAGAGGTCTTCCATTATTGCCCGGTGTTTAGCACCATTAAAACAACTCTGACCAGCTGTCCCTGTCCCTGCTTAAAATAATTTCCACATAATAGTTCCACCCTCATGGTCACTATATAGCTATACATAGTGTTTTTTCCTAAAAGCTGATAAAATTCTACTTTGGTCTCCTCTGACCTTCCTTTACACATTGCTGTTTCCTCTGTATTACTTTGAACAAACTACAGCAGGGAATTTTTATATTTTTATCAACCAGGGTTTTCGTCTTACACCTTTCCATTACGTCTTCATTTTTGGAGCACTACACTAAAATTTGTGACAGGTGTATTCACATTCATATTAAATTAATTAGAAAAATAGTGAAAAGGTAATTCAACTCTATTCACCGAGTGAAATAAATTTTTAGCCAAAACACATATTTTTATTTTCAACCTTTTATTTCTGTAAATCGTGAGACTTACAATGGTTACAGCTAATTTCTTAGTGGGTTACATATTACATCAGACTAATAAAAGAAAAACATTATAATATATAAATGTGGGCTTAAAAAAGTATATTGAATGTCAAAGTTATTTTCAAAAGGTACTTTTAATCTGACATACAAGACTCATTGGAACGCTTATTCTTATTTATTAAATATGACTTCTGAAGGCTCTTTTTAAGGCATATTGGAGTGGGGTAAATAGAAAAAACAAGTCCTACCTTGTCTTGGACTGTAATGTTAATCCCATTTAAACCCACTGAAAAATTGTGGTTGTAATTTGAAAAAATGTTTAACGAACAAAAACTAATTTAATTCCCAGTTCCTTGTGGATACATTTTTCTGAAAAACTCCAAATTGTAACTTAGTATATATACACTTTTGCAGGCAAATTTAAGGCTTTTTTCCCTGAAAGCAGAAATAGTAATGTAAAAAATAACTATACTTTTCAATTTACTTTTTTCTCTCCAAGAAGACCCATGGGTGAAATTGTAAAAAGTGTAATATTTAGGCGAGAGGTTTTATAGTTTCCCTTGGCTGGTAAATCTGCAGTCACCTGAAGCATTCCTCAAAATATTAATAAAAAACTCCTTTTCTAAAGCTCATCAAAGAGAAACCTGAAGCACCAATATGCTGCAATTACCATCCCAGTGTGTGTTTATATTATTATTCATATATTTAACAAAAGCACATTGAAATTTGCCTGCAGACACCACAGAACAGGCTACTAAGCTGGCTTTTCTGAAAAAGTAATTTGACAGTATTAGGGTAAACTGGAGTGAATGAAATTTAGGACTTTTGTCAAATTAAAATGTCTACTGGCTTTTTTTTATTGCCTTCACCAGGCAGGCCACCTACAGAAAGCAGCTCAGTGGCCAGACAGTCATGTCTGAAAAGTGATGTCAGAGAGGACATTGGCACATGTGCAGCCACAGATGTGCCGGTAATTATGGGGGAATGAATAGCGGTGTTTTAAGAGAAGATTGGGGCCAATTACAGTGATTTAAAGCAACAGAGCCAGGCTATGAACACACACCTTCTAATTAGCTGACAATATCTGACGCTGAGCACGACAAATTTGGCAAGGTTGGTAGCAAAAGCAAAGACTGATGCGTAATGTTTATCTTTCAATATTTAAGGGTCCTGAACCTGCCGGCACTTGATAACACATTTGCTCTGTGATGTGTTTTTTTCTGCTGTTGTCGATGGTAATGACTTTGAAGGAGCATGGTGATATATTTAGCTGCTAATCAGACAATATTAATTTGAAGTCGTTTGGAAATTTTGTTGCATTCCAATTGCTTGCGGGACTGTATTAGATAGGACTTGATGTGAAGGGGGGGTATCCACAAGAGGCTAAAACACGAATATAATTTAATTTGATTGCCACACTCATCAGGCCCAAATGAAGATTAATGAACACATGATGGAGGATTGAAAATAATAATATTCCTTTTGTCTTTAGGGCTCTAATTTGTTTGAGAACATAGTGTCATGGTACAGAAGGCTTATTGGCATTTCCTAATGGACTGCTCATCGCAACAAAAACAATGGGGGGGGGGCATCTGAAAACAGTTGTGAAGCGACAAACTGAGATGAGTAAGGGTAAAAAGCAGAACGGCAGTGTGCATTTTTAAGCATCGTCTGAGGAGGCTGCACTTAAAGCTAGAGTGTGCGAACACTAGTGAGTTAGAGTATGCAGATTGTAGTAGCCAATTCCCTAAATAACTTGTTCATTGATCGCAGCAAGTAGATGCAGTATTGATAGTGTTGTTCACCCGGAGGACCCAGATCCACTAATAATTAATTGCGATTGAATAAGGAGGCAGGGCATCTATACTGCATTGCAGCTCAGCACAGTACACTGGAGATACAGTGTGCATGTTCAATTCGGCACCTGGAGTTTTGCTTGTTGGCAAAAGCAATTCAGTGTGGAAGAAAACCAGCAGTGGTTACAGCTTCACTAGCAATAAGGAAAACAGTTTGGCTGCCAAAATTCAAATATTATTAAACAGTTAGCATTCTGTAAGAGAAGCCATTAAATAATGTATTAGGTCATTTATTTGAGTGTGTTTGTGTAATAATTTTTGGCAATGCTGAGGCACTGCATTTACCCTACAAAAAAAAAAAAAGATTAGGTTTTAACTATAAAAAATGCAAAAACTAATACTAAACATGAAAAAATCAGTGTCATTAAATATATTTCTAATCAAAGTGTTACCATGAAAACCTCACCAGATGTTAGAAATAACCAAGATAATCCAAACAAAGAAATCAAAACAATTTAATAAATTACGTGAAATAATGTGGAATTGCAAAACAATTATGAAATGTCGTTCTCTGTACCTGTAGATAATGGTATCAACAGTTCTTACTGGAACATTCAGAAGTGAAAAATATATCTGTAAACAAAATGATCAGTTTGTTTGGCAACAACAAGGTTGGAAAGGTCTCAACATGCTTTTCAATTAATGCCTTGAAAATAGGTACGTTACAGGGCAACAATTAAGCTAATGAGTTGAAGTTAATTTACGGTAAGGTAAAAAGATTCATTTCTAAATATTGACAGATTTTAGCTAATATTTGACTTGACTTGACTTTATGCAGAATGTTTTCTCTGTGTCCAAGTGTTATTTCCATTGTTCACATTTTTACACATAATTCAAAGAGCATGTTGTAGGTTAATTATTTTCTAAAATGCCTATGTTTTCGAAACGTTTATTTACAGATCGGCCTATTTTAAATATCCCAATGCATATTAGCATAAATTTGAATAAATAAATTGTTTAATATTTACCTGTGACTTAAGCTGGCAGGTGGGTGGGGTGGGTTGGGGGAGGCAATATGCTATCAGGTTGGTGTGTGCACTGGATTTGGATTACATTCATTTGTCTTGATTGTGAATTATTGTCTTTGTAGAGGCTCCACAAATACCAGCCTGTTAGGACATCAAGTCCACAGGTCTCCAAAAAACCAACAAAAAAGCACGGCAATTATCTTCCATGTCTTGGTGCATTTTGTATGGCTGAAAAGCATGAACTTAACTTAAGCTTCGGACATGAAAAACATGATTTTTTTTGTGTAACAACAAGTCAATGACTCGATACAATCTGCTGGGATTCCTTAAATGGAAATTTTTAAAAATAATTTGAATTCTTCTATGTTTGCATTTAAATTACTTTTCTTGTAAACTGCCTTGTGAACCAGCACTATATGAATAAACTGGATTGAACTGACTATGCCAACTGAATGTGGGAGAAAGAGGAAGTCAGCAGGTTCCTGAGAAAAATGCTGACCAAAAACCTAAGACAGACTGCAGAAAATGTGTGGCAAGACTTGGTGGTAGCAGATACTGAAGACTCCAGAGTTAGTCACATGTACAACCCCAAATCTAAAAAAGTTGGTTAGTATAAATTTCAGACAATATGAACGCTAAATATTATATGTTTTTTCTGGTCAACTTCATTTTATTTGTAAATATGTATCTTTTCCTATCATTCAGACCTGCAACACATAAAAAAAAAGGTTGGGACAGGAGCAATTTAGGGCTAGTAATCAGGTAAATTGGTTAAATAATAAGATCGATTGTGATTTGAAACAGGTCCTAGTCCTTTAGGAGGAAAGATGGACCGTGGCTCGCCAGTTTGCCAACAAATTCGTGATTTAAATTTAAATTTAAAATTATTGAAATGTAAAAAAAAAAAACAATGTTCCTCAAAAAGAAAGAAATTAAGAGATTTCTATTCAAGGAATCTGTAGGGATTTCAGTGCTTAAAGGACAAGGGCGCAAGCCTAAGCTAAACAACCATGATCTCAGATCACTTTATCAAGAAACCTCATTCATCCATAACCGAAATCTCCACATGGGCTCAGGAATAATTTGTCAAACCTTTGTCAAATACCACAATACGCAGTTACATCCACGAATGCCAGTTAAAAACGTAGTCTTCCAAACAGAAACCCTATGTTAACAGTCCCCAGAAAAGGACCATCACTGAGTGGATAGATGTACTGTGGTCAAATAAATCAGTATTTCAGGTATTTTTGGGGGAAAAATACAGAATTTTCTGGACCATAGAAGAAATGGATCATCCAGACCAAGGCCGTATCTACCATTGAGGACAAATAGGTCTGGACCTTGGTAATTGTATGCTCTGTATTTAATGACAACATACTTAAGCTTTTGAATTGCCTGGGTGGTTATCTGGAGAGAATACGGTGGGAGCATGGACAGATGCAGGGTACGTGTGGAAAACGTCATCCACATTTTATTGTGTTGGTCCTCTGTTTTTTGGGGCGCTACCACCTTTTTCAATTTCTTGTTTCAAAGGTACTTGACTAGCCAGCCTACTGTCCTGACCTGTCTTCAATAGAGAACGTGCAGTGCATTTTGAAGTGTAAAATGCGAAAACGAAGACCACATACTGTTGCCGACATGTTTACAGCAAGAATGGGACAAAATTACTCCTGAAACATGTCATCACTTGGTGTATTTAGTTCCTAAACATATTTTGGTGTTGTTAAAAGGAATGGCAACATTTCAAAGTGGCAAATGCTTTACTCTTCCAACTTCTTTTGAAATGTGTTGCAAGAACCAAAATTGGAATTTGTGTTTATTTTGAAAAAATAAAATCATGAGGAACACATTAAATAATGTGTATTGTTTTCAATGTAATGCAGGTCAAAGAGTCAGATGATTTTAATTCAACATACAGTCCCAATTTTTCTGATATGGGGTTACCACTGACGCAAAAGTACTGGACAAAATTGCTCCAGTTTGCTCATAGTTCAATTTTAAAAGCAAAAACAGGTTTTGGGTTTCTGTTGTAAATATTTATAAATTAAAGTTTTAACTATTTATGTTTATGGAATAAGAGTAGTTCTAAACCAGGTAGAGTGAAGTGTATGCCTACAAGGAGATCATGCCTACACTGAATTTTGTCATGTTAGTGTTGCTTTGTGGCTGCATTTCTTCCTCTGGCACTGGAGACATGCAGTATTTGAAATACAAGATTAACTAAATCCAGCATGAGGAGATCCTGGAAGAAAATTTCAAAATATCTTCGAGGAAGCAGAAGCTTTGATTCAACATTCAATCAGGACAACGAACCCAAGCATACCTCAAAGTACACAAAACTTGTATCAACTTGTTTCAATAGATGACCTTGAAGAAACTAACATGGCCATCAAAGTCAGTTGATCTAACCTATGTACAAAATCGCAGGTTGAATTTGAAAAAGGCAGCCAAAGAACAAAAAAAAACAAAGAAAAAAATATTTATGACCTAGAGTAAAATAATACTTCTGGTATCTGGATTTTTGGTGCATGTCATAAAAGAAGCGTGTTCAAAGAACTAAACACGTTGTCAATGTGTTTATTGCAAATAGTTGTGGTGTTGTATGTTTTGTCAAAAGTAATTTTCTAAGGGGTTTACATAACATTGCATGCAGCTATATATTTTAAACATGTCTGTGTTGATTTGATACACATCAGAGGCCATTCTAAAAGTGTTCAGAATGGATAAATTTACCTCAACATTCCTAAAAATTAGCCCAAAAAAAGAATATTACCAGTACAAAACTATGGAAAGTAGCCGGAAAAACAGGGGTTTGGTCTTGTTTACTCTCACTGTTGCATCTATGACTCTGCAATGGAGCAGGAGGTTGTCTTATGATAGTTGTAAGATAACAAAATTGATTACCTTAATGTTGTTGTCAAGTTGTCTCTACTGCTGTAGCATAAAATAACCAATAGGGTGCGAGACACCAATAACCTGGAAGTTTGGATGTTAGTGTAAAGGGGTTCAACTTTAAAATAGATTTGTCAAATCTTGGCTCCAGTGGGAAAGAGCGCTGGAAACAAAAATGAAAGTAAAGAATATTTTTACAACCTTGTTTGTGCTGTGTAATTAAAAAATGGGAGGAGAGGGGGAAAATAAAACAGAGCAGATATTTTATTATCAAAGTGGCTAATTAAAGAGTAGAAACTAACATTAACCAAAATAAAACAACTCTGTATTATATTAGAGTTGACTTACCTTAAGATGATTTCATTATAAAGTGGGCAGAATATAGAGTTAATATCTTGGAGTTGTTTTGCTTTCACATCAGACAATAACTTGCATGTAAATTACTGATTTCTGTTTTTATTAGTTTTATATAAAGCACAGTTTTCAACCCATTGCATTTATTTTTCATTTGGGTGATAAAAACCTCAATGTTGGCAGAGTTTGTTTAATTCTCTTTATATATTTGGCTCACAATAATATTTATTTTTCCATATCACAGACTTTTGTGATTCTGTGCTAACGGCTGATAAAAGATACATCTGTGCTTTTTGATTTGTGCTGACTGTCCTTACCAACACCCCAAGTCCTTGTGAAAATGCTTTAATTTTACATGCTTTTATTTTTTTCATTCATTTAAAGCCTTTAGTGTGCAAATGGCTTCACTCAACCATGCAGGCTGACTGTCTGCATCGATATAAAAAAATACCAGTATTCAAATTATCTTTGAAAAAAGGTGTAAAAAAAATTATGATAAAATCAAAATTAATTTAAAGATGAGGCCAGACACATTAGCTTGTACTGCAATAAATTTTCAAAAACACTATATTCATGTGTGTCTGCATAACTCATACTAATATACATTGACACTCTAAGCCAGAGGTTCTCAACCACCAGACCGGTACCCATCTACAAGTTACTTAGTACCGAGTTACAGAGTGAAAAATAGCTCTGTCTTGTACTTTCCAAGGTTAAATCAATGTATTTTTTTAAAACACAGGAAGAACTGAGCAAACATAGAAAAAGCTGACAGGGACTAGAAAGGTGAGAAGTATGTGAGCAGACATGATGAAGGTATCGTGCACAGAAGTTGATATTGCGCAACAGTTAGTTATTTAACCATTACCTGCTCAAAAGTGTTTGGAATGCGAGGTCCAAAATTTTCGGGGGATTTCCAATCTGCACTGTAATTTTATGTTTAATATGTATTATCTTAATTCAAATCTTCATGTTAAGATCCATGCTGTAAGATGATTAGAGAAAATCTTTAGATATTTTTTTTTCAGTATTCTTGCTTTGCGTGGACATTAGTTATTTATTTTAGAAGCAGAGATAACATGAGAAAGAGCTGTTGCAATAAAGTTGAAATCAAAAATGTCAAAAGAAAGGAGTCACTTACCTTAGTTATGGATATTTCCAAAAGGCTTCCCACATTTCCAAACCTGCATCTTTCATGACAAAGGTCCAAAGTTCAAAAATATAAAAAATGAGTAGCTTTTTAAAAATACGTTCATCCTTCGTTATCTACTTAAAGTCTTGCTGTCTTACAGCTTGAATATTTTGCAAGTATGTCTCAAAATGTCATTAAAAGTTGTTTCCTTTTGAGCAGCGTCTTCTACCTTTTGTGCCACCTCTCATTTTCCACAGCTCCGTGTTCATGAAAATAATGAAACACTGAAAAGTACTTCTACTACGACCTCATAGTTTCTATTATAGTACGGTGACTAACTGGAAAAATATTGCTTTTTTTTTTTTCAACCAGTCACAACTTAATGATATATACACTAAACAAATACCAACATGAATCCTCAGAAAATTTCCCTATGACTGTAAGTTCAAGAGTCAGTTATGGTTGAGTTTAGGATGGAATTTAACTTTAAGGGGAGATGGTTTGCCTGTGTCTTATATTTAACCTTGAAAAAAGGCTACTAAAGCACCTCATTGTAGATCTTTTAAGCGTATGCATTTAGTAATTAAAATCTTCTTGTAAATCTTCACTGTCAACCATATAAGCATGAATGCTTTGGTCAAAGATTTATTGAAAATAAAAAGGAGAATCTGAAATCATACTCAGAGTTATTCACTAAAACAGTTTTGTATAATGTCTATAATCACTTTCTGCCTCGTTTAAACTACTTAAACCAAGCAACATTGAGTGTTTTGCATGTGGAACGTCTCAACGGCATCATTCGCTTGCATATTAGTTATTAATAATAGGATCTCTTCAATGCTCAGGGTCACCTTTTATTGGTTGATGCTTCTGCCACACAATGTATTATTCCAAGTAACAATGTCCAAATTAAAAGCATGGAAGAAACCCAAGGTTTATTAGTTCTGCTGCATTCGGCGTCTGGGGATCATGTCCAACACACAGCTGCAGATGAAATGTGTGATTCAAAAAGAAGGAGATGGCATTCCTATTATTTCCTGAGTCATCAAGTATCCACTCTAATACCTTCCGCCTGTCTTTCATTTCATCTCTCACTGTGTTTGCAATATAACTCCATATTAACTGCTTTTTTATTATGTTTAACAATAAATAGTTTGGAAACAGGGATAGATATAACATAATACCCAGGTATTATTTGTATTGAAATGAGAGCAAAGTCAGAATTGCACCCTGCATTTTTTTTACTAACCAACAACGGTCCACACAAATGGATCTATGCTTTAGTGTGTTCACATTTATGCACAAAGAGTAAAATTTCTCCTGCTTTTTCACACCTAGAAGATAATGTGTAGGTGGATTCTATTGACAAGGGCCAATCTGTGCACTAGCTGAGGTATAAGGAAAATGTGAAAGAGAAAAGAAGGGAATATAAATAACATGATCTATAATAAAGACTGTCACAAAAATGTTAGCCACATGACCTTTAGAAAGACAGTGCTGTTAAAATGAAGACTGATCGTCACCAGGACAGGATAACATTAATTACCTTACATCCATTTTTAACTCTGGAATCTGGAAAATAAAATAAAAAAGCTTGACAGATCTTTGCACATTATCATATTATGGATATTTGAAATACAACACATCATCCTAGAACCAAAAAAAACTAAGCCCATGTATTTCACACACCCCTCATCAGAACAGACATCTAGACACCCTGATAATAACATAGATGATGGCAGAGAGGTAAGGGTCACAGGAGGTAGGGTTCTTCCAGGAATGGCACCGTATAGCACATGGCGAAACGACATTCCTCTACTCCGGACGGGAGAAGAGCACTTAAGAAGAGTAGGAAAAATGCTTGGAAAATAGGCTGCAAATGCAATGATTGGAAGGAATCCCATCAGCGAAAGGATTATTAAAGTGAAGTTGCGATCAAAACACTCTAGTGCGATGGTGGTAAATGCATACGCACCAGACGTGGGCGATGCACCAGACTGCAGACATGGGCGATGAAGAAAAGAATGAGAAAAGTTCTGTCAGCAGTATCAAGATGTACTCAACACCAGCAAAAAAAAAAAAACTGAAACAACAGCACAAGTGACAATGGCCATGCACTGTATGCAGCATCAACACTGGACGAAAGGGATACTCGTACAAGTGTCAGCAGTGGGTGGACTCAGACAGCAGTGGTATAACTACAAAGCAGTACAATAGGCAGTGGGTGTGACCAAGTTACAATGACGAACAAAACGACAACAAAGACTTGCAGACTTTAATTACGCGGATGGCGTAGCATTGTTGGCAGAAAACAGAGAGGGGCTACAGCAACTTACCGGCAAACTGGAAAAAGTGGCAAGCAAAATTGGACCGCGAATTAGCCAAAAGAAGACTAAGGTGATGAGAGTTGGTACGAAGAGACAAGACAGTGATCAAGTGACAGTTTGAGAACAAGCCTTTGAAGAAGTAGGCAGCTTTGTATACCTCTGCAAGGAGATCTAAAGAGTTGGAGGAGCAGATGAGGACTTCAGGGTGAGAATTGGTAAGGCAGCAGCAGTGTTTCAGAGGATGGGAAAATTCTAGGCTTGTGCAAAAATCAACTTGAAAACCAAACTCCACCTGTACAACACCATAGTACTATGTACAACGGCACACTACGCAAATGAAACATGGAAAGTCACAGCAGCAATATCAAAGAAAATGGAAGTTTTTGTTTACCAAAGATGCCTGCAGAAAATTCCGCAAAATTTTCTACCGTGACCATGCACCGACAATGACATGCTCCGGAGGGCAGAGACGCAACGACACAAAATGACATTGTAGTGGAACAAAGGCTATGAATGACTGGCTACATCCTGTGCATGCCAGACCAACGACATGCCAAGATAGATTTTGACTGGAAATCAACTGGATGAAGGATAAAGAGAGGCAGGCCAGGGGCAACATGGTACGGAGCATTAAAGGAAGACTTGTCGCTTGTGAACAAAAGCTGGGATGACATTGAGAAAGAGGCCTTCAACCAAGCTCAGTACAAAAGTATTGTTGGAATGTGTAAGGTCTCTCTCCCATGTTTGTGGAAAATGCTGCAAATAAAATGGGTAACAATCTATCAAAGCTGATCTCTGTGTCTGAGTCCATCCATCAACACCTGACACTCAGGCCAATACGTAGACTGATGCATGCTTTTATCACCAGTAGAATTCATTACTGTAATGTTATGCTTTCTGGTCTTCCCGAAAGAGTATTTCAGGTTTACAGCTTATACAAAATTCAGCAACATATGTCCTGACGAAGAACAGGAGAAAGGAGCACATTCCATCAGTTTTAGGTGTTTTAATGGTCTTGAGCCTTGTTAACTTTCAGAACAGCCTACCATATGAACCGTTGCAGTCTCTAAAGTCCTCTGGCAGCCGTCTCCTTGTAATACCAAAAGTCAGCACACACACACTCATGGTGAGACTTTTTTCCATCATTATAGCAGAACATGCTGCCAGAGGACATCAGGGCCATAGAGATCGTACATATTTTTAAGAGCAGGCTCAAGACTCACCTTTTTAGCCTACCTTTTCACTGATTATTATTTATTATAGTCTAATTGTTCTGCATGTTTTACTTGATTAAGGTTTATCATTGTTTTACTATTTAATCTTATCATATTTAGCCACTGTGTGTTTTTATACTTTAAGTCTTAACCTGATATTTTATTCTGATATTAAATTCCACTCTTTTTCTCATGTGCCTAATAGAGCCCACTGACATTGAGAGTTTACAGGACCCAGAATTTGGTGCTACACTCCTGCCTGATAATAAAGTTGGATTTAATTTGATTTGATTATGGCTTACCAAAAAAAATCTAAAATTAGCATGAAATAAGGTTAAAAATATATATTTTCAACTGAAATTATAGGTAGGACAAAATATAGGTAGATTGATTTATAGTCTGTATAAACAGTATATAGGAAGCCAAGACCACACAGTGTTAAATAGTTAAATAAAAGTTTAAAATAGAAACAGTAGACATAAAATGATTGAATGAGTGTGGTATGCACATTAATTCTTTATTTGTTACCCCAAAACAAAATTGAGCACACTCACCTACTATCAAAAGTCATCAGAAGTGAAAGCAGATGTAGATTATACAATTTAAACATAAAAAACCTAATCAATGACAAAGTTCAACTATAAACACTCAAATGATCCGATTTCCTTAGCATCCCTTCTTCCCCTCACTCACTGTAAGATAAGGCGTTAAAGGATTTTGTTTATCAGAGTGTTTTTGGGTTTATTTGACTGTACAGTATGCCCTGGATAGTGAAAACCAATTAGAGAGACAATTATTTTACTTAAAGACCTCTCAGATTTATTTCTGCAAGAAATAAGTTAAGAAATTAAAAGAAAGGTCATTAGCAAGTTGTAAGTGCCCAACAAGTCCCAAAAAAGTTAGCAACTCCAATCTGAACTTTCCTAAAATTAGAACCTGTCAAAAAAAGTTTTAACCATTTTGAGTAAAGAATTTTGTAGAGTAGTAGAGAGATGGACATAGAGACATATATGCAATAAATAACACAATAAATAAGGTAAAATGTGCAAAACCAGACTTAATCCTATTATAGTTTTGAGTATCTTCCTTCTGTTTCAGTGGCAACATGAAATACATTTATATATGTTAGAGATATTGTAGCATTTACCCCTTAAATAAATCAAGATAATTTTATTCCCTGTTTGCATCGATCAAGATTACCTCACTTCACCATGCTGAATGCTTAAAGCAGCTGACATAAAAACGGACTTTATTTTATTTTAAAAGTTACTGATGATTGTCAGTGCACCACAATGTGTATAGAGCACATACATATTTTACCCCAATGTGCTCATGTGATCATTATGAATATGATGATGAAGATATGTTAAGATACTATACACTATATGCAATCTAAATGACAGAACCTTTTATTTTGTCAAATCTACAAGACAGAAAAAGTGAAGTATTTTGATTGTAAGAGGACTACATATCTTTGCAACATCATGCTTTGTGTTGCTTTGAATTAAGCTGTTTAAAGTAATAAAAGTTGAATGGTAAATTCAATTGCCTGCACTGACTACATTTATCTCTAGTTGGAGTCATTTTAAATGGAGTCATTTGGAGTAGTCATTTTAATACCTTCACTGTAATTTTTTTAACATGGGTTATTCTACTACTACAACAAGGATAAATCAACTGCACAAAATGATAAAAGACAAGAAGCCTCTTCTTCCTCATAAAAGGAACAAAGCTGACTCAAACATGAAAGCTTGAGATGGACCTTTGTTATTGAGCCAAACCTATATCCTCGATGATGAGTCATAACACTCTGCAATACTGTTGGCTTTTGAACTCATTCATGGGATGCCCAACAGCAGAATAGATCTGTGCTATACCAAAACTGACCCAAATTAGGGTCGATCATGTCATGTCATGAGCATTTAATGCCTTGGTAAGCCTTTCATGCCTACTTGGGCACAGTTCTTTGTAAGTATAATACAGTGAGTCCTGACAATAATAAACAAATTTGTGTTTTAAGCCAATCCCTCCTAGGTTCTTCAGCCTTTTGGCTGCTGCTTCTCTCTTCCTTCACCTCCTCAATATTAAAAATATTGCCAGTGCTTTCAGCTGACACCCTGACATGATGAATCCTAAATTCAAGTCTGCAGATGGACAAATTAATAACTTCCTGGAAATCTTCTGAGCCACTCAGCAACCTGCGCCAATATTTTGCGTAGTGTGCGCATGTTCGCCCATCTTTTCTGCTCTGCTGTGACTATAGTGTAACACAAATCAAAAAAATGTGAGTCTTATTTAGTGTAGACTGGTGAGAACAGAAAAACATGCAGACTACTTCTTTAACAACAAACTGATTAGGATCCTTTTTAATTGAGTGACACAATTTTTGCCGTCTTCGGCCAGCTGACAATAGTGATTTTGTTTAACTCTTGTCTTGCACTTCCTGCTTAGTCTGCTTTGTGTCAGACAGGCACCCCATCTGCTGTCTCTCAGAGCGTATGTTCCGGCATGAAGGGGGAAACTGGGAGATTGGCAGAGGCATCAGAGACATAGCATAAATTTATAGGTTGAAGGGCTCAACAGACAATGTCTGTCTCCAAACACCTCAGCCAGATGGCCACTCTCTGCCAGGGAGAAGGCCGGTCCCTTGTGTTCAAACGTGCAACTTCAGTAGAAAAAAGTTTTAACATTACAGATTTGCATGTTTAAAATAGTAACTTATTGCACCGTTTAAAGATCTAATATTTGTTAAGAGTTTCTGTGTACCATGAAGAAATGTTGCTTTTTTTAATTTCCCTAATTCTGATCTTGATTCTAATTTACTATCCTACTGTATTAAAAGATGGAAAAAATAAAAGAAGGATGAACCCAGAGACTTGGAATCACCTAGCACTACCACCTCCACTAAAAATTAAAACGAGCTCCTTATTGCAGTTCAGAGTTGGGCTGTTTGTTTGAAGAAAGTTACTTATGGATGGCCAGCAAAAATCCTGCTGTTCAGAGGAAATATTGTAGTGTTGGATAATTTAATCCAAAAATAGGTAGGTTACATTAGGCGTAGCACACAAAACAAGCAAAACCATTAATATCAACCAAATCTTGAAAGTCTGATAAGTCTTGTCTGCGTTGGTGGCACAAGACTCTTGATGGTTTCTGTGGAACTTACTGAGTCTTTGGACTCAGCTTATTGGGAGGTGAAGTTTTTGGGGAAAGGAGACATCATGGAGCACTAAAATAAAATCAGAGCCAAACTTGAAAGACAGGTTCATATTCAGATTTTAAGACCTGGATCATTACTAAATTACAACCAATCATGAATTATTCAAGGTTAATTTTAACAACCTCAGAAATTTTACATCTACTTAATGATAATTTATATATGCTTTGCAAAATTCTTGATATGTCTTACAAAAATAGGCGCATCTTGTCTTCGGCTTTTATATAAGCAGATTGTACAATTACAATGAGCAAGGTCATTGTGGAAAAGCACCTCCAGTAACATGAATTTATATTAACTAGATCTAAATTTCTGCTTTGGACATTTCAAAGTGACCTAGAAAAAACTAACAAACAACTAAAAGTAGGTGAATGGTCAAATCTTAGCAATTTGTGTGCATTACAGTGATCTATATCCCCTTGTTAAGAAGTACTTAATTTAAAAAATGATACAATACTAAAGGCAAAATGTGTGAAAATCATCTTGATAGATGCCCCCTATAAAATGTGTCAAATTTAGAAGTACTGGAAGAATATGCCACAAAAAGCACAAAGACATGTGAGCCATATGTGTTTTTTAGGACCATATGTAGTTTGGAGTCCAAACTAAGTCCATTTTCGATAGTCTCTCTACCCAAGACTGGCTTCTTTTTCAGAGGGAGATGTAATGGTCTGTCAGTCCCTAAGATCCACAGACAGATGGAGACTCATCTTTCCTCCTCCTCCTCCTTCTCTTCTCTCTCTTCTCTCGGGCAGAGCTTTTCATCCTGCCCCGGGGAACATATGTGCTGCTTCGACGGGGGAAGAGCAAAATTTCGCACGGGGGCCAACTTTGAGATCTGGCATTTTTCCCAAGTGGCTTATTTATTGTTCTGTTGAACAGTTTATTCCGACTGACATCCAGGCTTGGATTCACTGCCCTACATACATAACTCGGGTCACACAAGGACATGCAAGCTTATACGTTACACTGACAGGCTACAACACGCAGAAAGCAATTAACGGTTAAGTCACCGTCTGTCACCATGAGGCCTCTCTTTCAACTATATGAACACTATGCAAGTTGTTAGCCTTTATAAATTGGTGCTGAAAGCTAATTACTTAATTTTTTCATAGTAACATCTTCTGAAAACAGTTTAATGCAAACTTCCTAAAGAAAGTGGAGTCCCACCTTTACTTTGTTACAGTCAACTCCTTATTTAATATTTCTATTGGCTTAAAAAAGACAAAAGTTACAATGAATTGCACTAGGAAATTTTATTTTAAAAAAGTATCTTACCTTGTTGTCTTTACTTAGGTAGCAATAATAAAATACTATATTTCCTGAATAGGCACCGATAAAGAGAAAGTGGATTATGGTATTATTGCAGTTATAATGCTGAGTTATTAAATATGCTTTTAGAAAGCTGATGACATTTTTCAATGACAACTGATTGCAATAAGCACTGTTTCTTAACTGATAGCAGAAAATAATTTCTCAGACAACCGTACCTTTGACTGACTTGAGTTGAATAATTTTTTGAATTTCTTGAATATGAAATTTTCACAATTCTGGAGACTGTTAAAAAGATTTACTAATTGAAACACACCACTAAGATCTTTTTAACTTAAATCATTAGATATACCAATGAGTGTTTAGTGGACTGGAACATACAGCAGTTTGTTACACTATTGCTCTAGGAGTGGATATCCCAGAAAACGAATTCAATTCAAACAATATCATGTTAAAACAATTGAAAACAAAAACAAAAGCACTACAGTTTTGATTCTATAGTCTTTTGCTAGAATGTTAAACATTCAAGTTTGTAACAGGACCAGGAACAAAGACTGACAGGAGACTTGTTTGGAACGGTTATCAGAAGAAAGCTTTTCCTCTTTTTGGACCTCAGTGAATCACATCTGGAACGAGAAAAATACTCGGAGATAGCCGACCTCTGCAAAAGGTAGCTCAGGCCACCCCTGGCTGAAAAAGAAAAGAATCAAGATACTGTATTACAATCACCCAACCAACATACATTAAGAAAGCTGTGCACAGTAATCAACTTTTTTCAACCTAAAATGTTCAATGAATTAGCATAATTGAAAAAACAATGTACCTAGAGTGATCCACTACATTGTGAGACACCAATGAAGGCAAACAGAAAATGCTTCCATCAAGGTTTAATGTCTCACATGGTACAGCGTTTTTCATCATGACTTCGATCATCCCAAAAAATTTCATTTAATTTCCCACTGATTTACAATGGAGACGAGGGAGAAAATAAGACAAATTTACTTTGACAAAAAATTGAGCATACACTAGACCAGTGGTGTACAATACAAAGACATGTATGTTATGTTTTAAATGTCCTCCTGATTCAACTCTACTGAAAACAAATGAATGGATCATTAATAGGTTTCTACAAAATTTGATGACATACTGAGAAACTAATTCAGCTATTTTAATGAGAATTGGAGAATCTAAAAAACATCTAAAGCATCTGAAGCTGCTGGATACATGCCCTTACATGCATATACTTTAGAAGGTTGGATGTCATGAAAAACACAGGTTAGCATTGCATCTATGTGACCTGTTAGTCTGGATTTAATCAAGTCAATCACGCAGTTACACACATAACCGACAGAGCAACTTTAATTTTAGTGTCTTCATTCCCCCTTGTTGTCATCATACTTCCTCAATATTTCCATAGATATGAAATCTGTATAAAATATTAAATGTGTTAAAGCTTTGTCAACATTTGGACAATATTTGTTGTAACTGATGATGAAAGTGTAGAAAAAAGATGTACTTCACTTGATGATGTTTTAAGATTACCACATAAAGTTTACAAATCTGTTGTATACAAACAGGAGAAAAAATTATCTTAGTGAAAGGTAAGGAGAAATTTATTTCCTAAGGAAGCCTGAAAATGTTTCTGGAGCATCTTACCACTTGAGCTGAACTTTGCTTGATCTTTCTTTTTTTTAAACTTAAGTCAAAGTTGCAGTAAAAACAGAGATATTTTACATAAAGCAAGCACATACTTTACTCTGCCTGCTCAGTTTATTTTTTTCCCTTACAACCTCAGTGATATACAGTATTTTCCCAGTATAGAATCAGTATGTTTTTGTTTTGTTTTTTGGCTCTTAAAGGTATGATTTCAAACACTTGCTACCTTAGAAAGGTTTCTCTTAGAAGTTTTTGCATTTGGTAAAATGAGTTCAACCATAGCAGCAACATAAGTACTATTTGTCATGACGTGATGCTGTAGAGCAGTAGTTTCCAAAGTTTGGGTTGAAACCTGGGGTCTGAAGATCCTCTTTAGAAAACAAGATGAATACCAAAAAATGACAATGAGGAAGCATATGCATTTTATAATAGTGTAAAGATAAAAAAGAAGGTCTTGATTAAATACAAGTAACAAATTGATGCTGACTGTTTTGGCTTTGTCCAATTTTTTAACTAATGCTTGCCAATTCAACCAAGAGTTGGGGTCCTGGCCTTCTTACATTTTTTTATGTTTCCTGTCTAGCAGTTTGCTACTCAGAATTTGTGTCTGAGTACCAAGTATAAGCCCAACAGATTTACTTTCTCAAGCAGAGCATTACAACTTTGCTATAGTACTCCACTTGATATATATGTGTGCAAAATCTTTATTAATGATTACTCTGTGTTTAATTTCTTGAAGTTATGGACGCGGAATTGAGATAACAAAAGGAAAAAAGAAAGAAGATAAAGAAGAGAAACAGGACAGGTAGGAGTGTGAACTGATGATACAAGATAGGGGGCAAACAAAGAACACAAGAAAACATCCCAGTCCTCCACCTCTATTGGACAGCAAAGAAGTGGGAAAAACAAAACAAAACAAACAAAGACAACCAATAGAACAGAACGATATTAAATAAACGGATCCAGTAATATGAACTAAGAACTACACAAATACAGACAGCGGCAGAACCACAGTTCTGGTTCTGTTGGACCTCAGTGCAGCGTTTGACACTTTTGATCACAAAATATTACTGGAACGATTGGAGAGCTGGGTCGGACTCACTGGTACAGCGCTTCAATGGTTTGAGTCTTACCTCAAAAATAGGCAGTTCTTGGTGTCCATTGGAAATGTATCATCAGAACAAACAGAAATCACATGTGGGGTCCCCCAGGGCTCCATCCTGGGACCCCTCCTGTTCAATATTTATATGCTTCCACTAACCAAGATTATATCAGCCAATCAGATAAGTTACCATAACTATGCAGACGACACACAGCTAAACAATACATTATCACCAGGTGACTTTGATTCTATTCAGACCTTAAATGAATGCATAGAACAAATCAACGACTTGATGTCCCGTAACTTTCTCCAGCTAAACAGAAACAAAACTGAAGACATTATTTTTGGACCAAAGGAGGAACGACCCAGGGCCAGCTTCAGCTAATACAACTAAAAACAACTCATCAGGCCCCTAATCTAGGTGTAATAATGGACTCAGACCTGCACCTCCAGGGTCACATAAAGGCAATAACAAGGTCAGCTTTCTGTCACCTGAGGAACATTTCTAGGATTAAAGGACTGGTGTCAAAGAAGGACCTTGAAAAACTGATACATGCGTTTATCTTTAGTCGGATCGATTACTGCAACAGCGTCCTCACAGGTCTACCTAAAAAAGCAATCAGACAACTGCAGCTGATCCAGAACGCTGCTGCTCGTGTTTTCACTAGAACTAGGAAAGTAGAACACATCACCCCAGTTCTAAAGTCCTTCCACTGGCTCCCTTTAGCTCAGAGAATAGACTTTAAAATACTCCTACTAGTTTATAAATCACTGAATGGTTTAGCACCAAAGTATGTTGGAGATCTGCTGTCACTATACCAACCCAACAGGCCACTCAGGTCCTCCAACTCGAGCCTACTTAACATTCCTAGAATTAGAACTAAACAGGGAGAGGCAGCTTTCAGCTTCTATGCTCCACAAACCTGGAACAAACTTCCAGAAGAATGCAAAAATGCTGAATCGTTAGGCTCTTTTAAATCAAAGATTAAACTCTACTATTCAGAGTTGCCTTTGAGCCCTAAATTGCGCTTTCTGATCACTATTTGATTCTTGTGGTTTAATTTATATTTTTTCCTTTTTTTATTTCATTTTTAATCTATTGTGTTTTATCTGTTTTTATTCTATATGGCATACATTTGTTCTTTACATTGTCTTTTCTTATTTATTGATTGTGTCTATCTGTTAAACCTATATGTTTCTGTTTTTCTCAAATAATGCTTCTGTAGCCATGTATTTGGTATCATTATCACTGAATCATGTAAAGCACCTTGAATTGCCTTGTGTTGATAGTGTGCTATGTAAATAAAATTGCCTTGCCTTGCCTTACACATTCACTACACACAAAAATGGGTTAATAAATACAACGCTAATGTTGTCAGTTAAGCCCCTGGTAACAACTATCTATTGACGATAACCTCAGCTCAAGAATATGTCCGTACACACCAGTGTCCCCAACATGCAGGTGTAATTAAGGTTTCCCCATGCATGTGATTGATAGCTGGTGTAAGGAGCCGTTAATCCGTCCTACCGGAATCGACGCAGACATGAAGGAGGTTGGAGATGTATATGTGCAGAACTCCCCAGAGTGCAGGAGCAACAAGCGGACCAACGCAGGGCCGACCGCCAAGAGAGGAACAGATAGAGGCACCAGGGGAACACCCAGCAGCCACAATGAACCTCCATCAGATGCTGGAAAGTTTGGGAGCCACTGCTGTAGAGGACCCAAAAGCCAAGCCAAGGAACACATGAGATGGGGAAATTAATTCATATTATATTCCTTTTTTATTAATTTTTTACAAAATGAACAACGTGACATTTACACTGCTGTCCGGAGTATTTTGGTCTCCCAAAACATCCCTCCCAAAACCTGTTGTGTCACAGCGGGTCGAAGAAGAAAGCAACAAACGCTATTGAGCAACACCCGATTTTATATAGTTTATGGACATTTCATAGGTGAGTGACTTCTTCATGACTGATAAGAGAAGATGCTGAACAATACCTCAATGAAACATTTACAATACAAATTTTTTGCTGTCTGCCTATGAGATTATAGTGTTATGGTTTAAATTAGCCATGGCTTAAATTTCTACTACAGTGCAAAGAAGATGAATGAAGATCTTTTGTGCTTATGAGATCTGTAATACAGACTGTCAGGGGAAGGCCTGTGTTTGAGCGCAGATCACACAAGTCATCACGGTTCATGACCGAGTGTGATTCTAAAAGGCACCACAGAAAATTACCACACAGCAAATTAACTCAGCAGACTGTGATTAAAAATATTTTTTTGTGAAACTAATTTGCACTTACTGTAGCATAAAATTAAGGTTGGGTTGGAACAGTTCGTTCAATTTTCAGAGGACCATCAGGACTTTTGAAAATTTAATGAGGATCCAAATAGCCTCTCTCTCTGCCTCTGAACACATCATGTGATTGTGACGAGCCAACACAGCGCTCAACTGTTAAAGACCAAAGATTATAGATAGAACACAATAGATCCTGGTGGTAGATTTTTAGAAAATTTCCAACATATTTATAGTAGCTAGTTTGAGGCCTGGTACGTGCCAACACTGAGATTCCTCCGGAGACATGAAGATTATCAGTGGTGGAAAGAGGGATAAGCACAGAGAACTGCTTTAGCGCTTAAAACACCTATTTTTGATAATGAACAAGAAAAGTATGATAACTGCAAGTATGGTTTATTTTTGAAGGAATAATCTCTAATTTTATTTTGCAACAGCAGGTTAAGATGTTATCTGCCTGTAAATTCTGGAACATCACATGGACTGCCAGATGAACTGAAAAACACATGTGGGGTGAAAGGATATAACAAATCCATGTCCAGGGGCAGGTTTAGGTCCTTAAGAAAGAGATTCTTAAGACATTGTCTTTGGGACTAGAAAGTTGATCTTAGTTTAGAGCTGTCTGTTAAAACATTAGCATCAGAACCAATGCGTTTATAAATTGCAAGCTTTGGTCTTATTTTTGTTAATTCGTTGTCTGCATTGTTCGTTCTTTCATTTATCCCAAAGTTCTGTTCTGGTTTAATGGTTTGACTTTATCTCATTCTGTAGTCACTTTCATGTAATTATTTCACCAAAAAAATGGGCTACTACAGCCCTACTTTATAGATCATTTTTATTATCATCAACATCTTATCTACATCACTTTCTATGATTAGATAGTCACTGGAGAATTGTAAAGTTGTGCAACGCTCCTCGCTCCCCTAGACTGTGCTGGTTTCATCTTTGCTTTGTCTCGCATCATTACCATTGCACTTGTTCCACGAACCCGTCTCATCCTTTTATCTCTAGGCTGGTGCGGTTCTGTGACGACCTCTGAAGGCGGCTTAAAGGTGTAACGGTGCTCGGTCAAGCTTGACTACCTACATTTTGCATAGACTTTTCAGCAGATCACTAGGCATAAAAAACTTATAGCTTTCTCAGTTATTTTGTTGAATAAAAATGCACGATATTACTATTGCAAACAAAATATTAACAATTAATGTTGACAAATTGTCAAACTTGCAGAAAGGCAGTGCTTTGTAACAGATTTTTATAAGTTTGTTTTTAAGGAGCTTTGTTACAGATTTAGTTAAAAGAATGACCTTTTAACTCTTGATTACAACCACAGAGAAGTGGTGTAATTTGACCAATCATATAAAGTTGTTAGAAAAATCAAATAACTGTATCCTGTGGTTTTCTTACATTTTCTGCTCAAAGAGCATTTAAGGAGAGAGGAGTAAAAATCCATATAATCTTAATGAATATGCATGTAATCAGGCGTGAAAAATGCCTCCTGGCAGTCTAATTTTTAAGTCATTACAGTAAAAGTTTTTTGGGTTTTTTTAGAAAAAAATTAAATAAAAATCTGTCTCTCAGTTTGTGTGATCCATCCGTAAGTCTGGCACTTAGTGTATGTGCTGTGTGCCTTTCCCTCTTGTGGCTGACACAAAAATTGGCCTATTTGAAGTGAAGAAAGTGGATCTTTATGAGTTCCTCATGATATGACAGGGAGACATCAGGGTGATGGGTGTTCTAACCCATTCTCCTCATGGTCATTGTGTGGAAGAGAAATGCTGAGAGATGACAGCGAAGAGAACAAGCAGGATATAATCATCCTTTACCTCTGTTTGGC
This sequence comes from Apricaphanius iberus, assembly GCA_028564705.1. Taxonomy (NCBI): domain Eukaryota; kingdom Metazoa; phylum Chordata; class Actinopteri; order Cyprinodontiformes; family Aphaniidae; genus Apricaphanius; species Apricaphanius iberus. Next base: position 2,124,266 of record JAPXFQ010002826.1, read on the forward strand.
CTCAATCGAGCGGAGTGCCCCCTTTTTTTTGTCCTTTCCAGTCATTCGAAGTCTGTTTGCAGTGACAGAGTGAGAAGGCTTAGCTCACTTACTGGTGACGACAAGGAGAGCTAGCCAGCCAAGCTTGTGTGTTGTCTGTAGAAAGGACTCCATAATTAGGAATAGGGAATAAAACGCTACTTGGTAAGAACTGGAAGCAAAAATACTAAAGAAAAATAATAAAGAAGCTAACGTTAAGTCTTCTTTTAGCTACAATAACTAACACACCGAGGGGTCTTATGCACAATCTATTAGTGCTACAGTATTGTCTGCTCACCGACCATAAAATGATCACCTTTGAGTATCTCTTCAAGGAACAATAAACATGATAATTATCTGACTTCATTCGCAAGGCAATTTCCTTCTACAACTCAATGATGAAAAAGAAACATATTCTCTAACAAATGATGCAATTTTCATGATTGCATTTCTCTTATTTACATTTTGCACTAAACATCCTAATCCACCCCAACCAGGTTAAGTGGCAACACCCCTTTCCAAAAAATAACTAAATTGATATTTATCATATTTATAATTAGACTGGGCTCACAAAATTTTATTTTATGAACCAGTGATTTTCTGCCCTAATCCTGCTTAAGGAATGTTTTTAGACCATTCAAAAGTTTACTCTAAACAAAGGATAAAATACACCATAGTATATTTATTGTAGCAGAATAATCCAAAGGACAGCAGTTACAGGCGGTCTTCATAGAGACAGTAATTGATTTCTCAGATATGACAAGCATACCTGCTCTACCACTGACCTGATTCCAGTAGCTGCATCATGCAATTCCATGTCTTAAATATGATGTGAAATTACGAAGAGTGAAAACCATTTGGTACATCATGTGTAAATATATACTTGCACATTGTCATGTGTTTCCCTCAGTTAGCTTCACATTTTCAGGGCTTTCATTTTAAAATATTATTGTCTTTTCTGGCCTTATTTTGCACCTCAACTGTGTTCAGTTTGTGGTACTCTGCCAAAGTATCTTTGTATTCTGAGTGATTTGTTTCTTTCCGGTTTGTTAGGTTTTCCTTTCTTCAAAGTCGCTGTTTCTTGATTGTCTGCATTCGACCTCTGGATTCTAATGTACTTACCTAAAATTCAGGAGTTAAGAATAACAGGCTGTTAATAAAAGAAAATTTACTTAAACAAAATAAATCTACTTTTTCACCCCTGTAGAAAGGCAAAATCATATCACATTCCTGTTCTTTATTTTTTATTTAAAATGTTACTGACAGATTTACTGTCCTGTCAGGCAGCAGTAAAATAGTAGCTGGCTGTCAAATCATGATTCTGGGTATATATATATATATATATATATATATATATATATATATATATATATATATATATATATATATATATATATATATATATATATTAAACAGCAGGTCAGCAGTGCAAAATGATTCACAGTTTATAAAAGTAAAAAATTTTGTCATCAGTCCAGAAACTAATCAACACTTCCCGAGGCTGGTTTTGGGGGCCCGCTGTCCTGCATATTTTACTGGTGAAACAAAAAAAAAACGGAAGTTGTGCAGAAGGTTTTTTTTTTGTTTGTTTTTTTAGTTATTCAACTTAAAGGTGAAACTAATATAATATAGACTACTTACATGCAAAGTGAGATATTTCAAGCCTTTATTTGTTACAATTTGGATGATTATGGTATACAACTTTTGAAACCCTCTAATACAAAATCTTAGAAAATGTGAATATTTTTGAAAACATTTCAATCAGCTAATTAATCCAAAACACCTGCAAAGGGTTTCTGAGCCTTTAACTGTTCACTCAGTCTGGTTCAGTAGGAATCACAATCATGGGAACTCTATTGCCCTGAAAATTGTTTAGAAAACCTTCATTAGCACACGCCATAGGGAGGAAAAGGCTCAAGATGTAATTGCAAAAGAAGTTGGATTTTCCCAAAGTGCTGTATCAAAGCACATCGGTATAAAGTTATGTGGAAGGGGTAGGTGTGTAAGAAAAAGATGCATAAGCAGCATGGATGACTGCAGCCTGGTGAGGATTGTCAGGAAAATGTAATTCAAAACTGTTGAGGACCTTCACAAGGAGTGAACTGAGGCTGGAGTTATTGCATCAAGAGCCATCACACACAGACTGATCCAGGACATGAGCTTCAAATGTTGTACTCCTTTGTCCAGCTGCTCCTGAACAACACACATCGGATTAATTTTACCTGGATCAAATTCTACTTCTCATTTAGAAACCACGGTCCCACAGTCTGGACAAAAAAGGGAGAGACACAAAATCCAAGATGCTTGAATTTCAGTGTGAAGTTTCCATAATCTGTGTTGATTTGGGGATCCATTTCATCTGCTGATGTTGGTCCATGTTGCTTTCCATAGTCAATGCAGCCATCCACCAGGACATTTTGGAGCTCCTCAGGCTTGTTTTTCCAGACAAGCTTTATGGAGAGGCTGACTTGTTTGATTCTAGGGGAAATTGCCAAGGGAAAGATGAGAGACATCAGAGCAAACAATGCAGAAGAGTAGAAGGCTGCTATGGAAGCATCCTGATCATCCATAACACCTCAGCAGGGACACAGGCTTATAGCATCTCTGCCATGCCACATCGAGGCAGTAATTAATGCAAAATGGGCTCAAACCTAGTACTGAGTACATATGCATGATTATACTTTTCAGAGGTCCAAAATTTCTCGATTTAGATGTTTCGTTTTATTGGTTTAATGTAATATTTGAATTTTGTGAGATTCTGCATTTGGGATTTTCATAAGCTGTAAGAGATCACAGAGATCATAATTATAACAAATAAAGGCTTGAAATATTTGTTTAATTGCATGCAATTAATCAATATCATATATTAGTTTCACCTTTTATATTGAATTACATAAATAAATTAACTTTTCCACAATATTCTAATTTTTTAGCTTAACCTGTATGTATTTCCTTGCTTTTGCACACCTGTCTTAAACTAATGTGTGATTAACTGGTTTCTGTGCCAATTGTAGGCATGATAAATAAGTAATGTCATATTTTGAATCACTTTAGCTGGAGTGGGGAGACATCCAAGTTTTAAATGTTCTGGGGGTTTTGGGGTTGTTGTTTTTTGGGAATAGCTCCTTGATGAGTTGATTATCGTACTTTTAGAGTAATTTTGATAGAACAACCCTTTCCTAAGATGATTCACCACTGTTGCATGTTTTCTCCATTTGTAAATAATGGCTCTCGCTGTGGTTGGAAGGAGTCTCAAAGCCTTGGAGAAAGTCATGTTCTAATTTTAGATGAAAAGTCTGTTATTTGCAAATTCTTAGATTGATTTCAATTGTAGCCAGGTTTACTGCTTTTGGGGAAAGTTTAGCCAACTTCCCATTTCCGACAGCTTCTATGATAGTGCCTACTTTGACGTACAGATCTGAAAGTAATCATCCTTGGCAAGTTCAACTGAACCAAACCAACTAACCTCTTTTTTGTTTTTACTCAAGTTATCTTTGCCTGATATTGATAATCTGAAACTTTTAAGTGTGACAAAGATGCAAAATGGACACATATTTTTCCACAGCAGTGTAGATTATCTAAATTTGGTTGTCAGACTTTTTTTTTCTAGTTTACAGTGGAATTACAAATGTAGCTATAGGAGAGAAAGATTCCACCTCCGACTGGACAGCTGTAGCTGTAAAGATTGGTAAGAACAGGATACAGATTGGAACAGAGCAGTAAAAGTTTACTCTAAAACATATTTTACAGACTGTTTTGGTTCAGGTTAAACCAGCCTCTAAAAACAGCTATGTCAAATATCTTTAAGATTTGAATTTTCAAAGCATAAAGATAATTTGTATGCTGATAATCAGGAGTACTTCATGCTTTTTGGTAAAACAATAAGCTGGAAGATGATGAGAAATTGTTTGGGCCATAAAGCAAGCTGGTACCGGCTCAGTTCAAACAACAAGATAAGGAAGGCACTATTCTAGTGATGTGCCAGACCATCTGGAGCTTTCAAGGACGTTTTGATAAGACAGACGAAGAAATGGCAACAGTACTGTTGCAATCAGTCGCTGCATGTCAAACCTTATTAGGTTAAAATTTGCTCTGTTTCTTTGCTCATAATATGACTGGACTTGGAGAGCTTCTTTCCTGTTCACTGCATCATGGTTAATCTCTGGATCAAAAAAGACCACCGAGTGCATTGGCTTCCCCTCTGTGGTCAGTCCCCTGGCTTCAGAACTTCAGGACTGGATGATCCTCTGCCTCGTCTCTCCTCTGTGACAAAGTCTCCTCCATCCAAAGTAAATTTTTAATGACACAGTTTGTTATGTGGGTCCACGGGGGGCTTTTAGCAGCTGTGCTTTAATAACATGAGTCTGACTGCTTGTTCCCGTCTGAGAAGGCTTCATTAATAGCAGTGGAAGAAAAAGAGAGCGCTTTAAATTCCCAGATTTGAGCCAATTCTAACTTTATATTTCTGTCCTTCTGCGTGTGTCTGGCATTTCAATGGCTTGATTTTCTTTTTTTATGTAAACAGCTATAAATAATCAATATATTTTTAAGGAGAAAATATGAAAGCCCCCTAATGGCCACTTTGTAAATTAGTACTCCTGCTTTGTCTGTGTTGAACAGCTACTTTTTCCATCAAGACACTCCTTAGTCGTACTTTCTCATGGTCTGAGCATACAGAGAGATCATTCAACCATCCCTGTTAAATCTTTTAGAAAATTTTTCTTCTGCTTATCCCACAGGTTTTTATATGAAATAGGCCTGGGGTCTTAGATAGAAATAAAAAAGGTTGCTTTTGATTTTGTATGACCCCTTTCTGTGTGGGTTTGGTTAGATGTATGCATTGTTCCCCTACAATGCTTAAAGAACCTGGGATGATTCTTTTTCACTCCACCATATTTTAATTAAGAATATCCTTGTATTCCAAACGGTTCACAGCTACATGTACTCATGCACTGCAAATCCACCTGACTAGACATTTTAAAGTTTGTAATATTTAGGGAACAAAATACATTTTCCTTTGCATCCAAGAAGCATCTTGATTTCCATGGATTCCTACTCTTTTTTGAACTTTAGAAAGTATGATCTACTTTTAATTTACAGGAAAGTGATGGGTTTCAATCCCTGCCTGAGGTCTTTCTGCATTGTATTTTGCATTTCACTAGCATCATATATATACACAAAAGACCCATTACTCTCAAATATAGTTTACAAAGCTGTCTAAATCTTTATCTAAAATTAAAAACATATCACTAAATGCTTGCAAGTTCAGAATTTTAAATAAAATATATTAATTAAAGAAATTCAGTCAAGGATGTCTTTGTTGCAGAACACAATATGAAAAAATTAAATGTATTTTTTGTTATCTTTTGAGGTAAAAAAAAAAGTAATGTGAACCGTTTGTTTAGGCAACTGTCCACGGGCTTGGAAATAAAAGCAGATGGTATAAATTGAATGCCAATTGGGTCTAATATCTTGCTTGCCCGCTTTTTTTTTTTTTTTGATCAGTTGCCATGTACAGAAGATAGTATGAGTATTAGTAGAAAAGATAACAGCTCTAAATCTTGGAGGCAATCAACTATTGGTCAGAAGATAAATTGGGATAAAATAAATTCATAGTTCCAGGATCAAACATTTATTTCACGTCATTTAATATGTGCACGTTTAGTTGTCCTTCTAACTTTGTATTCCCATTTGTTCCCAGATGTTTAAGGATTCTCAAACCAAATTCTAGAATCTAGTAGTAGAAAGATAAAATAATCAATTCCCTAAATTAGGAAAAAATTTGCAATAAAATTTGAGGTTATGTTTAAAGGTTGTGGTGAGCTGTTTTGTCGGCTCAAGGCTGAGATTGTAACGAAATGGGAAATCTTTTTCTGCACACAATTAAATTGCACTGCATTGAAATATATGAACTTAAATTATCAGTGAGTCATATCAAAACTAAGACTGAATATGCTAACACAAAGCCAAGCCTGATTCGACCACTATTCTAAAGGTCGAACTTTCGTGAAAAGAACATCATTCCGTTTTGCCATTATGGGGATGCTCAATAACTAATTGCACACAAAATGTATTTGTAATTTTTTGTTAATATGATTAACTTATAAAAATAAAAATAAAAAGAACAAAGGATTTAATTGACATTAAGACCATACCAAACAATTAAGTCTCTGTAGAGAAAATTATAGTTGCATTCCCCTCTTCCTTTACACCACACGACTGCGAGGGAGTTTATTTTCCATGCAACTCGGTTACGTGCAGGTAAAGATTGATGAAAATGTAATAGTCAGGGCATACGTCACTCCCGTGCACCGTCATTTCTAAGACAAATACAACCAAACACTGCCAACATAACTCAAAGTATAACTAAATAACATGACTATATTTGGAACACAAACTATAATTTAAAACTGAGAACTTCTACAAATAACACATACACATTACCAATAAATTTTTGCTGCATACAACCATCCACACCCTGCAGACATAGATCAGTTGACCATCGGTCGACTATAGACAGAGTCAACAGTTCTGATTCAAATGTTTAAATCCTTAATCGGGGACACCTTAGAATGAACTAAATGTGTTAAAGTCTCTAACCAATCAACTGATGTATTTGTACTGCACTTTAAACCTCTGGAATTCTGAAACATTTACATTGCGTTTAATTTCATGAAGAAATTAGATCATGACCGCTTGTTGGTTAAAAAAAAGTCAGGTGGAAAATCATGATCTTAATATCCCTATAGTGGGCAGGTTTTTTTTTTCAAACTTATCAGTTTTCTAAATCCAAATTCACAGAAGACAAATAAATATATATATTCTACGCTGTAAATGAAAGGATGTATTTTAGCAAATCATGTACAAAGATGAAATAAAGCGAGTCAACAGTATTATTTTGTAAACCATTAATTTTTACTCCAACACTTGGTGTTCTCCATGGAATGGAATTGAAACGGGTTTTGTATCGCTTGTTCCATTTCTATTTCTTTCAGCGAATATATTTAAACATTTAGCTTCGTTGCCACGCCTGAACGACGGACAGATTTTGGGAAGACACTTTTCTAACTGAAGCAATTTTTTCATAATCACCAACATTTGTAATCATTTTGTCATAAATAATTGTTTTAGATGTGTTTCGAATGTTTAGACTTTTTCTAAAGTTGTGTAATCAACAATGTCACTTGTCTTGCTCCATTTTACCTTACAATATCCTCATCTTTTACCTCTTGTAACATGATCACTTTAGACCTAATTTCTGTAAATTGAGGCATATTTCTCTTTTCTTCTTTTTATCATTACATCTTGAAGTGTGACCACATCAGTAAAATTTATCCACCTTGTCAGTTTAACAGCTAACAGGTTTGTCTCCTCCAAAAGAACCAGAATTATTAGCCATTGTGTTGCAGCTCTCTTGGAGAACATGTCTATTTGCAGGCTATATATATATATATATATATATATATATATTCTTTTTGCCTCCATTCTTCGGTGTGGCACCCCATTAAGAACATGCTTTCCTCATCTCAAGCATCTTTCTCAGAGGATTACTGAACATGAAAGCAACAGGAGTCAGCTTTGATAGCAAAGTGAAATTAGGTCTGAGTAAGTAAACAGAGCTAGCCAAATTAACATGGCATAATCCTATGAATTAGGGAGAGAAACAAACAAGCTTTGGTGACCAGATTTCCCAGCAATCAATAAGAACGGTATAGTGTGAGTTGTGAAAAAGAGCAAAATCAACCTTTTTAATGGCTTTGTCTTAAAGCTGATTTTCCACATCCACTTTGCAGTGAAAATTGAAAAACAAAGAGTTTTTAATAAAATACAAATCACCTATTGTATCCTCTCTTCCACTCTTCCACTCTGACTACCTGCAGTTCAAATGTGTTCACTGCAGTGGAAATTTGAAAACAAAATATCTTGCATCTCTTGGAAACTGCAGTCCTTACTCCTTATCTCTGCAGAGATAAGGTATATTTTTCCAACATGGAACAAAAACAATTCAAATAAATCAAAAAAAGAGTATGCTTAAATAGTGCTGATGACCATAATGAATGGATATACACTTTTTCTTCCCATAGAAGGGTACTTAAATAGTCTTCATTAAGTCAATGCAAGAAAATATACACAAAAAAAAGTTTTGTTTCCTGATAATTATTTTAATGACTGTAACAACCAACAGCTGATTATGTTTTATCATATCCTCAGCAATTTTACCAATCTTTATCCTTAGATGGGTATTTTGGAATATTAGAAACAGGTTGTGGTACCTGTTTTTAATGACACAGAGAGGAGTTTGAAGTTAAGTGGAGCTGCTAGTAATTATTCTCTATGACAACTTGCACTTCTGTTCCCTGCCAAAATGAACACCTGGCTCTTGGCTTGTTGCTATAATAATGAAGGAGGGGGGAAAAAGACTGCAGCTGTGCTATAGTTGTATTTAGCAGCTAGATTAATAAAAATCTCCCTCAGGCTATAATGAAATTGATCAGACAGTTTATTGAAAGTGTCTGTATTTCTTGTGTTTTGTTTGTATCCATCTGTGTAAAGACATTTCTTTATTCATGCTTTTCCACTCTTCTGTTGATACAATAATTACTCAAAAGATTAATGGGAAAAGTAAACGAAGGCTAACTATAAGCCAGGGTAGAAACTGTCATTATTAAGACATAAAAAAAACACAGCAATTTAAATTAAGCCTCAAGGTCGTCGAGGCAACAAGGTAACAATGTGAGCTTCATATTAACCTAGCCTTTTGTGGAATATTAATAAGCTCAAGGATATGTTTTTATTTCTAGCTCAGGTTTAAAAAAAAATGCTGCTCTTATATTGCTAGAGGAACAAAAGAGAGCTTTTCAGCTCAATGTAAATTACAGCTGAATGAGCATGCCATTTTTATTCATATTTAATTTGTCTGTTTTATTTATTCCTGTGCAAAAGAGAAAAGGAAATAAAAAACAAATTATTATTTTTCAGTCTGCACGTGAAAGGAAATGGACATGAGGCATACTTGTTTTTATTTTTGTGGGTGCTGTTCTTTGCATAGTTAAATATTTAAAAAAAATTAAGTTAATGCAATGCTGACATTTGGATAGCGGTATATTTTATTTAGCTTTTTTGCAATGCACTTAAAAAATCTTTTGCATGATGATAAAAGGAAAATTTGAATCAAAAAAGGGTTTTAACATTCTTATTTTTGTGTGCAAGATACACTTCACAGACACTAATTATAATCCGTTCAGGATCACCCTGGTAAGGGTCGTCAGTCTATGGCAAAACAACCATGTATGCACTGGTCAGAATTATGAGGCCAGGAGCTATTTGATCCTAAGGCAGAGTGTAAAAAACTTTAACAAGGTGCAGTACAACAGGGATTATCCAATTTAAAAGAAATTCAACTTCTTTTACTTTCAAATTATTTAAAAATGGCCTGTCAAAAAACAATTATGCTTTAAGGCCAATAAACCTTAAATGGCGCTTACATCTTTATTGCACCACAGCAATCAAACTCTTGTAATTGCTGAGCAGCATCTTGCATGTTTCCACTAGTATTTTAAAGATTTTTCTTTGGTGATGTGGTACAATGGACTTTGTCATCACCCCCATCTTTTGCTCCCTCCACTCATTATGTCCACCTGAAGTTCCACTTTATGCTCAGATTCTCTATCAGGCGCTCAGGACGTTGAGCGGTCTTCACTGTGTCTCTCTACTGGACAGAGATCTTAGAGGTTGTTTCAGGAATTTGTAGCTGCCACCCCCGAGCTTGGTTTAAAGTGCACAAATGACTTCGGGCACCACTAAGGACTTGAGGCTCAAGTTCTCAATTTCCTTTTTCAGCACTTTGTATTAACTCTGGCTTTCTCTAAGGCAGTGTTTCCTAACTCTGGTTCTCAGGACTCAGTGTCTGCCACCCACTTGATTTAAATGACTGAGTAATTAAAAAGCATCTGCAGCATGCTGAGGAGGTAATGTAATCCTTTGAATCAGCTGTGCTGGATTAGAGAAGCATCTAGAACATGAAGGACTGTGGCCCTGAGGACCAGGGTTGAGAAGCACTGATCTAAATCATGTAAATTGCAATGCATATCAACGTATGTAGCCAAATAATTCCCTTTTTAAACATTTTAATAGATTTTGTATGGATGGATAATCTGTTGAGATATGCTGAATATTTGGCACAGTAATTTTGGAAAAAGCTTAGATTTAGGATTTTAATAGGAGTGTGTACACATTCTAGATTGACTGTATGTTATTTCAACAGACTTTGACTTGTTTGCAATTCATTCTCAATCATCTTTCGTTTTTACTTGAGATTATTTCAGTAGAAAAGATTTAGTTGATTATGATTTAACCAATAAGTTTTCTTTAATCATACAACAGGTACTTTATGTCAGATTTAGATTCCTAACTCTCAAGCCAACACTTGCTCCGCTCTCAGTTTAATTCATGTAATTCTGCACCCCAAGCCTCCCTCCTTCGCAGGAGAGAAGAGCTGATTGCACTGCTCTCCCTGTCTTTTCCAATAAGCCCAACTCTGCCGCTGCTCTCTCGGTCAAACACATGTGCGGAGTGACTGTCAACCCGCCAAGGCCCATTTACTCAAGCACACACAGCATTCAAGCTCCCTGTGCTGTCTGCAACACAGCCCCTCCTACCTCAGCTCACTTTCCACTCACAGTCACATTTGGAGGCTTTGAACTTTGAATTTAGCTCACCTCCAGCCTCTGCCCCACAGCACCATTTCCACTCCCCCATCCCATCCCTCCTCTCTATCTCATGACTCCCCCTCCTTCCCTGGAGCTCCTCTAGAGGCAACGCAATAACACACTTTGAAGGGAACCGCTTCCCTCCCCCAGAGCAGCCCAAACTGTGAGCATATTCCCTCCATCACAACAGCAGTGTAGCAAAAGTGCTGTCACGCCGAGTTTGCCATGTTAATGTGGCTGTAAGCAACACTAGCCTGGCTATAAAATACTGTGATGCCATGTTTTGTGGAGGGGAGGTGTTCGGGCAAGCTAAAAAGCAGGTCTTCTAGGGAAAATGAGCAAAAGTTTGGGAAATGGGGGTGTACAGATAATGCACATAAAGGGACCAATTCCTCTTCCAACTGCTCAGAGGAGAGCAAACCGTGCAGATACTGACACAAGAGTAGCTTCACACATTCTACTAAATCTACCCTTTGAAAGGGCTGAGACAAGAGGCTTCAAAGAGCTCGATTGACACCCAGTGAAGCTTTGAACCGCGTCCTTGGACTGCCACGTGGAAAGGCATTCACTCTCTTTAATCACCCACTTACAAACAGCATGTATTAAGACAGACAGATAGTCAACATGTCAACATTGTTAAACCTACACAGCTTTCTGCGAAGGCGGTTGACAGGAAGAAATATAACAAGGATCTTGCCATCAAATGGGCACCTACCTCCTGCAGCACTGGCACCACATCGACGATGTCTGCAAAGTCACAGAAACACCAGTCAGCCAATTATTTTTCAGTTTTCTGGGTCAAAAGTTTGGTTTTCTATTTAGTTTTGTTGTTTCACATTTGTTGTACAAGAAATTGTTGTGCTACCTGTGTACATAGAGTAGCAAAACAATTATATTTTTCACTGCAATTTATTACAAACATTGAAGTGCCTTGAAAGTATAAATTTGGTGTGACCAGGGGGCATCCACTAGACTAGATGAGGACCTATACACCCGTTTCGGATGTGATCAGCCCATTAAATGGCTGTTATTAGTAGTTATCTCTCCCATTAAATGCCGTCAGACTGTGCCCTCTCTACCTACTGAAACTTACTTTTCCGTTTGGTGTTTAAAACCTCTTCAAATTAGGTTTAGGTTTAGACATTTAAAAGAAAGTATATTTGTCCTTCTGTGACCTTAAGGTTAGGACATAAAACTTTTGGGTTGGTTAAAATTGGTTAGATAACTCCAGTTACGATATGCTACTCTGACAAAGTATTTTTGACACGTGCAGACAGTTGGCTGTTATCAGTGATAAGAATGGTAGATAACCTACTAGTAGGTAGAGAGGGCACAGCGTGACAGCATTTAATGGGAGTGATAACCGCTTATAACGGCCATTTAATGGATTGACAACGTCCGAATCGGCTTACCTATATCTTGCACTAACATACACACACCATTATGGAGAGAGGAGCTACAAAAAATCTTCAAAGGATAGGTCACCAAGTCTACAAAGCAATCACCAGATGTTTTCTACATGTCAACCAAGCATTTTGGGAGACAAACCAGAAAAAAAAACTTTCAATGTGTGGACTTTTCTTAATGCCACTCTATACAGCAATATGAACATCTTAGATTTGGCTTTTCCCTCACATTTTACTTGTGTGATAAAGACGTTTGAGACGGCCTTTATTTTGGCTTTAGATTAGGCCATAATAATCTTTATCGTGCAAGTGATGTTCTGTGGATTGTTAAAAAATGCACTGTCAAAGTTCATAAAGTTGTATGAACCCTAATCTGTTTATTCAAATCTCTGTCAGGTTAAAGTATTGTTTAGCATTACACACTGTATGTATGATCTTTTTCTGCTAGTTTTTTCAGGTATTGCTCAGGTTTTCCCCGGTTTGGCATTAAAAGAAAGATCCACCAACCTGTTCTTAGACTTTGTTTCTGTTCTTATCTCTCGTAATATCTGGTTGTCATTACCCTCCAAGTACCGTAAATCCTGCCCAACATAGCGCCATGGGTATGAACAGAACAAACTGTATTTCTTCCTACCACCCACTGCCCGTTCATGGCCATGTTTAGGTCATGTCGGTATGCAACACGGGGTTCCCCATCTCGGAAATGTATAAGTCTGGTCTGGGTTCATTGACACGTTTTTAAGTTCAGTAACCTTTTGATATGTGAGTTTTAATTAATTATTATTCATAATTCAATCAAAATTGTTCCAAGCTTGATCTCCCTATAAGAATCAGCTGTAACAAAGTATTGTTTGTGTTCACCATACATTTAATTATGATGTCTACATCTCATTAAAATTCTTGACACTATTTATCGATCCAGTCCCTCCTCTCAAGACAAACATGGACAGACTTGGTATCAAATCAAATCAAATCAAATCAAATCAAACTTTATTTATAAAGCGCTTTTCAAACAAAGAAAGTTACTCAAAGTGCTTTACAGATTTAAAATAACCCCACAACCCCCCCCCCTTCAAAAATAAAATCATCAGTGCAAATACAACCCCCTCCCAACCCAACCCATCAGCCATACTCACTCACACACACACTTAGAAGCTACAAAAAGCGGGCTGAGTACAGATGAGCCAGGAAATGCCATCATGGGAGCCATCTGCATCAGCAGCAGCAGATCAACAGCAGCAGCCAAGGCTCCGACCCAGGGCGCCCAGAGGAGGGAGGGCTGGTACCCCCACCTCCACCCAAGCGCTACCTGGGGGGCACCCAGGCAGCCACAGCCGACCACCGCCCCCGATGCAGGGGGCCCCCCAGAGAGGAAACACTGGCAAGAAAGATTAAAATACATTAAAATATAAAGTTAATAAAATATAAAGTATATAAAGTATAAAACAATAAGTGTAAAACAAATAATAAAAATGCAAAGCAGATTAATAAATAAACAGTTAAAAGCTAAACTAAAAATTAAATCAGGTAAAACATGCTGAGCGATTAAAAATATATTAATAAATAATAATTAGTTAAAGGCTAAGCTAAAAAGGTGAGTCTTGAGCCTGCTCTTAAAAACATTAACGTTCTCTGGTAGACCCAAAGCAGAAACCCAAGTTGGTTAGAAAAAGCAAAATGACTTCAACAGTTTTTCATTTGAAGAATGAATGACCTGTGCGATATGACAGGCTTAATGGTTACAAAAAAAAACGTAAAGTTTAGACATATTTAAGATGTAGCCTCTATCATTGGGTCAGGGATGGTACTCAGACTTTACCTGGAATTTGTTCTTTGGTCAGGTTAGACTAAAGCCGGATTCAAATTTTACGATTATGGGCTGTCTTGGCCAAAATATTTTGTTGTGTGAGAGGATCTCTTGTGGTGAGGTTAACTTTTTGGTCCATGGCGTTTTCAGTTTGACAGATACGCCGACCACTGTTTTAGAGCAACTATGACCAAAGACAGTCTATGTCAAATTAATGGTACTGTCAATTATATTATTTTCTGGGAGAATTACGCCTTTACATGTATATTTATGCCAAAGTCGTCTTTCCATCCTCCTCTTCTCATCCTTAAGGCATCTGCATCTAATAATAAGGACATCAACAACTGTCACTAACATTTTACTGCAGCAAAAAGTCATGCAGTCAGGCATATTCCATTGTATAGTGTGACACACGTATACTCCATACTGATTATTACGTGTAAACACACTGACTGAAATGGTTCACCAAAAACGTCAAACTTTGTTCTTGGCCATCTCAGTCCCCGGACCTGAGTCCTATAAAGAACCTGAAGGGGAGAACTGAAGAGAGGAGAGTATAAAAGAGGAACCAGCACCCTTGATGGTCTGGAGCAGGGGTCTCCCACTTCATTCCTCGAGAGCTACTGCTCTGCAGGTTTTAGGTGCATCCCTGCTACAACACAGCTGGATCAAATGACTGACTAGTTACCAGGCCTTTGCAAAAGTTAATGAAGAGGTGATTCAGCCATTTGATTAAACTGTGTTGGAGAAGGGATACACCTAAAAGTTGCAGGGCAGTAGCTCTCGAGGACTGGAGTGGGAGACTCATGGTTTAGAGAGACTGCAGAGAGGAATGGATAAATATTCATTTTTCTATAGGCTTCAATGTTGTGCTTGTTTTCCCAAACATTAACAGCAGGGTTGCCAGTAATTGTAATACTGGAGATTTTTTTTTCTGCCAACTGGAAAAATGTTCTCAAATTAAAGGATCGATTTTTCAAATTTTTCTATGTGAAATTATGTTGTTGCAATAAAAGTTTAATTTATATTTAAAGATACAGTGTGCAGTTTTTACCATCAATCTCAGGAAATATTCATCAAAATGTTGAAAATGAATAAAATGATGTCAAATCATTGAAAAGTATTGGCTGCTTCATAACATATAACCAAAAACAACTGGTCTAAAATACATGGGTGCAGATCGGAGTGTATGGTAACCTACATATTGTACGCTGTGTTTCCTTCTTGGTGAGCAGATGTGGGAAAAACATATTTACTGATTTTTGAATATGCGGTTACATCCCTATCCCCTCCTCCTCATTAGAAGTTTAAATGAAGAGCTCCAAACAGACACACAAAAAAAAAAACTTGGTACAACCCAGACCAAATGACCATTCGATTTTAAGAGGTAATATATTTTCCGACACTTCTTTAAACACATCATACATGTACTTGGTACATGTTTGCATCAGGTGAATTTCCAGCCAGCAGGAGGCTGCTGCAGACAGCTGCAAGTTCAGCAAACTGGTAGTGGGTAAGAATTTTTTCTGTTTTTACCAAACAAACTGCAAATTGATTTGTGCTGTTGCATGCACATTTTAGATAAATGAATAGTTAATACGTATTATGTGAAGCTAAGTCCTGTCACGTGTTACAAAATGAAAAAAAAATTGTTTTTTTTGTATTAAGTATATGTGTATTAAGTTTTTTCCAGAAATCAATGTACTTTTTTCTGACTTAACCAGGTAAATTTTACATAAAAGTAAAACAGTTTATATAGTTTAGAGATGAGTATTTCTTAGCACCTGAATCCTGAACAAAGTAAAAGTGAATTTAACTAAACAAGCAGGATATTTGAGTTCCTGTTTCTTTGAGCGGCATCCAGTGAGTTGAGGTGTATCCGCCACCTTGGACTGCAGCTGGATACTCTTGGTTGCTTTAGTCATACCTACAGAACATCTCACAAAAACACTGCATTGCTATTTATTAATTTCATTTCTATTAGTAAATTGACAATTCAGAAAAAACACATCATGTTAATAGTTTCTTTTTAATAATCACATTTTAGAAAACAAAGCTTTTTATGCTATTCATTTAAAAACAGATTTTTACCTTCTTTCACGCATTTTGATTGGTTTAGGAATCAGAAGTCCACTAACTGCAAAAGACAAAATAAACTAATTCCTTAATATTTCAAAATGTTTTCTAATGCTTTCAAAGGTTTCTGATATTTCTTTTAATCATTAATAATTATCATAATCCTAAATTAAATCTGCCAAAGATGTCATGCTTTTGCTGATGTTTATCTGTTCATCTCTGAACGAATGAATGAATGAGTGAATGAACTGACTGTTAATCCCACAGTGTGGAACTTCATGCAAAGGCAGTACACACGTAAAATTAATAAGAATACAGGGATAGTGAAAACACAGACAGTAGGCTATAGAGTATAGAACTATAAATAAAAATCATAAAAATTTGGGGGATGATCAGGGATCTTTTCAAATTTTGTGTTAAGATAATATCTGGTTCTAGTTTAGTATATTTTTATGAGTAGTGACGTCCAAACCTTACTGTATGTTAGATGGATGTGGTAATATTAAAGTCAAGGTGCTACAGACTAGCTAAGTGACTGGATGTCCATTAACATTATTTCTCCTGTTTTGTCTGCATGTGTGTTAAAATGTACAACATAAAAAAAATAATCGTACCTAGCCCGGCAACACTGGGGTGCTTAGCACCCCTAAAACTCTGATTCCAGAATCGCCCTTGTCTGGCACATTTACCTCTTCACTTGCTGCCTGTGATGAAAGAGAGTCTGACGTGGTTCTCATTTTGCTGCATATAGTTCTGTGGTGGTTGAACCATTTGCCTTGTCATAGTAGAAAAGTGCACAATTGAAATTTTTGGCCTGTATGGCCATCCGTCGTTACTCGAACACAAAAATGCTGCGTGCTTGCAATGATTTGGGTATGTACTGCCCCTATCGTCAGGAAATACACTGTCACTTTAACTTTTTCACACATACTTTTAGGGGGACCAATAAAAATTTAGACTGGTGTCTCAAACCAAATCCACAGTCTCCAACACATTGGACAACAGAACTAATTATGAAGTCAAACACTTCAGTAAAGTTCACGAGAGATGAAACCATGAAAAAATAAAGTATTTTAAATTCTCAATTCTGTTTGGATTGCAAGACACATTTTACAGATTTCTTGCTGTATGTCAAGGCTGAATACTGCAATATATCAATACAGAATTTTTGCAATTAACTGTATAATGTGATTTTTTTTCTATTTTTTTGAAATACACACAGTTGAGGTTTTGATGATTACACCCTTCTTTGTGCCCTCAGTATGTTGACATACTGAAGAAAGAATTAACAGAAATAGGTCTGGAGTGATATAACCTAGTATGTCAATGGTGTGATGGAAAATGTACCATTGGTAATTCATGTTGCTGATGAATAAGTGATCCATTTCAGCCTTGAAGACCAGGCTTAAAGGCACAGGGCATATGGGGAATGAGGAGGGCACAGATGCTCCTCAAGGCCAGAGGGTAAACTTAAAAGGGACACCGAGAACAAGGAGGAGGCATGGATGAGGGATGAAGAGAGAATCTGAGTCAAAGAGAAACAAGAGCTGTGTACTTTTGATTTTACTGTTCAAACTGACTTTTCGAATCCATCTTCTCAAGTGTTACTGTACTTCGGGGTGTTGTAGATGTACCTGAAGGTCCTGTCTATGTCTGACCTTCAACCAAACTAAGAACCTGAAAGATAAAACATTCTCTGCTGTAGCAAGGAAGGAACTCTGATTCCACATCTCTACAACTTTATAAAGGTCCACAGCCCCAGACAGGATGCAGACATGCAAACTCACACACCAACTCATACACTTTTGGCAGAGAGCATCGAGAGGATCTCAGCACCATCTGCTGGTGGCTTTGTTATCAAGCTGCTGCACAGTGTCTGAAGGCAAATAAACAAATCAGTTCCTTAAAATCGTTTTTTCCATCCTCTCTGCCAAGCCTGCCTCTTTCCATTTAACACCTCCTTTAAGCCAAGAAACTAATCTGACTTGATTAGTTACAGTTTGCCACTGCAGCACTACACTATCTTTTATCATGCATCAAAAGGAAAAAAAATTATCAATCACTTCAGAACGCTGCCTGTTCTTAAGAAAAGGCTGAAAGCCCACAATACAAGAAAAAATAAATTAGCTTTGCTCTTTGTTAAAACAGACATACTGAAAGCTGTCTTCCATTTCAGAGGCACTAAACAAACTGACATACGTAGATTATTTTAAATAAAGTGCAGTCCCATCCATAATAGTGGAAACCAAAGCAAAAGAAAATGTGTAAAAAGTCACGAAACTTCAACATCATATATAGGAATTGTTCTTCTCTGAAATCATTTACAAGAACAATAACAATGCACAGACTTTATTTGCAAAAGTTGAGAAACTAAGCAATCTTTTGATTCTAGCCCCTGAAATAAATCCCACCAGGGTTTTCAATCAATTGCCCAACTTTTTGATAATTTCAGAGTAAATTTTGTTTTTATTGTACATCAACCTACTTAGGAATATAATTAGCCATTTTAAGAATGCATTCTATTACCTATGCTGATAATTCTTAGTTGTTCTTTTCTTTTCAGGAGTAAGAGGTCCATAAACTTTCAGAGTTAATGGAGTGTTTTCCAACTGTAAAGACCTGGCTCACAGATCATTTCCTTCATCGGAAATTCTAAAAAGACTGAGACATTGGTTTGGTCATTCATTGTCCCTTGACAGCCATTCTAAACGTTTGGTAAAAATAGTGTTTACCACTTGAGAAACATTGCCAAATCGGGGCCAATTTTAAGCAGCTCTGATCTTGAATAGGTGATTCATGCTTTTATTTAATCTCATTTAGATTTTTGTAACTCCCTTTTACCTGTTTTGAAAAATCTACTCTGAATCTTCTTCAAATGGTTCAGAACACTGCAGCAAGGCTTTCAACAGTATCCAGCAGATGTTCTCACATTACATCAATTCTATCCTCCCTGCATTTGCTTCCAGTAAAATACCAAATTGTTTTTAAAATTTTAGTTTGTACTCTTAGAGCCTTGCATGGACAGGTTCCTCAATATGTTTGTGATCTGCTGTGCCATTACATCCCTGCTACCACAGCCCTCAGGGAAGATGGTCCCTAAGTCCTGCTTTAAAACCGGCATTACCTCCAAAATTACACAGCGCCATAACATTGTGATGCTGACTCTGTCAATTCCTTTAAAAAGCAGATGAGGACATTTTTATTTAGGCTTCCTTTAGTTTTAAATACTGTGTTAAGCCTATCAGTGCTTGTCTATCAGAATTGGTACTTATACTCAGCAGATGAAGATAATGATAGTTCTTTAGTTATATGTTTCTTTTTTATGTATATTTCAAGATTATTGAGGCCCGTACTCTAGATTTAAATTCTGAGAACTCAGTGTAAATCTATGAGAAGCTGTGAAGAACTGCAGAGAATATCAGCCAGACAAAGCTTCCACCAAATAATATATGTTATAAAAACTACAGTTAGGTCACCTCAACTCAGCTTCTCCCTGAACAGAAATTGAAAACTTGCTCTAATAGACTTCCAGCAGTCATCATTGCTGTTAGTGGACAAGAAATGTCGACAATTCTTACTGCATTTTAACCATTTTTTCCAAACAACTACCTTCTTTGAACACAAAATCCCACAGCGACATTCACACTGGTAAAACATTTTGTTGTTGTGAAGGTGCATTTCATTGTTAAGGAACCAAGACTTTCTTCATAACATAGCTTCCTAGCATTAGATAAAGTTATAGCAGAAAGCACCTAATACCTTCTTGTTTGATGATATTTGCACATACACATTCCCTTTGGTATCTGCACCTTTGATTAACTCCCTGTGTGTATCTGTGATTACAAGAAAAAATACATACATTATTATGATAGCGCCGTGCTCTCACTGGCTGTAGGTGAATAAACAGTGCCTTGCAAAGTAATTGAAAACTCTTGAATTTCTCCACATTTATGCAGCTTTTTAAAACTTAATGTTTATTGAGTTTACAAGCATAGAACATCAATATCAATGCAGTACATATCTCATGCAAGGGTAATGCCTGTGTTGTCTCTGTCTTGGGATAGGTGTGACATCCATTTCTTCCATATGGAATTGAACTCATCTTGTTTCAGCCTCAACCTATATATGAGTTTTTCCATGTTGAAAATCTCCTCTATGATGTCCAGCCAGTTTTTACTGGTGGGAAGATCCGCTCTAGTCTGTTTTCTGGTGATTAAGTTCTTGACTCCTGCTAGCAGAATTTTAACCAGCTATCTGTCTTTGCCTTGTACAATTTACCATGTCAGATTACACAGATATAATATTTCACAAGACACTGGCAATTTATAGCCTAGTATCTTTTGTATAATAAGACCAATATCTTTCCAATATTTTTGCACTGTATAACATTCCAACAAGATATGGTTGTGATCCCCACACTGTCTCCAGCATGTTTGACATACCAATGCATATATGGTTTTATATTAAGGTTTTTATTTTTAATAAGTTACCTAGTTATATTTTTTCCAGCAAAAAGCTCTTTCTGCATCCTGGAGTTGATAGTGGTTCGCTGAACATCACATATATTCCACCAATCCTAATTACTTTGTGGTACTCCTTCACCCATCTGTCTCCTATAAACAATGTTTAATTTCCTACATTCTTTGTTAAATCCTGGTATAGCCTTAAAATCACTTTCCGAGTCTTGTTCTGATATGCAATACACAATGTATTGGTCACTTTATTCAATTCCTAGATTAGGTCTGGTTTAATTTCTTTAAAAAAGATCTCTAACTTGAAAATACTTAAATTGATCAGAGTCCATAGGTTACATTTCTTCTTCAAATTATGGAAGCTTCTGATTTTAAAATGTTCTATAATTGTGTCTACATGCATACAGCTGTCAAACCACTATCGATAACCCCTGGTTTAAAATCGGGATCATAAGCCACTCAAGTCAGAATTGGAATTCCCCTCTCCAAATTGTATTTCTTCATTACAGTATACATTGTTTTATAGAGAGAATCTAGTAACTAAGTACAGTTTAACCTTATATTGATTAAACATAACCATGTTTGTTGTCATATTTTAAATAGGGTATAGCTTGTTTTTTTAATTAAATTTATTTCCAATTATTTATATATTCTGACTCACACCAGTAAATCCAATGGCTAATTTGTGCAACGTAGCAAGGAGATTTGGAGGTTTGCTAAGGATTTTTTACTTTTGTTCTTAGAAATCAGAAGAGTAGTAAACCGTGTTCTACAGCTTTTCCCTCCCCAAGTAAAAGGAGAAATCTTTTTATTCCAGTCTTTAAATTGTACCTCAGGAATTTGTATTTGTATGTTTCTTGGTAGTAAATCCATCTTTATTATTTCTATTTTGGAACTGAAGTCCAGTGTCAGTACTGACACTGGACTTAAGTTTGGATCTTTTGATTCAAAGTCCTGTAATTGGTTCCATATAACTTAAACCAGGGGTCTCCAATCCTGTTCCTACTACTGTCCAGAATGTTTTAGATCCAACGCTACTTCAGCAAAGCTGAATCAAATAATTTAATTGACTCCACAGTATGTCATCGAGTTTGATAAAGTCTGCTAATGAGGCATTCGATTGATTCAGCTGTGTTAGAGTAGAGATGCCTCTAACACCTGCAGGACAGTAGCTATCGAGGACCAGGGTTGGAGACCTCTGATTTAGATAATTACCTGACAAGGGTTACACCTAGGTATTTTATTGCTTTTGAGTTCCATTCAAATTTATGAGCTTGTGGTAAAGCTTGTGATGGGATATAATCTATAGGTAAACTTTTGTTTTTGTCATGTTGGGTTTGTGGCCCCAGGTGATAAAAGAAATCCAGTTTTTCCATTCATTTATGGAGACAGGAATCCGGCTGTTTTATACTTATTAGGAAACCATCTGCAAAAAGTCAAATTCTCTGCTCTGTACCCTTTACCTGTACATTTTATTCAACTTTAATATGTTTTGGGGGATTTAATGTGACACACCAACAGACAGGAGTGCAATTGTGTTGATTACATTAAAAATTAAAAGTAGCTATTACAATTTTTTATAAAAATCGGAAAAATTTGGAATGCCTTCATATTCACTCCACTGTACTCTAATGCTCCTTTCATGTCTTTTAGTGCAAGTAATCAACATAAGTCAGTTAATGAAAATTTTGTAGAGATGTTTGAAGCAGGACTGGTTCATGAAGTGTTGGGTTAGAGGACGCAGACACAGGAAGTTTGTGAGGATTATGGCAGTCTTTATTATAAGTCTTTTCTTAAACCTGAACCAAAGGGAGATAAGGTCACAAAACGAAGACTAGACAGATGAACAGGATATTAATTCAGACACACCTCCAGACACACAAAGGATTTTTGGAGGTGAGGACCCATGAAGGATCACTGGCTGAGCCTCAGGTACACATCATGGACTGTCTTAGGTGCTGGATTATGCCAAAGTTCTGGCTGAGGTACTGGAAGACACAGAGGTGCTGAATCTGGTGCAGACAGATGCCATGGAGCTGGCTTAGGCCCTGGAAGACGGTGAGGTGCTGGCTGAGGAACTGGAAGATGCTAAAGTGCGGGCTGTGGTGCAGACAGATACCGTGGAGCCGGCTGTGAAACTTGGCAATGCCAGGTAGCAAGCTGCGAAACTCGATGAAGCCATCATGGATGCTGCAGAGCTTGAAAAAGCCTTGGATTGGCTGAGGTGTAGCGATTACAGTCCGACCTAAAACCCATGGAGCTTAACGAACTCCTGCCTGAGCCAACCAGCTCAGAGGGAATGAGCTGCATTGCCCTTAAATTATTAGTTATGGTACAAGAACTGGCCCCCGGTGTTCTTGGAGCAGGTAGGAACTCTGTATTGCAGAAGCAGGGAGGTCTGACAGCACAGAGGACCCACACGGGAAACAGAACACCAGTCTGGTGCCTTCTAACACTTACAAGTGCAGGAAGACCTCCTCCAACCAGTTAAGGACCCAGACTTCTCATCTTCCACCATACCCAGAAAGGGAAACCTTCTCTTACCTGCTGGGTCCTTGTGGCTGTTGTCTACTGTCATGAAGTGGTGAGTTGGAGGACCAGGATGCAGGCAGTTTTTGAGGATTTTGGCAGTCGTTACTACAAGTCTTTTTACTAATCAGGACCAGAGGGAGACAAGGTCAGGCAACCAGACGAGATGTGAGAATTCAAACAAACCAAGATGTTAATTCAGAAGTGACATCAGACAGGACGACAGCAAAGAAATAGAGGAGCATAGGGATTTAATACACAAGGGGCAATCAGAAAAGGACAACAGGGGAGACAAGAAAACAAACCACAGTTGACACAGCAGTACGGATAACAGGCAAGCAAGGGAGAAACACACACACAGGAAGGAGGAGACAGACAGATCATGACAGATTCAAAATAAAACAGCAAACCCTATGCTTTGATCTTTTTACAGAGCCCTGTTCAATCACCTTTTCAAAGATTGAAGGGAAAGGCAGGTTGAAAGACAAAGCTCTCTATTTACTGGTAGATATACATTCCTACACACCGCTATAAGAGCATTGGGTAGTGACTAAAAAAACACAAAAAAATTTTTCTCCCACCAGGTGTCTGGGCTCTCTCTTAAAGATAGTGAGAGGAGCTTGGTCATTTGGGAGGAGTTCAGAATAGAGCCTTTAGGTCAAAAGAAGCCAGTTGAGGTAGCTCAAGTATCTGGTCAGGATGCCTCCTGGAACCTTTCCTCGTGAGATGTTCCAGGCACATCCAAAGAGGAGGAGACCCAGAAGAAGACCCAAGACACGCTGGAGGGACTATTGGCCCTTTTCCACCACCACCTCTACTGTATGGTTAAACTCGGCTCAATTTGACTCTACATAGCTCAGCTGGCTTTTCATTATGTTAGATGGACTGAATGGACAGAACTTATGTAGGGCTTTGTAGTCATACTGACCACTCATAGTGTTTTACAATGGAGCCACATTCTCCCATTTGCACATACAGTCATACAACAATAAAGAGCTTGGAGCTTAAAGCTTTTAACTGGGCATAGTTTAACTTCTCACCTGAACAGATACTACAAACATACAGCAAGAGCTACGTTGGAATGGTTTAGATAGCACATACTCAGGTCAAATCAAAGTACAGGCTAAAATATTATTCAGAATCTTTGGCAAGATTTGAAAACTGGTTTCTACAGATGCTTTCCATCCATTCTTTACTCAAGCTTTTATCCAAAAGGGAATAAACAAAATCCTACATCTGTATATTGTGCAAAGGTTTAATGGTTTTAAGGCTGTCTTAGATAAAACTATTTTGAAATCAGTCTGTGTATCATTTTCCCTTCACTTCGCAGTATTACACAACTTTCTGTTGCTCTGTCATATAAAGTCCAATTAACATGCATTCATGTTTGTGGTTGTAATGTGAGCAAATGTTAAAAGTTCCAGGAGTATGAATGGTTTTACAAGAACCTATGTACAGAAAAATACTGAAACCAAAACAAAAAAGACATGCAACTCAGTGTTGCTAATTTGTTGTATACCCACCCTATGCCATTTTATGTCAGGCTGAGAGCAAACCCGAAATATTCTTTTCATTTTTTATTCAGGACCTGTGGGACATCTTGACTTGCCCACTGCTTAGCCCCAAGTCATACTCGCTTCTCCTCCTTTATGCCTTCTGCTGCATTCTCCCTGTTTTTGCATTTTCTTCAACCTTTAATCAGACCATGTGTGATATCTCGCTCAGCTTGTGCATTTGTGACTGATTACTTATTTGCATAAAGCATATAGCGTAGGGAGGGGGTGGGAGGTGTGGAAAGGCAAGTGTGTGCTTTGATTATTAACCATAATTATGCTTAGAAGCAAGACATGTCCATTTGAAAATTTAGGCTAATTATGTAAATACTGTCAAGATTAGTAAATTGATTGCTTTTCTTCCAAGAACAATTAGTTTAAGATTTATTTTCAAACTTTAACCTATTATGTCTCACTAATTACCCCCAAAAAAGCCTCTACCTTAATGGTGTGAAAGTGAAATTAGTCAGGAGGTGGTAAAATATTATTTCCGCACTGACTGCTTTGAAATTAGTTTATGATTCAATCATTTTAACCAATTTATTTCAAATGTTTTCACAACATAATTAGTCTTAAATAATAGCTTGAGTTTACAAAAGACAATAGATGTGGGGAAAGAGATGGTAATTATAAGGGTTTGTTAGTTCACGTCATAAGGTGAAAGGATTTAGAGACTGCACAAAGGAATGAGATTTCAAGAATTTCTTGAATTGGGCTGCTCTGGGTGCCTGCATGTTGGAGTGGCTCTGTTGGCCACATATTGAGTTTTGTATTTCTGGACACTGGTTCCTCTGATTTCTTGAGCAAAAATAGCATATTTTTGCCATATTTTTGTCATAGTGCTGTGAAATTGAAAGGATTTTCACTGTTATTTTTACTATTTGATCATTTGTTATTATGCATAACCAAGGCAACAAGTTGGTTCACAGACCGGAGCAGCTGACTAACATCGAAAAGGTTTAATATCACCACAACTGAAACCACAAATCCCTAATGAGTTTAGAAAGAGAGGGCGTGGATACAGAATAGGAGCAAAAAAGGAGACAGACAAGGAAGAAGTTCAAATCCCCTCCTCCATTGATCATAATAGTGAGATCAATGGCTAACAATAAAAGTGTCCTGCTTTTTAAAGTCTTGGTCTAGGCGATATAGAAAGATGTCTCATGCAGAATTACTCAACAAAGTTCTACTTAAACTCCTGACCATCTCTGATAAACCCCAGAAGAGCAAAGAACCTTAGCAGGTGGCTGAACTCAGTAGTTGTAAAAACCTGACACGTTGAGAGTGGACAGTTGTGGAGAGAGGACCCTCTTTGTGCGGCGTTTCTGTCTTACTATGCGCTACATCAAATCGGCAGCTGTCCCTAGAAACAAACTGAGGTATGTTTGACGGAGATTTAGCAGCCTCAGACGTAACAGATAGAATGATACCTACAGTTAGCTATTTCTCACCTGTCAGAGGGGCTTTGTAACTAAAAGCACAGAAAACATAAATATCAAGTGAATTAGGAACTGGTTTTGCTGCAGTCCAGGAAAAAAAGGACTAAGGACAAAAGACTAATTAACACAGACAGACGGGGAAGAAACCAATAGGGAGGAATGAATGATGCAGACAGAGAAGGATAATAACACTAACATTACAGTGCCCTAAAACTATTTCCAGATGATGATGTTATTGCTTGTACACTTCTAAAAGGTTGTTTTAAAACATCCTGGTTAAAGAAAGGCAAACAAGGATATATTTTAAGGCAACACCTCAAACGCAATTCTTCCTCGGGCGACATAATTGAAAAATAAAAAGATATCCACCAAGATGCCAGGGAGACTACACCAGACATCTAGCAGTTTAGTTCATCCATGCATACAATTTCCAGATTCCAATTAACTTTAAAAGATGCAAGAAAATGATTATTTTCTGAAATAATTAACAGAAACATTACTAATGCACAGATTTTATTTGCAACAGTGGAAAGACTTACTACTCCTCCAATGACAGTAGCACCTGCACTAAATTCCACCAGGGCTTGCAAATAGTTTGCAATTAGGCGGTCAATCTATACTTGTACTGAACCCACAACCAGTGCCATCCGTAATCAATGCCAAAGCAGACAAAATGGTGGACCACTTTGTGGCATTTTGTGAAAGCAGTTATCTTACCTTGAATGTGAACAAAAAGAAGACAAGACAACAACAACAACAAACCGAAGGAGATTGATTGTGGATTTCAGAAGAAACAGGGATAAATCAAAGACTGATTCCATCATGGGAGAAGAAGTGGAGGTGTTTGAGGAGTATAAATACCTCGGAATTCAACCTGGCAATAGACTGGACTGGAGAATCAACAGTGAAGCCGTCTACAAAAAGGGACAGAGCAGACTTTACTTTTTGAGGAAGCTTAGATCCTTCAAGATTTGCAGCAAGATTCTGCAAATCTTCTACAAGTCTGTTGTGGAGAGTGTCATCTCTTCGTCCATTATCTGGTGGGGTAGCAGCATCAGAGCCAGGGACTTAAAACGGCTCAATAATGTGATGAAGAAGACTGGTTCGGTTCTAGGGCAACTGTTGAACAACTGGAGATAATGATGCAAAGAAGGATTCTTCATTAAATTAAAAAAACTATGGACAACCCTGAGCATCCTCTTCATGAGACTATCCTACAGCAAAAGAGCATCTTCAGTTTCATTGCAACACAGACCGCTACAGGAAATCGTTTCTCACCACAGCCATCATAGTCTACAACAACTCCTTGAAAAATGAATTAGTTATGAGATACAGCAACACTTAATTTCCCTCTGGGATCAATAAAGTATTTTGAATTTAATTGAACTTAATTAAATTAAATTTAATTGAAGTAGCCTCATTCACAAGACAATTCCAGCATTAATGCCAGCATCAAGGAGCCTTTTGGTCATTCATAAGAGCTCAGCCTGTGGCGGCATTTTGCCACGATCATGAGCTTTTTACAAAAGATCAAGCCATGCCATAAAAAGGTGGATGGAGAGGTTGTGTCCGGGCTGCCGACGTTCAGGTCTGTGTATAAACCGTGAGACGGAAGAGTTTGTGGTTAACAAAGAAAAAGTTGAATATAACTTGTTTTTTATTTTTGATTGAATCCCCGATGCTCAAGTCCTTTTACAAGCTGCTCCAAAGAGTGGCTGTCAGGGGATCTGCTTTTCAACTCTAAAGGCCAGAAGCTGCCGGACCTCTGCATCATTCCAGATGGTCATCTCAGCTGATATAGTTTACGAATGCTGAATGAACTCCCAATGTTTACTTGTATTTTACACACTGTTGTCAGTGTGTTGTTCAGTGCACATATCATTATAATATCACCCTCTGTTGCGGCAGGGTGCGATATTCATTCGTTAGACCAGTGTTACGGCAAGATTACGGTAATATTACTATCAAGCTTGCTGGGATGAAAACAGCAATATTCCTGCAACATCATAGCAAATTCATAAGCCGTACTGTACCAGGAATATTAACCCAATATGCTGGCACAGTGTGCCTTATGAAAACACTTAGTGCAGGATGTGACACTGTTGATTATAATATACGATTGGAATGACTGGAGAGCTGGGTTGGATTCTCTGGTACAGTACTTGACTGAGTCTTACATAAAGAACAAGAAATTACTTGTGTCAACAAAATTACATGGTGGTTGCACCAAGCACTCAATCCTGGGCCTCTTATATTCAGATATCTACATTTTGCCACTAACCAAGATTATAACAACCAATAAGATTAGTTACAATAACTATGCAGATAACACCTGCACTTACATTACAATGTCACCAGGTGACTTTATACCCATCCAAAACCTAAGTAATTATCTTTGGTTCCATAGAGGAACAATCAAGTGTGAGCATGCAGCTTTTTGTAAACAAAGCTAGACGATATAGATCAGGCTGAAAATCAGGGAAATCGGGAAGACTGAGGGAAATCAGAGGATATGAGAATTCAAAATGAGTAGATAATTGTAGAAGCTGTGGAAATGCCTTACTGTAGATGATGAATCATTCTGCCAGGGAGGGTGAATGGATTGCAGGCTGTTGGTCTGTTTGGTAATCCAGGAAGCGACAACAGGTTGGTGACATATAGAGGTGAAGCAAGTGGTGGTAAATTCAAGGATCGACAGGTTTTTCGATGAGGTGAAGAAAGGTAAGTGTAACTTAAAGGCTGAGAGTGTGTGAAAATGATGATCCAGGAGTTAGTACTGAGTGACTGGCAGCCAGCTATTCTTATCAATAGGTAACAAGCCTAGATGACAAGCAATGTAGGAACAGATGCTCCAGTCTGCAGCTAGCCCTCTGGTTCATACTAGGGTGGAGATGTTACCCAAACAAACAACCAACAATCCAGAGTTATCTCTTTCTATACATTATACAGCATATATCTGGCTTCAGGTGTAGTTTGAAATCAAAATGGTTAAATAACTGAATTTAAAAAATTCCCCTGGAGAAATCTGTGAATATGCGTGATGCATACTGTATACATATAAAAATGGAGGAATACAGTCCTGGACCATACATAACCAATTTAGCAACCATAGTAATTTTGATCTTCTTTTTTCTTTCAAACAACATTCTAACAACGAATACATTACAGTGTGCCTCAAGACATGCAGCCACATTTTATGGATGAATTACTTCACAATAAAGAACATAAATTTGTAACAGAGGCTTGTAACAAAGGAGAGGCTTAGATTTGTGTAAATGCCAAGCCTCAGTTGTCGACAAACAATAAAGCAAGTGTTCGAGGCATTTGGTCTTTTTTTTTTTTTTTTTTTTTTTTTTTTTTACGTGTCCTGTCTTGCAGTTTGCCACTCATAATTGGTGTCTGAGTACCAAGTAAAAGCCCAACAGATTTACTTTCCCAAGCAGAGTATTACATCTTTGCTGTAACACTCCACTTGATGTATATGTATTAAATAATCTTTATTAGTAATTACTCTGGGTTTAATTTCCTGAAGTCATGGACATGAAACCGAGAAAAGAAGGGAGAAAGGAAGAAGCTGAAGAAAAGAAACCGGACCAGCAGAGGCGCGAACTGACGACACAAGACAGGGAGGCAAACAAAGAACACAAGAAAACATCCCAGTCCTCCACCTCTGCCGGATGGCAGAGAAGCGGTAAAACAAAACAAACAAAAACAACGAACTGAACAGAACCACACCAATAGTTCAGATCCAGTAATAAAAATAAAGAATTACACATTCACTACACACAAGCATGGATTAATAAACACAATACTAATGTTTCTGTTAAGCTCCTGGTAAAAGCTAACTAATGACAATAACCTCAACTCAAGATATCAACTTGAGACACCTATGTGTGTGTGCGAGCATGCAGATCTGAATAAGGTTTCCCCATGCAAGTGATTGATAGCTGGTGTAAGGAACCGTCAATCCGTCCTACAGGAATCGACACAGACATGAAGGAGGCAGGAGACGCATGCATCCAGAGTCCCACAGAGCGCAGGAGCCGCAGGCGGACCAGTGCAGGGCCGATCACCCACCAAGAGAGGAACAGATGGAAGCCCCAGGGGAACACCAAGCAGCCGCAATGCTGGGGCCCCGAGAGATCGCAGGGACGAGCCCACGGGCTCCGCCGGAAACCGGCTACGCCAGGGCGGGCCCGGAACAGGACCCGGAGGTCACGGGGATCAGGGGCACCCTGCCCCCCAGCAGGGCCCCGACCAGGGACCCGCCGAGAGGGGTCCCCTGCCGCCGCCGCCGGGCAGGAGGCGCCTGCAGCCGATCGACGGACAATACACGCCGCCGCCACCCCGGACCAATACCCACCGCCAACAACCCGGCCCCCCCCACACACCCACACGCCAGGGAGCCACAGTAAAGCCACAGCGGATGTACGCCCTCCCCAGGCCGCGCCCAGCCAGCATCTGGACATCCAGATCTACCAGCTCCCGGGTCCAGATCTCGCCCCATGCAGAGGGCCAAGATCTGGGGCCCAGCCAATACCGGACAGCCCCCCCAGATGAACCGACCAGGCAGTAGAACTCATGGAACTGGCTGGAGCTTGGGCCACCGGACGGCACCAAAATACTTACAACCCCGGCACCCCCATAAGAGGTGCCTCAGTCAATCCATTTGGTCTTTTAAGACACAAGTTTGTTTCAATAATGTTCAGATGGAGTTCCACAGCAGGAATGGATGACTATTGAGAGCCTGACAGTGAACTAAAAAAACCTGCTCTCTCAATTTGTTGAATCAAAAGTGCAGCGCCATGATTATATATGCATACTACTGACCTCAGGAACTTCTTCATCTTCTTGCATATTTTATCTCATTATTTTACAAATATTGCAGGAAAAGGTAGTACTAGATGGGATTGACTCAGGTGGGCTGTACACATTTATTGTTTGTTTGTTTTTATCCATTTTTACTACTTTAAAGAAAATGCCAAAAAATCAAACTATTGAGAAAATATAAATAAATCTTGTAATCATAAATTATGGAAGCCAAAGGATGTCATTATGACGTTACTATCTCATAATTATGAGTTATGTTTGTTTTTTTATTTTCTTCAGAGAGGCAGGGATAGGTGCCCATAGAAGCAGCAATAACAACAGTAATAGTGAGTACAATAGTATATAATATTTGTAGCATATCATGTATGTAAAGTATGACTTTGCTATCTCAATATGTCTTAGCATCTCAATATTATGACTTAACATCTCATAATTATGACTTAGCATCTCATAATTATGTATTGGCATTTTATAATTATGACTTGGCATCTCATAATTGTTACTTTGCTATTTCATTGTTATAACTTAGTATCTCATTATTATGACTTAGTATATTATAATTATGATTTTGGTTTCTCATAATTATGAGTTATGTTTTTCTTCCATGAAAAATGACCTAAAACAGGAAAAAAGAATCTTTTTAGGGCTTCCAGGCTTTTGTAGATTTAATATCAATATTTAATTTCTTTATATTTGTTGCCCCTTGGCTTGATTTTTAGAAAATACAAATATGCTTTTCATTTTTATGCTGATGACATCCAGGTGTATGTATCTTTTAAACGTGAGCACTCCTCGCCTTTGGAAGTTTTATTACAGTGTCTGGAGGAAGTGAGAGCCTGGATGGCTGGCAATTTTCTTCATTTCAATGATAGTAAAACAGAGCTCATGGTTTTTAGTCCCAGTGCTGCTGCTGGGCTCTGTCCTCCTGACCTTGGCCCTCTAGTGAGATACCTACAGTCCACTGTGACTAATCTTGGGGTGAAAATGGACAGTGATTTTATTTTTGACAGGCAGATTAGTGCAGTGGAAAATCTAGTTTTTTATCAGCTGAGACAACTTGCAAAAGTTAAATGTATTTTATCCAATCGACATTTTGAAATTTTGATTCATGCATTCATCACCACACGCCTTGATTACTGCAATTCTCTGTACTTTGGTGTTGCTCAGTCTGGCCTTAACCATTTACAGTTAGTACAGAATGCAACTGCACGTCTTTTAGCTGGTATCAGAAAGAGAGATCACATAACTCCTGTTTTAGCATCACTGCACTGGCTGCCTGTTCATTTTAGAATTCATTATAAAATCCTTTTATTTGTGTTCAAATCTTTAAATGGTCTTGCTCCTTCATACCTCTCTGAGCTTTTACATGTGCACTCCCCCCACTCGGTCCCTCAGGTCAGCTGACCAGCTGCTCCTGGATGTACCACGAGTAAAGCGTAAACTCAGGGGGGACAGAGCTTTTTCTGCGGCAGGCCCAAGACTGTGGAATTCCCTGCCACTGCAGATTAGGCAAGCGTCCTCACTGTCCATTTATAAATCTCTTCTTAAAACCCACTTATTTCGCCTGGCTTTCAATTCGGCATGAGAGTTAGATTGTTTTATTTGTCATTAACAGCATTATATTTTATCCATCTTATTTTACTGTTTTTAATTTCTGAATTTTAGATTGTTGTATTTAATATACAGCACTTCGTTCAGTTTCAGCTGTTTTTTAAGTGCTATATAAATAAAGTTGGCTTGGCTTGGCTATGTTTTTGTTTCTGTGTTTACTGGTCCTGGCATTAAATAGTTTGCTTTAAAGTTCAAAAAATAATTAGCTATTATTGCAAACTTTAATTATAAAGGTTTTTTTTTTAAGTTCAGCAAACTATAGAAACCACTTGTAAACAGATCAGCAGACATCATATTCAGAATTTCATAAGTATCTGCTGAGACGCATAAATACACAACTGGTCCTGGTTCCTTTTTTGATAGGTGGCTCTTAAAAGCCCCCTTTCACCTTGTTTTTTCTTTCCGTGTCCCTTTTGAGATGTATGTGTAGAGATGGAAATATTTACCTTTTGTATGTAGCAGGGCTTTCAGCATTTTAACACTGACTTTAACATTCTGTGTTAGGACAAACTGGCTTGCTTGACCATTTTTTGCAAATTGTTATTTTGTATCTAACTAAATGTGTCTGCTTTGAAACATATTAAGACTGGTTGTAACAGTGTCCTTCTTCCTTCTGTGTAGTTGTGTATAATGGCTCAACACAGAAGAGCAAACTGATCAGGCCAAGACTCAGCAGTCCATATAAATCTAAAGGACAAAGGTCACCAGTAGAATTAATTACTGTAATGCCCTGCTTTCTGGTTTTCTCAAAAAAGGTAGGCCCTATCTCAGGTTTACAACTCCTACAAAATTCAGCAGGACGTGTCTTGAAGAAGACCAGTAGACGGGAGCACATTACACCTTTCTTGAATTCTATTTTCCTATTTGAACCATCACAGTCCGTGTTCTCCTCTGGCACCCATCCCCTTGTCATTCCTAAAGTCCGGACCATAGACTGTATATGTACAAGTGGAGAGACCTCAAAGCAGCTACTTAGGACCGGGAGATTTAACCAGCGGCGGATTCAGCTGCTGATATTATAATTCGTGGTTTGAAGCGAAGGTTACGTTTCTGGATAGTTAAAAAAAAAAAACATTTCTGGGTGGATGTGGTCACAGTTACTAGCTGTTAGCTGAGGTAGTACATTTCATTGTCATGGTGCATTTTATAAGATAATACTTGAAAAGTAAAACACGGGGGAAAAGTAAAACACTACTTACAGCCTGGGAGCTGGTGTTCCACAGTTCTGACCAGGGCCAGAGTGGGACAATTTTCAGCCCTGGAGTTTTTTAGATCACAACCTATTTTTGTTCAAATTAGGGATGCACAGATACCGGTACTGGTATTTGGGCTGGTACCGTTCTATTGTAATTATGTAATTATAACTTTAAGATTGCAAAGCTACAGCAGCACACTGTTCTGTAAAGCCTTGTAAATTAGAGTACATATGTATATATATATATATATATATATAATTATATATATATAATATATATATATATATATATATATATATTATATATGTATGTATATATATATATATATATGTATATATATAGATAGATAGATAGATAGATAGATAGATAGATAGATAGATAGATAGATAGAGAGAGTCTATAAAATGTCCAACTTAGTATAAATAAGGATTAACTGCTTCACTAGGTGAATTTATTTCAGCATATGTTCACATTATATTATTCTTTACAACACATACATTAACAATATCAAAATCTATATTTTGAGCTGCTACCACTGTCATCAGTCCCCAAGTAGACTGTTTTCATGTTCACACTTCCTCTATTTTAAACTAATCTCATTTGCTGCACCTGCCACAATAAAAGATAATATTGTGTAAAGCTTTAGTGCATTTAATATGGAAAACATGTGACTTTACCAATTTAGATATTTTCATTATCAAAACACCAGGCTTAATTTATATTTATTTCATTCTATTCTCTTTCAAATATGGACCTTGTGTATTTATTGTCCTACTTTTAAATCAAAATATAACAGGTTAAACTATCAGTTGGGCATAGAAAGTGTTTTATTGGAACTAATGGATGCATGTCAAAACATATCTCTTTTATACTGACAAAAGAAATCCTATCATCACTTCTGACTCATGACTCTGGTTCAGAAACCAATTCTCTTTAAAAAAAATGTTATAATTCTCTACACAAGTCTCCAAATTTTACAAAGTGTTTGATCAGTTCACTTTAGTTATATTATTGTAGTGCTAAATCATCTAGCATTGCAGGGTGCTTTCTTATAGCAGGTCTACACCATGCTCTTCATTATATTAGTACTGATTTATATTATTAACCTAATAAAAAAGTCTGTCAACCTTCGACTTGTGAGCTCATTTAGCTTAATCCTGGATTTTCCTTCTAACTTTTAGGAGCAACAAAACAAAGGTTCCCTGTTCTGTGGTGTTGCGTCATCATTTTTATTAAAATGACATGTTTGCTGCCACAACATCACACAATTGACTTGATAAATTAACTCGAATGGTGGTTTGCAGGGAAAGTTCAACATGTCTTACCTGTTCCATTGTCCTCGCTAGCTGTTTTGGTCTTCATTTTTTACACAAAAGCAAAAATGGTATGGCCGTCTGTTGGGCTTTCCTCTGTATAATAGAAGTCCTTTCTGCACCACCCTATTTTACCTTTCAAACACCCCTGACTGATTTTTCTGACGTTTGACCTTAAGGTGCGCGGAGAGAAAAAAATGAAAGCAGCCAGCTGTGAAGCAGCCCTTTTTGGCAAGCTGTTTCGGTAAAAACTCTATATCCTAATATCTATTGTTTTCTATGCTAAATAGCATGCAACTACATTGGACTAGTTAAAAATTTTCCCCTACAACTCTAAACGTTTGCCAAACTAGTGCATAAATACTGTTAATAGCAACTCCTTTTTGACTAGTTGCACATTTAGCACACTAGTCCAACTCTGCTTGCCATAGATGTTGTTTGTTCGACATGGACATATAAATGTGTTGTTATATTCTTATCGTCTTTCATTTATATTTTCAATTATTAATTATTTAATATTTTTAAATGGTTTTAGATTTGTTCAATTTCTGAATGAATGTAATGTTTGTTTTTGCATTTATATTGTTACAAGTTCTGTGTTAATGTGTTACATTTTTGTAGTGATCTCCTTATATAAACAGTGGCGCCGCCAGATTTTTTCATAGGGGTGGCCAGATGGGGACACTTAAAATTTTGTGGTGGCACACCAAAGCTATAAACCATAATTTCAGAATTATATTCCACTGTTATAAGTATATGGTGGTATATGGTTTAGTGTGTTATATTAAATGTTACTAATGATATAATGTGTATAGACTAATAACACGCTATAGTTAACATATATAGTTGTACAACAATTCTGTTTCATTTTTCAATCATATTTTGCATAAGGTCAGAGCTGGCCAAAGGCGTAAGGGAACCCCCACCCCCCCACCCCACCACCCAAAATGCTGAAATTGAATGGACAGATGTAACAATTTATGAAAATTTGATTATTACTCCATTTGATTAAGTTTTGCTTCAGTGTAGATATTTTTTTTAAATGATCAAGTGTTTAAATGTGTTATACCTAGGCTAGTTTCTTTGTAACAATTTTTTTTTTATGAATATTATATTCGTATTTTGAAAATGGTGAAACTTTTTTAAATTAAATGCATTTAAAGCAAGAAAAAAATATATACTGTACCAATTAATTTAGAACTACTTTTTAATTATATTTAAATATTTTAATTAAATTAAAACCGAATTTTAAAAAACTTTTTAATATTCATCGTTTGATTGTTGTGTTACCACTGTTACAATCTGATGTTTTAGTTTAACCTTTCTATTTTGTCTGATCTTCAGATTGTCCAGATAATATTAATAAATACCTCTGATTGATTTTTAGGATAAACCAAATAAACTCCGTCTAATTTCCCAGATTAGACCAAATCTTGAGAGAAACACCTTTATTGTGGGTAGTGGTCTTAACAGAAAGGTGGCGCCCTTAAGTCAAAATCTGCTTAAGGCCCCCACAAGACTTTGGGCCGGCCCTGCATAAGGTGTACATTTATTGTAAACAAAACAGTTACTGGGGAAAAACAGATACCAACAACTTTAATGAACTCTCTATTCACTAATTTATCGTAATCAGAATTGAAGGAGGCTGAGAGAGGCAAAATCAATTATTCTGATGGAATAATAATAATAATAATAATAATAATAATAATAATAATAATAATAATAATAAGCCCCTCTCATAATTATCAATCATAGCTGTAATAATGGCCTATAGTTATCTCTATTCAGACTAATAAAACTCAACTACTAAAAAATATGAATCACAAAGCTTTAAGTGATTATGTCATTATTTGTATTTCAGTGATGCTCTGTCTGTTTCTCCTTTCCATCCTCCTCCTCCCCACTAAGCATCTGTTTTTCTCCTGTTATCTATTTCACTCTTCTTAAAATAAGAAGATATGTCTATGGACTTTCTCTTCATTGTCTGAAAGTTGACATAATGCATCAACTAACGAAGTTAGCTGGTATCTTGTCAAAACATGTCATAAACACATAAAAAAGCTGCTGTAACAGTATACTGTAACCATATGGCACTTAAAAAGCACATGTCACGACACATTTCCAATCTTCTTTTACTAAAGAATATTTCCGACCTAACTAGTTACCGGTAGCCTTTTTTGTCTTGTTTCTTAACTCTGAGCTGTTACTGTGTGAGCTTCACAACAACAGTCGGGGGGAAGCAGGGAGGCAGAGAGGGAGGTGCGCTGTTGACGGAGAGGGCTGGCTGCGATTGAGTGTCTGGAGCAGCTTACCTGGCCTGCTGTGCATTAGGGATGAAATTCATAGGCACGCGGTGAGCTGTTGCCGTCTAGGTGCAAAAAGCGGCAAGGAGGGAGGAAGGTGTGTACAAGAGTGCTAAATACTGCGTGTAATCGAAGGTCAAGCATGGCTTACCTGCCTGGTTGTGTATTAGGGATGAAATGCACAACTGATGCCACTCAAATTTATCATGACCGGTGGGGTGGCCAGTGGGGTGGCCTCTAGTCGACCTGGGGGGGCCACAACCACGGCTTGGAGTGGCCACCCCAGGCCAGCCCCTGATGGAGCCATTGCATATAAAATAAGAGAAAAAAAAAAAAGAATAAAAGAACAAGAAAAGAAAATTAAACTGCATGTAGCCTTGAATGGGCCTCATAGTTTAGCGCCATTTCAACCTGTGTCCCGCCTGTTGTGTCTATCCGTTTCCACATAAACGGTTTGTCCGTTGACACAAGGGCTGTCTGTCAGACTGAGTAGAGCCCAATTTTCTAACTATCTGTCTCTGTCAACTTGAGAGTGTTTACCTGTGATTGGTCATCCTTACAATAGCCACAGATTATTTTGTGGCAAGGTTCATAAGAAGGGGCCAGGCAGGATTCGAGCCCAAAACTCCCAGTTGAGAGTCATGCATGCTAACCATTCAGCCAAAGGGATATCACTGTGGCCAAGCAGCCAGGGCACATCATCAATCGGAGCCATAGTGACAGGATCTCCACAGCCTACTGATAAACTATTCAGAGATAGTCATCAGAAAAATTCTTCCTGAACAGATGCAGGGGGAGAGGAACAGAGAGGAGAGATAAGGAGGACAAGGGAGGTATGATAATTATCCACATTAACGGTGACATTAACATTTATGCTGGTAATAGCCAGTCCTATGATTTGATCTGGGATTTAAAAACTATAGTAAACTGTCCAAATCAGCCTCCGCATTCCAAAAGTACGTCCTAAAATTTAATAATACTGAACATCTTTACATAATGATGTGATTTACAACTGTTCAAATATACACTGATTTTATTTTACTGATAAAATTGTATTGGGGTACACAAAAATAGAACGTAATTTTTCTATCTATAGGGTCCTCTAGAGTTTAGAGGGCCAAATAAATGGCTAGGGGGGCCGGGCTTGGCCCCCGGGCCTTGAGTTTGACACGTATGATCTATACAGTCAGAGTAGCCTATAGGTGATCATTTGCCTATAATATTTTACACAGAGTCAGAGTAGTTTATATGTTATAATTTCCCTATAATTTAGCCTATAATAATATGTACAGAGTCAGAGTAGCTCACTCTAAATCTGTGTAAATTATTATAGGCTACATTTGCAAATTATTACCAAAAGTCAGTATGAAGGCTTTGTATTAACAGTTTTTTAAATAACATTTTCCAAATTAAACCTTGTTTAATGCCTTTTCAGTCCACGGTGTTCTATCAAACCTATGCTGTTATGCTGTGCTCCACACAGCTTGTAAACGAACTAAGTATCTGCATGATTGATGCTACAATCTCGTTACAGTTTGTCAGTCTAATAATACACAACAGCTTCTCCTGAGTAGAAAGCATCCTGCATTTTTGTTTTAGTTTGTTAGGGTTTATTCAGAGCAGAAAAGTCCTTTGGTCTGGTTGTTTTGTCCAGACTAAAGTCAAACATTATTTTTTTCATTTTGTGCGGTTTGTATTCAGACTGTTAATTTTTGCAAGTGGACTATATTTAGTAAAAACATCCATGTGTGTGATGATCGGTGCTGCTATTGGACAGCAGTGATGTGGGCGAAACTAAGTGCAAAGAAACAGAAATGGAGGAAAACAGCTGCAAAATCGTATGGATTTCAGAGTTGCACCAATGGATGCGAGGGAGAAGAGCTCTTTCGGCATTCCAAATGCGGAGGAGAGCCGGAGCAACATGACAAGGCTGGGTGGCAAACAAGCAGCAGGATTCGTTTGTGTTTACTCACACCTGCATAAAAGGTCCGGGCCAGCGTTCCAAACGAACACTGGTCCGTTTAAGGTGGACCAAATAGTGCAGGTCTGAATACACCCTTACTTACTTTGCTTTCCTGAACTACTTGTTTTAGACATGGACTGAGGTTTAGATAGTAAAGAATGGTACTCCTCTAATCTTAAACTGTTGCTGTAAGAAGATGTTGTTTGTAAATCTTTGAGGTGTGCATGTACAAATAAATATTATTATATTATACCCATGAAATTGTCCTTGTATCTTTACCAGTGGTTTAATATAGCCTACAGTATGATAGTGATAACATAATTTTGAAGCTTGTATCCGTAGGCTAGCCAATTACTTCATATTCCAAACACATTTAATTTAAACCCTGTGTATTGGGAGTTGGGGGCCTGTGTCCCAGCTAAGTTCTAGGTCTAGAATCGCCCCTGTGAATTTCCACTTCTCTCTCTGCCTAGCGACACGCCTTCCTTCTCTCCTCCATCGACCAACAGTTGTCCAATTTTTACCAGGACCCTATAGGTCAACTGCTGGTGGTTGTTGTGAACCAGCAGACATGATTGATTGGGTATAGAGTTCACGTTTGTAATTCACGTATTTTAATTTGGCTTAGTTTTTTGGTCGAATGTCCTTACTGACAAAACCCTCTGCATTTTCCGGACTTGGGACCGGCACAAGAAATCACTGGCTTGTGACCCCTTATGGTTGCATTACCAATTGAAAGCATAGATATAGTAGAAACATTTTATCCCAGCACAGAAACCTGTCGTCCTCCATAAGTAACCCTCATGGAGACATTATACATTTAAAAAAAAAAAAAAATTGCTATTTACATTAGGGTATAGTACTTAAATGCGTCCAAAACAAACAAAATTGCTTTTTTTTTTTTTTTTTTTTAAAGTAAAAGAACACATTAAAAAAAACTGAATACATCGAGAAACAAATAAAAGTTTTTTTTTCCTCTACTTTTCTTTTTTTGTTAAATTTATAAATAAAATGAGAACATGTAACAAACTAAAAATTAAAAAAGATGTATTTTTTTGTATTTATTTTATTACCCTTTATTTATTTATTTTATTTTTTTTTGTTTTTTAATATTTATGACAATTTTTCTTTTTCTTACATTTTTAAATAAATAGAGATCACAGTAAATTGGAGGGGTTTTTTTTGTGGAAAAGTCTCAATTCAGATTACTATAAAGAAATATTTGCTTTACAAGGAGAGTTTCTCCGTTTCCTTCTGGAGAGCATCTACAAACTCCATGGCCTCCATCTCATAGTTTTCCGCCTGGAGTCTAAGAGCTTTTTCTTTCTCCAGTGTGAGGGTGAGTTCATGGACATCTTTAAGCAGAGCTTGCTGTTTCTTGTGCTCGACCTGGAGCTTGTTGGTGAGCACCTTGGTCTGGGTCGAAAGTTTCTCTGTCATCTTACGAGCTTTCTCCAAAGCTTGGAAAAGTTTCTCACTGACCTTTTGAATGTCCAGTTTTTGCTTTTCTGTTTCTTCTCTCAAAGACCTTTCCTTCTGCAGTTCTTGGTTCTTTTCTTGACCAATTGACTCTACAATTTTCAAGAGGTTTGCATTTTCAGCCTCTGCCTGGACCCTTAGGGTTTGCTCTTTTTGGAGCATATTCTGAAGCTGTTGGATCTCCAATTTAAATGTTTCCCGATCATCCAAATTGATTTCATCTGTACACTCCTTGGACATTTTCTCCATGTCTGCAAGTTTTTCAAAGAGGTTCTCTGCTATCTCTATAACTTCGTGCTTTTCTGCCTGAGTTTGGGCTCTTAGTTCTTTTTCTGTTTTTAGCTTTTGCTCCATTTCTTCAAAGAAAGTCTCCAAAAATTTAAACTGATCTAGATTTTCATTTTCTGCCTGTACCCTCAGCTTTATTTGTTTCTGCAGCATTTCTTGAAGCTGTTTGAAATCTAGATAAGGAATATCTTCATCTTGAACTGTTGAATCATGCCTGGTTACTTTCTTTAGTATGTCAAGGTGGTTGGAGATACTGTTGGTATTGTCAGTGGCTTCCAGTAATGCCAAATCACTTTTATCACAAAGCTCTCTTTCATGCTGCAGCTCTTTCTGGAGTTTATCTATCTCTTTCTGAGCCACAGCGAGATCAATTTCAAACTCAGTGGTGAGCATCTCAATTTCCCAAAGATATTTATTTTCTATCTCCTTCATTTCTTCTTGGTGTTTCTGCATGGTTGGGCAGCAGGTTGTGTCCTCTGTGCGCACCTTGCCTTGATTTTTGGCTTCAGCTTTCTTTAGTTTCTCCTTAAGGTCTTGAATTACCAGAAGCAAACCCTCTTTCTCTTTCTGCTCATCCGAGATCAGGTCTTCATAGTAGAGTTTCATATCAAACTTTTCCATAGTAACAGCCTTAATATCTTGGTGTAACTCCTTGATTTCTTGCTGAAAGATG
This sequence comes from Apricaphanius iberus, assembly GCA_028564705.1. Classification (NCBI taxonomy): domain Eukaryota; kingdom Metazoa; phylum Chordata; class Actinopteri; order Cyprinodontiformes; family Aphaniidae; genus Apricaphanius; species Apricaphanius iberus. Next base: position 2,165,931 of record JAPXFQ010002826.1, read on the forward strand.
TCAAAGAGCTGATTGTTTAGGTGATATACCATAGGTTTTGCCATTGTTATGTATTCGAGCTAGATTTTCTCAAAGCAACGTTCTCCGAACAGCTAACAATGAGAAATGAGTAGATTTCTTTGGAACTCTGTAATGTAGAATTCTGGTCTATGATTCATGAAAGAGCTTGTGATGTCATAGAGGCATGATATTGATATTACCATGGTAACACTCTCCCCTCACTGGAAATCTACACAGCTCCCACTATCAAGTAACCTGGCATCAGCCAGATCTATGCGTACACCCGGCCCATTTCAATCTGGAAGCTTTTTAGCAGAAACCGTCTGAAAGAGGGAGGGCCATCTAGTAGAATACTTTGATCTGATTGGAGGACACGCGAGGTAGCACCCGCCTGGCACCTGCTTCTTCGCGAACGTCAACCGGTGCGGCCATATTTGTTCCACTTTTCACAAAGTGCTTCCCTTTACTCACTTTTTAACGAAGAAGCCCTACAACTGATTCAATAGCTTCTTCTGCGTGAGCATCAACTGGAGTGGCCATGTTTGTTTCTCGTAGCTGGGCAGTTGATACCATCATAACAACTGAACCCCCGCCCCAAAGCACAATGCTGACAAACGATTGGTCCTGTCAAATATGGGACGGAGATCGGACAGTTTTTAATTGGTACATTATTTCTATCTAAGGTATAGTGTTCAAGAAGGGAACTGGTAGAAAATGTACAAGGTATCAAATTGCAACTGGATGTCCAAGACCTTTTAAGCAAAACGTGTAGTTCAGAAAAAAATACATTTGCTGAGCTATATGTTAAGAATAAATAATTAATAGAAAGAATATAGGGTATTTTTCCCACTTTAAAAATAAGTAGGTTATATTTAGTATGCACCAAATGTTGCTTGCAAGATGACAGATATTTATGGCTTATGTTCCTTTCTGTTTTTTGTTATATATTTTAAAAGTCCTACATTGTTAAACTCACCCCATATTACAAACATTAATTAAATGCACCACAGGTGTACAACAAGCAAATGCAGCAAGTTTCACAACAAGGCCCCGGGCAGGATTTGATCCCACAACTCCCGGGTGAAAGTCATACGCAATAACCAGTCAGCCGGGGTTCCTTGTTGTGTACCTTGCCACAATCTTACTAGAACTAGCTCTATATTCGCTCAAAGGACTGCTCCAATCCACACTGCCAGCTCCACTTAGCGCTGGAAGTGTGTCATACTCACAATGAAAGGCCCAAGATTACAACGGATCAAACAGCACAACATCTCCTTCTTGCAGAATGTGCCAAACGGCAACATCACAAGCAGACCGGCGTCATAGAATTTCTGACACTGCCTGAAACCAGTGTAACCGAATTTTTGACTTTGTCTTAGACCCCCTTAATTACTTTTTTCCCCAAAAAAGATCTTAATTAATCTTTTTGGGGGATCGAGCAGCATTTCTGACCACCCTAAGCTACATTCTGTGAATTTTGACGGCCATATTCCATGCAGATTAGAGACCGAGCTTGTTCTTCATCAAGACTGTCCTTCCAGAAAGTCAGAAAAGGGAATGCCATGTGGAATTAACACGTTACATCTGACCAAACATAAAACTTTCTCGCTTGATTTTTCCCCCAAAAAATTTTTTATTTTAAAATTAATTAAAGAGTAAAAAAGAAATCTCCAGAATATAAGACCAATTTTTTTGATGTGTATATATATAATCCACCTGTGAGCCAGGCAGAGGCTTGTCGTTACTATGCTGCATCGAACATCTGTGGTGCATTTAATGAAGGTTCGAAATATGGGGTAAGTTTAACAACGTAGGACTTTTTAAATTTATAACAAAAAACAGAAAGGAACATAAGCCATAAACCTCTGTTTAATGTCGCCTGGCAAGCAACGCTTGGTGCATACTAAATATGCCCTACTTATTTTTAAAGTGAAAAAAATACCTTATACTCTTTCTATTAATTATTTATTCTTAACATATATCTCAGCAAATGTTTTTTTCTTTTTTTTCTGAACTGAAAGTTTTGCTTTAAAGGTCTTGGGCATCCAGTTGCAACTTGACATCTTGCACATTTTCTACCAGTTCCCTTCTTGAACACTATACCTCAGATAGAAATAATGTAACATAACTGAAGGCAACAGGCAATGAAAGTGGCTACAGTGTGAGGTGTACTTTATAATGCTCTGGTCTTTTTCTTGACAGTTAACTTGGCTCTGCAAGATGGACTCTCGCAAGATTTGGAGTTTTCCGAACTCAGGAGAATCCACCTTGGACCGTACCAATCAAAACCGTCCGATCTCCGTCCCATATTTGACTGGGCCAATCGTTTGTCAGCATTGTACAGCTATTGAATCAGTTGTAACGGAACTGGATCCTATTTCTTCGTTAAAAAGTGAGTAAAGGGAAGCACTTTGTGAAAAGTGGAACAAATATGGCTGCACCGGTTGACGTTCGCGAAGAAGCAGGTGCCAGGCGGGTGCTACCTCGCGTGTCCTCCAATCAGCTCAAAGTATTCTACTAGATGGCCCTCCCTCTTTCAGACGGTTTCTGCTAAAAAGCTTCCAGATTGAAATGGGCCGGGTGTACGCATAGATCTGGCTGATGCCAGGTTACTTGATAGTGGGAGCTGTGTAGATTTCCAGTGAGAGGAGAGTGTCACCATGGTAATATCAATATCATGCCTCTATGACATCACAAGCTCTTTCATGAATCATAGACCAGAATTCTACATTACAGAGTTCCAAAGAAATCTACTCATTTCTCATTGTTAGCTGTTCGGAGAACGTTGCTTTGAGAAAATCTAGCTCGAATACATAACAATGGCAAAACCTATGGTATATCACCTAAACAATCAGCTCTTTGACATCTTTCAGAAAGAAATCAAGGAGTTACACCAAGATATTAAGGCTGTTACTATGGAAAAGTTTGATATGAAACTCTACTATGAAGACCTGATCTCGGATGAGCAGAAAGAGAAAGAGGGTTTGCTTCTGGTAATTCAAGACCTTAAGGAGAAACTAAAGAAAGCTGAAGCCAAAAATCAAGGCAAGGTGCGCACAGATGACACAACCTGCTGCCCAACCATGCAGAAACACCAAGAAGAAATGAAGGAGATAGAAAATAAATATCTTTGGGAAATTGAGATGCTCACCACTGAGTTTGAAATTGATCTTGCTGTGGCTCAGAAAGAGATAGATAAACTCCAGAAAGAGCTGCAGCATGAAAGAGAGCTTTGTGATAAAAGTGATTTGGCATTACTGGAAGCCACTGACAATACCAACAGTATCTCCAACCACCTTGACATACTAAAGAAAGTAACCAGGCATGATTCAACAGTTCAAGATGAAGATATTCCTTATCTAGATTTCAAACAGCTTCAAGAAATGCTGCAGAAACAAATAAAGCTGAGGGTACAGGCAGAAAATGAAAATCTAGATCAGTTTAAATTTTTGGAGACTTTCTTTGAAGAAATGGAGCAAAAGCTAAAAACAGAAAAAGAACTAAGAGCCCAAACTCAGGCAGAAAAGCACGAAGTTATAGAGATAGCAGAGAACCTCTTTGAAAAACTTGCAGACATGGAGAAAATGTCCAAGGAGTGTACAGATGAAATCAATTTGGATGATCGGGAAACATTTAAATTGGAGATCCAACAGCTTCAGAATATGCTCCAAAAAGAGCAAACCCTAAGGGTCCAGGCAGAGGCTGAAAATGCAAACCTCTTGAAAATTGTAGAGTCAATTGGTCAAGAAAAGAACCAAGAACTGCAGAAGGAAAGGTCTTTGAGAGAAGAAACAGAAAAGCAAAAACTGGAGATTGAAAAGGTCAGTGAGAAACTTTTCCAAGCTTTGGAGAAAGCTTGTAAGATGACAGAGAAACTTTCGACCCAGACCAAGGTGCTCACCAACAAGCTCCAGGTCGAACATAAGAAACAGGAAGCTCTGCTTAAGGATGTCCTTGAACTCACCCATACACTGGACAAAGAAAAAGCTCTTAGACTCCAGGCGGAAAACTATGAGATGGAGGCCATGGAGATTGTAGATGCTCTCCAGAAGGAAACGGAGAAACTCTCCTTGTAAAGCAAAGATTTGTTTAAAGTAAGGTAAATGGTCCAATGTGTTTAATTTTCTTTTTTAGATCTTGCCAGGTAAATGTCAGCATGTTGTTAAATTTTTATGGAGGTATGTTAGGTGCAAAAGTATTTGTGCCTGGTAAAATTGAAGTAGAAGTCTGAAAGGAAACCTACATAAGTTTCCTTTGTGACTTAAAACTTTACCTTAAGACGGGACTAAGACTTTTCCACACAAAAAAAACCCCTCCAATTTTTCTGTGATCTCTTTTAATTTAAAAATTTAGAGAAAAAGAAAAATTGTCATAAATACCAAAAATAAAGAGTAATAAAATAAAGAAAAACCAAAAAAATAAATCTTTTTTTAATTTTTACTGTGTTACATGTTCTCATTTTATTTATAAATTAAACAAAGAAAGAAAAGGAAAGGAAAAAAAAAACTTTTTTGGTTCTCGATGTATTCAGTTTTCTTTGTTTTTTATTGTGTTCTTTTACTTAAAAAATGTAAAAAAAAAGAAAAAAAAAGACGTTCTGTTTGTTTTGGAGGCATTTAAGTACTATACCCTCATTTAAATAGCTCATTTTTATAGTTTTTTTTTATGTATAATGTCTCCATGAGGGTTACTTATGGAGGACGACAGGTTTCTGTGCTGGGATAAAATGTTTCTACTATATCTATGCTTTCAATTGGTAATGCAACCATAAGGGGTCACAAGCCAATGATTTCTTGTGCCGGTCCCAAGTCCGGAAAAATGCAGAGGGTTGTGTCAGTAAGGACATTCGACGTAAAAACTAAGTCAAATCATATACGTGAATTACAAACGTGAACTCCATAACCAATCAATCATGTGTGCTGGTTCGCAACAACCACCACCAGTGTACCTATAGGGTCCTGGTAAAAATTGGACAACTGTTGGTCGATGGAGGAGAGGAGGAAGGCGTGTCGCTAGGCAGAGAGAGAAGTGGAAATTCACAGGGGCGATTCTAGACCTAGAGCTTTGCTGGGGCACAGGCCCCCAACTTCCAACACACAGGGTTTAAATTAAATGTGTTCGGAATATGAAATAATTGGCTAGCCTAGAGATACAAGCTTCAAAATTATATTATCACTATCATACTGTAGGCTATATTAAACCACTGGTAGATGCCTGAGGAATGGAAGAAAATTGTGGAAAAGAATGGTGGAAGCAAAGCTTAGGTAAGAAGCAGAGCCGGAGTGGGACTCATTTTCAACACTGGACTTTCATGCTTCAAACTGGCCCATTTTATATCACAGCCTATTTTTATTAAACTTAGGGATGCACCAATATTGGTATTAGGCCAATACTTTTCTAATGTACTCATATCTGTTAAAGTTAACCAATACCAATATGTAAAAACTGTTATATCTGTTATAGTTTCACATAAAAAATTTATTTGTCACTTGATATTTTTGTTTTGTGGTCATTTTTATTAATATTCTTTAATCTAATTCACCATCATTTGTTGTAAAAAGCAGAGAAGAAAATGAAACCTTCTTCGAATTCCAAACCGTCTTCCAATTCTTTGCATTTTTTGTGTGGTAGAAGTATCTGCATTGGTACTTGGTATCTTGTCTCAGCACTTTTAGCCTACATTGTACAGTATGTATTTACAGTTTTTATGTACAGTATGTATTTTACTTTTTGTTGTTGTTTGCTAGTTTTATGTCCATGTCATTTCTAAGGAGTGTGTTAGTAAATGATGACCAAATGAATTTCCCTCTGAGGGATAATAAAGTTTACCTTGACCTTGGTATTGGCAAGAACTCAGATCCATATATTGGTATATTATTGGTTTGAAAAAAGTGGAATTGTTGCGTCCCTAATTAAAATCATGTAAATATAACCTTGTGTATTAAAGCTACAACAGCATACTGTTCTGTAAGGCTTTGTATTTAGAGTATTTTTTTCTTTTAAAAAAAATGTCCCATTTAGTATGACTACAGGTTAACTCCTTTACTTGGTGGATTTATATAAGCATGAGTTCACATCCACATAATTCTTCACAACACATCCATTAACAATATCAGAATCTATATTTTGAGCTGCTACCTCTGTAATCAGTCCCTGAGTACACTGTTTTCCCTTTCACAGTTCCTCTAGTATCCCTAAACTCTTCTGCTGCACCTGCTACAATAAGAAAAATTCTGTAAAGCTTTAGTGCATTTGATATGCAAAACACATTTGTCAACCACTTAATATATTTTCAATGACAAAACGTGCAGGCTGATTTTATATTACTTTCATTCTATTATTTTTCAAATCTGGACTTTGTGTATTTACATTGAAACTAATGGCTGCTTTTTAACGCGCATATTGCTTCCATATTTACAAGAGAAATCCTCTCATCACTTCTGACTCATGACTCTGCTTCAGACATTAATTCACATTTAAAAATGATCATGATTCTCGGCATTTGTGGAATGTGTTTTTATATTGTGTTGTAAAAGATGCACCGACAGAAATATGTCAACCTGCAGAAATTAATGTTGCTTCACAAGCTTAAATAATGAGTATAGACACCTGTTGGCATCAATAACCCTAGACTTTCCAAATCCCAGATTTTTTGGAATGTACTATGTATTTTGCATTTCTATATCATTTCACTCATGTCTGGTTTTTCCATAGTGGTGTTATCAAATTTGCGATAGGCAACTTCTGATTCCCGATCATCCATCTCATGAGCACCAACATTACATTCACCAAAATAAATGCAAATGTCTGTTCAAGGTAACCTCATGCATCCTGTGAGGCTTTAAAATGCCAGCGTGTCATCTGAGGATTCAGTTGGAAAACATGGCGTACTGTAACCTCTAAGCTGTCGTTTCCTCCTCAGCACATTTTGCAGCGTGTCCCCTTAAAGCTTCTATCAGGTGCAGCCCGATCCATGTGGTGTGACAGTTGGTGAGGCTGACAGTAACTGGAACCTTTGTGATAACGATGTCTGCGCTGAGGTACCTTCTGTCCTACCTCTAACCCCCTGACACATCTACAGGAGGGTATTCACTTGGTTATCCCATCTGTGTCCACAGACGTACACACATAATGAAATCTTGACGGACCTCTCCTATAAATCCACAATACGCTCCATGGCATTATACACTCACTTTAGAGAATCAAGGCTATATATTTTGTTTCTTCACTTCCCTTTGTACAAAAAATGTAGGTTTTATTCAAAGCCTGCTAACACATATCTTCTACACACATACAGATTTAAGTGGCATTCTGACTCCTTAATCTAGCCCTTAACTAGAGATTTGCAATATTGAAATAATAAATATATCTATATATATATTTTACTCATATGGAACTATCTTCATAATTATCACCATGACAAAACACATTTTAAAAATACATTTGCTTCAATACAAAAATAGAGAATTAAAATGAAAATGAATAACTAATTCGATTTTTTTTCAAAAACTGTCATAAACCAAACGCACAATCCCCTTAGTCATGGTGAGATATTATAGATTACAAGAAAATTAGGTTAAAAAAAAATTCTCACCTATTATTATATGGTTATAAAAGTTACAGTTGGGAATGCATATATGTTTTAGTACCAGCATGAAATAAGTTAAGTATGGTTTAAAAAGTTGTAATCCCTTTTTCATTCTATGAAAATTCCTAAATAAGGCTCCCAGTACATGTGGCTTCATAGGCAGGTACGTTCAGCCCTACTGTAATTTTCTATTCCTTGATCAAATACTGTAATTGATTTGTCACCTAGCACTAGCCCTGACCATCACAACTGTAATACACACACATCTTTGTTTCAACATGCTAATTGGAAGACCTGTCTTTTCAGATGTCATAATGAACTCCCTATTTTTAGTTAGCCAGCTATTCAAAGTAATCAGTTTGTATATTGTCAAAGAGCTGCTGACAGATTGAAATTCAATAATTTTTTCTAAGAGAAGAAAATAAAAATATTCCAGAGGCTAACATTCTAAATCTCAGTTCACAAATACAAAAAGCTTGTAATAATCATATAATTTCAGTATTGGATGTTAATGTGACAAACATTGAATGTGAACTTCTACACGTTTTACATTTCTAAAATAGTAGATTGTTGAAATCATCTCAAAGAGGGTTTTTATAAAAGAAAAATAGCAACAATGTATACACAACGCTACATGATTCTCACATTACTCAGTTTCTTTTTTTTTGGTGCTTTTTCTTTGGGTAGTTAAAGAGTATTGGATAAAATTGTGTTACTAATATTTCACAATAATATGTTTTAGTCATTTATTCTAACTGATTCTTCTTAACTTTAGTTGACGGCAAAACAGATACACACAGAACAGGGCATCATGCATGCAGGAATTGGTGGCTGTTCAAACCGTCCAGTTAATCTAAAATAGGCTGTGGATGAAAACATGATACCCAGGGAGAACCTGCAGATGCACAGGGAGGCCATGCAACGCCCATGGAAAGAGACGCCTTGGTCAGTATTTGAACCCATCCGCTTCTACAACTGTGCTGCTGTGAAACTCTAGCTCTGGTTTCAATCCCTCTAATCAATATCTTTTAGTAACCATAACTGATAAACCCTAAAACTAGGTATTGATAGTAAACCAACCTAAAACTTAGCCAATCTTATAGCTTGTCACAGTATTACGAAGCTGTTCTTTGAATCAGTAGTATAGGAAGAAACAGTGTCTTAACAAAATTAGACTCCAGAAATACTCCTCTACACATCTGGCACAGTTGCATACACTTTTTGATCCCCAGATAAGCATGGTTTCTATCAGATTTTCCTGGATTTACTCACCTATAGTTTATGCTTGAAGCTATAAGTTAAACTGTCGACTTGTCATGCTTTCTAATTAATGTAGTTAGTAGCTGAGCTCTTGGGGGAAATCTTGAAAATGTTTAATTTCCCTCTCGGACGGTGAACCCAAACTATAACATTGACAATATTTTTTCCCAAATGTTTTGGAAACCTCATCCTATCACAACAGTAATATGTGAATTCCAATTGATCCCAAGTTCACCGATATTGCATTAAAAGCAACACATGTTCTTTAGAGACCTGGAAGGACTTGATATTCTAAAAGATTCCCTTCATTTTTTTGAAATATAGACGTGCATAACAGAATGTTTTGCAATGCACCAGCAAAGCAAGAAAGCAAACATTCTAAGGACAGTTTTGCTTTGTTGCTGTAGGGACTGTAGATGCGATTTCCACAATTTCAGAATGTCCTGATAAGTTGCTGTCCTGTCATGACCCCATCAAGATATAAACACACGTACACACACACAAACACAACCAAGAGCAATAAATTCATATTTGCCGATTGCTTAGAATGCAGCACATCTCCATACAAGTCAGGCCCAACCAGATGCTCATGAATACAGTTGTATCTTGGAGACCTGTGTTGGATACGTCTGCTGAAGTTTTGGAAAGCTCAAGGTCACTTCCTGTTTGTTCTTGGCAGCCTACCTTTTTTTTATTCCATCTATGGCTGACCCTCTTGTTCAAATGCTTCTGCGCTGACATGTACTGCATAATACTAATTATATTCATCTGACTCATCGTTTTCTTTCTTGAAATGGGTATTTGTTGTCATTTTAATACATTTCATCCTAGAATCTTTAGACAGGAGTAATAAAGCTGTAAATAAAAAGCAATCCCACAACCTTCTAAACAACCAAGGAGAGTAATACAATCCACACATTTTTAGTGCAAAAAATGAGACAAAACACACCAAACTCAGACTGCTTTCCTTTGTTAAAGAAGAATGGGTTTATTTTTATCAGTGGAACCACCTGAGAACAGGGAGAAAATAGCTATCTTTGTGGAATATATTGTAATTAGCACTGAACCTTTTAAAGACACAGTCTGCTCTGCCCCTGCTTTTGTTTTCCCCCTCCATCCCAGCAGATTTAAAGGAGGAAGAAAGGAACCAAAAATAACACAACTTCTTGTGATCATTAAAATGAGAAAGTAGAGGAACAGCTGCTTACAAGAAAATAAACACATTAACACCAATGCTCCGCAGCGCACAATTACAGATGCTTGACAAGGCAGCTGCCTGGTTTTAATTACAGTAATGCTTATCTTATCTTGCGTTTTTCTGTTATTCAACTTTTCTCCTCTGATTTGGGGTATTCTTGTACATTGTTTTTTTTTTTTTCTTTGCATTATTATATCACTCAAATAGTTATTTTATGATTTAGACTTTATGTGTCTGTACGGGTTGTTTTGTCATTTCTTTTTTTTTTAAACTCATGCTTGATTGATCCTAGCTTTTTATACATTAACACTGTCCAAACATGAAAAATAAAAACAGGAAAATCTAACACCAGAAAGCCTTTCACATGCTCAATAACAATTCCTTTGTATATTAGTCGAGGAATGTTACGGTAGCCTCTTTCGTTGTCAATATAATGTGGCTATAACCACATGTTAATTCTTAACAAATATAAGAGAATACAAAGATAATGAACATTATTTACTATTTTAATTTTGGTAAACACTGCTACTTCTAGAAAGAGCTTTAAGATTCCCGACTATTGTCAGATACATTTTTTAGAGTGAAAAGAAAGATATTCACTGTGATCAGACTGATAACATGTGGTCTCCTGTTTCTCCTACCCCTGACTTAACAGATGTGTGAATATACATACACCTACACCATTACCAGTTCTACTTTTTTTTCAGTCTATTTTTTTCTGCTTTTATTGTGCAGAAACGAGCAAATGTTCTGACGTTGACCGTGGAGTTTACCTGTATACAACATTAAGAAATGTTGCTTGTTTTTCCAATTTAATACTATAAATTCCCTCAATTCAGATGTAGAGATTACAATTAACAACATTAAATAAGTTCCATATTTGCATCATTATTCTATAATAAAACTGTGACAAAAACTGAGGTGGAGTCAAATGTTTTTATTTTTACGTATTGGTCAGTCTTATGTAGCCTAGTGCAGTTGAAATCCATTTAAATTGATTAGATTGTTCATAATTCAGTCAGTGTCAAAATCTGCAGGATTCTGTTTAAACATGCAGTTGTCTTTTTAGTTTATTACATTTTGAAAAGCTTTGTGTTTAGTAATGTGCTTTAAATATTAACTTTTAATTAAGATTATCCTTGTGTATAGGTTTCTAGTCACTGTAGCCATTTTCTATGTTTTATTTTGATAGCTGCTTTCCTTCCATGCTTGTTTCAGACTCAACCTATATTTATATTGGTAATCAAGCTACACCCGGCCAATGGTTTCCAGTATTCTTTTTGTTATTATTTTCTTCTCCCACATATTGCATCGTCTTGTAGCTTTTTTTCTGTTGCATTTGGGTACATCCAGCTTTGTGACAGTCTCATAACTTCTCAAAATCAGTCTACAGGATGAATTCTTCGTATTAAGGAACACACATTAAAACAGCAATTTTACTCCTGAGGATTCAAAATTTATTAAAAACTGTGCCAAAATGAACACTTTAGAAAATATGAAGAGCTAATCTCCATTAAAATTAAGAATAGAGTCTATTCCCTAATGATTAAAAGCTTTACAAATATACAATGAACATTAACAACTGACAACAAGCACAGATAATATCAATTCACTTCAATCTTTGATAGATAAATAATTAACCCATGGTATGAACACTACAGCTGCAGTTAATAACGTATTAGAAAACCAAGAATTACCAGCTAATGGGTTCAGAAATAGAAGAAAGGAATGATTGTATAATGTGTATGGTAAGGCACTGTATGAGAAGACTGGAGAAGGTTTTGTCCAGATAACTTATTGACCTAATTAACTCTTTAAGATTGGCTTCATCATTTTGTACAAAGTTTCCTTAAAAACCCAAAATGTTAAAGTTTAACATTTAGTTTCCTGAAGACAGTTAAAAAAAACTGTGCTTATTGCAGCACTTTTTATCCTCAAAAAAACATAGCCAAACAATAGAAGGAGAAAATAACAAATGAGGCAAAACCTACAGTTTAACAGGAACAATTTCTAATTGCAAACAAAGCTGCCATTTAGAGACCATTGTCCTTCCTAAAAGTATGCAGACCATAGCACATTGTGTTGAACACATCCCTCTTTCTCTCTTCCTTTGTTTTTTTTCCCCTCCGATTTTCATGGCAACACTAGGAGAATAAGCATTTTGTGCCCTTTGTAATTTCCACAGTAATCAGTCTGTTCCCTTTTTTCACAATAAAGCTTTAATCAAACATCTCATGTCCTCTTTCAACAAGAAATGTGTTATTCCGACAGAAAAACAAAAAAACGTGCAATTACACCCAAAGGATCTGTCCCTCCTCCTCGCTACAGCTGCAGAATGGAGGGCAGTCTTCCAAACAAATCCTCCTCCTTCCTACTTTCTTCTCCCGTACTTCTGTGCAGGAAAACTTAGCTTCTAGCTGAAAACCTAAAGGAGAGAGTATGTAAAGATTTGTTTTAAATTAGACACATTCTACAAACATTAAGCGGCTCTATTGCACAAAAAACACATGAATAACACAGAGCTTCTATTTTCCCTTAAACCCAACAAAGTTAAAGCAAAATGACTGACTAATCGAGAAATTGACTAACTAGAGTTAGACTATGTACAATCATATTTTTGGACTGTATATTTTTGGATCACACTAGGATTTGAGCCCAGTACCTTCTTTCTGCAAGGTAACAATGCTACCAAGTTCCCTACTGTGCAGCCCAGTACAGTACAACAATTCTGTTAATTTGGCCATTTCTGTTGGATGATTATTCTGCTAAAACATCTAATGATGACCCATTACCAGCTTCATGGCAAAGACAATGGGGTGAGCTTGGAGCTTGGAGCAGGACTACCTGAGCCCTGCATACAGGCTGCCTGGATCGGATTCCTAGCTGTAGGAAGCAGATGGAGTCTCGAACGGGTCTTGGATGATGCGCTAGTGCGGATCGGGAGCTAAGCTTCAGGGCAAGGCTGATGACTGAGCATCGTAGAGGTGAGTGAGTGGAGCTTTTGAGTGTCTGGATGAGGAGATCCAGCCAATGGTTGGTGAGGATCACATCAGGAGCAGCTGCTCCTGGTTGGTCCTGATGATCTCTTGACAACATTAACCTTACCTACTCGAAAAGAGAAACACATGACTAACAATGCTCACACTCGGGGAAAAAACCCACATATGCACTGAGAGAACAAAAAAAAGACAACTTTGTTTGGGAGAACATAGTAAAACTGTGAACTGAATTTCCACCTAACTGAAATGTTTTCATTTAGCAATAGAAAGTTTTGCTGATTAAACTAAATATAAACATGCTCAGTAAACTTGATATATTTGGGTTACTCTTACTTCCATCAGTGTTCAGTCCAATTAGATTTGCATAGGTAAAATTTAGCTGACCTGTTTTTTTTCAGTGCTGTTATTAAACTATGATAGAAATCAGTGTTACTTAATTTACAGTATACAGGTATGTACAACTACTTTTAAAAACAGTAAATTTCCTGGGCGGCCAAGGCACATGCAGTGGAAGAGTTAGCAACCTAGAGGTTGTGATTTGATTCCAGCTTCCCTTGACGCATGTTGAAGTGACTTCATACAAAAAGGCCAGGGATTTGAACCTTCTTGCACCAATGAACATGTTGTCAGCTTTGCCGGGGAGTCCTAAGCTTGCCCAGGTCTTTTCAACTTCACACACAGCTTACTGAATAGAGAGACTCCCTACGGATTATAACATTGGTACAACATGAGACCTGCTACGTCGTGCGCAATGTGTTGGCTCGCCGTTATTCCATCACCGCGCAGAGGCTGGTGCGCTCCTCGCTGTGCTCTGACATCTGCCTACAGCTATTTTAGTGATGGGATGCCGTAGTGTCACTCATTTCACACTTTTAATAACTTCACAAACACATTGTGCTGCCCACATACGCTCTTTCTTTCTTATTGTCTGAATATGCTCAGAGCAGAGAGATGACCAATATAAGAGCAAATATTGACCTAATATTTTATATTGCTGGCCAATATATTATTTGACCTCAAGTTCTCTGTGTTTTTCTCTCTGCATTTCTATTTCATTATGCTGCTGTATAAATTGGGGACAATCAAAGGCTATGATTTTGCAATATTGAAAGTGGCTGGACCTTTTGCAAAGAGGAGCATGTATCTAAATATATTTTTATATTCAAAGATAACAAAAAGTGCAATTTGGACATCATTTGGTAACCCAATTATCTTAAATATTACTAAAGTGAGATTTAGCTTTAACCTATTTACAGTATTTCAGTTTCACTTTAATTATTTATATAAAGCCAATTCACAACAAATGTCATCTGAGGGCACTTTACAAAAAAAAAGTCATTTCAATACAATTATTCAAACATTCCAATCAATTAAAAGTTTTCTATGTAAGGAGTCCAAGTGGATTGTGCTAAATCATTGCCATGAGGTTGTGACTGGAACATGTAGACTCCAACCACAGCAATCCCTCAATGATCCCTCATACTGAGTAAGCATGTAGGGACAGTGGAGAGAAAAAACTCCCCTTTAACAGGAAGAAACCTCCCACAGAACCTGGCTCAGTACAAGCGGTCATCTGCCAAGACCATCTGAGTGTTTTAGAAGACAGAGAAGAGGCACAAAAAGAACAAAAGAACTGATGTTAGAGTACTTTATATATTAAAGAAAGTAAAATGTTGATAACAGGACATGGAGGATTTTCAGTTACTTGGAGCATCTTCCGAGTCGATGCTTTCCATCCAGCAGGGTGTTGTAGCTGAGCAGGATACCTGACCAGAGCTTCTATAGAGAGAAAAACACTGAGAGAAAACAAGGTTAACGATCACAATAACAGCAGAAAAAATACATCTGGAGAGTAGTAGAAGAGGAAAGTAGAAGACTGAAGAAGAGTGGTCAGTCTGTTCTCCAAAAGTGCATTCAGACTCCATCCGTTGGATACGTTGCTCGACGTATCCAACGGATGAAGTTTGACGTATGTACTTGTTGGCTTCCATAGCCTGCTTCTGAGAAAAAAACGTGTGGGCGGGGCTTCCTCTGTTGCCGTACGTTCGGAACTATGGTGGACCGTATCGAGAGAGTGGCTTGGCTTTATTAGCCAGATAAAGCTAGACAACGTTGACATCGGGTGCATCAGCACCCATTATTCAGATGCGTTCTGAGTTTAGGGAGTTTAACCATTTGCTCCAGGAGCTGCGTATGGATGAGGTTAGCTTTCAGTGCTACTTCCGTCTTTCCCGCGCCTAATTTTACGACCTCCTTGGCCGCATCGGAGCTTAAATCTCCTACCAGGACACCAACTACAGGTGCTCTGTTCCTCTTTAGGAGTGCCTGTCCATCTGACTTCGGTAAGTGTTATTTATGATTTTTTAAATTTGCGTTTGTTGAAAATGTTTTCACTGGACCCGCGCTTCATTCAAGATAGGTGTATAGTGACATAACTACAGTGAGACGCTCTGATTGTTTGCCGCACTGCGTTAAGTGCGTTGGGTCCGTCCAAAGCTCAGATTGCTGAACTTCTGGTACGCATACGTTGGTACGTTGCCGTATGAAATGCAAGCGTCGTTGACAGAGCAAACGTACTCAACGCAACGCAGAGCCCTTGACGGACCTATGATGTACTCCACCATAGACTTTACTTGTAATCTTGCCGCAACTGACACTGACGCATTGGCTTGATCTGAACGTTCAACTGAATCAAAATGGTACAGACATAAACGTGGTTTTACAGTTCGCTCTGATACTGTCTGATTTACTGAGAGAGAAGTAATATTGTTTGGGAGAATGGCAATTTTTAATAAAATGTATTTTACTTATGAAGAATCCCATAAAGGCATCACTACTGAGAGAAGGGGGAATAGTTGGCTCAACAGAGTCATAAGCCTGGCAGTGGCAACTGTACTAAAAAGAAACCAAGAATTATTTTATTTAGTAATATATTTTATATATTTTCACAAAGAAAATAAAAAAGTTGATATTTTATTCTTTGTCTGATAGACAAATGCAAAAAAATTGCTTAATGATGAAGTGGAAGGAAGACTATACTTCATTTTCAAAAGATTTTACAATTAACTTTGAAAGGTGTAGTATGCACGTTTACCTTTTATATTGACTGAGGCATTTTTCTGCATTTGTAGCTCCTGTTTTTAAGGATAATGTCTCTTCCATCATTGCACATCTAGAGAAAGTGTTTTAGTCCAAAATAGTTGAAGCATAGTAAGACTAGTAAGACTACATTTGAACATTAAGTTCCAGGTTTTGCAACAAATTCTGAATTCGGTTGTCAACTGGGCCACATCAAACCACTTCTTTGTAACACTGGCCTTTATTTAGGGTTGTTGTCCCTTTGTAAGATCCACCGTGGCCTTAAATCTGATGTAGCTTCTAACATGTTTTTCTTGTAGGACGGCCCTGTGTTACTATCATTACGTTGTACAGTGGAGATTAAGTGTTCAGGCTAGGGGTGGGCGGTATGGCAAAATCTTCATATAACAGTATTTTTAAAAAACATAACGGTATTACGGTATTTAATGGTATTTTTTTGCAATACAAGACCGTTCATATCCACATTATCTTATAAGGATGAAGAATATACAAATGTGCTTTAAATAGCCCATTTTACTGCCATATGGACTGTTTAATTTTTTTTACAGACACAGGTGAATGATAAGAAAATAATTAAAATTATTATGATTCTAGTTGGCATTCTTGATGTTCTAAGGCTGAATGTATAATTTTTAAAAAAACCTCACGTTGGCGCAAGCAATAAATTGCATCTTCTAATTGCGTTGCGTGTAGTGCTGAAGAATCCCGCTAGGGGACAGCGTATAGACTCAGACCGGATTTTGCCAAAGAAGAAGTAAAATAAACAAGGCGAACGTACCTGATTATTAGCTGGTTAATATTCAGATAACAGAAAAAAAAGACCAGAAGTATCGTAGATGGTATGTAAAACATATTTACCGTTATTTTTGATTTCTTTCCAACTGGTTTTGCTGCCGTTGACCGCGTTTACCTACAGACGGTCAAAAAGCGTTCAACACTTCCCCCTACTGGTTACTCCCAATAGCGTTTGTAAAAGTCATGCCATTTGGTTCTCGTTTGACCTTCTAAAGCCAATAAACTTAATCAGAATTGTGTGCTTCGTTCTTGCTAGCAGCTGTCCTTAGTTAAAAATGTTATTTTCTACACCGGTGAAGAGCCCGCAGAAGTGAAATCGGCCCTGGCTGAAACACTTCCCCTGATTAAACGTTCCAGAAGTTGTCTGAGCTATTCACCAGTATAGGGGTATGTTAAAAATTGCTATCATAACGAAAATAAACACCGGCTTTCGGAATGAACCGGTATACCACCCAGGCCTAGTTCAGGCTTTTGCAGTGTTTTTCTCCACACACAAAGACTCACATGAAGGCTGAATAAATTCCATTTTGGTCCCATCCAGAGTACCTTGTTCCAAATGTTTGCTATGTGTCCTAAATCGCATGTGGCAAACTGCAAACAAAATGTCTTTCAACAACATCTGTCATCCTACCACTCCACCATAAAGGCAAGATTTGTGGGAGGCGAAATCTAATAATTATCCAGACAAGAGATTCTCCTATCTGATCAGTGGATCCTCTGCAGCTTTTGCAGTTACAATAGGCCTATTGGCTGATTTTTGGATTAATAGCTCTTAAAAGATTTGCAGTTGTGTCATACTACTTCATTTTAATTTCAGGTATTTGTGGTCTGTGAGAATTCAAATCTTAGGATATTCTTCTTCATAACCTAACCTTGCTTTAAATTAGTTCCCTGCTGTATCCCTGAGTCCCCTGTTTCTTGGTATTTTTGATGTTCTCTAACAAACATTTGAGGATTTATACTGAAATTAAATTAAACGCGTGAACTTTATTAACTGTTTTGGGGTCCCTTTTTAGGGTTAACACTTAAATTTGTATGGGGTTCTCAGTGTTAATGGAGTTGAATACAAACAGAGGCCACACTTTTTAGAGATAGATTTGTAAAAAAGAAAAAAAATTTTTTTGAAAACCATGTCATTCTCCATGTTTTTCCACTATGTTATTTTGTATAAATCTGCTACCTAAAATCCTCAAAATATGGTGAGGCTTGTAGCTAAGGTGACAATATATGAAAATTCAGAAAATTAATATACCTACCTTATTTAATTTATTTATTTACCTTTTAAACAGACTTTTGAGCCCATCATAATACGCAGTTATGACGTAGGACAAAAAAGGTCTGCGACGTTTACTGTCCTCAAGTTTGTCTAGGCAACAGTTGTTCTGTTTATTTTAAAACACGATTTCATGTCATTTTCTACGGGACAGCTTTTAATATAATTAATTCTATCGCTTAAAAGACTAAACGGCATATTACTGCGTGCTTTTGTTTTGCAAACTGCACATCGGTCGCTTTTTAACCGAGCCTCAGTGAATGTATCCCTGACATGCCTCCATTAGCGGTCTATTCGGATTGATAGGGATCACTAGCTAGAGAATATGGGAGACGATTTGGGCGACGACTGGTGGAAGCATGAAGGTAATGATATAAACGTTTTGCTTCATTCTTGTTATGGTGTGTCTAAGCATTATTAGCGTATCCCAGCTGGCTAATTCTGTCGTGATATTTCTTTAGAAAGACGCTAACAATAGCTAATAGTTAGTGCTAACTGTGGCTTTATCGGCATATAACGTAAGTAGGCGACGCGTGGAAAACAGTGAGTACAGGTGCGTTTAATGCAGCTAATTAGAGAGATAACTACTCAGAAATGCTGGTAGCAAAAGTGGTTATTAGTCGAGGTCTAAAACACGTGTTTCCTCTCAGTGTTTACAGTGAATTATAACTCAAACCCCGCAAGTTTCTGTGTCACTTCTCGTGTCCTCCACCTTCTCTTGAACTCCGGAGTTGGATTTATTCCATGTTCAACTTTATCCATCAAAACAGAGGAAGTTCCCTGCGGCTGTTACTCGCGTGGCGCACATGCTCGCTGCATACCAATAGATGGCAGCCATGTAGTTTAAAGACGATCGGCCTGATTGTGTCGGACAGCTGGTTGATGCTGAGTTGTGTGGACTGGTTCTAGAAACAAGATTTCAGAAGAGTATAGAATTTTCTTTTTCTTTTTTCTTCTTTTTTATTCACACAGCATTTTTTGCAAAACCAGAAATGTAAGAGAGCTGGCCGTACAGGAAACACGCAATCATAACACTGTTAAATAACAGTAGGCTAGTGAGAAAAGGTAAATCTTAGACGACAAAAAACATGTCTGCAACTTCCTAGATAAAAAATGTATGCTGTCAGAAATATTCTTTACCTTTATTTTTTGTAGTACTTTTGTAACGTGTCCATCCAGTCTTGAGACGGCTCCAGGTATCTGCATGTTGCACTCACTGTTGCCATTTCTTCCCTTTTTTCTTGAAGATGCATAAACTAGTTGTCAGAGATTTTTTTTTAATTATTTGTATTCCAGTTGATTTATTCAAAACTAAGAAAGCTCTCAATTTCAGCATGTAAATGCATCACCCAAACACGTACTTTTTTATTTATTTATAAAAGTTGGCTAGAGACATATGTTTTTATGTATTAGAGGGAATATGCTGGTAATTCAAATGTTTTCTCTTCAAATTAAAAGCTTTACCTACCTGCTACCTCTTTCACAGAATTTTCACCACATATTCTTTTTCATCTGCTGTGACCCTTAGAAGGGAAATTGTAATTTGCAGATCAGACCTTAAATTGGTACCAGCTAGGAAAAACCTGTATGTATAACTGGAACATAGTAGCACAAATGGCATCATTGCCATGCATCCTTCACTACATTTTTGTGTGATCTGTCCTGATTTATTAACACATTATGTAGAATTAGATATGACTACCTACCGGTAAATCAGGCTGGGATATATTTGTAGTTTCTTACATGAACAATTTTACGGTCAGATCATTGTTCAACTTTTCTTTTGAAAGTATGTTTTTATGTAAGGAATTCATATTGCTTAACTTCAGCTACGGGATAGGTGACTGTGTCGTTAGGCCTGGTATAACCATACATCATTCCCCCCAACACCACATGGATGAGTAGGATATCAAGCTTTCTGTGACCCATTACCCTGACTGTCATCCTTTCCTACCTATATTTATATGGTGCTGCTCTCTGAAACAAAATGCTGTTAGTCTGACAGCAAACTGACAAGGCAGAAAATGGGAACTGAAGTCTAGTAAGGGCCTTTAATCAACCTTGAAATCTCATGAATGAAGCAAAGGTTTGCAATATGGCTGACGACGTTGCGTCATGTGTGTTCAGACTGATAAAACATTTTTTTTTTTTAGAAGAGCCTCAGCCAATACCCTGAATGGTCTACAGTTGCCTCGTCCCACCTTGTCAACTAATGACATCGGGGTTTATAACTTTCTCTAAATTTGTCATCGTAATCTGTGGAGGTGCTGTTGGATTCCTTTTTTATGTCAGCGTTTTAATTTAGAGGACACAAGTCAAAATTACTCCTTCAACTAGAGGTAATAAATCAAATCTGTTCATTATAACCTTGGTAAATCAGGAGTTTAATTTCACCCTCCAGACACACTTTTATGTAACTATACAGTCATTTTCCATTTGTTTGAAAAGATTTGAGCTTGGTTTTGCTTAATAACTGAGAATGCTATCACTTTGACTTTAATGTTCCTTGTTAGTATATGCTGTCTTTTAGGAAGAATTGATTGACCTGAATACAGATATCAGTCTGACAGATCTTGCTTGCACTCCTGTGCTTTTTGGCTTTTTTATTTCAGGCTGAAGGCTGAGATCCAACTCTGTATTTTTGGTTAAGTTGCTTTCAAGATGTCACCAAATTCATACATAAATGCGCTGTATTTTCATACTTGTTATAAAATAGATGTAAAGACATTATGGAAAGTTACCCTAATTTTTTTCATACAAGTTGTAAAAATAAGGAAAGTGTTTATTTTTTGAACTCTACCACTGGAAAAGGATCCCGTTGTAAGAGTCTGTTCCATTGCATTTCTAGATAATATTCTTAGCTCTTTAAGTTTTTGTCATTATTAGTTTCAGGTCTATATGAGATTCTCACAATATGGCAGCGTTTCCCCTGAAAGAGAAACTTTTAACACAATTTAATTGCCTCTATTTTAAACAGGTAAGGAACCGTTTTTGTGAATGCTGCTTCTGTATATAAGGTAGAACTTATCATACTGTAACAAAATTACATAACTACCTAATATTACCGATGCAAGTAGTCTCTACAAGGTATATTGCACGCAGGGTTTTGGAAGTCCTGCTTTAAACAACTGTGGGTATAAAAACTATTTTCGCTCCTTGAGATTTCTCTGGTGTTTCATTACATGGTCTTTAAACTTTAGGAGCATATAATTGAAAATAGTTTCAACAACTGTAACATTTTAAAGCTATTGTAGCCTTCTCCTGGTAACTGATCTTATAGTGAATCAAGTAGTGCAGAGAAACTTGGTTGATGGCTGTGATTAAAACGTACCCAGCTCTTTTCTTCTACTTCTGTACACTGTATAAAGATACTTTCATTTTGTCAGATTTCTCCTTCACTAACCTGACTGTTTTATATCAAACTAAAAAGGAAAAAATGAATTTAAAAAACAAGTTTAATTTGCAAGAAAATAATTGTTAATGAAACACAGAATTACAATAATTGGATTACATATTTTGTTACTGACTGGTGTAAAAGTTGTAATTAAAATCTTGTTAAATGTTCTAAATGGCAGTAAATCAGGTTAAGAAAGGCACTGCTGAGAGACTATGATGGTTATATGAGAACAAAACTCAGACGAATGTCGGTATCAAATAATATCTTTGCGTCTAATCATAAAGACCACTGACGGTGATGTTTGAGTGCGAGGCATGAGTATTAGCGGGGGAGATGGTGATGCTGCTTGTGATCTTGCCAACACCTTTCACGTGACATCCGTTGGCGATGACTTGAGTCCTCTGCTCGTGCCGAAGGTAGTAAGGCCCAACAGGCGCCGGGATGCTTTGGGCCACACCGTTCAGAGGGTGGACGTATGGGCTCCCGAAATGGATGTGGATCTTGCTGTCCTCTGTTGTGATGATGCTGGGACTCGTGTCAGTGCTGTTGGACGTTCGACGCTGCCAGCTGTTCTGCCTCTCGGTGGTCTTGCAGAAGATGGCCGGGTTAGCCGACTCTTTTGGCTCGGGAGAGCACGTCCTGACCGTGACGATCTGAACGGGCGAGTTGCTGTTGTCAGGTGTAACGGAGCGGGATGATTTTGGAGTCACCATCCGATATATTGGCGTTCCATTGATTGGGGAGAGGGTGCGGTCAGGACTTGAGGCGGGGCCCTTGGGATTAACGGCGGGTGAACTCGAGCTCTGAATGATAGTGATTCTCTGCTTTGTGGAGGCCCCGCTCGTTGGGATGGTGGCAGTGCTTGTGTCTCCTGAAGGGCTCGTGATCTCGAGGGTGGCTGTGCTGATCATGTGATGCGGTGTGACTTTAATCTGCAAGGGCTGCCCCGGTGTGTGCGTCAGCATCATCACCTCGCCGTTAACCGTCTGGTGCATGTCCACGTCTGAATGGCCGCTCATGCTTGTATTTGAGTTGTTGAAGCTGTCGATGCTGCCATCAGGAGTGCCTTCTCTGTCTGTGCCTTCAGTATTTGGGTTTAGATGCTTGTCTGTGTTGTCCTCATTTAATCTCTCTGTGTGCATGTTCCGGTCGGAAGTGAGGACGTCTCCAGGTTGAGTTTGGACTTCCTTGCTGGTCTGATCAAGATCTGAGAAGTGTTTGTTGGCACCAGATGTCCACTTGTTGATTTGTCTATAACCGTTGAGCTCACTCGTCAGATTCTCCATCTGCTGGGCTAGCTCTTTGTTCTTGGCTTCTTGCTGGATCAGTTTTTTCTGCAGTGTTGATTGGTCCATCTGGACCTTGCAGATTGACTCCTCTGTCCCCATCAGCTTCTGGAGTTTCTCCTTCAGGGTATCTACTTCTCTGGTTAGGAGTCTGGATTTGACCTGCTCTTTTTGAAGATGGCAAAGAAGAAGGTGCTCCTTGTTGACCTCCTCTTTTTCACCATGCCTGTAGCTGGAAAGCTCCCTCTTTGCCTCCTCCAGCTCTTCTGTTAAAGCTTGTGACCTCCTCCTTTCATCGTTCAGCCTCCTTTCTAGAACCTCAAAATCTTCCTCCACTTTTAGCAGTTCTGCCTCCAGGACTTCCTTGTTCTGGAGCCTCTTCTGCAGCTCATCAAGCTCCTTAGTCAGCTCTTTAACTTTATTGTCCTCTGTTTGGCACAAATGGGCAGTGTTGCTTGTGTACTTCTCTTCTTTTTCCTTCCTGTTCTCAAAGAGGTTTAACTTTTTCTTCATTGTGGTTATTTTACTTTGCAGCTCCCTGTTCCTCTCCTCCTCCGTTTTTAGTCTGTCTTGGAGCTCATCCTTTTCTTTTTTAATGTCCCTAATCTTCTCTTCTAAATCTGCCTTAGATCTTAGCGCCAACTGCCTTTCCTCTCTTAGCCTCTCTGTCATCATTGCCAAATTACCATGCTCATTTTTCTTGCCCTCTTTCTTGCTCGTTTTTTCCTCTGCCTGTCGGAGCTTCTCTGCCATGCTCTTTCTGTCCTCCACCAGAGCCGCGGTCAGCGCTCGAAGTTTGCCCAGGTCTTGTCTGACGACCATTTCGCTACTTTCTAGCCGACTCTCAGCAGCCTCCAGCTCGCTCACCCTAATTCTAAGAGCATCAAGCTCCCCAGACATCACCTTGCTGAACTCTCGCTCTTTCTCCAAGCTGCTCTTCAGGATACTACAGTCCTGTTTGCTTCTGCCCAAAGCCTCCTCCATCCTCTCTATTTCAGAGATTCTGCCGTTGAGCTTATCCACCTCGAACCTTAAACCACGACAGTGCCTGATCTCGTTTGCTAGTCTGCGGTCAAGGTCTCGACACTGGTCCGCCATCCTTATCAGCTCTTCGTCCTTCCCCTCCATTTCCACCACTCTCCTCCTCAGCACCTCCACCTCTGTCAAAAGGCTCGGGGCCAACATGGAAACTGTTGAGTGGCTCTTCCCCAAGATGCAGAATCGTAAGCGCCTCCTTTACACGAGGTTGATCAGTACAGAGCACCCTTCCCAATATTCTTCAACCACCGCAACTCAATGTTTTTACTCTTTTGCACGCAGCAGTACAAAAGTCTTTTGCCTGGTTAATTCGCCTTGTAGAGTTGATATTTGTCTTTCATTTTTCTCTCTTGAATTTCCAATATTTTTTTTCTCCTTTTGTTAACAAGGGCTTAAGTCTGTAGAGAAAAAGATAAACATTTTTCAGACAGGCTCAGATCAGATATCAGTAATCCAGGTAAGGCATTGGGCACTGTGAAATAATCATGGTGTAAAAAACCTTGAGTCAGACACAGTATTCTTACATTACCACAATATTTTCAACAACCATGATGTAATTGCTTGCTTTTTAAAAATGAAAACTTGAAAATATGACACAATTATAATTTGTAATATTTATTAGTTTTAATCTAATACATGTACTTTGTTTTTATATTTTTTAACCTGGACCATATGCATTGAGTTCATTTACTCACCCAGACAACTTTGAGACCCCTTTGAGTCCTTCGTGAGAAGTTTATATCCGCTCTCAATCAGTGTATATCCACATAATGGGAGTTGTGGGGGCACAGTAAGTGCTGCCTCTAAATAAGGCATCATCAAGCACAAATCTCCATTTCAACAATGTTTTGTTATGAATTTCTAGCGCTATTCCCTGTGAGTTCAGAGCGTCTCAGAGGTGCTTTAAGGTTGTCTTGCAGGGTGTTTAATCCAACTACACTAACACACAATTTCAATTACATAACTTCGGTGCGGCATCCCTCTTGTAGCCTGAGCAGGGCTATCACTCTGTGCTCTATGACTGTAGTTAGACAGAACTTGCTACTGCAAACATCAACATATTTCGGATTTGCATGTTTCTAAATTGCAAAGATAAAATGATCAAGTGGACTAAGATCTGCTTCCACAGCCCCCCTTTGCACAACCCACTCGGACTACAGCTGCAAAGGCGGACGGCTGCAATGTCATTGAAATTGTCGGCTTGTGTAAGTTGGAATTGGTTCGATTAAAGCCTGTAAAAACTCAGATGACAAGAATAAAACATCTTCAAGATGCTCTGAATTCACAGGGCAATAGTGCTAGCGATTCATAGTAAAACATTAGGGAAATTAAAAATTTGGGGCAGATAATGTCTTATTTAGAGGTGGCACTTGCCTTGCCCCCACAACTCCCATTAAATGAATATAAACTGATTGCAAACGGATATAAACTTCTCCCAAAGGACTCCCAAGTGGCTCCAATGAACATAACGCATGCCTTAAAAAAACCGAACTTCTCCTTTAAATATAGAATAAATATGTAGATTTTTTTTGGTATTCTCTTTTATATATTGATAAATGATAGCAGGTTATAAACACAGGCTTTATTCTTCTGTATTGCCTGAGTTTGGCTTTTTAATGGGCTTTACCACCAAAGTGGATTCAGTTCTGTTGCAGTTCTGATTCTGTAAAACGACCACTTCATCATTATAAACCGCTCATCCAGTTAATGGTTGATTCTTCACTTTGATTCTGTGTGTGTTGTTGTATAATACGATATGTATCACAATACAGAGGGGATAATCCGATATATTGTGATACAGGGCTGTATGTTCACGTTTTTAGCTTATAGAGCTGGTGCTACAGAGGTTGCTGGTTTTGTAGCATAGACAAAAAAGTTGTAGTGCCAACACAAATGTCTTACAATCTCTAAAAACTAACTGTTGTATTCTATTATTTGCTATACATAAGAATAACATGAAGAATACAAATTCCATTAATTGTTTAACACTGGGGAAATTCAGGTGTAAAAGCAGCAAAGATTCAGATTCACAGAAAGATAAAAACAGTGACCAGGTAGTGACTACAGCCACTATGTAGCGAGATACCATTGCTTCTTCTGTCGGGGCAGCATAATGGGCTCATGTTTGTCACCTCCAGTGTGTCGAGCCATTACATGCCATGCAGCTTTCAAAGCTGTAGCACGGGTGCTGCGTATGACAAGGTTTATCGCACAGGCAGGTTTTTCATTGCACGTGTGACATATATGTTGCCAAATAAAGCCCTATGAGTAAGACTGTATATTGTGATTTCTAAAACTGAATTTAGCTGTAGAAAAACACTCCCGGCATTCTAAACACTCCAACCTGTTTCATACATAAAACATCCAGTTTTATTGGTAGATTAAGTTGATTCGCTTGAATGATAAGGTAAAAACAGCCACCAACTACTCATACGTTTAGTCTTTCTCAAGAAATGACTGTCATTATTAATGGTTCCATTAAAATAAAAAACAAAATGATACATTGCTTTTGATTATCAATACAATATCATGGTATAAAATCTTGCATTATATCAATGTATTGTTATCATCTTACATCTCTAGTAAGGGCTAACCCCAGTTTAGCTCTGGAACATGTTTGGCAGATGAGGCCTGAACAGACATGTTGCTCTAAGCTTGCAAAAGTGTCGTTTTAAAAGGGCATTGTAGCATTTTCCCTCTCCTAACTATTACAGGGAATCGTTGGTCAGGTTCTTGACAAAAAAAGTCCTCTACACTTTACCCTTGCTTATAAAAAAGACAAATTCGGCGGTTTGGAAATATGTCCAAATGTAGAAAACATCAATGAGTATGGTGTGTAAACAAATTGAACACTATCCATAACTTCTATTCAAGTAATGAGGTTTTAAAGAGATATTCCAACCCTGTTTAAAAATGCCATACATCTATTGCCATACTTCCCCGAGTTAGATAAGTAAGAAAAAAGCATTTTGTAACCAGCCCAGTAATACCCCTGATCTGGCAGCAGTCTGTTTGCTTTAGCTTAGCATAAACCAATGTTAGTGAATGGGAACTATTAGCATGCTATTAGCTACTAGTTTCTATTCACTTACTGCTGCCAGATACGGGGAATTACTTAGCTTGTTACACAATGAAAAAGATGAAAAAGATAAATTCTGTGTAATAAGCACTTAAAAACTAGGGGCTACTTAATTTAGCAGTGTTTTTCATTTTGTTAAGCTGGTGAATAAATATCAAAACATCAAATAAATGCTTATGATAATATTATGACATTCATTGTTTATTTTCTTTTAGCAAGAGAAACAACTGTTAATGTTTTTATGTATATATTGTGACATATTTAGTTAATGCTATCATACCGGGAAAATCTAATACTTATTTAAGACTAATTTTGTCATGTTTTCATCCAATAACACTTAGCCTTTAGTAGTTTAACATGTTCCATCATTTGACCATTTGCTTCTGGCTGAAATCTCTCCAGAAGCTCAGCTTTATTCACAATTTCTTTTTTTCCATTACACATTCAATATACAATTACCTCTGCATGTTTTCTTACTTTGGGGTGTTAGTGAATCTTTAGGTAGTTCCTTTGTAGGAAGTGTTAGTTAATTAAGAAGTTCTTCTCTTCTATACAGAGCACTACAGCCAGCTGCCCTCCCTCTGTGCACCTCGAATGTTACTAAACAAGCAGCTTGGAAAGGCAGGAATTCCATGTTGCTCTTGAAGTAATTAAAAACTGGCTACTTTTCATCAATACATGTAAGGCCTCAAAATGTCCCTGGATACAAATCAAAAGTGAAGTTGGAGTAAAACCAGAAAGTTAAAAAAAAAAAAAAAAAAAAAAAATTATCAATACACACAATAATGTAGTGAAGCGGCGCTCGGTTGGTCTGTTTACTGCCGGTGTTGCATTCTGAAGCTCCACAAAGTTCTGCTATTTAGTTTTACATTTTTGTTTGTACATTTAGTTAAACATGTTGTTACATCTGATACTCTGCTTCCGGTTTATTAAAATGTTTTTTTTTTTAATCTAAGTCAGCCATGCGCACTCAAAATATGAAACTTTTTATCCACAGGCAAGCTAAGTAAACTAAGGCAGAAATGTTTTTATTCGCTGGCCACATAGCTAAACCTGTAGAAAAGTTTTGCCGGGGTTTAATTTGGTATGTTCGTTGGCTGCAGAAATTCCCCAACATCTAAATCTAAAATGTAAAGGTACAGTTCAGTGATAGCTTAACTTTACTGCAAAATTCGGGTTCAATTAGCCTTCTTGATTAACTTTGTAAAAGAGTCTTTATCAAATGCTTGCAGAGTTAGGGTTGATTTACTTGTTAACAGCCCATCTTAGCCTACATTGCAGTTTTTTAAGGAACAAATGAGACGGATCAAAGTTTGTGTCTTTTTGTGTCTTCTTTCATACCTGCAAGGAGCGGTCGATCTTTTCCCTTCTTTAAAATCCCTGTAAAAGGCGGTTCCCCCGGCGATGTGGACATTCCATCCGGAAAACCAAACATTATGAGAGGTTCTCTGCAAACTGACTCTCACTCGCAGTAAGAGTCTATGGCGCCCATTACATCATCAGCAAATCCTTATATGGGACGGCACAAGCTCTAGAGCTCTGTGTGAGAGTGTGTGTGTGGGAGCATGTGTGTTTTCTCTGGACTTCGGCCCAATGCCGATGAGGTCATTGTACAGTCATGCCAAGGAGGCTAATGGGAAGGACAGAATGGGCTTGTGTGTACGCAAATGCAAAGAAAATCTTTAAGCACAGTTAACATTTGAGAGGATAACTCCTCCTGTTTACAGATTAGAGAAAGCAAGCACCTAAAGAATGCTGCGTTAAGTGTCAACCCCAACTGTGGCTCATGCCGACGCATGTGGACAGGATCATGTGTGTTTGTGGCTCACTCTCATATGTTTGGAGAAGAGAAGCATGTTTTCTGAGCTGCTTTGCCTTGGGCCTGATAACCTGACTGGAAGATGACATCAGCACTTCATCGACCCTCAATTACATCCATATGTTTGTTCTCTCACTTCTCTTTTCAAACTTCAGCCCGGTTTTGCCTTTTGCTTTTGAGGCTTGAAAATTCTTCTTCTTTGTAACTCCCAACTTATGATAGTTTCCCCTGCCTTGGTTGTTGCTGTTCATTTGTTGATTGAAAGATTTTCTTTGTGGTGCAAGGCAAATTTGGGTT
Source organism: Apricaphanius iberus (assembly GCA_028564705.1). Classification (NCBI taxonomy): domain Eukaryota; kingdom Metazoa; phylum Chordata; class Actinopteri; order Cyprinodontiformes; family Aphaniidae; genus Apricaphanius; species Apricaphanius iberus. The sequence goes on from JAPXFQ010002826.1 coordinate 2,195,059, forward strand.
CTCGGTGGAGCACAGAGGAATGATTATACCCTCATTACTCCCACAACCTCCCAGTTCTGTATGTCCCTACAAGAATCCGAAAAATTATAATTACCTTCAAAAAATCTTGCTTGTTAGAATAGAATTGTCCAGAAAAAGCAGTTAGAGAAACACTTCTTTATAGGTCTGATCATGTTTCCCTCTGAAGGCCTTTATTTGTTCCAGCCAGCTCTTTTTTTTTTTTTGTCAAACACGGAGAGCCCCGTGTTTGTACCATGGTTATTTTGCAGTCATAAATCTACAAAACACACATGCATTCTAGCATTAATCCTAAGACTTTTAGTCCCTTTTTTTCCCTTTACAAAGTATAACTCTGCTAAGCAGATGCTTGGTGCTGTTGTTAAGGTAAAGCAGCTGAGTTTTTCAGTCTTAAAGATTCCAGGGTTTACAATTCTTGTTATGAGACGCTAGAGAAAGTTTGTTTTGTCGCTGCACACTGCAGGTCCGCTAACTACAAGTAATGCTACATGACTTTACAAAAAAACTGCACTTGGTAACTAACAAGTAGCATGTGCGAAGCAGTTGCCTGCATGCTGGCCACCGCTTGTTATAATTAAAGGAGCAGGGGGCCGGATTGAAGAAATTAAACTCGCGACTGCCACGGCCAGCGCTGCGAGACGAGTAACGCCGAGTCCACACTTAACTCGATAGGTGCGACTATAAAGCGCGACACGCCTAGCTGTTCGCGTGCACATTCGCACCATGAAGTGTGTACAGCCCGAAATTGGTCGCCCTTAAAATATGGTATTTTCACGTGCGAACTGGCCTTCAGCAGAGCTGGAGTGCATCTGCCGGTGGATTATGGACCGAGCTGACGGAGGACAGCGTGTTCGGCCTGGGATTCAGCGGAGCTGGGGCTAGAGTGCAGGTGCGGTGGATTATGGACTATGGTCTCCGATCTGACGGAGGACAGAGTGGATTACGTGTTCATCCTGGCCTCCGGTAGAGCTGGGACCGCTGCACTGGGGGTTTGGTGAGCTACAGAAACAGTCTAGCTACGGTGGAGGGATCCATAAAATGCATGTCTAGCGACGAAGTAGTTTTTAATTGACTGCATCTGAAGTTCTCTTCCTTCTTCCTGTTAAATCGAGAACGCGCATGAATTGTAGATTGACATTACATCCACGTGTAAGCGCGGGAAATACGGCCACCAAATCGCAGACTATTTTGCAGCACACCTACTGTTCAAGATAATGGGACTACACATGGTCGGGCTCATTTTACGTAGTTTAAAACGCTTCATTACCCAATACAATTACAATTATGAACATGAATATAATTTATTTTAGAAATCCAGCCGCTTGCTCCTTTAATTCTAGGGCTGGGCGATATAGCCTCAATCTATATTACAACATAATTCAACAATTGATATTGCGGTACAATCTTTTTTTCCCCCCTTATATATGCCAAAATGACTGCTTATGAACATTCTCACTTTCCACACAATAGGAGGAGAACAACTTTAAAAAGGTGTAAAATGCCATTTAAAGAACATTTTATTGTGCAAAATGTATTTGATAAATATTCAATTTTCCTAAAATAATGCAACACCAATGATCTCACAACAGAAACATTAATATATTTTAAATAAAACAAAAGCGAAATATTAGGACCATTCAAAATGTTCTGCTTTCCTAGTTACTTTGTACATTTAATAATGTGACAAAAACAATATTTGGATTTAAAATGCTTCAAGTTCAACAGGTTTCTTTTCCATTAAATGAAAAACAACAAACTTCCAATATCTAATGTGAACACAAAACACTAAACATCAGTATCCTTTCATACCTGGTTAAAAGTATGTAGACACAGCTTGATGACATCAAAATGCACAACTGTGGAATCAATGAATCATAAACTTTATTTATTAAGCACCTTTCTTACAGTGAAATGCAGTTCAGATTGCTTTAAAAAACCCACATTTATCTCCCCTCCCCACCCCCAGCCCCTATAGTCAACCACAAGTTTAACCCACAAGTTAAACATTTAAATGGACTGACTGAACTTATATAGCGCTTTTCTAGTCATACTGACCACTCAAAGCGCTTTACATTGAAGCCGCATTCACCCAATCACACTCGCATTCATACACCGACACCCAACATGGCTCGGTAGGACAATGTAGAATTTATACCCCCTCCTGCCAATCATATGCCCATGTACGCTCTGGAGCAACACGAAAATGACAATGAATGAAAATTACATTTAAAATACACATAAAAATGAGCAATAAAATGGACACTAGGCTGAGTACAGATGAGCCAGGTTAGAACCGAAAACACCATCAAGGGAGCCATCTGCAGCCAATCAACAGCAGCACACGAGGCTCTGACCCAGGGCGCTCAAAGGAGACGGGGCTGGGACCCCACCTCCACCCAAGCACTACCTGGAAAGCACCAAGCCACAGATGACCACTGCTCCTAATGCATAGGGCTCCCAGAGGGGAAACACTGGAACAAGATTTATGTTATTTTTTTGTGAAATAACTGTAAAACATGTTAAAATAAATAAATGGTATATAAAATAAATAAAAGATGGATACAGTCAAACTTTGGCTAAATTTATATCATTTTTTACCTACCAAATTTTATATTGTCCACTGCTACTTGATACCCTGTAGGATAAGGCAGAACAACAGAAAGAGCTGTTTTACACATTAATCAGTTAAAACGACAATTACAATTAGCAGCTTTTATCCTATAATTTTGCTTACATTTTTGTTGCAAGATAACATTTTTGTTGCCTTCCTGGTAACTTCTTCAAACTGGTTAGTGTCTGTGGCCTTTCAACGGTACTGGAAGGCCCATGGAGGTGGGTACCCCAGAAAGTTTGTGACAAAAATGGTCAAGACCACAATAGAAGCTTCTTTCTTTCTCTTTTTATTTTTCTTGTGGCACTTTGTATCACCAACCACACACACACCCATAAAATTGGGAAGACAGCTAATATATACACAGGTGCTCTAATTGGGACAAACCATTACGTGGGGTAACATACAAGGTACTTTACAGTGAAAACAAAACACATATTTACATTAACCCATTTACAAACAATGCTGCATTAAGTATTCACAACCATACATCTTCCACAACTAAACAGCAAAACCACAGTACTGACACATTCCCTTTTTCCCCCATCCTATTTCCCACAATGGTTCAACCCAACCATTGATAAGGTACACAGAATTCTAGAGATCCTTTTGGCTGTGCCCTCCTGTGGAGATAGATGGTTCAGGTAAGTAAAAGCATTCTTAGTATTTCAATCCTATCACTAACTTCTTTGTTGTTAATTATTCTACAGGAAAATACAGCAACCCTAGCATCAACCATGAATAAATTATTTAAGCCTTGTTGTTTTTTCCTTTTTTTTTTGTCTCATTATGTTCTGATTGATTTATCTCCAAAAAAAACTGACAATATAAAGAGACAATGTCTCATTGTCACAGTGTCACATCTTAGTAAGGTGACTGATTGGTTCTCTTTTCAGCTAGTCCTGCCTCTTTAATTTGTTGATGGGTTCTTCTGTCTGTTTCTTGCATCTTTTCCTTCATCTTATTGGATTTTTGTCATCGTTGATTTTCATCTCGTCTCTTGTTGACAAAAAATGTCGATTAATTTTGTCAGTATCTTCATTTTTAGGCAATATGTGTTTTTAAATATTCGTTTGATTTTCGTCTGAAAAAATATATTCGTCACAAAAGTAAAGACGTAAATATTTTGTCAACCAAATTAACAATAAACGTGACCCCTTGTATATTAACCAAAACGCTGGACAGATAAGAACAGCCTTTCCATTGGTTATGTTGACCTATTTTCAATGGCTTTCTTATTTTACGCTGCCTACACGTTTAATTGTCCATTGGCTGTAAGAACTTAATGTGAAAGAACATAATGTGTCATGCTGCATTTACTCCCAATGTGAAAAGGAACCGCTGGAAAATGATAAAAATAAAAAAATTGTTACAGACCAAAGCAAGTGAACTATACACCCTAAATCATCTGACCTGCATTCAATTCAATTCAGTTCACTTATATAGTGCCAATTCACAACAAATTTCTTCCGTAAGAAGAATTGTAATTACATGTAATGTATTTAGTTATTTCGTTTTTGTACTTTGAATGAATATTGTAGGATAACAATTATTTATCTGTAAAGACTGGAGTTATTATGGGGTGCTTGGGTGAGGATGTATTCCATGGATTAGCAGGAGATTGGGGTCATAAAACCTTATTGCCTCTCGGAAGAACTAAAAGAATGTTTAGGGAGAGGAAGTGTTATATCATCAGTTATAAAATGTGATGTGTAAACTGTATTTCTTTAGATTTCTCTGTAACATCTATTGGACAGACAGCTCCTTACTGGAGACAAGTAAAAACTTCATTTTACATACACTCATGGCTTGTGGAATTCCTTGTGAAAGTATTTTTCACAAATATACACTCAACAAAAATATAAACGCAACACCTTTGTCTCTGCTCCCATTTTTCATGAGATGGACTTAAAGATCTAAAATTCATTTAAGATACACAATATTACCATTTCTCTTAAATATTGTTCACAAATCAGTCTAAATGTGTGATAGTGAGCACTTCTGCTTTGCTGAGATAATCCACCCCTTCTCACAGGTGTGCCACATCAAGATGCTGATCTGACATCATGATTAGTGCACAGGTGTACCTTATACTGCCCACAATAAAATGCCACCCTGGAATGTGCAGTTTTTTGCTTTATTGGGTGTCTGGGGACTCAGAACCGGTCAGAATCTGGTGTGACAACCATTTGCCTCATGCAGTGCAACACATCTTCTTCGCATAGAGTTTATCAGATTGTCAATTGTGGCCTGTGGAATGTTGGTCCACTCCTCTTCGATGGCTGTGCGAAGTTGTTGGATATTAGTGGGAACTGGTACACGCTGTCGTATACGCCAGTCTAGCACATCCCAAACATTCTCAATGGGTGACATGTCTGGTGAGTATGCTGGCCATGCAAGAACTGGGACATTTTCAGCTTCCAAGAATTGTGTACAGATCTTTGCAACATGGGGCCGTGCATTATCTTGCTGAAACATGAGGTGATGTTCATGGATGTATGGCACAACAATGGGCCTCAGGACCTCATCACGGTATCACTGCATTCAAAATGCCATCAATAAAATGCACCTGTGTTCTTCATCCATAACAGATGCCTGCCCATACCATAACCCCACCACCACCATGGGCCACTCGATCCACAACATTGACATCAGCAAAGCGCTCACCCACACAACGCCACACACGCTGTCTGCCATCTGCCCTGAACAATGTAAACCGAGATTCATCCATGAAGAGAACACCTCTCCATCGAAGTGCTCACATCGAATGTGAGCACTTGCCCACTCAAGTCTTTTACGGCGACAAGCTGGAGTCAGGTCAAGACCCCGATGAGGATGACGAGCATGCAGTTGCGCGTCCCTGAGACGGTTTCTGACAGTTTGTGCAGAAATTGTTTGGTTATGCAAACCAGTTGCCTGAGTGGCTGGTCTCAGACAATCTTGGAGGTGAACCTGCTGGATGTGGAGGTCCTGGGCTGGTATGGTTACACGTGGTCTGCGGTTGTGAGGCCGGTTGGATGTACTGCCATATTCTCTGAAACGCCTTTCGTGACCGCTTATGGTGGAGAAATGAACATTCAATGCAAGAGCAACAGATCTGGTTGACATTCCTGCTGTCAGCATGCCAATTGCACGTTCCATCAATGTTTGTGGCATCTTTGGCATTTTTCTGTGAAACAAAACTGCACATTCCAGGGTGGCCTTTTATTGTGGGCAGTATAAGGTACACCTGTGCACTAATCATGATGTCAGATCAGCATCTTGATGTGGCACACCTGTGAGAAGGGGTGGATTATCTCAGCAAAGCAGAAGTGCTCACTATCACACATTTAGACTGATTTGTGAACAATGTTTAAGAGAAATGGTAATATTGTGTATCTGAAATGAATTTTAGATCTTTAAGTCCATCTCATGAAAAACGGGAGTAGAAACAAAGGTGTTGCGTTTATATTTTTGTTGAGTGTAGCAATCAGAGATTTTAACTCTGACATCATCTCGAAGCACTTTACAAGAAAAGTAAGTTCATTACAATTATACAAACATTCCAATCACTTAAAAGTTTTCTATCTAAGAAATACCAGCAGATTTATTATTTAAATCATGATTTCCTGGTTAACCAGCTCTTGGTCAGTTGCTATTTAACTTTAGAGGGCTTTTTTATTTGTGAAGCTTCTGCTTTGACGTTTAATGAACTAGTTATGTAACAGACCATTGTGAGGTTAGTATCCTTAGAGTGACTGGTTTCCCCTTTAATCCTTTAATTGATTCAAGACAACTGTGGCAGTGTTTTGGCTCCTTCGACTGTATTTTGTCAGTTTGCAGCTTGATTGCTACTGTGAATGCATGCATATAATTGCTCTTCCCCGGACTTTTTTTTAATTTTATTTTATTTTTTTATCTTCGGCCGTCTCTTTCAGATTGATCTGAGTGTTTACATGTTCAGGCAGAATTATGCCAATATTAACCTAATGAACCACAACTGACTATTGCTCTTGACTTTGAAATTTCTCTTAAAAACTTAATTGAGGAAGATTGTGAAAAATTGTGATATCTCTTGTAAAGGAATGTGAGGGAGAAATCCTCCTAATTCTTTGCACTTTTTAATAATCTGACCAAGTCTTAAACCAGAGAATATAGACCCTGCCTCCTGTAGATGAAAGGCAGACATCTGCATCACTTGTTCTTTATTACAGAAAGTAATGAGTTCTCAAAAGCTTGTCCAAATAATGAAAAGCCTGAGAGAAGAAGAGATTGTTGATTTTTAATAAAACATTTCTGAGTGAAGGACTGTTGCGTTTTGCCAAGGCTCTTGTTTTTATGTCATCCATGGTTTGAAATCAGAACTTTTCTGTTCTGTAGTCTCTTCCATTAAATAAAAAATTACACACTACAGCCGCTGCAAAAAGAACCGGTCTAGCCCGATGGCCTCTCTTAAATGAGGAGTATTATGCTTCTTCCAGGCGCAAAGTACCATTCTATAGGACACTCAAATGAAAATTTTACCCTAAATAATTCTTAAATTATTTAGGGTAAAAAATCCACCTTAAAGAAATTTGCCTTCTCATCACTTCCGTATTTGACAACTTGATATTCGCTTAAGCCTCTCCCTCCTTGGTGAAACTCCCCCTGCAGAACGTCATACACCGGCTATTATCACAGCATGCCCATGGAGTCGGACCGGTTCGGTTTACAGAAGTTTTCAGTGTGTTGCATTTTAGTATTTAGGAAAAAAAACACATTGGTGAACCACGGCAACACTGGAGATTCTAAGACGACACGCAAATGATCCCATATCCGACCCTGAAAGTGGGGTTTTTGATTAACCAGGCGCAGTGGCTTAGCTGCTGAGTAAAGCCTAGTTTATGCATCTCCGACCGCAAATTCGCATTCAGACGCAGACGTATTGAAGGAGATGTTTTCCGTTTTGAAGCACCACTATTCAACGTAAGTTTATTACTGTCAAACAAAAATTTTCCTTCACACATATTCTAACCAAATAATAATTAACACTCTAAAGGCCATTTTGTTTCCTTTTTTTGCCAACGACACTTCTTGAATCCACTGCATCTATTCCTACACTCTCTGGCTGTTGCGAAGTGCATTTGACAGAAAGCCTGGCACATACAGCAGCGGACGCAAAGTCCTCAGTTGAATACTGTTCCTTGTGCCACAATTTTAGTAGATAACAGGCAAATCAGGAACATGTCTCACATATTTCTTTTGTGATGCCATCGATTCTGCGGTCTTTATTTGAAATATTAATAAATCAGACCCCTGCTGTTCAGAATGTGAAACAACTTGGTTGTAGTTTTTTTTAAATAACTGTAGCAGAGCATGTTAAAGCTTCCTACATCCCCTGCCATATTAGAAGCATTATCACATGTATTACTGGCAGAAAAATACTAAAAGCATGGAGCTTGCACAGTTCAGGTTCTGCAGTCCAAGCTGTTCTTTCTGTAATTGATATGTTGTACTATAATATTTTGCAATAAGGATAAAGTAGCTATGTACTGTGCAGTAAGATGACATAAACTAACTTTAAATCCTAAATTTTCAAATCAAGGACAGTGTTGGTGGGTATGAAGCAGTGCATAGTCGCTTGGAAACATCTTGTGGAAGACAACCAAATATATAAAATGGCGAACGAAACAAATGACCTTAAAGTTAGCAGTATAGGTAAGCTACCAACATGTTCTGTGTTATCGCTGGTGAATGATTAGAAAATTATTTGACCAGCTCGGATTTGATACTCTGCTAGTCTCTTACAGTAAATTATGTACATTTGTCTTGGCACATTAATTATTGTAGGATTATTGAGATGGCGTGTGAGTTTTAATGTGTGATATACATAAAACAGCTGTGTATCTCTCTGAAGGCTCAGCAAAGTTTACTGTAGAAAGAAAAAGATCTAGTAAATGTTTAATCTCCCCCTGTTTATCTAAATAAGAATAGTGTTGGTCATCTGTCATGCTTGTGTTGCATTGAAACATCTGTCTGTAGTCCCTTGGACTCAAACTTGATTAAAATGCTTTTTAGATTTGTGGAAGGTGGAAATAATTGTTGCAACTTCATTTGATCATATTTTACAAATACCTTTTGTTTAAACTGAATCCCGTTTTCATGAATTCCAGGTTTGTTTTGATGTTCTTACTGAATACTTATATATCCGGAACTGAATACTAAACGTTTTTTTTGTTCATATTTTCTGTTTGGTTGTTGCAAGGAATATGATTCACCCTAAGTCCCTGCTGCTTAGGGAACCAAAAGCCTCAGGTTGTTTTCATATTTTTTCTTTTAATGTATGCATTAACTTCCTACATCTGTAGCAAATGTGATGAATTGATAAGAAACCCACATCAGTAGGGAGGTGAAAACATGACTGATTCTAAAATAGATGTGTGGGTGCTGAATAATGTCTCAGAGTAGGCTACGAATCAGAACTCTTATGGACAGATCAGGGCATAGATGTGTTTTTCATGTCGAGCATATGTGCTTGTGGTTATTGTTCAGAAACAATATGGTTTAGAGAAGACTCTGATAGATGAGCCTGGAGCAACCACAACGCTTCACTGGCATTGTGATGTGCCGATGTAATAGTCCTTTGACACGCAAAGAGCATACTGTTGAATAAAATGATTGTAAATTGCGAAGGGAATGTAATGTATATTGTGCAGACCTAATGGGTCATCTGGACTGCACATGACACCAGGCAAAGCTGCTGCTCTGGAGAAATAAAAAGGAAGAGGTACTTATTTTAAGATAAGAGAAAGATACAGGAGGAAGGTGATATAAATAAAAAAGTCAAAGTCTGTTTACTTTGATTAAATATTTCCTTTAGCGTTGGTAGATTTTATCAAGTGTGTCTGAATGCAAACTATAAGATACTCGTTTCAAGTGTGGGAAGCTGGATTTAAATGAAGTGGTTGTAAATAAAAATAAAGAATTTCCGTCTAATTTAAAGCAACACAAAAACACAGAGTAGGAGATGAGTGAAGTAAAATGCCGATGATAAACATTTGGTATCCTCTCACTATTCAGCATCTTTAGTTCAGAATTCATCTAATAACTCCTTTAAGCACGGTTTTCTCTAACCATGGAACTTCAGGTACGAGAGTGTGTTTATTTCACCAGGCCGGCCCAATTGGGCCGCTTTCCAGGCCCTTTCAGGAAGCAACCGAGTATCTGCCTTGGGTAACGTACTCAGAAATGGCCCAGTAGAGTCGCTGGGCCGGATTATTTCTTAGCTCATGCTGATTGGTTGTAAGAAAGTGGGAAATGATATCATCAGAGGTCGCCAAACAACAGGCATTTATATTATAGCATATAACACCACAGCAAACAGAAATGCACTAACCATCCCCGCTTCTTCCGTTGTCGATCTTCTGTTATTCTCTGCTGCTGTTCGGCACCTTTTGGTGCTGATCAGTAATGTCGCGAAATGCTGACCTCTTGGCATCAGAGGACCAATTTCATATGGTTACACAACGGCTGAGAGGACGGAGCCATTGTATCCATCATGTCAGCTTTTCTCCTTTCAGAAATTTCCCGGAACTCATCTTGTAGAAACTTGCCTCTTGTCCTTGGCAGGGTCTTCTACCTGCTTTTGTCTGATTTGGTCCTGGTTCCTGCAGTGGAACCATAATGGGAGAAAACTACCATAGTTCCTGAAAAGGTTCCTGGAGTGAAAAGGCAAAATCTTAGAATTGCTTGGCAGGTGGAGACATACCACACAACATCCAGCATAAGGTGGTTTTACTTAGTATTGACTTGGATCTATAGGCATGAATTCCATATTGCTATCTGTAAAATTACTTTTACGTTTTTATTTTTTTCTTTCATCTCAAAAATTATTTACTATTCTGTGTCGGTCTATCGCATAATCACAATCACTTGTCCTCTCAGGAAGCTCTGGATCCACACAGTGTTTACACCACACTCATTCAGTACGTTTATATGTGCATCTAAATTAAGCTTTTGACAAAAATGGAGCTAATAGCGTAACCAGAATGGAAGCCTTTATCTCAGTTTACATGCCAATCAGAGAATCGAATTATTGACTTAAGTGCATTTGACTCAGCAACTCTGGATGGTGACATATGCCCTTTCACATTGGCATTCGTCCGGTTGGACTAGAGAGCAAGGGTAAAACTCAGCCCGCAGAATATGAAGCAAACCCAGAAGTGGCACAAAATGACAAAAATGTCAGTTCCCTCCTCATCCACTGGGGGCTGGCTCCAAAAAGGAGAAACTTCCTATTGACTCCCATGTTATAAAGGCCAAATTCACAGCTTAATTAAACATCTTTACAGCCTCGTTCAAAAAAACTCTTTTAGGTTAGATAGGTTAGGTTTACCTTCCTGACAACTTTGAATGGGGTGATTTTTTTTTTTCTTCTAACTCATCCGTTTAGACGTAATTTAATCATGAAATTAATAATAATAATAATAGTTAGAGGCGTGTCCTTTTGATTGTCGGGTCTGTCTAAGCTAACCCTGGTGCCTGACGGTAGTTAACAGCTTGTCCTGTAGTTTTCTTGTCCCCCCTGCTTGCTCAGGGAAGGCCTTCAGCCTATGACTAACGTTAAAACTTCGGCCATTTCATGTTTCTGAACTCCACTATCAGTTGCTTCTGCAGTTTTTATTCGGTTTTGGATGTTATTCTGCACTTGTTGGACAAAGATGGCTTGCTGTGGTATTGATTACAATAACAGACCGGCAAAGAAGTCTTTGGTTCGTCAGCAGCGGGGGAGAGAATTTTTTTCAGGTCACCAAGAGGAATGGAGCTCCGATCGGGGCTGTTCTCGCCTTCTATATGTGGGTTGGAGCGGCAGGGGAGAGAGAGAGGACGAAAAACCGTCCGCAGCTTCAGCATTTGGGACATCAGAAAACTGTGAATTGCCGCCAATAGGAATTAAAATGCGATCGGGGCTGATTATCACATTCCTCACGCGGGTTGAAGCAGGCGACTGGTTGTGTTGTCATGTTGACTTTGTAACAGCTTTTTCCTGAGACTTTATTTAAGCTAAGCCCGCCCATGTCCTCGCCCTCTACCTTTCTTCTGAGATGGTAACAGAAACACAACCATCCCGTTCCAGGCCGTGCTGACCCGACCCGTTTGGGTCTAACTCTGCCCCAGTGGAAAAGGAGAATAAGTCTCTTATCTGCAGTCTTCTGGTTTAAACCGACTGTGTTGCTACATTTAGCAACTGTTTAGACCCCTCTAGTGACTCTTTCACAAAAAAATGACTAACGACAAATCTAGCGACTTTTTATGGTTTTACTGGAGACCTTTGGAAACACTGCCGTAAAGCGCTGTACCGTTCTCACCAAGCAGCGGTGCTGCAGTTAGCCCAGAGCGCTGACAGCATCCAGCTCTCCCTGTCTGCATTCCCAGGCTCTGCTCAGCTCAGCTCTGCTGAGTCTAGAATGCTGGCAAATTGGGTTAGCAAAATTTACGGCGGCTATAGAGATGCAACAAACCCTTCCAACACGGTTAGCCGGCAAAATCCCCAATATAACAATTTAAACATTTGAAAACTGGGAGAGCTTTAGAGAGAAACTTAAAATTTATATTGACGGCAAAATATAAGTTATTTAAAGCCCCATTTAGATAGGTGAAAGACGTTAGTTTGATTTGCCGGTGTCATGGCCACAAATCCGCCAGGGACATTTATCGCTAGCCGACCTTTCATTCATAAAAACTTTACGGCTTTCAAAAGTCTGGAGGCCTGAGATTATATTGATTCAAGGGGAGTTGGGCCAATCTCTGTGAAACAAAACTGTGCTTTTGCTAAAAGTGGAGGTCAGACATGCAGAAACACGGCGTGATTCGTATCAGCTCTGAAGAATTGCAAAAGAGAATGACTGCAAAGCTGGGTAAGTCCTCATTGGTCATCGTCCTTGTATTTATTTATTTATTGATGGAGATATAGTTGCTGTTGTACAATTTAAGCTGTCCTGTGACTTTAGTAATTCAGTGGCGTCTGGTCTCTGGCGAAAAACCGATTATCACCGCTTACACAGTCCTTTTTTTAAAATCCAGTCTTAGAAAAACATGCCGTCATGTTGCAACTGATTAAATTAGAAGCAGGTGTTAGGATACGATTTACAGCTTCTACAGTGTGAATAATCAGGTGCTGATAGCGGTTTGGGACATCTGTATCAGAACGCCAAAACAATATAACGCTGAGAATTTTAAAATACGCTAACCTTACCTTTTTTAAATAAACATTGTCTATATAAAAAAATACATGATCACAATCTAAAATTTGCATATTTTTCAGAAAAATGAATGTCTCCTTGTTCATGCCCTTTAGTCAATGGTTATGCTAGTAACGAATCCCTAGTTACTTTTGAGTTTTATAATTGCCACCTACTGACCTGTCTTGCTATGGCTGTAGTATCTGTAATCTTAGTATGGTATATAAGCAATACCTATGCAGGTAAGTCACTAGTTAAAAGCTGGGATCTATTCCTGAACAGGCCTACCAGGCCCAGGGTCCCAATTGCTCTGCTGCTCTACACATATATGCTTCTGTAATGTAGGCATTATTGGGTCTGTTCATCTCATGTCTGAATAATGTCCATTTATATCCACAAAAGTCATCAGAATCTTTTAATGCAATGAACTATTTATCAAAATGCTCCCAGAGGAGCACAACCCTGGATCTCGCTTAACATTACATTGATCGGGGCATAACCCTTGGCTTAGGGGCCTCACAGGGAAAAAAAGTTCAGGCTCAGGATCTTTTTTTTACTATCACCCCTGCATTAAATATTTAAGAAAAAAACATTTAGCAAAAACTTTTAAAATAATACCCCTCTCCTACAACTTTCATTACGACTTCATGCACATTATGTAAATTAGGCCATGGGATGTTGAAGGGGGGTGTAGTTATCATCCATTTACTTATATCAAGGTCAACTGCTCAATATATGGTGATATTGATTTGAGGCCATATCGCCCAAGCGTCATTTAGATCATGGTATCTGTTAACTTTAACCTATACCGATACAGTATATAAGAATGGTATCGGCCTGATGCCAGTATCGGTGCATCCCTACCAACCAATCACCTGTGTACGTTAGGTCAATTAATACTAGCCCAGTTCAGTTTGACTCCAGCCAGACTAAGGTGTATACATGCATTTTAAAAGTCCGAATTCAGTCGAACTAAGGCAAAAATTTGTTTTTCTCTTTCTGTATGTAACAGACTGAATGTCTCCTTATGTATTACCATCATTCGGACCAAACTAAAGCACTTTCAGTGTGTAGTTGTTCATGTAAGGTTTCCATATTCTATTTAAAAAGACAGAATGGTGAACTAAATCACTCTAAAAGCATGGCTATTTCAAGCCCTTAATTGCATGTGAGGCTGTGGTGGATCAGTAAAGCTTTTTCAGTTTGGCACACGGTTGCAGACAACAAGTCTCCGTCCAAGGCTGCAAGCCCAGCGCGGGTCCAGGCTCTGCATGCCTAGATTACAGAGGAGACCCGGGTGGTAAATGAGCCGAAACAAACCAGAACCTTCAACCAATCGGCCCTGTTGTCGGTCCAAATTAGCAGAGGAGATCCAGTATTCAGAATCTTGTTGGACCTAGACATGTCCTTAGGCTACATCTAAATATGCTCTGTATTTAGATAGCAGATAATTTCTGCTCACCAACAAACCCTCAGTCCATTTTCTGAGTTTGGAAGAGGGCCGAAGCATGCAGTGTGTGGTGTTATTAAATAGCGTAGGAGAGTGGCAATTTAGGCTATGCATGTAATTGTATGTGTGGATGTTTGTGTGTTTACAAGGGAGAGCTGTGCCAGACTGACCGCAGCGTGTAACCAAGTCCAGGATGTAATGGACTGTGTCTTAGTGGGGTAACTATACGCTCTTTCTTGAGGTCACATTCACTGTCAGCACAGATGCCGCTGCTAAAAGCTTCACTCAGTCACTCAGCCGTGACAATCTTTACTGAACGGTAAGAACGTAATCCTGCAGTGTACATCTCTGAGCTCAGGTTTGGCTTGTTTAATTGTGGTGAAATCTTTAAATCCTCCATCGTCCCTTGCTGTTAACTGAAAATCCTCAGATGATTCTGATAATCAGGGATGGATTTTTCTACAAGCCTTGGCTCAGTAAAGTCTCAATTTTATGGTAGGCGGATAATATAAATATTGTCTTTACTCAGACATTTTTTGGATTCTTTAGCATCAAATAAATGCTTCAACGGCGTGGTTAGGCTGTAGCTCTCACAGATTAAATCTGTGTGGCTCTTCTTCTCCCCCAGTGTTTGCTGTAGGGCCTCAAAGTATGATCTTCAAACCTCTTCAAGCTTTTCCACCATTTGGATAGTGGCTCAGCAGGTAGAAGTTCCTTCCGTAACTGGTGTGTTGCCGGTGGGACTCAGTCTCAGTTGTGCTTTGCCAAGCAAGATTCTTCACCTGCCTCGTCTTCTGTTGGTAGTCGGAGAGGCTGGTTGTGCCGATTGTATGGAAGACTCGCTTCATTTAGGCTGCCCGAGGCCAGCTGTGGCCATTTAGCAATAGTTTCAATATACACATCTGCGTCTACAACAAGTGGCAAAGCTGAGGGATAAAGACAAGAGTGTAAATCCTTAGACTTTAACAAAACGTCACTACCATTGACTCCCTACATCTTTTCATTGGGACAGTTGAAAATAAGGGGAACCATTAAATTATTTGGCCCTTTAAAGTCTGAAACAAGTACATTAAAATGTATTTTAGTCAATTGTCACTCCTAGTTAAAGCTTTAATAGGTTTTGTCTATAAAGCCCATGGATCTGACCTTGGACAATTTTGATATGTTTACCTGCAAAGGACGTGGTATGCATATCGTTTCAGTTAAAATCAACAAGATTTCCACTAAATTGCCCGAAATTTTTCATTTGTACTTATATGATGTGCTATAAAAATTATGAGGGGGGCACATCAAACCTGTGTTTTTCATTGCTTCCTGAATGAATACCTAAACAAAGACCTTAATAAATTGGGGTGATCGAAGAGAGAAGAATTGAAGCCCAGCCCTTCCCATTTCATCATTGCTTGTTGTCCAAACACATCTTGGATAAACTCCAGTCTCTGTTATGCCGCTCTGTTTGCATGTGGGAGTTTGCTGAAGTGTGAACAACACCCTTGGCTTGTTTCCTCTCTTTATCTTTGGCTTTGTTGGTAATAGAAAAGGCTTTGGTTAACTTAACAGGTTTCACTTCTACAACAAAAGAAGTTAAATATTACGCTGCACCTTTTAGCTACACCTTTATTCAACATTAAACCTAGTTGCCCTAATGCCTTGGTTGGGCCAAGCCTACATCATCACAAACTTAACTCGCTTTCACGTAAAAAAAACAGTCAAAACTTTCCAGCAAACAACATTTTTGATATCATAGTTTATTTTTCCTTGATATTACAAAATTATATGAAAGCAGTTGATGCTGAGGTCGTGATTTGGAAAATCAGGCAAATCCTCTGTCTGTAGAGACTCACTGCTCTGAAGGCAGAATCTAGTGGTTTTTCCTACCAAAAACCAAACATTTTCTATGTATTAGTACTTGACAGGCCCTTAGTGTGTAAATATATATAAGTTGTCCAGATGCATCTAGTAGCAACCGACTATTAACTATTAATCAGTGCCTTATCCTAAGTTTGACACAACTGTTGAAAAGATCTTTCAGAGAAAAAATGTATATATTTAGATTTTACTTTTGTGCAAAAAAGAAAAAAAAATACTGTGATCTGTTTAAAGTACATTTGCTGTAATGTATTTATTCACATTTTATTTGACATATCTTTCGTAAAACCTGGTGGATAGTAATTTATTTGTAGATTTTTAGTACAACGGTGGAGTACAACCATGGAATATATTCATGGAACTTGAATTAAAATTTAAAAAAAATACTAAATAAAAACAGCCTTTTGTGATTGCTTTATTGCAGATAATGCAAAGGTTTTCACTAGGGGTGCACCGATCCGACTTTTTCAGTTGTGATACCGATGCCTGGGCTTTGTGTATCTGTCGATACTGATACCGATCCAATTCTATTGCTGAATTAATCAACTTTCTACCTTCCACCTTATACCTTTCTTGAAGAGACTAAAGGCACCAGACTTTACTAACTAAACATAACTAAGTAAAATTAACAGATTTAAAATATGAAATCACCATAACACTAAAATGTAAAGTGAAAAATGATTTTTTTATTTATTTAATTTATTGCAGATTTACCACGTTTTAGGTATCGGTTCATGGTATCGGTTAACTGTAACCGATACAGTACATAAGAGCGGTATCGGTATCCCTAGTTTTCACAGCTCGTTAATTGTGTGGCTTTAAAGGCAGGGTACACGATTGTGGGAGCGCTCCTCAACATGGCGTTATTGCAAAATAAAAAGTCCCACCCCTTGCTTTATGCTCTCCCCCTAAGCAACGCCTCAATAACACAGGCATGCGCAGCCAGCATGGTCTCGTTGGGTCTCCGCCACAGTCAACACCTCGAACAACAACAACACAAGCCATTTCAACCAAAATCACAAAATATAACGTGATCTTATCTGTCCAGGAGAAAATTAGCAACCAACGAAGCAGTTAGCAAGCCCTTAGCTTCCTTGAGTTGACGCCACCGTGTAAATGCAGCAGCTCCGATACAGAGTCTGCTTTTGGCACGCTCTTCGTTGGCTTTCTTCTTCCTTGTTGCTATTTCCACAACAGCTTTGCGTTTTCGATTCATTTTGGGAAGCTAATCTGCACTAACTTCGAACTAAATGATTCATCAAACAAAAAAGGCGGCTACTGCAGCTGGCGCAATCAATTTATCTGTTGGTAAGGTAGCGCAAGCTCACTTCCCTTTTACAGGCTAGAAGGAGCGTTGCGTGCACACGAAGTGGACGCACAAAAGGGGGGGGGGCACATATTTGAACCTTTGTTCTTTTTTTATCTTTTTTTAAAAATCTTTTTTATGCTTCCTTTGTACTTCCAGTCGTTTCATTCCAACATGGCAGTGTAAAAATTCAATCTGACACAACTCTGCTACTTCTGAAGTACTCGTAATAAAACGTTTTTTATATTTGCTTTTAAAGAAATAAAAAAATAAAAAAACATGGAGTTATTCAACTGTGCAGATCTGCAGTGATTGCAGGAAGAGAGATCCGCTGCGTGAAACACCTGTAGTGCAAAATAACAAATTTGTGCAGTGATGCAACAGTAATAGCCGCTCTTTTGTCAGACCGTAATACATTCATCTCATTACATTTGATTATTCACTCCATATGGTGCTTTGTTTCACACGATTGGCTTGCGGTACCTCAGCAATTGATTCTTGCTGTACATCCTGTAAGTGGTCCTGCTGGGCCAGGAGGGAGTCTCCCTGCAGGGAGCGAAGCACCACTCCCCTTTCTGCTGAGTTCAACTGGGCCCCCAGGAGAACCAAATCTGTCTTCTCTGATTTCAAAACAGCGGTTAGCTCATCTCTGGCGTGGCGCGAGGAGAACAACGGATTTCATTTCATTATCTACTGATGGCAGTAGTTATAGATTTTTTTTTCTTTCTAGAAAGAACAGCCGGTCATGACAGAAAATGTCTCGTCTTTTATTATTTGCCCTCCCACATCTCTCTGTTGCTTGGTATTATTTTTTTTATTTTAGTGACCTGCTTGGAGAGGTAGCAGGTCACTGAGATGCAATTTTTCAGCATCCATTTAATTTAAATGAACTATTTTGCTGCCACCAACAAGGGAGGCACCTTGGAAGAACTAGAAAATGAAGAACTATTGATAGTGGCAGTTGGATATTTGAGAACTAGACGGATGTGTCCCAGTGACCAATGAGGTTAAACAAGGCCATGCATTAAGTGGGTTTTTGCGACTTCTATTAGTGGTGCTGATTATATAAGCCTTTGTGGCCTAACCAGTGGTCAGAAGGCCTCTTGTCATAACTGTGTTACTGAAATGGATAGGTCTATCTGTGCCTGGCATTCATTTGAGCGGGGCTAATTTATTCTCTGCACAGCAACAACCATTAATCTGAAAGAAATTGAATAAAGGGTTCCAGATTTGCTGGATCCTACGTGTGTATGTGTGGGACGTGTGTGTAATTGAAGCAAATTTCATCAGACAAACAATTGTCTTGGAGCCAACTTTCTGAGTTCATCCCAGAAAGGATCCAGATAGGAGTAAAGGATGATGTCATTTTCTTTTTTCTGTTCAGCTTTGCAGCATTTGCTTCAGCTCCTGGCCAAGAACGCCTGCTGTTTCTTAGTTGTTCATCAAGATTTTACGACATGTTTAATTTTTTATTTGCCTGTTTTTAGGTAAAAAAATTGAATGTTGCTTGTTAAACTTTTAAAATGAAACACAAATATGGTTCTTTGCTTTCGAGTTTTCTTTTTTGCCCACATTAGAGCACAAGTAGAGTGTCTGACCTCATCTATTCTAAGGAGCGACCCTGAGTTTCTTTACACAAGGTGAGCATGAGTATGTCATGAGGAAACACTGCAAGGTGGGTGTAACCACCTCCGTATTTAAATATATTACTTAAAGGATGGGGTCGACATATAAAAGTGAAACTTGTGCAACCTTGAGAAGATGGTGGAGTAAAGCTCATGGAAAAAGTTTGGAGGAGATTCTTAAGGCGTGTGCTGCAGTTGGAAAAGTAGACATCAGAGGTTTCATTCCTGGCCTAAAGAGAAGAAGGAATGAAAAAGTTCAAAGTCCTCTTCTTGGATGAAGGAAAGTTTTTGTTTTAATTTTTGACTCAAAATCCCAGAATCCACATGGCCTAAAGTCCAGTGTGACATTTCGACGGTCGGTGATAATTTGGCGTGACATGGCATTTGCTGGTGTTGTCTTAGTGTGGTTTTGCAAACTGAAAGTCAGCCCAGCTGTACACCAATAACTTTTTCGCTTGATGTTTCCACAAAGAAAACATGAGATGCTGATTTTATATTTCCAGCAGGATTTGGTACCTACGCACGTATCGATGTGGTTGATTAGGCAGTGAACCACCCAGACCCAAACCACATATAATCTATAAAGTATTGTCAAGAGGGAGATGCAATGACACTAGACCATACAATGACGTCGCTAGCAAAGCAAACTGCTTCCACTTCTTTATCACCTCAGCTGAGCTAAAGACTGATGACCCCTATGCTACACTGCTATCATATTCGATTTTTAAAGGAGGTTGATATTGGTTTTCATTGGTTGAAATTTATAATTAATTTTACCATCTTACATGAAATTAACAAAGACAAATGCTTTAAATACAATTATTGATGCCTAATGAATCTGGTTATGAATTAAAAGGAAATTACTCCAAAACCCTTTTGTCTTTATAATTTAATGTATTATAATGCACCTGTTGGGTCTTTTGTTCAGGTAGGAGGTGACTTACATTTTTTAAGTACCTTCTTCACCTTTGGGGTTGTTTCAGATCAATCAAGAGACAGTTTAATCTATCTTGGGTCTCCTTCACCACCTTCTTACCAAATCTATTTTCTTCTATAGGAATACGCATAACCTCCTAGCATACAGCAGCTAAAAAGTTTTTGTTGGGACATGTGTCCTTCAAGATTGAGATTTAGCACATAATCGGTGGTTAAGCCTACAGCTACTGTTCCTTAGATTTAGGTGTTAATACAGTAAATGCTGGTTTATTCCATCTGTGTGCGGATCCAACACAGACTTTGTTAGCTTTACCCTGAAAACTATAATGTGGGATTTTATTTTTGGTTAAAATATTGCAAAAAGTACACACATAAAAGCTACTATATACTGTCTTCTGTTCTTGTGTATATGTGTTTCATTACATTGACCCCAGACAAAGACCCTGGGAGACAGCTAGTGCTTTTCAATTACCTGAGTTTTGTGAAGTGAGTTAATAATCATTTCAAATTGAATATTTTCACCATTATTACTTATATCAGTTTAATCTAAAGACCATTCTTTCTGGTAATTTTAATTATCATGAATCTCAGTTTACAGTTGTATGTGGTGAGAGGAACTAAATCCTTCATTTACAGTATCATTTTAGGGTTTTAAGGGGTCTATTTTCTATAGCATACATGAATCCAGCTGCAAAACAAGTGGGTTTTAAGAAGCTGCTGTTTGTGTTTGATAGTTTTATTGATACAAATATGCTCTGACCTTTCTAAAAGGATCATAACACAGTTTCAAAAAAACCTGAAAAAGCAAAAACACCCTCATTAAGATGAGTAACCATTTCATCCCTGCATCATAAAAATAAATTCAAATTAAAGCTCCAAGCAGCCCTGAATAGCCTTCACAGATTAGTGCCGCTCCAGCTTGTGCTGTGACCAACCGTGGGCCTCACAAATCTCCACTTCTCCTCCACTTACTGTGTGTTCACAACAAGCTCGTTTGAAGTGTCCTGAGAGTCAGGTGTACATGTAAAGTGAATGTAGAAGAGCACTGAAGCTCCACGTCAGAAGCAGATTTGAGTCGCGAAAATGCTTTTCTGAAAAATCTGAACTTTGGTGCGCCGCATCTACCAATCATGGGCGTGGTGATGTGGTGTCAGTGGAGGACAGCCGACTGTGACGGAGCGGTCCCGGTCAGGGTCCTGACAAGTTGTGTATTTCCGGCTTCACTCGCTTGAAAATGGCATATTTTAAAGAGCGACCACTTCACTTCACATTTATGAAAGCAGTACTTTATTTTTAATAATAAAAAGCCGAATTTGTCACACATAGGGCATTTAACGTTAGTTGTCTTCTCAAATACACCCCTTTTTTACCAGAACATTTCCTTTCGGCTTTATTCTCACGGCAAGAAATGTGTCTGAATGGATCCTGATGAAACAGACAAAGTCTGAAAATTACTGTTTTTCATGGTCTGTTTATGGTCTAAAGTTACACCAACTTGTTTCACAACTATTTGTGATTAGGCAAAGGGAGTCAAATATGCACTTTTCAAAGGAAAACACTACACTTCCTGTTCTCAGGGGGCTGGGCTGTAGTGACCATGCATATGACCATATGTATGTGTTGTGTTTACAACACGTATAAAGCTTGGAAATGTCCTGTTTGTGGAAGTTATTACACCTTTTATGGCGAAAAGCCATACTTTTAGGCTTGGCAATACCCATAATTGTGGATGCTGCAAAAACCTTTGAACAACTTTTAATCATCTATCCCTTAAAACTATTCTAGCTCGGTTTAAAGTCCAAGTCAAAAGTTCTACAAGGGGCACCTTTAGATACGTGTAAATTACTTTTTTGGGGTTTTGACTAAAGCACCAAGATACTTTTTTTGTTGCTCCTGAGACACCAAATATGTGTACCAAAGTTGGTAATCCTTAGATAAGATATGACTTGGACCAACCGTTTTAATACTTTCACCGGGCACTGTGGTGGAACTAGACCATGCCCATACCTTTTAAGACTTGAATAATCCTCCTGTGAAAAATGGTTACAATCATATAACTTTCATAGAAAATAGACCTATCATATAGCCACATTGTGACGCCGGACTTTACCATACCGCCACCACCCTCTTTCATACCCTCTCAGTACTGGGCACCAAGTTACACCAACTTATTTTCAGCCATTTGGCACAGTATATCATTGATAAGGTCACAGGGGTCAAATATGGACCTTTCAAAGTAAAACATTACATTTCCTGTTCTCAGTGAGTGGGACTTAGGCTATGTCATTATATGACTATTGAGTTTCTATACTATACTATACTGCTCACAAAAATTAAAGGAGCACTTTAAAGAAACACATTAGATACATCAGATCTCAATATGACATTGGTAATCTATACAAATAACGACAGGGCAATGTTTTAGGAACAAAAGGATACCAAGTCTTTTAATGGAAATAAAAGTTTTTCAGCCTACAGAAGGCGCAATTGTGTAGACACCCTAAAATCAGAGTGAAATGAAGATATGGCAAGCTAGTCCATTAAAACTTAATTTCTGCAACTCAAAATGGTTTTCAGTATTTTGTTTGGCCCCCACGAGCTTGTATGCATGCTTGAGAACGTTGGGGCTAGGGCTGGGCAAAACAATTATTTTTGTAATAGATTAATCTATCGATTATTTTTTCGATGCACCGATTAATCTGATTAATTTTTCAATTCGGTTCGATTTTCATTTTATTTGATTATCGATTATTTACCCATTATTTGATTTATTATTTATTAATTTATGTATTTGAAATAAACAAATTTCTTAATTTAAACACATTTTAATTGGTTAAAAAAAATCCGAAAAAATAATGTAGTATTAGTACAATCTTATGGTAGAGGTTGCATTAAACAAGAAGTTAAATGTTGTGCAAAGAAACCATTTAAATAAAGGAGAGAAAATACCCCCAAAAACATAAAAAAAAAAAATTTAACATTCACTTTATGCAAAAAAAAAAGTGCTCTTCATTCACACACAAAGAAATTATTTTTCTGCATTTTTTCTTGTTTCTAACATAAGATTTGCAAGAGAGAGGCGATTGTTCATTACAATAAAAATCTGCACGTTTTTCTAGTTTTTAGATGGCTACTTTGAATCCGATAAATTGGAGAAGCACGAAGTAAAAAAATAGTATTCCAACAGGATGAGGCGTTATTAAACATGAGTTTGTTGTCGGGTTGCTTTTGCAAGCACTTAAACAATGTTGTATTAATGTCCACGACGGCTACGTTTAGTGGGTAGGTAGTGCATTACCTTTTGTTAAACATGTTTACCGCGACCAAATAACACTCTCTCACATTTTTGGCTTTTGCTCATAACCAGTCTGTGTGCATTCCGACTCATTCTGCCAACACGTGTCACAAATAAAAACTAACCAAACAGATAGCAGTAACATACACCAGACGCAGCTGTGTATGAGTATATGCCCTCTATGTGGGGGTGTTTGGATGATTTATAGGGAAAAATACATAGCGTTAGTAAAAAAGTTGAAAACGTACGGTGTTTAATCATTTGCTGGAACTGCTCCTGGATGCCGTCGTACTTTTATAAGCCATTTCCATTTTGCAAAGCTGGCAGACGACAAAACCACTCCCTTTCATTTTTAAATAGTTCCATACCTCTGAACTGCGAGTTCGGATGGAGGTATTTAAGTCAACTTAGTCACTCATGCTGACACTACTTGGTCCCGCCATGTTTGTTTTGAAAGTCATGACGCATCGACGCGCATTTTTTTCGTCAACGTATTTTACGTGTGGACGTAATCAATTAGGTCGACCCGTCGTCCCAGCACGAATCGGGGCATGCTCCCAATGAGACGACGGATGGTGTCTTGTGGCATTTCCTCCCAGATCTGTGTGAGGGCATCCCTGAGCTGTTGTACAGTCTGAGGAGCATCTTTCGGTGCCTAATGGACCGAAACATAATGTCCCACAGACGTTCTCTTGGGTTTAAGTCAGGGGTTCGTGAAGGTCATTCAATTGATTCAATTCCTTCATCCTCCAGGTACTGCCTGCATACTCTTGCCACATGAGGCTGGGCATTGTCGTGCATTAGAGGAAACCAGGACCTACTGCACCAGCGTAGGGTCTGACAATGGGTCCAAGGATTTCATCTGCATCTGAATCAGCAGTCAGAGCACCATTTCCTAGGCAGTAGAGGTCTGTGCGTCCCTCCATGAATATGCCTCCCCAGACCAAACATTTCATGTTGAACGACGTTGTAGGCAGCATAACGTTCTCCTTGTCTTCTTCAGACTCTTTCACGTCTATGACAGGTACTCAGGGTGAACCTGCTCTTGTCTGTAAAAAGTACAGGGCTCCAGTGTCGGACTTGCCAATTCTGGTGTTCATGAGCAAATGCCAGCGAGCTCCTTGGTACTGGGCAGTGAGCACAGGGCCCACTACAGGACATCGGGCCCTCAGGCCATCTTCATTAAGTCTGTTCCTGATTGTTTGGGTAGAGACATTCACACCAGTGGCCCTGTGGAGGTCATTCTGTAGGGCACGAGCAGTGCTCAGCCTGTTCCGCCTTTGCACAAAGGAGCAGGTATTGGTCCTGCTGATGGGTTGAGAACCGTCTACGGCCCTGTCCAACTCTCAGAGAATAACCACCAGTCTCCTGAAATCTCCTCCATGTTCTGGAGATTGTGCTGGGAGACACATTAAACCTTCTTGCTGCAGCACGTGTGAATGTGCCATCCTGGAGAGGTTGGACAACCTGTGCAACTTCTGTAGGGTTAAGGAATCGCCTCATACTGCCAGTAGAGAAAATTACTCAAGCCAAAACCATCCAAAAAAGATTAAGAGGGAGAAACTTGAAATTACCTCCACATGTAAAACCAGTCCTGTTTTGAGGGTTTTCTAATTTTTGCCACTGTAGTGCACCTGTTGTTAAGTCCACGAACACCAATACAGCTGAAAGTGATTAACGATGCCCTCAGCTGCTTAACCGACCAGAAAATTATCAGACAGGTTTAATTGATTTCATGCCAGGCCCAATAAAAAAAAGAGTTCCTTTCATTTTTGTGAGCAGTTTATATAATACAAGTTTGAGGCCTGGTCCCAGGCCTGCAAAATGCATTAAAACAACATGTTTAAAAATAATTGTAACAAGTTTAGATCCTCACTGTGTTAAGAGTAGAAAGTGGAAGCCTCAAAATCTATTGGATTTTGTCAAAGTTTGACAGTCAAACTTTGACATGTCACATGTCAAAAATAATCCTTGGACCCAAAATGGCTGACTTCCTTTTGGTTTTAGAATATAAGTCCCTCTGACGTTTTTTCCTGGCTTGCATAGTTCTATATGTTCCAAATCTCAAATGTACACATTAAACCATGTGGGACGGGGTAACTTTAGGGGGAGCTGTTGAGCCATTTGGCCATACCCCATTTCAATTCTATTAAAAATACTTAGATTTCCTTTCACACTTTGTGTGAAAGATTTTGTAATTTTTTTTATATGTTTAGTCCTCCGACAAGCCACTTAATTACAAAGAGAGATATAAACAGCAAGTATACAATATGCCTTTGCAGCTCTTTAGCTGCTCTGGCTTAAAAACTGAAGGGAAAAAAACAAAGCTGGAATGATGACTGACTGAGTGCGTGGGATATCACTATAGACAATCAAATGGTAAATGGACTGAGCTTATATTACGCTTTTCTAGGCATACTGATAGCTCTGTAGGTAACTTAGGGTTAAGTGCTTTGGCCAGGGGCACATCGATGTGTGACAGACAGAAGATGGAATCGAACATACAACCCGTTGATTACAAGCAAATTACACTACCCAGCAACCCACAGTTGCACCGATCAGATATTACTTCATGATTTATTATTATCGTAATTCCATCCCCTTGTATAAAGGCAGGTGTTAGGATACTTTTTAGCTATATTGTCTCTATTTTAGTATTTAGGAATGCAGCACTGTTGGTCTGGTTGATGATAGTGATTAGCAGAGTGGTTGTATAACTCGCATGCCGTGTCAAGAAGCCTGGAACATTGATTTCTATTTATTAATTTTGCTACCAGCAGTTCACAGTAATTCTTGACAATTATGGATTCATTTATACTATGATATACTGCAAAATGATTGAAATGCAGGCATTTGCATCACATAACCTTTACTGTACACGTGACGTGCACATCAAATGTCTCCATTATATTTTATCTGTCATAAATTACTCCCTCAGATGATTCGAAGTAATCAGAGATATTTAAGGAGAATTGGCTTTGTGTTGAAATAAATGCAGTCAGACCTTTGAAACGTTATTCATTTGTGAATTTCAGCC
Organism: Apricaphanius iberus; assembly: GCA_028564705.1. Taxonomy (NCBI): domain Eukaryota; kingdom Metazoa; phylum Chordata; class Actinopteri; order Cyprinodontiformes; family Aphaniidae; genus Apricaphanius; species Apricaphanius iberus. The sequence goes on from JAPXFQ010002826.1 coordinate 2,221,405, forward strand.
TCTTGAAGTGTTGCTTCAGCTACACTAAAACAAGCGCAAAAAAATAAACATGCTTTAGTATGAGGTAATGGTTTATCGTGTGGTAAGTTTTTGTTTAACAATTGCAGAGTCCATTTTTGTAAAAGCTCTGTTGGGATCCTTGTTTAGTGTTGCTTAGTGGGTGGTCTTTCCTTTATTACATCACAGAGTCTATAAATCAAATTGTAACCATGATTGTGGAAAGAAACATGACAAACATTTGGTTGAGAGTTTTGTCATGAAACATGGTCCACATGGTTTCGTAATGATGTAATCTGTTGTCCTGAGTTATTTTGAGGTTTTTTTGTTGAACAGGATCTCGTTAAAAGCATGCTCGAATGAAGTGTGCTTCTTTTGTGAGTGCATATAAACCTCCATGTTTATTCTAACACGAGATGGGATAATACAGGCTTTATGTGGAGACTTTTATAAGTAGAAAAAAATTAGGTTCTTTTTGTATTGTCTCCAAAACACTTAAGTCATGATTTCTTTGTGTACATAAAAAAATCATAATAATGCACGTGTAGGATGCCAAAAGAATGAGCTGATGGCCTGTTGTGTTAGTAACTTGTAATTGCTTAGGCAATTTGCACATAAAGCAGAATAAGGTCTCAAACTCATTTTGCGATAAAGTCCATGTTGAGGTTCAGGTTGTTGTTGTTTCTTTTACTTGAACCTCAGAAATAGAAAATTTTGATCCCAACTGAAACGGTCCCTACCTTACATCGGCTGCAGTCTGTTGTGGTTTTCCCCATCTAATTCTTGTAAAAGCTTAAAAGCTTTGAGTTATTTACAAGGTCCTGTATCTCTGATTAGCACCTGCTGTGCAACCTCCTCCAGAGCTCCTATCGCACTGTGCCAGCCAGCATTGGCTTTACTCAAACACGTGGAAGCCGGTGTTCCAATCTAACGTTGGGGATTAAACTGCATGGATCAATCTTTAGCAAGGAGAAGGCAATATAAATAAGAGAATTGAAGGATCATTGTACAAATCAGATGCACGCTTAGGTCAAACAGATCTCAAAACGATGGTCTCCGGCTAAATACACTATCTCAGGTGTGACATCCTTTTGAAAAGAACCAACATTAACTGTACAAATGTATATATATGATAGGGATGCATTAATAGGGCCAGTGGCGATATTAATATTGCTGTTATGTATGGGATGTGCCACCACAGAAAGCACATTTTCTACATTCTGGTTTTACCACCCTTGGCAACAACGACTAGCATTTACTGTTCATTATGATCAGTAATTATTCTTCTTCACTTTAGATGAGTTTTAGCCTTCTCTTGTTTGCAGAATTGTTTCACACATGTTGGAAGGTTTTCAAATGTGAACGGTCATCCCAGAGCATCTGTCATATTTATGTCCAGACTTTGACTAGGCTAACCAAAAACTGTTTAGTTTTGGGTTTCTTGTTGGGGGGGTTTTCTAGCAAAGGATGACTTCATGTTTTGCTTTGTGTGTTGGTAATTGAGGTCACAGACTATTAATGGAAATTCTTTTTCAGGACTTAGACTGAGAGTAGAAATCATGTTTGCCTGAAGTCATGTCTATAAAATTTATCATGTTTCCATTAATTATGCCAAGTTGTCCAGATCTTTTAGCTACAATGTACTTGACCATAACACTCCGAACACCACATTTTACTTTGCAATTATCTGAACTGCTGTTGCTTTTTCTTCCGATGTGGCAGGAAACACACTATTCAAAAGGTTACACATTAATCTAATTAACCAATAAAATATTTAACCAAAAGTCCTGGTTCATCAGGCGCTTTTAAACGTGACACCTGTCTTCGTTCATTGTATTAAGTCCTGCTTTCTGATTTTGAACATGTCTGCTATACTTGTGAATCATTTAAGAACTGACGTGTAAATTATGACTGTCTGCGCTGAGAGTAGAAAGATTGAAAATTTGTTTGTATGTTTTTAATGAAGCAGAAATATTTAAAGGTATGATCTTGCCCCTTTTGTTATGTGTCAACAAAGCAATTATCTTAAAATACTATTATTCTCAGCTTCTCCAGTGTCATTACATCTAACAGGCTTTAAAGGAATCAGACACAATCAGCTGCTTTCTGAAACTGCTGACTGATCCTTTTGACTCCCAGTCAGCACCATTGACCATCCATTAAAACCAGTCAGCCCTATTGGTGGTCTATTAGTGCTCACTGGGCCCATCTCACTGTATGTGATTCCTTTCTACAGCTATAGACTTTCATTGATCTATGGTTATCTGAGCTGTAACCTCTCTGGCCTCTGCAAGACTTTAGTCATATAGATCTCCTCCTTCTGACTGTAACGTCTGGAACCTCTGTGGTAAAGAAGACATTGAAAGTTCAAGGACTAGTGATGTTATCCTTTAAATAGCTTACCTTCGTTGTTGAAAATACATTCAGACTAATAAATGAGGTTGACCGATACAGTTTTTCTATTGCCAATACCCCATATTATAAGCCCAGGGGAGCTGATGGCCAATATACTAGGCTAATACGGTTTTATTTTAATTTTCTTCCTTGCTAAGCCAATTAAATGAAAAGAAAATGAGTTAACGGAGCGGTGTGTAGAATTTAGCTACATAGAAAAACAAATGTGATGGTTTGAGGCGCATGAGTCCCCTTTGACTTTAAATTAAATTACGTTCTTTGAACTTATCTTCACTTATTAGCCAAAAAAAAATAAAAAATGCTGAACCAGTTTCTCATTTGTAATTCTTTTTCAGCTACCATTGTGTCACCGGTTATATTAAAGGCGTGTTTAAGTCCACTTGATCACTTTCTCTGCACCTTAGCCTAGGTTCACACCGCAGGTCTTAATTCTAAATATACCATTTTATTTGTGTGGTTGTTCACACAATACCTAAAATAAGTAAAAATGGCGGCTATGGATGTTCGTGTTTGTGCAGCTGTTTGACAATTAATTGGCAATCAGATTCTATAAAATGTGGACAAAATAAGTAGTGAAAAAGGGCATTTAGAGAATAGAGAGCCCTCGTTTTAACAATGGCTTTTTTTGTGGAGCTGCTACCTCCGCATAGAGGTACATGTGAATCTGGAGTAGGAACCAAAGTCTGTGGTGTAGACCTGAGATGTGAAGGGCTTCAGTGCCTCCTCCAGTGCAGATTAGTATGTCTGTCTCGTGTCAGTGACGTACGAAACAGATGTAATGTGACATGACAATTCACATTAAAAAAACATAAATTATGTCTCAGATTTAGTAGCAAATATGAAAGTGCCCTGGGTCGGATTTGAAAAAAACAAAATCAGATTTGTGCTGTTCTCTCATAAAACAAAATTCTGATATGGGCCGCATATGGGCAGAAAGTTGGGTTTCATTCACTTTTGCCTGTAATGTGAACATAGCTTTTTTTTCTCATTTAAACATTTGGGTATCTTCCCTGCCCACAGGCTCATTACAAAGTGCTTCACAACTCACTTAACACGAAACATAAAGTCAATGGGTTTCATTTTATATTGACTATTTAAGCAGCTACAGCTTATATCTGTGGATGAGGCAAAATTCACTGGAAAAAGGTCCGACATCTGCTTGATTTAATCTAAATATTTTCTCTTTACTGATTAAATAGTATTTCTTACAACATTGACAAGTAAAATTGTCGACAAATTGTCGACGATGTTTGATAATTTTCTCAAATGAGTCATGATCGAGGAAATTTGGCCTTTTTTTTACCAAAGTGAAAACTGATTTCTACAAAATAATGACAAGTAAATAGAAATACGTAGCGTAACAGGAATGATTGAATAAATATTCACCCCCTTCAGGTCAGTATTTGCACCTTTGGCTGCAATCAAAGCATAATGTCCATGGATGGCTCTCAATCAGGCTGCATATCTGGACACTGCAACTCTATTCTTCCTAAATAACAAAGCCCAAAAACGTAAAAAACTGATTACATAAATCACCCGTTTTAAAATGATTAACCTCATTCTCAGAGGTCCAGTCAGTTGGCACTGGTCTCAAAATTAGAGGAGATAACCTGAGTACAGTGAGTGTGTCTCAAAGGGTGGTAGTATAAACACAGTTGTGTCTGGAACATCCATTCACTTGTAAATCAGTATTTCTATCTACAATTACAGCATGACGACAAAAAACCCACTAAAGAAATAAGATAAAATTGTATTAAAAAGGAGAAGTCAATGGATGGATACAAAATAAATCTCCAGAGCACTGAACATCACCTGGAGTTCAGATAACTCCATCATCAAGAAATGGAATGAATATGGCCAATTTGTAAATCTGCCTAGATCTGGCCGTCCTCACACACTGAATGTCCATCGGGAAGGAGACCAGTAAGAGAGGCCACCAGGACACCTAGGATTACGTTGAAGGAGTTACAGGCAGCTGACACAGGTTAGATTCTGCAGACAACTGTTACCCCGTCAGCGGTACAGGAGAGTGGCAATAAGAAAACCACTGTTGAAGAACCCTCCTATCCAGGCTGATTCTGTTCCATTCATTAGCAGTATCATACCATGAAGCTTACTTCACCTCAGGGGCCACGCTTTCTCATCCTCACTTCTTTGATCTATGGAAGTTTCTCTCTCAGCTGTTCACTGAGTGAGTGAGTTGGAAGAATAATTTGCTAGGCCCATCAATAAAGGGCATTGTCTTTAAGAAGAAGGGGTGCGTGACTAATGGATTAATGTACAATGCGGGTGTCTGTGTGAAGAAATAATATAATGTGAAAAATGGAGGCATTTTAAATAAAGTATTGTTTTTCACTAAGCAATGTTCACAATTTGATCTTCAGTTGTAAATCCTTGGAAAAGAAAGTAATTTATTGCACTTGGGAAAATTGACATTGTTTTGCTAATTAAACAAGAGATATATACAAAAATGTGTTTTTTAGCTGAGCAAAAAGGAAACCCTACCCAACGGTATGTGGTGTTTACCCCTTACGGTTTAAGTAACTAGGGTGTTCCAAAGGGTCAACAAAATGCAAAGGCCACATTTGAAGTTATGCTAAAAAAAGTTAAACATTTGCCACCACAACTTTGTAGTCTATTTTTCCATTGTGGGTTTTGTTGTTTTGTATTTTACATTTTGTTGACCCTTCTGGACCACAGTAACATAATTTGAGTGACATGTTTCTTGTTGCCTCTTTCCATCTCTGAGCTAAGTTTAACTCAGTCCTCACTTCATGCTGTAAAATATTTGTTGTGTTTTTCATATTCAGCTCCTTTTAGGTCACTTCAGACATCTTTGTGAGATTCAACTTTCCATTTCATAGCTATCAGTCAGTCTTTGATGGATTCACTGGTGTAGTTGGGGATAATGCCATGTTGTAAGACTCATGTTCCAAAGAACAATATTCCAGATTTTTTATTTTTGCCTTTGTATATGTTTTCTGTTGAAAAAAATAAAAACTGGCTAATTTTTCTAAGAGCAAAGGTTTCCTCTTTGCACACCTACCAATAGTTGCAGTAACTTGCTGTGTCTCATCTCGAACAAATGTCCTGAGGACTGCAAAGCTGCCTAAACACTGAGTTGTTTTAAACGAAAACTGAAAACTGCCTTCGAGTAAGTGATGAATAACAGCTTGAATGTCATATGTTTTAATGTCATATGTTTTGTGTCTGTATTGGAGGATTTTATTGCTCTCCTGAATTGCCATGTTGAAATTGTGCAGTACAAATAAAGTAACCTTGCCTATGATGGCATTTTAAGGATTTTTGAAGACTTCTTTTAGCATCTTTTGGTCCGCTTTCAAGGTGAACTTCCTTGAATGGCCAGACCAAAGCATGTTGGCAGCTTTTAATGTTTTACACTATTAAACTTTTTTCTGCATTGTAGAATGCCTGATTGTAAAGTCTTTTGAACCATCTTTAACCCTTTTACCGGATTCATAAGCTTCTACAGTAACCCTTTTTAACTCACCATCATTGTTCCTTCTTACTTCAATAGTCAGGGGAACATTAGACTGAATATCTGAGATTCAAACAGAGCTAACCAACTTCTCAGTATGGTCCTAATATGATTCAGCTTTGGGTGATTTTTTTCATTATGTAATAATAAATGTGGGCGTATCCTGAGTTATTTCTCACTAGAAATTGTATTTCAATTTACATTTTACATGCTAGTGTTTAGGCATAGGTTTCTTACTGAAATTGTACTTGAGGACAAATAGAAAAGAAAGAAAGGGAGAAATCAACTACAGTACCACAGCTGCTAAAAGTATTGGGAGATGGTAGATCAAAAGAACAAGCCGGAAAATATGAATCTGATGTAGGTTCGTAAAGTGCCTTTTCCCCCAGAATGTTCTTGACCTGAAGCAGTGATCTGCTGTTGCAGATCAGTGATATGCTCAATTTGCTAAGCCATGATTCTACAAATCCTGATCTAACTACATGCAGCATCTGTCCTCTGCATTCAGACTTGGAAAAAGCCCTACACTTCAAAAGCATATATGACATCTAGAACTTCAAAGATATATGATAAATATATAGCCTTTAACTGTTAGTGCAAATTTAAACCCAGTCAGCAGCAGTGATGCGACTAACCCAGAGACCATAAGGCCAAAAAGAGTTGCATAGAATCCATAGGGCTTTATTTCACTTTCTGCATACATGGGAACCTTGTGTTCCTCGTCCTCAAAGTCTCATTATGATGCAGCAATCCACGTGACCTCACTGTTCTTCCATGCAGGTTGTGGCAGATGTAGAGGGGCCTTCCCATAACCATTTGTGTCTGGAAAAATGTTTTTTTCAAGTCTTTTTCAGCTACAGTTGAATCACACTTCCTAGCTTTCCTGGAAAAATTTACTGCAGGTGGTTGGAAGGGAGTCTCTAGCCGAAAACCCTTCCTGAGATACTAAATGAGGGAGCATAGGTGTTTGGTTGTTCGATTCATATCTCTTTTGTGGATCTGGAGAAGGCTTAGGACCATTCCCTAAGGTATTTTGAGGGTTGGACAACTGTAGGGAAATTAATTAGTTTAAACAAAGAAGAGTTTGGTCTCCATCAGGGCTGCCTCTGTCACTGAGCTCGTTTATTATGTTCATGAATAGGATCTGAAGGTGTGTTCGGATGTCCTCTTTGCTTTTTTGCATAGGATGTGGGTCTGTTACCAAGTGTCACTCGGGGTGAGTTCATAAAGTGTCACCTGTCCGTCTACAGTCAAGCCCTTAATTTTTGATCGTATGGTGTGGATGATGAGAGAAAGACTGAGATGCCACATGCGAGTTGCTGGTATTGGCTTCCTCTGTAGAGCCACTGCTCTTCTGCTTAAAAAAAGCCTTGCAAGATTTTTAGTCTGCGCGACTCACTGGAAGGAAACGGCAGGGAAAACCCAGAACGTGTTAGAGAGATTTCAAATGCCTTCTGGCCTGGGAATAACTTTGGATCTTCCAGAATAAGAGGGAAAGATGATATTTTGGATTAGTTAATCTATCTTGGTTTAGAAAACGTAATCAATGAATGAATGTGGTTTAATGGTGAATAGCAATATAAAAATGAAAACATTCAGGCCTTAGTTGCTGTTTTCCAAAAGTAGTTATTAAACCCATTTGGTCTTACTGAATGAGATGTGGCCAAGGGTTCAATTTAAAATCACACTTTAGTCACCCACACTGGCATACGTCTTAGGAAAATCCTACATTTTAAATGGTGATAATCACCTTTAAACCCTGCCTTTTGGTGTCTTTCGGTTGTCTTTGAACTTTATTTTTTCTCCGTTTGACTGAAACTACTACATGTAAAAAGAAGTAGCTGCACACCCAGGAGGGGTCTCTTCAGTACAATCGGAAAAACTAAAGTTGATTTTAACTTAAGGGTCTTTAAATGCTGTTGACAAAGTGTGCATTTATTCTAAAACGTGTGCGCATGACCTCATAGTATTAGACAAGAGGAATGCGGGGAGAAAGGGTAGCAACAGGGAGGCTAAATATAACCAGATGCTTGGTTTAAGATCTGCTACAGGGTTTATTTTTCACTGAATATTTGATTATTTCTGACTTTATCGTGCACATGAGAACATTAATAAATAACCAGAGCTTTCTGTGAACTGTTGTGAGGTTGTTAGCTAACTGTTAAAGTTTAATTTTCCCTTTTCTACGTCTTCCCTTCTTCTCGGTGTGAGTTTACCCGTAAATAGGGGGTAGAAAAATTCATAAATGCATCCACCTCATAATTTACTCATATTCCATCAGCGGTTTCTTTTCTCTCACAGCTGACCCAGATATGAGTGCACACTGTCTCTAGTGCTGGTTTTAATGAAAAACATCTGCTTGTTTTTATTAAGCTTAATTTTTTTATTTTTTTTTTAACAGATGCATCCGAAGAAGAGAGAGAGCAGGAGGAGCAACCAGCAGAAAAAGCAAAGACAAAACCAGAGAAGAGGAAGATGGTGACAGAGAAAGGCCCTAAAGCCAAGGAAAAGAAAAAGAATGATCAGGTTTTGCTCTTACTGTATAAATCCCACCCATGCTATTTTCTTACCAAATAGGCACCTTTTTAAAATCTTTAAATAAATGTGTAAGTTGAAGGGAAAATAAACCCTTTTAATTATTTGTTTGCACCTAGAACATTATCTAGGATATTCAATCACATTTTTATGTTAGCCAGCGTCAGTGTGCTTTTTTTACGAGGATGGTTCACAAAAAATAATTGCTGGCATGTGCTCTTTAGGCACCCATGTCAGCATGGCTGCTTTTGATTAAGCTGTTAATTGACACATTTTCTTATGAAAAATAAGCACACTGCAGAGTGTAAGCTGCATCAGATCTGTGCCAGGGTATACTGACAGCGCAGACAAGAAGTCTTTCATGTTGATGCTAATTTTGTGCTAATAAATGTTTTTGGTTTTTTTTGGTTCCTCAATGATTTTGTTTTAACTACAAAACTGTTAGGGAGCACACTAGATAATTTTTAGGAAATAATCCACTTTTCACAAGTGACAGGCTTGCTCATGTGAGCTACACAGAAAATTCCCCCCTTTGATCTGGTCTTTTGTGAGCTTTTCTCTTTTCATACGGTTTCTTTGGAAAACAGGTTATACACATTGAATGTCCTCCTTAAAACCACAAACTTCCAACATATTTTATAGGGATTCTATGTGACAGAGACAAAGGTGAATATGTGTGTGTATATTAGAGATGCAACTTTACCATTTTTTTTAAACCAATACGATACTTGGATCTGAGAAATTGCTGATACAGAGTACTAATGCCGATATTTTTACTACACATAAAATATCAATTGGAAGACACGTTTTATTTATTACCCTGCTTGTTACAAGAAATTATGGTGAATTAGATCATATATTTATTTCTCCACAAAACAAAAATTTATAGTAAAAAAATAAATATTTTCTGTAAAATTATTTCAGAGTTTTCACATTTTAAGTATTGTTTCATGCTGAACCTTATAGATACCGATACGAGCCCCGATGCCAGTTCAACCGTGCATCCCTAGTGTAAATATATATATACTCCAATACACTGGTGACCTATTCAGGATGTACCCTGTTGTGACATAAAGACACTGCAGAAGGTGTCTATAGTGTCTTGTGCGTAAGAGGAAGCGTAAGGTAATTGACTGGCTATCTATGACCATGATATCTATCACTTCTCTTTTTTTTCTTTTTCTTTTTTGTTGCTAAAACCCATAAATAAAGTTCAGTGATGCAGATTTGCTCCAGGATTCACCTGAGTAGTTGTTTGAGTTAATCAGGACACCATCATAAGAAACCAAGGAACACGGCTTTCAGCTAAATTCTCTGTGCCAGAAAACAAACACTGCACATCATCCTAAACACACCATGCCTTTGGCATTATGCTGTGGTGGTGGTTGTTTTGCTTTTTCCTTTGCATGATCTGGGAAACTGGTCAGGGTTGATCGTAGGATGGATAAAACTTGTAAAAGGCTTCAAAGAATTAGGGTTGAGCTTGAGGTTCATTACATGGAATAGTTGAAAGTATATTAAGGGTTAGAATGACCCAGTCAAACTCCCAGCCTAAATCCAATTAAACACCTTGAAAATTGATGTTCTCAGATGTTTTCCATTAATTCTAAGCTTGAACTATTTTACAAAAGATTATTTGTAAAACATGTCGCTCTGTCGATTTGGAGACATAACACCCAAAATAGTTGGTAACGCATGGTTTTACAAAGTATAGGGCTACAACAAACGATTATTTGGATAATCGATGAATCGGATGGGATCTCAACTCGATTATTCTGATTAGCGGGACAAATTTTAAAAAGTATTATGGAAACGTTTTTTCTCTCCTTCCTTCACATGATTTAACAACATAATATCATTAGAAAACAGTTCAGTAGCTTGCAAAAGTGCATGCTATCACCTCAAATGTCTTACAGCTGTTGAAATATTTAATACACAGATGAAAATAGTTTTAAATGGCTATGCTTCATCAAAGTGCTATAAAGACGAATGTGACATATTACCAACATAAAAAGAGATATTTTGTTGCTTAAAAGTGACCTGAGCTATTAGAAACACAACAAATTAAGATTAAAATCTAAATCAAAACATCACAACATGCTCCCACCTCAGATATGCTACAGCTGTTTTAGGATATCTGTCAAATAATAAAGAATAAAGAATAGTTTTAAATGGCTTTGTTTTATCAAAGTGCTTTAAGGTCAAATTTGGAATAAATCAACATAAAATCAAGTAGCACAATAGGCCTAAACACCTTCCCAATCATGCATAACCAAATACCGGACCAAATACATGATAACCTAACCATAGCTTAGTGTTAGCCACTTTTATAAGACCTTTTATTTTGATTATTGCAGGATGTGACGCCTAATGCTTTTATTGTGAAGTCCGGAAGCTGATGTATGTGATTGAGAAAACTTGACTGCTGTAAGTGAAGTGCGGGAGAGAGAGAAATAGAGCGACCCTCGAGTTCAGGGCGGTCGTCCTTTCTTCCCATTAAGCTTTTACGTCAGGGATCATCCTCACAATACGCTCAGTCGCTAAAATAAACGGCAACAACTTCTGTACTGTTGATCAATGTAGTTAACGCATGTCGCCGACTGCTTCTCTAGCCATGGATGATGAGCTGGATGGCGAGTAGAAATGCACCAAACTCTTACAAATTTCTCTTGTCGAGACGCTACAATTACTTAAAAAGTAACATTGTTTTTCGCAACATAAGCAGACACTGAGCTCTCCTTCCTCTGATGACTCCGACATGCTGGCGTTTTTGATGCTGCATAAGCATAAACAGCTGTACTCCCGTGTCAATGCAAGCCTTGTCTTAGGTCAACTTGCTCCTGCAATGCTCAGCTGCAGCCTACAACCTTCGTGACAAGTTGCTCGCGTGGACTTTTAAAGGAATATGGGGGGAAAAGTTGTGACTGGCGACCAAATTAGACCTCCCAATCATGATAGACCACGAATCGATGACGAAATTCGTTGCCAACGCTTTTTATCATCAATTTTATTGATTCGTTGTTGCAGCCCTACACACCACACTTTTCAGATTGCTTGTAATGATTTAAAAAGCCGTATATAGTTTTCTTCTCCACGTCAAGACTATCCTCTACTTTGTGTTCTGTCACTTAAAATTTTGGTGGCAACTTGACAATATCTGGAAAAGTTCAGCGAGTTGACTGCAAACAGGATTTTTCGACTTTCTGGCTTCTAAATGAATCACCTTTGATTCAACACTCTAAACATTTCACTGTTCTACATCATGTAATAGAGGTCATGTAGCACATGTATTTATGTCCTCATAGGTGAAATTACCAAGTTGTGTAAGATCTGTAACTATTTAGTTTAACACAGATGTTTTTTATGCATTGATTTTTACAGAAAGACTGTATAAGTCCTCAAAAGAAAGAGATGGAAGATCAACAGTCAACTAAACCCCAAAAGAAGAGAAAAGTAAGTCTGGCGACTCCTGCTGCCGTAAAGAGGAACTGCTGTTACACAGATGTCTGCCTGGGGCAGAATATTAGCTGAATGCGTTTCTTTTTCAGAGAAAAAAGAAAACTATCACGGACGTCTTGGCCTCCTCTGAGCCGAAGCCGGGCAGTGGGTCGGACCTGCAGGACCTGATTACTGAGTACTTCTCAGACAAGCGCTCAGTGATCGAGCTGGAGGAGCTCAAATTGAAGAGTGAGTCGCAACCGTTTCACTTTAACCTCTCATCTTCAGTCAATACCCGCTGAGTTACTGAGGTCACCACATGTCCTTCCACAGACTCCTGTTTCCTGTCCAGTAATGACTTGACACACACACTCTCCTCTTATCTGAAACAAGGTGAGCCATGTTCTGACCTTTGAGGAACCTCCTTTTTTTTTTGTCATCAGATGTTTACAACCAGACTTGTGTGTGTCACTTTGATTGCTCCTTTGTTCTCTTTTTGTCAGTTTGTCCCAAGTGGGCAAAGCTCCAAAAGCAGCACACAGAGAAGAGTTCAGTGGTTGTACTCATTGTCTGCAGCTCTGCGCTTCGAACCATTGAACTCATCAAGTAGGTGAAACTCTAAAAGCTGCATATAAAACTGAAGTTAAATTACTACATTTTTTACTAAAGTGGAGAAGTCTGGAGGCAGTTAGATACCCAGGATTATATTTAGAAGTAACACATTTTAAACTACCTGAATACATTTACACATAACACTTCACAGCTTTTTATTTACAAAATAATTTAAAGCCCATTTATTGCTTTACTTCCACTTCACAATTCTGCTCTTCTTTGTGTCGGCCTATCTCATACAGTTCCTTTTATGTACTCTGAGGTTTGTGGCTCTAAAGAGACAAAATGTCAAAGTTAAAACGCTATAAATACTTTTGCAAGACACTGTATGTTTGAACTCGAGTTGCTTTTTGCTTCAATTGCAGGCAGCTGACTGCTTTCAAGGGCGAAGCCAGAGCAGTGAAACTTTTTGCAAAGCACATCAAGGTAGCACCTCCTCTGTCATTTATACATACCGGACACATGCAGGTTGCCATTGACGATATGAATAGCTGGTTTTGTGTTCTGTGCCTAGATAGAGGAGCAGGTGAAGCTGCTTCAGAAAGGCATCTCACACATCGGTGTGGGAACACCAGGCAGGATCAGCGCTCTCATTGACAAAGGTGCGTGTGGACACGATGGTTTGTTTTAAAACCGCCTCGAATATTCTGAAGGTGCTTAAGTCTCGTTTTGATTCTCCAGAGGGTTTGAGCCTGCAGGCTTTGAGGTACCTGATAGTTGACTGGAACTGGAGAGACCAGAAGCTCAGGCGGATGGTGGACATTCCTGAGGTGAGCTACTGCCCCCTGCTGGACTAAAATGATGAGCAAAATGTTTTAACAGAGATGCTTGGAGGTAATTTTGGATGAATGTTGGCTCGAAAAATGTTATGGATTGCTGTTCCTTTGCTTTGATCAATGAAACTTCCCAGTCTTCATCTTATCTGATGAAACACGGATTATGTTTGCTGTTTGGCTTCTTGCACAGAGAGGGTTAGCAACAGTATTTTTAATCATTTTTACCAGGAAGCTCTTCACCTTAATAAAATTGTTACTTTTCCAAAGCATCTTTGTAACACCTGTGAGCTGCTCTGCTAGCAAGAGTTAAACAATCCAGTATCTGTTATGTTTTATACATATACAAAACTAGAGATGCACCAATCAGGATTTCAGTGGCCGATACCAATTTTCTTGGTTTGCCAATCCTGCTGATTTTTTTTTCTTTCTTAGTACTTTAACACATGCTTTGTCTTTAAACTTGGTTAAAAATTTATATAATATTCTGCAGATTATTTGGTAGAGGTAACATTTATTCATCCCAGTATACAGGGCTTTCCACAAGCGCCTGCTGCCGGCTATATAGCCGACTACTCAATGAAGTCCAGCCGGCTACTAATTTATGACAAGGATATGATTTCGCGTAATGCTGTGCACGACGTTAGCACGCCCATCGTATTTTCCCTTTCATACTTCAGCATGAGTCCCACTGTGACACGGCTCTATTCTCCGCCAGAATGCTATGTGAACTGGGTTAGCTTTCAAACTCCGCTGCTCCGCCCGGTCCTTTAATATACTTTTGGCCGGTCGCACTGAACTAATATCCTTCCGCCCACTCAAGTTGTACCCAGTGTTATCATTGGGCTCTTGACTCAGGTCTAGCTAAATGGACGACGCGGAAAGGCTAAGTCTACGGCGGCGTTGTTGTTAAACCAGGCTGTCGGAGCCGTCATAGACGAAAAGCAGGGCGTCATTTTGGTAATTCAGTCCTCCCTTCAAGCGTTCAATTAGTGAAAACAAACGGATTCGTAAGAGTGTGTTTTTGTTTGTTTATAAGGGAGAATTATTTGCTGTTTATTTGTGTAGCCACCACTGCACTGTGAACGTGTCATGAACTGAAATGATGAGATTTACAACCTCAGAAAGCCCATTGATGCCATACTATGCCAGCTTGTATTGTCTGTTTATTTTTAGCTGTCCAAATCAGTTTTTATTGCTACTTTATATGTTGTATAATTATGATAATAATTTAGAGATAATACTAGTAGTAAAGTAATATTATATTTGAGCAAATGTCTGAGAAAATAATATAGCCTGCTTTTTATTCAATTCAATTCAAAGATACTTTATTGATCCGGTCACTGAAGTGCTTGCAGCAGCCAGAGGTTTGAGAAAGATGCCACCAAAAAGAAAATCCAATCAGCAGACTCTGGAAGGCTTCTTAAAGAAGAAAAGTGGTCAGTTTAAGTGCTTCAGAGTAGTATTAAGATTATGTATTCATCCTAAAAGGGACATTCATTGTTCAAATCAAAACATTTTCAGATTTTTTTATTTTAATGGTGGCATTTTAATGTACACCTACAAGTGTTATATTGTTGCTGCTGCAATATTTTGAGTTAGGCATGGACTCTGATCCTGAATGGGAAGATAGTGACAACAGTGAAGCTGATTAAAGAGCAGAATGGAGATATGAAACCATTAAGTTTATCATTTATGTTGGAAACGTCTTTTACTTAGGAGTATTTTTATTTTATTTGTATACATATTCTGGTGTTTACGACGAAGTTTCAATAAATGCACATGAATATCGTGCTGTGACTTACATTTACATTATATGGTCAGCCTCCCCAAGCTGGCTACTTTCATATTATTGCTGGCTAGTCTGTGTCTATGTGGAAACCCCTGAGTATATGTCCATAACCTAAATGTATTAAAGAAAGTCCTGTTGGTTCATTTGTATACGGACTGAACATAGTGAAAGTTTTTAAAACTGGATGCATTTAAGAAATGTGGGGAACATTTTTTTTATTTCTTTTTGTACTTGAGTTACTGATGATCAAGTTTAAATGTGCATTACTTGTCAATGATGGGTGGATTATCATGCTAAACTAATTTTGATGACATTGCACCCTCCATGGGAATGTGAGAAAGCATTTTCTAGAAATTGACATTCATCACTCACTTTGGTGAAGATGGAGACAGTTTTCAAGAGAATTTTTGATTTGCGTCTCATTTATTACCGCATGCTGATTTACTCCTAGAAATTCACGTTTGTTCCCACTTTGATTTGCCATTAGTTGGTTATCAGCAGCAAATTATACCAAGAAATTAAGACTTGAGTTCCCGAACGACTGGAGTTTTCTCCGGCTTTGTGGAACAAAGAGTAGTGCAGTTTCAGGCTTTCTTCAGCCCCAGCTGCTGCTCACTGCCACTCAGCTTGCTAAAAGAAGCCTGCTACAGCTTCAAACTCTGCAGTTTGGGTTGGAATTAGCCTAAAGAGAGCACAATCCAGTTGTAAAAACTGAATAAGAATCATCGATCACTCTTATTGAAGTTCCACTGCTATAAAACTTTAACTGGCAACCTTAAAGCAGCATGTTTTATAAGAAGCCAACTAGAGCACTAGAGTAGATAGCCTTACTAATTAATGGCTATTGACTAACATCGGCTGTCAGTGTTTTGCAGAACAAAATGAGATATTTTCAGCGCAGGAACCACAACTCAGAATAAATTAAGCAATTTCTCTATACATTTAAGTATATGTTCCACAATAAGATAATAAAAATGTTAAGAATTATGTTAATTATATTCTAATTAAAGGCATCTCATTTTTGCAGCTGTAGGAATAATTGGTGCTTTTATTTCTCAATATAAAAAAATGTGATAAATTTTTTATTTTAAGTGTTTTTCAAAAAATTTCCAGTATCATACAAATGGTGCTAAATCTGGTATAAAACCTGTGGTAATTCTAAGCCTGTGAATATTCTCATAAAACCTGTGGTAATTCTAATATGGCTTTTTTTATAAATCCTAAACTGTATATTTAGAGTGTTATTCAGATCAGTGATTGAACATTTTGCATCGTGTTTGTCCTTTTAGATCAAACTGGACTTCATGAAGCTGCTGGAGAGTGGAGTCCTGGCTGCTTGTAAAGAAGATAGAGTCAAAATAGGACTATTTTAATGGAACATCTATGTGACATCTTGTTGTTTTAAACGAACACAGACGGGCCTTATCCTGACTGTTTCTTATTATGCTTATGTCAGTTTTCAACTCCTTTTTTAATCCAACTTTTAGATCTGGGTTCATACAAATTCTTTAAGTCAAGGAAAGGATAAAATTAACTTTCTATCATTTTCCAGGTCTGAGTTGGTATTGAAAAACGAGAGGAAAAGTGTGAAAAAATTTTGAGCTTCCAGATTTTATTCACTATTCAGTTTCATAAAATATAGAAATCAGAATTTCCAGAATAAAACTCTTTTTGTTTTACATGTAAATGTCGAATTAGACCTTGATGTTTAATGCTTTATTTAAGTATGTGACAGAAAGCACGAGCATGGGTATTTACTCCTTTTTTACCACTTTAAATCAAACTGGACCTGGGATCTGGTTTTGATGCTGAACAAAACATTTATACTGCTCTTTTCAAATGTTCACATATAAAGATATCAAATAATCTGTATTTAACGTCAATCAAATAAAAGATGACTTCAGATTGATTTTGTTTTGACAACCCAGCTTCTATCAAAGCAGGTACATTTTTTGTACTGTGACTATAATGTTGTAAAAGCAGCTTAAAAATACAGAACAAATAGAAAAGTATGAAAATGTGAACTGGAAGAGTGTTGGAAACATAGGTTGAGTAAAATTCATGTTGGAGTTTGATGCATGGAATAAAACTGGCCCAGTTTAAAACCTCAGTAGTGTTGTCTGCCTTTACAGGAATTCCCTTTTGAAAATGTGAGGTCAGGTTTGCTCACCAAACAGGAAATCACCCTCAATGTAGTAACTAGAGTAATGCATGATTTTATTTTATTTTTTCAATTCTAAAAAGTTAAAATCTTTTTCTATGGTTACGGTCTGATAAAACAGAATCCTGTGTCTGGAAAGGAGTGGTGTGGAGGACCGGAAAACACTATAGGACAAATGAAGGCAGCAGAAAGAGGTAGTAAACCAAGAGATGGTGGTTAATAAGTAACAGGTTGCAACAGTCTCCCCACCCTGGAGAGTCTGTTGAGAGGGCTGTGTGTGTGTATGATAACATACAGGCGGTTATCACTAAAATAGAAAAAAGAAGACAGAGCGTCTCCTTCAGGCTCATTCTGCCCACAGCCGACGGTCTCACTCATGGGGAAAGCCAAAGACAAGTCTGGGCCCTTGGCTCGGAGGCCGGACAACTCCGCTTTCAAGCAACAGCGACTGCCCGCCTGGTCTCCGATGCTAACCGCTAACACCGTGCTGCCTTTCTTCTACCTCCTGGCTTTGATTTGCATGCTGCTGGGAGTGTGGCTGCTTCTCACCGTGCAGAGCACACAGGAAATAAAGGTGAGCATAACTCCTCTCTCAAGTTCTCACTTTGTGTAAAAGTAGAATGTTCACTCTTCTGTGTAGAGTTAAAAGAGAAAGGAACCAGAAGCTCGACGGCCCCGTGCGCAATAAAACAGGGAGTGACGATTATAGGCTAAGATCCAAGGTAAAGGTTTGAAAAAGGTCCACAATGAGCTGTCGAATCCTAATTTTATTTCTGCCGTTTTCATTCCTTCCAGCTGGACTACACCGAGCTTGGAACCTGTAATCGATGTTTTGAAATGCGTAAAAATGTGAGCTATGCAGAGCAGACCTGCACGTGCACGGTGGACTTCTCTATTGACAAAACATTCAAGGTAACAACCCTGTATGCGTGTTGGGTGTATTGTGACAACTGCTGGAACTCTCATGGCTCAGTTTCTTTTTAAATTTAGCATCCAGACATCATTACATATTTGTCTAATGTGTGCAGCTCAGATTATGACATTGCTGCATATTTTTAACTGTTTTCCCCAGGGAAATGTCTTTTTCTACTACGGTCTCAAAAACTTTCATCAGAACCTTCGTAGGTACATGGACTCCAGAGATGATGGACAGACGGTGGGCAGGAAGGATAGATTAAAGGTATCTTTGTTTAACCACTCCTGAACTTGTATGCAGTATTCTTCCACATTTACATAATGGGTATAATTTGCATTTATATTGAGCACCCTGAGGAGACTCTGTAGAACAATCTGTTGGACTATGTCTCCGCTTTCCACAATCAAAAGCTGAAACTTTTTCTTCTTTGCAAACTAAGTCACTTTTTTCATGTTACAGCCTCATTCCAAAATGGATTAAATTCATTTTTCCCATAAAATTCTAAACACAACACCCCATAATGATATGAAAAAGTGTCTTTGAAATTGTTGCAAATTTATTAAAAATAAAAAACTTCAGAAATCAGATGTACACAAAGGCTGTATTCACAGTCTTTGACGTGAAGCTCAGAATTGAGCTGAGGTGCATTCTGTTTCCACTGATCATCCTTGAGGTGTTTCAGCAGATTAATTGGAGTCCACCTTTGTTTGTCAGAGCTCCAGCATTCCTCTGTGGAGCGAGGAGAACCTTCCAGAAGGACAACCATCTCTGCAGCAATCCACCAATCAGGCCTGTATGGTAGAGTTGCCAGAAGGAAGCCACTCCTTAGTAAAGGGCACATGGCAGCCCACCTGGAGTTTGCTAAAAGGCTCCTTAGGGACTCTCAGGCAATGAGAAATAAAATCCTCTAGTCTGATGAGACAAAAATTGAACTCTTTGGACTGAATGCAAGGCATTACGTTTGGAGAAAATCGGGCACCACTCATCACCAGGCCAATACCATCCCTACAGTGAAGCATGGTGGTGGCAGCATCATGCTGTGGGGATGTTTTTCATCGGCAAGAACTGAAAGACAAGTCAGGATAGAGGGAAAGATGAATGCAGCAATGTGCAGAGACATCCTGGATGAAAACCTGCTCCAAAGCGCTCTTGACCTCAGACTGGGGCGACGGTTCACCTTTCAGCAGGACAATGACCCTCAGCACACAGCCAAAATATCGAAGGAGTGGCTACAGAACAACTCGGTGAATATCCTTGAATGGCCCAGCCAGAGCCCAGACCTAAACCCAATTGAACGTCTCTGGAGAGATCTGAAAATGGCTGTGCAGCGACGCTTTCCATCCAACCTGATGGAGCTCGAGAGGTACTGCAAAGAGGAATGGGCAAAATTACCCAAAGATAGGTGTGCCAAGCTTGTGGCATCATATTCAAAACGACTTGAGGCTGTAATTTCTGCCAAAGGTGCATCAACAAAGTACTGAGCAAAGGCTGTGAATACTTATGTACATGTGATTTCTCAGTTTTTGTTTTTTTTATTAAATAAATTTGCAACAATCTAAACATTTTTACATTGTCATTAAGGGGTGTTGTGTGTTGAATTTTGAGGAAAAAAATGAATTGAATCCATTGTGGTATAAGGCTGTAACATTAAAAATTTTGGAAAAAGTGAAGCACTGTCAATACTTTCTGGATGCACTATATAAGCAGCAGTTTCAATTTTGCCTCTATTCTCAAAACTGTGTAGGTCTGGGCTTTGACTAGGCCCCTACTAGCACAGGATTATGCTTTGGTCAAAACCGTTCCAACACATATGCCTCTGTATCTCTATTTTTCTTAGCCCTGCCAAATAAACTCATTCCTGCTGCATGAAGTTGCCACCACGCGTCACAAATTAAAAAGTTGGATCTAATTAATCACCATTCCTAAATATGATCAAATATGTTCTTCCACGTCGCGTTAACCAAATCTTTTCCGGATTGACCGGTTTTTTAGAACAGTGACGGAAAAATCTGAAGGCTGTCCATTTTTACAGCTTATATCCTGGCAGAGGTTGTGGCTCATTTCCATAAGAGTCAAGAGAAGAAGTGGTATTAGTAAACACTTACCTAAGCTTACCAGCACATGATAGCATAGCCTTACCCTGTTTACTTCTTGGGCCACTATACTTCTAACATCTAGCTTGCTGATGGTCTGTTTCACATACGATTTCATGACTACATGCTGTGGATTCACACTAACCGCTTCCATATGCAGAGTTCAAAGTCAGATTAATTAATTTAAGCTCTTTTTTTTATTGGCTTAAAACATATGGATACAGAAAGAAAAGCCCACGCCTATATGTGACACAAGTCTGGATCTAATTTTCCAGTAACAGTTTAGCCTCAAAAGGGGATTCTAAACGTAAGAGAGATGCAATTTATAAAGCCCTTAAAAGAAAGCCACTCTGTTTGTCACTTACATTCAGTACATAAATGACAGTTCGATGTTTTAGTAACCAGATATGAATAAAGGAAATTTGCAGCTGCTTGTTTATTAATAGAAATAAAGTCATGAAATATCCAATAGCAAACTGTAAAATGCTATTTAATTCCTTTCCATGTTTATCTGGTAGATAACAATTTTTTTGTTTGTTTTTCTCATTTTGTTTTACATCAAACATCTGATTGGAATAGATAAAGATTATCATAATAGAATAGAATACAATTCAACTTTATTGTCATTTCAAATGACACAAGTAAAAGGCCATGAAATGCAGTTTACATCCATCCAGAAGTGCTTTAGCAATAACATAGATATATTACAGAATATAGATCTACTGTAGATATGTTACAAATGTACACGGTATGAAAGTATGTTATGCATATACAGGATATAACTGTAGTGAAAGTACAGGCTATGAACAGGCTTTGCGTTTGGTTATAAATATGAAAAGCGATAACGGATTATAGATACAATTGTGAGTATTGGTAAACAGAAAGAAGCTGTTCCAGCACTTTGTGGGTTTAGTCCGGAGGCCCCTGCAGAAGCTCCGAAGAGGGCAGGAGGGCAAGAGTCAGTTTACTGGGTGACTGGGGTCTTTGATGACTTTCCCAGCCCTCTTCAGACACCGCTTCCTGTAGATGTCTCGTATGGCAGGAAGTGGTGTTCTGGCGATGTGATGCCCTGCTTTCACCACTCTCTACAGCACCTTCTGGTCCGAGGCAGCGCAGCTCCAGTACCAGACTGTTATACAGTTGGTCAGGAAGCTCTCGATGGTACAGCGGTAGAAGTTCACCAGGATTTGTAAGGATAGGTGGTTCTTCCTCAGAGTCCTCAGGAAGAAGATGCGCTGGTGAGCCTTCTTGACCAGCTTGGAACAGCTGGTCGTCCAGGTGAGATCCTCAGAGATGTGGACTCTCAGGAACTTGAAGCTGTTCACACGCTGCACAGCCATTTCCTTGACATGGATGGGTGGATGTTGGTCACCATTCCTCCTGAAGTCCACAATGAGCTCCTTGGTCTTCTCGGTGTTGAGCAGCAGGTTGTTGGGAGTCGCACCACTCAGCCAGACAATCCACCTCCTCCCTGTAGACGGCCTCATCGCTGCCTTTGAGGCCAATCAACCATGGTAATTGGTGTACACCCTGGTTACAGTGTTAGGATGGATGAGCAGTGGTTATCCAACACGTTTGGGCCAGTTGATCAGGAAGTTCAGTAACCGGTTGTACATGAGGAAACTGATGCCTAGGTCTGTGAGTTTCCTGATGAGTTGTGAGTAGATTGTGATGAATGTTGAACTGAAGTATAAGAATGGGTATCGTTTAGGTTTTATCAGATAGCAGTGCCAAACCAGTACTTTTGAAATGGTGCCAGTGCTTAAACGGTGCTTGAAACGGTACTTAAAGAATGGAAAACACAAACTTTTTCCAAAAACCCTCTTATTTTTTTAATTTTTGTAGGGCTGTTAAACGATTAAAAAGTTTGATCTAATTAATCACAGAGTAGCTGTGAATTAATCACCACTCCTTAATATGACCAAAAAAAACTACAATTTTCAGTGTAATTAAAGGACAAATCTAGATGCAGTTGCTCTTTTTAAAATTTAAATATAGGAGAAATCAATAAATTTGTTTTGAACTCCACATTCACAATGTATATGTGGTCTCATATGTAAAAAGATAACAAATAGAGGTAGAACTAAGCAAAATATAAATAAACTTGACATTTGGATATCACCAGTCTGTGTTAAACATTGCATAAATCGAATGTAATATAGAGTTAGTAATCAAATGTCGCAAGTGACCATTTTCCAAAAGTAAAAATTCAGCAGATTCTCCGGTTCATCACAACAGGAAATAAATGCTCTTATTGTGAAGATGTACACACCTAGATCCGCTAATAGGTAGCACTAATTTAAGTCTGAAAACATCTCTTTATATAAATAATTTCGTATTTTTAAAGCAGCGGTATCTCACTATAAAATGTACTGAAGCTATACAGTGAATCAACATGCATAAATCAACATAAATACGGAACATTTAAACTCTACACAGCACTGAGTTGAATTCCCACAGACAACTAATGAACTTATCATATCACCACTAGGGATGCACCGATCCGACTTTTTCAGTCCCGATACCGATGGCTGGATTTTGTGTATCTATCGATACCCGATACCAATCCGATACTGTTTCTGACTGTGTGGAGGTCCTGACACTATGGCTCCGATAGATCATGTGCCCTGGCTACTTGGCCAAAGGGATATCTCTTTGGCTGACTGGTTAGCGCACATGACCTTCGCCTGGGAGTCATGGGATCGAATCCTGCCTGGGCCCTCGTCGTGTACCTTGCCACATATTGTTGAATTAATAAACTGTATAACTTCTGGTGGCTTTTGTTGAAGAGGCTAAAGGCACCAGACTTTACAAACTAAACATAACAGAGACAAAATAACAGATGTAAAATATAAAATTACCACAAAAATTAAATTTCAAGTGAAAAATTAACCTGTTTTGGTGAATTTGTTGCAGATTTTCCCCATTTTGAGTATCGGTTCATGGTATCAGTTAAGTTTAACCGATACCAGTACATTAGGCAGTATCGGGGCCGATACCCGATACCAGTATCCGTGCATCCCTAATCCCCACAAGCCAATATGCTAATATTAATATACTTGCATGTCATTTAGGATCACAAACGCCTGCTGCACAACAATCCACAGTTTGGCTGGTTAGGAAGGAGAGCTGATGTGTTGTGGGCTGATTTATTAACAGGGCACTGTTCTGTGTATGTGTTAATTGTGTAACAAGGAAAAAAAAAAGTTAAATCTAGGAATTTATCAACCGGGGGGGTTAGATAGGATTTGCGGTGTGCTAGGACCAGAACTTGTTTATGTTATATAATGCAAGGCACAGGAACTGAATGGTGAGAATGGGGTTTTGCTGGTATAGGTAATGCTCATTAGAAATTTCAAAAGTTTTGAGTAAAAGAGGCTGGATCTATGAACAAAAAGACAAAATTTGAATTAAAAAAAGAGGAACTAGATTTATTTGAAGAAATTTGAAGCTTTTAATTTTTCCGTTCAGAATAATTTAAGTATGTTCTAAGCTTAGGTTAGCAGTTAATATCTTACTTTCAGGCAAGATATGAGCTTATTTGAGATATTTTTATTAGTAAGGTAGCTGTCAGTCTTTGCTGGATAGAAATGCTGGAGACTTCTTCCTCCAGGACAGACTGAAAATGTTGATTTAAATGATACGTCAGCAGTTATTTATTGCAAGTACAATGGCAACTAAGAACCACAACCTAACAGGATTTCACTTCAAATATTCCCTTAAAACTCCTAATTTTGGTCTGTTTTCTTTCATGCATCAGAGGTGTTCAGCCCTGACTGTCTAATTTCTCTATATTAAGGTGCAGATAAACTGTAAAACAAACTTTGTGATTTATAAAATACTAAAGGAACTGCAAAGGTCTTTTTTTATTATTTGCTTGAATTTACATTGTAAAGTTGACCAAAATACTCTGGTTCATTCTTGAAGAACTAATATTTATTTCGTACTTTCTTATAGAACCCAAGTTCTTATTGTGAGCCGTTTGTAAAGGATAAGGACGGAATCCCCATTGCTCCCTGTGGAGCTGTTGCCAACAGTATATTCAATGGTAAATACTGCTCATAACCCATCAGCCAACATGTCATGGATCTCACATTGGATGACTAACTGGGACGTCTTTTTCCAGACTCGTTCATGTTGACCTATAATTCCACCAGCACTCGTGGAGTGCCTGTTCCTCTTCTGCGGAAGGGCCTCACATGGTACACGGACAAAAACGTCAAGTTCCGCAACCCGAGAACAGACAACCTTACTCTGGCTGATGTGTTCGAAGGTAAAAGATGGAACCTCAATCACAGCAACCGCTTTCGCTTCTCTCTTTGGATACAAGAAGTTGAGTGGGAGGACAAACCTGTAATGTTTTCTCTGCAGGGACGAGACCACCTTTGTACTGGCAGAAGCCTGTATACGATCTGGACCCACGCGACCCGACCAACAATGGTTTCATTAATGAGGATCTGATCGTATGGATGAGGGAGGCAGCTTTCCCCAACTTTAAGAAGCTTTATGGGATTTTAAACAGAGCAAGAGCTCCCTTCACAAATGGGCTTCAAAAAGGAAACTACAGCATCACGATATCTTACAGTATCCTTTTACCGCAGTTTTAATGGGAAACTACCTGCAGACGCTTGTTTGAACGTTCTGTTTGCTCTCAACCAATCAAATGTCACCCCAGGTAGAAATGTGTAAAAAAAAAAAAATATATATATATATATATAAAATAATTCATCTTCAATTGAGGCTGCATAATTTGAGATTAGATTTTTAGAAAAACTAAACATTAAATTTGAGTAAATTTATTCTCTGGTGAGAAAACTTTCAGAATAAGCCATAACGATGCCAAATTAGAAGAAACGGAAGCTGGTTTAAAGCACCCTTCAAAATGGCAAAGGCAAGAGAACATGTAGCATTTAATTTTTATTTTTTTTTTATATTTCCCTAAAATATAATTACAACATATCATTTTTATTTAGCAATGGAAAGGAAGTATCTTCTGTAGCAGTCTATTGCACCACGTTTTTAATAAGCTTCTCACTAAAGACACTTGGTGCTTTTACATGGAGCAAGCGAAAGTAAAATTATTGCTTTACTCTGAATGAACTCTTCTTTTTGAAACGCATGTAGAAATCCTTAGCTCGATTTAAGCCGAACCGAACTGGAGAAAGCCGACTAAGATTTCCAGATAATGCGATCGGAATATCGAATTTCTCTGCATGTAAACACCAGTCAGGAGTAGGGGAGATTTTGGCAGCCCGGGCACTCGCCCTTCAGGAAGGGATGAGATCGCGGAAGTGGGACCAGCAGCAGACCGCACAGCAACGAGTGTAATAAAATCGGTACTAAGAAAATGTTGTCAATATCTTTGTTTTTTCGTTTAATAATTTGATTTTCTGATTGACGTGTAAACTGGGACATGACTCTCAGTCCGATTACTGCCAAAAGCTCAAATTAGATAGTGTTGTAGTTGTGTTGAAAGCTATAACAATGACTATTTCATTATCCTTAAAGCACTCAGGTAATGTCTTTACTGTAAAACCTTTTAATCTATTTTATGATTTAAAGTTAATGAAATGGTTCCAATGTCCAAACCAAAATAACTCCGCCTTGGCTGTTTCAGAGCTAAACCCTACAGAAAACTCTGCTTGTCAAAGGCCAGCATTCCTGCATCTTTCAGATGCTCGTCTCAACACCTCTTACCCAATTAGTAGCAGAGCTCTAAAGCTTTTTTTAAGTTGCGAATCACACCTAAATTTAAGGCTTTTTTTTTAAACACAGGAATGGCAGTTATTTGCATTGTACCCACTACAGACTGCTTCCACAGAGCGTCTCTATGTGATCTAATACCTGAAGCCTTGACCTTCTGCCTCTTCAGATTTCCCCGTGCAGCCCTTTCAGGGCAGAAAGGAAGTGGTGCTGACCACACTGACCTGGTTCGGAGGCCAGAACCATTTCCTGCCTATTGCTTACCTGGTAACCAGCTGCCTGATCCTGCTGACTGCCGTCGTTCTCACCGTGGCCTGGTGGAAGTTTGGGAAGGATGGGAAGAACATGAAGGAATGAAGCGTGAGAAGTAGTAGAATGCTAAGGACTAAAACTGATTAAGTAAAAGCAAATTCTGGTGCTGCTGAGGAGGTAAATGCAAACCATAGATAAAGAAATAAGGAAAATGACGGAATTCAAAAAGTTTTACCACTAGTTTAAGATATTCACGTGAACGCTTTTATTGTGTAAATGTTTGAGATTGTGAAACAATGTTCTTTTACACACAGCGAGTTTACAATTATTTCCGTTTTTTATGAAAGGGGTCTGTTCTATAACTGATGCATACTCCATAGTATGTTCATGCTATATTACAGCATGATGGTGTTTTTCCATGTCTTTTTATGAAACAGATAAAATAATTGAGGCACTTTTTCTAATGTTTCATACCAAAAGGATTTAAGTTAAACAAAAAAATCCTAATACCTGTTGGGTAGTTTTTTTTCCCCGATGCATCGAGTAGTCACCCCGTGACTGGAATTGGCCCGAATTTTTAGTTTGGCAAACTAGAGAAAAAACAAATCCAGTATTTTCTTTCACGAGCACGGCAAACCTTAGCTAATGCACAGATTTTCAGCGGACAAATTGACTTTCAATTCTATTAAAGGAAATACTTTTGCCCAAAAACTACACTGAAATTTTATTTCAATGTATTATTTATATGGAGAAATTTAAATAGTATATAATTAAACGTTTTTTTGAATTTTTTTTGGGATTTTTGTGCAGAAACTGTTTCTCTGAAAAAGTTAAAACATTTGTTCTGTTATAAAGGCTGATTAATCAGGTGCTTTTTAATGATTCTTTTAAGAAAGAAAATGCAAACATTAAAAAAAAATTTGAAATCCTAATTTTGCAGCAACTTCTCCCTGGAGCAGCAAGGAATAAAAATATTCGGAATGCTTTTTTTTAAAAACCATAACAAAAAGCAATCTGTGTAATGTTATTTATATTACATTATAAATTGTAATGTAATGCAATTGTTCAGTAAAGGATGAAAAGAAACACTCTTCAATAATAAAACAAACCTCTTTATTCCTTTCACCCCACAATCAGCGCGAGTCAAAACCTCTTTATGCAACCAGGGAACTTTAAACTCCATAAACAGAGTCGGCACATGACCCTGGCACACCTTGACACAGCCCAGGCGGCTCGGTGCACGTTTGTCCACCATCTGCCCTCCTGTCACCCAGTGTTTGCTCAGATCAGTGCCACAGGCGTGCAGGAGAGGAATGCGGTCTACTGGTGCAAACGGTTAAACACACACACACACACAGAAAAATGCACATTCAGACACTGATGAACAATCGATCTAAATGCTTCAGCACAGATGTAACGTTGATTGAAACAAAATCTCAATCATTATAAACTACATTTTTGCCACAATATTAAACTGCTCTGTCTAAATTAAGACTGACTTAAGGGTTATTTGGCGGAACTTGTGATGTTGGTACAGATTCGGATCACAGAAAGCAACATTTGGTCTCCAACAGTAAAATTCACTAGATAGATTTAGCCCAAAATGTAAAATACTTAATGTGACAGAAGTTATGTAAAAAAAAAAAATGCCGCCGGCCACAACAGTGCAAAAGATTGATCCGCTAACGGTGAAGGTAAAAAAAAAAAAAAGAGGCCCCTCTGTATCAGCAGGATGTGAAACAAAAATAAATATCCAATAATCGTTTGAACTTAAAGGTGATGGAATTACAAGAACTATTAACAGTTTCAAGTTATGCTTTAACACATAAGACGTACCATAAAGCAACTGTGCATGGTCCAACAACGCACCATGACAGGAGGCTCCTAAAGGAAGATTTGCAGGTAAGCCATGTAGTAAAACATTCAGTGATTTGATGTGGAGATCATCAGGGTGGAAATCACAGCTTCAGAGAAGAACAGACGGACACGTCACACACAGGGACAAAGTCTTTAACAAACAGTAGTCAGCTTCCTCCTTTCTGTCACCAACACATTCATCGTAGTTTCAGTGATAGGACTCTAAAGGCGCCACACAAGCAGCCTGTAGCCTTCCAGACTCAAAGCCGGCCTCAGAAACCCTCCCAGCTGGACTTTCTCTCCCCAAACTGGACTCGTCTGGATTCCTCAGCTCTACCCTGCTGGCTTTTGAGTTTTGCTCTGAGGAACCTGATAGGTCAGATCCTGAGTGGGCGTGGTCTGTCCATTGGCATTTTTAGGTGTGTCATACACAGACCCCCCAGAATGGCTGCCGTCTGGCCAGGTGAGCAGTGAGCTGGGCCCCGAGCCCACGAAGTTGAGCACCGTAGAGGGCAGGTGGCAGCCCATGTCCACCACGATCGGAGTCGCGTATTCCGATCCGGAAGATGGCAGCGGTTCTGCGTAGGGGTGGTAAACATCAGCCGGGATGGGGGCGTCATACAGGTCTGGATCTGAGTACCCCGGTTCAGGCACTTCATCTGGTTTAAAGGTTGACCGTGGGCCTAAAGTGGTCACACCGCTCACCAATGGCTGGGCGTACTCTGCAAACAAACCAGAGAAGATCAAAACTCACCGTTAGGGTGTTTCTGTGTTGGAAGCTTAGGGTTCCCAATTTGGGGGGAAATTCCTGCCATTTATCAAGAAAATACAATTACAATTTGGGAGGGGATCATTCTACTACAAATTCTGTAATGCTTGCGCTCAAAACTTCTGCTCTTTCTCAGATATTGTCTGTTCTCTCTCAAATTCTGTTTCTTGCTCACAGATTTTCTCCACGCTTGCGTAGATCAAAACTGTGCTTATGAACCTCTCTTCTCTGCTTGTGGATTCGGTCTGCTCGCTCGCAGATCGAGAAGTGTCGTTGCCTAGCAACTGTTCCAGCCAATAGAATGAGAGTTCTAATATGGTTGAGGCCGGCTTTAGGTTGCGTTTGTTTCCTGCTGTGTGTTAGCCTGCGCCTACAGGTCACTGTGCTGCCCACTGGATTAACAGAGAAAAAATGCAAAATGTATTTGATACATTCCAAATATTCATACAATTTCTATTTGTTTTTCTATTGCACATTTTTTCTATTAAGAGTTTAATTAAAAGTTGTAAACTTGTAATATTGTGATATTCTTCTGATGTATTAAATATATAATTAAGCTGTAAAAAGAATGTTTACATTTTTAATAAAGAAAAGGAAGAGGGAAACAATTTCGGCTTGCTGCTCTAACAAGTTTTGGGGAATCACGATATAGCTTAGTACATTAAAAATAAATACTTTTTTGTTGTTATTTCAATTGTTTTGTGAATTGTGAATTTGCTAGTTCCGAAGGGTGTAAAGCTTTACCTAACGCTTTAGGACAGAACATGGGTAACATGCGCCAATATAATAGAAATTGTATTAAATATTTGGAATGTATCAAATACATGTTCCCTTTTTTCTCCGTTAATCCAGTGGGCATCATAGTAACCTGTAGGCGCAGGCTAACACACAGCAGAAAACAAACGCACCCAAAAGCAGGCTGCAACCATATTAGGAGAACTCTCATTCTATTGGCTGGAACAGTTGCTAGGCAACGACACTTCTCGATCAGCGAGCGAGCAGAGAAGAGAGGTTCATAAGCACAGTTTTGATCTACGTAGAGATACAGTTTGCAAGCGTGGAGAAAATCTATGTGCAAGAAACAGAATTTGAGAGAAAACAGAGAATATCTGAGAAAGAGCAGAAGTTTTGAGTGCAAGCATTACAGGTTTTGTAAGAGAAGACAGAATGATCCTCTCCCCAATTGTAATTGTATTCTCTTGATAAATGGCAGGAATTTTCCCCCATACAATTTGGAGTAGAACACCACCATGTCCTCCTGAAGTTTGACTTCCAAAAGAGAGCATGAGGTCACAGAGTTTAATATCTAATAGGTCCACACAGTTGATCAGCAAACATTTCCCTTTTCCTGCCTGTCTTTAAATTTAACATTTAATAAATGTCATTAAATTATAGCCAATACATCCAAATTTAGGTATATGTATGAAAACTCTGTATAACTGGGAATAACAGACACCTAAAAGTAAGCTGAGCACCGTCATGTGAATACCAAGTTATAAACTTTGTCCCACCTCTAACATATTTACTTACAGAAATCTCACATATTTGCACTCCTAACCCACGAGGACACCTCAAGATCTTGTCAACAGTAGACCCTTCTACTCCTGAAGTTTTCAGGTGGCACCTAGAAAAATTGGCCTCGTTATGGGGAACTTGGAGTCAACTACCAAAACCCATTGTTGTGCTTCTTATAGCATTCCTAAAGTGTTTGTGTTTCCTCACAGTGTGCATTACTCTACTCAAAGAAGTCTTACTAAAAACATTTTCAGGCACCTTATTAGAACCAGCGTAAACCTCTTTAGGCAACACAGGTCAGCGTTCGCTTCCCCTGAGCATCAGAGAGCCTTCACCACCGTTACTTCCACCACTACTGATGGATTCTGACCATTGCAGACAAGGAAAACAGTCTTGGAGAATCTCTGACCTGGCCATTAAGCGTAATCTATTCTGAACACTAACAAGTCCTCTAATAAAGAGCAAGTCAGTGTTATTCACTTCACCTCTGATGGTCATAATGTTATGCTTAATAAGTGTACACTTAAATGAGATTTTTTTTGGTTGCAAAACTACTTTGATTACTGTCAACCTTAAACTGAAGAGAAACGTCATGTAAAGACATTTCTTTAGCATTTTGTTGCTTTTTACAGTGATGGAAGTTTAAACTCAACACAAATATATACATATAAAAATATATATATATCCCAGCAGGAAATGAAAGTTCTCAGGCTGCGTTGGAGTATTACGTCAGAGTTATTAAACCATAAGTTGCTTTTAAATTAAAGCATCATATTATGCAATCTTAGAAAATGAGAGGCAGTAATGTGCAAAGGTTCATTCTATCTAATGGCCACAAGGAGGCAAATACAATGGTGAAAAGATGCATTTTTAATCTATACAAGTGTTCAACTTCAAATATATGTTTAATAAACACTGTAGTAATGTTAATAGCATTTAAAGGACCAGTGATTCCCCCCCCAGCACTATTCACACGGCGTACCTGCAGGTTCAGCATGCAGTCTAGGCAATGCACTTCTTCCCGTCAGCCGACCGACCTCCGGAGTGCTGTAGCGAACTGATTCCTCCGCCTCCACCATCTTGGAGGGCAGCAGCTGCTTCATGCTCTTCCACCAGACTGCAGCAAAGAGATAATGAGTCGCAGAGCCTCAACACAACTGCACTCCCCGCATTTAACCTACAAAGCAGTGACATACCTGTGCGATCCCAGTAAGGAATATCGTATGCTCCCTCTGCACTCTTCTTCCTATGAGAAGGAAAAACTGTCATTAATGGGAAGAGGGAGGGTTTAGGGGATGTAAGAAAGGATGCGTACTTATTCCTCCAGTGGCACAGTACACAAGCCACCATCAAGATCAGGGCAGTCAGAACCGTGACGGCCACCGGTACCAAAACTGCCATCAGCACCTTATCTAAAGAGTGGAAATAAAATATTAAAGTACAACACAGTAATCTATACAAAGGAGGAGAGGTTTTATTCCAGCCTTAGCTACCTTTGCCAGTATGAGGAGGCATCGTTGTGTTTCTTATGTCTGGGGTTTGTGTGGTTTCGCTGAAATGAAGCAGGTTCTTCGTCCTCGCAGGTGGAGTAGAACCAGAACCAGAAGTGAACAGATGTGTAACACCTGTCCTCACTGTAAAAAATACATAATTAATTCGAGTTCCTACAACTGTTAGAAAAATTACGTTGAAAAAAAAAAATCCTATAAGTTAATTTATTTTTCAAATATAAATTTTATATGAAATGAATGAAAAATCCTAAATTTGGAACAAATTAAATGCAAAAGGAAGTGATATTCAAATCACTACCTTTATTCCCAAAAAGCAGGGGGAAAAAACCTGAGTTAAGGATGTCCAATAAATAGATCCATGAGTTACTTTTTATTCACTCTAACCGTTTCATTGTTTTCGTCTTAAATTTACCATGCTTAAAAAACAAACATTGGAGTTCTGTATGTACTGCAGACAACAGTTAAATTTAAAAGAAGTAATTCTTTATATAGGTTGTTCAAAACCAGACTAAATTCTTCCTTTTGAGTCAAAATAAGTACAGAGAGAATTAAGTCTGGAATGGTTTCTTGCAGTGATTTTTAAAAGTATTCATACCACGTAAAATTATTGACGTCACAACTTCAGCCTTCAGCGTTTTCTATTGGGGGTTTTTGATGTAATAGAGCAACACAAAGAGAACAGTGTTTCCCTTACATAATGCTCTGCCGCGGCAGAAATTCCAGCGCCACAGCTACGAAATGTAAACCACCCAACCTGTATGCCACGTACTATAGGTACACGATTTAACATCTACGTCTGCTGGTGAGAAGCGGTGAATAACGAGGCTATCGAACGTAGCATCTGAGGTCATGACCAATACAGCACAAAATGTCTATATTCTTTAAAGTATTTTATTCAAAAATATAGGCTTTATACGGAGTCTTGAGTTTGAAGAAGAAAGGTAGCAGCAGAAAAATTACTTTTTTTAATTTATACGTTTCTCAGGCAGTCTATGATTCTATTAAGTAGTACCAATATTTGTCGGTGTACCTTTTATTTATTTGAATTTACATTTCCCCCGACGCTCAGTTGACAAGCACCATGACAGGAAAAATTTCTAGGGGAATTACAGCTGTAGGTCTTAGAGGAATTTCAGCCCAATCTTCTCAAAATCGCTTGAGCTCAGATTGGCCAGAAAGCGTCTGCAAACAGGAAATTTAAAGTTGGTGCAAGCTAAATATGACCTACTTATTTTTTTTACAAACGTTGCTTGCCAAACTTCCATTAAACAGAAGTTTAATGCCTTTTGTTCTTAGTTTCAGTGTGTTTTTTTAAAATGAAAGGTTTTAAATGTCCTATGTTGTTGAACTCACCATATATTTCAAACATTCCTCGAATGCACTACAGGTGTTTGATGCAGACAGGCAAGCATCTTGGTGTTTGTGTGCAGCTTATGAAGGAAAGACTGGCCTTACAAACTTGCCGATTTCTTTTTTACTTTTGAATTGATTTTAAAATTTAAACTACTTTGACCAATCACAAACCTTTTTCAGTTTATTTTCCCCACACTTATAATCAGTTGATTTAAGGTGATCGTGCTGAATGGCTTTCTCTTTCTGAGCATAGGGAAGGATGGTCCTGAAGAACAAGGCCGGCCTCTAATCTGCAGCGAATATCGCTGACAAAGCTTCACAGAAAGTAACTAAGGGTGGTTAGAAATATGTCACTGGGCACTAATTGAAAATAAGAAAAACAAAATGCTACGGGTGGTCAGAAATGTTATTATAAATAGCGGCAAAGTTACAAAAATAAAGCAGCTTGCAAAGCTGTAGAAGAAGTGCTACATATGAAAAGTAGTTTACAGCACAGGCTGTTTTTTTTTCTGCATGTGCGACATACACGTGTAACTTTACAGCCCTGCTCCAGCTGGTTTTCTCCATGGATTGTTTTGTAGCTGCATCTTCTCATCAGCTCTGACCAGCTGCTGAAGAACAGAATACCCATCTTGTGATACGGCCACCACCGTAGAATTTGTTGCAAATGATTAAAAATTGTGTTTCTCTTCTACTTTAGGATGCACTACTCTGTATTGGTCAATTAAAGAATAACTTCTTTTTTTTAAATCACATTTGTGCGTGTTTTTTGTTTGTTTTATTTGCATTATTTATTGAAAATAATCTTTACTCAACCAGAATTCCCACTGAGATCAGAGATTTGTTTCACAAGGGATGTCAGGCCAAGACAGCAGCCGCATAAATAAAAAAACAAATGAATCCACAACAAATGAAAAACTTTTGCAGACTTTTTAGTACTATGAAGGCATCCTTACTTATGGTGCGTTCACAATGCCCCAAACGTCAGCGTCAAGATTACATGTCAAGTTAATGGTTGATTCAGTCAGAGTCTCTGCGTTGCGATGGCCTTATCAACTTTTCAAGCGTTACTTGCGTTTCAAGCAGCAACGTAGCAAATGCAAGCAACGCAGAAGTTCATTTAGCTGAACTTTCGATGGACTTGAAGCACTTAACACAGTGCGCAAACCAATCAGAGCATCTCACTGTAGTGACGACGTCGACGTTGTCTAGCCAATCACGACCCGCTCGTGTTTAAAAAATCCAGCAGAGAAAGGCCCGTCCACGTGGGCTTAAAAATGTATATGTCAAACAAAGTGTGCGGTCTGAATGCACCATAGTGAAGAAATTTCTTTACCTTCAGGAACTTGGCAGCCGAACAGCTCTAGCTTCAGAGCGATTCTCTGGTGCCAAGAGGTGGGATTTATCCTCACAAAACGAGCCTTGATTGGAGGAATGAAGTTATTCCTCACCTCGTGCAGGTAGTTGGTGTTGCCTTGGAAAATCTAGATCATAAAGAAGAAGAAAAAAACATTTATAATAGCTGAAAGTCATAAGTGACACAACAATAAACAAGTTATTCCCCACTGAAAAAGCTGGGGACTTCTTTCCTCCACACAATGAGAGTGTGTGAATTCCCTAGAGAGAAACGTCAGACAGCAGCAAAGCCACTCAATCCATATCCTTTCATTATCAATACCCAAGTGTCCCAACTCGCCCATCACAGCACTTAACTCCAACCACTGCCTCCTCTCATTTCCTGCCAGCCGCATCTTTTAGTCAATATCAGTTGCTGAGGAGACAAAATACTCCCGCAGCTTTATGGAATGACTTTAACCATTTACGGGAAGAAGAAAAAAAGAAAAAGAAAAGCTAATGACGTAATTGTTGGAGTAAGGAGAATCCATTTATAACTTCTTTTTCTCTACCTTGTCTTGTGTGGAATTAGCTTCTCTGTAGAAATGCCACTCCTTGCCATCTTTGCTGAACAGAACCCGGTACGCAGACACAAAATACTGGTACTCCCTCATGTTGGAACCTGTGGTAATGATGCCTACAGAGACGGACAAAGAGGAAATAATCAGAATAAATAGGGCTATGTGGCAGATGTTAGCTAACAGTCGCTCTAACATCAATGCGAAGCAAGTGATTGTCTGGTCGAGGTGGAGTAAATGCTGCACATCATTGACTTAATGTAAATTGCTGGATCTCCATAGATCAACGTTTTAAACTAATCTGAATAATAACCTAAACAGGGATCGATTGGGATGTATATTCAATTAGTCTGGACTTTTTTTTTAGCTTTGTGGTAGGAAATTATGCAGAAATTAATCCACAAGATGAACGGGAAACTAGTTTTGGTCCCAGTATTAAGCCTTTGGTTGAGTTCAACTAAAAATGTGATAGTGTGAGTTGTTAAAGCAAAAACTATGTTGATGACTCGTCAGACGAGGATAAAAGGAGGCCATATTCTCATTATAGTGCTGCTGGATTAGAACCATGTTGAAAGAGATGTAAATGCAAAAAAGAGGAACAGAAGCAAAATGTAAAACAAATAGAGATAGCTTAATTTTAAAAGTTGTCTTTAAACTCAGATCTTATATCAGTTTAGCAAGAGTTTAGAACCAAAGGCCTAAATGGGTTAAATTATGCCCGGGCGGTATACGGGTTCATACCGAAAACCAGTGTTTATTTTCGTTATATGAATTTTTAATATACCCCTATACCGGTGAATACCTCCGACAACTTCCGGAACGTTTAATGAGGGGAAGTGTTTCAGCCAGGAACGATTTCACTGCTACACATTCTTCAACACAGTGTAGAAAATAAAGTTTTTAACTAAGTGCAGCTGCTGGCAGGAGCAAAGCACACAATTCTGATTAAGTAATTCAAAAAAAAGAGAAGCCTCGTCTATAGTTTAAAAAGTTTATCTGCTTTAAAATGTCAGACGAGAACCGAACGGCATACCTTTTACAAACGCTATTGAGAGTAACCAGTAGGGGGAAGTGTTGAGGCTATTTGATAGTCTGTAGGTAAACGTGGTCAACGGCGGCAAAACCAGTAGGAAAGAAATTAAAAAATAGCGGTAAATATGTTTTACATACCATTTACGATACTTCTGTCATCTTTTTTTCAGTTATCTGAATATTAACCAGCTAATAATCACCTATGGTCGACATGTTCATTTAACTTCTTTTTGAATTGTCTCTGCAAGACGCTCTGTCATCAAGCAATGATACTGTTACTGCATTATGTGAGCAGTTCGGGGAACCAATCAAATTGGTGTATCTGATGTAGGCGGGCCAGAGGCGAGCTAAACTGATAACGACTGCACTGCGACGTCCGGAATCATTTAGTAAACTTTGAAGGATGGCTACAGATTAACACCAGTTGTTTGAAACGGTTTTGGCCGCTACAATGACCGAACAGAAAACAGCGCTCGAAGCATTCCTTTGCAAAAAGGACGCTTTTGCCGTTTTGCCGAATGGATACTGCAAGAGTTTAATCTACCAGTTAGCCCCTGGAGGCTCTGGGTTATGTCACGGATATGTCACACCGTGAGTATAGTTGTGATTGGTCGTGGTGTTATCAGATTGCGTGCAGTGGAAGTTTCAAATGAATGCTTGGTTCCGCCCCTCGAGTTTGGCCCTTTTCATTATTCGCTGCCAGACCCCTAATCTTAATAGATTAGAGTCTGGATTTTTGCAGGCTACCGTCCACCATCATTTTACAGAGATAATTTACAGTAGATCATACATTACCTTAAAAAAGTCAATTTTAAATTCAAAAATACTTATTTATCCCAAAGGGAGGCTGAAAGCCGTCATGTATCTTAACATCCAAGTATCTGCAAAGAGTCGCCGTGGATGGTGATGCTGTGAGCAGGGAGAATTTCCGGTAGCAGTCAGACTTGCAACAAACGTTTAGAACCCTCTGACTGAAGAAACTGTGGCTGTGTCATGACTGTCATGAGAGGCTAACAGCTCTATATCCAGGCAGCAGGGACAATATTTTACAGTTACATCCCTTGAATGACACCATCAGCTGTTGGGAAGCGCTCATTTGCTTTTGCTGCTCCACTTTACGTCTCTTTCTGGCCGTATGGTTAAAAAAAACTGGCAGAGAGATGTTGGAGTCAGGTGAATGATCCGCCTCCTTTATGATCAATTTAAGAGAGGGCTTGAACTTCCTCCTCCTTTCTATGCTTTTTGGTCCTACTCTGCATTCTTGGAAGTGCCTTTTCAACGTATCTGATATATAGATTCGTAGTATATAAGCTTTTAAGGAGCTAACCTGCTGCTCCTACTTGTAAAATCAGTACTTTCTTGCCACGGTTACGCAGCAACCCTTCCAGCTGCAAAGCATCCATAAACAAAGGGAAGAGTTGTCCATGCATGCAATGCCTCAACTAAAACAAATTAATAAAAATCTAGAAAAAGAAAAATAATCTGAACACAAGTAACAAGCTTCCACCATACGCAGCGCAATTTCTGGAACCGAATGCATTAATTAAGCCATAGCGATTTACCCGTAATCCTTTTGTTCCTCTTTAGATCAACCTGCAGCCACTGCTGCTGGTCGCTGTGTGACGGAGACCAGGGAAGCCCGGCCTTCTTCAGACGAGCTCCTGACTGCCTCCACACACTGCGCTGACCGCTGGCGGTGCTCCAGTCCCACACTGACGAAGCGTTGAGCTGAGTGTCCGCAACGCCACCAGAATCCAAACCCAGCATGCCGTTGCAGCCTGAGAGGCAAAGACGCCACAGAGGGAAGCTTGAGTTTAATATAAGCGTGAACAAGTTTGCACATAAATTAGAGAAATACATTTGCTCATGGTCTTTAGGTTCAGGTAAATATACAGGGCTACAAGAACTCCAGAAGTATAAAACAACTAAAAAACAACCTCACCATCTGTTCTGAAGGTGAAAAGACTGTGTGATAGACTTCCTCTGAAACAAGATGAAACAGAAACAAATGAAAGACTGAACAAGACTGAGCGGAGGTAGAGATGGGGTTTTTAGCATCTGTATTTCTCACCCCGTGGAAGTGACGTTGTTAGCCAGCGTTCCCTCGTAGTAACGAATGCCTTTGCTGCTCAACACATGGATCCTCCCTCCCGCAGCGTTGGACACCACACCTGCATGGACAGCTGCCACACACAAAGGGGACGACTGCAAGGAGAAGCAGAGGAAGGAGAGACCGCACTCAGAGACTGTTGCTAGGTTTCTTTACTGCACAGCACAGAAACGCACAATCCGTGTCTGCTCAGCTGTGAAAAGGAAGCAAATTACAGCGTTCAAAACAAGTTTTTCAAGCTGGTGGTAAAATAGGGCGCCAAACAGACAAAAAAAAAAACTGAGAAAATAGCTTCGGCTGAAAATATTCGCAAGAGAAAGTGTTGAAGATTTATTAAGAAATAAAGCATGAAGGGCACAAAAAAAATGTACTTCCCATTTCCACAGAGATCCATTTGCCAACTTTCGGTTTGATCGGCCCCCACCTGTGATCAGCTGGTCGCAAAAAGTCCGAAATACAATGTTTTTCTGATCAGTGAAGGCACCATACATACAGAAGGTCAAAATTGTTCAAACCCCTGGTGGATTCATATGTAAGTTTGAAGTTTGCTTTTGTTATGAAATAATATAGGCATCTCTCAAACAATAATAAAACTATGTAGAAGCTGTTTTTCAGTAATGTAAAAATATTCTGTGACATCAAAGCAACCCACCCGTTCTTATCCTACATGTTTCCACTGTGATTTGCACAATTTATCAATGGAGATGAGCTAAAAACGAAGCTTTGGGCTGTTAAAAGGACTCCCTTCCATCACCCTAATCTTTATCTCCCTCTGTAGTTTCTTTATCAGACTCAAGTCCAGATTCTATCTGGGCTCCTCCAAAACATAAATTTTCACCTCCAGCCAGAAGAAGCATGTTAAAATGAAAAAGAGACTTTACTTTTGGGCGACTGTGGCTCAGTGGTAGAGTAGTTGGCTTGCAATCGGAGGGTTGTAGGTTCGATTCCAGCTTCCTCCAGTCACATGTCGATGTGCCCCTGGGCACCCCCCAAAATTCTACTTCGTCCTACCATGTTGGATATCGGTGTATGAATGCGAGTGTGAATGGCTTCAATGTAAAGCGCTTTGAGCTATATAAGTTCAGTCCATTTACCACTTATAACCTTAGAATTCTCAATCAGTGTGAACAATTTCTGCACAGCTTGGTGTCAGATGTCAGTGGAAATGAAAGCATTTAAGGTATCTCTGGAAAACGATGAAAGTATAAGCATATATATAAGTAAATAAAAAACAGCTTAAAGACCCACTCCGTAACTTTGACACTATAAAAAAATGCGTTTTCGGAATGTTTTTGGTGACACAACATAGTTTATGATATATATTTTCTGAGCCGTCACTACATGGATGGATCGCACCACTGAACACCGCACTTTAGAACTTTTCCCCCATGGAACGCTTCCCTGGATGTACAGACAGAGTTTTGCTTTACAGCAATATGCTACACGCTACCTAATGATATAACAAATCGTGCAGTTTTGAGACATGAGCCATGACAGATCCACCAAAGAAACCGAAGAAGACACTATCAGAAGAAACGAGGGAAAGAAACTGGGCGGCCGGAGCTGAAAGCTGCTGGAGCTTCACCGCTGGAGGAAGCTTGTTTATCCCTGATTCACAGCAGGCACAAATTACTTCTTTTGTAAATTAGGGGAAAAGAAAGTTGTGGCATGTAGAGTCGCGGAGCTGAACCCTGCCAGCTTCTCAACTGGACCAGGTTGTTCCCCTCATTTACAGCGCACCTCCCATGGTTCCTCCTGCTTTTTGTCAGACTGTTGCTCTGTTTAGGTCAAAGTAGGATAAGCTTCTAAAACCAACTTCTACAGCCGATGTGAATGAGGTGTTAGAGTTACAACAGGATGCGAAAGGGATGCTGAACCAGCCATGTTGCTGAATTGGTGATGCTTGTTCTGGGGTTATTTGGCATGATGGTGTGATATAGAGCTGGGAAAACTGATGCTTTATCCACTGACAAGCGGCCAGTTTGATGTTTCGTTTTTTTGGCTCAGGAGTTTGTAAAACCATCAGCAGGCCTACACTTCTTCAGACACGCCCCATACAGGTTTGTTTTACAACAGTAAGGTTAGGCTGTAAGCCTTGAGAGGGCGACAGAGGGCAAAAATCTGCAAAGTTCAAGCTAAAGGGTGTGTCTTCAGCTATGCTGAATCAAGGCATCCTGACATTTTTTTTCCTAATCAATTAGAATCCATATGTTAAAATAGTATTTTTGATTAGCTTTTGATATTACTGTGAATTGTTGGCACTAAAGTTGGTTGCTAAAGGTTCCAATCATGATGGCTTCATAAATTCTGATGTAAAAAGCAGGTACTGGTTCAAAGACACATTCTCCCAGAAGACCCAACAAATCCCAGTAGTTATAGATTTAAATGTTAAAAGAATTAACTAGAGCTGCACAGTATTTTCAAATTCACTATTTACTGGTAATAGTGAAATATGCTTTGTGCGGCATGGCTGAAACACTAGCTGCCGAATGCGGGTTTCCACCATTCCGTCCCCCTAAAATGTACGGGAGGTACGCCAACGTTTTTATATTACTGTGATTAATCATTATTTATACCATGGTCTGGGTGAATACTTGATTCTGATTGGCTGGAGGGTGTAGGTTTAAAAGTTATAATTTATACCTAGGAAAGGTGTCCTGTAAAATTGCCTGATGAAAGTTCTAAACTATTGCGCTGGCTCAAATGGCAATGGCCTTCCAATCACTGATTAACTGCTGCGGTCGGGTCGCTGTGGCCATATTCATGGAGATATTAAACAGTGCGCTCAACTTATAAAATAAAAACCCTCACGATTTTAACTCTAAAACACATTAAAGTATTATTAATTGATTAAACATTTTGTGACCATGGTATAAGGAGGATAATGCACTTCGAGGTGTCTGTTATTAGAAATTAATGGATTCCACGAAAGCAAACATCCAACGCGAAGCGTTGTCGATTAATTTCTGATAACGGACACCTCGTCGGGCACTATCCCTCACAAATCACAGTCGGTTTTGAACACTTAGGAATAAATATCGATTTGGCATGTTTCACATCACTATTAAATCTATTAATTACTGCAATTTAGAAGATGGGCATTTACAGCATTGCTGGAAAATATTATGGTGGAGATATTGGTTATGATGAATCCATATTTTCCACCACCCTCTTGTTCCCACAGCCCTAAATGACCTTTAGCATCTCAGTCACTATCCCTTGTGGACTACAAATATAACTGCACACCAAATTTTGCGTTCATGAAGTCACTTGAAATTACAAAGTTTAAGACGATATATATTGGGGATATTCACCATATAGAGAAATTCTAGGATTAACACAAAACACAACCTTTGAACCTGATGGTCCTAAACAAATATGAAGTGGTCTTTCTTAGCCCCAAGTTTAAGGCAGTGAGCTGTTGTCCGCCTTGCTTTTACAGTGTGATCTCTTTAACCTTCAGACTTGAGCTGATACGTGACATCATCCTGACTCATCAGCTTTTGTCTGTACAAAGGACATAGGGAGCCAGTGATGGGAATGAGTCACCACTGCTCAAATTCCTGTCCAAACCTGTTTTCACATCACAGAAAAGCTGAGAACAACTCAGATTCCCCTCAAAGGAGGCACTCCTCGACATGAGCAGCTGCTCAATGAGGAGTAAAATTTTAATACAGAAAAAAAATAAGGTCCCACGTTGGAATTCACAGCTGAGAAGAGTGTGGGAAAACTGGTGACCCGCAGAGTGACAAGTACATATGCAGCGTGCTCGGATTATATATGCGAATGTGGCAGTTAAGAGGCCGCCACAAGCCCTCAACACCTTCGGTGTGACTCTTAAACTTCCCAAAAATCACACACACCACATCCTGGAAGGGAGCGTTAGCAAACCGCTGCGACAAAGTCACTGCATCCTGCCTCCAACTGAGAAAACCGCACGCTTAAACACACAAAGAGAAACGAGAAGCAGAAGGAAGAGGTTGGAAAGGGTGCAAGACACCAAGACAAATGAAACGGTACGCTGCAAACATTGTGATCTGGGTGGAGCGGGTCACACAATGAATTATGCATCCAAAATCAAAAATGCAG
Organism: Apricaphanius iberus; assembly: GCA_028564705.1. Taxonomy (NCBI): domain Eukaryota; kingdom Metazoa; phylum Chordata; class Actinopteri; order Cyprinodontiformes; family Aphaniidae; genus Apricaphanius; species Apricaphanius iberus. The sequence continues at coordinate 2,263,740 of JAPXFQ010002826.1, forward strand.
CCTCCAGAAAGAAAAACATGAATCATATGCTGATAAAAGACCCCAGCATGCACACGGCGGGTGTGTCTGTGAGATTTCAAGAACTCTGACTCATTCTCCAGAAGCACTCACAAAGCTCTGCTCGGGACCCTCCTGCAGCTGGACTGGATTACAGGGTTATTATATTCAGCCAAACTATTTTCTAACCTTCCTTTCACCCAGTGACCCCGCCCCTCCTCTGTTCTGTTCTTGTAGGGCGCCTCGCTCCCTCAAGCACCCCCCCGCTGCTCCCTGTCCACCCATCTGCCAGGAACGCCCTTCCCTCAGTCTCCCAGCAAAAAATCTCCCCCCAAAAAATAAGAATAAAACAATGAGGTCATCATTAAGACCTGCAAACGCAACTTCAACAGCAATGACAATTTCTCACCTCTCTGTATCCGGTGGGTATAGTTCCATAGATCTGCTCTCTAGAGGTCAAGCAGCCCGCAGGACAGTATTTACTATTAAGAAAAAACACATAGTGAATATCAGTACAGTCGTTGAGCAAAAAAACAACATCAATAATTCAATACAAAGCAAACACCACTCACGTGAACTCTACCTCTGGGAAATCGGATCCTTTGTCGAGGCAAGTGATTAGATCTGCAAAGGCAAACCAACAGAATCAGAACTGGTTCTTCTGCATGTTGCAGCAAAACAAATGTCCTCTCCTCCTCTATTAAACAAGCAACAGCCACAACACGTTCTGCATTCAATCGTCTTAAAATGATGAAGTACAGTCATTGTAATGTTCCACGTTTCACAAAACCAGAACTATTTTAGAGAAAATCCTAAAGCACAGAACTCACAACTAAATTAATTGTCCATCACTTAATGATTGGACAGATACAGCTAAAATATTCATACCTTCTTAGCTTTTTTCATATTTTGCCATGTTAGCTGCATGGAGAGCCCTGTTAGTTTTCAGGTTTTGCCCCGCATGGATGGATTTTTATCTGAGAGGTGAAAACTAGGGATGCCCCGATACAGATACTGGTATCTGCCCCGATATAGTCTAATGTACACGTATCATATCGATTAAACGTAAGAGATACCATGAACCAATACTTGAAAAGTCGAAAATCTGCAATAAATTGAAAATGTATTTTGAAATTTATCTAGAAATTTTATTTTGTGGCAAGTTAATATTTTACATCTGTTATTTTGTCTTAGTTATGTTTAGTTAGTAAAGTCTGGTGCCTTTAGTCTATACAGTTTATTAATTCAACAATAGTATCGGATCGGTATCGGGTTTCAACAGATACACAAAATCCAGGCATCGGTACTGAAAAAGTCGGATCGGTGAACCCCAAGTGAAACCATGATGTAAAGCTTTCTGTTGTTGCATGTCTAGTAGTTTATGGTAGATTTCTTAAAGCTTCAAAAGGTTTCCTTCCAGAACTGCTTCAATCAACTCCAACCAGCCTTCCTCTCAATGCTGAATAAAGGCATTCCCAAGTGATGCTGCCTCCACCATGTTTCGAAGTGGGGATAGTTTGTTCCCAGTAATGTGTGTGTAAGCGGTAGACTGAACTTCCCTTATACAAAGCAAATTAGTTTGTGGTTGGACTGCTGACCTCAGAACCTTTGCCGCATCTCTTTCCACCTTCTCTTTCACTTCCTGTGTTCCTGTTTGAGCACGATCAAACGATTGGTAGCATCACAAAATAAATGGAAAAATGCCCAAAAAAAGTACTTCATATGTGGCTTTTCTTATAGGGAGATACATAGGATATAAGTCAAGATAAAGTGAACTAATAAATTCTGCAAATAAAGTGTGCTGCACACATTATGTTTATTAAGTCCATGCAAAAAGTTGACTCAAGTAGTTTGGATGAACCTGTCCCCTTACAGGCTGTACTTTACATCACTTTCTAAAAGGTTTTAACACTAGAACGGCCATGGCAGTCATTTTGACTTTTTTTTCAATGTAGCTGTTCAATTACTTAATGAAAATAAAAACATAGAGCCTTGCTGTTTCATGACTGTTCCTAAAACTGTAAACTTTCGTAAAAAATGTATTTCATCATTAGTGTTAAAATTGTAAAATGTAATGTAATCATTTCTACCCATTTTGGCCACAGGCGTTCATTTGACTGCCGAGCTTTTCGCACTGTTCTAGTTCCATTTTCCCAGGCAAGATAAAAAGAGAACGTCAAGGCGGGAATTTTGAGTTAGCTGTTTGTCAAAGAGAATCTTCAGTGGTGTTTGGACCGGCTACAATTTCTCATAGTTTTTGTTCTTTTTCTTTTCTATCTGTCAAATTTGGGGTATAGATAAAATTACACAGGGGGTCTAAAAGAAATGTGACAGTAGAAATGGTTTTTACAAAGACTGATGAACATGGGCAGCGAAAATTCCTGGGTGACTGAATGCTCATCGTCAGAGAGCGAGTTAGAGGAGATCCCAAGGAAAAGTAGACGCCTGATGTCTTCCAACAGTCACACATGTGAGTATATGACAGCTGAAATGTCAGGTGAGCTTTTCCCACGCTGCACTACCCCAATATATACAGTCTATGACTTACTTAGGCACTTTTTAGGGTATTAGCTTAGCAAATCATAACGCTGTTTGGCCTATAGCATACGGCAGATTATCATATGACAACTTTATTTATTCATTTTAATTTATTTATTTACATTATATTATCACAGAACATCCTGAGCCACCTCCCGCATCTGATGCCCCCCGTAACATTGATGGTCTGATCACAGCTTTCCTGTGCCTAGTCGATCCAGGCATACTAAAATACATAAGGGAGCGCCCTGTGGGTTAGGCGCAGCGACATCACGGCGACGGCTCATGGACATGGACGGTCTCTGGTCCCCTTTTTTAAAGGAAACTATGTCCAGAAATAGATTCAAAGGAATAATGAGATTTTTTCGTTTTGGTAAAAAAAAGAAACCTGACATGCAGGACAGGTAGATGAGAGGTTTTGCTCTGATCTCTGGAACAAAACTGAATTGTCTGTTATAAGCCTGGTGGCAACATCACCATGGATGAGCAGCTTTTCCCCACCAAGGCCAGGTGAAAATGTATCCAATAAATTTGGAATTAAATTTCGGCTGACAGCTGATGTGGTCAAAATGCATGCTGAATGGCGCTCCATAGCTGAGAAAGGAAGAAACATGGCGTAGAGTAGGGCTGAACGATTAATTGCATTTGCAATTAAATCGCGATTTGGTAAAATGCGATTTCCTAATCGCAAAGGCTGCGATTTGACTTTATGTAAACATTTCTGCTAAAGTCATGTGACTTGCAAACAAAGCAGGGAGTGAAGGAAACGCTGCACTTTAACCAGTTATAAAATGACCTAAAGCTTAACAAGAATCCAACACTACACAATAGTTGGTACCAAAGAGGAACTGTACATCAGTTGTGAGAAATTATATGTGCTATGTAAACGTTGATGCTGCGCAACGCCAGGTATTATGCAGAACCCGTCTTGGTATTGTTGCTGCCTCACGAGGTAGACTACAGTACGAACCTTTATCAAAACCTTAAAACATCACACCACCGTATATGAGAGTTGCACGGCTAAACTGACCGCCACCAGTGTTTACATTTCCAGTAAACGAACGTTTAGGCGACAGGGATCGCTGATCGAGCTGTTTGAAAGAATCGCTCCTTACGAACATAAAAAAATGGCACACAGAAATAATTCGTGCTATAACGGGTTTTATAGCCAAAAGTTTGCTTTGTTAACCATGATGAATAAGCTAGGATTCAATCTCACGAACACATTTTAGCCACATTTTACCTGCGCTGTATAAAACATGCCGACGGAAAGTTAAAGCTGCACCGAAAACAGCGGAGTATTTTGCAACAACTGACCTGAGATCAAACCGCTCTACAGAGCCATACCAGAGTCTGAAAGTACATTAGATCGATGAAGAATTAAAAATCAGAGCTTGTTCCTTCAAGCATCCTACTTCCTGGATAACCACACAGAGGAAAACATTGCAGCCGGAGGGAATTATTAGCTGGGATCAAAAGGAAGAAAACCTTGATTGCAGAACGACGCCATGACCATCGAGTGTGACGATTAAAAGTAGATAAAGTTGTTAATATTTGCCTTTGTCTTAAAATAAGTAAATAATCTTATGTAATTCAATTCAATTTCAATTCAATTCAATTCAGTTTATTTATATAGCGCCGTTTCACAACAGATGTCATCTCAAGGCACTTTACAAGAACAGTTATTACAATACAATGTTTAATTTAGAAATTAGAGAACCACAGAAGATTGCGTCGTGTAATTCTCAGCAACCCCTCACACTGAGCAAGCACGAAGCGACAGTGGAAAGGAAAAACTCCCTTTTAACAGGAAGAAACCTTCGGCAGAACCAGGCTTAGCACAAGCGGTCATCTGCCGAGACCGTCTGTGGTTTGCAGAATACAGAACAGAGACACATAAAAAAACTGAAAATAGAATAAATTATGTATAAAAATTTGTTTATAATACACAATATTTTTGATTGCGTTAATTAAAAAATGCATGACAAAAGCCCCAGAAAAATAATTGCACATTAAATCGCAATCGCAATATTGAAGAAAAAAAATTGCAATTAGATTATTTTCCAAAATTGTTCAGCCCTAGCGTAGTGGTCAGCTGCTTGGGAAGAACATTGATCTGAAACTGGCAGAGCTATTCACGGGGAAGGGAAGAAACATCACAACTGATATATCACCTCTCTAAAATTGGCCACCACCTTGCAGGACAGGAAGACCAGCCTTGTGGGCACTCTGGGGAAAACCAAGCGTGAGTTACCACCCTCCCCCAAACAGCAAGCGGAGTGGTTTTCAACCAGGGTTCTGAAATGCGGAGGTTCACAATTTATCAGGGAAAGCCAAGCCACTGTACCCAGCACTGTGCAAACGGCTGTGGGCATAATTGATGGACCAAAGGGAAAGCCAGAGTCTGTACAGTATTATAATGACACAAAATATGGCGTGGACATCCTGGATCAAATGTCTAGGAAGTATTCCATAAAGGGTAGAACGCAGAGATGGTCCGTCGCTGTCTTTTTAATAAAATTCTGGATCTTGCAGATCTTCCAGAAGTAAACTCACACCCAGATCCCCCGAAGAAAATTCCTGCAGCAGCTCGGAGAGGAGAGAAAGGCGTCAAAGCAGGTGGAGCAAGATGGTACTCTAAGCCAGCAGGGTTCAAATTTGCAGCAGACTCCAAAAAGGAAGCAGTGCCAGGTTCAGAAAAGCTGCACTAAAAATACTTTTACTACATATACTTTCATATGAAAATCATTTTTTGTTTTTTGTAAAAAAGCAAACCAAATATGTTTTTTTTCTGTCATATTTTTCAAATGATTTGACTGAAAAAGAAATGTTCTTCTGTGTATCTTATACTAATAATTTGAGGCTAATGTTCGGTAAAAGCTTGCATAATTAAACTTTGTCTATTAAATTAAAAACAGTCTTTTTTCATTTGTTTTTAAAAAAACATTATTTAGCTAATCAAGTTTAGTATTACCTCAGTTGTACACTTGCAAGGTAATTAAATGACTTAAATACAGTCAAAATTACCGCTTGTGGCCATTTCTGGTAGTTACAGTACAGTGGCCATTGTAGTGCTAAATGCCTTCAGACATATTTGGGAATTTGAACCTTGTAGAAAAAAAAATTGAAACTTATAAATATCAAGAAATGTAATGTTCATCAGAGATCCAAAAATGAGGGGAGCACACACACACACACAGAAAAAAAAGTTTTAACTACTATACTATTGCGGAAAGCTAAGATAAGCTTATCGATTAGGATGAACCCCTAACCCCTATTTCCAGGAAACGCCCCCCCCCCCTCACATTACATTATGTTGCCACTAGAGATATGCTGATTCACCAGCAATCGACTGACTGCAATGTGAAATGTGCAATTGATAGGGATCCAAAAGTTTTGTCAGCAAAAACCCAAAGACTGAAGTATGCACCTTAAGGGTCTTTGGGAGAATGCTGCTTTTTATTTTTAAGTTATTCTGAATAGAAAAACATTTTTTTTTCAGAATACAATGTTAGATTTTGTGCAATTTCTGTTCTATATGAGCTATAACGGGAGCTACAAGTGCTATAGGTTTATTTTGTAATAAAGGAGTTTAATTATTCCCATTTATAATTTAAAATCATTTCTGTAATGGTTAACTTGTAAAAGTCAAATTGACGATTGTTTAACATTTTAACCACATAGGGCAGGAATCCTTTAAATATCTTTTTTTATTTTTTATTACGTTATCAGAATATGAGGTGTTGAAGGGTTGGACAAAATGTCATCTTTTATAAAACTCAAAATATAGTCACCATATATTTTACTTCTAGTCCCAACACACATGTACTTTAGCTTTCATGGAAATATAATAAAATATGACCATGATATGATTATGAAACCTACTTCGGACATATTGCTGTTATTTGTGACATCACTAAAATAAAAGTCATGAAAAAAAAAACAGGACCAAATTTGTTTGGATAATTCAATTAATGGAAACTGAATGGGTTTAAAAGTAGAAAGCAAGTAGCTATGGAAGAAATTAAGAAAAAAGCCTAAATGAAACATAATTATAAAATTGACTAGTAGCACCCAACTTGAAATTAATTGAAATCATGAGGCATCTAAGATGGCACACCCCTGATTACCACTACTCTCAATGAGTCTTAGCATATCTGGCAATAAAGGAACACTCCTTTTGAGGCCCTGAAGTGAATTTTGAGTTAAAGGTTGAAAACTGAACATTTTCATAAAAAGCCACATAAAAAAAAATACATCCACAGGGCTTTTAGAGGTGTGCAGAATGAAAGTACATTTCCTTAAAAAAAAATTATATTTGAATAAAAATATAAAATGTACGTTTAAAAAGGGCACAACAATGACGTTACATTTACATCTACCAGCCAGTAGCGGCCGCAGGTTGCGGGTTGACAGATATGGTCACTTTGTTCCAACTATATTGCCAGGACGCTACACACTACCTAATGATATAAACGTACCAGTGGTTTAAGATTTGAGCCATGGAAGATCTTTCAAAGAATCCAAAGAAAACGATATCAGAAGAAGCAAAGAAAAGGAGCTGGGTTGTAAGAGCTGAAAGGTGCTGGAGCATCGCTGCTGCAGAAGGCTTTTTAACCTCTAATTCTTACCGGGGCTGAGCCGCAGGGCTGGAAGATGGGAGAAAATGCAGGTCAGAGAATATTTTCTTCCCTTCACTGCTGTGCAAGATCTTTTCTGTCAAACGCGTACTCAGTTTAGTTTAAAGTAGGATTAGCTTCTAAAACCCAGTGTTACAACTTTTCATTTTTGTGTGGTCAGCCGCTGTGAGTGAGACGTTAAAGATACAGAGGGATGTAGTGATGCTGAACTAGTCGTGTTCCTACTAGATTGGTAAGTAAAAAATGCTTGCTTCAGGGTTATTTGGCCTTGTAAACCGTTTGATTGTTTACCAAATGACATATCGTTAGTTTGATGTTTTGCTGTTTTGGCTGGCGAGCTTGTAAAAATGCAGTACACTTTTTCAGATATGCTCAATAGAGATTTGGTTTTACGGCAGTGACGTTGCAGGTAAGAGGTGACATAAGGCAAATATCTGCAAAGTTACGGAGTGTGTCTTTAATTCAACGCTGATAAATAAGTTTTAGATCAGTAGCGCTTCAAGCATTAAATCCCACCAAACATTACAGTCAAAGCACTCCTTTACGATTGAGATATTCTATACACTGATAGTGAGGTTGCATATATTATGCAGATATTCAAAAGGCAGTTTATGTAGAAAGTCTGTGGTAGCCATGACAAATGTTTTGCCAATCAGGGAAGCATGTAAAAGATGATCTAAGCAGATCAATGAAATAACTGCATGACCTCTGCAAAAATATTTGGAAACATAATATTCTCACAGTAACGCTTCTTCTGTGTTAATAAACAGACTTGTCATCCTACTTAAACCACCCTGGATTTGTTCTCTGACTGTAACTACGTCATTCAAAAAGAAAATGAATCTAAATCTATAAACCTGAGAAAATTAAATTTGAATTTTAAACTTAATGAAATAAGTCTTTCCATGCAAGCTCCGAAAACAACAAAGTTGCCCTGCATTAAACTAAAAGAGCCTGTGGGAGTACAGTGGGTGATCAAACACACCAGTCATGTCTCGCATGATGACGTGGGCTGCTGGGAATGTCATGTAAACTCTGTGGTGAATTACAGCCTCCTTCTGTCATGACCACATTAATATGGTCAAAAATATGACCTGGAAAACAACGTTTAGATGGCAGAAAAAAAGCCACCTCAAACCTCCATGGTGATTGACCAGCTTCTTTCTTCAAGCTGCCCACCCACACTCTCCTAAGCGATCATTTTCATGTTGAAAAAACAAACACACGTAGGCTTTGTGGTGGGAAAATGCCACCCGGTGTGATTCAACCGAGCCTCGATGACCGTTGGAGCGAAATAATTGTGGACACGTAACTGCGCTCTATCTCTCGCAGTTTAAGTTCTCATCTTGTCTGTTTTTTTTTCTTCAACCTTTGAATATTTCTGGAACTTACTGACAAACATGTGAACTGATGTCCCAGTCATCCTGAGCTGGCGAGAATTTCTACTTTCTAAAAACAAAAGAAAATAGCGTGGCAGGATAGTTCAGGCTTCTAAATAGTGGAAGCCAAATATTTACTGTAGAAACACCATAAGTCAAGCCAAGCTTCTTTTTTTATCAGTGTATTTAAATGCACATCTGTATCAATCTATGGTAATAATCAAACTAATATATTAGCCAGAATGGGAGCCTTTGTCTAAGTTTACATTTCGGTTCCTAACTCCAATTATGAAGTATGTACAATTCCACAATGGTAGGTGGCGAAATCCACCCTTTCAAGTGAGACATTCTTCCTGTTGGCCGAGAGTAAAAATATCAATCTCCAGTCCTCAAGGGTTGGTGTCCTGCAACTTCTGTTTCAACAAACCTGAATCAAATAATTACGTCATCAACAGGACCCCATAGATCCAAACTGCCTGTTGAGGAGGCAGTTTAACCCATTTGCTTAAGGTGTGTTGGACCAGGAAGTTCAAGGACAGATTTAAAGGTTGCTGGCCTAGAGCATCACACAAATAGTCAACAGTAGGATATGCACAATGGGTGAAGAAATGGACCACAACGCTGCAGCATAGTATATTTTGGACATACTGTACTCTTATTTTGCTACGTTTTGCTGTGTTCTTGTCATATCATTGTTGTCATCTACACTTTCGCGGTTTTTTCACACACCTAGTAATGGCTCAACTAACCTGGGATGCCTTTAACATAAATGCAGAGAAATGTTATATTTAACCGCATCATCCGGGGCGTCTTGGCTAGAGTAAGAGTAGGCCAGTGTGGTTCAACTTCAAACGGACTAAAGCAATTATTTAGTTTTCTATTAGTGCATGTAAACCCACTGACTGATCAAATCAAGCTAAACATTATTGTCTTTTAGGTTTTTTTTGGGACATGCGGCAAACGTCGACCAGGACGGGACTCGAATTGGGGACAGCCGCGTTGAGGACTGAGGCCTCTGCATATGGCCAGTCCGCACTAACCGCTACACCATGTGATGCCCCAACGTTAGGGTTTAAAGATGTAATTCTTGGTTTTCACAGTTGTTGTTTTTTTACTTTCTGCAAGGTTAATTCATAACTTTTGAATTAAACTGAATCCACACCAGTCGGTGTATTAAAAGAAAACGTTTTAAAAATGTGAAAAACAAAAAACAGGGGGGTAAAACCTTAACCACACTGCTGAATGTGCCATTTTTGTCCATTCAAACTAGGGCTGCACGATTCTGTCCAAAAAAATAAATCACGATTATTTGGATCAATATTGTAATCACGATTATTAATCACGATCATTCATGCAGTCCTGTAAAATATCTATTTTTATTGCACCAATTATAAACTTTTAGAATTTTTTGGTGAAAAATAAAACTTTAGATTAGATGATTAATAATGAAAAAAAAAAACTAACAAAAAACAAACTCCAATATATATTTATTTAAAAGTAAAAGCTAAATATGTTATTGCAGAGTGCAATCTCAAAGTGCAATTTATGGGAAACAATTACAGCTTATACAGAAAAGGCCTTTGAAATTCTCTGCATCCAAATCCTTATTATTTACTATATGCTACGTAGCAACTATTACTCACCTGTTAATGTAGTAAATACTGCATAGCAAACTATTGCGTAATAGGCATGAAATCGGACGTACTGCTCCAACTTGGACCCGTATGACTTCTGTTGATCCAGATGTTTACGTTACATTCACCTGTGATCCCGCCTCCTCTAGCCGTTATTTTGGCTGGTTAAATGTTTAATCAGTCAAAAAACAATTACAGTAATCAGTAACATCGCTTCACGTACATTTATCTGCCGAAACTGCGGCGGTGTCAATGGTTGACAGTTCGTCTGTAGCCATTTTTAGCTAGGTCCTTCTTCTTTTTTTTTTTTTTTAACGTGTCCTGTCTAGCAGTATGCTACTCAGAATTGGTGTCTGAGTACCAAGTACAAGCCCAACAGTTTTACTTTCCCAAGCAGAGTATTACAGCTCCGCTGTAGTACGCCACTTGATGTATATGTATGAAAAATCTTTATTAGTGATTACTGTGGGTTCAATTTCCTGACGTCATGGACATTAAACTGAGACAAGAAGGGAGAAAGGAAGAAGGTGAAGAAAAGAAACCGGACCAACAGAGGGGCGAACCGATGACACAAGACAGGGAGGCAAATAAAGAACACAAGAAAACATCCCAGTCCTCCACCTCTGCCGGACGGCAGAGAAACAGTAATACAAAACAAAAACAACAAAGTGTACAGAACCAAACCAATAGTTCGGATCTGGTAGAATAAACAAAGAATTACACATTCACTACACACAAGCATTGATTAATGAACATAATACAAATGTTTCTGGTAAGCTCCTGTGAACAACTAACTAATGATGATAACCTCAGCTTAAGATATGTCCGTCCTCACCTATGTCCCCACACCTATGTGTGTGCGAGCATACAGGTCGGAATAAGGTTTCCCCATGCAAGTGATTGATAGCTGGTGTAAGGAACCGTCAATCCGTCCTACAGGAATCGGCACAGACATGGAGGAGGCAAGAGATGTATGCATCCAGCGTCCCACAGAGTACAGAGTCCACAGGCGGATCAGCGCAGGGTCGATCACCCGCCAAGAGGGGAACAGATGGAAGCCCCAGGGGAGCACCCACCAGCCGCGATGCTGGGGCCCGAGAGATCGCAGTGACGAGCCCACGGGCTCCGCCGGTAACCGGCTACGCCAGGGCGGGCCCGGACCAGGAACCGGAGGCCACGGGGACCAGGGGCACCCCACCCCCCAGCGGGGCCCCAACCAGTGACCAGCCGACAAGGGTCCCCCGCCGCCGCCGCAGGCAAGGAGGACCCGCAGCCAACCGACGGACAACACACGCCGCCGCCACCCCGGACCAGTACCCACCGCCAACAACCCGGCCCGCCCCCACACATCCACACGCCAGGGAGCCACAGCGGATGTACGCCCTCCCCAGGCCGCGCCCAGCCGGCACCTGGACATCCAGATCTTCCAGCTCCAGGGTCCAGATCCCGCCCCACGTGGGGCGCCAAGATCAGGGGCCCAGCCAATGCCGGACAGCCCCACCAGGCGAACAGACCAGCCAGCTGAAGTCCTGGAACCGGCAGGAGGATTGGGCGCCAGGCACGGTCCCCACCGATCCACCGGACGGCACCAACCTATTCTACAAACCCGGCACCCCCATAAGAGGTGCCCCAGTCAATCCAAGGAGGACATCGGCCCGAAACAGCGGCCGCCCGACACACCGGACCACCCAGGACCCGCCCGACATGCACCAGGACCGAGCCGGGCCGCAACCGGGACCCCCAGCCCCAGGCATCGAGAGTCATCATCAACCAGCGGGCAGGAGCAACCATCACCGACGGGGAGTGACGGGGAGGGAAGAAGATGCATCAGGCCAGAGAGCAGCCAAACACCCAACCTGACAGGTAGACATAGACAGACAGAGACACTCATACGTACCCTCCCTTTCTTGTGTACACATTCTTACAAATACAGGACATACGAAAAAAGGACGCTATACCCTCATTCATACCCCCCATACGTACACTATACTCCATACTCCCAGGCCCAGGGACAGACACCCCAGTAGAGAACCCTGCCCCTGCACCCAGGAGACAGACCCCTTTGCCCACCAGGACGGGGACAAGTAGACCGCCAAGGCCCCACACCGGCAAGAGCAGCCCACCAGCCCAGGACCCCGACCAGACGGCGTGATGTTCTATCCGGGCTCCGACCCCTGATGGTCCAACGAACAGGGGTGTGGAAAGACCCCCCAGCCTCTCTCCCCCAGCTCAATGTGGTGTTGTTGCGTGTTGTTCTAATGTGCACTTAAAACAGAGGGGGGGGGCATGGGAATACTGCCGGGTACCCCCATCTCCCCCCCCGGGCCCTCAGTGTCTAGATGCGTTTAACCAGTGGGTGCCGGCACCACAGGCGAGGCCCCCTCAACGGGGGGGTCTCGCCTGTGGCGCCACACCGCCAGGTCCCTACATGTGCGTTCCCTGTAAATGTTGCAAGTGTAGTGTCTAAATTGCTCAATAAAATCGGGACCCAGGCCGCCACCGGGTAGCGAAGACGGAAGCTCCATCCCGCACCCCAGTGACGTGCCCACGTCCCAAGGCCTTGTGAATGGTAGAATGGGGCATACCAGGGGCATACCTAAATCCTCCCCAACATTCACACTGCTAACAAAACACATGTCACTAGACACCCAGGTTGAGTTTAGCCCCCCCTCACCCTCAACGCCCTCCCCCCTCCCGTCCCAAGCGCACCCCGTTAAAAAGAGCGCCTGTGCTAGATGGTAAAAAGCCTCCCCGCCAATAAGAGACGCCCCAGGCACCGCCAGCGTCCGAGGACCCCCAGGCCGAGGCCGGAACCCGGCGCACCACCGACTCGGGCACCCCGGACATGCCGCGCCAGGCCCGTGAGCAGACCGAAGTCCCGGGCGGCCAATCCCCAGGCCGACATCCTCCAGCCTTGCTACTACCGCCCGATGGCCGGGTGGCAACAGAACCCAGCACGTCCACCCACCAGCCCACACCCCACCAACCGGTCAGTCACCGTGGAGGCCGACCAACACCGGCCAGAGCCCCCCACCCCAGCACCCCCGCGAGGGCTAAGACCAAGACCCAGGAGCCAGGTCCTTCTTCTTCTATGATTTCGGGGCGTCTGTTGCATTGTGGGAAGGCGTAGCATCCACCGGCTGCTTACTGTGGCGGTAATACACTTTCAGGAACTTTCTGCTTACTAGTCAGATCCATAATGGAGATTTGGATCTACTACATCGCTCAAATACTCCTTTTCACCTGTGCAGCCATTATGAGTGCTGAGTGTCGTGTGGGTGGTGTTTATTTGGTCAGATTAATGAAGCGTTAGCCGTGAGTTTGCCCCTGGTGGTTGGCAGACTATTGGTTGAGGCACTGTATGATGAAGAGGCTCGCAGTGAAGCACGCATTTTCAATGCAAATATCGTTCACGATCAGGTTCATTTAATTGTGGCCACCAAAATCGTGATCACGATCAAAATCCGATTGATTGTGCAGCCCTAATTCAAACCATTATACGCAAACAAGAATTGCATAGTACTTTGAATTTTGTCCTTAATGTACATACGTATACTAACATATGTTAGTTCTTAATTCTGTGTTATTATATACTCTATTTTTCTTGTGTGAATCTAAATGCTTTTATTACCTGTCACTTTCTACCGTTACAGTTGAATTTCTCCTTTGTGGGACAATAAAGGATTATTCTTTTCTATTTAGACACCATAATGAGGTCCAGGTGTCATTTTGTTCAGGAAGGAGGCCGATTCACTCAAACGAGTAAGGGAATGTTATCATCTACAGTGATACAAGTAACCGACTTGGACTAAAAGGCTGCTCATAGAAGAAGTAATCATTACTCCAAAAGTAACCTAAAAAGCAAGATTATGCTTTCGAGTGCATTTGGTGCCAAAGAACAGAATTTCTAGAGATGTGTCCCCTTTTCTGACGAAACTTAGTTTGTCCATATTGACTTTTGTCACGTTTGGAGGGAAAAGGGAGGATTTGATTTCTGGGAACATCATCCTGGATTTGAAGTATGCGGGAGACAGCATCATGTTGTAGGGGGAGACTGGTGCATTTCACAAAATAGATAGCCTTTTGAGGAAACATTACACGAAAATATTGAAGCAGCATCTCAAGATATCAGCCAGGTTAAAGCTTGGGAGGAAAAGGGCACAAAGGCTTAAAAGGTCATACTAATCAGTGACCAAGTCAATGTTTTGCAGTGGCTGTCACAAAGCCCAGATATCAGTCCCTTAGAAATAAAAAGAGATGTAAGGTCGCCTACAAACCTGGCCTGGTTACGCCAGGTCTGCTTGTGAAAGGGTACTCAAAACAGTTGCTCCAAGTCATATTGTTAAATGGGGACTCTACCAAATAAGATGAAAATGGATGTAAGCTTGTGACTATTCAAGACAAAGGCTCATCACTCCTGCATTTAGCAAATAAAAACACACATCCAAAAGTCTCAACGGATGTGAGACAGGAAAACTTTTGTCAGATTTAATGTCGTATAGTGAGAAAAAAAACGTATATTCCTCTGTATACAGTGTATATAAGCATCTGGTTTCAACTGTGCATTAGATGGTATAGCTGAAATTACACACAAACAAAAGTAAATCTCATCCAGCTATCAGCTTTAAGACAAATCCACATTTTGGTACGAGTGTTTTTCAGGACAATCCAATTACTTCATAACCATGAAAAATATATAGAAAGAAAACAGCTGTGACTAACACATTCAATCTCAGTAACTCCTAATGAAAAATATATAGAAAGAAAACAGCTGTGACTAACACATTCAATCTCTGTAACTCCTAGCCCCCCAGGGCTAAAAACACAAGTGGAACCAGGCTCCATGGTTGGGTTTCTTAATTAAAATGAATCCTACTGTAAAATGAAGCAGACAAAAAGAAAAACCCAAAAACAACAGAGCGTTCTTAAGTCAGTCAACAGCCAACAAACCTGATTGTTCAGTGGTGGAGTAGGACAGGTAGAATCCACGTCCAGTGCGGTGCATCCCACTCATGAACTGGACGGTTACCTGGTTACCCGAGGACTCGATCAGCTCATCAACCTTTTGACCCAAACCGCAGTATTTCACTGTAATGGAAGAAATAGAAAGACGGGATTAGAGACCAAAAATCCCATAATATTTTGTACATTAGTTGTTAAAATGACTCCCTTTGTACTCAGGGTGTGGTTGTCTTTGGGGGAACTGTGGACAGGAGGTCTAATCTGGTTACTATAACCGACCAATCAGAAACCACTCTATTCTGATTGGTCTGATTGGTCTAGTAAACAATCACAGTGAAATGGGCTGTTGATGGTAGTGGGTTTTCTGAACCTCCAATAGGCAAACACCTGAGCTTCCCAAGGTATGATAACCTGGAGTGAAAAGACTCCAGTATTTACGCAAAAGAACTTCAACTAGAAAGTATGATCTGATGTAAATGATCTCATTTAAAATAGCAGAGAAAGCCACCAATGCTCCTACTGTTGGTTAAATTATATAAGATTGATTCATATTTTTCTGACAATTTTATCATTATTTTATTTTAATACATAAACGTCATGTATGGAATAAATACCCAACACAAATATTACACTTTTTGTTTTGCTCTTTATAGAACATCACAGGCGTTGGTTTGACGTCTCATGAAAAGGCACTTTAAACTGTAGGAACAGTAGGATGGAAAATATTTGGATTTTTTTTTAACTGTAGGTTTTTGAAAGTTTTTTTACCTTGATACTTTCTTTTACCTCGTTACGGGCCCATGCCTAATTTCCCAACTGCTCAAATACCAGTAACTCTCTGCAAGCTGTGTGAAGACAGTCTATTGGTGTTTTCTCCCACCATTTCATCCAGCCTAGAATCCTTAATCTCTAAAGCACTTTAAAAAAAAAATAAAAGTATGATTTGATTAAACCGAAAAAAGTATCCATCTTTAAAACTTGGAGCATGCACAGCTGCACGTAATTTCCATTTCGTAAATCCCAATCTCCCTAGAAATATTTGGATCACATCCCGCCTCCTACACACCCACTTTCTGCCATAAACAGTTGTTGCAAAGTAGGAAGTGAATAGTCTGTGTACAGTTAAGACGGCTGACATTGGGCGTTTCATGGGTAACTATAGCAACAGAAAAGCGGAGAAAAGCAGAATTCCACTGAGTCCATAATCGAGCTTAGATTCAAATAAAAAAATAAAAGCAGCACAATCAATGGGGAGCCTAAGTCACGCCCTTCTCCTTCCGCTCCATGGGTCACCTACTGCCAAAAAAAAATGAATGAGAGTTAATGGAGCAATAAAAGTTCTTTTCTGGTCGAGTTTGAAATGCGCCATGGATCGAACATATGATGTCCATGAATTTTAAAAACTCATTTTGATGCAGAAAAAATGCTGATTTTCAACCGGCGGCAAAAGTTAGTTTAGGTTTTGCGTAACGGACTACAACTGCAGAAGAAGGAGGAGAGCGAGGGTCGTAACCTCGAGGACAAAGAAAGGAGTATTAAACACGGAGAAAACCACTATAAACCTGACTATGTGGAAAGTAGCAGCTATGTCGGTGGTAAAACAGTTGGTGGAGTGAGAGCCAGCATGGAGAAGCTCTACAAGCTCTAGGTGAGTGTTTTACGTGCTATAGCTAGTGTTAGCTCTGTTAGCCAAATGACGTCATATGCAACATCTGATTTGTCGGCATTTTAAAAGCAAATTTTTACAATCAAATCAATCCCAAATCACTTGACAAACACAGTCGATATGTACATCATTAGTTATCATTTAAATCCAAGTACAACATATGCGTGATTCAGGACGTAAGACACAGCGGACCACAAAATAACGTATCGTGCCATTGACTTCCATGTGTTATTTTTTTGACCAGGGACCCATGGGCCAACCGGAAGGGGGGGAAGACTTAGGCTCCCCATAAATAATAAATGAATAAGAACAATAAATACAAAGTTAGAATTATATCATTACTTCTTGCACACTTCTTTACACAGTATTCACACCTACTGCTACACAGTTTATCATAATTAATTAGAAGACCTGCATATGAACATGCTGTGATAGAATTCTAAACTGCAACACATTTTCATTCATATTCTAATTTTTATTCTAAGTTCAGAGACTGTGCAACAGTCTGCAAGTCTGAAAATGTGACAAATTCAAAGTTTTGCCATTTCATTGGCTGTGCTGACAGTTTCCTCATGTCCAAAATGAGTGTAAGCAAGTCAGTATAGTGTGCTTAAAGTTGCACACATTTTTGCATCATGCGTAGAACGGATTTTCTACATTAGGTTATCCTTTAGGGGCAGCTCCCTAAAACATGACATGTTTTAAAAGCAAGCTCAAGTCATGACACTCCCTCCATACAGTATGAGGTGTTGATACTGGAATGGGACAAGAAAACATATTGCTGTCACTCTACCTGTCCTGTGTCACAATTTTCTGGTTCATCAGCATATTTTCAGTGACTTTGCTCACACATTTAAAGGATTAAGACAGAAGGCTTTTGATAAAACATGAAAAATGTAAAAGCCAGCGAGAACTACATGGCTAAGGATAATCCATTAGGTAACATTACATTAAGTTTTTTGCAACATTAATTCACTTCACTTCAATGTGAGCTGAATTTCAAGCGGAATATTTATTGCCTCCAATCTTGTAATATTAATGTCACATAATGGTCGACTGTATTAACAGTCTGGTGCCAGGTCTGACGGTTGCTTGTACTCGAACTCATCCTAGAAACCATCACTTACTTTAAAATAAGAAATACAAATATACTGCAATTTCTTAGCTCTATATCTATTACTTTTCATTAAGACTATGTAGTGTGATTTCTAAGTGCAAACGCAGCTTGTGGTTAGCTGACTGAGGGTTATAATTTTAGTCGCTGACAGAATGACTGGACATAGCTATGAAAATTTATTGAGAAGCTGCCGTTTCCCCTCGACTGCTACAATCCTTGCTAACGGCTGCTGCATTCATCCTTGCGGACAAAGTGGGGTTCTGCTGTTCTGCTTGTAGGGGCATGGAGAACTCCAGGAGTAACCATCCAGTCTGAGAATAATACCTCTCTTACTGCCTCTCACACAAGGATATCGCAAACGCAACCTGCATGGCAGTGTGTTTTTGTGTGTTCTTTAAACGGGTTAAAACAGTTTCAGTGTTATGTGTCAAAGTACCAAGAGTTGACATTGGACATGCGGATAGTGGTTCGGTGTCTCAAAGTTAATATACCCCCAGACAAACTCTTCATAAAACATTTAAGTAATAAGAATACATTTAAAAAAACATTACCATCTACTTAAAAACATGACCAGAGTAGTGGCAGGGCGCACAGTGTTGGGTACATTTCAGTGGAATCAGAGAATAGTTATTTTTATGCTTTGCTCAAAGTAATGAACATCAGAATTATGTAGCTGCTTTTTAATTTAGTTTGTTTAGCTCTCAAACACTGAAATGTAGAAGATTAAGGTTTGTCTGGAAGTTCACAAGTGTAACCAAAAAAGTTAGACTGCACACTCCAAAAGTGTTCAAATCAACATATTACGATGTTACAATGTAAATCTATATCATTCCTGTATTAAAAGCCATGAAACCATGAAAATACTACCTTCCCCCATGTCAAATTTTTATAATTACTTGAAAAAAGGATGTAAATTAAGTACAAATAGAGATCCTCTGTGGAGAGTTTTGTTAGAGAGCACTGGTGAACAAAAAACATCAAAGACCAAAGGACAGAGTAGCTAGGTCAGGAATGAATGGTAAATGGACTGAACTTATATAGCGCTTTTCTAGTCTTACTGACCACTCAAAGCGCTTTACATTGAAGCCACATTCACCCATTCACACTCGCATTCATACACCGACACCCAACATGGCTCGGTAGGACAATGTAGAATTTGGGGGTTAAGTGCCTTGCCCAGGGGCACATCGACATGTGACTGGAGGAAGCTGGAATCGAACCTACGACCCTCCGATTGCAAGCCAACTACTCTACCACTGAGCCACAGTCGCCCAATGAAGTTGTGCTTAAGTTTAAAAAAGGGTTTGATTAGGAAACTGATATGAGAGAGCATTTGTTAGGAATGTGTACTGGCAAGAACCTAGTGATAAGATATGTATCACGATACGGGGGGTGATACAATGTATTGCCAGGAATGGCCAATCAATCAGACTTTCGTTGATTTGCGATATCAAAAAACCTCCACGACAATAATTGGATGGTATGTTTTAATTGTTATGCCAACTGACCAATCCAGTCGTAGAACCACCTTGTTGCAGAAAAAACAGGCGCTACTGAGAAGCAGGAGGCCCCCGCTGGTAGATAAAATGAAACTGCCATGTCAAGAGTGTACAGCTGGGGAAGAATTCTGAAGGAAATGGAAATCAGAGCAGACGATAAAGATGGCCAAATTGTTTACACCGCCCAAAGTTAGCAGTTAGTGTTAGGATGCAGTTTCGAAGGGATGTGATGTTGTTAGCAATACAGCAAGAGCAGGATTCACGATCTGTATGCGACATTAGTGAGGGCTATATTTAATTGCTTTATTATCGTTTTGATTAGACAAAATCGAATCAAAAATCAAGATCGAACAATGTAGTGAAATATTCGGGAATATTTTACTTTCATAATGGCCCAGCCTTAACTGTGAGTAAAACTATCTATTGTGATTTTTTTTCATTGAATTTAACTGTAGACAAACGGTCCCAGCATTCTAAACACTCTGATCCACTGGAACAAAGAAGGTGAAAACAGCCAACATCTAACGGTCACAGTTTAAATTTTACAATGAAAATTACTATAATTGTTAATGGTACAATTCAGATTCTAAAAATAAATCAATACATTGATTTTGAATGTAGATTTTCATGAATGTACAATTTCATGACAAAAAAATTAACATATATTGGTCTATCAATAGTTTCTTACATCCTTAGCATTTGTTAAATTTGCAATAACAATTAAACTTATGTTTAAGTATATAGAACTCAATATTTCCAATATTTTTATGAAAAACACTTCTTCTTGCTGATGTCTGCTTTTTTTTTTGCAAAGAAACAAATTACCGCTAGTTGTAGTTTCTATTGAATTGACCAGCTCTTTACCTCAAACACTTGCAGTTCAGTGAGCACCACAAGCACACACCTAAAAAGAGCTATACAAATTCAGTTACAGTTAAAAGAGAAGAGGTAGGCGTACCACTTACAGACAGACAAATTTGTTGGTAACTTTTGGTTAATGAAAGAAAAACTCAAAATGGTCAAATAAATAACTTGATTCTGAAAAAAAGTGAAAATTTCTACGAAATGTACCCAATGAAAGTCAGACCTTGCTTTTCAACAGTGTTTCAACAGACTTATAAAAAATAAAAATAAAAAAAATAATGAAACAATCCTGGACAAAAATGATGGTATCCCTACATTAATATTTTGTTGCACAACCTTTTGAGGCAATCAAACAGTCAATAAGACTTCAGCACCTCTTAGCAGGTATTCTGGCCCACTCATGTACAAACTGCTCCAGTTGTCTAAGGCTTGAAAGGGGCCTTTTTCAGGGTTATTAGCCATTCTTGGGTGCTTTTAGCGGCGTCTTTGGGGTCATGGTCCTGTCCATGACCTGGAACTAAGACCAAGCTTCCTGACACTTCCCAGCACATTTCTCTCTAGAATCCCTGGATAGTGTTGTACCCTGCACAGATTCAAGACATCCTGTTCAGATGCAGCAAAGCAGCCCCTGAACATAACAGTAGGGAGAGTGTACTGTTCTTATTGTGCTTTATTTTTCTATTTGTGAACACAGAGCTGATGCGCCTTGGCAAAAAGCACAATTTTGGTGTCATCGGTCCATAGGACTTTCTCCCAGAAGCTTTGTAGCTTTGTCAACCTACACTTTGGCAAATTCCAGTCTGGCTTTTTTTGTGATTAGTTTCCAACTAAAGTGTCCTCCTTGGTCGTCTCCCATTAAATCCACTTTGGCTCATACAACAGCGGATGGTGCAATCGGACACTGACGTTTCTTGAGCTTCAAGTTCACCTTTAATCTCTATGGACATTTTTCTGGGCTCTTTTGTTACCATTCGTATTATCCGTCTCTTTGATTTATCATCAATTTTCCACATGCGGCCACGTCCAGGAAGTTTGGCAACAGTCCCGTTAGTCTTAAATTTCTGAATAATATGTAATGGTAAATAGTGGACACACCTTGAATTAACATGTCCCCTTTGCTCAAAATATTTTCAGTCTTTTCGAGGGGTACCATAATTTGTCATGGCCCGTTTAATGAGTTTATTTTTTTAAATAATTATTTTGAAGCATGGTTGAAAATAGGGTTGCCATGATTAGTCGATTCGTCACAACAACGTTGACAGGTAAAATTGTCGGCAAAAAAAGTTCTGTGATTGACGTTATCGTTTATATGCTAAAGCTTTGTTTTTCTCTTAAAACTTTCTGCACCTGACACACATGCGCAGTTGGGTCGCAGTCAGAAGCTGCAGCTTAGAAAAGCTTTAAAAGCAGCATGAGCAGTGAGCTGACAACATAATTCTGGAGAATCTTATTAAATAAAAAGAGAAGAATGTGCAATGTAAAATTAAGTGGCTGGGGGCAGAAAGGATATTTCTGTAAGGATCATTCAGTAGTTTTGATGGAGCTCCTGACTGAAAAGGCTGTTGTATTATTTTATGGATACAACATTAAAGGCACAGTGTGTAATTTTTGGCCAGTAGGGGGCGGTGCATACCTAAATGATCACAAACATGCGGGTTCTGTGTCTTTGAGTAAGAAACTCAACAACGGAAGCCTAAGGGTTAGGGTAAGTATACTTGTGGTCAGCCATTTCACTCCGTGATTAGGTAACTAGCGCCCAGTGTGTGAGCTCCAGGTTAGCTACTGATTCAACCTTCCTGTAGCAGGCAGGGAGAGTGTGACTCAAAACATAGTTGTAACCAAAGTTGTGTTAAAAAAACAAAAAACAAGCCACTTGTTTGGTGTGCTTTGTCCGTCCGGGCTCTTGTAGAAGTAAAGGTGGCGTCTAACACTGTGTCCACACCAAACGCGATAGGAGCGACTAAAAAGCGCGACACACGCCTAGCTGTTCGCGTGCACATTCGCACCTTGAAGCGTGTACAAAGCGAACAGGACGCGCTTCAAATATGGTATTTTCACACACGGACTGGCCTTTAGCAGACCTGGGGCCTGAGTGCAGCTGCCGGTGGATTATGGATTATGTGTTCGGCCCGGCCTCCGGTAGAGCTGGGACCACTGCACTGGGGGTTTGTTGAGCTACAGATACAGTCTAGCTACGGCGGAGGGATCCATAAACAGCAGCAAGCACCCTCATAAACACCGCCTCCTCGCCGCCTGGAGAACGTGACCTGCTCGCCCAGTTTGTGCCGTGAAGGTCCAAGCTTCGCCTGCCGACACACTAACTACTTTTCTGAGCAGCTGTCCATCTGTCTGCGGTTCGTAAAAGTTTATTATATTTGAGCAGCGTGGGACGTGGTGTGGGAGCTACTACCAGGAAACCAGTTGAGGAGGCTGTTTCAAGGCTCACTTCTAGTCTGAGAGGTGCTTTTACAGCAATAACGGCTATTTTAAGAGCCACCCACAAACCTCTTAAGAGCATTCCTGTCTAAATAGTTTAACCTATTTATAATAAAAAAAAATTTCTGTCTCTGTATTGAAAACAGCTTGTGTCATGTAGCTCGGGGTGATTAGCCACGGTGTTAATCAGTATTTCCTCAATGTCCTGTTGAGGCTGGGACTCCATGACAGTCACAGAATCACTGAAACGTAGCCCCCTGATTGGTTGTCGCGGTGCGATTTGACACTGGAATTCAGATTTTTCCAACTCGAGCGGTGGGGGCCATGAACGCGAATGCACAAAATGCACCACATAAAAAGCAGCGCAAATTTTCCATAGCATCTGTAGCGCGAATTTTTCGCACAAATCAGGCAGAAAAGCTTTTTCGCGACGCAAATCTGTTTCTGAAGTGTCTTGGGACCCCAAGTCGCGCTTCATCGCGTTCCTCCATTGATTTTACATGTAAACCTGAAGCTTTATTCGCTCCTGTCACCTTTTGTGTGGACACACCGCAATATGGCTCCCCCCTGAAAAGAGGACCCGCGCCTATGTATTTTAAGACTGATTAAGAAGAAGTCATACTTTACAATATCGCCAAAATTTTACAATTAATGTGCTTTACGTAATTATTATTACGTAATATTTTAAGGGCTATTTTCAAAAATTTACTGCAAAAATTACACACTGTCCCTTTAACAGTAGTAACGGTCATTTCACTACGCTTAGCACACTTCATGTATCTGCTGTACCGCTGTTTTATTTTTTATATAGTTCATTAATGTTAAATGAGCCATTTTCTTTTTTTTTTTTATCACTACTTTAGACACTACAGAACACTTCGAGGTAACAAACAATCAGAGCAGCTGCTCCCGCAATAACAGGCATTTTACATGTCTTCTGATTAGTCGACTAATCGGCTAAATAATTAGTGATTAGTCGTTATCATAATAATCGTTTGTGGCAGCCCTAGTTGAAAAGCAATGCCTGACATTAATTGGTTAAATTTAATTCAATTTTTTATTATTACTTTTGTCAGATTGAAGTTATTTCTGTGACCAATGTATTTCTTTCATACCCAATTTTGTCAACAAATGTATAAAGTTTGACAATGAGCTGCCTGATCTGATCTGATGGAAAGGATCTGAAAGAAATTCCACTGACCCCTAAAACCTGATGGTAGAAAGTCTGCTTTAGAAAACCAGCCAGTAAATCAGGTCACTCTCACCAATTTCACTCCTTTTGGGTCCGATGCCATTAAAGAGACGGAGATAGTTGACCTGGCAATCACTGTCCTCTATGTCCAGCAAAGCAAAGCGAAAGTGGATCCTCTTTCCACGCGGCACTGTGATCTCCCACTCACACACACTGTTGTTCGGGTATGTCCCCGGATAGCCCAGAGAGGATAGGGTCCCGCTGCTGGGGCCGAGCACACTGGGGCCACAGCCATCACCTGCAGGGGGGGGGACATAAACACACAGATTTTACACAAGACGTTTGGAAAAAGTGCCTTATTGACATTTGCATATAACCGTTCCTTACTCGTCATCCCCTGCCCACCAATTCCATCCCATTCTAGTGTGTTTCGAACCTGCAGTCTGAATGAAAATGCACGCATTTAGAGCCATGTGTTCTCTTAATTATTATATGTGCTGTTGTGATTGTTTCATATATTCCTCTGGATTTTTGCCATAGGGGCCTACCGATCTGCATAACGGAGTTACAAAGGTGTGTTTGTTGTGGGTGCAGCCGGATGAATAGAACTCTAGTGTAAAAGCCCTTTCAGTATTCCAAAAACATCCTCCGTAATCTACAAATTTGACGCATTCTGACACACTCTTTTGTGCGTCCATTTATCTTAACGACTTCTTCCAGCTACCGAGTGAAGCCAGGAGCTTCTGAGTGTTAACAGTGAAACCAACGTGAGACTTTAAACCTTGAAATCGCTCCAAAACCCCGACCTTGCTTTAAAGACAAAACAAGAAGTCCGAGTAACACATTTCTGCACGGAGCAAACATTTTGTACTGTTCACGAGGCTGACAGATACAGATTACATCCCCACGATTGCACTGATTACCAAGTAAATTCAATAAAATGAAAACAGGCTCAAATATTTATCTTATTCAATCTTTAAAATGTACTTTGAGCAGAACTCTGCTGTCTTGATATCTTGAGTATTTAGTCACAGCTGAAAATAAAAATTTATTTTTTTTTATTCTTAAGAAGTGGTTACAGAAGTTTGTCGCATTTTGAAAAACAAGAAAAATGTCTGCCCGTTTGTGACAGTCATTGCAGCCAACCCTGTAAAAAATTAAAAAAAAACACTCACAAAAAAAAGGCAAAATTTCAACACGGAAAGTCCCAGAGTTTAATAGCCAATATACTTTCAATAGTATTTAGTTAGAGAAGAGTGCTCATCTTTTAGAATACAACAAACATTTTAATATGTTTAATTAGTTTTCTATTCTTCTGGGAAGAACGATCATATTTCACTGCACTCTTAAAAAATAAAAAAAATTTGTTATAAGAATTAGGATTGTGTATTTTTTTATTTGAAAGTTTAGGCCTACCGTTTTACTTTCATTGTAAAATCAAACGAGCACATTATGCAACTATTCTTTGTTTTTCAAATTATCCTATTGAGTAAAGCATTCTAATCAGAGAGTACATTTAATTTTAAATAACTACACCGTACTTTGGCTTTCCTAACTGTGTCCTTAATGTTCATATATTATTCTTAATTCAGTTTTTGAACACTTGTTTCTACCTTTCTTGTTTGATCGTGAATGCTTCTATTGTATGTTTCTTTAGTGGACATAGAGCAAACATTTATTTTGTGGGACAATATAGGATTATTATAATTATAACCTAAAAGTCCTGTTTTTTAACTGTGGCAAGAGGCTGGTGTATCCACAGAGAACACACACATGCACAAGGAAAACTTGAAAACTCTGTGCAGAAAAACCCAAAGGCCGGGATTCAAACCCAAAACCTTCCTGCTGCCATTTCTGTGTTCGGTCATTCCAACAGTTACATCTGAGACATGAATGCTACAGTATTACTCATCTATCCCTCTTCAACCAAACTATTTGATTAACCCGAAGCCCAGTAGAACAAAACGATCAGAAATAAACCACCGGAATATTTCACAACCAAAAAAGATAATAAAAATTCGGCAAATATAATTCACTTAACACTGTACAAGACGATACCTAAAAACATTTTTAAACGCAAGAAGTCAGTTCAAATAACAACCTTTCACATGTTTCAGATTTTGGGTCATAATCTTTCACAGAAAGAAGGCACTGTAAGAAATGTTATGGTCTTGAACATGTGTTGGGGGTTTTTTAAATTCAAAGAGTAGAATATTTATGCTTATGGTCCTTATTGTGAGAATATGACAGGAAATCTCAAGTTTGAGTTTCATTAAGCAAAACAACTATTATTTAGCGTTCAAAATAGACATTCGTTCACAAAAACAAAAGAATTAGAAACAAGTGAAATTAATGAACTTTCTAATAAATAAAAAACTTAAACATCCGATTGAAAGCTTTATTATTTAGCGTTAGCTTATAGGCCACTGGTGTTATTTGTTCTGGGTCTCACGAGCAACACTTCATGTTCAAACTGCATTACAAACTGTACTGTAAAATATTTTAACAAGGTTAAGGCTGTTTTAACCCTATTCTGGAGTCATAGCTGTGTGATAAAACTTTGCAGGCACACTCCATGGTGTTGAGTGGAGATTCTGTGAGCCTTGAGTTATGCAAGAGCCCCCGGAGTGGACATTATCCAGATGAGCAGGATAAAAACACGATGACGACAGACGAATGTTACAAAAGGAACCGCAGAGTGACTTACACTTCACATTCTTCACTTCTATTATACCAGAAACCATTCCTGAAGTGAATTAATAACACCAATTTGTGTACAAAAAGTGTTAATGGCGATATTAAAATAAAAAACACAATGAGCCCACGTGTTTACACACGACTGCTTCCCCCACCCCCAAAAGGTCGGGATTAACCAACCCACCTGAGTTTAGTTTCGGACTCCTGAAAACGTCCAAATGTTTGTATTTGGGTCAAGTGTGTGAATAACATATAATCCAACCGTGTTGTGTATCAATCATTTAGTTGGGTTTATGGCACAGAAGAAGCCAACTACTTTTTAAATGACGTTCTTTAAGCCAACCTATTAAAAAAAATTGCTAAACAAATGGTAAATTCAAACAGTAAACACCTTCCTGGGAGCCTACAACCAGAATCCCGTGTTTTATGTGACATTAAAATCTGTTAAACCCCTGCTGCTCATTCGGAACACAGAGAAAGTAAAAGCTGGGGAGTGCAGGGGGAGACAAGTTTCAGGAACCGGTCTGCCTGGTTTTCCCTGAGCCGTTTTCCCACCGAGAGCTCCCCAACCTCCACGGCGCGCGGTGTGAAAAAGCAGAGCCCACGGACACAGACCCACGGCCATGTAAGGCAGGTTTCACTGAGCTGGACGAGAACACCTCCTAAAAGCCCCCCCTCCCTTCAACAACAGCTCAAACACCTTTAAACCGGGATGCGCTCTCGTACAGTATTTGCGGTCGTACGGGCCTCCACCGCTTATCAGCGCAGCTGTGTGAGGCACAAACCTTTCTGCCCTCGACAGCCTTCCGCGGTGAGAATGATGAGCACGGACAGGACGAGCACCCCGGCCCCGCTCGGTCCCCTGCCCACCATTACCGCTCTGCCCATAGCAGCCTGCAGTCCGAATGCATACTGCTCGCTTCTGGCTCCGGCGGCTGCTGCTGCACCGCTTCAGCCTGGACGAACGGGGAAAAAGGGAGACGAAGGGAAGCTTTATCTCCTCGAAATGTGGATAAGCGCCTTGTTTCCTCCCGTGGACGTATTTTTGTGTGGTTGAAATGTAACAATGGTTAGCAAGCGACACGCTCGCTATGGAGGAGGTTACTGCTCCACACACACTCAGCCAATCTGTGGAGATACTTCCTCCACGCCCGAGACTCCTCCTCCGGATCTGGGAATGGGATACCCGAGTCCCCCAAGTGGTTTGAACGGTCCCACACACCCATAAAATGCTATGGGGGAAGCCTCATCCAGCTGATATAATTAATGGGAAATATTAAAAGTGGAAGAATAATATTAAATAGTTGTATTATATTTTTAAAAAACTAGCTGAAATTAAAATTTGTCCTTTAGCTGCTGGACTATCTAATGAGCCATACATGGGGGGGAAATCTAACTTTATTTATTAAGCGTTTTTTATACAAGAAATGCATCTCAAAGTGCATTACAGATAAAAACGACCCCCACATTCCCATCCTTCCCCCGCAGATTTAAAAGCATGATCCCAGTTATAACTTTTACAGTCTATGGTTATAACCCCCTCCGCCCAACCCAACTCCCATGCAAACAAACACATGAGTACAACTTAAATGTATCAGAAATTAAATACAAAATGTAAAAACTTGTTGGGGGTTGTGGGTTTTGGGGTTTTTGTGGGTTTGTGTTTGGTGGTGGGTTTGGTGTTTTTTTTGTTTGTGTGGTGTGTGTGGTTGTTGTTGGTGGTGGTGTGGGTGTGTTGTTGGTGGGTGGGTGGTTGGTTTGGTGGGGTCGCATTTAGGTAGTTGGACAGTCAATTAAGAAAGACACTGAAATGAAAGAAAACAATAAATTGCTGTTGTTTCTAGGAAAACGTATATATTTTATTAGAAATAACAGCAATTTATTGGCTAGTAGCCCAATAGTTGGAAGGGATTAAACTACCCGGCAATAGTCAGTATTACCTGGTGATATTGCCCAACAACTTTAACCCTGTTGAGAAAACAACTCAGTGTCTTTTTAGAATAATTTACATATTAATGTACAAAATTTTGCAAAACATTGTGTGAGCTTTAGCTAAAACTGTTTCACACCTTTCTGTGTGAAGTTTGCATGGCCTCCCTGTGCAAGGTGGGTTCAGTACCCTAGGTTCCTCTCACTTTTCAAAAAAAGCCTTGTATTTTAGGTTAACTTGTTTAATGTTGTGAAATTTGCCCAGTGACTCTGTTGTGCTAAAAAAAAAAAAAAAGTCACAATAAATGCAAAAATCTGTATGAGCTAAACATCTAACCTCATCCATCTTTTATATGACAACATCTCTCTGTTTCCTAAAACGTGACAGAAGATTATTTATCTCATGGAAAATCTAATTGTTCAAGTGAAACTAAACAGATGAACTCTGACTGACTAATAACTCGCTGGTCAGCTTTTGGCTAAACATTTCCGAGTATCTCACTGGAGGCCCGTGCTGTCCCTCAGTAGGCTATAGACCCTCGCTTGGCAAAGATTTTTTAAAGGAAATTCAATATGTGCAGTAACCAGTAGTAACATGTGAAAACAAACACTGGTTTTGGCCTGCCCTGGATTTATTTTTTCAAATTATCTGGATGTAATGTCCTGTTGTTCATTTGAATGCGCAGACAGTAGACAGAAGCTCGTCAGGGTGTGAGAGCAATCCACAGCCACAGCTTAATTCTCTCCGATGTGCGCCCTGTATTTGTCTTTCACGTTCTTTATTTTCACCCTTTGTACACATTTACAAAAGGGGAAACTAGTATTTCCACAGAGGCACGATTACCAGGAGACTTTTCAGTTTTATATTCTAACAAATCACTCCCGAATGTGCACTATGGTTAAAATATTATACAAATGATAAAAAATGAAATAAATTGATTAGTTATGTATTTTCCAATGAGGGTCCTGTGATAAACTGGTAACCTGTGCAGGGTGTACCTCTCCTCTTGCTCAAAGACTACTGGAAATGGGCACCAGCCTCCCTGCAACTCTGCAAGGATAATCTAGTTAGAATAATTTTTTATTTTTTGCAGATTACTTGCGCTGACTGAGATGATAATTTTGCAATAAACCTTTCACCATATTTATGAGAAAACCGTGATTCGTGATTGTAAAGAAATTGCTAAGTTTTATGAAGAGAGTTGGTTTTGGAAAGCAACCATTCTTTCTTCCCTTGGTGGCCAGGTCATACTACAGCAAGCTAAGGCTAGTTTTATGGTGTGTTTTTGTTAGGAAAAACAGTGTATAAAAGATTTGGCATCATATCAAGCTTTATGTCTGTATGCTGCTCGAGCTTTGGCTTGTCGAGGGAGGATTATCATATTGTACCGATTATAAAAACTCTGTGGAAGAGTGATAGCTTCTTACAACAGCATGGAAGTCTGTTATAGCAAAGGGCTCCACAAGACAGATTATACCATCAGTAATTGGTAGAAGATTAGTCAGATGATTATTAACCAGAAAAGCACACTACCTAATGTTCTTTCTTTTTTTCCTTTATTTTTTTAATACAGTGCATGTCCAATCACAATTCTTCAAACTCTGAGTCACCTTAGAATAGATTGATACCTGAGAACAACAGCAGCCATTACAGAGAACTGTAGTCTACAGAAGAATGGATGGCCATTACATCTAACATATAATAATAATAATAATAATAATAATAATAATAATAATAATAATAATGCATCAAACGCTTTACACATTTAATCATTCTTTCACTCTCACATTCACACACTGGTGGAAGCGCCTATCGCCTTCCGGCCAACACCAGTAGGCGGTAGGTGAAGTATCTTGCCCAAGGATACAACGACTGAGACAGATGGCTCTGGGGCTCGAACCGGCAACCCTGTTTTGTGGGCCTCAGGATTATTTCTGTTGGCTATATAATTTGGGTATGGGTTTCATTTAGACAATATTATAGTGGCACTGATAGTATGGCTGAATATTTTCATCGTTCTTTGTTTGGGCATGGGTATATAAAGTTGGTCCCCAAGCCATTTGCTTTAACCAACAGAAAATGCTCCATATAAAAGCCCTATTTTGGATTAATATCAGTATGCATGATAGTTATTTTACTAGCACTGACACCACATTTTGTGTAAAGGCCTGATACATAATGGGCTATTGGGCTCGTATAGTTCTCATGGTGCTTACATTATTTGAAATATCACAAATTAGATTTAAATTTGAAATAAAAGCAACTAAAAGGGGCATGCAGAGTATATTAGTGCACATGTTCATATTTACACTTGCACACTTTATAAAACCACATTATTTTCATTTTTTATCAATTTACACAATTTGGATGGTGGATGTTTTTGTTTATTATATGTTAAATTAACATTTTTGCTCCAGCTTCTATGTGGGTATGTCCAGGTTCTCATTTCATTCATTTCATGTGAAAATTGTCGCATTGCATGATGGAGGGGCATGACAGGCCTGTAATGTTGTCGAAAAGTAGTTATGTCCGGGGACTGGATTGTCTGCATGGTAAGGCTGTGCCAAACTTTAGGGGTAAAATTGATTCACTTTAGTGGATAATTTTGTGTTTCTCAAAACATCATTCCATTCTTCATCAGTAATGTTGCAGTTAACTTTTCCTTTCCAATAATTCCTTTAAATCAGTAGGATTCCTTAAATTGTAAAATTTTGAAGCACGGTAAAATGTGCTAATTAAAGTAGCTATCGTAGTTAGAAAAAAAAAAAGCTGTCTTTCTGAATCTTATGTCGTGATAGACTAGAATTTTAGTGTTTTTTTCCTAATAAAATCCATAACCTGTAAATACCATAAATGAAACAGTGTATTTTCTACTTGTTAATTAAATAAGATAAGGGTAAAATATTCCCAAGAGATCCAGTATGTTCACTTGTTTCATCCTTTAAGCAACCCAGATAATCTTCTGGTGGTTTTATTCAGCCACATAGATTACATACTTTAAACTGATACTATTTGTGGCTTTAAAAAATTGAATCCAATGCTGACATTTCTTTAAATGCTGCTTGTGTTTGTATTTTGTCTATGTACATTAAAAATGCATGTTTCCACATGGTGCAGGTGGGAAATGTATCTACCTTACTAAACCTGGGGATTGTGTGCAAGGATGTTGGACTAATACTCGGCCCATTTTTTTTAATTTTGTGGCCCCTTGATGGCCCCATAGTCAGAAAAATCATGCCACTGGGTGGGAATGTAATCTTTTTTTTTTTTTACTTCTTGCCATGGTGAATCATGTTATCTGAGTCCCATTGATGATGGCTTTTTATATTCTCATGTATGAGTGTAATTCAGGTTAACTTTGACTGAGTTGATTGAACTTATTCTTAACACCTGTTCTGAAACCAAAAACTCTGAGTTTGAAAACTGTTTTGTTAGAGCTGTGACAATATTAGTCTTATTGTACGTTAAAACCGCCTAAAGCGTCAAGTCAGAATGGCAAGATTATTCAATTCAGTTTACCTTTATTTACATAGCGCCAATTCACAAGAAATGTCATCTCAAGGCACTTTACTACAAAAGTCATTTCAATACAATTAAACAAAACTGTTAAAATTTTTCTATATAAGGAATCCCAGCAGATTGCGATGAGTCATAGACGTGTGGTTGTGCCCGGATCATGCAGATTCCAACCACAGCTATTTCTCAGCAATCACTCATACTGAGCAAGCATGTAGCGACAGTGGAGAGGAAAAACTCTCCTTTAACGGGAAGAAACTTCCGGCAGAACCTGGCTCAGTACAAGAGGTCATCTGCCATGACCGTCTGTGGGTCTGAGAAGACAGAGAAGAGACAGATTACATGCAAAGTCTATGATTGAGGCCGTCAGCGGGGCTTTGGCCGCGTCAATTTATGAAACTTTTCCTGTTTTCCAAGCTTCAAAGCGTCAAAAGTCAGCAAAGCAGAAGTTAAACCAGCTGAACTTTCAGCAGTGCAACCGGTTAGACTGTCTCACTGCAGTGACGTCGGCGATGTCATTGTTGCCTAGCCAGTTACGATGTGCCATCGCTTAAAACATCCAGCAGAGATAGGGCCCGCTCACACACTTTGCAAGCTTCAGACTGAAAAAAGGATTGGCATCAAAGTAGTAGCTTTGTGAGCATTTTTTGACGCCAACAAAGTGTGCAGTGTGAAAGTACCATTAATCTTTATTTCAATAAATGTTTAAAACTGAAATTTTTTATATTCATTTGATTCTTTTTCACTATGGTCATATTTACAAGAAAATAACAAAAATATAAAATGTCAAAACAACAGAAGAAATACTACTTCTGCACAATGTTACATTTAGAAAAATGTCAGCGGTTTAAAAAAGATATAGCAGATATAACAGAGTTGAGGAAATAATGTAAACACACAAAATTTGCAGCTATAGTCATAAAAAGTTCTACATTCAGTACCATCCAGACTAATCGGTGCATCTGTAGAACATTTTCAAAAGTCCGTAAAGTAAACAAGGGAATCTTTCAGAGAATAAATTCAGTTGCAGCAAAAATAACTGCACTTAAAGAAATATTGAGAAAAAAAAAAGAATCAAGGTTTTCTAATTATATTAATTTGTTGGTGAAATCCCCCCCAACATAGAAAAAAACAAAATCCCTGGCATCCAAAACATTGGCTTCTTGAAAAAGCTCGGTAGAAATTAATTTAATAAACTCCTTTTGTACTGCACTGCCACAGCGAATAACAAATGAAATGTAATCTTTTTTAAATGAGATTCTGTCAGTTACGCCTTGGATTTATTGAGCACCTCCATGCTTTCTACAAGAGTCAAATAGGGTCTATGAGATGCAGCTGTCACACTTGCAGACTGCAGGGGGGGGTGGCATACTAAAACCTGCAATTCACCTTGTGTATTAACTTGGTATCTTCATGCTTTTGTATTTTTTTTTTTTTTTGTTTAGTGCTACTAATAAATGACATTCCTGTGAAGACTCATGCATTTGACCAGTCAATGGATCCCATGTTGAAGCGCTATGCTAAAGAAGATAAAAAGGCTTTCTGAAAGAACACTCATTGGTGCTGTGACTGGTTCTGTGGACATTTTTTTTGTCTTAACATAATCTAAGATGGCATCATTGTCGAGCCAAGTCTGTCTAAATCGCTGACCCCATGTGCCATAGGGTAAAGTATGGCTTTGTTGAATTAATGGTTAGAAAGGTCACAAAATTTGAGGCTGTTAAAGACCGACGTCCCGTAGTGGGCCCTGTGCTCACTGCCCAGTACCAAGGAGCTCGACTGGCATTTACTCAAGAACACCAGAATTGGCAAGTCCGACACTGGAGCCATATACTTTTTACAGACAAGAGCAGGTTCACCCTGAGCACCTGTCATAGACGTGAAAGAGTCTGGAGAAGACAAGGAGAACGTTATGCTGCCTGCAATGTCGTACAGCATGACATGTTTGGTGGTGGGTCAGTGATGGTCTGGGGAGGCATATCCATGGAGGGACGCACAGACCTCTACTGCCTAGGAGAGCGTGCTCTGATTGCCATAAGGTATCGAGAGGAAATCATTGAATCATTATTATTGTCAGACCCTATGCTGGTGCAGTAGGTTCTGGTTTCCTCCTAATGCACGACAATGCTCGGCCTCATGTGGCAAGAGTATGCAGGCAGTACCTGGAGGATGAAGGAATTGAAACAATTGAACGACCTTCACGATCCCCTGACTTAAACCCAATAGAACATCTATAGGACATTATGTTTCGGTCTTTTAGGCGCCGCCAGGTTGCTCCTCAGACTGTACAACAGCTCAGGGATGCCCTCACACAGATCTGGGAGGAAATGTCACAATACACGATCCGTCTCATTGGGAGCATGTCCCAACGTTGTCAAGCATGCATACAAGCTCGTGGGGGCCACACAAGATACTGAAAAACATTTTGAGTGACAGAAATTACGTTTTTGAAACATTGACTAGCCTGCCAAATCTTCATTTCACTCTGATTTTAGGGTGTCTACACAATTGAGCCCTCTTTAGGCTGAAAACTTTTATTTCCATTAAAAGACTTGGCATCCTTTTGTTCCTAAGACATTGCCCTGTCGTCATTTGTAAAGATATCCAACTTCATATTGATATATCTAATGTGTTTCTTTAAAGGGCTCCTTTAATTTTTGTGAGCAGTATAGTTTAACTCTAGTTTCTAATTTTCTATTATGGATTTTTTTTTGGTTTATATATTCAATGTTCTGTCTTCAAAAGGCTTTTGTTCTGAACTCTTTAGTTCAAGTCATTCAGGCAAGGTCAACACTGCCATAGATCAGAAATGTGTAGATTGACCAATAGCTGTTGGTCTTGACAAGTAATGACACATTTCATGATATTCCATACCTCAGTACTGTGGCACAGAAAATTTCAAAATGAGTTAATTACAAGGCATATTGGTGACTAAATCAAGTTATTCCAAACTTTTGAATAAATTATTGAACTGTAATCAACTAGTTTAAGCATTTATCACTTCATTACAACTATTGCATATCTAAAAAGCTATTTAAACAATTATATTGTGGCACTTTGACATTGGCTAAGAAATTCAGACACTGCATTAATCTAAATATAAAAATAAATATAAAAATCTCACCTTGAAGTCTAGACGGCCCTCTGGGAAAATCTATTTCTATCTTTATTTTGGACGGCTCATGCTGGGACGTTTCGATGCTAAAAACTACGAATGCTCCCATCGTGCCTTGTTCTGCTCTGACGTCAGGTCAGCTGACCGTTGCTGTTCGCAGAGAAAGATGTCGGCGACGACCTGCCGAAGGATGATGGCTGGTTTTACTTCAGCATTTGTTCTCTGCTGTTTTTCATTAGCAGGTAGGAAGTGTCCAAGAATAAGGATTGCTCGTTCACCTTTACGAACCTCTCCGTGTGTTTTTTCTAACGCTGCGGCCTCTCGTGTTGGCTCCGTGTGTTTCTGACAGGTCGTCACTACGTCCAGGAACATCGTTAGCATTGACGTTTAGCTTTTTTTGTGTGTAATCCCGTGTTTAGTTTGAGACTGTGTATATTAATGAAGCTAAATGCCAGTGCTTTTTGCAAACGGTTCAGCTTCATGAAGCTGATCTTATAGCGTAACTCTTGCTTTTTGCTTACCTCAATGCTAGCGACGCTATTGAAACGAGTCGTTTATTAAATGAAAATATTAAAATTATTAAATGAAAGTTGTTTAGGTTATTTACAATTACGGGATGTCGAGGTTCTGGTTCTGATTAAGCTGCATGTGCTGTCATGTGACAGCTCTGAGCTCCTAGTTCCTCTTTAACTTCCATCTTTGTTGCTGCTCCCCGTCACGAGTGTATTTCTCTATCCACGGAGCTGCAGTGTTAACACCGATACCACGATTTCCCATTCGCTCTGGTCTGCAAAGTTGTTACA
This sequence comes from Apricaphanius iberus, assembly GCA_028564705.1. NCBI lineage: Eukaryota > Metazoa > Chordata > Actinopteri > Cyprinodontiformes > Aphaniidae > Apricaphanius > Apricaphanius iberus. The sequence continues at coordinate 2,299,725 of JAPXFQ010002826.1, forward strand.
ATAAAACACATAAGAAAATGCGGAAAGGTTTCTCCACTTTTTCCTCGGTACAACCGTAGACCTCAATGTATTTTTCTTGGGACTTCATGTGACGGCTAATTGCTTGATTCCAGAACAGAATGAAATAGTTTTTTTTATTTTTTTATTTCCCTTATAAATAACAAATCTGGAAAGTTTGGCATGTAGGGTTGGGAGACATGGCCTCAAATCTATATTGCGATATAATCTGAAGCACGTGCGGTAATGAAATCTATTGCCATATATATTCTGTTTTAAAATGTATTAATGTCAAAGACTGCTCATGAGCCTTCTCACTTTCCGGATACATTGCAGCACAACAACCATTTAAATAATAATTGTGTGCAAAATGCATTTAAAAAAATCCAATATTTTCCCAATATGACACACAACTTTCTCGCAACATAAGATGAAAGTATTTTAAATTAAGCTAACTCTAAATGTTAGGAAAATAAAGTTAAAACTTTCTTGGTTACTTATTTATACATTTGATAATGCACAAATGGAAAATTGCAAATTTTGTAGTTAAAAATGCGTCAAAGGTCAACAGGCTTCTTTTCTTTTAAGCGAAAACAAATTTTAGACTTTCAGTATCTAGTGCAAAGACAAACACTTTACATCAGTATATATTTTTTTCCTTATGTACCTGGTACAAAGTATGCAGGCACAGCTTGATGACATAATCAAAATGCGTGGTTGCAGTATGGCAGTATAGTTAAAATTTCTACCTAGTGGCATGCGAGTTTCCCAGAGATCCACAGCTCAGAGGGAAGATTGTGTGGACATGGCAACTGTTAGTTGTGTAATCCTAGCCTTCGTAGAAGAGTGGCAAAGGGAAAGCTGTAAGAAGTGCTGTTTACTTCTTATGCACTACTGTAAATGATGCAATATTACCCTTCGTGCAGTTTTACTTCTAAAGGGGAATACAAATGATGCTAACCTCTTAAATTTTTTTATTTTATTCATACAAATTTGAAAAAACGTGCATTGTTTTGCATTGACTGTGTAACTATGCCCTAATTTGCCTTTGCTTGTTACATAAAATTCCAATAAAATCTACTTAATGTTCTGGTTGCAGCATGGAGAAAAAAAATCTGAATTAGTTTAAGGGATGTAAATTATATTAAACTGCAAAGTACTGTAAAACTCAATGAAATCTATCATACATTGGATTAATTAATTTAAACTCACAAACTCTTATCTTTCTGATAAGGATTCGGGAATTGTGCTGATAATGAAGTTCAAAAAAAGATATTTCTAACATGGAGTGTTGGGTTGGAGGGCAATCAAGGATTCATATGCTGATGATGACACGAAGAGAAATTCTGATAATCACATGTCAGAATCTTGCCAAATTATCATGGGTTATTCACTCTGTTTTGATTTCGTTTTACTTAAAATCTCTGCAGCCACCGCAGTCACAAAACATTCAGAGTATGTTTGCAGGGTTTGTCCTGCGTTCAAATTTGCGTGGCCGCCACAGCCTGATATCGCTCTGCCGCCAGCTAAATGGATGTTATTTTAACTGCAGTGGCAGTGTTGCGCCACTATGGGGCGCTGTATCAGCAGCGGTGTGCCGGGGGGAAGCGCAGAAAAAAGAAGATAAAATAGTTTTCCATAGAATGTAAAAATTGGGTTTTTCTGCTAGTGCCGTGCTTTCGGTGTCCTGATTTTCCCCCGGCTCTTCAACCAGGTAAATGTTTTGTGTTTTGCATCAAAGCATGTCATGTTTATTTTTTTAAAACATCCTCCGTCTCGGAGTAACATTAATGGATTTTAGCGTTACAGATATGAACTGGGAAAATCAGCCACTACTTTAAAAAACAACCTCGCGAGGAGAGTCAGGAATCCAGGTGAAACAGCGCAGACAAATTATCGTAACAGGCAGTTAAAAGGTAATCATAGATTGGACAAGATGTGAAAATTGCAGGCAGGGACTGGCGAGGGTCAGAATCATGGTCAGAATGCAGGACAGGAGACTTTTTATGGCGAGTTTGTTCTTACAAAACCTGAAGTCTGGTTCATAACGGCCTCGGAGCGCCGTGAAATGATCATATCGGCGTTTGACCTACTTTTTACGTCAGCTGCGAGCGATCCAGTCATTTGCAAAACTAAAGGCAATTTTTCTAAATAAAGTACTGCAGATTACAAATGCGATAATAATTATGGATCTAAACATATTATAGAGATAATATAGAAATCTTTCTTCCTACCTAATTTACTGGGAAACAGAAAGAGAAAATATATTTATTAAATGTGAAGAGTAGATCAACAAACATGTATTTCAACAATAAATACTCTTCTCTGCCACCACGCATACTGTCATGTTTTCTCTCTGCGCAGATGCTACTTTCAAGATTTTTACAGACTCCTTTCTGCTCCAAAAACGTTCTGCTATGTTGCAGGTACCGTTTCAAGATGGAAAAAAACATAATCTACATGTCATGGGTCTGGCGGAAGTTTTTTTTTTTTTAACTGTGGATAGTTGAAAAGTATTAATATAATATTTTTGGTTGACTCCCACTTTCCATTGTCCGAAAATGTCTCCAACTTTGCGCTGAATGCAGATTATTCTCACTATCTCATAGGGCTGGACGATAATCCGATAGCAATATAAATCAATCGATATACGTGTGGTGTGATAGAAAAAAAAAGTTTTCCCTCTTTTTTTTTTATTACAACCTATCAGGCAGCTTAATACAACAATCATTACTTACTCCAAACAAATCATTAACAATGACCCACGCAGCTCCGTCAGCCACCCTCTCTCCTATCAAACCACAAAAAGGATGAATTTATTTGAGCTGAAACAAAAAATTGTAATAGTCCCTAAGCAAACCATCACGTAGCTTCAGCTCAGACGTCACAACAAGGCTGCAGTGGAGGACGTTGTTCTAGAGAAATGTTTCAGTGGCTCAGGTAAAGGTTACGTCCCGTTTTGAACCGATCCTCGACGCACCAAAACACTAAATGTAGCAATAATGAACGAAATATAAAACTACGATCAGCTGTTTTAAGCAGGACTCCGTCTCCCAGCTCGCTACGAATCTCTTACAGAGAGACACAGGAAACTTACCCAGGTCGCGTCGCGTTGCCAACATCTGTGGCTGTTAAAATCTCCCCTCAGTTCTGCTCCCGGTCCTCAGAAGCGAAAAAAACACTTTAAAAAACACAACAGGGGTTGGATAGATCTGCCGGCTACGGTTCTCAGTGACTGAGCTGCAGTGTTGGAGCCCATCAACACTGGTGAGCAGCTAGTTAGCTTTAGCTTCAGCCTACAGCTGAAGAGCTGAAGTGAATTTGAATTAGCTTTATTGACAAACTAAACCAAGGGTTTCAGCCATTAATATTATAAAGTGTCATAAAATGTTTAACAGATTAAAAGGCATAAAAATAAGCCTTTAATTTAAATTACTAAAATGATTAAAAAATATATAATATAATAGTTAATTATATTACTTTGTATTTACTGATGTTACTCAGGTCTCTTGGTTTGTTTGTGTGTCTTACAAACTTACGTATGATAAAAAAAAAGTGTTTGAAAATGTAATTAATCTAATTCTTAGTTAAAATGAGTTCATTGAAGAATAACAAAATATTTTTTACATTATGTGATTTATTTTTATTTGTATCGATAATTATTGATATCGATCAATATGACTATTTTTTATCGATACGCTTTTTTTCTATATCGTCCAGCCAAATCCATTTGATTTGTCCACCTGAAACGGCAGATTAGCTGCAGGATCCCGTTCTATTTCAGAACTCTGATCTGTAAATTAAATTGAAGTTTCTCTGCACAGAACGGACAACAGCAAAGGTTGCACAGGTAATGCATTTTACTGTTGCACATATTCGTCTGGGGTGAATACGTATAAATCTGCCATCCTTGTGCTATATGTGGATTTTTGTATGTCTGCCATCTGAGAAACAAGACGTTAACCTTTGGATTTCAACTGTTATTAATTGAACAAAGATGCGATTTTTCAACACCTGTTTTAACCTTCAGTGCTTATTGTGATGAAACGTGAAACGGAATAATAACAGGCTATGAATAGTTAATATATTTAAAGTTAATAATAATAGTTAGTGTCTGGCTGCCAGATGTGTGGATAAATCCCTACAACTTAAGGCACTTTCAGTTTAAAGTTGGCTCCTTATTTTTTTATGTATATTGTTTTAATAAAAGAATGCTTTAACATGATAATTTTCATATTCTTAATAGAATGCCTAACAAAATAACATTTTGCCTTTTAAAAAAAGTGAGTCAGTTGAATGCACAGAATTCATGCACGTGTTGGCGAATGGTCAGGATGGTACCACCTCTGCCTCATTTTGAGCCAGGAAAAACCCCGGTTTAGCGTTATCCCGATCTTTTTGGGAGCTTTGTAGCGCATCGAGTCGGGAGGAAAGTAGCTAATACTAAACAAAACGAGATCAGTTTCTGCAAAATCTCAACAAAAAAAAAATAGTCGTATTCCGCTAGGATTGATGGGCCTCTCCTTTTTTCTTCAGGAGTCCACGGGGACAGCTTCACGGTCCTCCAGGCTCCGGAGTTTGTGTCTTTCCAGAAAGGCGACTGGCCACTTTCTGGAGAGAAAGTCCCTGATGTGGTGGCTCTGACTATGGGCTTCTCTATTCAAGAGGTATCTTCTTATTTAAAATAAGGAACACCATAAGGAACGGTCTGGCTTTGTGTGCATGGAATCATTTTGAGAGAAATGATGTAGGTAGGGTAAAACATAAACCATGTTTTAATTTGCTCAGGATCTACTGTGGCCTGGCCTCCAGGCGGGTCCGTTGTTCCAGCGTCCCCGAGCCAATGTGTTGGTGGTGGTGAGGGGAGTCGACAGCCTGTCTCTGCCTCAGCCTGTGGCTTCCTACCCCCTGGAGAATGTGAGTCGAGCCGTTCTTGGCAGTAAATAGATTGCAACCTCCAGTGTGATGAGAAGAGGTTCGCTCAGTGTGCTGTTGACCTCTCCCCTGCCAGCCGGTCCCCTTCACTCTGGACAGCGTTGCAGAGACGGTCCACTCCTTGTTTTCCGAGTACACCCCTGTGGTGCTACAACTGGCCCCGAGTGAGGAGGTATAATAAACAAACGACGAAACGGATCACACAGAACAGAGAACTATAACCTCCTTTCTATGGTTAACTCCTGCGTTGGCTCTTGCAGCGCCTCTACATGCTCGGCAAGGCCAACGCTGTGTTTGAGGACCTCCCGGTCACACTACAGCAGATCCGGGCGCGCCTGTCCCAGGACGGCTCTGTGCTGACCTCTCTTCCTCTCAACTCCCTGAGCAGAAATTCAGAAGTTAGTGTCCAACTCTCACAGTACACATTAGTACACGTCATCTACCCCATCGAATATTTTACGAGTACAGTAATAATATTCTATGAATTAGGGATGCACCGATGCCAACACTGGTATTGGGTATCGGCCCCGATACTGCCTAATGTACTGGTATCGGCTAATGTTAACAGATGCCATGAACCGATACTTAAAATGTGGAAATTCAGCAATAATTTCACAGAAATGATTAGTTTTTAACTTTTAAATGTAAGTTCTGCGGTCATTTTTATCAATATTTTAATTTTTATCTAATTCACCATCGTTTCTTGTAACAAGCAGAGAAGAAAATAAAACCTGACTCCCAATCGATAGCACTTTTTTTGTGGGGTAGAAGTATCGGTTCCAAGTATCGGTATGGTATCTGTTTTGAAAATAAGTGGTGTCGTTGCATCCCTACTATGAATGATTTAGACCTGCATGATGAGGATGCAATCAAACTTCATACTGCACATTTTTGTTGCGTCCTAGGCTGATTTGCTCTTCCTGTCCGAGGTTCAAGTATTGCACGATATCACCGCTCTGGTAAGCTCCCACAGATGGCGTAGGCCCTTCTTTCCTCCCTGGTAATAAATTCGGTCAGGTTTGAATTCTCTTCCTGTAGCTCCAGAGGCACAGACATCTGGCCAAGGACTTCTCCCCCGACCTGTACTCTCTGGAACTGTCCGGGTTGGAGGAGCTAAGTCGTCTCTATGGCAACGACTCTCCTCAGTACCGCGACGCCGCTGCCATTCTCGCTTCCGTCCTCCAGAAGGTAAAGCGGTAGATCTGAAGCAGCAAAACGATTATCAGGATTATCTTAGCTTCCCATCGATTGGTGTCATTGCTTGTCATTACAGTTTGGAGAGGACATGTATCGACTCTACGGCAACAGGGCGGTGGTGGAGGTTGTGACTGTGAAAACCTTTGAAGCTCCTCTGACCAGAAAGTCTCGCTCCATCCTGGAATCTAAACAGATTGTAAGTCTGAAAAGAACCCACTGTTTACCTTCTAATAAACCGGGTGTTGTCTACATTTTTGCGCCTGCAGAGAGAGAGAGAGCATAAGTTTAGTTATTTGATGAAAAATGAGTAGTTTACCAATTCCTACCTAAAAACCTAACATCAGTATCGTAGACGGAACTAACAAAATACACAAAATGTGATCAAAAAGTTTCTCTAGAAGTTTAACCATAATTTCTAGGAGCATTAGTAGCATATGTTTGCTTTGTGCTCTTACTTCCATTATTATTTTTTAAATATTCATTTGGTAGCGTGTAAGGAAATCCTTTGACATGTTGCAGTATTGAAGTGTCCAGATTTTCCCCATTGGCGCTAAGCTAAAGCATACTGTATAATTTTACACATAACAGGTGTTTAAAACAGTTTTAAGAAACCCTATTTTCTATTTGTGAAAGCAAGAGTCTGGCTTTCTGCAGTGTCTTAAACTCTTACATTTATTAATCAAAAATGTTAAACCATAAAAAGTTTGAAAACCTGAGATTGTCTGTAGAACATTGTAAATTACATTTGTCAGATTTCCGACAAGACTGAGCAATTTGGGTATTTACACTCTGATGGCGCTAAAATACCTGGTCATTCAGACTGAAATTATTTGGGCCCCTAAAAGTTTTTTTTTGCGGTTTGCTAACAAAAATGAAAACATATTTAGTGATTCTTTATATTCTACGTCATTGGAAAATATAATTAGCAAGGTCAGTCAATGCCCATCAGAATTTAAATGCAACCGATGCGGGTTATGCATTCAAGAAAAAAAAAAACGTTTTTGTTAATTTCGATTATTATAACTCAAATTGCTTGTGTCCAGACACCAGACACCTCTCAATAGCTCAGCGCCCAGAGATCGCTCTCTTCACATGGCTCTATTTATAGAGTATTGGGATTCTGGAGGGGAAGAAAAATACCAGAGGCTGAGCTCCAGTCAAAATTTACGAACGTCTGCAGCTTCCTCAAGGTTTGTCGACCTGAAAGGCGTCAGGTAAATGTAGATGTAAAGCACTGGAGCCACATGACAGAGCGGAGAAAAGCACCATTTAGTTAGTTAAACAAAACCTTTAAAGATTTGACAAGAAGTTAAACAGTTACCTGTTATTTTTCTTGTATCTTGTATAAATCATAAGTGTCCTAAAAAATCTCAGGAAGTCTTACATTTAATTCACTGAAGCTTACAGAAACCCTTGAAACAGCTTTTTTAGGGCCTCGGTATTAGGACTACATTCAGTTGATACAAACATGAAAACTACAATTTTCACACTGGTCAAAACTGCAACTAATTATTCTACTCCAAGATCATATATAAAAACTGTTTATGGTTTGAAACTTTGAATTTCGTAATAATTATTTAAAAAACTCGAAGGGAATTACACATTTTTCCTAAAATGCTGATGGCATCTGTGTATCGTCATGTCTTGTGTATCCCAACAGAGAGAAGGGTGACCGAATCATTTCCTGCAGCCTATTGGGACATTTTTAGGGGTTAATGAGTAAGCAGCTTTTATCATCGATAAGATGCATCATTGTCTTTATGGGAAGGCCAGATGGAAGTGCCTGTTTTGGTTAACTGAGATGGTAAACTGGGCAGGGTCACAGGTTTCTTTTAGTGGTCACTGTTGAACCTGCAGTGACAGCCGCCATCATTTTGTCACATAAGAGTAGAGTAGTCCTTATTCTCATTGTTTCAGTAGTACGTTTCTCTTGGTGGTTACTGAATAGTACGGTAAACCTACAAAGATGTGTTTTGATTGTTTAGGTAGCCCTACCTAGTAACTACCACATAACCAAATGAAGAAGATTCATGTATCTCAGTGTTCTGTTTTCCTTGTTTGACTGGGTTAAATATTTCCAGAGTAACCCGGGCAGTCCTTACAACCTGGCCTACAAGTACAACTTTCAGTACGCCGTGATCTTCAACATCGTGCTGTGGCTGATGATCGCTCTGGCCCTCGCCGTCATCGTCATCGCTTACAACCTGTGGAACATGGACCCAGGATATGACAGCATCATCTACAGGATGACCAATCAGAAGATCAGGATGGATTAAACCCTGCCGTCACCGCCACAGCTGCTGCATCCTTAGAGTTGTCTAGTGAATATTTATGTCTGTGTGAGGTCTTGTGTTGTAAAATAATAATAAAAAAACTATTGAAAGTTTGGTGGGAGGAAGATCACATTATTTGAATATTGAATTATCTTTGAGTTTACCACACTGATGGAAAATGACAAATTATGTCAGCATTAAATTGGTGATCACTCAGCCAGCCCTGCTGGAGTGTACACTAAACAAATGACGCCTTCCTTCCCTCGACTACACAACTCATATCATTCCTTCCTTTAGTTTCTAACATTTTTCTCGCTGGTGATTGCAAGTCCTTTTTTGATTGTAAAAAATTAATGTTATAAGGAATTCAGAATTGTCTGGTTTCGGTATGACACTGTTAAAAGTTTAAGTTAAAGAAAAGTCTATGTATATATTGAATATAAAAATGTTTGTGAAACTATGGTGTTGCTGTGTTGTGCTTCTTTAAATAACAGGTATTGGACTGTGTAAAAACCTGAACGTGATGTTTTCCATTCAAATTGAAATGGTTCCTCTGTAAACCTGCAATAAATGCTGAAACAAATGATTACATGTATTGCGCTGGTGGCATCTTATTATTGCAGATTGACCTGTGACATGAATGAAAAAATAAATCGGCGCTTAATTAGTTTTTTTTACGTTGTTACAGTTGTTTTTGAAAAATGAACCATCTCATTTCTTATTGCAGAACAGCTGCTGAAAAATAACATCCATGTCAGTATATTAGAATTTAATTGAAAGGTTATTCAATTCAACTCAAGGATTGTTTTACAGCTAATCAAGATCCAAATTAAGTTTATCAGAAAATTAGAATGCCAAATAAGACTGAAAAAAAAATCTACCGTAAAATCAATCCATATTAAGGATGTAAGTAAATGGTGATATATTGGGATATTTTGCCATATTTTATCAATATTCAAAAGCCATATATGGAATTGTTCCTTTTTAGAATTTGATTGGAGCCATTAATGATTACTGTAAATTTTGCTGTGAAATCAAAAGTAGCCTATTGTAGTTGGTGGCTGTTTTTAATCTTCATTCTTCCAGTGGATCAACTAGATCTAGTAATAAAACTGGATGTTTTAAGTATGAAACGCTTCAATATGTAGCGTCTAGAATGCTGTGACAGTTTTTGTACAGTTAAATTCAGTAATAAAAATTACAATATATAGCCTATTCTTACTCATGGTATCCTATGTATGGAAGCGTAGGTCAGATGTGTTGAGCACAGTTAAACCATGTCGATTAAAGTTAGTATTGACGCTTAGCAGTGTGGGTATGTGCGAAATTATATGCTGAAAAAAGAAAGCAACATTTCCATAAAGCTTGACACCAAATAGTGCTCTAAAATGTCCAATGGCTGTAGTGACTGATCTCCTAAAACCCAGCAGATAGAAACCTCCCAATGGAAATCTATTTGGATTCTGTGTCCCCTCTCTCCCTCCTGCATTCTGTGATCTTGATTTCCTAACACAAACTTTAATCTGAAATACGGATTTTCGAGCGCTGAACAAGTCCCTTCTCCCCTTTAAAAAAAAAGCAACACTTCTACAGTTATGTCTAGTTCAGTGCGTAACTTCACACAGAATTTAACTTTTGTGGTCATCATCTACATCAGCGGTGTCAAGCTCATCTCCATATTGGGCACATCAAGCTGATGAATATCCTTAAAGGGCCGGTTGTGGCAGAAAGTATTGATAATAAACCGTTAAAATCAGCCTTTGCATTCCAAAAGTAGGTCTTAAAATGTAACATAATGATGTGATTCAGGACTGTTCAAATATACAGTGATTTTGTTTTAGTGATAAGACTGTTTTGGGGTGAACAAAAACAGAAGTTAAATTTTTCTATCTGTAGGGTCCTCTAGAGTTTAAAGGGCCACATGAATGGCCATGGAGGGCCGGATTTGGCATCTGGGCCTTGAGTTTGACACATGTGATCTACATGACACTTGAATATCACTCATCTGTGTGTAATGATTGTAACAACGAACTATAATTAGGTGAATTATTTTTAAATGCACACGTAAGTTATAGAATGTGGAGATTTTGATAAAATTGTATAACAGGTTATATGACACTCCCACAGAGTCCAAGGCGCATCAATCCCGATTATATATCCTGGCGTATCACTTTAAATAGCATTATTGTTTCTTACATTGCGTAACGGCTAAGCCAATCACAATTGCATTAAATTCCTTAAGCCCCGCCTCTAGTGGGCTCCTTAGTCTGTGATTCGTCGTGTTTCTTCTATATAGTCCTTCAGACAATTCAGGAAGGCGAGATTAAAAAACAGCTGCCCTGAAGGAGGAAAAAAACAAACCTGACTACTACGACTGTCTACTTCATCGAAACTGAAGACTAAAACATATCGTGCAAATGGTGTGACTGCTGATAAAAGGTAATAATTACATTAATTTAATTCGTGTTTAAATTATATAATGGCCACGCCCGGCAGATATAATATACAGCTTTCTGTTTACAACTTTTTTTCCTGTCAGAGGCAAGAAGATTTAATTTTATAGAGCTTTTTTTTTTTTTTAACAAGCAAAAATATTAAAATTCGTAACCCCATCTATTCAGTGTGGTTCAGCTTGATAAACAGAAATAAGGTGTCGGGTTTACGACGTTTTGTTTTTCTCTACTTGTAATATTTCCCTACATAGGATGAAACAAGGAAGTGATCTTCATCTTTATCAGTTCACAGATCGTATTATTTTGCTGCCCTCCCCCCTTTTAAGCCTATCTAATCGCATTTTATTTCCGCCGTATTAAGGGCTCAGTTTTAATGTCTTGTTTACAAACAGCTGAACTGTTGTTCGAAATTAACTTTACAGGTTTAATTTTCCATTGTGAAAAGCAGATATGGAATGACTCAGCTTTTTCTGTCAAATTCTACATCCAACACTAGGAGTACAGGAAGTTAACCTGTTACTCATGTGAACTAATTTGGTACTGATGTAACTTCTAGAAATCTATTGAAAAATAAAATCTGACTAACCTCGTGGGTTGAATACATGTAAAGAATATTAATAACAAAACAGTAACATAATGAATAAAATGCAAAAATATAGTGTAGATCTAAATTGTGAGCAAAAACTTTTCAAAAGTTAACTTTGGCAGCTTTACTTATATATTAATTGTAAGTTTTAAAAAAGTGACTTTTTATTAAAAGGAATTATTTTTAATTCTTTCATCCTAGCTTGCGCCTACGTGGTGAGGAAGATCCGGGCTTCCGTCGCTGATGGAGAGCAAGAGGAGAAGCCCATCAGTACACCATGTAGTGCAAAAGGTAAAAGACCGAAATGGAATCAGATTTTCTTTTCCTTAAACTGAGCCTTTGAAGGACACGGCAATTAGCTCTAATCTTAACTGGAGGCCTTTTCTAACATATCTATGAGATTCTTACAGCGTGTCTTACATAAGAGGTTTATTTTCTGCATTATATTAATTTGCCGTTTAATGACATGTCAAATGTCCCCTTTCTTTTTCTTGTAGCTCAAAGCAAATCAGGACGAAAGTCAAAGGGATCTTCCTCCACTGTTGCCTTGAACCCGGGACAAGATGAAGGTGTCGACGGAGCAGCAGCACTTGCAGGGACACCCTCAGGGGCCGCTGTGCAGAACTGTGGCTCCTGACGTTAAAGATCCAGCTAGACGCTGGGAATGTGGCCAACTTGATCTCAGAACATAATTTTTAAATTGAAGTATTATTTTAAAAACTTGATGCGAGTGTTTCGAGAAAAACCACATAAATTGGATGGCTATTATTTTTAACAAAAACCTACAGAGTACTAAAAGTCATATTTTGAATACTTTTAAAGTTGTTCACATTTTCCAGTGTCTAGCTCAGTATGTCCCCAAAAATTGTCTGTTTGACAGCAAATGTTTTGACACCTTCCGAAAACAAGTGCAATTAATACCACTAGTCGTGGGAATTTGTCCCTTTTTCTGTTGCGCTCAGGCACAGCAGAATGTAATGAGAGAATTTAAGTTGGTTGGAACTGAAAGCGTGTGTGTGGTTAGTCATCACGTTTCCTGTAATAAAAAAAGGCCTATATTGATGTACTGCAGCGTTTGAAGGCTGGCTCACCAACCTCTGAACCCAGAGGCTGAGCAGGCCTGATGTTCCTGCTGTTACACCAGTGACCATAATTGTGTTCAAAAGCATTGTTTGGGTAATATTACCTCTGCAATAGGCTGAGATGAATTCATGTCAGATTAGGCAATATGCACATCATTTGATGAAGTAAAACGCTTATTGAACTAATCTTAAATTATATATTTGCAGATGTTTTTACACTTAAAATGATTGTTATAAAGTTAATGTAATGTTACACTTTCAAGAAATTCGGAACTGCATTGTCAAACATTGTATTGTGCATTCAATTTACTTACAGCTAATCTTGCAAATAAAAGCATGCAATTTCTGCTCTCTGCGGTTGATTTGTCTAAAGCACGCATATGTACAGGAATAGTTGTTTACCACCATGCTAGACAACAACCACAATGCCGCTAGAAAAACGAACCAAAAAGCAGGTCTAAAAGGAACATTAAAAAAAAACAAAAAACTGAGTAGGTGTCATGCAACACCACAATATGACACCATTACCTATTCTGAAATAGGTGAGATGAAGAGCAATTGTAACCCACTAAGCCCACTCCAATAAAAATATTGCAAGGTTTGTTACACCATCAGAGTTTTTCATCTGTATTGTAGTTTATTCTGTTTTAGTCTGTTATGCATGTACTTGGACGATTTATCTGAACTAACGTATCTTTTTACTTCTCATAGTCTTTTTACCAGAACTTCAGAACTATGCATACTTTCTCGAGTTTGATTTTTTTTTTATCATTAAAGTTTTTATTAATTTTGAACATAAAAACCAACAAAAACACAGTAGGTAGAGAGATATTAATAACAGATCAATCATTGGACATATAAGACACTTTGATCCAAGCTGGTCAGTTTTACATCACTTTAATGTCTGCAAAGCACAGAAATGAACACACAAAACCCCCAGTAATCATCTCCGGGTGGTATGCTGTAACCAAAACCTAACACAGAATTTCTAAATTAGTTTTATGCCGCCAGACTTTGTCCAACAATTCGTTGCATCTGCCTGTATTGCTATCTACTCTGCTCAGCCCAGTAGCATAGAGAGGAAGCAGCGGAACACAGAGCAGTAAAGTAAGTCTCATCTAATTTCCTCCAGAAGAGGCTTTTTACCCACTCTAATTTCTAACTCCTTGTGTTTTTGTTAAGTTTGCAAGGAAGACACATTTGAAAAGGAAGTCTCTCACATACATGCAGCTCACACACACAGACAGAAATGACTTGACTGATAAGGGATAGCGGAGGAGCCGAAAGAAGGGCTCTTTGGTTAGGGTCTGGCCATAATAAAATATTTTAGTTTAGCAATGCACTGCCGATAGATTCTCTGAACTCTAGAAAAAAGAAAAAAACACAACAGCTATTTTTTATACGAATGCATACTCTGTAGCCTACGTTTGTTAATGTTTGGTGCAATGATTTTTACAGTGTATATTTGTGTGTCAACTGCCCAACACACCCCCTCCCAAAAAATATATAATAATTAAATAAATACATAAAATAAAAGAAATGCATAGTGTAGGAATTATGCAGTAATTATACTTTATTTGTGTCTTTTTACTTCGACATTACGCAAAACTTTGAGCCGTTTTATAACATAAAATACCATTAGTGTCCACTAGTAGGTGTCCAGTCTAACAGTGTCAGCCAGTAGGGGTCAGTATAGCGTTCGGTAGACACTTAATTTACATGGTTGACAGCCCTTTAACAATTTTATCTGAGAGCTATTTTATTTAGGCCCAGTGACGTCTAAGGACTCTCTACTCATACGCTCTGTTTAGGCTTAGGAACTAATTAATTAATTTCGTTCTTTCTTTTGATGGTTGACACCTTTTTTTCTTTTCTAAAAACAAACGTTTTCGGAATATTTTTCTGGTTGCACTTCCTCCTTAAACCGGATGTTGCTGCAGGAACCAGAATCACTTTTTGAGTGCAGAGTTGAGCTTCTAGAGGGGATGTATACCTGATGTTTACCGTCTTTTCAAGCGAGGTGCGGCTGGAAAACACTGTTGGAAAAGCAATTCTCTCTGTTCTGTTGATTTAAGAGAAATTATATGAGGAGGCATAGGCCCGGAGGGTAAGTTTCGTCTCTGCTCCAGTTAGCAGCTTGGACAACATTTAGCATTAACGCGGCCAGCGGCGTCGGCTAGTGTTAGCTATCAGGAAAAATATACTTTCTAGTCATTTATTTGCACGGAAAACGAACAATTGAGCACAAGGCGTAATAGCTGCGAGCGTGTGCACGACTTTAAACAAGGATGGTCGTTTTTTATTAAAATGTGACACACGTGTTGTCTGTGCAACCCAAACATAGGCTCCAACGACAAAAGGAACATTGAGTAGTGCTGGCTAATTTAGGTAGAATGAACAAAATAACTATAAGGTGGTTATTTTAGATCAACCATATTACTTTTTATGGTTTTCCTTTCAGGGTCCTGGGTTGAACGCGGGTGTTTAGATTTTTATATTCATCGCGTAGGTTTTTACCATGCCGTTTTTACTGAGATCACTGGGTTAGCTTCTTGTTTTTTCGGTGAGTATATCAACGAACTTCAGGAGAAGCAGAGCATAGTAGGATTTTCCCACTTTTCTGCATCAAAAACAACTTTCTGCAATTATAAAACCATGCTCACATAAATAAAACATTGGAACATTTTCACAGGTTAGGGTTGAGTCATAGAGTACATTTGGTTAGCTGCTATTGTAAGATTTGAAATAGACTCAGTAGTAGTCATTAGTAACTTTTTTTAAATGAGAACCACTGGACCTTTTACGTAAGAAAAAAAATCCAACATTTTCCTTTTTAAATGGTATATCGTACCAACGTTTTAAACTAGAATCTACTTTCTGACACAGATATGACCTGTTTCCACTTTTTCTATAAGAACTATATATATTTTGACATATTGTAGGTAAATGTGCATCCATCAACAGGCTGGAGATCAGAATCATGAACTCTTTCAGCCTATAAGCAAGTAAAACATGCACCCCTTTTTAAATTGAATATAAATCAGGGCTAAACTTGTAATTCCTTCATTTTTCAGTTTGGTTATAAATGACCTCTTCTCTCAAATACTCGTTCACTTTCATGTCTTGTAGTCCTTTGGAAAAAAATAATCTGAGCTGCACAATACTAGAATTAACTGATCAGACCCCAATGAAAATAAAAATGTGTGTCCTGAAGAAAAGATGCTTTATATGCACATGCATATAATTGTTTGTGCCCCGATTTATTTTATAGAATATAAAAATTGAGTCTAATAAAATGCTTACAGTAGAAAGCTTTTGTATTTGTGTTGCAGCTCTTTCTCTCTCTCTAGTAAACTGTTAATACTATCGTCCAGGTTATTGAGTTGAGCGATTTAAGGAAGATTTTAAATATAACCCTTTTTCATAATTTACTTAATATACTGAAATTTACTTTTGATGGTAAAAAAATTGTACCGGATAGGTCAGACTTTGTTTTTGTACGATTTGTACTCAAATAAATTGCTGTGATGTTAGATGTAATAATTAAGAAAGAAACTAATTGAGTTTGACAGGGATCAGATTGGTAAATCATTGACGCATGTTTTTGTAACTCTACTCAAATCAGATTACAGCTTGATTTTTGTAATGGTTTAACTATTGCATCTTTGTGTTTTCATCCTCTTCTTGCAAATTATTAGCCTAGAAATCTAGACAAACCGTAGCAGTAGCAAATGATTTTGCTCTACAGGTAACATATTTATAAATATAGAGGATGGACTTAAATATATCAGCCATTTAGGTGGCGACTGATTCTTTTAAGTATGAAATGAGCTGAGGAAATCTCTGAATAGAAAAAGTTTCGCATAGATCTCTACCTCAACCTCTAATTCTGTGAATCTTTTGACTGTGTCTTCATGTATCTTTTTAGCTTTAGGACCAATTAGTTATTTAGTTAATCGGCTAATTGGTAAAGCTGACATAGCAAAAAAACAAAAGACAAAAAAAAACCCTCAGATTTTGGTCAAATGCTTGATCACTGCATCCCTAATCATACTGCTCTATGTTCACTAGAGGACAAAGTTATTTATTATGTCCTTTACATGTGTCTTGCAGTGCCTTAAGAAATCTTGAACGATGATGGAGCGAAGAAGAGCCTTAACTATTCCATTTGGTGACACGGAAAAGCTGGTATTTGTTAAAACTAGTTTTCTATGTTCAGTTTCTTAAGTTGCATGTCAGCTTGTCCGTTTCTCTGAGCCACAACATGCTGCTTGCTATGTGGCTGTGATTGTCTTATTGTAATTTAAAAGGACTATATCATGCTACTTTACAGCTTTTAACTTCTGGGATAGACCTAAATATGCTAAAATGTTACAGTTGGTGTTATACAGTATTAATTTGTCCTAAAATTTAACTTGCGTCCTGTAGTTAATGTTGAAGCACTAAATAAAACGGCTCGCTTCTCTGTAATCCCGTCTCCTGCATCCCCCCGTGCTCCGCTCCTCTTGTGCAGAGCCGCAGCACCTCAGACTGAGAGAAACAGTGCTGACCTTCATCTCAAACAATATTCAAGACTTTGAATTTGAAAAGCACGAAGCACCACAATGAAACTCTGGTATATTAACGGCTCAGACGTTTGGTTTATTTGTTCTTTTTTTGTATTAAAAAAAAGTCAATAAAGCCTATTTCAGTTGCTAAATCTCGAGGCTTTAGACAGAGCCGAAAACAAATAGCTGAGCACATTAGGCAGATTTTTTTTTCTGCCCAGTATTATAAAAAAGACGTGTTTACTGGGGATTCTGAGATGCTATAGATCAATTAATTAACCACACCATGCTGTTATAAAATCACATAAGCACATAAATGGCTAACCCACATTAGCATTAGCATGTAGCCACTTCTCTGTCAATCAGGCGTCTGTGTTCTTGGATCCAGCTGCTGTTCTTTAGGAATGTAGAATTAAATCCTGTAATCCATGCAGCCATGAGCTGTGAGAAGGATGAGGGTGTGTTTTTAACTCTAGCAGAGGTAAGCTGCTCTGTCTGCAGGGGCGGTGCAGACACCTCTAGCGCACTCTTGTTTTCACTTAGTGACGTCACTAGTTGAAGACCCATTCGTTTTCTAGTAGAGGGAGGGGCAACAGCTCAGAGAGCAGAATTCTGGAGGATTACTCAGAGAAAATTGCTTAAACAGATGCTTGAAAACTCCAAAAACTTGATTTTGCATGATATAGGCCCTTTAAAGTACACAATCAGTTGCTTCAAGCAATCATATTCCACTTTTGGGTCTTTATAAAGTTAATGCTTAGAATGTTTTTGTTTTTTTTTGCCAAAGTTGGTCCTCTTTACATCCTACTTAACATCCTGAAAGCACAACTTTAGTTCAATCAGCCACCATATATATATATATATATATATATATATATATATATATATAGGGTGCAACGGTACAGGTAGCCCGCGGTACGGTCCGTACCTCGTTACTTGGGCCACGGTACAGTTCGGTACATGTTTTGTGCAGAAAGAGACTGCTTTTTTTAATCCCACAACATATATAATATGTTGAATGTCACAGTTAACTGTTTATGTTGTATTTTCACGGCTTTCACCCGTCCACACCTTTAACTGTGGGCGGGTTAAAGCCGTGAGAATACAACATAAACGAACTGTACGTCTCTCTGGGATTATGGTTCACACACAGGGCCGCAGTAACAGAATGTTTTCTGTATTTTACCGGTTCTTTGAACCAGAGTGCATCTGACCACACTGACACAGGTGGCGGATAAATATTCTTCGTGTGCCCGCTGCTCAAAGGGCATTTGTGTGTGCATCAATGAATGGAGCGCAGCACATCTCCTCTTTGCTTCGCGCTCCGGCGCACCATAAAGAGGAGATGAACACAGCGCAACCCGGCGCTCCTGTATGCTGGAGCCCGCCCGGGCAGAAACCGCTCAAGTCGGGAGAAGTTTGAGCAGCACCTCACACCAGGGCTGCTTTCCGAAAAAAAAGCGCAAATCGACCGTGTAATTTTTTTCGCTCCTCACGGTGCTCCGTGATGCGCGCATTGTGGAGAGGAAGACGTGTCTCTATGCCAACCGGCTGCTGGAGCAGGGAACAGCGAGCTGGTTGTTGCACCTGTGTCTGGGAGCGCGGCGCAGTTTGGTAACTTCAGGCCGACACAACTAATTACCAGCACAAAATCAATGGCAGTACCAAAGTCCAGCGGTACAGGAGGACGGATTGTCCCGTGCAGGGCGTATCGAACGGTCCGGTACTTTACCCTTAGGGCTGAACGATTAATTGCATTTGCAATTAAATCGCAATTTGGTAAAATGCGATTTCCTAATCGCAAAGGCTGCGATTTGACTTGTAGTAAACATATCTGGTAAAGTCATGTTTTAGAGCTTATCAGAATCCAACGCTGCACAATAGTTGGTACCAAAGAGGAACAGTACATCAGTTGTGAGAAATTATATCGGCTATGAAAACGTTGATGCTGCGCAACGCCAGGTACAATGCAGATCCCGCCTTGCTGCCTCACGAGATACACTACGAAACTTTATCAACACCTTAAAACATCACACCACCATATGAGAGTTTCACGGCTAAACTGAACGCCACCAGTGTTTCAATTTCCAGTAAACAAACTTCCAGCCAACAGGGATCGCTGACCGAGCTGTTTGAAAGAATCGCTCCTTACGAAAATAAAAAAAACGGCACACAGAAATAATTCGTGCTATAACGGGTTTTATAGCCAAAAGTTTGCTTTGTTAACCATGATGAATAAGCTAGGATTCAATCTCACGAACACATTTTAGCCACATTTTGCCTGCGCTGTATAAAACATGCCAACAGAAAGTTAAAGCCACACCGAAAACAGCGGAGTATTTCGAAACAACTGACCTGAGATCAAACCGCTCTACAGAGCCATACCAGAGTCTGAAAGTGCATTAGATCGATGGAGAATTAAAAATCAGAGCTTGTTGCTTCAAGCATGCTACTTCCTGGATAACCACACGGAGGAAAACATTGCAGCCAGAGGGAATTATTAGCTGGGATCTAAAGGAAGAAAACCTTGATTGCAGGAGGACACCGATGACCATCCAGTGTGATGATTAAAAGTAGATAAAGTTGTTAATATTTGCCTTTGTCTTAAAATAAGTCTATCTTATGGAATAGAATAAATTATGAATAAAGAAATCTGTTTATAATACACAATAATTTTAATATCATTAATTAAAAAATGCATGAGAAAAGCCCCATTAAAATAATTGTATATTAAATCGAAATCGCAATATTGAAAAAGAAAATCGCAATTAGATTTTTTTCCAAAATCGTTCAGCCCTAATATATATATATATATATATATATATATATATATATAAGCTTTGATATCTATTCAGTAATAATTGAATACACAAATAATGAAGTACCCGAGTATTTGTATGCAGTAGTACCATGCAGCATGTTTCCGGTCATGGTTTATTTAGCATAACAAACGGGACAATATTGTAAATCTGTTGTACAATTCTGAACACACTCACCAGAGTGTTGCCCACAGCGCCGCCACTGTCTGGTGGACTGAATCAGTTCATAGGATTTGATGAATCGAGATTGAATTGAGAAACAAATTACAATGAATGCATTGATGAATCAATATTTTTACCCAGCCCTTATTTATATAGGCAAACATTTTGAATTATGTAGCAATAGTAGCAATAATTATTTGTGTATATTTTTACAAAAATGTTTCTTTTTTTACATTCCTCAAATCTAAACAAAAATGTTTGCACTTCAAAGTGTGAACTTTATGTATAAGTATCACCTCGAGTTTTACAAAAAATAATTACTATTCAGATGTTATTATTTATGTATTCAAAGACTTAGAGTCTGCATACTCGGAATATCAAATAACGTTATTGAATTGTAAATAACTTAAAATAGGTTTCAAGGAAAAAAATCTTTTCATTACACCCTTTAGTTCAAATGTAATACAAGAAACTTTGAATTGACTGCTCTTCATTAATTGTTCCTATTTGTTGAATTTTGGTTGGTAAATTTTTAGGTCTTTACAGCATGGTCCCTGATTTATTTTGGGCTTCTGTACATAAACACATGCAGGCAGGTAGTCCTTCCAACATGGGACAGAAATGAGAAAATGTAGAACAAAGACAATCTGTGTAACCCCAGAAGGCATTTATAAGGCTGACAATCAAATTACTTGGTATTTTTAATAGATGAGAATGATGATGGCGCATCTCATCTTTGCTTTGCTGTCTTGGCTAAAAATATTTTTCCCTTAATTCATCAGCTCATCTACCTCATCATGTTGTCGCATAAGCAATCAGCTTTTTTTTTTGTCATTTAATCTTTGTATGTGTTTTTTTTTTTACCTGTGTCTTGCTACTTGTGTTTTTGAGTAAGGTACTTTTACTCTGCCTTCACAAGTGGCTATTAAAACAAAACATTCTATACTAATCACTACCTGTATTTCAGATGGAAAACCCACTGAAAATTCCCATGGCGCGCCTGTCGTCAGAGTGTGGAAAGTTAGAAGCACAGGTACAACAACGCTTATTGTCATTGTTTCTGGCCAAGAGTGTTTTCAAGACTCGCATGGTTTTTCCTCTCCCTTTAACAGGTCTCCTGGACTGCATTTGCTGACTGTAAATACAAAACTCGTAATTCAAGTCATAAAAACGGGTCCAAGATGTTTGCTTGCAATCACACACCTTTAAAAACTACTGACATTCTGAGGTAAGCAACAAGAGTGATATTATGTATGGCTAAAAAAAAGTGTGTGGGGGGGGGACAGGATGTAGCTATCCTTAATGGGTGCGGTACAGACACAAACCATCAAGGAAGAAGAAGGAAGGTGCTCTGGTCGGATTAGGGCAAAATAGAAGTTTTTGGCTTGCTTTCAAAAAACAATTTGTTGCAGAAAACTACTTTCCTTAGACCCTGACTGAGAAATAGTGGTGAAAGCATCATGCTATAGGGATAACTTGAAAAAACTGTAAAAAAAAGTTTTTTACTTTGATGGGGCATTTACTTTCCAACTGGATAAGGACTTGAAGGGAAACACTGTTTAAGCGTTAAGACTTTAATGCCAAACTTATCAGGACAACCCACATGGCTAATCTGCAGCTCTCACTCTGCAGTATCAGCCGGTACAAATAAAGTCTTATGTGCTGTAAAAATGGATCATACTCCTAAAAATGTTGGCGGGCAACGATGTTGAAGGTGAATGTCGTCAAAACACAATTCTCTTTTGTGGCCTTTAGGAGGAAGCCACGTCTCATCCTAAGAGATGTCTTAAAGACAGAACCGGGCAAGGATTATATAGAGAGGATCAAAATGAGTCGCGACATTAGACGTTTGTCAAGTCCTCGAAAGGATCACGGCCGAAGAAAAGAGGAAGGTCTCCCCTGCAATGAGACGAGGACGGGTCAGACGGAGGAGAGGAACAAAAACGTGACCCCTAAAGCCAAACAGAAGACCCCCACACCTCAAAGGTAGGATGGCTTTTTCAAAATGAATGCCTGAAATATTTGTAACTTCTGGGCGTATTCACACCAGGATACTTTGGTCCAGACCACGTGTTGTTTTTTTTGTCCCTTTTTTTGCTTCAGTTCCTACTTACAACGCGAGATAAATGCAGCAGGAAATGAGTTTCTCAACATAGACACGTTTTACAGAGCTGTATGAAAATAGCTCAAAATATTTTCCGCGACCGATTTTAAAACGGTGACGGAAAAATCCGAAGGGGACGATATACATGACGATATGATTTTCTATAACGTAACTCTGAGCGACCCTCTGCTGATTAGATGCCAAGCACTAAAGACCGCGGTTATCAAACCCCTCGCTTGTCGCAGCAGGTAGTAATTGGCTGGACAAAATTGTAGTTTACGTTTCGTTTTTGTTGTTAGTCAATGTGGATGTTTAGTAGAGGAAGAGGTTTTTTTTACAGTAAGATCAAGTTACAGGTTTAGCCTACTCCACCGGCCACTACCTCACACCAATTGTTTCGTTTTTTGGCTTTTGCAGGAATAACTTTTTATTTCATCGTTTGCTACCGAAAGCGAGTAAACCTCGCTGTGGAAACAAAAGAAGATGAAAATAACTATGGTTGTCGGTAGTTTTTTTTTTATACACAAAACTGAAGCAACATGGACAAAAAACTGAGTGTTACCCTTCTGTCACTTGGTTCTTTTTCTACCATGTCAGGAGTTTTGAATTGGTTTTGTTTGTGACGTGGTGTAAACTCCAGGTTATGGTGGATCAAATATTTCGAGAAATGTCCTGGATGTTTTTTATCTTTATAGACCACCAACGAGAAATCAAAAGTCCCGTAACGGCGAATTTGAAAACCAAGATATCAAAGAGGTGATCATCGGCAAAGACAAAGAAGACGAAAAAGAAGAAAAGTTCGGTGAAGTTGTGGGTGGGTCTCCACTGTCTTTGTTTTCCCGATTGTGCATCCTTTACTTTGAAGTGTATACCTTTATAATTCCCTGAACTTCATTGGATTAGAACTGACAGCTATTCCTAGGAGACACCCATTGTCTCAGGGTGCGCTCCAAAAAGCAGTTAGAGTAATGAGCTTTTCTATGTTAAGGCTTTTGCCCCTTTCCTTAAGGTGGATCATTGAACCCATACTGGGACTGTGAAATCATAATAATGGTAATTTTACTTCTAGAGGACCAAGAAGGTTTTGTTCTGCTAGAAATTGACGTGGTTATTTCTTATATCATAATAAGACATTATTAAATGAGCTTCAATTTCGAAAAACAGTAACTTTTTTACATTTTGCTTCCTAAAGAGACCTGTTAATTTCTACCCTTCTAAATCAATTGAAACACCTTTATTGCATTTCAACAATCCAATCCTTATAATTGCAGCCGTTTGCGAGTTTCAACTAATATTTTAACCATCTTGAGCGTCAAGTCTTTGAGCTTAGTAGGCCTCCTTGCCAACACTCTAATCTTCGATTCTCTGTCAAATTAGGATTTCATAAAGTTAGAATTACTCTTCCAGTCAGAAGAAACATGACAAAATTTAGTCTTACATGTCTTGCTTTAGTCGAGCTTTGTTTTAGGTAAAAACCACTCAGTCAGGTTTATGAGGCATTTTGTGCAAGAAGTCCTGACAAAATCCAGAAGTATTATATAGGGAGGAAAAGTCATTACACAACCATAAATTTAACATGGTCATAAAAGTTTAATTTTTAATAAAAAAATTCCACTACAGTCCTTATTTCTGTCCCAATTTCTAACCTTTTCATTGAAACGCAATTAAAATAAATGGCTTCATTTAGGATGGTTTTGTAACAACGCAAAGTGAGAGCTCTTTAAAAGGCAGATCTGTCGGCCCTTTGGTAGCATGCAAATTTGTTTTGTGTGCACACAGCACTCTGGTTTAATGTGAGTTAACATCGACTTCCTACCTCTCAAGAGCAAGCTTCTAAAACACTGGCCACTTTATCGGGTACACATTGCTGTTAGCAACTATTCATTCTTCGTTGCATTGATTCATCGAGGTGTCATTCCTCTGTGGTTGTACTTACCTGATGTCGTCATATAGTTGCTTCTGATTTGTCTGCTGCACTAAAAGGATCTGGACCTAACCGCCATGGTTAAGATTCCTCTCACCAGGCAGCAGGCTTTCAGTAGATCGTCTGTTTCTGAAATAATTAGACTAGCTAGTCCCGCACCAATAACCGCGACTTGTTCAAAGTCACTTAATTCCCCTTTCTTACTATTTCGGATGTTTGGTTTAAACCTCAGCAAGTTTCCTTCACCGTGTGTACGTGGATTGAAACGTAGCTGCTGGCATGTTGTTGGCTGAGTCAATGTTTGCCAAAAATCTATTGAACAGGTGTACCTAATAAAATGGCCAGTAAGAGGACATTGTAGCTTTCTGATGAGGTTTGTTAGGAATGAAAAACTGCTGCACTTTAAATGTTTCCTATTTTTTTAAATGTCATGTGTCTCTAGCGTTTTACTGTTTTCTTTGATCGTCTAACAACCCAAACCACCTTAAGTTGTCTTGTTTGCTGTACTAATAAGTAGGGATGCACCGATACTGGTATTGGGTATCGGCCCCCGAACTGCCTAATGTACTGGTATCTGCTAACATTAACCGATGCCATGAACCGATACTTCAGATGTGGAAATCCCGCAATAATTTCACAAAGATTAGTTTTTAACTTTGAAATTTAAGTTATGTGGTCCTTTTTATTAATATTTTTTTTTAATCTAATTCACCATTTCTGGTAACAAGCAGAGAAGAAAATAAAACCTGACTCCCTATTGATGGAACTTTTTTGTGTGATAGAAGTATCGGCATTGGTACTCTGTATCGGTAAATACCCTGATCCATGTATCAGATTTGAAAAAAAGTGGTATTGTTGCATCCCTACTAATAATATTTGAAGAGAAACGACACCGTCCAACGACTTAAAGATAAATCCTTCAAACAGAATGAGGAGAAGCCTAAGGCTTGATAAGGGGGAAGGGGAGGGACAGTTCTCTGGAAGAGCTGTTTGAACACACTGTCCAGCTGTCTCCTGTTCCAATCAGCACCAATTAGCTGCTCCTCTTCAGTCAAAAGTCTGAAGAAAAGTCAGATCTGTAATATCATGTGTATGTTTTAACTTGCATCAGCCACATCTTTACTTCTTTGAGTGATTCGAAAAGGTTTTGATGCGGGCAGAGTTTCATTTATGTTGCCACCATAGGTTAATGTGCTTTTTGTCTCATGCAGACTGTGGGTTGTCACTGAGCTGGAAGCCAGCTGGTGCTACAACCACCTCTGAGGGGATCAACACCTTGACTGGATCAGAAGATGATGTAAAGCCTAGTTCGGTATGTACAGGTTTTGAAACTCACAATACACCCATTGATATGAAGTTCTAATGAGATCTATTTCTCTGGCTTCTAGATGATGTCAGCGTTTCAATGCAACTTTGATTTATTTTCAAATAAAAAACTTGCTCATTGCATATCATACTCTTAAGTGTTACAAAAGATTAAAAACAGTGACAACTTGATAATGGCTCAAAGAAAGTGTCTGTACATTCCAATTTAATTGGCTAAGTTGGGTTTTTGTGCTTGCAACCTAATGCTGATTTCTCTGCCTGTGATATTATGTTAGTTGAAAGCTAAATGTTTTGGAAACACTGGTCTAATTGGCTAAATGTAATCCACACATGCAAACTTAATGCAGTTTGGCATCAGCCTCAGGTTTTTATGCTAATTATTCTATTTGATTATTTATGTGTTTATTTTTAAGAGCTATCTAAAACTAATTTCAGGTTTTATTAATGTCTAAATGTTAAATCGAAAATTTGTCAGACTGATCGCTGTTTACTTGCCAGCTGCCTTGAAACATGCTTTCTGCTTTTAGACAAAGATCACGCCGTTTCTTAAAGTGGACATGCCATGCTTTTCAATTCTTCTTTTTTACGTCTGAATCATTCAGTTATGGTCT
The DNA here is from genome assembly GCA_028564705.1 of Apricaphanius iberus. NCBI lineage: Eukaryota > Metazoa > Chordata > Actinopteri > Cyprinodontiformes > Aphaniidae > Apricaphanius > Apricaphanius iberus. Next base: position 2,325,741 of record JAPXFQ010002826.1, read on the forward strand.
GCAATATGAACTGCAATATGAACTGCAATTCTTAGGTCTGAATATCTCATTGTAGCTCTACAGGCTCCTCTTCCACTGCTGTTCTAAGTAGTATAGAGAAGTCATTTTGGTGCAGTCTCTTTATATCCAGTTGGGGGCGCTGAATACCCTGCCCCCTCCAGGTTGCAGAATCTTCCACTGCCCCCGATCAGACATTTTTGTAGTTTGATAGCGATACAGTAATCTAATTGTGCAGAAACTTTATATTCACACCATGTCAGTTTTCCATCAAGCCCCAACTTTTTACTTAACATACCTACTAACTACAGTACAGGCCAAACGTTTGGTCTCATCTTAAATGGGTTTTCATTATTTTCATGACTATATTGTAGATTCTCAATTAAGGGTATCAAAACTATGAATGAACACATGATGTATGGAATTACTGTATGTACTTAAACAAAAAGGGTGAAATAACTGAATACATTTGTTATATTTTAGATTCCTACAAGTAGCCACCCTTTGCCCTGATTACTGCTCACCCCAAATCACCTCGATTGGGTTCAGGTCCGGTGACTTTGGAGGCCAGATTACTATACTTCTACTGTATATATAATATGGCTGTTTAATGGCCCAAAACCTCATTAAAAAAATAATAATGTGCTATGTTTAGCAATGCATCTGAAACACCATCACTAACACAACAACTGCAAACTTCAAATCTATAAAAATAGGCATTTCTTAAATTATAAATTAAAAGATGATACTAAATGAGAATTATGTGTTTAAGGAAGAGGACTACATGAAAAATGCCAACGAAACATTATTTTACAGGATAGCTGACAGCATTACTGACAGTTTCACACAAACCACGTAATTATAATAAAACTACGAACAAACTCTTATGGTCTTCTTAAGTTTATACCACCTACAACGTTTATTGATTGCATATTAATCCTTAATTTATGTTTTCAAAAAAATCTTAATTTGCTTTTAATGGTATATTAGATATTTTCTTGTGTTGCTTGTTTAAAATACTTTATTGTTTTAATTCTCGTTAATGATTTGATGTTTTTTTAAATTAAAGTGTATACATTAGATCTTTATAGGCAATTGGAAAGTACAATTCCTTGTTTGTACAGTAGGTAAATTTCCAGAAAATCTCTAAATAAAAAAGTGGATTTTGCCGCTTCATATGGTAGGGAGAACATGTATTTAATACACTGCTGATTTTTTTGAAGATTTCCCACTTACAAAGCATGTAGAGGTCTGTAATTTGTATCAAATGTACTATTCAACTGTGAGGGACAGAATCTAAAACAAATATATTGAATGACATAAGTATATGATCGCCTATCAATCGGTAGGAATTTAGGCTCCTACGTACCTGTTAGTTCTTCTTTAAGAAACCGTCCTGTCCTCTACTCATTACCTGTATTAACTGCATCCGTTTGAATTTGTTAACTCTATAAAAGACACCTGTCCACACACTCAAACAAACTACAACCTCTCCACAATGGTCAAGACCAGAGAGCTGTGCAAGGATATCAAGGAAATTGTAGACCTGCACAAGGCTGGGATGGACAATAGGCAAGCAGCTAGGTGAGAAGGCAACAACTCTTGCTGCAATAATTAGAAAATGGAAGAAGTTCAAGACGATGGTCAATCTCCCTCAGTCTGGAGCGCCATGACAGATCTCTCCTCATGGGGCATCAATGATCATGAAGACAGTGAGGGATGAGCCCAGAACTACAAGGCAGGACCTGGTCAATGACCTGAATAGAGCTGGAACCACAGTCTCAAAGAAAACACTCAGTAACACACTCCGCCATCTTGGATTAAAATCCTGCAGTGCATGCAAGGTCTCCCTGGTCAAGCCAGCACATTTCAAGCCCCGTTGGAAGTTCGCCAATGACATGATGATGACCCTCATGCGGTCTGAGACAACAGTGGAGTTTTTTGATCTAAACTTCACTCGCTTTGTTTGGAGAAAAAAATGATGATGAATACAACCCCAAGAACACCATCCCAACTGTGAAGCATGGAGTTGGAAACAGCATTGTTAAGGGATGCTTTTCTGCAGAGGGGACGGGGCGACTGCACCGTATTGAGGGAAGGATGGATGGGGCCATGTATTGTGAGATCTCGGCCATCAATCTCCTTCCCTCATAAGAGGATTGAAGATGGGTCGTGGCTGGGTCTTCCAGTATGAAAAGGACCTCGAAACACATGGCCAGGGTACCGAAGGAGTGGCTCCGTAGGAAGCATCTCAAGGTCCTGGAGTGGCCTAGCCGGTCTCCAGACCTGAATCCATTAGAAAATCTTTGGAGAGAGCTGAAAGTACGTGTTGCCCAGCGACCGCCCCAAAATCTCAATGCTCTCGAGGAGATCTGTATGGAGGAGTGGGCCAAAATCCCTGCTGCAGTGTGTGCAAACCTGGTGAAGAACATACACTCTGTAATTGCAAACAAATTTTTCTGTACCAAATATTCTATTTGTCTGATGTATCGAATCATGCAATAAAATTGAAATTAATTATTTAAAAATCATCCATGGTGATTTTCTGCATTTTTTTGTTTTAGATTCTGTCCCTCACAGTTGAAGAGTATATTTGATACAAATTACAGACCCCTACATGCTCTGTAAGTGGGAAAACTTCAAACATCAACAGTGTATCAAATACTTGTTCTCCCCATGTCACTCCTTTATTTTACAAATGAAAGGGTGGGTAACGTGTTTTTTAAATTGTCCTCATTGTTGTATTTTAATAAAGCCTTACTCTCTTACAGAAGCGTAAAAGGAAGGATCCTGGCCTGCAGTGTAATGGAACCAGCAGCCCTAAACGGCAGCGTGGGAGCATGTTGTGTCAGACAGGCGAGGGAGGAAAAGATGCTGGGCGAGTCTCTGTGTCCGTTGGTCAGGAAGAAAGCGAGGAAGACGGAGATTTGGAGAGCATGGACCGTTGTATCGTACAGTTCACTGTTGGGGGAGAAGACGGGTTGGAGCCCCTGGTCCCAATCATCCCTCATGTAGAACCTGAAGGCATCATTTTCAGCAGCAAACTAAGCTTGTCGCCCATGAACCAAACTGGCCCATCTGATCCCAGTGAGTACACCAGTATGATGTGGGGAGCCTAAGTCTCCTTCCCTTCCTGTCGGACCATGGGTCCTCTGGCTGAAAAAAATTAATGAATGGAAGTCAATGTAGCCATAAGTTATTTTCTGTTCCAATTTGTCTTACATCCTGAATCACACACATGTTGTACCTCAATTTAAATAACTACTGATGTGCGCTTCAACTGTTTGTGAAGTGTTTTGCGATTTATTTTTGCCTGGAAAAAAATGCAGTTAAAATGCCTAAAAATCAGAAGCCACAAATTTGAAGTCCTGTAGCTAACGCTAGCTTGCGCTTAAAATTCTCAGAGACCTCGTTGAGCCTTTCCTCCATACTGGCTCTCAATCAGACTATTTCTCCCCGGCTTAGCCACCGCTTTCCACGTGGCCAGATTTATTCATTTTCTCCACCTTTAATGTTTCTTCCTTTGTGCCGGTTGAAAACCAGCGTTTTCTCTGTATCTTAATGTGTCTTCAAAATTGACAGATACCATATATTCAATATATATTGCCTTTCAAACTGGATCAGAAAAAACTCTTTTATTGCTCCATTGACTCTCATTTGTTTTTTGTTTTTTTTCTTTTTGGCATTAGGGGACCCATGGACCGGAAGTACAAGGGCATGATTTAAGCTTGGTTTATACTTGACGCATGTACAATCTGTGCGGAAATGAGACGTTCAGAACCATCTGAGACGCCTTCTAGCAGCGTTTATACTTTTTGCGGCTTGTCCCTGCTGAGAGCCAATATTCTTGAAGACTGTAGGGGGCGTCATAGGGCTCTACGGCATGCATAGAACACTACACCATAGTTGAGGTAGAAATCAGTTTTTTTTACAAAATGGCGACACCCGTGAGCTTTAACAAAGGGGAAGAACTTTTATACTGTTTACTACTGTTAGGAAAAAAAGGAGATGGCCCACTCGTCCAACTGATCACAGTCAGCTTGATATGATCAGTGATCCCTACGCGCCAAATCATAAAGATTTCTGTATTCACAAATCTCCGCCAGTAGGTGCTCTTATGTTTGAGTTAAGGCATTGGCTTTTGTGTACTTCTGGCTTGATAAAGTTTATAGGTTACATCTTTTGAAACAAGCTAACAGGTTTTGGATGATCTTCAACGCAGTAGGAATGTCGAATTATTGGAGCAGCGTCACTTTTACAAATGATTTTTTTTAACTTTTTAATCAGCTTTTTTGCATCAAGATCCTTGTTTACTGTTCCTCTGTCTTCTCCAGGATTACAGACCTTGCATTGCTGCTACTTACAAGGACATTTAACTCCTATTTCTATTTCCCCCCCCCCTTTCCAGTTGTGTTGTCCAGTGATGAGGAGGAAACCAGTGAGGATCCAAACTATCACAGCAAACTGGTCCAGAAAGTTGCCTCTATGGATGATACGGTCATATATAGAAGCTCCTCGAAGGTAGCCGTCTCCCAGCAGAAGGCGGCTTCAGATGCAGAGGAGGCGCAGGTTGGTGCAACGCTTGTATTCGATACTTCCTCTGTGCATTTCATGGAAACATCTATGTCGTTTACACACAGTCATGTCTTAATCAGTTTTTGATGTTACAGCAAACGACTACTAAGTGTGTTGCTAAACTGGGCAAAGTTAGTTTAACATTACTTCAATCCAGTTTCAGTGCAAACTGAATGGAACAAAAAAAATGTGTATCTGACATGTGGAGTAGAGTGGAAATGTATGCATGGCAATTATCAGATGAGTTCAACTGTTTTACAGAAGCTTGATATTTTCAGTCCGTAATCACATAATAAAATCAGATCCTTTTCATACGGGTGAATTGTCTTGCCCAAGGACACAGTATTGGTTGTGATTCGAACCGGTAACCTTCCAGTTACAGGACAAGCCACAGTCACCCCAAGAATTTGGGCCAATTGATTGCGTTTTGGTTACGTTACATCTCCAATCTGCATGTTTGTACAATAATGTCTGAGTGCTTTCACTCACGTTTTCCTCTAACATATTTGAGCATGAAAACATTTATATTTTAAATGATATTTGAGCTGAGATGATGAATGAGCTTTCACTGTTACTTTTACTCCGTGGATGGAATAGGATTCCCTTCAGAAAGGATTCTGGTGGGAAAGTCATTTATATGTTGGCCACTAGATGGTACCAAAGTAATGACTTAAATATGGCGGTTTTGGAAAGTGGCAATGATTCTCAGTTCCGTCTCTAGTAAATCAGGATGTGATGAATATTGGACTGTCATCTAATGGCAGGGTTGTTGTTTTTTCCAACAACTTTGTTTTTGGTTTTTAGATGTTGCAGCTACTTGTTGAAGAGTTGCCACCTTCAGCACCAGTTTCTCCTCTCCCTGAGGTGGACTACTCCTCGTTGAGTGTACCTTTCTTTGCCATGTACTGCGGGTGTTACAAAGTGAAAGCAATTGGAGGCCTCATGGTAAGTCTGTTGGAATAATCCAGATGGGTTTTACATGAAGCATCTGTCATAAATTTAAAACCATTCTTTCTTTCCCTTTACAGATAGCAAAACATAAAATTATCATCCCACTTAAAGGTAACCGTGTTCTTTTGATCCATACAAATGATGGTACAGACTGCTGTTAGTCGTGGAAATTCTCCTTAAACACAGAGTTAATGGCAAAGGTCAGAAAGCAAGTCTCTAGCAGAATATGTCCCTTTAAACTGGTTTGATTGGTGTTTCTTTAGTTATTAGGCTTACTTTTGACGTTTACTCCAAATTACCTCCACTTTGCCAGTAAATTAAGCATTTTTATCTGATTGCAATTGAGCTGGATTAGGACTTCAAGACCCCCACCAACACTTTTACCTTTGAGCCTCTGAATCTTAATTGAGACAGTGGTGGCTGGCCAATAGAGGACGCTAGGGCGCTACCCCACCACTCACAACTTGCCATTTTACCTTGAATAAATGTGGGGGGAAGAAATTCTAATTGCATAAAAATATTTCCAAATATGTGTGTTTTTTCTTTGAGATGTGCAAGATAAATATTTTATAGTTTATGGTGACTTGTTACAATCATCGGCGTTGTCTGATTGAGGACGTACTTCCGCCTCGGGGCAAAATTCTTTGCCCATAGACTCCCGCTATAAGTTGTATATGCACAGTAGCTCCTCTTCAATACAAGAGATGGGAAGATTTGAGGTGCAGCTTTCTTGCGCCCTGAGGGGGCAAGTTTTACATATCGCCTCCCTCCCGCCGTGGGGCTGACATCAAGCCAACGTCTGTCGTGCAGTGCAGCCGATGGACGGGTTAAACCGCGAGATTTGGAGATGAACGAAAAGAGATGCAGAAAAGGAGAAATAATTCTTCAGTTATATCACTCAAAACAATACAGTTTGAGAGAAAAAGGTATCACGAGAAGCTTGAGGTAAAAGAGCTTTAAATATCAAGATCAATCAGCGGTAAAACGAGAGTTTAAAAGCACTGTATTAATGTTGATTTATGCATGTTGGCTCACAGTATAGTTTCAGTACATTTCATCGTGAGTTCCCGCCGTCTTAAAATGCGCAATATTCAGTTAGTGAGGTTTTCTGTCTTAAATTAGTGCCAACTCGTTATTTGAAGTAGCTATGTAGACACAGCTACTTCACAATAAGAGCATTCATTCCTAATGTTTACATTTAAGAGAGTTATTTTTCATTTGAGATCACAAAAACATTTCTTTCCCTCCTCAGATTTATATCACCCAAAGCTCTATCAGCAGCTGTGTGGGAATAATAAAGAACAGAACAAATTTAACGGCCTTTTCTCCAACTCATGTCTTCTCATACTGTGAATAGCTTTAAGTGGAGCTATGGCAGGTACTCCTACTGTGAACAGAGTCATCCCATCCCGAACCAGTAGCTCGATAGACAGCTTTGCATTTCCTCCTCTACAGTAGCAGTCTGTGTTGCAGAAAAATTGTTAAAGCCTGTGACTGAAATCACTCTGTTGTTGGATAGTTAGGATAGTTCTGTGAAGAGGATGCTCTGAGTTCTCCAACATTAATAAGTCAGTTAGCTTGACATATAGAAAATGTTAGCGAGTTAGTTAGCCATAGCCACAGACTGAAAGATAAATATTTTAAAAGGGCTGCGTGTGAATTGATTGGGAAGTTCAAAGAATTTCTTTGGGGATTAATCTCTCCTTTATTTCATTTAAAAAAAGATCAACGGCATCTGGATTTGTCCTTTATTTACATAGGAAATGTTGTTTTTTTAGTAATATATAGGAATTTTAATTAGTCATGATTAATTGATAGCTATCCTGTGATTAATTGGATAAAGAAAAGTTAATGTTTCATTTACTGGTTGTTGTAAATCCATTACGATGGCATTATAAAATAAATGTATTTTAAAAATATATCTCTTTTTTTAAAATGAAAAAATCATGGACAACCCTGAACATCCTGCTTATACTATCTTAGAATAACAGTGTCTCTTCAGTCGGATTCTTCTTCAGTTTCACTGCAACACAGACCGTTGCAGGAAATACTTCCTGGCTACAGCCATAATTATTATTTCCATGAGCAACAATAACCCTTAATTTCCCTCTAGGATCAATAAAGTATTTTTTAATTTTAATTTTAATTTTGAAATTAAAATTAGGAATTTATTTTGAAAATAGTTTAATTTGGCCAATACTTCATGAGAAATAGGACTGTTGAACTAAATGGTGCCCCCATACTTAGCCGGAACCCGGAAAATGCATTGTTTTCCCCGGTTATAAACTTTTTTTTTTTTTGCATCGTAACACTGAAAGGAGTAGTGGTTCAGCTGCTTTCTGCACAGCTTTATTCTCTAACTTGAGAACTGTGACTGAGCACACAAAGTCACATGACAGAAAACCAGAACTATTCTAATAACTAATTCTGCCAAAAGGTGGGGAATTTTTGGTAGTTTAACCTAAAGACTTTATTCGTGTGTGAGATTCTTTTAAACTGGGTTCTAAAATGGCTTACTCTAGCTTGATCACTTCCTGTCCTAAGGCGCGAGCGAGCATCTGGCTTTCGAGCGCAAAGAGCTGAGGAAGTACAGCGTTTGGGATCAGCAGGAGCTGGAGGATCGAGAGATTCACTTTGATGGGGATGAAAATCCCTCACCGCTTGGCGTCCTGCTGTTTTACGTGACGGAGGCTGCTGCTGCTGCTATACAACAGGAACTTTTCCAGTTATGTCTCAGCGAAGATGGACCCCTAGATACTGGTGAGAGGGCAGAAAGTAGTTAAAAATATCTGGAACTTATTGGTTAAATACCTTTTATAAATGTATATGCAGGCTTAGATGTATTTTCTGTTATTGCTTAGGTCAGTAAATTGTTTAAACTGACCATTTTTATAGTGTTCTTGTTCTTTATTTAATCAATGAATGTTACATTTATTTTAAAAGGCAAAGCCAGCCCCTTCATCCTGCTTACCCTCAAAGATCCCTTGGAGGGAATGGAAGGAGCTTTACTGCGCTCTGTGTTGGACATTGACTGCATCAACAGGATGACACACGAACACAGTATTGCAAACAGCGATGGAGTCGGACTTAACAGTTTATTTGACAGTGATTCTCCAGTTCTTACCTTGGATGAAAGCATTAGGCTGATTAGAAGAACAGGAGTGGACACACATCTGCTCTCCATACTTGGAATGAAGAGCTCTGACTCTGATCTGAGTATAGATCAGGGCAGTTCATATTATGAAGAAGAAATCCCCACTGCCCACATATGGGTGGACACCAACTTTGACAGAGATTTGGAGCTGGATCTTGAGATGGCGGCAGAAGATGGAGAGGTGGAGGCATCAGATGGAGAGGTGGAGGCAGCATCAGCAGAATATGGAGAGGCGCAAACGGCAGCATCAGCCGAAGATGGAGAGATGGAGGAAACGGCATCAGCTGCAGAAGATGGAGAGGTGGAAGCGGCGGCAGAAGATGGAGAGGTGCAAGCAAAAGATGGAGAGGTGGAAGCGGCGGCAGAAGATGGAGAGGTGGAAGCGGCGGCAGAAAATAGAGAGACAGAAGCTGAACCAAAGGAAGATAAAGAAGACGAAGAACCTAAGACTCCTGATGTAAGTGATTACTAACATTATCTCTTTTTAGAAAACGAAATCTCTACATTTTTAGAATATGCTTTTACCTGCTAGTCATGGGTCAGGATAAGCTTTTCATGGTATGATGCTATTGACTACATATGTGGTGCATCTGCGTTTTTTCTGAATGGATGATTTCACCACTCCATTTCTATAGTTAAAGACCCAGTGCGATGAATATTGTATTTTTTTGTGTGGTGTTGAGATGTTCTTGTGGCCTTTTTTATTTTTTATGCTAGATGACATCTCTTAAGAAAACCAAGTTCAAAATTGGATTTCTGAGTATTTTTGCATTCAAATCACCGAATCAGTAGCAGATTCTAAAAGGCCGCTTAAAACAGACCGGATATGTGACATAGCAACTCCAATGGGCAGGCTACAAGCTCCTGCTTCCCAGTGTTGCGTGCCAACATCCATCCATATTGGTCCGATTAAAGTCCTCCAACAAAGTGGTTTGTCCACAACAATGATAAAGCCCATGAAAAAGCTAATAAACCACTGAAATAAACCTCTGAAATGTCATCTCGATGTCTCAATCAAAACTCAATCAAAACTCACTTTGTCAGCCATTCCACCTTGTGTGGATGTGTGTTTAAAAACTGAGGTAAATAAATGGTCGCCAACCAGAGGTTTCTGCATTGGCATGCAAGCTCACCAGAAAAGGTCTGCAACTCCTTCTGTCCTGGTGGAGAATTGCTTTCCTAGATTAAAAACTGGGAGTATAAAAAGAAAATGGCTCTGTCAGTATTAGGGATGTACGGATACTGGTATCGGTTATCGGCCCCGATATTGCCTAATGTACTGGTATCGGTTGAACTTAACCGATACCATGAACCGATACCAATGGTCGCTGGCTGCTCTGCTTTTTGACCGCATGCCATGGAGGCCGCCATTGCTCCTCCCTTGCTGTAGTACCTCCATTTGGCCGCTAAGCCCCCATTGAAAAGCATTGGACTTTAGACACGTTAAAAACAACTTTAATGCCTGGTGCCCTATTGTTTTAAACTTTCTATGGCTACATATTCTTCCTGAGATAACGCTGGGCTCAAAAAAAACCTGGGCACCAGGCTGGTTTTCGTAAGATAATTTTTTGAAATCTTGCATAATTAATGAGGGGGCCGAGACAGTATGGACCTCCATACTGTCACAAATGGTATGGGATCGGTATCGGGTATCGACAGATACACAAAATCCAGCCATCGGTATCGGGACTGAAAAAGTCGGATCGGTGCATCCCCAGTCAGTATGTGTGTGTGGGTGAAAACTTGCTGACAGAAATATAAACTAGCGTTTAGGCTTTTAGTTGGAACAACTTTCTAACGAGGATTTAGACTGTTTGAGGAGCACACATTTGCAGTTTTGTTTTCCTAGGAACATGATTTGAACAGCTCAGTCAGCTAAAAGTAATTCTTCATTAACACTACCTTCCCTGTTTTGTGTATAGTCTGTGGTAAGGTCTAACTCACTTTACCCCTATGCCCCCTTGGGTATTTCCAATATTTCAACTTTTTTTTCTGTAACATTTCTATTTAATAATTTCTGCTTTCTAACATTTCAAGGCCTAAAGTTGTGCAGTAAATTTTCTATAACGAAAAAAAAAACCCATCTAATTTCTTTTACTCTCATATTTTGTACTCGGGTGATGCTTTCTGCAACTCTGATCACCTTTTTTCGAAAAGGTCGAATATTTAAAAAAAAACTTTATAATTAACTGGAATAACTTCACATCTGCTCAAAACTTGGGAACAGTCAACCATTTTTGGGATTTTAAGTCTTTAAGTGCCATTTTAAATATTATCAAGAAACAGCACACACAATAAATTGTGAAGGACGGAGGCTTTGTTGGTTATTCATTTTTAAAATTTTGTAGTGTCAAAACATTTTTTAAGACCTTTGTGGTAAAATATATATTTTTTTATATAAACTGAATCTTTAAGCCACCGATATAGTATAAAACCTGCAATTCATTATGAAGGGTTGTGAATTTTGGCATAGTCCACCAGATTCAACCATTTTGCCAGGCTGATGAATTAAATTCTTGTAATTTTTGCCAGCCACACCATTGGAGGATTATGGTACAAGAAAGAGTACTTTTGCCTGATCAATGAGTTTAAAAGCTTGTCCAATTACTTTTGATAGGATTGTTAAAAATAAGTTCAGCATATATAAAGTATAAAGTGAAAACTGTAGCCATGTGCTGGACAAGCTGAAAGATTTGATATTTGAGGGTTTCAAATGAAACAAAACTGACAGAGTAGTAGGATGCCAAGTTGAGAGAATCGTTCTGGTGAAGGCTGTAGTAGACAATAGGTGGCTAACTCCAGTCCTGAAGAGTCCTGTATTTTTTAGACATTTTTCTGGTTCAACACACCTGAATTAAATATAAGCTTCATTACCGAACACAGTAACTCATTTCGTAGTCAGTTTTTCCTCTGTTCGCTTAATCATGTTGCAACATTTCAGTTTCAAGGGTCCCCAGTTCAAATGAAAGGTGGAAAACCTGATTAAATGCATTTACTCCAACAGAGCAAAAAGGAGGAAGTGCGGCCTTTGTACACAGTTTGCCATCACAGAAGAAAAGGATCCTACTCTGTATCTCTTTGTAAGCCTGACTTGAAATGGAAGGAGTACAAGCATGAGGGACTGACTCAAAGGTAAGTCACCTATCTACTTTATATCATTATTTTTTGCCTGGTTGGAGATTGTCTTTAAAACAAGTGTCTGCTTTTTTCGTATTGGAACAAAAGCGATCTTGATTATGAATATAGATGCTATATCTATGTTCGGGCCACCTCTGTTTAGAAACTTAGTTGTTGCATAAATGGGGGTTCTTCCGGGATATCTAAATCCCAGACAAGCCCCCACTTATGTTGCAACCCAGCTGGGCTAGGTGAGGTGGAAGTAACATGAAATGAGACATGGTGTCTGTAAACACAGGTGCCCGTAACAACCCATTTAATTCAAAGTTTTAAAAACAAACTTTTTTCCCCCTTAGGTTAATACAGTTTCCTCCACCACCTTTGAAGGGAGGAATAACTGTAACAATGGAAGATCTGCAGTGCCTTGACAGTGGGCAATACCTGAATGATGTGATCATTGATTTCTACCTGAAGTGAGTGACTTATTTTGATTGTTTGCCCTATTTTCTTTGGGTAAAGAGAACTCTATCTGAAATGGCTATTATATTTTTAACCAGATACCTTATCCAGAATGCATCTACTGCTATTTCTGAGCGCTCCCACATCTTCAGCAGCTTCTTTTACAAGCAACTTACACGCAGGGACAACGCCAGCGAAGGAAGCAACAGTGAATCGTAAGTGAGCCTTTGGCCTGAAAAGCTTGTCCCTTACGTTTGGAATTGAAACTTGATTTACAAAATTTTTGTTTCGAAGGGGAAAACATTTTTTTTAAATAAACTCCTTATGGGTGTTTAAGAAAATCAGAGGTTGCCCAGTTGTTTGGATGCCCAGCAATTTATGTAATTGAAATGTAGCTGAATGTTTTTTTTTGGCCATTATTAATTCAAATTGTTTAGATTGTTAAAGAATTTTATAATTGGTTATCCGTAACCTCTTGTCTTTCTGTGGACTAAATAAAAGGTTTGAATTTGTGGAAAAGACCTTATACCTGCTGTTAAGTATGATGGAGGATCTGGGATGTTGTGGTCCTGCCTTTATCTCCTAATCTGTTCATTTTGAATTGAAATGTATTGGCTGTCACCACAAAAACAACCAGGTCATTTAAGCCAGTGTTTCCCAACCCTGAGAGTTTTAGAAGTTTCCCTTCTTAAACACTCCTAATTCAGATGACTGCAGCTCAGTAAAAGCCTGTTAATCAGCCACCAAATAAAATCAGCTATGCTGAAGCAGGGAAAATCCTAAGACATGTAGGGCAGTGTGCTTGGAGGACCAGGGTTGGGAAAAACTGATTTAAGAGAATGATGTAAGACACCAAATCAACTGTAATGCTTCTCCAGACACAAATTTAACCCTCTTCCATCGCTCACCCAGTTTCAAACCTAAAGCAGAGAATCTAGTTAGCTGAAGAGGGCATAAAAGTGCACTCTAGATGATCTGTAGTGGGGAGGTGTTGTGATATATGGGCTAGTTGAGAACAGTAATTTCCGGACCATGAGGCGCACCTGAATATAAGCCACACCAGCCAATTTTTGGGAAAAACACCAATGCGTTAAGTTTTACTGTTTAATTACCATATGTAACCAAGGGTACGTGAACCAACTGTATTTCCTTTTCTTAAAACCAGATCGACTGCCTTTAACTTAAAATCGGCATTATATGCATTTTTTCGTTTGTTTTCCATAATAAAGGTTTGTGCATGAAAACTTAGTTTTGGCTCTCGTAATGTCGGTCTGTTCCACTTTTGCTTTCATTTTTTGCGCAAACTGCCTTTTTTTCTGGTCTACCGCCACTGAAGGGCAACTATCCCTTAAAGGTGCAGGATGTAACCTGTACAATCCATAGATCGAGTAAGTCCTCTAGTGGCCACTAACTGTAAAAATCCATAAATGAGCCACACTGGTGTATAGGCCGCAGGGTTCAAAGCATGGGAAACAAGTAGCTTTTTATAGTCCGGAAATTACGGTACATATTGGGCCACATACAGTTCTGGTTCTCACATTTTATTTGAAATTATAACAAATTTGGTTTAAAATTGAAATAAAAGCGACTACAAAGGGGATGTAGAGTAGATTTATAAATTTATTTACATTTGCACACTTGATAAGACCACAAATATTTCCATGAGTCTTTATCACCGCACTGGACTCAAACTACCTCCAAGGTTCTCAGTCACCATGCTGGTTGCGTGATTATTATCAACACAGTGGCACAGGCAGTGGCACACAGACTCCTGCTGTTAGGAAGGATCTGTTTTCCACTGACATCAATGCCATATCAATCAAATACTGAAGTTGCGTTAAGTTTTCTAAATGTGTGTGTGTATATATATATATATATATATATATATATATATATATATATATATAAAGTAGGCGTGTCATGATTCTCGATTTGATTTTCGATTTTAGAGTCTAGACTAGATTTTAAACTAGTCTATAATCATTGGTTTCATTAATTACAGTTTGTACAGTAAATCTTATTTCAAAGGACGTCAAGCAATGCATTTTCCATTATTCTTGTGTAATGTATTAATTGGCATTGATGATCAATTTTAAAACATTTATTTACAATAAATTGTTACACTTATAAAACGGTGGCCTTCTTGTTTACAACGAGACTGTCGACTTAACTCACGGGAAACTAAAAATTTCCTCACTGACTTGAGAGTAGTAGTGGCTTTAGCTTCAGTCCCACTGCTTATTTCTTTGTAGCTATGGCTTAACTATAGCTAGCTGCTGGCTAGCGTCAGCTAATATGCTCTGTAGAGATGTTCTGTGTTCAAGGGTATGCTCTTATTGTCGTATAGCAGTTAATTCCAGGTGGTGGTGTGAGTTGTATGAGAACTGCTAAGAGTTGCTTGTTAGGGAAAATGCAATGTATGGTTACTTGTGATGAGGAAATCTGAGTAAATAGACAGTTGCCAGCTAACTGTTGCTATGAATCCGAATGGGGCTAGTGACTAGTGACTGCTACAGTAGGCCTATGTAAACCTGGAAGGACGTGATCGTGATCGTCTTTTAGATTTTAATGTGAAAGGTTGTTATATATATATTTTTTTATTTAAATAAATATACTCTAGTTAAATTGTGTTTTCTGAAGTTTTCGGCAGATTATTTTACTTCAATGAAAATGCATTCATCCAACGTTTAAATACATTTTTACGTTTTTTTAAACATTTTAAGCTTATTTTATATTTGAATCGCTGTTTTATTTGTTTAAAAGTGTGGTTGCTCTGAAAACCAACATATTTAAAACACATTGCTTCTAAAAGAGGTGTTGTTTTATAAAATCTGTTTATTATGAATTCAGTTGTCAGAGGCAGAGGCGGCACCAGCGAGTGAAGACATGGACCCGACATGTGGACATCTTTAACAAGGATTTCCTGTTTGTGCCTGTTAACCAAGAGTAAGTAATTATTGAGGAAGAGCTGTGGTTCAGAGTCCTTTGTTAAATCCTTAACCTGTTCCCTTTATACACTTTCTCTGTTCAGAGCTCACTGGTATTTAGTAGTCATCTGCTTTCCTGGACTGGATGAGCCTCAGATGGAGGACTGGCTGGGAGAGGGTCAGGATGAGGGCCCAGAATGTAAAAGCTCTAATGATCATACAGAACCACTGGTGAGATTAGAACCTAGGGACGGTATAGACACAGAGACAGGTAGGCATGCATGCTTGTAGTAGGATCAGTATTCTAATGATGCAATGAATAACTGAAGTCTGTTTGATTTGTGTTTTAGAAAACGGTGATGATGAAGCATCCAAAAACCCACCACCACCTTGTCCTGTTGTAAGAACAACTTTTATTGTACAAAACAGAAATATAATGGACGATAAAAAATATATAAATAAAAAAATAATTTCCTTCTTTTGCCTTTTTAGAGCTGCACAGAAAAGACATGTCTGAGACGGACAGTTTGCAGAAGGTGATTTTTCTCTGCCGCCACAGCAATACCGTGCTATACAAGCCATAGACTAGTTTATCATATGCTTATTACTTTTAATATTTTTATAGTATACTCCAGTTAAGTTTTTCTGTGGAGAATTTTTCGTAGGTCCATAACAATTAGTTTTGTTCCTAATTGTTTTTGTGTAATAATTGTATAAAAAGTTGAGCACTGCTAACTCGTCTCATTTGCTTTTGCCACACCTGTTTAAATGTTATTTTATTTATATTAATGATCAATAATTTACATTCAGATTAGCTGCTGCTTAGGAGATGGAAGCACAATTCTTTTGAAGAAAAGTTTAAAAATAAGTTGCTTCGTTGTTATGCACTATTATATCATTTACAAGAGGAACCACTGTTATAAACTGGATGAGAACTCTGATCTAAGGTTTTCCTGATTTTTATTTTTTTTTCTGTAGGCCGTGTATTCTTATCATGGATTCTCTCAAACTGTCTTCCCACGAGCGGATCTGCAAACTCTTACGAGAGTAAGTTAAACATGTTAGACCTACAGTGAAAGTCATTCATACACAGTGAGTAACCGTATATAAGGATTAAAAAATCATTAAAAAAACACACACAAAAAAACAAGTTTCAACGTTAAAGAACTATAACGAAGAATGGCCTCTTAGGGTTACCAATCATCCATGACAACTATTACAATCTTAATGCCAGCAGCCAATTATCTGGTAAGCATGAATTGCCTACAATCCCAGACATGAGTAGGTGGAGTTTGTTAAAAGTACTTGAAACTCTCATTGGAACCACATAGTGATGTTGGACTAAAATGTATACACCAGAGGGGGTCAGTCTAAATCAAATGGATGAATTTTTATAGTATAGTGGAAGTTCTTGGATGCTGGAGTTGTTCTTCTTTGGCTCCATAGCACCACATGCTCCTTGAGCAACTGTTTTAAAACAAAGTAGTTTAAAAAAACATTCTGGTGGACTAGAATCCTAAATAATGGGTCCCTATAAACCTTTTTAGCAGGTAAATTATCTTAAACATGACCAGATCAGCACAGAAGTGCTTCACCTGACATTAAGTCAGCGTTTTTCCTAAGCAGTTACAGCACACCCCTGAATCCAATGGCAGAATTTCATTAGAATGCTGTAGAGCTATGCAGAGGCCGGGCAAAGAGCCATTCATTTGATTCAGGATTGCTGGACGAGGGGTGCTTCCTGAAGTTCCAGGATTGGGTTCCAATCCTGCCTCTGGATATTTCGCTACAAATATTTCGTAGGTTTTTTTTTCAGTAGGGAACAAAACATGCTAAAATAAAGTCGTCGGAACTATGCGAAAATCTCCAATGTG
The DNA here is from genome assembly GCA_028564705.1 of Apricaphanius iberus. Classification (NCBI taxonomy): domain Eukaryota; kingdom Metazoa; phylum Chordata; class Actinopteri; order Cyprinodontiformes; family Aphaniidae; genus Apricaphanius; species Apricaphanius iberus. The sequence goes on from JAPXFQ010002826.1 coordinate 2,342,795, forward strand.
AGGTTAGTAAAAATTGATTGCATGAGTTTTTACATGTTTTCTAGGAGTTTTTTACACATATTGCTCCAGGTTTTAATAATCCAGACGATACATTTGCTCCAGGTATTTACAGTCGGAATGGGAGGTCCGTCGTGGCTCGTCAAGGGATTTTGGTCTTGATCAGATGAAAAGCTCACATTGTCAAGTTCCACTTCAGGATAACAGCAGCGACTGTGGCCTTTACCTCCTTCAATATGTTGAGTGTTTTTTAAAGGTAAAGATGTTAACTTTATGGCCCCCTAATTTTATTTCATAATCCTATGTGGGATTGTTTTGCGTTTTGTTTTAAGATGAGCAAATAAAATGATTTGTTGTTCTGCTCCAGGACCCTGTGGTGCATTTTGATTTACCTCTGCAGCTACGAAAATGGTTCTCCTGCCAGGTGGTTCGGAAGAAACGGGACGAAATCCGAAACCTGATCCTTAACCTTTACCGACATCAGAACCTGGACAGTAAAAACACATGAAGCAGCTGTGCTGCTCGGTGCATCACATTCCTGCAGCCTTTATACAGCATTGCTCATACTGAGTAAGAAACATTTTATTTCAGTATAAACTGGAAAACGTTCCTTTTGAATCTGATTGTTTCAACCCTTGAACAAAACCCGTAAGTCTGTAACCAAATTAAATGATTGGTAAGAAGTAAAACGTGTGAACATCCAGATTTCACATGTAGCAGATTTTTCTTTAAAGCTGTTTAATGATTTTTCATACATCTTTATTTAAGATTTAATCTGAAGTTGCTTTCAAATATTGGTTTGACCAGTAAAAATCAGACAATGGTAAGATAAAATTCATGAAGGAAAATGAACATTTATTTCACCTGCTTTGCTTTTATTGGTTAGACTTTACATTTGTTCTTTGTGGTTTGTTTCAGATAAAGATTTTCTGGTCATTTTTATCGTTTTATTCCATCTCTGCTTACCAAGATTTAAACTTCAGCCCTGTAACAGGGAAGGAAAGGACAAATAGAAGCTATACAGCCAGCCTCACCTCTGTTGCGATGCAAAACATTCATTCTGTGCATTCATTCCACAGAAAAGCCAGTAGTAATGGCATTGGAATAAACTGAAAAAGATGGGCGCTGATTCACTTTACATAAATACACCTGCTGCTGGGCTTCATTAAAAGAAAGAAATTGGTACAGAGTTTAACACTTAGTTGGCTAAATGCACAGTGAACCTTTTTTTTCTTACCATCACAAATTGTTTAAAATTGGTTATATTGACTGTTTTTTAAACGAGAGCTGTTTAAAACTCCTCACTTTAGCCACAGGTTAGTCCTTTAATGCTGTGTAAATTATCAAAAATATCTCCGGATGTTTTTCTTTTTTTCATTTTAGCTTGTTTGTGTTTTTTTGTTTTCATTGCTAATAGAATAGGTGATGAAAATTAATGAGCTGATCCCAGAATGCATTTGGTTTTTTGTCATGCATTAAACCTTTTAGAACAAACCAAACGCTATGATTTTCATTTGAAACCAGCAGTTAAGGTTAAGTGTATTTTTGACACTGATATTCTGTTTAGCAGTTTATTAAAGTTTAGTAAACGTAATATTTATGTTAATTAGTTTTTCTTAAAGCTCGTTTTTTCACATAAACACTTCTACCCTGTCTTATTTTATTGTCTTACTTTAGCTAAATGTGTTTAGTTTGCAGAGCTTGCTAGAATAATCTGTGTTACATGCTCAGGTATAATTACAGTAAATCAGCTTCTTTAACTTGACAATCCTCCCCCACTCGTCCACAGGTTATATTATCCATTTAAGTTTTTAAACCCTAGGCCTTCTTTTGAGAGATCAGATTGCTTTTGGTCAAATTTTAAAGGGAACACTTGTGAGATCTAAGATGTGAGTATCAGTATGTGTTATTTATGTGTTAATGAAGATGGTAAGTAAATAAATAGGTCAAAAGGACAATCTCTTTGTGACTGTATTAATTACTCTATGTTGCTGCTCCTTTGAACAAATATGACAGACTTGAGAGAAGTATGTCAGAACTTCGGCCAATGAACAACAGGATATTGGCGGGACGCTGACCCAGTGAGTCTATCATGAGGGCTTGGTGTATACTTGTTGGACTCAGACATAATCTATGGATGGGGTGCTGAAGAAGATGAAACTTTTTTTAATGTAATTTTTGTTTTTGGAACAGAAGGAAACAGTTTTACAACTGCAGTTTACAAATACGTAGTTTCCCAGGAAAACAACCCCACCCCTCCCCACCAACACATAGAGCAAGGTTAACAGTGTGACCATGAAATAAAAAGGTCAGTGGAATCCAAAATGAGGCGAAGATTAAATAAAAATATAAAAATTATGACATATAAACACTTATTTATCCATACTCATAAATTGCCTTGCCTTACTCATACAATCACAAACATGAGGTTACATAATAATCCAGTAGATTTCACAGTCCCACAAACTAGCTTTGATTTCTAGATGGTTTAGCATGATTAATACTGGCTGAGGATTTTTCTAGAAACAGAATATTTTCAGTGACTACATTTACATATAGCCAATATTCGGGTTAAGGTCACTATTCGGGGATCTAAATAATTTGGAATAACCCGTTTACATGCGTGAGCAGAGGCAGTTACTCCTGTATACCTGGAATTTGTATGGAAGAGTGTAGTTACAAAAGGTCCCTCTACTCAAAAGACCACGATTCCTTGTGAATAGAACATGCACAGAACACAAATCAATTTTCCTATTGATGGATATGCCGATACACATTTACATTACCAAATAATCAGGGTAGAAAAGGCCCAGGCATCATATTTGTGTTTTTGCCGGTGTTTACATGGCCGGTTCTTGCTAATATCCTGGGTTTGAATGGGTTATTAGCTCCATGTAAACGTAGTCTGTGAAAAGTTGTGGTTAAAGCCATTGTTGAACTATACGTTTTTGGCAACAGTCGGTCCCGCCAACCACAGTTTCCACGCATTTACGGTCATTGAAAGTCTTGAGTCGTAAAAGATGCAACTTTGGATCAACAAGAAAAATTTTATTTTTTAGCTTTGGCAAGGCATTTACAACCTTGCACCAAAAAGTGAATACCTCAGGACATTTCCACAGAGTGCATTAAAGTGCCTAAAATAGCAGCTGAACAAAATGTACAGTATGAGTGTGAGGCTAGTTTCATTATGTACCTTTTCTGTGACGATAAATACATCTGACAAAGCTAATAAAATGATTTGGTGTCTTTGAGGCAGCAATATTAACCCATGTTGTATTCCAGTCCATGTTCCCTGAAGATAAATCTTTAATAACCAAATACGATAGTTCAGGTTAAGATTATTTTAGATTATTTTATGTAATGATCAACAAGATGGATTAAGAATACTCTTGAACCGCAGAAAGAAATATCTTCTCATCCTTATTTAGAAATATTTTACCACAATGACACACTGTAAAAACCTTTTCTTCTGTTCACTTTGGGGTGGAGGGAGGAGTATTTTCAGGATGGACCCATTTGGAAAAATGCAGCTGCAACTTCAAATATCACAGTTAAACAACTTAACATCTGTGAGGTTTGATTCTAATAAAATGAACAATATTTGAGGGTATTCTACAAAAATTTCAAGCAATTTTATCCAAAATGGTACAATCTGGCACTATGGGGGAGGCCGAACAGAACACTGGCAACGCTTCTGTACGTTTGTGTCTGGTTTTACTCTACTTTTATGACCATAAATAAAATCTAAGACAAGAAATTGCTGAGGTGGACAAGAATGACATTAAGGAAGGAGCAAAGAGGACTCTGAGGAAGATTCAGAGATCAACACCTCAGGTGGGAAAACGTGTTTTTGATTACAAACTAATTTACTGTGTACTCTAAACAGTTGGTTGAGAGAGCACTGTTGGGAGTGTGGTAATCTGTAGTTACCTTAATACATTAGACCAAAACTTTATCGGTCCATCCATCCATCCATTTTCTTAACCGCTTAATCCTTAATGGGTCGCGGGGGGGCTGGTGCCTATCTCCAGCTGTCAACGGGCGAGAGGCGGGGTACACCCTGGACAGGTCGCCAGTCCATCACAGGGCCACAGAGACAGACAGGACAAACAACCATGCACACACTCACACCTAAGGACAATTTGGAAAGATCAATTAACCTGACAGTCATGTTTTTGGACTGTGGGAGGAAGCCGGAGTACCCGGAGGTAACCCACGCATGCACGGGCAGAATATGCAAACTCCATGCAGAAAGACCCTGGGCCGGGATACGAACCCACAACCTTCTTGCTGCAAGGCTAACTTTATCGGTCTACATTCAAAATGCCATAGGCGATGAAAGTTTAAGAATGTTATTTTTTGAGTTTGGAATCTTGATGGGTAGGTAGGTTTGTCTGTACATGTGCATGTATGTTTGTATATTGGTTTATGTGTATCTGCATATAGTACAGACCAAAAGTTTGGACACACCTTCATTTTCATGACTACATTATAGATTTTCCATTAAGGGGATCAAAACTATGAATGAACACATGATGTATGAAATTACCGAATGTCCGTAAAAAAGTGTGAAATAAGTGAATACATGTTTTACATTTTAGATTCCTCAAAGTAGCCACCCTTTGCTCTGATTACTGCTTTGCATTCTCTTAAACTTCCAGAGGTAGTCACCAGAAATGGTTTTCCAACAGTCTTGAAGGAGTTCCCAGAGATGATTAGTCCTTGTTGGCCCTTTTGCCTTCACTCTGCGGTTCAGCTCGCCCCAAATCATCTCGATTGGGTTCAGGTCCGGTGACTTTGAAAACCAGATTATGTCACACTTTTTTTGTAAAAGTATGTGTTCATATTTTTGATGCCTTCAGTGAGAATCTACAATGTAAATGGTCATGAAAATAAAGAAAACGTACTGAATGTTGAAGGTGTGTCTACATTTTTGGTCTGTAATAAATATATATTCCTCATGGAATAGTATAGGTAGCTTTTTGTTTCACAATAAAATATAACGTATTGGAAAATATGAAATGGGCGTAGGATCTATTTCACACTTCATCCTACTTCTTTTGACCCTTATGTTTTTCTTTTTTTCTTGCTTGGTATATGCTTATCCATATATTTTTTAAACTTCGTTAAAAAAAAAAAAATTACCATGCACCTGACTGGTTGAGCTAGGAGTGTAACATGGTGTAAAACATTTTTCAGCAGATATAGAAATGCCAGGCCCACATGGGCAGAACCTTTCTCTACACCAGTAAATTCTTTCCATTCACAGCCACTTTCCTCCAGCCAAGATTGGCTGTGCAGTGGTCAGGATGTGCTGGTAACGTTAGGTGAAAGGAGCGGAGAGCAAATCAATGGTAGGCTGTACTGATTGGTGGATTTAGCGGTTTGGGGTCCAAAGGCATGGGGTCCTCTACAACGGTCATGTTGAACCTTTTTCAACCCTTACTTGGAAGTCCTTTATATAACTTTCATTGGTCCAGTCTTTAGATGACACAAATGTCCAGAATTCAGATGTCTGGAACTGTATTTAAATGAAAAAACCCTAAATTTAGTAGTTCAATAAATGTATTTTTCATATATAATTTCTGTAACTCTGACAGCCATGTTTGTGACAGGCAAATGTACTTGTATATCACACTTTCAGCAAGAAGGCAATTCAAGGTGAAATGCTGAGCTACTTTTCCTGCCATTTTAAATGGACTCCAAGTAGTGGTAGCTAGTAAAAAATATATACATTCATTGAGCTGATATGAAAATAGAATTTCCCTTCCAAATCCAGTATTACCGTTCAAATGAATGATTGGAAAATGACACCAATTCTAGAATACTTTAACATCATACAGCAAAATAATGTAAGGGGCTAAATTAGAGAAATTTTTTTGTTTAGTAACTTGCAGAATCTTTAATATTTAATCAGTGTCAACAGCTAACGGAATCAGTGAAAAATGTATGATTGCCGAGAAGAACTCTGAAATAACAGGCTAAATGCTACCGAAACTGAACCTTTGACAGTCAATTAATGACAGAGATCAGAGGCCTTCCTGCCAAGAATATCTAAAAAACACTTCGATAGAGTTAAGTAATTATGGCTGCAAACATAAAATTAAGAAATCTGAAGAACCAAAACAGGTTCTGCTGGAACCACAACACTAAGCAACGCCTTAGTTTTACCTGACAATCAGATGCTCAAATTTTTTGTTATGAATGCTGAGACATCTGAGTTGGTAAACAGCACTTCTGCTTCTTCCTCCTCCTACAACACCGCATTAGAATGGCCATTTTCCATGCCAAACATATAAAACAACAGCGGAAACTCATAAAATGCTGCAGAAGCATAATTAACTATCTGAAAAAAGACATTTTAGGAATATTTTTAGAGCATCATCAATACCATGATAAAAATTACAGCATTGTTCACTACTGATTTATCAGATAAGAACAAAGATAGCGGCTGAACAGAAAAAGTAAATGGCAAAAAAAAGTAAATCTATATAGCTATGGCTAATTAAAAATATTAAAAAAACAGAAAATTGAGGTAAGCTGTCATCTGGGGTGCTGGCAAAACCACAGGCTGATAGCATCCATTGCATGCTGCACTGAGGTAGTAATAAGCAGTATTGTACCTTTCATAGGTCTGACATTTCTCTGTTTAAAATCCCTGTTTTATTGATTTCAATGTATTTTTCTAAGATTATGAATTTGGGGTTTTCATAAATTGTAATCCATAATCATCAAGGCCATAACAAATACAGGCTTGAAATAACTCTCTTATCATGACTATATCATATATTACTTTCACGCTTTAAGTTAAATAACTGAAATAAAAGAATTTTTGCATACTATTCAAATTTTTTCAACTTTCACCGGTATGTGTTCTTTGCTCATTCTGTTTTATTGTTTTTCTTAAGTTACATGTATATAACAGCTACTTAAGGCCACAAAGGTATATATGTTTTTACAGAAGCAGAAGAGTGTATGGAACAGGAGCTTTTTCCAAGTCAGAGGATTTTAGTTTTTCACTAGAGGGTGCTCAGCTAAAAACAGTTTGATATTACATACAACAGAATAATGTTTTATTTAAAAAAAATACCAGTGGTTTACATTCTCACACCTCTCATTATCAATGACAACCCTCCTCCTGCAGTGTCCCGCACCTTTCCTGTGCCGTTTTCTCTTTCCTATGCGCTGTGTACCCTCCCTTCACAGTGTTGCTCTAGTAACTTCTTAACGAGTTCTTCTAACAGGCTTAAAAGCAACAGGATTAGAGAGAATAAAAAAAATCCCCCTCTCTCTACAGCCCATCTGCCTGTCCACCTGAGCCAGGCGCTGGACTCTTGGCATGGTGATAAACACACCTTTCAGCTGCAGAGTGAACCAGGGACTGGCTCTATTATCTAATGCTTTCTCATTATTGTTATTCTTTCGGCACTGGGGAATTTTGAACTATGCAAACTCATAGGCTGTTTTTTCGTCAATTGAAAGAAAAGACATGTCTTATTGATCCGTTTCCGAGTCTACGGATTTAAACCCAATCACGGATTTAACATGAGCAGTGCTTCCTGGAGAAGTATTTTCTGCTGTGCTCTCTTTAGTTTGCCTGTCATAATTCTGAACAGGTTCTCAGGTAAGGTTGGTGAAACAAATGTTTTCTGAATACTCATGCAGCACACAATGTTTTAATTTTTTTTTTCTGTGGTTGTACAGATGCCACACTGGAAGGCTCCTCTATGGGATACCTGGGTCAGCCTTATTCTCAGGAACCAGCAGCATTCCCACAAATCATCCGGGTGTCTGATGTGAAGGCATCCAATGATGACCATGCAATCACCTATCGAAGGAAAAGGAATATATTTTATCAGGGTGGACTCAAATTGTGTGGACAAGAAACTGCTGAGGAGGTTGTTGCAAATCATTTAGGCTATTTTAATCTCAGAGGTAAGATATAATTCATGATATAATTCATTATGACATATACATTTTAGAAAGTCTTGGGTCTACTCACAAGGTCACTTCGCCAAAGTGAACACACGCACACATACGTAAGAGCAGCGATAAAAAGGAAATTGGGCCGAGCTAAGATGAGCCAGGTCAGGAAATGCCATTAAGGAACCATCTGCAGCGCCAGTAGCAGATCAACAGCAGCAGCTGAAGCAACGACCCCGGGCACCCAGAGTAGGCATGGCTGAAACCGCCATCTCCACCCAAGCACTACCATAACAGCACCACGGTAGTCACTACCAACCACAGCAAACGAGGCAGAAGGCTGACATGAAGGAATCACTGGATACCGCTTATTCTCAAGTGGTCGCGGAGGGGCTGGTGCCTATCTCCAGCAGTCAACAGGGGAGAGGTGGGGTACACCCTAGACAGGTCATCAATCCATAGGAGCTCATCAAAGGACCGTTTCTAGTTGCCACTTATCAAAATAGGAAAGACAAGAGAGAAAACCTTTTTTATTACATAGATCTGTATTAATCTTCAGATGTCATGAGATTGCTCAAGGACAAAAATATCAAATTGCTTAAACCTACACACATTCCAAGACAAAACAGAAATTTTTATTTTTTTTAATAAGTAGAGATGTGACTTGTTTGGTGGACAAGGCCCAGGTTTTATTTGTTCAACATATATAGTGAGGGCAGTAGGAGAGGTAAAAAAAAAAAAATCAACAATCACTTCTCAGAAGTGAAACAAAGAGAAGCTTCTTGGTCTCTAAAGCAAATCAAATGCCTTTAACGGATACTTAAGTTGGGTACCTGGAACCATGGAGACAGTTGTACGTTCAAAGATATCTTGACTTATTGTTGTCAATATTGAAAATCTTTGGAGACTCTACAACTTAGCGGCTAGCATCCCAGTGTGAGATGCACACTGAAAACATTATAACCTTGTCAAGAAATCTACAGCAAGGTTCTTCACAAGATCTTCCAAGTTTTCACTCCATCCACTACAGAGTACATATAAAATTTTTGGTTTTAACAGTTAAAGCTCTAAATCAGAGATGATTTGCAGCCTTGCATTTCCAGCAGGTCATTAAGACCTGAAGTCATGTGATCAGGGCCTGTTGGTTGTGAAGGAAACACAAAGAAAAACAAAAGGTGACAGAGTATTTGCTAGTGTTGCCCCTTCCCTCTGGAACCACCTTCCTTAAAGACAGAGATTTGCAGTTTCAGATATTTCTGTTAAAAAGGAGCTCAACATCATCTCAAATCTGAGAATTACTTCTTGTGTGTTTGTTTGGTTTTACTGTGAAAAGGTGCTACATAAATACATATTTACTTACTAACAAAAGACTTGATTTGTTTTGATGTATCACTGTGGATTCCTCAGAAGAACGTAGCTCATTGCGCCGACCCTGATTGGCTGGTGATTGTGGCATCCACTTCACATGCCTTTATAAGTAGCATGCATCCCGACACATGGCCTTGCGATCACGTCTTTTCGCTGCGGTGGTAGCTTATTGCTAGCTTATCGCTCACTAGCTTGCTTAACCGTTCACAGACTGGAGCCGGTTACCTTTTTTCTCCTTCACTGAATGTCAGCTTGCTTTTCTCCGTCCTGACCTTCACCATAGGTTGGAGTGCATTTGAGCAGCTTTCACACACCAGTGCAGCTGTCCTTTTTCTTTTGGTTCTTTGCATGCATGCCCTTGTCCTTTGGCAAATGCATAATTTTACGTCCATGGACGCAACTACTCACACCAGAGGAGACGAGGGCATGGTGGCTCACCTCTGCACCTGTGGGAACAACAATTTCGAGGAAGGATCCACACCAAGTCCACTCAAGTTGCCTTGGACTGGAACGTGCCCGTTTGGCAATTGACAATCCTGGGTCATGCGATCACTGTGCATGCTTTACCTTGAAGAGTCTCTCTCGACGCCTAGTGTCCTAAGCTATGGATCCTTTCCTGCTGACCACCAGGCCCCTGCATTAGGGTGTCGACAGCCATGCACTCCAGGGAGCTGAGCCGTGTGCTGTGCCGAGCTGGGGGTTCCCAGCTTGACTTTGCCGCTGCGGATCAGTTCGTGGAGGGCATGTTTGAGTTAGACCACTAGGACGACCAAGAGGACACCTCTCTGCTCATGATATTAGAAGATGAGGATGAGATATGTTCTTCCTCATTGACCAGGCTGTGAAACCTGGTGTCTTGTCCTCTCCCAGACCAAACACTTCGACATACAGTCCTTGTGCAATTGCACTGCATCCAGGCTCTACATCCTCTGGCCGACCACCTTGACTGAGACTTTCGGGCCCGATATGACGGAAAGAAGTTGCCTCAAACCAGAGGGCAACGAAGGCGAGTCTGCTGGTTTTCCTGGAGCTTGTTGAGGAGCTGAAAACCTTCTTGTCAAATCGCTCGTTCGCAGAAATTCCCCTGTACAGTGGCGTCTCTGGATTTCAAAGGTAATGGAGAAGACTGGCATGGAGAAGGCTGGCATGGAGAAGGCTGGCATTGGCACCCCATCTGCCGCCAAGGCTGTCAGCGGTGACCTGAAACACTGCCTTTAAAAGCGGACTGCTTCAGTCTGTGCTAAATGAGAGGGCCTACAAGGCAGTAGTTCTTTTGGTCAGTGCCCTGAATGTCTCCTTCATGCTCTCCACACACTAGTCAGATAGGCATCCAACATTTGTGTGGCCTGGTTTCCAGAGACTGGACACTATTGAAATGAAGATTCATCATATCGAATTGAATATGGACGTAAACACTGAATATGGATCTAAGACGACCTTACCAATGATTGCTTAAAGTCAAAGCTGCTCTCAATAACAAACCTCAGGCCATAACAAGGTGTTTAAATGGAAGGACCTTGTATTCATAATATAATAATGAATGGCCTGCTCTACTGCGCTGCGACAGATTGACCCTGACTCAGAGAAAGAATAGGGGAAGAAATTCCATGGTAGAGCAAAACCCTGGACTTAATTAAATGATGAGTAATGTTGAATATACCACCAAAACTTAAACGGGATGACAGATACATTCTGTAGAGAGGGAGGAAGGTCAGGTTGCCTCAGTTGTACTAACAGAAACTTTTTATTATTTTAAATTATTTGACTAATATGAAAATACTACACTGATTAGGCTTTTATTTAAGAACAAATCAATCAATAAATAAATTAAATAAATAAATGATCAATTTTTTACTGAAAACATTGACAATCAACCATGAAAAAATTAAATGTTTCTTTCACTGCTGTCAGACGGCAACATGTTAACCACACAGAATATTTAGTTTATTAGGCTAATTGAGACTCAAGCAAACATTTGAAAAGAGACCATTTAGAATATAATTGAGCAGAAATCTCCTTTGTCTCACACAGAGAAAATTCAGGCAATTTAGCAGATAAGTGACAGATTCATACAAGATTGAAATGGATAAAAGAAGATGACTATTCTTTACAATAAGTGCACAATTACAAAATAGATAGAATACGCTGTTTCAAGAAGTTTGCAACAGTACAGGATAATGCCTACAATATACTGATGGTATATCATATTTTGACTTGTTAATGCCGTCTGTAACTGCTTAAACAGCTTCTATGTGTTTAACTGCCCTTGATAGCTGACAGTGTAGAATTAAGCCAGATCTGCAGGTTAGCACAAGCATTATTGATCACATCAACAGCAGAGAACAGCACTCTGATCTTGCAGCAGAGCCCAGTAGGCTGAACCATTAAGCTGTGTTCTTTCAGCCTGACAGGATTTTCTTGACTTCTCATTATTTAAATTATTCTAAAATGTACCATCCTGCTAATGACAAGTTTAGATCATAATAGTAAGTAGCTAACTTTGTCCCAGTTAAAGCACATTACCAATTAGCAAGGCATGCAAGTTTGGTTAATAAGCCAGTGGGATCTTTCTTTGGTGACTAGTGTGCCAGGAGACCGTGTGGGAGGCTTTCAAGATCTTCTGGGATCGGCTGCCTGAGCAAGACGAATACCAAAGCTGGATGAACCAGTGCCAGGAAGGCACAGTCACTGTGCAAGATATTGGCAGCTATTTTAGCCAATCAGAGGAGCATCACACTCTGGTTAAACAGGTGAGTTGGTTTACTGATTTTATTGAAATGGACATCTGAGTGCAATAAACGTTTCTGCTGACTGACTGATACTGAAGTTTCTCACGTTATTTTATATTTTCAGAGAATGTCTCATTCAGTTATTAAAAGGTAAAGAAAACTCTCTTCTTTTTTCACATGTCACTCATACATGATACATGTATGTTTTCTCACCATGAAGTCTGTGTTTTGGCAAATGTGTCCTTCTTCCCACTATCTGTAGTGAGCCCACAAAGTCCTGGCAGCATATGTGCAGGTAAGGTTGTTAAGGCCCTTCAACCTTACCTGTTCATATTCCCACTCATCTGTAATCCAATATGTCTTCAGATCTCTTACCTTTGAATCCCAAAGATTCATAAATTGAGTGTTTTTTCATAGATATACAGCTAAGGAAAAACCTGTGCTTACCTGCTGTTATCCTGAGTTTGCTCGCTGCTTATAAATTAACTATTTCATTTTAAATGTAGTTTCATTTTAATTTTCAGATAGATATCTATCAAAACAAAACTTTTTTGCCCAATTAAAACCAAAATTGATTTGGATGTCACTGAGTGAAATACGTACTTGAGTATTTTCTTCCACACAGACTTTTTTGAAGGGGTTGTTCTTGTAAAAAAGATTCACTATATTAGCTCTTGCTTCTGCCACCTCCTTGGTTAATTACCGTAAAATACAGGAAGCTCTAAACAGAAAGGTTTTTGGTCTTGAGTTAAAGAAACACAGTGTTGGAGCACTTTTGCAGTGGTCTGGATGTTTGTTTTTTTCAGGTAAGGGGAATATAGGAATTGAAAGCTACTGTTCCATGTTTAGTTCTAAGTCTAGGGATGATAAATAGACTAGAGTCTACACCAGAGGGGGGGGGGCGGCCGTTATGTCTTTTCTGTGAGTTAAAGGGAGCCAGTATAAGGAGCAGAAACATTCTGGATAAGCTGCAGCTGTCTGATTATTAAGCATACCTGTGAAGACACTGTTGCAGTAATCAAACTGACTAAAGATAAGCGCAATGGAAGCATTTTTTTTCAGATCCCGTTGTTACATGGCAAAATTAGTCCTTTAATCCTAGAAATGTTCTTCAGGTACTGACCTTGTTATTGCTTTTATCATGTGACCCTGGAGGGGTCTGAGTCAATTACTACACCTAGATTTTAGGCATGATCAGTAGTTTCCGGTTATATTAACTGAGGCTGTGTGCTGATTCTTAATCGTTCCTCTTTAGGTCTGAAAATAATTACTTTAGCTTAGTTTCTGTTCATTTGGAGGAGAATTATGGCACATCCATCGATTCATTTGCTTAATGCATTTACTGGGGCAGGAGTTTTCAAATCTTATGGCCCTACCAGTTGTTAGCAGATGTGTCTCTGCTCCAACAAAGCATCTTCCTCCTCAGTATAGCAAGATCCTCTAAAAGTCTGCTAATGAGCCATAATTTAATTCCAGTGTTTTGAACCAGGGAAAAGCCTAAAGCCTAGTTTATACTTGTCCGTGATCAAGTTTGCATCCAGATGCTGACGCATTGATGGAGACGTTTTTCCTTTTATACTTCTCTGATCTTCTTCTGATCAGCCAGAAAAAATGAGCACCCCCTAGTGTCCTGGTGGGGAATTGCTTTGCAACACTGACACACTAACGGAGAAGTATAAATGAAAAGCGTCTCCGGCAATACGTCTGCGTCTGGGAGCAAACTTGCTAACGGAGAAGTATAAACTAGGCTTTAGAAAACTGGGCTCTACTCCATGCGGCGTTGCATAGGTGAAGGACTGCCCTTACGTTGACAGATAATGGTGGTGTGTCTATCCATTTTGACATAGACGGAGATACTGGCCCTTGAGGCCTGGACTTGGGGATCCCTGACTTAGGGTTTGGATCTTTTCAAAGTTAACTGATGACATTGTAATGTAAAGCTGAGTGTCATGTGCATAGTTATGGTTACTACTCTTATTGGTTTTTGATAATGTGAGTTAGCAGGAGCATGTAGACATTAAATAGGATGGACCCCAGGGTGGAGCCCTGGGTTACCCCCAGATATGATTTTTGTCTGTTTCGATGAAGGGGAGCAGGAAGAATCTCCTCTTGCAGTCTGTGTTACAGCAACTCTGAGGACCCCTCTGATTGAAGAAACTTTTGTTGCATGACAGGCTGATGAAGAGGACGCTCAGGGTTGCCTGAAAGTTCCTCATTATATGGAGAACCCTGCACATGTCCGGAAGTTCCAGAACTTTCCCCAGAACATAATAAATTACCCTTTTTAGAACTCCATGCAAGAGTTTGCCTCCAGGTTGGTCAGATAATTATGAGAAATGTCAACAGGAACTTCACTGATAACAAAGTAATGGATGCTGCTGCTGTAGAAGAAACAAGTAGAGGACTGAACTGAACTGAACTAAACGGAACATCTAATAAATCTTTAAAAAGACTTAGCAGAAAGTGCTGCGGTCCAAACACCATCCCACCAGTCAACAGCAAACATACTATAAAATCTGTGATGAGAACCTTCTTACTCCAGCCACAACAGGAATGAGGGTATATGAATTTGTCTCGAAACAAGCCGAAGACCCAAAACATACCACCAAGGCAACAGGGGTGAGATGAAAGATGAAGTACATTATGGTCATGAGTTGTAGCCTAGCCAGTTCTCAGACCTCAGTCCTTCTGAAAATATGTGGATCTAGGAGCTAACACTTCCATTTACCAACAACCTAGATGATTTATGTAGAGTTTCTGTAGAAAGTTCTGGGGCAAAAATCTCTGCTAGATTGTGTGCATGATTACTAACTATAACAACTATGTCCTCCAAATTAATATACTTTCACCGATTTCAATGTCCTTTTTTTTGTTTGGGATAAAATATATATTTCACTTACTGACATGCAAATCAACTATCATGGTTTATAAAATCCACCTTTTCTGGATTATTGGGTGATAATCAGTCATTTTACAATAAACCCCTCCCGTAAAAATCACAGACTTGTCGTTTCTTTGTAGGCAGTAAAACTTTCAAAATTAGCAGTGGGTCCAATAAGTACTTCCCTCACCGTAGATTCAGGTATCTGTTTTAGTGTTATTCCAAAGGATAACATTGTGGGGATTACTTTATTTTGCTAATTATTTTATTAATACAATCTTTTCACCTAATTTTATGAAGAAGAAAAAAAAAACTACTAGTTATCTACGGAGCCCCTAAGGGGACATTGTAAAAAAACAACAAAAAACAGTTTTTTTTTTTGTGAGCACAAGTTACTATCTTGTGCGCACCACTTAGGATATTGTGCGCACGAGAGATAGTAATTTGCGTGTACCATTTAATAACCTGTGATCACAATATACTTTATACTGCGTAAAAAAAGGGCGTCAGTTTGTTTTCTTAAAATTGCTAGGGACAAAAAAAACATAAACTTAAATGTAGTTTGAAGAATGCAGAAGACATTTACTATTGTAGGAGCCATAACTTATATATATTGCATGTATCGATCACTGGGTTTACATTTTGTTTGGTTGTGATGGTGATGGTAACAGGGGTCACCTGGATGCATTAAGAAGCAGCTGACTGTCACTCACTGTTATTTGATAGAGAGGAAAGCTGGGTAGCCGTAGTTTTTGTTGGCTGCTGCACATAAGAACATCAATTTATTTCACCTCCTTGTAATCAGATCGTAATATGTTTAAAGTGTATGATCCAAATCGGGATCCGGCCGTCTTACTCTGTAAACAGGAACATACTTTGTTGTAGGCCAATCTTGCATCTTTACACGTAGATGTTCATTAACATGTATTGTCCCTGTTGTAAATAAACTAAAACAAGAAAACCATTCCACCTCACTGCATTTCTGCGAAAGTTGATGGCGCATACCAATAGAAAGAATCCATCCCTAGCCTCTACAGCAACTGTGCAAGTCGCTACAACTATTAAGTATTCCTAAATAGGTAGCCTACTGTAACACGGCGCCTACAGTATCTTTATTCACTCAATAAAAGTTTAGCTTTTATGTTAATCTGAATTTCAAAATGGAAATGGCTAGGTTAAATATACTTCTGTTTTCGCCTCGGACTTGCCTATAAAGATGTTTCAGCTTTGCTTGCCATTGCGCCAAAGTTATGTTTTGCATTCGATGTTTTCTTTTATGCATAGGGGTCATTTTAGCTTGTGGTGCGAACAAGAGACCGACTTTTTGCCCCGTATAGATTTAATGATTTTGATTATTAATCCAAATCCGATGTATAATTGTCACAGTTAATGACAATATAATGCGCCATGGTTTTTTAAAAGTAGAGCAAAAACCATTGGCTGACAGCTATACAATGAAAAAAAATAATCTATAAGTTTTTCTCCTTTGCAATTTTTTATGGTAATATCCACAAACTGTTAATGTTTGTTCCTATCTTGTCCACAGTCTACATAACGTAGTACCTTGGGATGAACCTTTTGTAAACAGTTTTCCTTCCTGTTTTACAGCACACCAACGCCAACAAATTCAGAAACTGTTGAAGCCCCTGAATTAGGTCAGTTCACTGCCCATTACACTGTTGCAACATACTCATATGCTCGTCATTATAAACCATATCAGGAACTGTTCTGTCAGTCAATCAGCTTGCATGTGGTTCAAAACTTGCCATATACCTGCTTTAAAATCTTCTGTATGTTTCAGACATGATCTTGACATTAGCTCAGATTTAAAGACAATTTAGGGTGCCCATTTTATCACGTTACAAACACAAACTGGAATGTTCTGTATTGGGATTTTATTCCATAGTCAATGATATATATTTTTCAAAGTTTACCCCATTATCACTTCAAAATTGTGTCATTCATTTGTTTTCAACACCCTTTAATCTGCTACCCATAAATAAAGTTTAGTTTCACCATTTGTCTAATAAGCAAACAGAGTCCTCCCAATTGATTTAATATTACTACATATGTGTTACTGTTCTCTTAAAGCCTTGGGAGTTTGTTAGCGAATATTATTGCCCAAACAACATCCTTAAGACAAAGGAAGAATGGCAGACTGGTCTGGAAGAAAGTTG
Source organism: Apricaphanius iberus (assembly GCA_028564705.1). Lineage (NCBI taxonomy): Eukaryota > Metazoa > Chordata > Actinopteri > Cyprinodontiformes > Aphaniidae > Apricaphanius > Apricaphanius iberus. The sequence goes on from JAPXFQ010002826.1 coordinate 2,359,870, forward strand.
TGGAGAGGTTTAAAGCTGAGTTGGGTAACAAAACATAAACATATTAAAAGCTTTAAAGCTCTTATGGAGGACAGTTTAATCCGTCAACTAATAATGGAATTAGCATGGCATTACTGAGAGCCTACAATGGCAATGGCCCGCCAACTATAGTAGAGCCTTAATCAAAGTAAACACCAAGAGGTCCACTATGACTCTGGAGGAGTTTGCAGTGATCCATTGCTCTAGCTGACAGGTTGTGAGCTCGTGAGCTTTATGGACAACTGGCTGCAAGAAAGTCAGTATCATAAATATGTTGTATTTTGTGTCTGTAACAAGACAAAATGAGGAACAGTTCAGAATAAATACTTCTGCAAAGCTTTAGTTTTTTTTCTTTTCTTCAGTGTCAATCTGAATTAACAACCCATTTTTTGTGCACTAAATAAATCACAAAGAAGATTTAGATAAAGGAAAAGAGGATGCAGAAGTTATTTCACCAGAGGTTGAAGACAGTCCAGTAAGTACACACACACATTTTTTACATTGTAATGCATCACAAAGCTTGATTGTATTTCTTATTTTAATTTTCTCATGATACAGTTGTTCAATGAAATCACCATTGAGCCCACCGCTGCCGCTGTTTTGGAGCAGGTGGTGGAGATGAGCATCCTCTTGACTGGAGAGGTCTTCAGCGACGACCTCAAAGATCCAGCCAGCCTCAAGTTCCAAATGCTCAGCAGAGACCTTGCGGATAAGGTTTGTCTCAGTCTCCATCTGGATCTGCTTTCATATGAGCGATAAGAACATTCTCAGTGAACATAATCTACCTTCTTAACACCCTATGATTCTTTGATCTGTTTGTTTTAATCACATTTTATGACCAGCAATAGATAAACTTGTGTTCTAAACCTCCTGCTTTTATAGTTCACAACTGGTAATGGTAAAATAAGTACTTCATGTGCTGACAGTACTGCTTTATGAGATTTCTTGAGAAAAGATAAGTGTTTGCACATGTAGGATTTTGCACAGGTACTCACTTTTTGAAGTAACTTTTACAAGCACATGGAAAATTCTTTAACTGTGCAATTCTGTAACTTATTTTCCATTATATTAAGGTGCAAATAAACACAGAACTCATAGACAGTGTCTTGGAGAACAACCAGTATTTGTTTTTTAGATTGGTGGTTGGATTCGTGTAAAAGTGTGCATTATCGGTGATTGTGGTCTGTTTTCTGGATTCTGACTTTCTTCTTTTACTTTCCGTGGGGATTTCCAACATATATAAATCCGCATCACAAACCAACACTCACCTGTCATGCATGCAGTCTTGCATACCTTAAAGAAAACGTGTGTTTGAAGACTAAATGTTCCTTTAGCCTTTGGCTTTTTATCCTTTTGTCTGAACATTTTAATAAAATGACTGAAGGAAGCACATGCAGAATTATTTTATGTGGAGAAGCAAGGCCTTTTTTACTACATAAAGTTAATTCTTAATTACCACATTCTGTTAGCTATTTTATAACAGTTTTAATCATGAAAACTAAACTGTTTTGAACAAAATGAAGCACCAGTAAGAGATCTGTGGTTACTGTTCAGCCTTTTATTTTATTTTTTTTTTACTCTGGCCTGCCCACCCTGATTTGGGCAGATTTTTCTTGAAGAACTAAACCTAAGAGGATAAACAAATTGCAACTTGAATATTCTTTCCTTTCCTTCCATAGTGGACTACATGGTGAGAAAGCAGTCACGGTAAAATATAGTATAAAAACCAATGAAAAATTCATGTTTTAAACAGGCTTATATTACCATAACAGCTGTCTCTGTGTGCGGAGAATATATAGACCTTTACCTTAACTCAGAGATTTCCAAAAGGCTGCCGACATTCCCAAATCCAGCATTAACTATAAAAAAAACAGGTTGGAAGGTGAAATGGGTATAGCAGAACGCCTTTACTATGCTCCTTTGAACTTTCTCCTTAGTCTTGCTTCCTCACACTCTTTTGCAGCCTGATTGAACCACACATATATATCTGGGCAAATAGAAACCACAGCTTCATCCATCTGTCCACTTCTCCTCACTTCTGTTCTATTCTAAGCAGAGCTAACCTTAAACCTTCTTGATTGTGTTTGTATAGATAGAAGATGCTCTTGAGGGGCTTCCTGGGTTTAAGAGTGTGTCTGTCATTGACTTCAGGTCAGTTTTTGATAGTCATGCTAATGAGTCACACCATCTCTGCTGTCAGTAGAAATTAAACAGCTCCTTCTTATTTTTTCAGACCACAAAGGGACAATCAGTGGTGAGTTATTAGTTGTCGTTTGATGTTTATGTCTTTTTTCCTTGTGTTGTGTTTAATCCCACATATCCCTATCGCTCCTCAACTAGATTTAGATGTATCACTAGTTGCATTTGTTAATGATCTTAGTGCAGCCACCCACGTGTTAAGTGGGATCAAGATGGGTCCTACCAACTAAGCAGGTGTTAGAAAATCATCTAAGGTTTAGAACCTCACAGAACTGAGCCTCGAGGTGAAGGGAGGAGTTCCCTGATCTGGTGTTCGAATCAAGATAAAGAAATCTCAGTGAATGCATTACAAAGGCAACAGGACAAAAAATTGTTTTAAGCCAGTTGATACACAAACTGAAAAAATAAATAAAATAAATGCAATGCAGTTTGAAAAGTGACAATACTCACCTTCTGAGAGCTTAATTACAACATTTTCACTTCCTTCATTTATCAGTAGAGTAGTAATATTAGGTCAATATTATATCCATGATTAAAGTTTATCTAGAATGCTTTCATGCAAAACTGCGTATTTCCTGCATGTCAAATTCAAATCATACAGCCACCATTGATTTAGTTTGAAAATATTTGATGTGTATAATTTGAAAAGTGCCTACAATTATTTAAATATTGCAAAGTTAATTTTTTTATTTTAAAAACTAGGAAGATTTTTGGTCATCCTAAATGTAGGTAAACCAAAATTAAGCTAAAAGGAGGCTGTTTAAAACTAAGTAAACATTGTGTTTTGAAGGCTATATGATTACCTGTATACAATACCTTGAAACAAAATGTTTCAAACAAACTTTTTTCAGTTCATTGAATTTTCTTAGGATTTATCTGCTTCAACTCTCTTAAGGCCTCACCTCAGTATTCAGTCTGGTAAAGGTCTGGACGTTAGGGCCATTCCAACACCGTGATTTTTTTTCCAGCCATTCTTTTGTTGTTTGGCTGCTACAACTGTGATCTTTGTTCTGTTACATCAACCAGGAGTTGGTGCTAACATACTGTGTTTGGCTTTTTATCAAAATTCACATTTTTATTTCCTCTGTTCCTAGCTGTCTGTGTTTCAAGTTGACATTTAGCATGCTAATGGAGCCTTGTAGAGCTTGAGATGGAGCTCTTGGATATCGGTGTCTCTGAGTATTACACAGTCAATACTCAGAATTATATTTATTGTTGTTGAAAATGTAACTTTAATTAGTATTGATACAATCTAATACTACTTCCCAGATTGACCGGTTGCAAAAATTGTTTCTCGTACCTCATTGTTAAAGTTTTTCCTGCTCCCACAACCAAACAGCCCATACACAGGTTTTATATACAGTGGGGCAAAAAAGTATTTAGTCAGCCACCGATTGTTCTCCCACTTAAAATAATGATAGAGGTCAGTAATTTTCATCGTAGGTACACTTCAACTGTGAGAGACAGATTTTGAAGAAAAAATCCAGGAATTCACATTGTAGGATTTTAAAAGAATTTATTTGTAAATTATGGTGGAAAATAAGTATTTGGTCACTTCAAACAAGGAAGATCTGTGGCTCTCACAGACCTGTAACTTCTTCTTTAAGAAGCTCTTCTGTCCTCCACTCGTTACCTGTATTAATGGCACCTGTTTAAACTTGTTATCTGTATAAAAGACACCTGTCCACAGCCTCAAACAGTCAGACTCCAAACTCCACTATGGCCAAGACCAAAGAGCTTTCGAAGGACACCAGTAAAAGAATTGTAGACCTGCACCTGACTGGGAAGAGTGAATCTACAATAGGCAAGCAGCTTCGTGTGAAAAAATCAACTGTGGGAGCAATTGATTTTTCACCATAATTTACAAATAAATTCTTTAAAAATCCTACAAGGTGAATTCCTGGATTTTTTTCACATTCTGTCTCTCACAGTTGAAGTGTACCTATAATGAAAATTACTGACCTCTGTCTTCATTTTAAGTGGGAGAACTTGCACAATCGGTGGCTGACTAAATATTTTTTTGCCCCACTGTAGTTGGGTACAACTACTGGTGATCTGTGTTTTTTTTATTATTTTTCTTTGCCTTTGTTTCATAAATAACGGAAATTAGATATCCGGTGTGTATTTTATAGTTGGTAAAAGTCCGATCATTTTATTCTACTTATAAAAAATCCCATATTTAATGCTGAAATTAATTCACTTTATTTAAGGCATATTTTTTTATTTTTTTATTTATCTTTATTAAAGACACATGCCGTGGCAGGGTCCATAGCTTAAAAACAAACAACAAAAACAAACATAGGAAATAAATACACACAATTACAAAACAAAACACACAGACGAAATGACATCCACAATAAAATAAAAAAAACTAGATAAATCCTAAAAGGGGCAAACAACGACTTCACTCAACTCAAAGAGTTATACAAGCATGACCGCCAATGGTTCCACATCCTGGAAAAAAAGCTACATGAGCTGAGGGCAGTATTGGCTAAGTTGCTGAGTATTGTATTGGATGATTTTGCTGTCCTACACATACATCTGTGGATTAAGTTCCGGGTAACAGCAGCACAAGAGGGAACCCCAATAATCAGAATACAAAAAACCTCTGAGTTTACTTAAAACACATTTCACTAGCTTTTTTGAATAATTTCAACTTGACCCTACCCTTCACTGTCAAATTGATTTTTTTTTTAAAAGCTAGTGAAATGTGTTTACCTGTTTTAAAAAAAGTTAATTGAGAGAGTTTTTTTTATAGTGAGTAAGAATCTCTGCATACAATCAACATGTGTATCACTATTCTATTGTATTCTATTCTATTCTATTCTACTCGTAAAGTTGCGAACACATATATTTAGCACATTAAACACATTTTTTCATTGATCAAATTGTATAACTGCCTCTATAAGTGGATATCGGTGTTTAAGTCTGTTTCTGAGACTAAATTGGAAGAAAACTCATTCTTTGGGTTTGTACGTCTCTGCTGTCTGCCAACAACCCCAAAAAACTGGGTTCAGGGAGGATAAATAGCAGCCGTCAGGTGAAGGCTGGTGAATGTTTTTTTTCCAGGGTTGCAGGTCTGCCATGAGGTTTTCATGTTTAAGATTATACTGACAGTTCAGCTGACCCGACAGTTCTCATTTTAGGGATTCGAGCTCCTATGTTCCAAGTAGGCATAAATCACTGAAGTTGTCAGTCATGTCTGCTGTATTATTGTGTTTTAATGAAATCAATGTTATACTTTAGAAATTTTCTTCCTCTTAGAATTTTTTATTTTTCCTAATACAGTCGTAAATACCCTCACGCTTTTTAATGTAAGGCACCTGACAGGAAATCTAATTGCACATTTAGGAATTCTATCTTACTAAGTAATACAAATATAACTTGTATCTAGAGTAATAATATATATTGTCACAGTGTTTCCCCTTCAGATGTCACAGTGAATTTGCTGTTTTTGTTCTGTATAACACCAGCATATTTGTATCAACAGGCGAGATGGTATAGTGGTGGATTACGCAGTCACAGTAGTAGTGAACGGAGCCGGAGTGAGCTCTGAACAACTGAACTACCTGACCTTACAGTCCAACCTAGTGGAGAACTCATATCGTGACATCCAGGAAGCCCCCACAGTGGTCTATACCATCAGCGAGAATAAAAATGTCGTCAGCGAAGACCATCATATCGAAGAGCTTGAGAGCGGTAAGATGGCAACCCGCTGTATTACTGTAGTGACATCTATTAGTGTGTAAAATAATCCGTGTGGCTGTTTAGAAAACTGTAAATGGTTCATTCCTGAATTGCATAGTCAGGCTGCAACAAAAGCATAGTAAACCAGAGGTGCCCAAAAGGTGGCCTGAGTTCAGGGCTGCAATGGGACCAGTAAGTGCCCTTGGTCTTTTTGGCCATGGCGGACCACCATAATCATCTGCGAAATATGCAGATCACACAGCATACAAGAGGACATATATGTGCGTTGTTTTAAAATGGCCACAGGGTCACAATTCCCATCTTGAAGTGAGGTTGCGTTTCAAAGAAAGACCGCTAAAAACACATTTTCACTCTTTTATGAAATGTGCTGTTAATATAAATATACAATTATGCCTTTAATAAGAGCATAAATCCATGTAGAATTAAGATCTCTAACAGTGGCACTGAGGGTAACAAAAAGCAAAGTGGAGATCAGCAATTCCAGATCAATGTAACAAATGTATTATTATCATTGTTATTATTATTATTAGATACAAACCAAAATATTGCTCTTATATTGCATAATGTAATCAATAAAATATAAGTCTGTGACCTGTGAAGGAATAAGAGTTGATATTATAAAGAAGATAGTTTAAAGTCAAAGCTTCATGCGTTTAAATGACGTGTACTTTATGAAGTGCTACAACCTCTTTGATACCTTTTTACTACAGAAGAGATACAGAATCTATAAACTAAAAATCTAATTGTTACTAAGTCGCATAATGTAAAATCAGTTTTTAAAGTCTATATTTTCCATTAAAATAATCAGATTAAATATGACAAGTTATCTACATTGTCTAATTATCCTGTGTTAGTTGGTGTGTCTGAGTAACATAAAGTGAAAGTTGGTAAAAATTTTCCTCCTTTCTTTGGTCATTTACAGTGGTGGGTTGAGCAGCCAAAAATTGTACTAAAGTTCAAGTATCTCTACTTCAACATCTTTATACTCAAGTAAAAGTACAGAGTAAAAAATTACTCAAGAGTAAAAAAGTTTTTGGCAAAAAGGAACTCAAGTATTGTGTACTTGTTTTGAGATTGTAATGAATAATTTGAAAAATTATGTAATTAGACAAAAATATAAAATTATGTGCAAATTGTGAAGATTCAAATAAATAAAAATGCATGACATAATTGTAAAATAACCAATGTGGCAAGAAACCCTTTTTCAAATCAATATTTTTTTTAGGGTAAAACTGATTAAACCAATACTTACAGTAAGTAATGTATATGTATTAGACCAGGGTGAGGTGCCCCCGCTCGACGTACAAGTGACACAAAAGTCTCAGCAGATAAAAAAAATCCTGTTAAAATGATGAAGCTTGTGTACTTTCATGATCTCACTTCAACATAAGCTGTATATGTGTGAGTCTCATGAATGTATTTTTAAAACAAGCATTCAGTTTCATTCAATAAAGTTACCTAATGTGGGTGGAGTAGCCAGAAACTTTACTCAGATAGTGATGCTAGTGATATGAAAATATTTCTCAAGTAAAAAGTACAGTTAAAAAAAAACTACTCCAAAAGTACTTTTTCCCAAAAAAAGTTACTCAAGTAAATGTAACTGAGTTAATGTACCTTACTACTGGCCTCTGGTAATTTATTGACCATCTCTAAACCACGTTTCTCAGCAGCGAACACACAGACCTGATCCAAATATGTCGAGGTCAGAATTTGGTGAAATGCTAAAAAAAAAAAAAAACAGTCTCCGTCAAACCCGGATGAATGTCTGCCAAATTTACAACCTGAAACTTCATCGTGGTTTCGTTTGGAAAAAACAAACAAAGTCACGACTCTTGGTTGTTTTAAAAAGAAAAAAATATAATTTGGCTGTTTGCAGTTGACTGCAGTCTGCAGCTCATTTGAAACTTTAAATCTGAACAATAGCCAGAAAGCTATTGGTTTTGTTTCTTTATCCACCTGTTCTCTGTCAAAATGAGATCGAGAGAGCAGCAGGGGGAAGCTGCTGTGCGTGCCAGGGAGAATAAGCTACTGTGTGCGGCAGAAAGTAGAAGGTCAGGGAGAGGCGGGGCTGACGAGGGCTAAAAGATTCCATAGGATTAGCCCAATATCCTCCAAGAAAACAGCCAGTGGGTCACCAAAGTAGATTTTTTAAAAAGCCCTGGACCTGCCCAAAAATGTGTATTGGCCCACTGGGCATTGCCCAGTATGCCAGGTGCCCTGTATATATCTGCCTGAGGGATATCTATGGCCCGCTTAATACTTGACCAGTAGTTAAAAAACGACTGACAGCATAGGGGCTTGTGAAAATAAAGACTTTTAAAGTAAATTTTAAGGTTGATATGAGGCTTTTTTTAAAAGATGCAGGGAAAGTAAAATCTTCTTAGTTCCATTCATTTTGGCCCATGTGAAAAAAAAGGTACGACCCCATATTATAAGCCACTCTAGCAAATACTGCATTGGTGCTGTATTTCTAAAACCCACTGACTATTTTTGTTACAAAATGCCAAGCCTTATTGTTTAGCTTTTTAAGCCAAAAAGTGAGCTACTTTTAAGAAACCAGTTATATGGCTTATTTAAACACTTGTAATATAACTTAGGCTTTAGTCTGGATCTTTTTAGGTGATTTAACAACACATTTTGTGCTGACATGAAACATAGCTGAATGAAATATAGTTGAATGACCTTGATAAATGTGTTCATGCTGTTACAGTACCTCCTATTATTGGACCGTAATAGGGCCCTAATCATCTGACTAGACAAAGCTCCGAAATATTTAAAAGTCATGTAGGTGATTGGAACCATAACTACCTATGCTTGATGATAAAAATCCTGTTTTGTATTCTTTACACTGGCTTCCTGTAGAATTACGAAAAAAAAGGCTGTCAGCCACAGGAGTTGCTGGAAAAACCCATTGTTGTTTCGAAACATCAATAAGTTTGGCCAGTAATATTAGGACAGGTGTTTAAAGGGAAGCCGAGATAGATAACTAGCTTTTCCATGTTGCGCTTTCTAATTCTAAGCATAGTGAGCAGAGGGAGGATCAAGCATACTGCACAGCCCTTTTTAACAGCATAATACTGCTTCTCTGTCTGTAGAAAACCAAACCTTTTCTTTTTTCTTTTTAATGGGAGCAGTAGAGATATGGCTCCAGTTAAGCACTGGAACCATTTGAGTGCCCAAACCTCACTTGTAATATTTTGGGATATTTTGCAGACACCACCCCCCATTTTCTTTTTCTTCACAGAGTGAAATCTGCTCAGTTGGTTTACAAATCTGTTGAAATAGATGGTAAAACATTAGGCTTGGATATCAATCTGGTACTGATTATATTTCACTTGAATGCGACTGAAGTTGTGCTCACCTGTGATCTTTAGTGCCTAGTAGTTAATATCGCTCTCAAAAGAAACTTTATTTTCCAGGAGCCAATTGCAAACTAACTTTAGAAGCTGTTTCAACTTAAGTTGTAACACGCAAAGGAAAATGAGTATTAAAAACTTTGCTGCTAAGCTTTCATACATTTGGAGCCAAAAACGTGTGCACATCACATGAAAAAGTCGTTTGTTCACTTTTTTTAAACTAAACAATCAATTCGCCTGGTTTTCGACTTTTTCTTTAAAATCTTTAACAGTTCAAGATCATCAGATGTCTTTTATATCATGTTATCCTATTTAAGTGTTATTTTTGCAAAATGGTATATAACAAAGAATTTGGGATCATATAAAGACATTAAATTTTGATCTAACATCGCAAAAAACAAAATGCCTTTTGTTTTAGTTAATTTTAGAATATCATTTATGCTGCTCTAATAATATGCAGATGACGCAATTTATGCATATAAAGCTCTGCATTTAACTATAAGGATATTAAAATTAAAAAGTTGTTTTAAGTCCGTTTTAAAGGTTTTATTACTGTAAACATGCCTTCAAAAGCAGTTGTCCACAATTTTAGATAATATTAAATCTTAACGATCTAAAGTAAATAGTTGTTTAGTTTAATCACCTGTTGCAAAGATCCTCATGAGCTCTGGTAGGTTCTTGTGGTGCAAGCAACCCAATTTGTGCAGGTAAAACGGAGCTTAACGCCTGTTACTCTCAGTGGCACAGCTTCTTTTCTGTTTCTCACATTGCTCCTTCTTGTCAAAGCGTAGCGTGACAGTTTGGATGGAGATTAAGATTATGCTATTAGCTCATTAGACCTAATGTCTCCAGCTACTCACCTCTGAGACCTAGTAACTTCGTACTAACTCTACACGACCGTATTGTCATCTTCAACACGCAAAATCTTAGTGACATTCTTGGAGTAAAACATTTATTTAACTTTCCTTTAAAACCACGCAAAGTTTGCAGTCTACTGTCAACCAGACTGTAAGTAGGTTAACTGCTTTTAAGGGGTGGGGGTGGGCTCTTGAATGATGGGATAATGTCTATCCCGTCTTTGTCCTGCTGTAAAATTTTTCCACGCTCATATTTTAAGGCAAGCATGTCATTAGATTACTGTGTTAGTGAGCTTCCCCGGAGATGGGTGCCTTCTGATGCCAATGTTAGTTATAGACTTTGACAGAAGAAAAGAAGGCTAAACATCCATATGTACAACATGTGTGTCTGCAGAATCTATATGCACAACTCAGCATTTTTTCTCTGCTTTAGTTATGGTGCATTGATAGATTTTACTCACAGTTCCTAATATTTACACCCATGAAACTCTTAATGTAAGACAGCAATAGTGAAACAACAGCGACGTTTGGCAAATTCTGACTTGCAAAAATATTTTAGCTTTTTTGGCACAATTTTTTATGTGACAGTGTGTTTTGATATTTTTTCTCCCCACTGGTTCCACAGTGTCTGAGATTCCTGGGGCTGTCAGCGCGGCAGACGAAGTGACGGTGAGTAACCTTCACAATTATCTGCCTGCAGATGGTTCAGCTGCTTTAGGGTGCACAAACTTGATAAATCACGCATGTTTGAGGTTGCTGACCTTTACAGCATGACTGATGTTGTGATAACCTGTAAATGGCTTGAGATGTTATCTTGACTTCCATGGGTGGAGGCAGCAGAGCAGATGAGCTTCCCTGGACGGCTGAAGTGAAGCTTTGAGGATTAGGTTGGCTCTTGCCATAGTAATCCACTACTATTCTTGGACCGAAACAACAGTGCACCAGAATTAAATCGACGGACGAGTACCATGTTAAATCTTTCATGATCAGATGTTCTTTTTGATGCAAATTGATTCTTTTTTGCAAAAGATTTCACAATAACCCATGTTGGTGTAACAGTTGGCGATATTACAAACAGTAAATTATCCAAAAACTATTTAGCTATACTATCAAAACATTTTCTGCATCAAAATTTGGAATACATATACTTCATTTTGCTTATATCAGATGTGTTCAGCCCAGGACATCTCACTCATCATGTCATTTTATATTTTGTTTTACATTCTTTTAAACAAAAGTAACAGCACACATCAAGGTTTGCATGGGAACTTCTTGCAATACCAGAACTAGCTAAAATCAAATCGAACTAACGTTTATGAAACGTATTGTCTGAGAAACTTAAAGCTTTTATTTGACCAAAAGAAATGATAGAAAAGTTTTAATTTCAAATGTGAGTGTTTATACCATTAGCCAGTTAAGGAGAAACACAAGCATACGTTTTATCTGGTCTGAATGTGTGAACACATCCCATTCTTTACTATGAGTCCCACCTCGCTAATCCAATATCACTAACAGGATTAGTTCTGTTGCTTCTTACTGATGTGTGACAGACGAGCTAGCTCTGGCTATACAAAGTGTCAAAGCATTACAGTACAACCAAATCTGCCATTAGACAGTTTTCATCTTATTTAACATGCAAGAAAATCTGATCAATTTACTGCAATTCAGTTCAATTCATTTATATGGCGCCAATTCATAACAGATGTCATCTCAAGGCACTTTATAAGAAAAGTCATTTTTGTTCAATCACAGAAACATTCCAATCAGTTTGGAAGTTTTCTATTTAAGGAATCCCAGCAGATTACATTGAGTCACTTGTAGTGGTGCCCCATTGATGCAGACTCCAACCTCAGCAATCCCTTATACCAGGGGTGTCCAAAGTGCGATCCGGGGGGAATTTACCAAACCTTGGACTAATTTTGCATGGCCCCTTGATCACCATTTAAGATTGGTACCTTCTGCAATTGGCAGCACAACTCAAATGATTGATTCAGGTGGAGACTTTCTTATATAAGGGCACCAGTTTGTGACAAATTAAAAGGATTAGAAAATGATCAATGGTACAAAACTAATTATTCATCTTTTAAAATTGATTTTTACCCCTTTTTAATTTAACAATGTAAACAACGAACGCAGAGAAGATGTAGAGAAAGCCAAACATAGCTAAAAAAAAAAAAATTTCAAAGAAAGAGTGACCCAATCCCTGTTCTTTCTGATGATAGCAAAAAACTGATTTATTTTTAACCCCTCTGAAATATTTGAAAACTTTTCATAAATTAGTTATTTTAAAAAATCAAACCTTAAAAGTCCTGTGTTTTGAATCTAAAATCCTTTAAAAATCAAATTTTCACAGGAATTCCTTCTTTATATGTTTCATTAAAAATATCACCAGTTTAATTTATTGTTAAGAAGGTAAAAAAGGATTTTGGCCCTTGTAGCAAAAATCTTTGGACATCTCTACCTTATACTGAGCAAGATTGAGCGACATTGGAGAGGAAAAACTCTACTTTAACAGGGAAAAAAACCCCGGCAGAACATGGCTCAGTATGGGTGGCCATCTGCCACAACAGTCTGGTGGTTTGAGAACAGAGGAGAGACACATAAAGAACATAAGGAACTGATGTAAGAGTACTTTCTATATTAAAGAAAGGACATGGAAGATGTTCGGTCTTTGGGAGCATCATTTCTGTCGATGCCCTCTGTTCATCAGGACATTTTTCTCAGAGGTTTTATCTCTTATAGAAACTACACCTGGTCTGGCACCCTGCTTAACTGCAATGCCTCGTTGGATTCTGGAATTCCTTAAAATAGAAAACTTTAAAACTGATTGTATTGAAAATATTTTTTCCTTTAAAGTGCCTTGAGAATATATATTTTGCGAATCGGCACTATATGAATAAATTTAATTGAAGGGGAATGTTAGAATTAAAAATTAAAATAATTGGAAGGGTTGATTGATTTAACCTGATATAATCCTCCTGCTGCAGTCAGGTTTCTGTGAGACAAAATGATTCAGTTTGATTATCACATATCAAGCTATTTACTTACAAAGTCTTATGTTAAATAAAGCACATTTAATAATTTTATTTTTCTCTTCAGTCAAAGTCCAATTTATCTTTATGGGATTTTTATGATTCTCTCTTGTTAAGTTAACCTTTATTCCATTTGTTTTTGGCATTGGGCTGGACACTCTCAATGGGGTAATTGGTGGGTAACACTACAGAAGCTGCAGAGGATTGGGTTAGACTACGAGTCTGCGTCCTGCCTGGACCCTTGGTTTTGGAGGACTGTTAAATCAAGTCATATTCCTAGAAAGAAGATGTGCTCCATCTAAATTGGGATGAAGTGTAATTTCTACAGTTTAGACAAGGTTCTCCACAAAATGTTCACCAGTTTCCAAATAGCCCCACATTGTTTGCAGGACACCACCTACAGTACATAAACAGTGTTAAATGACAAAATGGGGATAAACATGACATCATTGTTCAGATTTGTCAAGGGAAAAGATCCTCTTGTCCTCTAGTGAATTTAAACATAACTGTATAATGTTTTTTCTTTTATATATAAAAATATATATATTTTTTTTCATCTGTCATATGGTGTTGATTCAGGAAGAAATACTTCAGGATAATATTACAAAATGTGAAAATCTTTATTTAAAAAATAACATCTAATATTTAACATTTAAAAAGCTTCATCTTGGGGTTACAAATGGGATAAACACAGAATTTACACTTTGATTTATAGAGAAGATTGAACATGAAGCTGAAGGAAAACAGTAAAAGAAATAAAGACACACGTTGAATGCTTATGTGTTTTGCAATCAGTTTGCAGTATTATCTTGCTTCAGTATTTCTATTTCTGGATGGACTTAGCAGTTTACCAATGAAAATAGGTCTAATAAAAGAAAAACAACAGGGATCCAATCAGATTAACTCCGCATCCAACCCCATTTAGTGTGAAATGCCCTGCCAATCTAATGTTCTGTCTGCAGGAGGGGGGCGTACGTGAAGTTATGTTTAGGTAACAAAGCCTATTTGTGCTGCAGGGAATTGCTGTCAGCCTGTCAGAAGTCTTGACCGTGGATGATCTCACTGGAGATGGAAACATGCTCGCGCCTTCAGGAACCAACACGCTGGCTGCCGAAGAGGACATTGTTATTTTGGAGGAGAGTAAACTTATGTCCCCAGAGATAGCATTTACAATCAATCCACCTGAAGCTGATAGTAAGTATTGGTTATCAACTTGGTCTTTTCTTAAGCTTTTAAATAGACACCAACAGTTGCTGTAGAAGGCATCAAAGAAATTCAGTCTTTTCATTTTTGTTTGACTAGGCTTTGAGGAGGAAGATCTGTTGCCAGAGAATGTTGTGCTGGCTCCTGCTCCAGAGATCATCCCAACTAAAGGACTACCTGAACCTCCCTACGAGGAGCTGCCAAATAGCTTCACACTGCCTGAACCTCCGGTAGAAGTGGAGGCTTCTGGTTTGGGGCGAGATAACCTGGACAGTTTAAATGAACCATCCATTGAAGAGGACCAAACATCTCTTGTAGAGAATGAAGATGTTAAATCAGAAGATGAACCAGAGAAAGTTGATCCTGCTTCATTTGGAGAGGAATCAGTTACTACAACTTTTGAAGATGAGCAACAGGATGAGATTTCAAAAGAGCCTGAGGTCTCTACAATTTTAGAGAAGCTGGTAATAGAACAAGAACAGCCTGCTCTTTTACCACCTACGGAGACTGTGAATATACTGAGTAAAGAGTCAGATCCTGATGTAGTCAAAACCACATTTCACTCTGATTTTGATGAACCTGTGGTTAAGGCACCAAAGGATTCTAACAAAAATGACCCTGATGAGGATATAGGGGCCAGTGTGGTGTTTACCTATCCCGAGGAACCTGTATTTGATGAGAAAGGCTTTGACAAGACACAAGAGAGTGATGGAAGGGAAGTGAATGAAGGATATTTGTCTGAAGCCAAGGGTAAAGATGAGGAAGGACCTCTAACACCAGAAATCTTAGCAGGAGATTTAGTTGAGGATGAGATTTTATTGGTCAACAAAGAGGATCCGAAGGTAGCTGGGAAAGACTTTCCACACCATCCACTGCCAACTGTCCTGTCTCCAGAGAAGGAATCCCCTTTCACCATTATCTCCTCCGTGATCCCAAATTTGGATGCCCTGCCTGACATAGCCATTACTTCACTGGTGAAGGTAAAGCTGATATTAACATCTTGAATGGTTTATAAAAGTAGGTTTGTTTTTTCTAATCTGTGATTAGTTCGAAATGACCAAGGCAGTGTCAAGGCATGGATTTTAGACCTCTGAAGGTGTGCTGTGATATCTGGCACTAATATACTAGCAGCAGGCCCATTAAGCTCTATAAGTTGTAATGTGGCGGCCACACAGATTAAACTTCTTTGTGCAGCACATCCCATAGATGCTCAACTGGACTGAGATCTCGGAATTGGGAGGTTAATTCAACTTCCCAATTTCATAGTTCTCCTCAAAACATTCCTGCAGCATTTTTTTTTGTGACAGGCTGCATTTTTCTATTGATGGAGAACGCAGCTGTCAGGAAATTCTGTTTTCATGAGGGAGTGTATATGGTCTACAATGCTTAGGTATTTCGTATGTGTCAAAGTACCTTTCACATGGCTTCACCCAAAACTTCTTCGCAAAACATTACCAAAACCATCACACTGCCTCCAACAGCTTGGCTTCTTTCTTTAGTAAATTGCAGTCCAATGGGTTACCCAGGATTACAGCACGCACGTACACACAGGCCGCACACACACACATGGTTACACGATGTAAAAACAAAAAAAAGCAAATCTAATTCCTCATACCAGGCCAACTTGTTCCACTGCTCTTTAGTCAAGTTTTGATATTCATGTTCTCATTGTTGGCAAAGCCTTATATTAAACAAGCTGTGCTCCATTATGTATCCTGTCTGCTGACTGACTATATATCCTGTCTGCTGCTGATCAGTACCAGCAGTTAACTTCTTCAGTAATATAGGCTAAAGTAGCTCATCGGACCAGACATTTAATACATTTGAAACTAACACATCATTTCAAATTGGAAAATATGCCCCTTTTCTCTTGTCCACTATCCATAGAAATGTTTAGGATTCAATTTTTGGCTTTTTTAAATGAGTTTGGTACAACGAAGGCAACAGGCATTTCTTGGGGGTGTCTTGGATTTTGAAGTGTTAACATCTTCTTTCATGCCAGAATTTTTATTTGAGCATGTTGATGCAACACATGACTGTCTCCAGTTTTCTAAAACCATACTGTGATGCTTTTAAACCATTAATAAACCAGTAAAAACAATATTCTTTGGGGGTAAAAAAGTCACAATCATTTCAATAAATTTAAATGATAAAACAGCAATATGTGACATAAATTAAAAGCATAATTTCTCTTTTTTTCTGTCTGGTTGAGCTAGACCACTCATGAGGACCTGGATGAAGCCACCCCTGGGGATCACGAATACGACCTGATTCCTTATGATTATGGTTTGACAAACCAGACAGAGGAGGGCAGCACTGGATCCCCATTCAGTGTGGCTCAAGGCACAGACCAAGCCAGTATTGCCATGCCTATTAACCCTAGGCGAGCTCTGATAGTCTTCTTCAGCCTGAGAGTGACCAACATGGTGTTTTCTGAAGACCTCTTTAACAAGAGCTCGCCAGAGTACAAGGCCTTGGAGCAACGGTTCCTAGAACTGGTAAACGTCTACACTGTATTGCATTTGTTTTGGTTAAGTATCCACAACAACATGCAGCTTAAAAAATCAGACTTTACTGTTTCTTCCAAGCTCGTGCCCTATCTTCAGTCCAACCTGAGTCACTTTGAGAATCTGGAGATCCTGAACTTCAGGAATGGGAGCATTGTTGTCAACAGTCGAATGAAATTTGGGAAGCCGGTGGCCCGTGGAGTCACCACCACCGTCTATTTAATTCTGGAGGACTTCTGCAACACTGCTTACCAGACCATGAATCTAGCCATTGATAAATACTCTCTGGATGTGGAATCGGGTGAGTTGGATTTGATAAATGTATTGCTTTGTTAATACATTTTTGCACTAGATGAACTCAGTGCTTACACATCAAACCCTGCTTGACAGAATAACTCTGTCCTAATTTTGAACTACACAGCTAACTTGAATTATTTAATTGTTATTATGCAGTCTTCTAACTTAATACTTGACATTAAGGCAAAATAAGGATTCCTTAGACTCCTAGTCTTATCAGCATTAACTTACTCCAGTGTAAATGTTTTGTGTCTGTTTTAATATGGCCAAATGTGCTATTAGAAACCCTTTTTTTGTGCTGAAAGCTACAACAAATGTAGTTATACAGGCTTAAATAGATTAAACATCTCTGTTTCAAGACAAGTCGGCCAACAGACAGATATTATCAAAGTTAGCCTGTGGAAATATAGACAGAAATCACATGCCAATAAAGACATATAATTGAATGGGGGAGGAAAGTTTTTTGCAGCCAAATTGTCCACTTAAAAAGATAAGAGAGGTCTGGATTTTTCATCACAGGTACATTTAAACTGTGAAAGACAAAATGTAAAAGCAAAACAGGAAATCCCTGCATGATTTTAAAAGTTTATTTGTATAATTAAGCAGGAAAAAGTATTTAGCACCTACAAAGCAATTCTGCCTCTTGCTGACCTGTTGCTTCTTCTTTGAGAAAGCTCCTCCCTCCTCTACTTGTTACCTGTATTAATGGCACATGTTTGAAATCGTTATCTGTGTAAGAGACACCTGTCCACACCTTCAAACAGTGAGACTCCAACCTCCACCATGGCCATCACCAGAAAGCTGTCTAGGGAAACCAGGGACAAGATTGTACACCTGGGGCGGGGGGGATGTGTTGCAATAATGTGTGTGAAGGGATCACAGTGTCTCTCATCATCCTCTACACCAGAGGGGAGGGAAGGCCAGAGTGTGATGCGAGAGCATTGAGATGAAGGGACATGTGCGTTCACAAAATGGTCGTGAACATAAATCCATCCATCCATCCATCTTCTTAACCGCTTATCCAATTCAGGGTCACGGGGCAGCTGGAGCCTATCCCAGCAATTATCAGGCGTTAGGCAGGGTACACCCTGAACAGGACGCCAGTCTGTTGCAGGGCCAACACAGAGAGACAGACAACCGTTCACACTCACATTCATTCCTACGGACAATTTAGAGTGATCAATTCACCTATCATGCATGTTTTTGGACTGTGGGAGGAAGCCGGAGTACCCGGAGAGAACCCACGAATGCACGGGGAGAACATGCAAACTCCATGCAGAAAGACCCTGGACCGGGATACGAACCCACGACCTTCTTGCTGCAAGGCAACAGCGCTAACCACTGCGCCACCGTGCAGCCCGTGAACATAAATGATTGCATGAAAAAACCACAAGATGCTGGTGGAAGGGTTTGTAGAGTACAGTTGCCTGGAAACCATGGTTAACAGGGTGAGGCTGGCTTCCTCAATGCTCAGATGGGATTTATAGGCAAACTGTAGGAGGGCTAACCTGTATTAGATCATGCCAGACAAATGGTGAACCACCATTATCTCAATCACTTTAGGGACTGGGATTATACTGTTGATGCCTTCGACTGTGTTGGGATACAGATATAGTTAGGTAGGAGCTAACTAAACAGAGTAGTCCTCAAGCACTCTGCCTCTGAAATTATCCGGGCCAGAGGCCTTGTGTGGGTTTATGTAACACAATAGAGTAGTGACCAGATGTTTATTTATATGGAGACACGAATCTGAGGGGGCTAATAATGGATTGGTCTAGTTGGACGATGTTTTACTCTTATTAAACTGTGCAAACAATATATTAAATTCCTCAGGAAAGGATGCCTGATCTAAGCAGTGAGCCGTTGCATGTTCGTGGTTCTATCCTTCACGATATTTAATCCCTGCCATGCCTGCTTTGCATTTCCAGAAGTAAAATTTTGCCCCCCCTTTTGCCGACCTCTGTCTGTCCCCCTGCAAAACTCTTTCTTGTTTTGAATTAAGTACATTCTAATTTTCTTTGTTTCTTTTCACTTTTTGTTATTTCTATGGATTACAAACTGCTTTGTAGTAGGGATGCAACAATACCACTTTTTTCAAACCGATACGATACCGATACTTGGATCAGAGTACTTGCAGATACTGAGTACCAATACCAATCCTTCTACCATACAAAAAAAGCACTAAATTGGAAGGCAGGTTTTTTTTTCTTCTCTGCTTGCTGCTACAAATGATGGTGAATTAGATCAAATAAAAATATTAATAAAAATGACCACAAACCAAAAACTTCAGGTTAAAAATTTATTTTTTTGGTGAAATTATTGGAGAGTTTACACATTTTAAGTATCGGTTCATGATATCAGTTTGCTTTATCCGATACTGATACGAGTACATTAGACCGTATCAGGGATCACAGTATCCTAAGAGAATAAAATATAACTGATTAAAACATCTTTAAGTATTTAGCAATATTCGGCACAATCTTTAAAGAACCGACCTCAACCAGTCAGCTTGAAGCAGGCCCTCAAAGTTTCTACTGTTTCAGTGTTCTGAAATTTTATAGATTTTGTTATGAACTGTTTGACTTATAACCTGGCAGGAGCAAAATGTCATTGTGGTCTTAGCATCAAAGAGGTTGGTGTGGTTTAGATATTTAAGCACCAGGAATATTAACATCATACAGATCTAACAAGTCATCCATTCTTGTTGGTGTAATAAAGCACTGTTCCAAAGTGATAAGTAGTAGTAGTACTGTTACATCTAAAAATCCCTACATCTTAAAACCCCCTGCAAAAATACTGTCTGTTCACCTTTATTACTGACAGCTCTGTTATAGATGTCAGCATTATATCCAGCTGCAAGACTGAAGTCTGGTCCTGGCACATAGACCAGAATTATGATTGTCTGAGTAACTCCTGGGGCAGAGAGGGAGGTCTGAAATACAGTCAGTGTGTTTACATGCAGCAAGAAAAATTCGAATTATTGCCTTAGTCTGACTGAAATCAGACTTTTAAAATGTAGTCTGGCCGGAAATCGAACCGAACTGGAGTTTCAGAAGCTCGGCTTCTCTTGCTGGATTATGCGATTGAGAATCTGACTACTCCAAAACCAATACCCCCACCTGCCCTCGTGCACCCCCTCGAGAAGTTAGAGAGCCGGAAATGAGACCCAGCAATAACAACAGTAGTGTTATAAGAGACATATGGCGTCTAAAACAAACGTAAGTGCCAAATCAGTGCATGTTTGGACTTACAAAGAGGCGATGCGTTGTTACTGTGAAAATCCTGCTTTAACTCCTTCTGCTTCACTCCCACCAGCCTCAGTTTACTGCCTGAATGCAGCTGGAAGCGAACCCCTATTAGGCTAACACGTAGGGGCGTATGTCGCCATCTATCGTCGGGGAATGGAACGTAGTTCATTTAATAGTTCGATTTTCTGATGGACACGTAAACTGGGACTCAGCTCGCTTGAAAAGCTTGATTTAGCTGTGCATGTAAACGTACTGACTGTCATAAGTTTGTTTCAAGCTTTCAGTCTTTCTCACTGTGAAGTTTGTTGCCAAATCTTTGTTGAGAGGTAGGCAAATCCCACCCCTTACTGACTTCCGTGTTGCCTATTTGTCAAAAGGAATAACATTAAAGCCTTCCAAGTAATAGGTAACTCCTTCAGACAGCCAGGCTTCTGCAAAACGGCTTGTTGGTCTATAGTTCAAGTCAAAGCTGTAATGAGAGCTTCTCATAGAACGGGCGCCTAAACTCTCAGGGGGCTGCAGCTCAGACATATACCCCACATCATTTGCACCCACAGTCCAGTGAGAAAGCCAGGAATACTGATTAACCATTGAATGTACCTTCCGGACGCCGACGTTACGACAATCACTTGAGACACGCACTGCTTTTAGGTAATATTGGAACTAAATTGCTCGCCTAAAACTCTGAACTCTACAGTTCCATGCATGTTCAAATCAAAGATGACAGGAGAGGAATCCAGTTCTTTTAAGTTTATTCAAACAGGTTAAATATTCATTTTACAGAGTGATTGCTCACACTGGGTCAGCTCTGCTCTGCTGACAGTTTCCTTCTTTGGAGACAATACTTGTATAGCTTCCAACATGTTTACAAAATCTGGGCGTTAACTTTGTCTCACATTCAACTGATCATCAACATTACCATACATGGTGTCTTTATAAAATTCACAGTTTCATTGGTCCTTCACAAATTATTCATTCATGATATATTAACATAATGGGAGGTCTTTTTCTCCAACCAGATTGTGATAAAAAGCAGACCCAAAAGTTTAAGGAGGACACTACTTATCTGCTACATCATAAACATTGTCTAAAAATGATTTCAACTAATCCTCCAGGCATCTGCTGGGGTCTTAGAACAATATACCACAGAGGATCCTTCTGGAATGCTCACACCAATCCTGCAGGCTTCAGTTTAAGCAAAGCCTTACTTTTCTTTCAACTTAGCATGCTGCATGTGACAAAACATAACGTAATAAAATAAATGACCCTTTAATGAAACAGAAAATATTAAAATTAATCCTTTAGTAATCACAGTTCCACTCATTTTGAGACTACTAACACCATTTTGCTGGACCTCTGTTGAATTAGGTCAGTCACTTTAAAGGGGATGAATAACAAGGACATCACTTATTAAATAGATAGCTTTTAAATGGAAAGGAACTGATGGATTAATTAAAATGTATGTATGATTGTATTGAAATTTGTTATGATGTCGTCTGCGGCACTTCCTTCCTAGTTTGTGTCTTGTCCCTTTGTCTCCTTTACTATACCCAGTTGTCCCTTGTCTTCTGAATTACCTTCCTGGTGTTTAAATGTCCCTCATTTTCGTCATGTGTTTCTCAGCTCCTTGTCATTCCTACCCTCTCCAGTCCTCGTCCTAGTACATGCGACGCATTCTTTAATAAAATGGAAACAACATCCCCAAGCCCGTCTCTGCATCTGAGTCCTACCCACAAATATAGATAAAATTACTTTTCTTGTAAAGTGCCTTAAGATTACATGCTGTGAATTGGGGTTGTGTAAATAAACCCAAAAAATTTGGATTATACTATGTTACATATTTTTATTCAATTGCCATTATTTTTAAGAAATCAGTTTTCACTTGACATCATTATTATAATAATTTTTTTGTAAATTGTTTTGTCAAAAAAAAAGCCAAATAGAGGCCATCCATTAGGGGTTTGCAAAGCAGCCGGTATTTGTATCTGTATTTGTATTTTTTGAAGGGGGAAAAGTATTTGTATTTGAGTAGAGTTCCAAATAGCCGTTTTTTTTCGTTCAACTTCTAATTTACATTATATTTAATTATCTATTATAATAATTATGGATATGCAATATCGGTCAATATTTTTTAAATCAAGCAATGAATATGTAACAAGCAACATAATTGAAAAGAACAATGAGCACCACAGACAGTACTTCATCCAGCAGGGGCAAAACATATAATGGCTCTGATCATGATTTTGTGCTTGTGGAGGGATTGGCTGAAGATGGTTGTGATTAGGGTTTGGTGCTGTTGGGGGGGTTAACAGACACTACGAGAGGACGCACGTGATTATGCATAGCATATGTTGACAGATGTTTTATATCTCTGCCTCTACAGTCTGTAAAAGACAGTGACTTAAACATACCAAATAATTCCCACTGGTGCACATAATTTGACACAACTACACAAGCCTTATTTGAACCTTTTTAACGGAACGTAAACGTTATTCTGTCAATAGCCTATTGTCTAAATTACAGATTGAATATAGCTACATATGCAGAGCACAGAGCGAACATGAGAGCACTCGACTACAGAAGTACTAATTCAGCTTAATGGAATAATCCCAATCAAACTAAGATTCCACAAAAATCTATTCAACAAAGTACGTTTGCAGTTAAGTCACATATTTTACCTCCCCCTCTACCCCCCTCCCCGACTTCTAAACATCACTCATTTCATCCGGGCCGCGTTGCGATGTGGTCTCATGAGGAAACGTAGCTTTTTGATATACAGCTTTTCTTGTTCCCCAAGATATTTTTTTAAAAGTAGTTGTTCGGCATTAGCATTTGTAAAAAACATGTTATGTGTGCCTTTCTGGATACAGCATTCAGGTTCGTCTCCACACCACTCCATCCATCCATCCATCCATTTTCTATAACGTGTATCCTCAAGGGGTCACAGGGGGGCTGGTGCCCATCTCCAGTGGTCAACGGGGAAGAGGCTGGGTACACCCTGCAGGTTGCCATCCATCCATCCATTTTCTGAACCGCTTATTCCTCAAGGGGTCGCAGGGGGGCTGGTGCCTATCTCCAGCTGTCAATGGGCAATGGACAGGTCGCCAGTCCATCAACTTCAGGCCATCAGACATATTATAATTTATTTAAAAAGAGGCATAATGTGCTCCGTTAAATAGATTTGATTTTCAGTGATAGTGGTGGTGTAGAAACTTGCAGGTTTATGGTTTCTAAATTGATTTTGTGACTTTTTCCACAAGTTAGCTGCAGCTGTTTTTATATTTTGTGGTATTCTTGCTGTGGGTTTGTAAATCTATTCTGTTGTTACAATTTAATCTAAACATAACACAACTTAAAAAATAAATAAATCCAAGAACCCCCAAAGTAGTGAAAATGAGAAATAGAGACACTTGCAGAACTTTGGAAAAATATAACCACATTCTTCAGAGATTCAGAATGTTATTGATCAGGCATGAACAACTGTAAGATTTTTATTTTATTGTTTTTTTACAAAAGAAAGCAAAAAATATTTCAAAAACAGAAATACTTGGTAGGGCATAAAGTCACAGTTATCTATGAATACAGATAGCCCTACCATTTTCAATAAAAAAACACACACACCAAACAGGCTTTTTGAGGTCAAAATAAAATCAAGGCATGATTTAAAATTGCATATGAAATAAATTAATGTTCTGCATCCAATGTATTGTTTTTGGTTAAGTAATCCTGCAAACTTTCAAATGCTGTATTTGATTTAAATAACAGTCCAGCTGATTATCCATTGCTCTTAATTTCCAGGTGACCAAGCAGACCCCTGCAAGTTCCAGGCGTGCAACGAGTACGCAGAATGTAAAGTGAACAAGTGGTCGGGAGAGGCGGAGTGTGTTTGTAACGCGGGTTACTTCAGCGTTGATGGCCTGCCGTGTCAAAGCATCTGTGAGCTCCAGACAGACTTTTGCCTCAATGACGGAAAGTGTGACATCATCCCCGGCCAGGGAGCCATCTGCAGGTGGGCAAGGGATTAGGATTGACTGTGTGTTTGTTTGTATGGGAAACAAGCCTTCCATTTTAATAGACAACAGTGACCCAGCAGTGGGGTAGTAAGGAGGAAGAGTCTGTAGTTTAAACATAATTATTTATTTCAATAATTTTCTTTAGCAGTTTTAGAAGTTTTATGTCTGATTTGGCTCCTTGTGCCTAAATTGATATTATAGACGTGAAAGACCTGATTTAAATGTGTCTTGAATAGGTTTTTAAATGAAACAATTTGTGTCTTTGAGGATTTACACTTTTGAAAAAGTTTAAAGGTTCTCAAACTTTGTGGGAGTAAAACAATTTTTCCCTCTGAATTGTTTAATGCAAGACAAAAGAATGATACCTCACATATATTTTTTCTCGCAATAATGTGCATATTAAGATCACAATTTTAATCATTGTGACACATTTATGATGTGCTCTACTTCAAATATCACAATATATATTTTTAATTCATATATCATTATTTTTTAGAACTATTTGTTTTTAGTTGTGGTCAGGCTTGTAACTCACAATAGTTATTTATATTTCCAACCAAAATAAAAAAAATATATAAGATGTATAAAAGAAAAAAAGAAAATAAGTGCAGTATTTTTAAGAATGCTCTTTTGGGTTTGTCAGTCTCTCATTTACCAAAGTGCCCAAAGAATAGTGACAAAAATATGTAATATAAACCTCTGGTATTCTGGCAGATTTCAGACTTAAGCCAAGATTTAGTCTCTGTTGTGGTTCTGACTAACATCATTAGGCTCTGACCGATTTATTGCTTGACGACTGAGGCTGTTGTAAACTGAGTTGAGTGATGCACATTGAACCCTGCGGTCAGGTTCAGTGTTCTGTGCATCATCTGTGTGCCTAAAATAAGAGACAATCATTTTATGTCCACAAAGACCAACACTTAGAAGAAGCTAGCTGTGTCTATAAACAAGATTTAAAGAAATATGGTGATTTAAACAATACATAACAATAAAATTTGAGTTTAAAAGAATGGAGAAATGAGAGGTGTGTTATATTTTCATAGCTGTTAACTAATAAAATTATCTTTCTTAAGTTTAACGGGTTTAATCTGGTTAAGTACTGTAAGCGAATTATGATACCTTACAGCACTTTTTTTCCCCCGCTCTTTTCTTGCTTTAGGCAGCTGTACCTGCGATTAGTGCAGTCCATACCGCTATGTGAAAGCAACCCTACCTTTTGCAAAGGGCATGCATCAAAACATTGCTCCCAACAACTGTTCTGGGTACCCTACTTTATATTGCCTAGCCAAATAGTGACTGTGCAAGTCTCGCTTTTCTGCATATAATCAGTCCATGTTTTACTAGTAAGTTTTTATATGCACTACTGGACTGTAGCAGTCAGAGAGAACTGAAGTGCATTTTTTTCATTTCAAAAGTATTCAAATTAAATTCTAGTTAAGGATCTTTCCGAATGTTTTAGGTATCTTATTGAAGGTAGGAAATTTACAAGTTATTACATCTGGCTTTTTGTATATCAAGTCAAAGTCAACTTTATTTGTCAATTCTACCACATGTACAGGACATACAGAGAATTGAAATTGCGTTACTCTCAGACCCATGGTGCATACACGTAACATTAAAATACAGACAGTGACACTAAATACAAGTGACATTAAATTCAAACAGTAACATACAGATAAGAATAATCTGAAATGCATGAATTTTGTATTTAAAGTGTCATATATGTAATTGTCATTGTAGTATTGAACATGATTGTTATATTTTGATAATCGTACCCCAGGGAGATTAGTAACCACTCTGGTGGAAACTAATGAGGATCCAAATAAATAAACAAATAAATATCAGTTGTAGACTCGTTGAGTGTGAACGAAGTTATGATGCATCTTTGAAAACAAATCGGCATCACTGTTGGGTAGACAGCCATTAGAGTGTTAATTACTATTTGGTCAGAATGTAAATTAATTATACGTTTTAGTTTGTTATTAATAAGCTTATGTTGTATATGGGAGCGCAAAGTTAAGACATGCCTTGCAGAGGTGGTAAAATAGACACAAAAACAGCCTTCTGAAACAGTTTGATATTTGATAAATCACACTGTGAGTGGAACGCTTACTTGTTTGGATTTTCTCCTAATATTTTTAGTCTTCTGACAGAAATGCCCACATTGTGTGAGTGCATCTTGCCGCGGGTTTAACAGTGCAATCTTCTCTGCACCTGGTTAGTAAATCACCTGGTACATCTCCTTGCAATGCTGTGCGGTTTGTGCCCATTTTAACAAGTACAAAGTCTAATTAGTTTTTGCCACCATTAGGGGCTTTTCCTCTATCAGAACTTCAGGGTAATTTAAGCAGATCTTTTTCTGATGTAGTAATCTGTTTACACAATCGGCCCTTTGAGGAATCGGCTAAAAACATCCAGACATCAGGTGTGTTTCCGCAGGGAGTGGACTCGCTGATCAGCAACAAAAAGGCACCCAAAGGAGCAGAATGAACAAAATATAGAGACTGAAGAAGAGGGCTTGTTGCTGCATTTCTTTTTGCTGCTGTTATGAACTGGTTCGCCCGCAACTCTATTTTTTTTACAAAGCCCATTGTTTGGCGTCTTCTGCAATTTCCCTCTGAATTACAACCAATCAGCCAAACTTAACCACAGCCCGCACTGAGCGACCCGATCAGGCCATTTCCGAGTACATATCCCCATACAGGAAGTCCATTGGTTCCTGAAATGGCCCTGAAAACTGCCCCGTTGTTTCGGCCCGAAAGAAGTGGAGACAAATTAAGATGGTCCGTTCAAATTACCCTGAAGTTCCGATAGTGGAAACGTGCCTATCAACCAAACATGAATTTGACACAATTCCCTGATTTTTTTTTTTACTTTTTTCTGGTTGAGAAACAGCTTACTTAAAGATTTCCAGGTAGCTGTTCCAGTTGCTACAGTTTCAACTATATATGGTTGTGCATGTTGTTTAAGAGGGCATGGTTCAAATGGCTTGTTTCATTTTAGTAAAGTGATTGAAAATAACTTATCCATGTTGAAAAACGGTAAGAAGGCTGGTCGTGTTTTATGTTTCATACTTTCACATTTTTCTGACGTCTTGCTCTAAATTGCATTATTTGCACCTAAAGGTTTCCCACAGGGACGTTTTAATGTCTTTCAATGCATTTTCTTTTATCTGCTCTCCTAACACACTTGTGCTTGCACGTTCAACAGAAATATGCTCATGTTCCGAAGAAAAGGCAGCAATGCAAGAAAGTGACAGAAACATGCATGTTTTTTATCTCTAGTAATCATGAGCAGACATGGGGAAGAGAAGCCAAAATTACTGCTAACCGCTGTTTCACACCCACTACAGCGACATAACACATGAAGGCAACGCCACGTGCTGCTGGATTCCCATTTACGTCCAGCTCAAAGTATTGCATTCTACCATGGAGACGAGACACAAATAAGAGATTTTCTTCCAAAACAAGGAATCAGTAATTTTATGACGCATGCCAAATCAAAATGAATTTATCAGCGTTGTCAGGAAAAAAACTGCAAACAGGATCAGCTTTTGCATGATTTTTTCATCCATCTCCTTATGATTTAATTGCTGAAACATTTTGATCCTGCTGTTAATTAAAACTGATAAAACTGCATCAAGGAGAGTTCTGTTTTTCAGTTTAATGTTTTACGAAATAATTTTCCGACTGATATTTTTCATCTCCAGGTGTCGTGTCGGAGAGAACTGGTGGTACCGAGGTGAACACTGTGAGGAGTACGTGTCTGAGCCATTGGTAGTTGGCATAGCCATAGCATCTGTAGCTGGTTTCCTTTTTGTGGCATCCGGAGTGTTGTTCTTCCTGGCCAGGACGCTACGGGATCAATATGACAAGGAGGAATCAGAAGATCCTGTACGGTGAGAATTAAAGCAAAAATGCTTTCCATCCAAGTATATACATTTTTTGGCAATAGCCAACGTTTTTTTTACCAACAAATATATAACAGCTGGGTGAGTTATACCTTGTCAAATACAAAGAAGTAATTTTCAGGAATATATTTCTGAAATAAAAGAGATTCTTTGTCTATTTTTTGTGTGTTTCTGATTGACTTTCATATATGGAGAAAAACGAAAGAAAACAAAATAAATATTTTTAATAATAGTCTTAAACATATATCTTAGTATGGGACAGAGTATGTTTTACAGTGATGTGATCTTGGCCCTTTTCTGATCTACTCGATGCTAATACTTACTTCACAACCTGGTTTATGATGTTCTGGTTGCACGTTGGAAACTGGTTAGATTTGATAATTGTTGGGGTGATAACTAACGTTAACAATGCAAGCGGATAAAAATGTTTTCCTCTCTACTTTGTGTGTTCAACCCCCATAAAAATAAATCCACCAGTCGAAATCATGGGGAAATGTGTGCGCTTTTAGTTTGCTGAGGTAGAAACTGTTAGAATTGCCAAGAAATAGCCTTGCCGCTGTGTCTCGGCTGATTTTCCTCATTCCTTTGCGTCTTCAGGCGGGGGGAAAGTATTCCATCATTGGAAAGGGCAACAAAATACAACCCCATGTATGAAAGTGAAGCCACAACAGGCTACAGCCACTACTACCGTCGGTATCCTGAAGCGCCTCTGTATAGTAGTGCAAGCGCCGAGGCATCCACGGACTTCAGCAGCGAGGAGATACGACACATATATGAAAACAGTGAGCTGACCAAGGAGGTGAGCATCTCTTTCCTTATCTTTCTCCATTTTCTTTAAACGGTCATTTAAGAGTGAAACTGACCAAGTCAAGCCAGTCTAAAGTTTTGATTGGGCATGTAGAAGAGATTTTTTACATCAAATGGCAAAGTTTTTCTGCTCTGTTGTAAAGTGAGTCATCACTGTGACAAAACAGGACATAAATTCAGATACAGATGTAAAACATTTCATTTGTAAGAGTCATTCCCCTCCCCCATTATTTCAGATGCCCAAATATTTCTAATCTAAAAGGAAATCCACATCAGACATACGGCAAAATAACCCTCCATTTTTGTGTTATAATTGACTCATGCTGGCTGTGCTGCAGACAGTCTGAGGAGCAGTGTGTCCAGCAGTCCTTTTAAAGTCTGTTCTCTCTAATAGCTGATGAATCTATCCACAGCTGGCGTCCAGCACTCTTTTCTACCGCAGCACCCTTGAGCATGACACAACTATTGTGCATTTTACCTCACAATATCAAATACAGGGGTTTAAAGAGATTCTAGATTTTCATTTGTTATCAACATAAAGATAGAATTCAAAATTGCACAATGAAGATATTATTGTATAGATATAAATGGTGAACAGAACTGGTGCGAGGCCAGAACTAGGGAATGCAACGATATCGATACTGGTATCGGGTATCAGCGCTGATACCGTTCTTATGTACTGTATCAGTTAAAGTTAACCGATACCATGAACCGATACTTGAAATGTGTAAACTCTGCAATAATTTCACAGAAAATATTTAAGGAACACCTTTGGAAATACGGAGAAAAGAAACCTGAATATCTTCTATTTGATCACAATGTGAGACAGTTTTTAAAACTAAAGGCAGTCATTTTGTCTAAACCTATGAAGTGTCAAAGCTCCCTATAGTTCAATAAATAGAGGCACTCCAAAGTTTGTTATATTTAGCATTGAAAACGTGTCCCCAATGAGTAAGGAACTGCATGTGCCTCTAGTATAGCAAGGAAAACTAATTTATCAAAACACCAATAGCTTTGGTTTGGACACAATACCAGCAGACAAAAGTAATTTTTTCGGGGAAGAAGACCTTCATACAAATAGTGAGTTATGCTGTTGAAAGTGTTATGTTAGGGGTTGCTAAGCTGCTTCTTGGACTGGGCAGGTTTTCCATGACTGAAACAGCAAAGAGTTCTGGATCCTATCAAACAGTGCTGAAGATAACATGGGACCATCTGTCAAGAGGCTGGAGTTTAACTCAAATGGACCTTACAACAAGTTAATGATCCTCAACATGATAGCAGCTCCAACTTATGGCTGAATATAGATAAGTTAATTTGAAAAGACATTTGGAAAGCCAAAAGTAAACCTTAAAAGAGTTTTAGCATGAGCAATCAAATCAAAACAGGCAAAAGGTCCCTCTAAGTATAATTTTACATGCAAACAGTGGAAAGGGTTTTTGCCCAAAGGGATCTGGATGGCATTCGTGAACCAGAGCAAAATTACTTTCCATTATGTTCCATATCCATAGCAGTCCTGTGTGCAATTTCTCAATTTATGTTGTGATAGCCATTTTTGAGTTAAATTTTATTTTTTTCTGCAGGAAATCCAAGACAGGATACGCATCATTGAACTCTATGCTAAGGACCGGCAGTTTGCAGACTTTGTGCGGCAGCATCAAGCGTGAGTTCACTTGTTTAAATCTTTTAGACTGTGCTGAGATAAAGTAATTGCCACAATAAACCAAGATTCGTAGGACGTAAAAGGGGAAGTGGGTTTGAAATACAAGAGGCTAACAAGAATAAAAACAGATAAGCTGTGTGTTTGTTAGTCATGAGCTGGAAGAGACAAGAACTTCAGGCCAAACCAGTGTGGAAAAATACTGGAGCTTATAATCAGACAAAACAGTCAGATTCAGACATTAATTTATCTTCCACAAGCTTAGTTAACCTAACAACTTAGCTATGTGCATGTGTGTAATGGTGTTCTTTTTCTATGCATTTTTTTCTGTTGCTCTCCGTTTTTTGTTGCATAAGAAACCTTAATGTTGATTAAACTCAAAACAATTTAGCACTTTCTTCCACCCTCATAAAGTACATATTATAAGAGACTTGTGCACATGTTGCACATGTTAATATCCCTGAACGTGTTTCAGAGTCCTGGATACCCGGAGGGAAAGCTCCACTGCACACACATAAAAATGTTAAACAACAAGGTACTGGAGGTAATGTTCAATTTTATTTGAAAAACAAAGTCACTTTTTGTCACACAATGTCAAAAAAGAACCACCATGATAGAAAATGGTGATGATGATGTTTGATATTGCATATTTTGTAAGCTTCAAAAGGAAAAACATAAAAAACAGCTCTGATAATTTACACAATGGCGAAAAAAAGCCAAGTGTCTTTAAAGTGCTAATGTGTAATCCACGTTAAAGCATTTTACTAACAAGCTTCTTCTCTTCACAGAAACGCATCTTCTGATCAGAAATTAAGCTCCCTGTCAAGATGTTTCTTTGTTCACCATGCTCTTCATAGTCTGGACTGTGTTTTAGATTATTTTCAGCACTTTTTGTAACCGAAACAACAAGTCTACATCTTTCCATCTGCACATGGGCAGATGCTGACCATTCATCAACATACCTCCGTGCCTTCTCCTGACTGGGTGAGCCTCTGTGACGTTACGACACGTTTCTTCTCATCATTTTGCTGCTTACCTACAAGACTGTTGGGAAAACTGGGCCGCATCCTGTTACTTGAACAGAAACATAAAGACCAAAGCAACAAATAACTATTGTTTAGTGAGGAGAACAGTTTTTTTCCATCATCTTCGATCTGCCTTCTCTTAAAGGGGAAGAACATAAATTCCAGCAAGTTAATATAGATAAACTGACATTTGTCCATTGGTGGTACACTCATTTTTTTGATATTTGTAAAGCACAGATTTATTTCTTAGTTCTATCAGAGAGTAACCACAAAAGTTGTAAATTTTTAGCTGTTGGTGCTATTCTAATTTAAAACATTCCTTGAAATGTATAATATCTTTGTTGAGTCATTTACAGTTTGAAACCAACACCAATGGATTTACTCTGCTGTAGAATACAAGCATGAGTCAACATTTTTGAAAATACAGAAAAACACAATCGTAGTTTGTTTCTCTCTGTGTTTCCTATTGCTTTCTCTTCAATCAAATATCAAACAACACAGCGGTCAGCTATAGAGATACTTCTAGTTACACCTCCCACTTCACCTGCAGGAAAAAAAACTTTTTGGTTGAAATTATAATCCTTATCAATTTATTAACTCTGTCTAAGAAACTGGATATTTTCACTATGTCTGACTATATGGGATTCAGCCAGAATTTGATGTTCTAGTGTGAGTAGCCATGAACGTCTGCAGTTTGGTCTGCAATATTTGCCAAAAGATACTTGAAGTGGACTCCTGGGGGCATTAACATACTAAATGTTGAATACATTGGAGTTGAACAGTTTCCATACCCTCTGAGATTTTTCCCATCCATCCAGCCATCCATCCACTTAATCTGGGGTGCAGCAGCCTAAGCAGGGAGGCTTAGGCTTCCCTCTTCACAGGCACTTGGGCCATCTCATTCCAGGGCTTCCCTAGATATTCCCAGGCCAGCCAAAAAAACAGTCCCTCTGGCGTTTCATGGGTCTTCTTTTGGGTCTCCTCCCAGTGGGATGTGCCCAGAATACTTCATTCTCACCAGATAGCTGAGCCAGCCTGTAAAACACCCTTGAAGACATCAACAAAACACATCCGAGATGCTCCGAACTCTGAGAGGAATAATGCTGGTTATTTTTTATGTAAAATTGGAGACATAAAGCATTTTTGTGCAGATAATGCACTATTTAGAGGCGGCACTTGCAGTGCCCTCACAACTCCTATTATATGGAAATACGCTGATCGTGAATTGACATAAACCTCTCCTGATGGACTCCAAGTGGCACCAAATTTGTAGGCCATAATAACCATTAAAGTTATAAGAAATAAAGGCTTGAAATATCTCATTTAGCATGTAACGAATATATATGGGTTTAATCTTTTATGTGTAATTAATAAAATAAATGAACTTTTGCACAATATTCAATCCTGTTTGACCTAATAAAATACAGACTAAAACGTATTTTAGAGTGTGACTGAGAGTAATTCTGAAGTATCATTTATAATCTGATATGTGGTCGGTTTTTATCAGCAATTGATCTCTTTCTCTCCTTACCTAAAGACCCTGCAGCTTCTGGCCTCTCATCTCCTCCCTGTCTCGGATCTTTCTATAAACAAGGACAATAACGATTTATCTCAAATAAGTGGAGAGCAATAGTGAGCACAGGATCTGCACAGAAATGTAGAACTCAAACTAGTAAGGAATGTAACACAAGCTAATATTGCCTTCATACAACAGCAAAACTCAACTTACACCTTCTTTGGAAAAATCTCTGCAATATTTGTTGCCTTTTGCTGCTTCTGGCTCCTTTGCTTAGCTGCTCTACAGCACCTATTTGTGATCAAACGATGCCTGCGTTAGCCTGTGTGCACTTAAGGTGCGTTTAAACATGGCTCGTAATAATATGTTACCGCACATTAAACAGCAGTAACAGCTGAAAAAAGTGCCGGAGACATATGGCACTGACACGGAAAGTGCGAGGGACATGTCCCACGCGTACCCCGCTGCGGTTACGCCCATGCTTGTCTGGGTGAGTAAATGAATGTAATGCATGCTATAAAAAAGGTCCAGGTTGAAGAAAACAACAACTTCCCTTTAAGCCTAGTCTGAATACAGTTGCTTTATGATATCATCAGGGGTTCATTAGGGAACATTAGTGAAAAACGAGAATCCTGAATATTAAAGGAACACAGTAGAAAAGTATGGGGATAAAGCTGTGAAAAAGTTTTTAGTAAGATCAGGTGGAACAGCCACAGTTCTACCAATACATGCCACTTTAACTAAACTAAACCGACTGGACAAGAAGAGCAGCAGCGAACCACAACTCAGGTCAGAGAATCTGCTAAGAGGACTGTACTGGTACACAGTACCACCTGGATGAAACATGTTGATAACAGCATGATGCTGTGGGGACACATTATTTTAATAAAGGCAGCAAAAGACTTAAAACTAGGGTGGCTCATTTTTTTGAGGAGGACAGAAACTTTCTATCCGAAGCCAGGGGTTCTGGATGCTTAAAATCAGAGTGCATTCACATGTTTAAATGACCCAGTCCATGTCCAGATCTAAATCCAATTGATAATTTTATGGATAGGACTTTACATTTTATGTTCACAAAAATCTCTCCATCCAATCTGATTCTCTAGATCTGCCAAAACCTCAGTGACATTCCCCAATAGTCTTGCAGGTGTAATTGTATAACAGAATTAACTCAGGGATGCTGAATAATACATATCCACAACACACTTTAGAGATTTTTGTTTGCAACATTTTTTTCAGAAACATAATGTTTTTATGCTACTTCAGTTTTTCTCAGCTTTTTTTTCAATGTCCATACCTAAAATCCTTATTAAACACTTTGGATTTTGTAAATGTAACATGAAAAACATAAAAGAAAGGTTATGAAAACATCTACAAGGTGCTTTGGTCTCAACTGAGCACCTATTTTTGCAAGTTATTAACCAACAACAGGCTGTTTATAAAATTATCCATCTAGTCTCTCAGTAAGTAGATTTTTTTCATATGTTTTCCTCCTTCTAGGTGAATCCTCTGCCTTTTTCTTTGGATCTTTGCAGATAAGAAACTTTTGGGTCCCTAAATGCGATACAAGTATTTAGACATTGGTCATATAGCCCTTGGAGTTGAATCTTCATAGTCTGCTTTCATTTTCACAGGTAACACAACTAAAAGTCCAGGAAATGCAGAGCCTGATAAATAACAGACACCTGATAAACAACAGTAAAGATATACATAGAAACGTCCATACTTCTGTCTTTCCAATATGAAATCTTCTGGCAGACTAATTCCAGTTTTTCCTCCGGTATTTCTGCATTTTCCTCTGGATTTTTTTATCCTTGACCCCACCCATCCACAGAGTGGCCATTCACATCTGCACCTGGTTATGCTCTGCTTCTGTATGCTTAAAAAAAGCATACACAAAAAGCAAGAGCGTCTGCCCAGTCTGGAGGTCAAAGCCCCAGACATCGATTACGCTTAAGCTTTTTGTAGGAATGGATTACATTCTCCGTAATCTACCCAATAGAACAATCGTTTTTTGGAGCAAAAACCTTTGCCATTGTCATGCCTTTTGTAATTAGTCAGTTCAGTTTTATTCTCATAGGTTTTTGCGCTTGCATCACCGTAGCGCCACTTTCCCTCAGCCTTTGCCACCTGGTTAAACAGACCGAAATCGAACCCAGTGTCCATTTATGTGAATAACTCTGCAAATGTTATCACACTGTAAAAAATAAAAAGTTGAGAAAACTTAAAATTTCAAGGCAACACGGTGCGGACTGTTGTTGGCTTAACTAAGATTTGTAAGTTCTGACAAGAGTTCTGCCAAGTTGGTGCTATCTCCAGCTGTCAATGGGCAAGAGGTGGGGTACACCCCTGACAGTTTGCCAGTCCATCACAGAGCAACACAGGACAAACAACCATGCATGCACACACCTAACGACATTTAGAGAGACCAATTAACCTAACAGTCATTTCTTGGACAGTAGGAGGAAGCTGGAGTACCTGGAGGGAACCCATGCATGCACAAAGAGAACATGCAAACTCTATGCAAAAAGACCCTGGACTGGGATATGAACCCGCTAAGTGTCAGCGACATATAGTCGGTATTGGTAGAAACAATTCACTTCCCATCCGACTTTGACCATGTTTGGTCAACATTTGGGGCACAGAAAACGTTGACAAACCAGCCTGAAACGAGTCATCTGCTCAGTAGTCTGTTTGAACTTGTTCAGACCATGTGCGCAGGAGCACATCAGTAATCTACGGGGTTTCCCAGTGGTTCCCGACTTGACTCAAAAAACCTACTCAAAGGTAGGGCAGACAAGCTTTTTTACGTTGTATGTGGAAAGGGTTTTTTCTGATTTAGTTAAATTTGAAAACTTAAATCAAATCAACAATTATAAATTATCGTTTTTACTGTGCAGTTACTGTGGCATAGATTATAAATCATGTCAGTCTGCAGTGTCTGTTTTTATACTGATGACTGTGACCAGAGCTATCATCTTGTGTAGATGTAGTGGGTAAAAAACAAAAGGCTTTATATAAACTGCTGAATCTGGTTCAGTGATTAATTTTAGAAATAGACTTCTAAAAACCGATCTGTCATCTTCTCTCCTAATGTCAATAAAACGTTAATGGTTAAGATTACTTAATGACGTAACACGATGAACAAGGATGGTTTTGCCTAAATGATAGAAGACTCAAATAATAGTTTGATAGTTAAAATAGTGTGAAATACTGGCATTTTAAATTTTACTAATCTGCATAGTTTAGACTGAAGCTTTAATCATTTGGATTCTTGCATCGTTCAAGCCGACAGTTTTACTTTCCCACAGGAAACGTAAGAGCACACTCTATCCTTTCTCTGTGGGCCAGAATGTCGTAAACGATTAGCTACTCTCCGGATAATCCGAAAATGAGATTAGCCTCAGAAAGTATGGATTACAGCTTCATCTGCATCCACAACGGTCTCTAAAAAGGTGCGCACCAGTAATCAGTCTGTACATGGAGAATGATCTCATGCGCCAAGGTTTGTCAAACAGATCGTTAACCTGGGGGACAGTGTTTCTTTATACTGGAAGAAGGAAATATTGGATCCTTCATGACTCGATGTTAACAATAGGCGCAACTTTTCTTTTTTTGGAGCAGCTGATGTTATTACTGCTGAATTTTTTTTGGTTCTTTGACCATTTGTGACAGACACATGGGAGCCAGATGAAGTTGTTGTGCTAATTTCTGCACTTCTACCAGAGTGTGCAATCAAAGGATTGTGACTGGTGCAGCTGACTTTATACATCTCTTTTGTTACAACACTAATAGTTAGTTTTGTATTTCTACTCACCCTCCTTACCTTGATACCTCTAAATAACACACATGAAGGAAGATGCTCTGATCAGATAATATCAAAACGTTCAGGCCTTCTGTGACAGGAAGTGAAATGGTCACCTTAAACATGACATCTCCACTATGAAACATGGTACAGATGGCATCATTATGTGGATATGCTTTGAAAAAAACAAAAAACAAGTAGAGTGAATTATGATATGTGGGCTACCTAGCTCTCCCCCTGCCTCCTCTGGTTGAATGGTAGAGGAGATGAAGTAAAGAGAGCAAACTTTAGAAGCATTTAATAGCTTCATCATTAAAATGTAAAACCATAAAATATCTGTGGTGGAACGAAACATCAAGAAAAGAGAAAAGTCACTTGCCAGCATACTTTCTGTCCAGAAAGTTTCTCTGTTCTTACTTGGTCTGGGTTGACCTGACACGACCCGGGCCAAGCCGACCTTACTGGAAAAAGGGGCATGACAGACCTCACGCATCTTTTAAAGAGGGACAACTTGCTCAATCGGTGGCTGCCAAACACTTTTGTTTTTGCAACACTGCATGTCTATGTACGTACAAATGTAACAGATTATTCAAAACTGTCTGACCCGGAACCATCCAGGGGACCTCCAAATGTGCACTTGGTTCAAAATACCTCCTATATCTCATATAATGCAGCATCCAACCCTGACAGATTCAAGCCATGCAGATCTCCGGAGATGCATTCAACATAACGTGGTGTTGATTTCAACCTGATGCTGCATTGCTTGTTTTAATAGCCAACTTCTGCTTCTTATCCACAAATCCCTCTCTGAACATAATTTCAGAGATTTTGGCAATTAAAAGTAATGTGTAGCTGTTTGTCGCTGTTAAGTTCCCAAGTCTTGCTCAGGGGTTGATGCCAAGAGCTCCTTTCTCACTCATCTTGAGACCTGATGACTTTAGGGTTCCCTTCCCTGCGTGCGATATATTACACATAGTTTTTTTACAACAAACAAATATGTCTATAAAGTCAGTACTGTATATTTATTTTTTCATGGCGTCCCCCCCCCCCTCTTATTTTTGCTCTTCATAGGAATCTGAATGTGTTGTTTAAGTATCTGTCTGAAAAGTCAGTTATGGACCTTAGATGGTAAATATTATAATTAAAGTTCTTTGATTTGTTTTCCAGTCAGACCTTAGAAATACTTGATGCTTATTTTGATCAGGTCAGAGTTTGCAGATATTTTTTTTAATCTCCTTTCACCTTGCACATGTTCTTGATTCTACCTATACTAGAGAAGCTGGGATTTACATGAAAACATGAAGTTTTATGTTACGATAAAATATGTCATATTTTTCCTTATTTGGGTGTGTTTCTGATTATGTTTCTTAAAAACAGGTCTATATCATTTGTCAATTTTCACTCTTATTTTGGGCTTTTGATCCGGTGACTGTTGTGTTGTACAAACACACAGTCAACAAACACTGTAAAATCTGATTGAGAAACCCATTTTGAGTTGTGAAGCATTTGTTACAAATTAAAAAGAGAAATGTTACTTCTCTCAGTGACTTTATTTATCACTTCTCTGAAAACAGTCAGATGAGTGAAAAACATGATTTCAGCTGTCTCTTTTAGACTTTCTTTCAGCAGGGGCTTCAGTTTGGATGGATGGAAACAAAACAAGGAGACACAAAGTTCCTCTAATTTTTTAACCGTCTTATTCAAAATAGCTTTTATGACTTCTCTGGCTTCAGAAAGAGTCGCTCAAAATGCGGTCATGAGCTATTTCTTTCTAAATTCAGCAGCCACTAATTAAGAAAACTGAAAGCACAAAGGGAATTTGTACTGGTATGTTGCTGATGATCCATTTCCATCATCTTATCTTTGTTGCTTTAGGTTCAGTCTGGTCCTTCTACTACTGATAGAAAAGTTAATAAGGTAACTCCTGAAATTTTTAGACATCTATTTTCCTTTTAGTCTCATCTTTCTGTACTGGTCAGTTTTTCACAATAAATATAATATCCGCTTTATGTGAGCTTCTGTACATCTTCTATAGCCTGTTTGAGCTATGATTCATTGTGTACCTAAATTCCTAAAAATATTTGCTAAGCAGAACCTTTCTAAAAGTTCAAGTCTAAATTGATGCCATTTAGTCTTCTGATTTGCATTGTGTCCCGTAAAAAAAAAGTCTGATATCGATTCTAATAAATGAAAGCAGCAGCTGCTTGCACCATGTAGTCTGTATTTCTAGCTTTCATTAGGTGCTTCTTTACTTAGCATGAATAGGAATTCACTTACATTGGTTCATACTAAGCTAAAGCAAACAGACTGCTGCCAGGTCAGGGGAATTACTGGGCAGGTTACAGAATGCTTTTTTTTCTCACTTATCTAACTCTGAGAAATATAGTAACTGTCAGGTAAAAAATAGTGGTTGACCTAGAAAGAATCACACACAGGGGTCGGAGAGAAATTGCAATCAATTGAGCTCTGCAGAGGGAGATAAAATCAGTTCTACAGAAGGAGACCAGAACACTGTAAGGAATGAGCCACCGTGTCTGTCTGTTCTCTGCCTCCCAGCCTCACAGCTCTCAATCTCCTGGTCACCTGGCCTCAAAGGGGCATCCCCTGCAGTTTCTCTTTATTTAGTCACAATTCAGTAACATATGAAAAGAACAGGATGTCATGCAAAGGAGCATATGACTCAAACCAAATTACATTTAAAAAGTACATTTAAAATATGTGATAAAGAAAGACACCCTAAGAAAATAATAATACAACATTATTATTTTACCTAACATTTCCCCCCTGGAATGTGGTTTTTAAATGTGATCACATAAAAAAAAAGTTGTAAATACTTAGGGGTGGAATATCCTGTACTGCATTCCAAAAGCACAAAGGTAAATTAACTAAATGTATAAAAGTTAAATAAAGAGTATAACCATATAAAAGCCATAATGATAGAGTCTAGAAACCTGGTTAGTTCGGATGAAAAACAAGTGTTTTCTTAGCTCTCTTTGTCTGGTTGCTCATTACTTTTTACTTTTTAGTTGGTTCCCCTGAAAAATGAAGTAATAAACTTCCAAATGTGTTTATTTATAATCCTTGTGTCACCCTAAAATAAAGGTAAAGTTTTACACGTCTCTAAAACCAGTGTTTGGCTTTAGCATAAATATTAACCCAATTTTTTAGAAAGTTTGCATAAAAGTGTTTGCTAAAAATTAGTGTATTTTATGAAAAGAAGATTTTATGAAAAGAAGGCAGCCCGTATTCACCTTTTGAGGATTTGTCAATTCCATAACTTTCCTCTGATAAGTCTTCTGTGTTTACTACTTCTCAAGTTGCACATTTGACGCACAAAACAAATAACACAGCAGTGCAAATATGCTAAAAAATTTGATTATTGGAGAGTAAATTTTCCCACCTTTTTAGCCAGATCACAATTATCCTATTATTGCATTTAAACATGACTTCTGTTTAAAACAAAGTAACAATTTCCTCAGAATGTGGAGGCATTTTCCAGAATAAAAAGGAAAATGTGTTCTCTACTGTAATTACACTCCGTTCTTTTCACTAAATAAAATAAAATAATTGACTGTGGTTGGTGCATGCTCATCCTGCTGCATCAGGTCTTTCCTTCCCTTCACTCCAACAACTGAATTAATATTCCTCAGTACAAGTTCTGTTTACAGACTAAACTTACTTTGATCCTGTTTTTCTTTGAATGCTGGAAGTGAAGCACTCTCCCTGGGGATTTCAGTCCAATTCATCTTAAACTGTATGACAGCTGATCATCCAGATTGATATATCCTAGTGTACAAAAAGCCTGAAGACTAAAACCCATTTTAGTACCAACTTAATGTAAATCACTTAAATAAAGCTATTATCGTTTAGTCTTAAAAGAGCGGATACCGAGATATTCTCCGTGTTCAGTTTGGTTTTACCGTCCAATAAAACACAGCCTAAACCAGATAAAGAGAAAAATCATCAGACAATGTTGCAGCCCCA
Organism: Apricaphanius iberus; assembly: GCA_028564705.1. Lineage (NCBI taxonomy): Eukaryota > Metazoa > Chordata > Actinopteri > Cyprinodontiformes > Aphaniidae > Apricaphanius > Apricaphanius iberus. The sequence goes on from JAPXFQ010002826.1 coordinate 2,401,012, forward strand.
AGGTATACTAACCTTTTTTTACTCTTTGACTTCTATCAACAGGGATATAAATGTTTATAAGTTCAAAAGTAAATCAGATAAATTAATTTTAACTGTGTTGCACAGGCCAATGAAATGTTCACTGTCTGTTTCACAGCAATGCAGTTTATCTAAATATGTAAGGGCTGTTCAGAAGAGACAGTTGCTTACTAACCATGTAAAGCAGGTATGCCATTAGATCACGGGTGCCCAAACTTTTTTCCCTCAGAGGGCCTAAATGAATATTCATCAGGGGGCTGAGGGCCAAAAGTAGTAATTTTAACTCGAAATACAAACACCAATAGTAAAGACATAGTAAAGTAATTTTATTTATTGTACAGTTATTTAAGATTCACTTCTATGTAAATAACACAAAGAAGATAAATAATTAATTTAAACATACCTAAACTTCCTTATTTGAGTGCTTTTTAGCACTGTCAGTGAAAACAAATATTCTTCTTCCCAGTAGTTTTTTAATGCTTTTTGTCTGTCTAAAACTGACAGTGCCACTCCATGTTGATAACAGCTGCTTAAACTAGCAGCCATCTTGGTAAATTGTGAACTTGGAAGTAGTTTTATCCAATCCCTTACGGCAGCAAATTATCTGCTCATGGGATATTTTCTAAATTGATTAAATATGACTATTTGTGGTCTGGTAAAGTGAGCAAATGTAAAAATGTGTACAAATCTACTCTACATGCCCCTTGTAATTTCCTTGCAATTCACTCTTTAACATAATTGTTATATTTCAGTTATAATGCATGCATGATGTGGACTTTTATGAAAGACCATGGGCCAAACTGAATGGCTTGGGGGTCACCTTTGGGCACCCCTGAATTAGATAATAATGATAACTAACAAAAAGGGGTGTTTTTTACAAAGCCTTTTTTTTGTTTTTGTTTTTTTGTTTTTTACAAAACCTTTATTAGGACTCCTGTATTTTATTTAAAATTCTTTAATCAATTCATTTTCTTTAGTCTATCATTGCCTTGTTCAGTTTTTCATTCTCTTCCCCGCTTTGTAAGAACACATTTCAGTACAACCTCTAAGCTCCTGGTGCCAGAGTCCTGAATGGGTGGTGAAGGAAAAAATAAACATTATTAATTTCAAATTTTTGCATACATGTACACATGAAGCAACACGATGCCGTGTCTTAGTGAGGGCGTGTGGATTATTTGTGCTTTAGAATGTAACAATTGAGAACCAAGAAGAAAATACCATCATAGTTTCTCTTGGCTCCGTGACTGAATGCATCAAGACAGCCGTCCTTGAACACTGCTGTTGTTGCTCTGCCGCACAGGTTTGGAAAGCACTATTTAGGGAAATTCATAACTGAAACTATGGATTGTGTTAAATAAAGAGTCTGTTTCGGTTGGGTTTGAACAGATCAAAGTCTGCCTGTTCTGTTCAGACGTCTCCAGCCTTTTTTTGACCAACTGTTGATGTTATTACTGCTGATGTTTTTTGGTTCTCTGACCATTTGTGACAAACACATGGGAGCCAGATGAAGTTGTCGTGCTAATTTCCACACTTCACACTTTTACCAGTGTCTAATCAAAAGATTTTGAGTGGTGCAGTTGATTTTATTCACTTCTTTTGTTACAAAGCTAACCTTGTTTTGCATTTGTATTCATCCTCCTTACCTTGATACCTCTAAATAATAAACATGAAAGAAGATGCTGTGATCAGATAATATGAGAACCTTCGGGCCATCTGTGACGGGAAGTGAAACTGTCAACTTGAATATTCCATTTCCACTATGAAAGATGGTACAGATGCATCATTATGTAGAGATGCTTTAAAAAAAGTGAATTAACCCCTCCTTCCTGTGGTTGAATGGTAGAGGAGATGAAGTATATAGCGCAAACTGCAGGATCATTTAAGACAGCATTATATGACTTAGTGCTGAATTACAGGAGTTCTTTAAAAAAAAATCAAAATCAAACTTTATTAGGTATAAATTATTATATTATTAGGGAGACGGCTGCTAGAGAAGTGCAGAGACCGCGAAGGTTCATATGGTAAAACTTATTCTGAAAGATAAGAAAGGTGCAAGACCATTAAGACACTTAAAAACTATTAAGAGAACCTTAACATTTATCCCATAACATACGTAGAGCCAATACAGTGATTTTAAGACCAGTGTAATGTGCTCCCGTCTCCTGGTCTTCATAAGGACACATGCTGCTGGGTTTTGTAAAAGCTGTAAACTTGAGGTAGTCTTTTTGAGAAGACCAGAAAGCAGGGCATTACAGTAATCGATTCTACCGATGATAGAAGCATGATTTAGTGTCTCCGTATTGGCCTGAGAGAGAATGGGGCGGACTCTGGCGATGTTAAGGTGATAAAAACCTATTTTAGTGATCATTTTAATGTGAGGAATAAAGTCAGCTCAGAGTCAAAAATCATGCACAGGTACTTCACTTGTAAAGATGGATAAAAAGACAGTAATTGTAGTTTTGGTCAAAGTTTCTCTCTCTGAGCCTCAGGACTGATAACTAAAATTTCAGTTTTGTCCTGGTTGAGCTGGAGAAAGATTTCTGCCAACCAGGATTTAATGTCTAAAATGCAGTTAAAAAATGTCATCCATTGGCTGTGTGTCATCAGCAGACATGGAGATGTACAACTGTGTATCATCAGCATAACTGTGAAAGTTAACTCTGTGTCTTCTGATGACACCACCAAGAGGGAGCATATACAGGTTAAAAAGCACTGGGCCTAAAAATGAACCCTGGGGCACACCACATGTGATCTTGTGGACCTTAGAGGAACAGGTATCTAAACTTACCATACATATATGTGGTGGAATTAAGCATCAAGAAAAGAGAAACAACAAACCTAAACACGTATCAGTGCCACTTGCCAGCATACTTTCAATCCAGAAAGTTTTCTGTTGAATCTGATAGAGAATCTGTAGAGATGGTAAAGATTAAGGTTTATAGCAGAAAGGTCCTCCAATCTCCAAAAACTCTGAGTTCATCACCAAACATTAAGTTGTCGAAATACCGATGGCAATTTCCATCCATCCATTTTCTTAACCGCTTATTCCTCAAGGGGTGGCGGGGGGGCTGGTGCCTATCTCCAGCTGTCAACGGGCGAGAGGCGGGGTACACCCTGGACAGATCGCCAGTCCATCACAGGACCACACATAGAGGCAGACAGGACAAACAACCATGCACGCACACACCCACACCTAAGGACAATTTAGAGTGATCAATTAACCTGTCATGTTTTTGGACTGTGGGAGGAAGCCGCAGTACCCGGAGGGAACCCATGTATGCACGGGGAGAACATGCAAACTCCATGCAGAAAGGCCCTGGGCCGGAATACGAACCCACAACCTTCTTGATGGCAACATGGAAACAGTAATTATAAGTGTTAGTAGTATAAATTCATTCAAATTCATTATGCCCATCTCATTTCCTTAAGATCACAAAATTCACGGTTGAAATTAAATAACTTTAAATATAAATCTACCAAAAGCATGATTACTTGTGATCCTCTCTGTGAACATAGGACAATTTAGGAAGAAAACATGTTAGCCGCTGAAAAAGATTTTAGACTGAGTCTGGGGTTCACTGTCCAGCAGGACAACAACAGCAGTTTAGTTCGGACCAGGCAGGAAATCAGGCGTTCAGGCAAAGTAAAATACCGGGAAGTTTCAAAATAAAGGACATTTGCAGATTTCCGATTGCTTAACTACAAAAAAAAAAAAAAAACATTACTACCTGTGACACTGAAATGCTTTGAAACACCAGGGTTAAAGTCAGTATGTCTGTGGGTCTAATTTATTAGTGTTTATCACAGGGGAGGAATAGTTAAGCCTTGAAGTGGAGAATAACCCAGTTTACATGATGCCAGTGATCATTTTTACAAGGACAACATGAAAAAGGAGACGGCATGTACAGAAACATCTGCAGTTCTGGGAGTGGTGAGTTTATTTTACTTAGTAACATAGAATACATTTTTTTTCCTACATACTACCCTTTAAGTTTTGCAATTGCAATTCCCATGGAATTCCGTGACCTCCCAGGATCAGCTGGGAGGAACGCTTTCGCAAGTAATACACGTCTTAAACACTCCTGTTGTGAAGGGACACGATGCTGATTTTGCTCATTTTGCTTAAAAAAACACCTTTTACATTATGCGCCGCTTACGTGTCCAGTGGAAAGCAGGGGTAAGAATAAAGTAAAGTATTTTTATCATACAGTTATTTAACCTTCCTTTTTGTGTAAATAACATTAAACATATGACAAATAAGTCATTAAATAGACTTTTAGAACACATATCTAAACTTCCATTTTTAAAGGATTTAGCACTGATGTCAGTAAAGAAATATTTTTCCTCCCAGCATTTTTTAAAATGTGTTTTGTGTTTGTGCCACTGATGATGCCGCTCCATGTTGATAATAGCTGCTTAACATAATAGCCAACATGGTGATCCGCAAACTTAAGGATATTTTGATCCAGTCTGGTGCGACATCATAGGTTCATTTGTCATTTTGTAAATCAATGAATATGACTATTCGGTCTCATAAAATGTGCAAATGTACAGAAGTGCACAAATGTACTCTACATGTCCCCGTTGTTTGCTTAGATTTCAGTTTTGAATCTAATTTGTGACATTTCAGATATAACTTAAGCAACATGACTGTGGACTTGATGCCAAATAAATATTAATTGAACCCATTTACCACAGGCATTATCAGCATCAGAAGAATAATTATAATGCATATTAAGCTGACAAAGTGGATATTTATATAGAAACCAAGGGACGCCCTAATCAGCTAAGGGGGCCAACGTTGGCCCGTGGGCCCCACTTTGGGCACCCCTGGTTTAGAGAAAAGCAGGTTCATGTGCAAGACTGGCACAGTCAAAGTCCACAAGGAACACATTTGGACCCCCAAATATTTGTGAATTGAAAACAGTTACACTGAGGATTTTGCCTCTTGTCTTAGTTCTTTCTTCACAATGACAGACAAGAGCAGTGCCTGGCCGCACTATTTTAAATCAAATAAAGAAATAATAAAGAGAAGCAATCACACATTTTATGGCTAAGACAATATACATACAGCACATTCATATCAGTATAAAAATATGGATCAGATCAGATGGAATTTTTTTTTTTTCGTCCTTTGAAATGTTTCCCCAGACACACACAACATAGTTTCCAGATGGCTATTTGAATTACTACTTGTTCAAGTTACTAAAGGAGATCAGTGGAAGAATGAAGGTTAAACATCAATTCAATTGAACTTTTTAAGATTCTTTGTGACCTGGCACAATTTATTTGTCTGTTTCTTAGAGATAAAACTACAATCAAGAAGAGAATATATGTTCTCTAAGTTTGAGAAAAGCAACGACCATTTTATTAAACACTGCTTTCGCATTCAGTGTTTGCTTTTAGATTAGGAATATGGCTACAGTAAAATGTAATGTAGCTGAAAAGCAGAAAATAGTTTGGAAACCTAAACATTAGAAACCCCCGAAGCCCCAAAGGCTTCTACCTGAAGCTGGCTGTGTGTTTTCAGCAGCTGGAAACTATTTTAATGGGGAACACAGGGATGAATGATAATAAAAAAAGAGTTTAGAGTCCAAGTCCAATTAGGAGGTGGCCTTTTTCTGTCTTTCAGCAGGTTCTCAATGAATCATGGTTTATCACTTCAGCTATGCACTATTCCACAAAGTAGAGAAACGCATCAATTCAGACTTTAGTAGCTGACACGGGTATTTGTCGTGACATACCAGCTCTTGGTGAACTAACGCATTATGCTTTAACAGCTTCTGGTAAGGTGCCGAAAAATGTGGTTTTCTGTAGCAAATGAAATGCAGCAAAGCATTAAGGTGATGGTCAGAAACGTGGACTTTGACTGCAGCTGCAAGGCTTCACGTTGCGCATTTATCCACCAATGCTTTCAGGACACGTATATGCTAATTCAGGTTGAAGTTTGGGTTTGTTACAAAAATCTCGGATGTGTTTCACTTGTGTTTATTCCTCCTGAAAATAATTCATGGAAGAAGAGGATGTCTAATTGCATCCATAGAAACAAGGGCTGAATAAAGAACAGTCCAGATAAACACTGGTAACTGTGAAACAGATGTGTGTGAGAACTTTTTGGACTTATAATATACTATGTGTTTTTATGTCATGCAGCTATTGCGTTAAAGGATCAATCCCTTTTCTGAGCTTTAGTTTGAGTACCTTCGCACCAGGAGCACCAGTTTCTCCAGCTGTGGTTTTTCCCTTTAAATCCAGATGTCAGGATCTGGGTTGATATAGATCTAAGGCTCGGCTTGTTTATAACCACCAGGTAAAAGGTTATTTTAGACTGAAAAAAATCGCACCTGAATTTATTCTTTTTAGAAAAGAGAAAAAAAATGGTTCCCCTATTTTTATTTTTCATCTCATTGTTCCTCAGGGTATCATCTTCTCTATCAAACATTTGCGGTAATCCCTACAAGGCTTGTGGTAAATTATACACAGGATTTCTAACATCTTACTTTAAGGTGACTGTGTGTAGTTTCCCTTGTGATAGGGGGCAGTACATACCTAAATCATTGCGTTCAAGCTGTATTTTTGTGTTCGAGTGATAACCTTGCCAATGAATCGCCATTAAGGACAAGTATCCTGTTTTCTGGTGATGTTGATCTTGATTTACTGCTGTTTGGCCTCGTTTTTTTTCTTTATGATGACGTGAGATGCATGTGTGCGATCAGCTACACCTAGCCGCTGGCATTCAGTGTGTATTTCAGACCCGCTTTTTTATGGATATATGTTGCAAAGCTGTTAATGCTTTTCAATGTTTGGACATCATTTTATTCATTTTCAACAACATTTCGATAGATATGTCCCTTTTGTAACTGGTTTCAACCAGTCCAAGGCATTAAAAATGCCATAATTACCACAAAACAAATGGCAAGACTGTTTCCAGATAAACCCCTTGAGCTGACACATTTTACACCTGTCAGTGACAAAACAATCGAAGAGAATATCTCTGGTCTGAGTTCATGTACATGCTGCCTTGATGAATTACCCACTCAATTTCTAAAGTCTGTGCTGAGCAGCTTGTTACCACAACTTGGTCAGTTAGTTAACATCTCACTTGAGACTGGAACATTCCAAAGTGCCTTAAAAACTGCAGTCATTAAGCCTCTTCTAAAGAAAAGCCTTGAAACCACTGTACTGAGCAACTACCGGCCCATATCAAACCTACCATTCTTAGGAAAAGTCCTAGAGAAAGTAGTATATCAACAGCTCACTTACTTCTCCTGTCTAACAAAGTGTTTGATACTTTACAGTCAGGCTTTAGGCCCCACCACAGCACTAAGACAGCTCTGATCAAGGTGACAAATGATATCCGCATGAACACCAACGCAGGCAAAGTCTCAGTTTTAGTTCTGTTGGACCTGAGCGCTGCCTTTGACACAGTGGACCATGGGATCTTACTTCACAGGTTTGAAAACTGGGTGGGAATCTCTGGTACTGCTCTAAACTGGTTCAAGTCCTATCTCGAGAACAGGACGTACTTTGTCGAAATTGGCAACTGTGTCTCAGACAAAATTCCCATGACCTGTGGAGTCCCCCAGGTGTCAATCTTGGGACCACTTTTATTCAACCATGCTTCGATTGGGTCAGCTAATTAACAGCAATTATGTGTCTTACCATAACTACACAGATGACACTCAGATTGAGTCTCTCTGTCTTCAACCAAAAAATTAGGTTAGAAATCTAGGGGTAATCATGGACTCAGACGTGAACTTAAACAGCCACATCAAAGCAAAAACATCAACAGCTTTTTACCATCTGAAAAAAATTGCGAAAATTAGCGGAATACAGTTGAAACCAGACTTAGATAGAGTTATCCATGCATTTGTCTCCAGCAGGTTAGACTACTGTGACGTCCTGCTCACTGGCCTCTCTAAACGAGCTGTTAGACAGCTGCAATACATCGAGAACGCTGCTGCTCGAGTCCTGAAAAGAACCAGAAACTACGACCATATTATTCCAGTGCTCCGATCTCTGCACAGGCTGCCTGTCACTCAGAGAACAGAATTTAAATCAGCTCTGCTTGTGTACAAGTCTTTTCATGGTTTGGCACCAAAGTATAACTCTGACATGTTAGAGACATATGAACCACCTTGGGCCCTGAGAACTTCAGGGAGGGGTCTCCTGGTGGTTCCCAGAGTCAACAATAAACACGGTGAGCCTGCATTTCAGTTTCAGGCAGCTAAAATATGGAACAGTCTTCACGAGGATGTGAGACAAGCCTGAACTCTAAAATGTTTAATCCAGGCTGAAAACAGTTTTTTTTAGGGTTTTAAGGACATTATTTTATCTGCACTATTGCTTTTTATTGTAATTAATTATTTTTTAAGTTGATGTTTTCTTTTTCTGTATATCTGTTTTCTTAATTTATGCAACTATGAAGCACTTTGAATTGCCTTGTGTATGAATGGTGCTCTACAAATAAACTTGCCTTGTCTTGCCTTTGTGTGTAGCTGTAACATGATTTGTAAACCATAAAGTACCCAAAGTTACACGGAAAAGGCTGACACGTTACAAATCAGGTTTTCCACACACACAGATTTTTTGAGTCAAGTTTCTCTCCTAAAGCAATTACTTTTTTTTTACAGGTTTAAGGAGTACCCAACAAGTAATTTTATTGTCAACAGATTATCCTACCTGAGCTGTGGATCTCTGCAGCTGGTTTAGAGTTGTGATTCCCCCCTTGGCTGCTTCCCTGATTAATTCTCTTGATTTGAGGTAGATGCTCATGTCTTTCCAGATCACAACTGTGCTGAATGTGGAGTTTCCCCCATTAAAACCTTTTGGACGTCATCAGCGTGACTAACTGTATCCACACACATCCATTTGCATTTTGTGATTATTCCTGTAAGTACTTGCTTTTCACAAGAATTGTTGGTTCTCATTAATCATATTCTTGAACATTTTCCAGTTCCAGATGTTTTGCAGAAAAGTTTTTTCGTAATCCTCTGCAAAAGATTAGAGTTTCTATCTCCCTGTGAATGACTAAGTGTTATTGTGTATCGAAAGAGTGAGAATAGAAGGAAAACATGGTAAACAACAACTGGTAAATTGATCCTGAGCCTGTCTGTCAGTTTAAGGACAACCTTGGAACAAAAGTGCTCCCTCATACCTTGGACTCCGGCTGATCTGCATCTTAGAATGAAATAAGACATGTTTTCGAAGATGTGTCTTTCATGATAATCGTAAACAAACCCTTTTGTCTTATAGGCTTTATAAGAATACTAATGTTTCTTAAAACTAAGGATATGTAGAGACAAGTTGAGATATGTGCAGTACACAGCAGTCAGCCATACAAACAAATTCAAATCAAGAGTCATCAAACAGGTATAAAATTTGAACCATCTTGGAACTCATAAATTTCAGTTTTAAATGAACGTGAAATTGCTTCAGAATAGTCTGCCTCATATTTGTTCCAGACATTGACTATGTCACTGCATGTGGTTGTACAAAGAACAGTGTTTTTCAAACACGCTCTGTGTTGTAACACCTAAACAAATGTCTTTTGAATCGGTTAGAAAATATAATGATTTATTTTATTTTTATTGGACTAGTTGTGAGTTGTTTCTAAACTAACAATTTCTCAGATTTTTCTACTTTCTCGACAGAACAACTACATTTTAAATTATGCAATCATAAAGTTATTGAGCCATCATGAAGTTTCCTAAATGTTTCCTAAATATCTCAGAAATGTAGTGACTCTCAGCATCATCATCCTCACCTGTCTCCAATCATCATCCACACTTGATCCTCCTTACCTCAAGCCCTTATAACCAGTCACGTCCCTTCAGTCAGCGCCGGATCATCGTGGATATCTCCCCTGTGTGTAGTCCTGCTGTTCTCTCTCCTGCTCGACCTTTTTTAACCGCATCAGCATCATCGCTGCTGGTGCACTTCCTCAGCTTCTGCGTTTGGGTCCACGCATTTCACTGCACACCACCTGACACCAAACCCCAAACACTATTGCCGCTCTACCTTGCAATATAATAGTTTATGACGATTAGTCACCGAATTTATTGGACATCATGGGCGCCGTCAGCAGGGGGAAGGTTAGGACGATTCTGAGGGCCCGGCACAGACAGGGGGCCCTTTGAGGGCTATCAATATGAACTGTCTTGTGTAATTTTTTTTAAATGAAACATTTCATTTGATCTGTTAAAATAAGCAAATTATATATGGTTGGGATTCAATATAAAATGAATCCTTGAATTATGGATGATATTATCGTTTCACCCCTCTCCCTTACTGTATGGTATCGTCTGACACTGGCAGCGGCACATTCGAAATGTGTACAGCACACTTCGCTGCTGTGGAAGATCTTTTCTGTAAAACTGTTGCTCAATTTAGGTCAAAGTAGAATTAGCTTCTAAAATCCAGTGTTAGAACTTTTCAGTTTTGTGTGTCAGCCGCTGTGAGATACAGGAGGATGTATGGATGCTGAACTAGCCACGTTGCTACTGGATTGGTAAGTAATAAATGCTTGCTCCTGGGTTATTTGGGCATGATGATGCGATACGGTGCCAGGAAAATTGTTTGATGGTTTCCCAACTGACACGCTGTCAGTTTGATGTTTTGTTCTTTTGACTGCACTTGTAAACTTGTTCAGAAGCGCTCCATAGAGATTCCCTCATCTGCTTCGGCTGTCGGCTCGGTCTTGCTGATAGCCAGCAGCCCCTATGACGAGATGCAAAGAGTATAAAACCACTGTATGTATGGTTGTTTATGCGTTTTGGTTCATTATTTGGTTTCAGCACATTTTGTAGTGAGTTACCGCTGCATTAAAGTGTGCATTATTCTGTTGAAGTGATGTTTTCGGACTTAAATTAGTGCTAACTCATTAGCGGAGTAGCTCTGTAGATCTCCACGTCATGGTGATGTGATACAGTAGCTTTGCTCAAATGTCTCCACATTAGCTCAAGAACCCACCTTTTTTCTCTGTTAACTTATAAATGCAGTCAAACATAAGATGTTATATTGACTATCAGTTGACGTCGCGTCTGTCAAAATGAGGCCTTGATCATTCTGAACAGTCAAATACACTTAAACATTAGAATGTCCAAGGCAGTCATTTTGACCCTTTTGAAATATGCATATTAAATAACTTTGTCAAATTAAGTAATGAAGCCTTGTTGGTCCCTGACTTTTCCTAAAACTATGTGAATTTTTAGTTTGCAAACATTCTGGATCAGATAATCTGAAAGTATTCATATCATGTAATGACATAAACTCCCATTTTTTAAAATGTAAATAGAATCCCAATGCTTTAGAAAATATTAAAATTTTGTTATTATTACCAAAGGGATCTGGACAGGGGCTGCACGGTGGAGCAGTGGTTAGCGCTGTTGCCTTGCAGCAAGAAGGTCGTGGGTTCGTATCCCGGCCCAGGGTCTTTCTGCATGGAGTTTGCATGTTCTCCCCGTGTATGCGTGGGTTCTCTCTGGGTACTCCGGCTTCCTCCCACAGTCCAAAAACATGCATGATAGGTGAATTGATCACTCTAAATTGTCCCTAGGAATGAATGTGAGTGTGAATGGTTGTCTGTCTCTCTGTGTTGGCCCTGCAACAGACTGGCGTCCTGTTCAGAGTGTACCCTGCCTAACGCCTGATAATTGCTGGGATAGGCTCCAGCTCCCTTATTAGCTATTAGATATAGCTAATAACTCAACAGCTAAAATAAATAATTAGGGAGAAAAGGGTCAGCCCTGCTGGTTTCCACGATTGATAGTGAATACTTTAGGAGCTCCTTGGGGGAGAGAAACCCAGCTATTTATATCCTCATACATTATATGTATCGCTTTAATAAACTCTGTACAGATTCCAAAATATTCTGACGTTTTTATAATACATGTATGTTTAACAGAATCAAATGGTACGTAAAGATCCAAAAATTAAAATGAAACCCTTATCTTCAATCAGAGAATTATAATCTACTAAATCAAGGACTAGTCTGATTTTATTATGTATAGACCTATCTTTTATAAATCCTGATTGGGTTTAACCACCTGTGCAATACCACTTTTCAAACAATTTACAAAAATAAGAGTAAATAATTTAAGGTGGTCTAACAGTACAGAAGCAGTTATATATGATTCACATAAAGTCTGATTGACTTAAATATATGAGAATGATAGTAAAAATACCATAAAGTGCATGATTTTATGTAAATTAATATGAAAAAAGCTGTGTCTCAGATGTGTTGGGGGCCCAGCCAAGATTCTTGTCATGGGGCCCAAAATTCTTAGCAGCGCCCCTGTTGGACATGTTGAACATTCTGTGGAGTGCTGCAATTTTGAATCAATACATACTTAATGTGGGCACTATTTAGCTAATCAAAGGAGATATATCATGCTTTTAAATCCTTCCTTTTCACATGTAAATCCTTCACTTGTGGTCTATGTAAAGTAGAACCACAGTGCTTTGGTCTGAATTCCATGTTATTGTAGCCGCAGAGACCCTCCTTATACTATTATGAGGAGCATCTTTAGAGAAACTCATTTTGGTGCGGTCCCTTTAAATGTAAGCAAAACATTTCATGCCCCGCCCCCTCCAGGTTACAGAGCGTTCCGCTCCACCCCGTTCGGATATTTTTGTAGTCTGATAGCAGCGATACGATTACTACGGAGTTCGCTACCGCAAGCGTCAAAAACGTCGCTAAATTCCTGTACATCATGTGTACCCCACGGCAAAAAAAGCCCAGTCAGTTTATACAATTCAAAGCATGCAGTACAGTCATATCCTCAGCTAAAAGCTAGCACACACTAACAGAAGCAGAATGTACAATGCTACAACTATCAAAACAATCGCCCGTACGACATATCAACACACAACATTCATGTCTAAAATAAAGTTTACTGTCATTTTAGTGTTATTTGAAGCTTACCGCTTTGCTTTGTCTGTCGTTTCCGTGGAGAGAAGGAACTGACCCCTCAATCAGACGAAGTCTTTCGGCAAATCCCTCCTATTACAGACCGAGGTTGCTGAAGCACTCGTCCTTGAAGTGCTTCGCGCAAACGAGGAGAACTTTCCCCACCGTGGATGTCGGTATATTTCCACTAAAAATAAAATTTTAATCAGGCATTTCTCAGAGTCTCTGATGCTGGGGGTCGATGTAGGGATTTGTGTGGGTTAATACACCCAATAACTGAACATTTTGACTTGCTTTCTTGTAACTTCGTCTATTACGTAATAGACTAGAAAACGTAACAGCGAATAGAGAAAACTAAACAGGCTGAAAAATATGACCAAAATAGAATTTAAAGATATAAACACAGCACCAGAAGAGAATAAATGTAAGTTGTCTGCACTCCTAAACAGCCAAAATACACATTTACATGCATTTAAGGGTTAAAAAAGTGGATTTTCCATGATATGTTTCCTTTAAACTCAGATGATATGAGCAATGACTTGATAAAAGCAAGACTTTACTTACTTCAGTATTCCAAAAAATACATTGACTTTTTTTCTGGATAATTCTTCTAATAATTATTTGACCTGTTTGGGTTGCTTGTTAATGTGCATAGAGCCACCTATCAGAGACACCAATTTTTCCTTTTGATTCAACGAAACAGAGATTATATAGAAAAATAAACCAGAATACATTTAATGTTCACTTAATGGGACCCACTTAAACAAGAAAAGCTCACATAGTGGGCAGTGTATCGAACAAAAAACAACTGAAATATTTCTAAAAACATTTGAGAAATTTTGTTGTGAAAATAAAATACTTTCTATCATCATTCTTGATCAAAATTTTTAAGAGCACCTGCAGAGAGACTAAAGAGACACATATGGCTCTGGAACTGCAGCTTGTAGATTCCTCGTATTGAGGATTGACCTTTATCTCAGATGATTAGGTGATCATTAAGAATGGATTGAGCTCCTGATGCAACTGCAGTGAACTGTAACCTTTCTGCTTTAGATCCTTATATGCATGCTCCATTAAAAATTGAGGCACATGAAAAGAAACACTCAAATTTAAAAAATAAACATTTTTTTAGCTTAATTTTGTTATGTTCAGACCAAAGTAAAATGCTTTATTTGTTTGAGACATTTGCGTTAATACATTTTATTCCATTATCACATATACATTTGATTCTTCCTGTGCATTGCTGTACGAATGTTTCTAGTTCATTTAAATGTAATATTTTTGTAGCCTTTCCTTACCTTCTTATGATTTATTAATAAATGAGTAGTCCCTGCTGCTGCCGCAGTCTCCAATCTTCAGACATGAAGACAGATAGATTAATTTTAACAACTGTTGAGAGGTAGATTAAGATATATTTCTTACAAGTTCATACAAGGACTGCTCTGTATAAACTTAGTACCTTTCATCATCTATCACTTACTGATTTACTAGTCCATTGAAATTCTTCATCGTTCCAAACTGACTTCACATTCAAGCAACCGTATTTTCTTGACTATAGCTGCTACGTTTTTCCAATGCTTTGAATTATGTGGCTTTTAAACCGGTGCGGTTTATTTATGGCCACTAGATGACCTCTTTGATTACGTCCTTCACCTAAAGGGATACTGTGCCTTTAAGAGAGAGAGAGAGAGAGGATTGAGAGAGAGAGAAATTGACATTACTGTAATGTGTGATATACAACTGAAAGGTGCAAAGTCTCAGTCTTTATTTGATGGTGCAAACGATAGATGATAATCAGCACCTCCTAATCTGAGACCATAGTCTTGAGCCGGAAAAGGGTAGGATGCCTTCTTCGGGTCGGGGATGGAGTCCTTCCTCAAGTGAAGGAGTTCGGGTATCTGGGGGTCTTGTTCACGAATGAGGGAAAATGGAGTGGGAGATCGATACATGGATTGGTAAGGCGTCTGCAGTTATGCGGGCGCTGTACTGGTCTGTCGTAGTGAAGAAAGAGCTGAGCCGAAAGGCAAAGCTCTCGATTTACAAGTCGATCTAGGTTCCTATCCTCATCTATGGTCACGAACTCTGGGTGACGAGATCACGGATACAGGCGGCTGAAATGAGTTTCCTCCGCAGGGTGGCTGGGTTCTCCCTTAGAGATAGGGTGAAAAGCTCGATCATCCGGACAGGGCTCCACATCGAGAGGAGCCAGTTGAGGTGGCTCGGGTATCTGGTCAGGATGCCTCCTGGACGCCTCCCTGGTGAGGTGTTCCGGGCAAGTTCCACCGGGAGGAGGCCCAGGGGAAGACCCAGGACTTGCTGGAGGGACTACATCTCCCGGCTTGCCTTGGAACACCTCGGGATTCCTCCCGAGGAGCTGGCCCAAGTGGCCGGGAAGAGGGAAGTCTGGGT